>CM072814.1:37990384-39404732 GCA_036937905.1 Salvia rosmarinus
TTCTGTAATACCCGTAAGTTTTAAAGTTAAATTACGATAATAAAATCGAAATTGTGGTTTCATCTCGATAATTGAATTAGTAACTTATCAAGATGGATTTCGATTATTTATGATATAATGAATTTTTATATCATATTCACTAATGATTGTGAATTAAGGTATATAGTTTATATAATTTCTTACCGAATAATATTTTAACGTCGATCAATATCGATAGCCAATATTACGAAATTTTTCTAAGTAATGAAGCTTAGAATTAAATTTCCTCATTAATGAAATGAATTAATAAAGTCATTACGACTTTATTACCACCATTTTGAGATGGGTCGATTATGAACGCTTTAAGACGCTTCAAACGCCAAGAGACTATTGAAAATTTAGTCTAATGATCAAGGAATTATAATATTTAAATTCTATGATTATTTTATGTAATAAGAGTATTATTTAGCATTAAACAATGCTAGAGAATTAAGGAATAATTTGAATAAGTTAGCATTTTAAAACCCTAATTTCGAAAATTAGGTTTTAACACATGAAATCATTTAATAATTTTTCCTATGATTTAATATATCATCTAAGACATATATTATGTTATATAACTATTGATAGCAAGAAAATCAAATTTTGGTACTAATATGCAATTGCCGTGAGCAATTGTAACATAAGGATTTAATGGAATGATTTTGCTATCTTTCCAAAATGTAATGTATTAGTAAGATATATGTATTTAGCTAAATCGAGATTTGATATTAGAACTAATATTAAAATCGTGACGCTTAGAATTTATATCGAACGAGAAATTTTAAACGAATGATGAGATCGATACGCTATATCGTCGAACCGGATATTTCAATACCGGATAAATTATCCCATCAAAGTACATCATTTCACATTTCCACAACCTCCCATCAAAGTGCATAATTTCACATTTCCCACAACCTCCACTTTACCCAATACACTCATCACTCTTTTCAAACCTCATCATTACATTCAAGGTATCCTATGCAATCTCCTCATTTTTCTTCTCATGGTTAATTGAGCAAATATCATTCATCAAAATACAACCATATTTCCATTCATACACATCAACAAACCTCAAGAAATAATGAACTCACAAGTTGCAACCAAACCTCGAGCATATGTTCTTATCTCAACAAGGATCGAAAAATAGCAACGAACACACCTACGCATACATGTTCTATATCGCTTCCTTCATCCAATTACGCTTCATACATTCAAATTATATGAAATAACCGCAGCTTCATAACAATAAACATACACGATATCGAATTCTTCTTTAATACAAAACTGGAATTTTAAATCCATATACCATAGTTTACCAGAATTTAAATCAATCTATACATCTCTAGAATATGAAATTAGAATATGAACCAAGCCTTGGGCTCGGCTGCAGAGAAAAAAAAAGGGCTTCACGGTTGTTGGAGCACGGCGACGACGCCAAGCACCCTCGACAGACCTTCCCGAGCACCATGAGCCGGACGGTGATCCGAAAACGACAGAGGGTGAGAGATTGAGACAAAGAAGTATGTCGCGAGAGATCCGTATGTGTTCGGGATGCTGAGAAAGAGAATGAAATGAGGCGGATAGAGCCGGGCGGGCGTTCATGAGCCGATGCGATGGCGGCGCCGGATTGCGGCCGACGGCCGATCGAGTTTCGCGCGTGGCGATCCGGATGTCTGCCGACGCCGATCGAGAGAGAAGAGAGAAGAGGAGAGAGAGACGCCGATCCGGAGTCACGCAGACGGGCGATCTCGCGAGACACGATACGCGCGAGGGCGATGAGAGTGGTAGCGAGGAGGCGCGTGGTCGAGGAGAAGGCACGGTCGAGAGGCAGACGGCCACCGACCGCGACGTGCACGCGATAAAGCGTGGTAGTCCGCCTGAGGTGGGCGTGTGCCGCATGATGTTTGTGTGTTCACCGTGAAGAGAGAGAGTGAAAGGGGGTCGGGTAATTAGAATTAGGATATTTAATTAGGTATTAGGTTAGTTTAATAAATTTCTATTGGGCCTTAATCAATAATAATTTTATTATCATTGGCAGGATAATAATAGAATGTGTCTTGGCTGAAATTTAAAATTATATGGGCCTAAAGTCATGGCTAGAGTTTCATTTAAGTTAAATTAATTTGGGCTTTGATCTCACGATTTTAATTATCAGTTGGGTCAAGGATAATAATAAGAGATGAGCTTTTAATAAAAGAAGGAATGGGTGTGATATGGGACATTTTAATTAAAATGGTGATTGGACCTAATGTTAAACGTGCTCGAATAAATACTAGAAGGACCATGGGTTCTCGAATTAAATTGAATGGGCTTTACTTAAAATTTAAGGTAAGTTTAGATTTATTTTAATGTTGGGCCCTAGATTAAAGAAGGATGGACTCTTAAATTAAAGAGTATTCTAAATATCAATTAATTATAGTGAGTTAATTAAACTCATGAGATTAAATAAAGTCTCTTTTATAGCATAACTAATTAATTATGTTAAAGGATAAATTAAGAATTACTCTTTAAGTGATTTATGCATGTAATGAGATGGATCTTATGTGCGTGATTGGAATTAAATCCTAATTCGAATATCTAAGATTAACTAAATTAATTTGATCGATTAATCAAATATTGTCGACTTTTATTTAATCCATTTAATTAAGTTTTAATTATGGATTTACTTAATTAAATCATAGATTTCATTAATTATTAGTTGATTATGTCAAGTGGATACTTAAGAAATATTATTTCTATGTAATTTTAGTTTATGGAATGATTATTAGAAGATGATTGAAAAGAGAAATTATTATTAATCTTTTAGTATCGATATTGGTTTTCTTTAATAGAAAATAGGGAAAGGAGGGAGAAACGCCGAAGAAATATTGGATATGGAGAGTTATCAAACTCGTAAATTTTCGATACGAGTTAACAAACATCGAAGATAGTTACGAACTTAGGATTCATATTTTATACTAATCATACGGAGAAACATTAATGGAAAAAGAATGCGAACGACAGTGTCGCCATCGTCAGACAGACGAACCTAATAGCAAGTATAGATTGTTACTAAGTCGATCTATAACAAAATCATGAAACTCTAAGATTTAAAAGATAACTAATTATAATCTTAACGATGCTTCTCAAAAAAATGAATGATGTATTAAATTATATTTTACATCGACAAGGTCCAGGACGAAATGAAAACGAAAAGGATCACTAGCATGTATGTCAAGAGGGTCAATTATTAGGGCTTTTCTTATCCTCAGGATAAAATGCTTTATTTATGATGCTTTCGAAATGAAAAGTATTTATTTAGATGCTTTCTTTGAGAAATGATGATGAAATGATGTTATGAAATTACCGCCCAAAATGTTTATGTTTTATGTATGTATCATATCCATGAAATGTTATGAATGTTGTTGGGTCGCTCCCAACTTATGAATGAAATCAATATCGGATCCTATGCCTAAGGCTTATACCGCTAGATTAACGGTACACCTAAGGTGAGTGGCTTGTAAGGACACCACGGCCGATCACGGTCGAGAGGAGGCCTCCTTCATGATGTTCGACCATGATGTTATGATGAAAGGATAAGGGATATGGATCATACATGCAAGAAAAATGTCCGCGATGTTTATGAAAATGATAAAAATATTTAGTAAGCAGCGCCTTTCAAATAAAACCCTAGGTCTACCATGAAGCAATGTAATTTAAAGTATAAAATATTTTGCATAAGTCCACCGAGTGCATTCTTGTACCACCGCATATTTGTTTTTAAATGCATCGTTTGACTATGATGGAGAGTTGAGCAATAGAAATCTTTTGTTCGAAAGTTAGTACCTTGAATGCACATCATATGTAGTTCACATGTTTTTCACGCAAGAATACGAAGTCATATGTATTTTATGTTTGTCAAACTCAAAATATAGAAGTTTTAGAAGTATTCCGATATATGTCTCACATTTCAATGTTCAATGTCTGTTAACGTTTCTAAATTTCATTCCCAAGTAATAGTATCTACTAATCCGTCCTTTGAATAGGGTGCTACAAAGTGGTATCAAAGCGGTTCGCTCTTTAATTCAAAATCTCCTTTCAAAGTTAAGTCTAGATGAGTCACTGACTTCTAGAAATCACCGACTATGCTCAACACTCCATCACATCAAGCTCAACCGAATGAGGTAAATAATTTCTTTTCAAAAGTTTTGGAAATGAAAAGTTGAAAGTGAAAAGGATGAAAATGATTTTTTAAAGAGATTTCCAATATATAGATCGCATATTTACTAAAACTTACGGATTTGATTTGTGTTAAGTAAACGATTCTTTCTCAAAGTGTTGTAATAATTTTTTTCAAGTGAAATGAAAGTTATGAGAATTGATGAAAGTGAAAGTTATGAAATGTTGCAAATGAAGTTTATGTTATAAAGATGCAGTGATAAAATAATAAGAAAAGTTGTTGGTTCGCACCGCATATGATTGTTGATGATGTTTTGAGGAGGATGTTGTGATGATAGAAGTTGTTGGTTCGCCATCAATATGATAATGTATGACGATGTCATACGAAAGTATTACGAAGATGTGTCAAAATGAAATGTTTGAATTCATGGAATTCAATAAAGATTTATTGTTATTAATGATTGAAAATGCTCAAAATGGACATTATATGTCAAATATGTTATGTTGAATTTTTTTAAATTAAGAAGTACATGCGCATAATGAGCTATGATATGAATATTTGAAATTTTATTTCAAATCTCAAAGTTGTTAATGATGATGGGTATGTTATCCCCAAAGAACGTAGATCGCTTAGACGCATGATCCCATTCAGAAGAACATGGAAGGATGAATTATGAGAATTTTATTCTATTCTAAAACAAAAGAGGATCGAAATGAGAATCTCGAAATGAAAGACAGACAAGAATTTATGAGCGTAAGGACATGAGGTCAAATGATGAATGTCACCATCGATAAGTGACATGAGTATAGTCTTTTATTTGACGCTCACGCATCGACGAACTCCAAATCGACTATGACTTATTCGTTGTAAACGAAAGTAATGTGATCAAAGAATGAATTGATCCAAATATTGTGAGTTTTCAAAACAAGAATGAATTAGCGCGGGCTTTTCTGCACGCGCAGTGATTTTGTTTTCGCTCTCCTTCGTTGAATTTCGATTTCACGGTTTTCACAACGCATTCTAACTTGCTGTACTTTAATTGTTATGAAGGAACCAACCCCTGATTCTTTCTCCAGAAATTACGAGAATCAGTGGAAGTTAGTTCTATGATTTTATAGAATGAGAACTTTACAAGATGATAAAAATCTTAGGAAGTTACAAAAATGAAAGATTCCAGAGTATAAGTAGAACTATGACATACATGAGAACCTTTGATGATGACCTATTTAGTTATATAAGGTTTCAAATTATATTTCATTACTATCTATTGAGTTTAACTCTAGACCTAGTTCAAATGAGAAATCACGAGTTTCACTGCTTTGAAAGAAATTTTAACCCAAAGGTTTATAAAGGATCCTTTTGAAGCCAAGTTCTGTGTGACTGAGAAAATATTTGTGACGGTCCGCATCCATATGACCAAAGAAACTTAGTCGTCATTCGGTCTTCGGATCCTATATCCCAATTATTCAATTCAAGGAACATATTGGTTCAAACTCTCAAAAGTACGATCATCTCGAATTTCAACCCTTACCCGTAAGTTGTTCTTATAAGTTATCTTCAATCCTCGAACAAATAAGTATGATGTAGGTGACTTATCTTGTCACCTAAGTTTTCGGATCCGTAAGTAAGACATCAAGTTATAATGTGAGAAGTTCAAGTATATATTCTCATGATACATATAGGTATGAGACCCTTGATGGGCTTTGTAAACCGATGACAGAAAGTTATACCCCATGGAGTGTTATGATAATAAAGTTATGAAGCGAGATACTCTTTAGTATTGAGTACAAGAGTAGAAGTAAAGGAAAATATATGATATTCTTTGAAAAATCTCATATTATTATGTCATAACGAGAGATTACAACTTATCTTTAAGATAGTTGTTTGTCCTTAAACCCTCTTAGTAAGTGACATGTTTAAAGAATGGAGATGCATGAGATTCTTTCAAAGAATATATATGTAAAGAACGATAGCATCTCGGATAACAAATCTCTGCTTTATACCTCAATTAATGAGGTTATGCTTGAGCAATTGATTCCAAGTAAATGAGACTTAGTTAAACCAATGATAATGAGATTGAGGAATCAAGATCATGAATATGAAGCTAGGATAGCCCTAGCATGTAAATCAAGTATGGAGAACATTCCAAAGTCAAGACATGGTAATAAAATGCTTGGAATTTAAGTTATGGGGCTACATGTACTAACTTCCAAGCTATATGTTAATAATGACGGTTCTAATCAATGTGATAACAAGTACAATGAAAGTAATATTTTTCAGATACCATGTTCAGAAAAAGGGACAAAAGTCAGAATAGCTAAAGAAACTACAAGCTATACATTTGAGATAGCCACGATATGATATAAGCCTCGAAACTTTATGACTTGATAAGAAAAGTAATTCCAAGTAAAGAAGGTAATAAATAGATTCATTTTGAGATGGACCTTAGTACTTAAGTATATCGACACAAAACGCCGCTTGAGTGTCATAGTAGTTAACAAACAAAATAGCTTCTATAGACTTTGCAAAGGAATACATCCAAAGAAACAAATGAAAAGATTCACATGGAAGGATCTTAAGGTGAATCATTGGAAAGTCAACCTCATACTTTTGTGGCAATCAATATAGTGAGATATTAATATTTCGACATTGAAAGAAGTAATCATTGAATGTCGAGAAAATGGTAAAGATATTTGACGCGAGGCAAAAGTATAATCGCCCAATGGACAAAGGATTTTATCCTATATGAAATGGCATGATGAAGCAATAAAGATTAAGAAGAAAGGCGATATCTAAAGGATATTACAAATGATGGCTAAATGCGTATAAGATTTCTCTTGAAAAGAGTTTAAAGTAAGGATATATGAGATATATTCCTAAGATCGATAAAGTGAAAAGGAAAAATCATTCATCGGATTAGGAATGAATGATAGTGTCGAACATCACGATCTCTACGATAAGTTTAAAATTATCGAGATATCAATATCAAAGATAGGTTGAGTAGATCTAACCACAAAATGCTATTGGTAAAAGCATAACTGATCGATACCGAAAGGATACGATAAACGATGTGATAGAAGACTATAGCAAGAGAACATAATGTCCCAATGGAAAGGACAATGATATATGAAATAGATGTTAAATGAATAGACGGAACACGTAGAACAAAGTCTATACTTCACATCAAACCGAACGAACAAAAATTAAGAAGGTCGATAGGTATGAAAGATTTCTCATAATACCTATAATATTTTTATTTAGCTATAATATTTTGTTCGATATAAGTGTTTATATTCAACATCGCACAAGTATGCGTAAACGATAGAACCTAATTGATAAACGAATCAGAAATAAAATTTCTTCACCTATATGAGAATTATGGCTATGTAGCTAAAGGTTTAGAATTGAACCTAGGATCGCTAAGGTTCTAACAAATAAATTGGATCATAAATCTCTATAACGAGATATGATTATAGAAATGAAGTTTTAAATGGATGTCATTTATGTGATTAGAGACATAGATATAGTCTCGCATTTGAAATTCTACACGACTAAATTTTTAGATCCACTATTGCTTACACAAATTAATTTAGAGCGGTATACTGAATGAAGGTGTAAGACATAAAATAAAGAATAAGATAAGTTGGTTCAAGGTTATTGCTTAAAGTGTTAATTCTTTAAGAGATCCTCCTTGTTTAAATCTTCCCTATGCTTTAATTTAAGTCTAGCTTATCTAGAACTATCTGATATCAGATGATGGAAAATGGAGTATTACAGTAAGAATTTAACCACAAAGCCTACAAGTTAGAACTCTCACGACGACGCTCTTTTATTATAAAGCGGAATGGATTTAGGCGCTTTTTAAAAAAATAAATAAATAAATAAATTTCTCACCTTTGGAAGGATACGTAACTATGGAATGACGGATAAGGATGATATCCAACGACTTATTCGTGTTTCAAAAGAAGGGATTTTGCAAAGAAGTATCAAGAGAATATATTCTCCATGTAGAAAATTTTAAGGTCGATGCAGACTAACCAAGATTTGTCATCGATAGACCTACCCGTAATTAATGTATGGAAAGTCCTCATTAAGGCATTTTGATGAGATATATAATATGGTTTTTGTAGAATGATAACCGATGTGAAAACGAATTTTCCAAATAAGATATGGTTACTATGAGGTAATAGTCATGCATGCGGACCAACTCATGTACCACCGCACATGAACCTCAAAAAAAACCGAGTGTTCCACACGATTTGTGACAATTTAGGCTTAATCCTTACAAAGCATGTTCTTATCCATACGAAGAGCGGAAAGAATATAAAGAAATCGAGGAGCTTACTACAGCTTAGAGCGAAAAATCTTCAAGTCAGATGTGAATTTTGTTTTAAAGTAATACTCCTTAGACACATGGTGTTTTCCGAATGGATTAAATTTTACATGGACCACTAAATGTAAGGCCATATATTAATGTAAGAAGAATAACACACGCATCACAATGACGAGACCACATGAATAGAATTTCCCAACTCACGACTTGAAGTAAACAAGGTATATGTACCAAAATTTTGAAACATTTCCTATATTGAATAAGTTGTGAGCTCTTCACAAACTATAAAGGTTCGGTTTATTTTCGAGCAAAGAAGACTTAAAGAGGTAGAAAAGATGGCAATTAGTAAAGATTCCAATTGTGAGATAAATTATCACCTACGGAAGGTTAATGTAGAATCTAATGCCTAAGTTGTAAAATTCTAAGTTACGATGTATCTCTACAAGAAAAAGGAAAACTCATTAAAGAGTATAATCAGGTGCAAGATCGATTATGAGTATTGACACACTCACGATTATGACAGTTTAAGGAAAAGAGATCAAAAAGAATAAAGGAAAGATGAAAGATTTAAAAAAAATACGAGCTAAAAAGAGAAGGGTCAAGGATTTTTTAAAGAAGCACGACAATGTCATATTGTCTAAGGGATGGTTAAATATATTTCAAGCAATAATAAGCTTAGAAATAAAATCATGAGTGAAACTCATGATCTTTCTCATTCCCATCCATGCAACATTTAGATATATTACAATTACAGAGAAGGTTAGATAGTAATAAATGAAATGTGATATAACCACATTGTAGCAAAGGTCTCGCCAACAAGTGAAGGCATGGTATCAATGACCTTATAATAGATTATAATCTCAGAGATACACAAATGAAAATGGAATGACATAGCAATAGATTATTGACGGTTTTATCAATGTCGAAAGAAATAACACTACTATATGGTTAGTAGTAGAATGACTCACCAATTATGATTCATCTCGCTTATTCGTATAACTCATGGATCCGTAAGTTAGCTCACCATACATAAAGGAAATCGATATTTACAGGATACAAAACCTATCATTTCGTGAAGAGACTTCAAGTTTATTCCTAGATTTTAAACTAGCTCACCAAAAGGAGTTAGCGAGATTGAACCCAACATAGATGTCCACTCACGGATAGATGCATGAAAGGACAACCCAAACGAGAAGGAACGATGAGGATATACATGTTAAATCGAAATGCGGTGGGAACATGTAGTACCACTTGTTAAGTTCACGATGACCATAACTATCAAGTAACGATTAATATAGCCATATGAGGCATTATTTGAAAGAAGTATCACCACCACTTTATTGAAATAAAGTAGTAGGTGAGAAAGTATAAGGTCATGAGCGAAATGAAATGATCAAGATATCTCGCCAAATTAGACAAGGAATAAGAGAAGTTCAGATAAACAAAAGTATTACCGATAGAGATCCGAATCGCATTATGAATGGAAATAAAGTTTCTAAGACTTTCCATCAGGGAAATTATAAAGTTTAAAGTACAGGAATGTTGAGATCACGAGATCCTAGTATTGATAGCCCAGAGCTATAGATTGGTACTTCCACAAAATTTGGGAACGTAATATACCAAGTGTCACAGTTAAAGAAATACGATACGACTCAAATCACGTAATGCATCATAAGACGTGATCCTTAACTCAAATATGAGTTGCAAAAATAAAATAAAATAAAAAATCTACGACTATTTTGATCGTAAGATTCAATGATTAAGAATCAAGTTTGGGTTTATAATGAAAGTCCAATGGAGAAACCATGGACAAAAGAAAATCACGTGGAAAAATTTAAGATTTTATGATGCAAAGATACAACTTTTCGAGGTTGTAAATTTCGGACTAAATTTCTTGTAAGGTAGAATGTAATCCAGAAATTTAAAACTTGATCTATCATTTATTTAGCTAAA
This sequence comes from Salvia rosmarinus, assembly GCA_036937905.1. Taxonomy (NCBI): domain Eukaryota; kingdom Viridiplantae; phylum Streptophyta; class Magnoliopsida; order Lamiales; family Lamiaceae; genus Salvia; species Salvia rosmarinus. The sequence goes on from CM072814.1 coordinate 38,000,854, forward strand.
TCGAGATTTGATATTAGAACAATATTAAAATCCGACGTTTCAATTTATTTCAACGAGAAATTTTAAACGAATGAGGAGATCGAACACGTTATACGTCGAACGATATTTCAATCGGATAAATTATCCCATCAAAGTACATCATTTCACATTTCCCCACAACCTCCCATCAAAGTGTATCATTTCTCATTTCCCACAACCCTTCACTTTACCCAATACACTCATCACTCTTTTCAAACCTCATCATTACATTCAAGGTATCCTATGCAATTCCTCCTTTTCTTCTCATGGTTAATTGAGCAAATATCATTCATCAAAATAAAACCATATTTCCATTCATAGACATCAACAAACCTCAAGAATAATGAACGCAGTTGCAAGCAAACCTCGGCATATGTTCTTATCTCAACAAGGATCGAAAAATAGAACGAACACACCTACGCATAAAGGTTCTATATCGTTCCTTCATCCAATTACAGTTCATACATTCAAATTATATGAAATCACTTATAACAATAAACATACACGACATTAATTCTTCTTTAATACGTAATCGGAATTTTAAATCCATATACCATAGTTTACCATGAATTTAAATCAATCTATACATCCTAGAATATGAACCAAGCCTTTGGGCTCTGTCAGAGAGGAAAACACGAGGGCTTCACTGGTGGAGCACGGCGATGACGCCAAGCACCCTCGAAGGACCTTCCCGAGACCGAGTCGTCGGTGATCCGAAACGGAGAGGGAGTAGAGACGAAAGAATCAGATGTCGCTAGAGATCGTGTATGTGTTCGTGTGTGAGGAGAACAGAGAGATGAAATGAGGCGGATAGAGCCAGGGCTGTTCATGGCTTCTGACGGCGATCGTCGCCGATTGCGCCGACGCCGATCGAGAGTTTCACGCGGCGATGGCACGGATTGGTCTCCGACGGCCGATCGAGAGAGGAAAGAGAACGAGAGGAGAGAGACGACGCCGATCCGGAGTCACGAGCAGACGGTGATCTCGCGAGACACGATACCGCGTACGGCGATGGATGGTTGAAGGCGAGGAGCGCGGTGGTCGAGCGGCAGAAGGCACGATCGCGGAGAGGCGTAGACGGCTCACCGACCGACACGTGGCCGCCGATAAAGCGCGGCACGGCGCGGTGTGTGCGCCGATGATGTGTGTGTGTTCAGCCGTGAAGAGTGAGAGAGGAGTGGGCGTGTAATTAGAATTGGATAGTTAATTAGGTATTAGGTTAGTTTAATAAATTTATCTAGCGAATTTTATTATCATGCAGGATAATAATAGAATGTGCCTTAATGAAATTTAAAATTATATGGGCCTAAAGTCATGGGCTAGAGTTTCATTTAAGTTAAATTAATTTGGGCTTTGATCCTAATTTTAATTATCTGGGTCAAGGATAATAATAAGAGATGGACTTTTAATAAAAGAAGAAGTAGGATAGAGGCCATTTTAATTAAATGGTGATTGGACCTAATGTTAAAGTGCCTCTTGAATAAATACTAGAATGGACCATGGGTTCTGAATTAAATGACAGGCTTTACTTAAAATTTAAGGTAGCTTAGATTTATTTTAATGTCATCCTAGATTAAATGAAGGATGGACTCTTACATTAAAGAGTAATCTAAAGATCAATTAATTATAGTGAGTTAATTAAACTCATGAGATTAAATAAAGTCTCTTTTATAGCATAACTAATTAATTATGTTAAAGGATAAATTAAGAATTATTCTTTTAAGTGATTTATGCATGTAATGAGAGGATCTTATGTAGGCGTGATTGGAATTAAATCCTAATTACTGAATATCTAAGATTAATTAAATTAATTTGATTGATTAATCAAATATTGTTGGACTTTCCATTTAATTAAGTTTTAATTATGGATTTACTTAATTAAATCATAGATTTAATTAATTATTAGTTGATTATGTCAAGTGGATACTTAAGAAATATTATTTCTAAGTAACTTAAGTTTATAGAATGATTATTAAGATTGATAAGTAAGAGAAATTATTATTAATCGTTAGTATCGATATTTGTTTTCTTTAATAGAAAATATGGACGAGGAGGAGAAAGCCAAGAAATATTGGTTATGGATGAGTTATGAAACTCGTAAATTTTCGATACGAGTTAACAAACCACAAGATTAGTTACTGAACTTAGGATTCATATATTATACTAATTGACATGGAGAAACATTAATGGAAGGAAAGAAGCGAACGATATGTCGCCTATCGTCATGACGGACAACCTAATAAAAGTATAGATTGTTACTAAGTCATATCGATAACTAAAATCATGAAACTCTAAGATTTAAAAGATAACTAATTGTTAAATCTTAACGATGCTTCTAAAAAAATGAATGATGTATTAAATTATATTTTACATGACAAGGTCCACGTGGATGTAAATGAAACGCAAAGGATCACTAGCATGTATGTCAAGAGGTCAATTATTATAGTGGGCTTTTCTTATCCTCAAGGATAAAATGCTTTGTTTATGATGCTTTCTTGAAATGAAAAGTATTTATTTATGATGCTTTCTCTTTGAGAAATGACGAAATGATGTTATGAAATTACCCCTATAATATTTATGTTTTATGTATGTATCCTATCCATGAAATGTTATGAATGTTGTGGTCGCCCAACTTATGAATGAAATCGATATCGATCCTATGCGAAGGCTTATACCGCTAGGATTAACGTGTACACCTAAGGCGACTGTGTCAGAAGGACAATTCACACGGTCACACTGTGAGTGAGGCCTTCACGATGTTCGACTATGATGTTATGATGAAAGGATATGGGATAGGATCATACATGCAAGAAAAATGTCTGCGCGATGTTTATGAAAATGATAAAAATATTTTAGTAAGCACAAGGCCTTTCAAATAAAACCCTTTGGTCTTACCATGATAGAGCAAAGGTAATTTAAAGTATAAAATGTTTTGCATAAGTCCACCGAGTGTATTCTTGTTCTCAACCCGCATATTTGTTTTAAATGTGCGATTGAGTGAGCGATGGAGCGTGTTGAGCAATATAAATCTTTGTCACGAGAGTTAGTACTTGAATGCATCGTCATAGTAGTTCACATGTTTTCCGCTGCAAGAATACGAAGTCATATGTATTTTATGTTTGTCAAATCCCAAAATATAGAAGTTTTGAAGATTCTCGATATTTGTCTCACATTTCAATGTTCAATGTCCTTGTTACGCTTTCTAAATTTCATTCCCAAGTAATAGTATCTACTAATCCGTCCTTTGGAATAGTGGGTGCTACAATATATTTGCACAGAAACAAGGGATTAATTAAGGAATCAAGTGGAATGCTTAATGGTCATAGCCATGTAAATGAGTGAAATAGTGAGAAGGATATTTGGAACTCTTTATGACTTTGCTTCCACATACTTAATACTAAGACCTTTATATCTAGGATAAGACAAGAATTAAAACTCATTCCTTTGTGCACATGAGATGACCGATGTAATTTGGGAAGTAGAGATATTTTGTTTCATTTCATTTTGGATTGTGAAGCTTGTGTAATAGCCGTGTATTCTTCTTTCCAAATTGAGGTTGGAAGATAATTTAAAACTCTTATGATGATGTATTGCATTTGTAAGAGTGTAGATATTATATATCGTGAATGAGACAAAATTAAAAGCTTTGTAATACCCAAAGTTTTAAAGCCTAATTACAATAATTAAAATTAGTAATTATGGTTTCAGTGATAATTGAATTAGTAAATTATCAAAGCTCGATTTCGATTATTTATGATATAATAAGGTAATATCCTAAAATTTAAATGCCTAATTAGGTATTTAAAACCCGTAAATTGTGGTTTTGCGAAATGATTCAATCGAATGATATCGAAATATGATTTCGATCGTATTAAAGAATGAATTCCTATTTAATATTCACGAAAGCGTGAATTAAGGAATATATATTTATAAAGTGTATCGACAGATTATTTAGCATTAAAAATGCTAGATCACTAAGAATTGATCGAGATCAATTTTTCAATTTTGAAACCCTAATTCGAAAATTAGGGTTTTCTCACATAAATGATATCTATGAATGGCACAAAATAAAATATGTATCACTTGTGATACATAAATGACGTGACCTACGCTTTTAATAACAAATTCACTACTTTAGTGTATACTTTGCTATGCTATGTTTTAATTAATCAAGTGATATGTGTTTACATTAAGGATTTGTATCTTGATTAACATATAGTATTAATACACCAAAATAAAATCATCACTTTTGGAACCCTATAGCGACGCCCCACCCATTGTGCATGCTTGATTCATTCCAATGCCCAATATGGTGTAAGGCTTTTAACACTAGCTAATGATCACTAAGAGTCATAACCCACTATTAAGGCTTCCATTATTTAATTATAATATGAGAGCAAGAGTAGAGAGATACATGGGAGGACTCTTCTTCTTCTCTCATTTCCACTCATTCAAAACATTGGAGACCCTCAAACACTCCCATTTCTCTTCCCTTTGTGCAAACAAGGAGCTCCCTCCCTTTGAAAAAATTCTTGTTCATCTCTTCTTCTTCCCTTCCACCAAGCTGATACATTAGACATTTTTTTCTTGAATCTATACCATTTCAAAGGTAAGAATCGAACAAGGTTATTTTCTCTTATTTTACAAAAATTAAGGTTTGTCTGATAGATATATATGTTCTTGATGTCTTTGTTTATAAGATTTTATTTATGTATATGTTCTGATGATCCTTGTTTGTAAAAATAAGCTAATGCATGTTAGGTTTGATCTATGTTATTGCATGTGTATTATTTGTAAAGATCTAGCCAAAGCATGTTAAGTTTGAAGCATAGATCATGTTTAATATGTTTCAAAAGTTATAAGATTTTTATTGATGGTCGAATGTTTTAAAAATTATTTTGAGGTTCGATTATTGATCTATGATATGATGAGAGTTCATAGTGATTTATTTGGAATTTTTAGAAAATCCTAGCCTTATTTTTGAAAATACAAGCTTAAGAAAAATTATATCTTGGTGTATGATTTTATTTTAGACATGCAATGGTATATTAATGATCTAGGACCTTGATTATGTGTTACATGAATTTATTAAAATTTTGAAACCAATTACTCATTTGTTTTAAAAGCCGTGAGCTACAAGCTCAAAATGGTGATGATTCAAATGTTTTGATGAATATTATGATGTTATATTGTTATACTATAGTATATAAGCATGGTGTATTTGTCACGCCCCAATTCGAGGAAGGCACGGATGTCGGGTATGATTAGGGGGTTAAGAGCGAAGAGGGGATACATATAAATACATGATAAGAAGATGTGACCATGAATCGGCAAAGATCTCCTCTATAACTAGGACATATCCCGAGGGTGCACAAACAATCCACCAATGTAATAATATCGATATCATAACCTCGAAAATATGATCTTGGTTTATATAAGTAATGCAAGAAAGCAAAATAGCATTACATCCGTCAACTAGACCGTCAACCACATAGCATGCTCATATCGAGACTCACAGTATAATATAACAAATCTTGTCCCAATCGAAAGCAAATAAGGGACAAGAATACATCAATATCAGACGATATAACACAACATCGCGAAGCATAGCATGAAGAACCCAGCTCCACCCCTCGCCGCCCGCCCCTCCTCCATCGTGAAAAGATTTAAAAGAGTTTGGGGTGAGTACAGACTCACCTGGGTTTTATCATAAATCAAAAGAATCATGATGCGTTCGAGCACTTACCTTAGAAGATTTTAAACGAACCACTTCTAAGTAAGCAAAATAGAATTTTCATTTTTGATACCGATCCGTTATATCTTACTCCCATCATAGAACCATGAACCACGGCTCGAACGTATCCCGCCCATCACATTATTCATTCGCCCAACATATCTCCAGCCACGCCCGAACGTATCCACGGCTAACTCGGTGTGGACTTGGGTCAAACTCATCGAACCATAACCACCTCATTACCATTTCCGTGGACTTCGGGTCTATCCCCTTTAACCATAACCACGTGTTCGGGTCATCCCCTGATCAATACTCAAGATGGTGATCAACCCACGAATAGAGATCCGTGCACAACCATGATAGAACCAAATCTGGATCGAGAACAAGAATAATTTCATCAAAACATTTTACGTGCACATGTTTTATTTTGAAATATCGAGTAAATAACTCAAAATAAGCATATATAACCCAACCGAATAGAAAAACGTTAACCGGAGATATCTACGGATCCGATGACTTCACCGATCGACGGTAGGTACCGTAACAAGACGGAACAACTTTGGGTCACTTCCCACAAAGCCAAGCAACAACGTGATCCAAACGCGATCGTAGCAAAATTAGGTTTTCGACTTTCAACCCACATTTGCACCTCCGGTTTTCAAATCAACTCAAGCGTAAGGGAATATATTCGTGGCATCAAGACCTATAGTACTTTCAAAATTTGCAGCATGCAAGTGACTCAAATCTTAGCAACAAGAAGCTTCAAAATCGATGCCTATCCTCCATCTAGGATAAACCATCCAAAATCGATGCTGAAATGGAAACATAAGCAATATGCATAACATCGAACATGGAATGACAAACAGTGAAAATGGATAACCCGGCATTTACTCTTTAGAAAACTCAAGCAACGGAAAATCCCACATGCGAACGCAAAAGTAAAACAATCGGTACTTTAGTAAAATGCATAGCCGAACTCAAAACCTAAAGGACCATAGCGTGCGGTGGTACAACAAATCGAGGCCAAAGCTCACGGTGGCGCTTAACGGCGCGCGGTTAATGCGGCTCGCCGTCCGCCTCGTCCCTTTAGAATCCCGAGTTCTATGCTATACGATCTACTAAAAGGCAATCAAAACAAGAAAAGGACAAAACAGAAAACGGGTTGCCGTGGTTGATCGCGGTTCCTGAACAAGAACGGCGCCGCCGAGCCTCCCGCCGATCCCCACCTCCGGCTCCGCACGCATCGAGCTGCTCGCCTTCCGTAAACACAGAGAGACGGAAATGAACGTTGAAAATGAAGGCCTAGCCTCCTATTTATAGGAAAGCAGGATGTGCTACGTATGCAAGCGCCTTTTTCAAACGCAAAAACGACGCAACTTTGCAAACGGACTCAAATTTAGCAAACTTGACCCATGGACACAAATAAAATAAGACAATGACTATAAACAAGATATGCTTTAAAAGACCAATGAAAAGTCCTTTTGATAACTTCCTGAGTGCCAAACCTTCATGGGTGGTCGAAAACTCGATACTTAGTGTCTATGAATTCGCATAAGACACTCTTCAACGCTCGAGGTTTGGGACGATCGATCACCAAACAAAAGTCAACCTTTGACCTTTCTCAAAAACTGCCATGCAAATAATGCTTAAAAAAGACGGGTATTACATCCCACCCTCCTTAGAAAAATTTTGTCCGAATTTCAAACACGTGGAGAAAACAACTCGTGGCGTGCCCAACTTGTCTTCCAACTCCCACGTAGCTTCCTCCTCTCCGTGGTGATTCCACAACACCTTCACCAACGGAATCGCTGTTCCTCAACCGACTGCTCCAAAAAGCCATCGCCTCTCCTCATAACTCGATCCCGAAGAACCACTTGATCGTGCTTGATCACGTGTTTGGGTGAACACACTTTCTCACCGAGAAACGGAAACACGCCATGAGCATCTCCGATGGTAAGCTAACCTATAGCAACGGGCCTATCCTCTCAAGAACTTCGAAGGTCCAAGAACCTCACCGAACTTCCCGCTTCCAAACGAACGATCCTCTCGCCGGGAAACCTTAAGGAAAACGCGATCTCCGATCATGAACAAGATCCGACGACGCTTGTCCGCATAGGACTTCTCGCCTGCCCGAGTCCTTGATCCTTCGCTGATCTCGATCGATAACCTCGACCGCCACGAACCATCTCGTCCTAAATCTTCCTCTCGCCCACTTCATCCCAATAAAGGCGATCGACACTTCCTTCCGCATAACGCTTCATAGGAGCATTCTACGGCTCGATAACGCTGTTATAGGCAAACTCCACCAAAGGTAGTATCTCTTCCCAATTCCTCCTCTCGTGCCACGCATCGCCGCAAGAGTCTTCCAAAACCTGAATCATGCCTTTCCGACGACCTTCCGCTTGAGGATGGAATGTTGTCGAGATTCGCCTGGTCCCATGGCTTCCTCGACTCTCCAAAACATTGACGTGAACCTCGGTCACGATCGACGAATCGATATCAGACACCATATAACCGCATTTATTCTCGACGAAGTCAGCAAGCTTATCTAACCCGCACGCCATCCGAATCGATAAGAAATGAGTTGACTTGCCGCCATCGACGACAACCCATATAGCGGTGTTTCCTCTCCGACCTTGGAAAACTCACCACAAAATCCATACCGATATGATCCCATTTCCATTTCGATTGGTTGCAAAATCGACGGACGTTGTGTATATCTTCACTCGACAAGCCAAACATCGCTCCACAAACGCGTACATCCTTTTTCATCCCTTCCCACCAAAAGTTCCACAGGTCTCTATACATTTTGGTGCTTCGAGAGTCAGAGATGGTGCCTCATGAGCTTCACTCATGATTTTATCTCTCAATTCCTATTGAGGCACACATAACCTTCCTCGAATAGTAGCGTTGTTCTGTCTCGCAAACCCTGCTATCTTCTAGCCTTGCTTTCAAACGCATCCTTCCAAGAAATCGCCTCGTTGCGCACTCACGGGCTTCTCATCGATCCATCCTTCTTCTGACGAACGAATCGGCCCCCACGCGACACGCTAGGTCGGATAAAACCTATATCCAACAGCTCCCGCAATCGCGCTTTCGCTCTTGCAATTCCAGGTGCCATTCTCGTATGGTGCCTTTGATATCGTGCTGCTCCGTGTTCCGATCAATAGTGAATTCCACTTGTCTATCAGGCGAACCCGCAAGTCCTCGGAAACACGCTCGGATATTCACACACCACTGCTCCTCTCAATCTGCTTACTGTTTTATCGTGCTCGCAAACTTACCAAGAAAGTTTGATGCCTTCCCGATCATCCTCACCTTCTTGAGATCATTGCATGCAAACACCATCCCATGCCGTGAAACAAACTTCCACTCCTTCGCTGTCCAAAAGCAACTTCTCGAGACAACGATAGTTGCATCAGTGCTTTTCCAATATATGATTTAATTAGAATTTTTGAAAATCAAATGCATAATTTTTGAAAAATACCGTGAGCATTAGAAAATTTTATGTTGATGTATGATTTTATTTTTGATCATGTAATGGTGTTTTAATGCTTTAGTATATTATTTATGCATTGTGTGAATTAACTAGAATTTTTGGAAATCAATTACCTATTTAAATCAAATAAACCGAAAGCTTACAAGCATATATGGTGATGATTTAATTGGTTCTTGATGATTAAATGATGTTATATTAATATACTATAGTGTATAGACATAGTATATAATTATTGGAATTTTTGAAAATCAAATAACATAAAGAATCAAAAAAACCGAGAGCTCTTGAGCTCCATATGGTGATGATTCAAATGTTTTTAGTTGATGTTATGATGTTACAATGTTATAATATAATGTTTATTGATGTTGGAATTTATTTAGAATTTTTAGAAATTGTTTGCTATTTATTTGGTAATTATCTTATTATTACCGTGAATATTGTTACATTTTGTGTAATAAATAGTTATGATGAACTATGGGTTATATAAATATTATATACTGATGTTGGGATGTTATAATATGTATATAACAATTTTGGGAATTTTTGGATGATTATTCCCTATTATTTTGAATTACCGTGAATATATATATGTATATATGTAAATAATTAGCAACAAGATTATATGAATTTCATAAATTCATATTCTGGACCATAGTGTATAATAATACACTATATGAATTTAGAAAAATTTTCAAAAGTCATTTGATATTTTTAAGTTAATTATCGGAATTATCGATAATTAATAAGGATTTAAAATCCTTTTTAAAACAGTTTATTAATGAAAAATTTACTAAAATAATATTCTGGACAGTTTTTAAATGTTACAAAATTTTATAAACATAGATTGCTATGTTTGAGACTTAACGCTCATTTCATAACGTTTTAAAATACCAAAATACGCTTTTTATTTATAAAAAGGGTTTAATTAATGCGAAAATAATTATAAGTCCTTGATTTACAAGATAAATCGAGCAATAGGACTTTACGTTTTCAAATCGATCAAATTCGATTTATAAAACAAAAATTTGTAAGAAATTACTTTTCAAAAGTCAAAATCGTTGACTTTGTTGATCAATGTCGACTCACGACTTTTCAAAGTCAAACGCACGACTATACGCTTATAAATACGCCAAGACGGCGTAAGATATACTAATTGAGTGTGATGCCTCATTAGTAAGAAAAGATTTCACAAATGAAATCCATATATCGAAAACGTGCTTATATCGCTGAAAGTATCTCAAGAATCCAGAACGAGTCAATCGTGATACGCAGTTAGAGACGTATCAATTCACTAATGAATTCAGTCTACATCGATACGAAATATCAAGTTTATCTTAGTTTTCGAAAGTCTCGAAAGACTCGACGACGTACTAAAGCCTCGCTTTTTCAGTAAAGGTGTGGACGCAAACGCAATGACGGATTTCGACGAACGAGCCAACCTAGACTTTACAACAAACCATAGTCGGTGGGCTTCCTTTCTTATCTCAAAATGGGCTTCTTATCTTCAAAATATGACTTTCTTGTCATACCAAATGAATTTATTTACAAAGACTTATACTACAATTTGTTTATCAAATGTTTTCTCGCATTACACCGCCAAAAATATTTCGTTTTGTGTATGGATCCTATCTGTTATGCCGGGTAGGGCTGTGGAGATGGTTGAAACTATTATATCAATTGTTGTGGTAGACCCAACCTTTTAATGTCGGGTCCCGTGCTCGGATGATAAATGCCCGCTAGATTGGCGTGAAGGTTGGAACTATACTGTGTTAACATATGCTTGCAGAGAGCGATGTCGTGTGACGGGATTACGGCGGTCACGGCGTCGTAGATGGGAGTCCTCCTCTCGACGCTTATTATTTATTATTACTATGTATTGTGACTATGAGATACGGACCATACACACCAAGAAAATGCTCGGCCGAGCTATGTTCTACGAAAATGATTTGTAAGACAAGGCATTTTAACTAAAACCCTCGTGACTTACTCAATATTGGCAGCGTAATCCAAATCTATCAAATGTTTTTGGCATGAGTCCACTAAGTGCAATTTCTTGTACTTAGCCCTGCATGTTTGTTTTTAAATGTGCAGGTTGAGCTCGATGGTGATGATGGGAAAGTGTTGAGGAGTCCGGTGTCCTCGACCGTTTAATTGAATTTGTGGTTTATACCTTGAATGCATATCGTCATATATGTATTCACACACTTTCGCTGCTACACTGAACTCCCTTACTTACGCTTTTATGTCTTTTTAAACTATTGAGGCCCATCGGATCGGGCCAAGTTTTGGGGTCCGATGGCTCAAACCTTTCAAAACAATATAATATCATCCGTAACTGCTCAAGCATGTTAGTTTATTGTTACGCTTCTCCATTTTATTCATGTAAACCCTAAAGTACTACTCCTAGTACTAGTCGCCCTCGATTCGGGTTGGTCGGGAATGGGGTCGTGACAATAGGTAAATTAATTTTATAAAATTCCAATAAATTAGTATAACACTATATTATGAATCTATATCACTTATATACTATAATATCATTCAAATATCAAACATATATCAACATAATATGTCTTGATAATTTTCGGTATTTATGAAATATTAAGCATATAATTTCCAAAAATTCTACATAAATTCATACAGGCATATTAAATACCCTAGATCATTATTTCATGCTCAAATCAATATTTAAAAATCATTCTCAACAACATATATATACCCTAAGTTTTCGGTCCTTTTCTAACTTTTTCATACATGCATAATTTTGTTCCAATTTCAATATATAAGCTCTAATACATCATATAAACATGTTTAATGAACAACTAAACATCATATCATACTTCTTATAATTTTCGAAAATATGAACATATGAACATAGCATAAAATTTCATGGACGGATTTCAAAAATTTAACCATGTAGAGAAAGCTTACGAAATTCCTAACCTTTTAATCGGTTTCGATTCTATTTACGATCGTTTTCACTCAAGATCTATGAAAGAAAATTTTAAAAACCCTCACTCTCTCCTTTCCAAGCTCTCGGCCTCTCTCTATTTTTTGGAGCAAAATGAGCTTCAAAAGTAATCTTATCTCTTAATAAGGATAAGCTTCCAACTTGCACAATAAGCTAAACAAGTTGCAATTAATTTCATCCTTGCCATGTAATTTTCGGTACTTTTAGTTCCCAATAGATAAGATTTAATTTAATTATTTAATACATGTGATATCACACCTTATCATATAATTATTTCACTTTACAACTCATAGAAACAAGTTGCATATAAAATCCTATGATTTTATGTGGATTTTCGGCTACTAAGTGAACAAATATGTCACACTTATTTAATTAAATAATTCACCTCATTTCATGACATAATATATCATATTATATCATATAATAATTAATTATATGATTAATTTCATTATCAATCATCATTCTCATGAAATAATAAAATTAAATCCTTTGAACACTTATTTACACATTTCGCCATTTCAATAACATAGGATATAATTTCTATTTTTTTCATGCTTCAATACATCATCTTACCTTATAATTAACTTATATTATATAAATTCTCATAATTATCAAAGAATTATGAAAATCACAATTTAATGTACATATATAGGAATTTTCGGTACTCTCATATTGTAGAGGAGAATTTTATTAGCCTTCTACCATGTTCATGAATCATAGTTATCATTATCATATGTATAAGATAATGTTTAAACTTTAGGGAACATTATCCATTAAAAGTCAAACTTTCACACTTGAATTTTCAAAGTGTATCTATGTGTTCACACATAGAAATTTTCGGTCCCCTCACTTTAGACATAGGATAAAATTTTATTTTACACCTAGATACACTAATTAATGAACCATATTCATACACATCACTCATATAATCCTAGCATTAATTTTTGTTGGATTTTCTCTCCAATTTGAACATTATTTTCGGCCATTAAGGGGATAAAATCCTCCCACTTGATCCACTTGGTGTTACACCTCACCTTATCCTTAAAATATCTTAATAATATAATTATAACATTATATTATCAATTGGATAGTCATTTAATCCATTATACAATATAAACCCTAATTTTCGATACTTATAAGAAAAATAAGTCACATATTTTATTCTTTTGAAATAAATAGCTAATAAATAGCTATATGACATTTTATAAGTCTTAGATGATGAATTATATCACAGAAAAATATTTAGAACATTTTTCAAACCATAAACCCTAATTTTCGAAATTAGGGTTTCGAAAATTATCTATCTTGTTCAATCTCTATTCTTAATTCTATAGCATTATTTAAATGGTAAATAATTCTATTATTACCTAAAATAATCATAGGAATTTAAATAACGTAATTCCATGATCATTTGACTGAGTTCTCAAATTGTTTCAAAAGTCGACGTTTAAAACGTCTCAAAACGTCAAGAATTGAATTATCTCCAAAACGTTCGTAATAAAGTGATATTTACTTTATTCATTCATTTCTTTAATAAAGAAATTTATTTCTAAGCTTTGCTGCTTAGAAATATCGTAAAATTAACTATCGAAATTAATCGACGTTGGAATAATACTGCCGAAGGAATAATATAAATTATATTCCTTAATTCACTAATCATCAGTGGGTATGACATACGAATCCTCGTATTATAAATAATCGAATTCAATATTCGATGAATTACTATTTCGATTATCGAGACGTAACCCTAATTTACAATTTTATTATCGTAATTAAGATTTAAAATTTTGGTATTACATTCTACCCCTTAAAAGAAATTTCGTCCGAAATTTGCATACCTCCGAAAGTATGGGGTATTTTCGCATCGTAACATTCTCATGCTTCCACGTGATTTCCTTTTGTCCATGGTTTCTCCATAGGACTTTCATTTAAAGTTATAACCTTGCCTCTGAATCATTGCCTCTTACGATCAAAATAATCGTAGATTTCTCATTATAACTCATATTCGAGTTAAGGATCACACCATTATGATGGATCACGTGTTTCGAATCATATACGTACTTTCTTAACTTTGATACGTGGAAGATAGTTCGTACATTCCCCCAATTTTGGTGGAAGTACCAATCTATAGGCTACTGGGCCTATCATTTCTAGGATTTCGTAAGATCCTACTGAACGTGATCTCAACTTCCTTTGTACTCTGAACTTTATAATTTCCTCCATATAGGAGTCTTAAGAAACTTTTATTTCTGCATTCAAAATGCAGTTTAGATCTACACGCATCAGCGTAAGACTTTTGTCTGTCATGCTTTTCTTTCATTCTTTGCCTAATTTGGCAAATCTCTTAATTATTCCATTTACATAGTCAGGACCTTATACTTTCCATCACTTACTTTACCACAATAAGGTGGTAGTCGATATATTCTTTCACATCATGCCTCATATGGCTATATTGATCGTTGCTTGACAACTATGGTCATAGGTGAACTTGATAAGTGGTACAACATGTTCCCACTTACACCTCGATCTAACATTCATATTCTCATTGTATCTTTAATCATTTGTATCGTTCTTGTGATTGTCTATCTGTCGGTGAATGGACGTCTTATGTTAAGGTTTAACCTCGTGTCTAACTCCCTTTTTATGAGCTAGTTTAAAATCTAGGGGTAATTTGGAATCTCTATCTGATGTGATAGGTTTTTGGTATCTCATGAAAAATATGACTTTCTTCATATACGACAGAGCTAACTTATCAATTCCATGGTCATCTAAATAAACAAAGATAAACATATTTGGTGAGTCAATCCACTGCTATACATATAGCAGTGTCATTTCTCTATAATCTTGGTAAGACTCGTCATAGAATTCATTGCTATATCATCCCATTTCATTTGTGTCACGCCCCAATTCCCGAGGGAAGGCACGGATGCTGGGGTGTGATTAGGGGTGGGGGGTTAAGAAGCGGAGAAGAAGGGGGAATACATATAACATACATGATAAGAAGATGTGACCATGATATCGGACAACATCTCCTCTATAACTAGGACATATCCTCGAAGGGAGGGTGCACAAACAATCCACCAACATAATAATATCGATATCATAACCTCAGAAAACATGATCTTGGTTTATTGTAAGTAATGCAAGAAAGCAAAAATAGCATTACATCCCGTCAACTAGACCGTCAACCACATAGCATGCTCATATCGAGACTCACGTGAGAATAACATAACAAATCTTGTTCCCAATCGAAAGCAAATAAGGGACAAGAATACATCAATATCGAGTACGATATAACACAACATCGCGGAAGCATAGCATGAAGAACCCATGCTCCACCTCCTCGCCGCCCGTCAGCCCTCCTCCATCCGTGAAAAGATTTGAAAAGAGTTTGGGGTAGTACTAGCGACTCACCGGGTTTTATCGTAAATCAAAAGAATCATGATGCCGTGTTCGAGAGCACTTACCTAGAAGGTTTTAAAACGTAAACCACTTCTAAGTAAGCAAAATAGATTTTCATTTTCGATACCGATCCGTTATTATCATACTCCCATCATAGAACCATGAACCACGGCTCGAACGTATCCCGCCACCCATCACATCTCATTCATTCGCCCGTACATATCGGTCAGCCCATGCCCGAACGTATCCAATGGCTAACTCGGTGTGGACTTCGGGTCAAATCCCATCGTAACCATAACCACCTCATTACCATTTCCGTGGACTTCCGGGTCTATCCTTCGTAACCATAACCACGTGTTCGGGTCTATCCTCACGATCAATACTCAAGATGGTGATCAACCCACCGAATAGAGATCCGTGCACAACCATGATAGAACCATATCTCGATCGGAGAACAAGAATAACTTCATCAAAACATTTTGGCGCACATGTTTTATTTTGAAATATCGAGTAAATAACTCAAAATAAGCATATATAACCCAACCTGAACATACGAAAACGTCAACCGGGAGATATCTACGGATCCGATGACTTCACCGATCGACCGGTAGGTACCGTAACAAGACGGAACAACTTTGGGGTCACTTCCACAAAGCAAAGCAACATCGTGATCCAAACGATGATCGTAGCAAAATTAGGGTTTTCACTTTTCGAACCCACATTCGCAATCGTCCGGTTTTCAAATCAACTCGATGCGTAAGGAAATATATTCGTGGCATCAAGACCAATAATAGGGTACTTTCAAAATATGCATGCATGCAAGTTGACTCAAATCTTAGCAACAAGAAGCTTCAAAATCGATGCCTATCCTCGATCTAGGATAAACCATCCAAAATCGATGCATGAAAATGGAAACATAAGCAATATGCATAACCACGAACATGGAATGACAAACTATGTTGAAAATGGATAACCCGGCATGTACTTCCTTTAGAAAACTCAAGCAACGGAAAACATCTCGACATGCGTAAACGCTGAAAAATGTAAAACGGAATCGGTACTTTAGTAGAATGCATAGCCCGAACTCAAAACCTAAAGGACCTGTTGCCGAAGGTGGTCCGTCGGCCACCAAATCGGCGCTTCAGCAGTACTGGAGCTGCTCGGCTCTTCCGTAAACACGAGAGGCGAAGGAAATGAACGCTGAAAATGAAGTCCCTAGCCTCCTATTTATAGGAAAAAGGGGGGACAAGCTTCATGCAAGCGTCTTTTTCGAAAACGCAAAAGCGACGCAACTTTGCAAACGGACTCAAAATTAGCAAACTTGTACCCATGGACACGAAATAAAATACGGACACAATGACTAGAAACAAGATATGCTTTAAAAGACCAATGAAAAGTCCGGTTTTGATAACTTCCCGAGTGCCAAACCTTCATGGGTGGTCGAAAACCTGATACTTAGTGTCTATGAATTCGTCATAAGACACTCTTCACGACGCTCGAGGTTTGGTGATGGTCGATCACCAAACAAAAGTCAACCTTTTGACCTTTTTCTCAAAAACGTGCCATGCAAAATGAAGCTTAAAAGGACGGGTATTACATCCTCCCTCTTTAGAAAATTTTGTCCCGAAATTTCAAACACGTGGAGAAAACAACTCGTGCATCGAGCCTCGAACTTGTCTTCCAACTCCCACGTAGCTTCCTCATCTCGTGGTGATTCCACAACCCCTTCACCAACGGATTACGCTTGTTCCTCAACTCCTTCACTTCGTTCCAAGATAGCCACCGGCCTTCCTCGTAACTCGGATCCCGAGCAAGAACCACTGGTCATGCTTGATCACGTGTTTTGGGTCGAACACGTACTTTCTCAGCTGAGAAACGTGAAACACGTCATGAACATCTCCGATGCTAGGTGGCAAAGCTAACCTATAGGCAACGGGGCCTATTCTCTTAAGAACTTCGAAAGGTCCAATGAACCTCGGTCGTAACTTACCTCGTTTTCCAAAACGAATGACTCCTCTCGTCGGGGAAACCTTAAGGAAAACACGATCTCCGATCATGAACTGAAGATCCGTACGACGCTTGTCCGCATAGGACTTCGCCTGCTCGAGCTTCCTTGATCCTTCGCTTGATCGATCGATAACCTCGACCGTCACGAACCATTTTGGTCCTAACATCTTCATCTCGCCCACTTCGTCCCAATAAAGTGGCGATCGACACTTCCTTCCGCATAACGCTTCATAGGGAGCCATTCCTATGGTGGCATGATAACCGTTGTTATAGGCAAACCCACCAAAGGTAGTATCTCTTCCCATTTCCTCCTCTATCGGCCACGATCGCCGCAAAGATGTCTTCCAAAACCTCGAATCATCCTTTCCGATCGACCGTCCGCTTGAGGATGGAAGGTCAGATCGAGATTGACTTGGTTCCCATAGCTTCCTAGACTCCTCCAAAACCTTGATGTAAACCTCGGGTCACGATCCGACGAATCGATCTTGGCACACCATGTAACCGCATTTATCTCTAACGTAAAGTTGAGCAAGCTTATCTAACCCGCACGTCATCCGAATCGGTAAGAAATGAGTTGACTTTCGATACCATCGACGACAACCCATATAGCGGTGTTTCCTCTCACGACCTTGGAAAACTCACCACAAAATCCATACCGATATGATCCCATTTCCACTGGGATTGGTAGCGGTTGCAACAAACCCGACGGACGCTGATGTACGCCTTTCACTTGTCGACAAGCCAAACATCGCTCCACAAACACGGCTACATCATTTTTCATCCCTTCCCACCAAAAGTTCCTTTTAAGGTCTCTCAGACATTTTGGTGCTTCTGGACGAGTCAGATACGGTGCCTCATGAGCTTCACTCATGATTTTATCTCTCAATTCCTATTGAGTGGCACACATAACCTTCCTCAAAATAGTAGCGTTGTCTTCGCTCAGTGAAACCTTGCTATCTTCTAGCCTTGCTTTCAAACGCATCTTCTCCAGGAATTCATCTCCTCGTTGCGCGCTCACGATGGCTTCTCATCGACCCATCCTTCTTCTCGACGAACGTAATGGCGCCCCACGGCGACACGCTAGGTTGGATAAAACCTAGATCCAACAGCCTCCCCGCAATTCGGTTCTTGCAATTCCTTAGGTGCCATTCGTATGGTGCCTTTGATATCGGCATCGCCTCCGGTTCCGGATCAATAGTGAATTCCACTTGTCTATCAGCGGTAAACCCGGCAAGTCCTCGAAACACGTCCGGATATTCACACATAATTGGCTCTCTTGCAATCGCTATACTGTTCATTGTGCCCTATCAAACTTACCAAGAAAGTTTGACAGCTTCCTTCCCGATCATCCTCACGCCCGGTCTTTGAGATCATCGCACGCAAACACCCATCCTTATGCCGTGGAAACAAACTTCCACTCCTTCGGCCGCTCGAAAGCAACTCTCTCGAGACAACGATAGTTGCCTTGAGCTTTTCCAACCAATCCATGTTAAAGATGACATCGAAATCTTCCATTCCGATGACATGCAAATTGACAAAGACCTTACGCTCACGTGATTTCTACCTCCGGTTCTCCGCAAATCTCTTTCGCCTTTAGCGCTTCTCGATGGGATGCTAATTTGTGGTACTGTGATTTCTTGGGTACCAAACCCAACCTCACACACGATTTTCAAACGAAGAATGTGAGGCTCTCAGATCAAACAAAGCGAAACGGGTATATCACTCATATGGATTATACCGCAAGATTTCCGGGAGCTTGAGCTGCTGGCCGATTCACAGGCGTACACCTTGCTTGCTGCGGTGGCCTTTGGTTTCTTGGCCTAGGGTGACCTCCTGCCCGTTGTTTGTCCTCGGCGGAGCTCGACCGCCCGGAGCTGGATGTCGCCTTCATGGCGGCTGCACTGCTAGCCTCCTAACGGACAATCTCGAGCGTAATGTCCAGACTTTTACAACGATAGCACTCGGTGCTACTTGCTCGCACTCGCGAAATGATTCCTTTGGCATTTCGCACCAAGGTTTTCCACCGCCGCATGGGTTGGAAATTCTTCCCAAGGTTGCCTTTTCTCACTTGAATGCCTTGATTCCTTGGAATCTTTGGACCGCCCGTTCCTCGAACACCGATTGCCTTTCCTCGATCTTTCCATTTCCTCTTACCTCTTCCTCCGTCACCGTCAGTCTGGTGGCATCGTTTTTCATGGGAAACATTGACTCAATGTTTAATGCCCGGTTCAAGGATGGGCATACGCCGATCTCCACGATCGACGAGCAAAATTCGATCTCGGCCGGAGTCCTCTCTCGAAACATGCGCCTGGCGCCTCGCACAACCAGTGCGTAGCATAACGTGATGCATTTATTGAACGAACGATCGTACTCGGTGGCCGCCCTTCTCCTCGACGAAGATTCCGTAACTCGTTTTGCCTTCTCTTCCAGAAACGCCAGCACGCACCTTTCCATGAGTTCTTCCTGAAATCTTCCCACGATACCTTCCCCATCGTCACGGTGTTAGGGTCCTCCTCACGGATTCCCACCGTAAATCAGCCTCATCGCTAGGTGAAAGATCGCGCAACTTAGCTTTTACGCTTCTTCGCACCGATGTATTCAAGATCCTTTCGTGGATCGTATCCGATTCTCGGCCGATCGGTTCACCGAGACCGTCGAACGTAGGGGATTACACTGCGAAAACTCTCGATCGCATGTCACGAACCAAAGGTGGTTCTTGGGCTTCTTCCGATTATTGTTTCTCGGTTCCTTGTTCTCGGCATTCTGCATCGACGTTTGAAACATTAGAAACGCCGCATAGATAACGGGTATCATCGCATAACATATATCATCACCCATATCACATATCATCACATATACCACATATCACGTCGATCACATATAATCATGCAATCACAACATATCATTGTTATGCATTTCACTTAACATTATCATCACACATCACATAGATCATATATCATCATGGCATAGCTCATATCACATATAAGCATCAAAACATAAACATCCTGTCATAGACAAAGATTAGTATCAAGAATATTCGGTGTCCATGAAGGATCACAAAATACAAGATCAAGGTATGTCACCAAAAGGTCGATATGAGCAAAGAATCGACTCGACCCATCACAAAGATGCGCTTTGTCCATGCTTCTAGTGACTTCTGCGATCATCATCAGACACACCGACTACCTAGATCCTCGCCCTCCATATCCGCCCACTACTCTCCGCTCGTCCCAATGGTTCCATTCGCCTCTCCTCATCCTCTCTTTCCTTCCTATCGTGGCTTGAATTGGTGCCGCGTAAAAGCGATCTGCATGGAAGCAAGCCTCTCGTGGGTATGATCCCATCCAAGCCGTGCTCGATTGCACGAGTATCGTGAAAGCTGTGCTCGAGTCCCTCTGGCGCGCCACCCTTCCTCAACATGCCCGACCTCATCGTAGTCATCGCTATCCGGATCACCGATCCTCCGAGTCCTCACCGCCCTCCTCATCCTCCTCCGGGTCTTCCTCCTCCTGAGTCTCCTCCCTCGATGCCAACCCGATACGCCTGATTCGGTGGTCGAAAATTCGATCCGGCCTTTTCCTCCCACCGCCGGATGGACAATCTCTCTCGCTGGGAGGTTCCTCGCTCAAAATCGCTCCGGTCCTTCAAAAGGTAAGGATCGCCGATGGAGGTGTAGTGGTGGTGTATCCCGATGCATGGTGATCGTCTCGAGTGATGGCCGCTCTCCCAAAGGCTCTTCGGAACATCATCCCTATCATCAACGGATCGGTCCTCGAACATGCCTTGCTATCACATCCTCCTCGATGGTATACTCGATGATCGGTCCACTGCCTCCATACTCGAGCGGCGAACTCGGTGAAATCCAAGGTAAGGTGCTCGGTGATAGGATCCCGTCCCGAACATCACGTATCCTTGCTTTCGCCCACGGTTACCAACCCGTCGGTAGCCTCTCTGTCAACCGATAGTAAGCCTCATACTACGATACTTTCCCACCTGCCTCGGATCTTTCTCCAAAATCCAACAAATCTCCCGTAAATACTCCCAACGGCTCATGGACATTCCCCGTACATTCCTCGAACTTACGGATTTGCTCATCCATCCCGTGGGATCTTAACCAACGTTGTGCGGGCCATCAATATCCATAAACCTACATGTTAGTTTATCAACATAACAACAAATATTCACGCTTCCTTTTTCTCGCCCGACTATCGGGTAATCATGTCTCAAACACATGTTCATTTCAACACATATCAATATCAATATCGATATTTATCATAATAATCACGTAAGCAAACACAGATTCACTTACAAGCACTCGCTTAACAAAATAAACAAGATTTTCAATCAACAATGCATTACTATGTAAACACATGACTTACATCAACCATACGTGATCACATCAATCACATCATATCATATAAACGATTTTCACATCACAGACGCATAGGCCCTTTTTGTTCCATCAACAAATCATTTCCACATCCATATCAACATCCAACCATACCACATCCATCTCACCTCAACATCCACATCACGCTTACATCACGTAAACTCTTACCGAGCCAAACACATGAAACCAAGATCATATCAAGCATCACGTAACCACATAAAGCATCAAGAATAAACACATACCTCATCCCTTTTAAAGGAGGATGATCGACAGTGGTGAGGGTAGTCAGTTCGATGAGCAGTTTAGAAGAACAAGTTCTAAAACTCAATTTCAAGAACGCATGATATAAAGCAAACAAACCGCTTTGATATCAAACAATATGTACACATACCCAAAGCGGAAAAACTTCTCCGATACCAAGTCGGTATCGATAACAAAGATAGATATCGGGCCAAGAACAACGCCTCGATACAAAGTATCACGCCCAATTCGAGGAAGGCACGGATGCGGGGTGTGATTAGGGTGGGGTTAAGCGGGGAAGAAGGGGAATACATATAACATACATGATAAGAAGATGTGACCATGATATCGGACAGATCTCCTCTATAACTAGGACATATCACAAGGGGCGTGCACAAACAATCCACCAATGAATAATATCGATATCATAACCTCGTAAAACATGATCTTGGTTTATTATAAGTAATGCAAGAAAGCAAAATAGCATTACATCCTCGTCAACTACACGGTCAACCACATAGCATGCTCATATCGAGACTCACGTGAGAATAACATAACAAATCTTGTTCCCAATGAGAAAGCAAATAAGGGACAAGAATACATCAATATCGTAGTACGATATAACAACATCATCGGAAGCATAGCATGAAGAACCCGCAGCTCCACCCCTCGTTGTCGCCCGTCAACCCTCCTCCATCCGTGAAAAGATTTGAAAAGAGTTTGGGGTGAGTACTAGCGCACTCGGTGGGGTTTTATCGTAAATCAAAAGAATCATGATCCCGTGTTCAGAGCACTTACCTTAGAAGGTTTAAAACATAAACCACTTCTAAGTAAGCAAAATAGATTTTCATTTTCGATACCGATCCGTTATTCACATTACTCCCATCATAGAACCATGAACCACGACTCGAACGTATCACGCCAGCCCATCACATCTTATTCATTCGTCCGGAACATATCCGGTCGCCCCATGCCCGAACGTATCCAAATGGCTAACTCGGTGTGGACTGTGGTCAAATCCCCATCGTAACCATAACCACCTCATTACCATTTCGTGTGGACTTCCGGGTCTATCCCCCGGAACCATAACCACGTGTTGGGGTCTATCCCTCACGATCAATACTCAAGATGGTGATCAACCCCGAATAGAGATCCGTGCACAACCATGATAGAACCATATCTCGGATTAGAGAACAAGAATAACTTCATCAAAACATTTTACGGCGCACATGTTTTATTTTGAA
This sequence comes from Salvia rosmarinus, assembly GCA_036937905.1. Taxonomy (NCBI): domain Eukaryota; kingdom Viridiplantae; phylum Streptophyta; class Magnoliopsida; order Lamiales; family Lamiaceae; genus Salvia; species Salvia rosmarinus. The sequence goes on from CM072814.1 coordinate 38,024,356, forward strand.
ATATCGAGTAAATAACTCAAAATAAGCATAAATAACCCAACTCGAGCAGAATCTAAAACGCCAACCGGAGATATCTACGGATCCGATGACTTCACCGATCGACCGGTAGGTACCGTAACAAGACGGAACAACTTTTGGGGTCACTTCCCACAAAGCAAAGCAACACCGTGATCCAAACGACGATCGTAGCAAAATTAGGGTTTTCGACTTTCTCGAACCCACATTTCGCACTCTCCGGTTTTCAAATCAACTCGATGCGTAAGAAAATATATTTGTGGCATCAAGACCAATAATAGGGTACTTTCAAAATATGCATGCATGCAAGTTGACTCAAATCTTAGAAGAAGTTTTCAAAATCGATGCCTATCCTCGGATCTAGGATAAACCATCCAAAATCGATGCATGAAAATGGAAACATAAGCAATATGCATAACGGCGAACATGGAATGACAAACTATGTTGAAAATGGATAACCCGGCATGTCTTCCTTTAGAAAACTCAAGCAACGGAAAACATCCCGACATGCGTAAACGCGAAAAAGTAAAAACGGAATCGGTACTTTAGTAGAATCATAGCCCGAACTCAAAACCTAAAGGACCAGAGCAGGTGGCCGTCGGCCACCAAATCGATGGCCAACACCACGGTGGCGGTAATGGGGGCGGCGGTTTGGCGAAATGGTCACCTCACGCTTCCTCGCCCGTCCCTTTAGAATCCCGAGTTCTATGCTATACGATCTACTAAAAGGCGGAATCAAAACAAGAAAAGGACAAAATAGAAAACGGGTTGCCGGGGTGGTTGATCGGCGGTGGTGGCTCGGCAAGAACAAGAATGGCGCGCCGTGAGCTTTCCGGCCGATCCCCACTCCTCCAGTGACTTCGCGCAGCACTGAGCTGCTCGGCTCTTCCGTAAACACGGAGACGAAGGAAATGAACGTTGAAAATGAAGGCCCTAGCCTCCTATTTATAGGAAAAGCGGAGGGTCGCATGTCATGTAATGACTTTTTCTAAAACGCAAAATGACGCAACTTTGCAAACGGACTCAAATTTAGCTAACTTGGTACCCATGGACACGAAATAAAATACCGGACACAATGACTAGAAACAAGATATGCTTTTAAAAGACCAATGAAAAGTCGGTTTTCGATAACTTCCTGAGTGCCAAACCTTCATGGGTGGTCGAAAACTCTGCATACTTAGTGTACGTGAATTCGTCATAAGACACTCTTCACGACGCCTGAGGTTTCGTGACGGTCGCATCACCGAAACAAAAAGTCAACCTTTTGATCTTTTCTCGAAAAACGTGCCATGCAAAACAGAATCTTAAAAAGGACGGGGTATTACAATTTGTATATCTCTTGAGATTATAACTCCTTATAAGGTCATTGATACAATGCCTTCACTTGTGGGTAATCGAGATAATACTTGACAAATGTGGCTATATCTCATTTCCTTCTTTAATATCTAACTTTACTCGTAAATCATAATATATATCTCGATGCTGCCTGGTTGGGTAATATAAGGGATATCATGAATTTCCTTCAAAATTTCATTTCTAAGCTTATTATTGCGTGGAGTGTGTATACATATAACCTTTCTTTAGACGTTATAACCTTGTTCGATGCTCCTTTAAGACCCTTCAGCCCTCCATTCCTCTTCTTAACTCTTATTCTTTCGAGTCCTTCATCTTTCCTTTATTACTGTATCCTCTATTTTTCTTAAGTCTGACGTACTCGTGAGTGTGGCAATATGGTTCCTGATCGTTTCTAGTTGCTCAACTATTTCTATATTCACTTTCTTAAACTCTTTAGTGAGTTTTCCTTCTCTTGTAGAGAGGCTTCCCAATTCGAGTTGATTCTTACGACTTAAGGCATTAGTTATTACATTTGCCTTTCCTGGGTGATAATTTATATCACAGTCGTAATCCTTTACTAGTTCGAGCCATCTTCTCTGTCTCCTTTTTGAGTTTCTTGGCTCGAAGAAATGTTCCAAACCTTTGTGATTTGTGAAAAATTCACAACTCATCCCGTATGGGGAATGTCTTCAACACTTTAGTATGCATACTATTGCTGCTATTTCAAGTCGTGAGTTGGGTAATTCCATTCATATGGTCTAAGTCATTATGATCCAAAAGCTATTATTCTTCTTACATCAATACATGACATTACATTTATTGGCCCCTGTAGATTTGATTCCCCTTTTGAGGTAGTTGTATTATCGGTCTTACTATCTTAGAGAATTCTCAATGACTTTCTAATAATAGCCAGTTATCCCAAGAAATTCCCAATCTCATTTGGGTGTTTGACAACTTCCATTCTGGCATTGTTCTATCCTTTGCCGGATTCACTTTGATTTCTTATAAAGACACTATGTGTCTACGGAATTTAATTCTTTGAGTCAAAGTTCTCATTGGCTAAACTTGATATAATTTTGATTGGCTCTAAATGTCCGCAAGACAGTTCTTCACGGTTCCTTATGTTCTTTCTTATTCTATGTATAGATAGGGATATCGTTCTTAAGGATTAAGACAATTTGTCTAAGTACGTGTGGATCACTTGATTTTTCTGAGGTTAATGAATAGGGCTGGTACGTTAGTTAGTCCGAAAGACATAACTATCATCTCATGGTGACCATATCTTACTCTGAAAATTCATCTTCGTATGCCCGATACCATTCTATAAAACCATTCACATATATCATCAAAATGCCTCAATGAGGACTTACCATATATTAATTATAAGGATTGGTCCATCAAACTGATTAATTACATGGCGTCTTGTTCTATTTACACCAAAATTTTGACACCACATCAGCATACTAACAAAAGATATTATCAAACTATATTTACACATTATAACCATACCATTTACAACATAACCCATTACCTACATATAAGTCTCGTATTACCCTAAATTTTATGTTTCCGAGTGCCCTTCGTCGGAACCGTATTCCTCATTTGGGCATTTGCCTTTCTCCCGACGCATCTTTTCATCATATATTGGACGATCTATCTCTTCTAGAGAGCTAGGGGTCACACTGCTCCCTGTTTCTTCTTCGATACAAGAAGTTTGTTTTGCTTTTATTACAATGTAAGGTTGGGTTGGTAACGGTAGTTCTCCTAATCCCCGAGGGCGGTAAGATCCTGTCCTTTGACCATATTCGTCTCTTTCAGGTATAATCCGTGGAACAGGTCGTGGGCCAGCATTTGGAATATCAGGATACAACCATTCCTTTATTTCATGCTGTGTAATCTGCCTGGGACCAGGACAAGTGCTCGTAGGTGCTGATCCATACGCGTCGTATGTATACTTGAGTCTGTTGACAAATCCTGGTAAATCTGCCCATCCCTTGGAATTTTCTGCATGGAGCATATATTCTTTTGATACCTCTTTCGCAGAAATCTTGCGGATCTATTGGCAAACGACGGATAAGCCGCTGAATACCATCCTCATCCGTCACCCCACGGTTGTGAGCATCCTTCCAAAGCGCAAAAATTCCATCAAAAACTATCCTAAATTTGAGCACAGCTTATAATAAAAGAGTCGGTATTCACGTGTCGACTCTAGGTTTGTCGGTCATGGGTTGACCTTTTACCGTGCTACTCCCTTTTCACGCCATCCGTAAGCGAGATAGTTCTAGATAAGCTAAAGCGTATAAGACAATAAAGGAAATTCAAACCGAAGGATTTCCTAAGGACTAACACTTGAATCATAAACTTGTAATCCACTTACAATATGCTCATAAACACTTATCTTATCTCGAACTTAGCTTTTACATCTTAATTGTGATATCGCTCTCGATTAACTTAGTTACTTAATAGTGGATTCAAAATCCATTATGTATAATCTCAATTGAAAAGATTATGCCTCTGTTACCAATCACGTGAGTGACATCCATTTTCAAAACTTCCATTTATAGAATTATATCTGTACTCCACATAGATATTATGATCCAGTTATTCGTTAGAACCTCGGGTGATTCTAGGTCTAATTCTAAGTTTGAGCAATACCGCTACGGCTATAATTCTCATAAAGGTGGGGGATTTTCATTTCTCCATTCGTTTCCCTGAATTGGGTTCTATCGCTTCTACACATACTTGTGCAATGTTAGAATGTGAAACACCTATTTTCAACACAATATTATAGGTATACTGAGAAGTTCTTCTTATACTCATCAGGCTTTCCTGGTTTTTGTTCGTTCCATTTTCGGTGCGAAGCATAGGTTCTGGTTTACGGTGTTTCCATATATTCAAGTAAACATCTATTTCATTTATCTTTGTCCTTGCCTCTATGGCATCATGTTTCCTTGTTATGGCCTCTTGTTACCTTATTTGCCATTTTCTTTCTCAGGTGTCAACACAGTTATGCCTTTATCAAAAGCATTTTGTGGCTAGGTCTACATCAACCTACCATTTAGTATTGCTACCTTAATAATTTAATCTTATCGTATAGATCGTGGCGTATCTGTCGTTATCATTCATTCGTAATCTGGTGTGAATGATTCAATTCCTTTTTCCCTTTATCGATCTTAGGGATATATTTCTTATATATCTTTACTTTAAATTCTTTTCAGAAGGAATCCTTATTTTGGCATTTAGCGTCACCACTAATAATATCCTTATCGTATATACAACGTTTGCCTTTATCTTCCACTGTTTGATTCCGTGTCTTTCATATAGGATAAAATCCTTTGTCCACTAAGGACGTATTATACTTTTGCCTTGACGTCAAATACCTCTATCATTTTCTCGACATTCAATGATTGCTTCATTTCCATGTCAGAGATATCTAATATTTCATTTCACTAATCATCACAAAAGTATGGGGTAATCTTTCCAATTAGATTTACCTTAAGATCCTTCCATGTGAATCTTTTCATATGTTCTCTTGGATGTATTCCCTTTACAAAAGTCTATAGAAGCTATCTTGCTTCTTAATTTCTAAGACACGCAAGGCAGACGTTTTGTGTCTATATCACTTTGGGTACTAAGATTCATTCCCAAGAATGAATCTACTTCTTAGTCTGCTTCTTTACTTCAAGTAATGGCTTTACATATCGAGTTCATATTATCTTAAATGCTTATTTGACCTTGTGGGTTATTACATAATCGTATAGCTCGTAATTTCTTCTACTATTCTTAACTTTTGTCCCTTTTTCTTGAGCATGGTATCTGAAAGTAATATCACTTTCATTATTCTTTGGTTCTCACATTCGGAATTAGAACCGTCATAATGGTCGTATAACTTAGTAAGGTAGTACCTTTGTACACCATAACTTAAATTCTAAGCATAAGCGTCTCATTACCATGTCTCGACTTTAGAAATATTTTTTCCATGCTTAAATCTCATACTAGGGTTATCCTAGTCGTTCACACATCTCAAACGATGGTGATTACTCAATCTAATTATCATTGGTTTAACCAAGTCTCAGATGCTTGGAATAGATTATGGTCAAGCATAACCTCATTGATTTAGGTATACGGCGAGAGATTTGTTATCTGAGATGCTATTATTTCTTTATATAGGTAGGGAAATCATGATTAGAATAGCGGACCAAAAGCTATGGAACTTGGGTGTGGATTTTTGGAATGGCTTTTTCTTTTTATTTATCGTGAATGATGGAATCATTACACAACATTTTGTATAGAGGTTATTATCTCAGCAATAGTGTCTTGACCCATGAATAACTTAAAACTTTTGGCGTCCCAAAATTGGAATCTTGATGATTCCATCATCTATGATTGAGTTACGAAAACTTCTAGATAAGTATTCCACATCTATACCGAGTTCTTTCTGGTTAAAGAGTCTCTTTCTAGTTGCTCTGGAACAATTAGGAGATTCTCTCGAAGGGCAGGTTTCCCCTACAAACCATTCGAGCTAAAATAGATTATTGTCCCTATACAGTTTGGACTATCTATGAAGTCTTGGGCTTCAAAATTTGGATTTTTAAAGACAAAGAAGAGGAATACGAAAACTTTCATTGTATATATATCTTTTTTTTAAAAATGTTACGCATCTTCATTCTTTAGACATGTCCAACCTACTAATGAGGTTTTACGGACAAACAACTATCTTAACGATAAGTTGTAATCTCTCTCATTATGACATGATAAGGGAAAATTATATCCCATGGATATCATATACTTTTCTTTACTTTTACTCTTGCATTCATTGCTAAAGAGTATCTTATTCATAACTTTCTTTATCATAACTTCTTGATGTCTATCACTTTACTGATCTGAAACTTTTAGGTGACCAAAATAAGTCAACCTACATCATACTTGATGTTTATCGCTTTACTAATTCGAACTTAGGTGACAAGGTAAGTCAACCTTCATTATGCTTACTGGTTTCAGGGATTGAAGAGAATTCATCATGGCAATTTACAAGAGGTATGGATTCACAATTCAAGATGGTAAATTTAACAGTTTGAATCCATATGTTCTTTAAGCTGAATAATTGGGATCTAGGGTCCGAAGACCAGAATGACGACTACTGAGATTTCTTTGGTCATATGGGTTGGCCAGGCCCATCACAAATATTTTCTCAGTCAGACAAGGGCTTGGTTTCAAAGGATACTTTATAAATCTTTGGGTTATAAATTTCTTTCAGAAGAAGTGAGAAACTCAAGTGATTTCTCAACTGGAACTAGGTCATAGAGTTAAACTCAATGACAGAAATTTGGATAATGGATAGAATTTGAAACCTTATATAACTCATAATAGGTCATCAGCAAAGGTTCTAATGTACATCATAGCTCTACTTATACTACGAGGAATCCTACTTTCTGATAATATTCTAAGATCCTTGTAACACTGTAGAGTTCTAATTCTAGGTCATCATAAATTATAAGGTTTATCGACATACTACCCTACGTCCCAAACTATACTCACATCATTAAACTAACTTTTCGATTTGTTTCTTCAACGATTTTCTACCACATTGTGGTCTTTTCTTTTTGTAAAAATTTCACGGTATTCGCATCAACTGATTCTTTGATCATATTTCTATTTTGTTTCTAACAAAAAAGTCATAGTCGATTTGGAGTTCCGTCGCGCGTGAACATCCAAATAAAAAGACTATACTCATATCGCTTATCGCATAGCGACATTCGTCATCTCGTCATCATGTCCCTTTCTGCCCTTTGATCTTCTTCTCGTCTTTTGATTCGAGAGTTTCGTTTCGATCTCGTCTTTGCTCTTAGGATTTAATAAAATCCTCATAATTCATCTTTCTATGTTCTTTCGCAAAAGGGATCATGCGTCCTAAATAGTCTACGTTCTTTTAGGATAGCATGCTCATCATCATAATCAACTTTGAGATTTGAAGTAAAATTTCAAGTATTCCTAGCGTAGCTTATTTGCACGCATGTATTTATTTGAATTTCAAAAAATTCAACATATCATATTTGACATATCAATGTCCATTTTCAAACATCATTCACATGTATCATAACTTTTGTTCATAATAATGAATCTTCATTGAATTCCATGAATTCAATCATTTCATTTCTTTGACATATCTTTGTCAAAACTTTCTCATATCATTGTCTTCATCTTTCTTATATCTCCTTTCATCTTTTCTTCTCATAACTTTTGTCAAAATTCGCATTGATTTCAAATCAATTGCATAACTTTCATTAATTTCAAAACACGGTTTTGAAAATTCCTTTTTCAATCCTTTCTCAAAACTTTCATTTCCTTTGAATCATTAATTCAATCCTTTTCACTTTGAAACTTTTCATTTCAAAACTTTTTTGAGAAGAAATCATGTACCTCATTCCGGCTAAGCTTGATGTGATGGAGTGTTGAGCATTGTCAGCTGACTTCAAAAGATCTAGTGACTCAATCTAGACTTGATTTTTGAAAGGAAGTTTTAGACTCAAAGAGCGAACTGCTCTGATACCACTTTGTAACAGCCCACTAATCCTAAGTACGGATTAACAGGGACTATTACTTTAAACACGAATTAATGAACAAGACGATCATTTGACATTGAACTGTAATACATAAATTAAGAATACTTTTGGACTTCATTACATGACTCAAACATCTTACAGCGGAAACATGTGATTTGTACATATGACGATGTACAATCAAGGTATTGACTTTCAGTAATAGACAGCTTTATTGCTCAACACCGCCCATCGCATCACTTCAACCCGCACATTTAAAACAAATATGTGGTCGAGTACAAGAATGCACTCAGTGGACACATGCCAAAACATTTTATCATCTTTAAATTACACTGCCCCATCAAGTAAGACACAAGAGTTTTAGTTAAAAAGGCTTTGTGCTTACTAAAACATTTTTCATCATTTCTCAAAACATTCGCCTGCGCAAGCATTTTGTCATTGTATGTATGATCCATATCCATTTCCTTTCATCATAACATCATTAATATCGTCGAGAAGTAGGCCTCCTTCTACGCCTGTTGCAGACCGCCGAGAATTGTCCTTTCAAAGACACAAATACCCTTAAGTGTACACGCTAACCCCAGCTGTGTATAATCATTCGGCATAGGATCCGATATCAATTCATTCATAAGTTGGTAGCGAACCAACACATTCATCAACATTCATGGATAGGATACATACATAAAAACATAAACATTTCAAGGGGTAATTAAATAAAACATTTCATCAACATTTCTTGCAATAAAACATCGTATATAAAACATTTCAAAAGCATTTTATTTTGAGTCGAGTAAAGCCCACCGGTACGTAGCTTTCTTAAATGACTTCCTTAACGCCAATGATCACGTCGCCCTTCCTTTACGTAAAGGTTAATCTAGTATGTCCATCACGCCGAGAACGCCAAAGCCTAATAAACCTTAATAACCTTCTAAAATAATATTTCGCATCTTTCAACTCACTTAGTACGCCCCGCACTTGATAAAGACGAAGTATAATATATATGACCTCATATCACTATTTAAGTCGGCGTCGAACTTATACTCACGCCTTTCGATAAAATGATTTCAATTATGAAATAGTCTCTTATAAAAGAGATATTCTTATAATTCTAATACGTTCCATACGTATTAGCGTACTTATTTAACGTATATCAATTTCTGTAAGACGTACTACATAACGTCATTCACGTATTAACGTATTTCATACGTTTTGACCAAAGTCAACAATTTTGACTTTTATTAACATATAGTTTTCGAAATTTATCATATAAGTTCTATAAATTGATTTTCAATCGATTTCTAATCACAATATCACATGTCTTGATTTTTCACGTAAATCAATAATTATTATAGATTTTATTTCCATTTATGACTTAACTTACATAATATACTTTATTATTCTCATGTATGCGACATAATATACTGTTTTGATATAAACATAATATTTCTCATTTTCAGATATCACATACATTCACAACATGTCTAAAATATATTTTTAGAACATAAAGTGTGATTATACATCATAATATAATTTTAAAACTTATTAACCTTATAATATAAGGTTTCGGCCCTTATGATTAATATCATATAACCTTTCCAAAAATTCTTATAAATTCACATAGTGTACTATTTTATCATGGGATCAATAATATGTATTAATATTGATCATATAAAATTTGTACATCACTTAATTTCACAAAATCATTTTCGGTAATTTTGAAAAATATATCAAATATTTTTCAAAAATTCTAATTAAATCATAGTACACACAATTAACACCATATATCAATATGATAACATAATTTCCAACAATTACCAATCATACATTAATATATACTTAGGGCATGGTTTTTGAAAATTAGTACATAGGTAAATTAATTTTATAAAATTCCAATAAATTAGTATAACACTATATTATGAATCTATATCACTTATATACTATAATATCATTCAAATATCAAACATATATCAACATAATATGTCTTGATAATTTTCGGTATTTATGAAATATTAAGCATATAATTTCCAAAAATTCTACATAAATTCATATAGGCATATTAAATACCCTAGATCATTATTTCATGCTCAAATCAACATTTAAAAATCATTCTCAACAACATATATATACCCTAAGTTTTCGGTCCTTTTCTAACTTTTTCATACATGCATAATTTTGTTCCAATTTCAATATATAAGCTCTAATACATCATATAAACATGTTTAATGAACAACTAAACATCATATCATACTTCTTATAATTTTCGAAAATATGAACATATGAACATAGCATAAAATTTCATGGACGGATTTCAAAAATTTAACCATGTAGAGAAAGCTTACGAAATTCCTAACCTTTTAATCGGTTTCGATTCTCGACGACGATCGTTTTTCACTCAAGATCTATGAAAGAAAATTTTAAAAACCCTCACTCTCTCCTTTCCAAGCTCTCAGCCTCTCTCTATTTTTTGGAGCAAAATGAGCTTCAAAAGTAATCTTATCTCTTAATAAGGATAAGCTTCCAACTTGCACAATAAGCTAAACAAGTTGCAATTAATTTCATCCTTGCCATGTAATTTTCGGTACTTTTAGTTCCCAATAGATAAGATTTAATTTAATTATTTAATACATGTGATATCACACCTTATCATATAATTATTTCACTTTACAACTCATAGAAACAAGTTGCATATAAAATCCTATGATTTTATGTGGATTTTCGCTACTAAGTGAACAAATATGTCACACTTATTTAATTAAATAATTCACCTCATTTCATGACATAATATATCATATTATATCATATAATAATTAATTATATGATTAATTTCATTATCAATCATCATTCTCATGAAATAATAAAATTAAATCCTTTGAACACTTATTTACACATTTCGCCATTTCAATAACATAGGATATAATTTCTATTTTTTCATGCTTCAATACATCATCTTACCTTATAATTAACTTATATTATATAAATTTCATAATTATCAAAGAATTATGAAAATCACAATTTAATGTACATATATAGGAATTTTCGTACTTCATATTGTAGAGGAGAATTTTATTAGCCTTCTACCATGTTCATGAATCATAGTTATCATTATCATATGTATAAGATAATGTTTAAACTTTAGGAACATTATCCATTAAAAGTCAAACTTTCACACTGAATTTTCAAAGTGTATCTATGTGTTCACACATAGAAATTTTCGGTCCCTCACTTTAGACATAGGATAAAATTTTATTTTACACCTAGATACACTAATTAATGAACCATATTCATACACATCACTCATATAATCCTAGATTAATTTTTGTCGATTTTCTCCAATTTGAACATTATTTTCGCCATTAAGGGATAAAATCCTCCCACTTGATCCACTTGGTGTTACACCTCACCTTATCCTTAAAATATCTTAATAATATAATTATAACATTATATTATCAATTGATAGTCATTTAATCCATTATACAATATAAACCCTAATTTTCGATACTTTTAAGAAAAATAAGTCACATATTTTAGTCTTTTGAAATAAATAGCTAATAAATATCTATATGACATTTTATAAGTCTTAGATGATGAATTATATCACAGAAAAATATTTAGAACATTTTTCAAACCATAAACCCTAATTTTCGAAATTAGGGTTTCGAAAATTATCTATCTTGTTCAATCTCTATTCTTAATTCTATAGCATTATTTAAATGGTAAATAATGCTATTATTACCTAAAATAATCATAGGAATTTAAATTATGTAATTCCATGATCATTTGACTGAGTTCTCAAATCGTTTCAAAAGTCGACGTTTAAAACGTCTCAAAACGTCAAGAATTGTATTATCTCCAAAACGTTCGTAATAAAGTGATATTTACTTTATTCATTCATTTCTTTAATAAAGAAATTTATTTCTAAGCTTTGCTGCTTAGAAATATCGTAAAATTAACTATCGAAATTAATCGACGTTGGAATAATACTGCCGAAGGAATAATATAAATTATATTCCTTAATTCACTAATCATCAGTGGATATGACATACGAATCCTCGTATTATAAATAATCGAATTCAATATTTGATGAATTACTAGTTCGATTATCGAGACGTAACCTTAATTTACGATTTTTATTATCGTAATTAAGATTTAAAATTTCGAGTTATTACAAAAGCCTAGCAGGTATGAGAAAATTTCTTAGCATACCGATAATACTTTTGTTCGATATAGGTGCTTCACATTCGTTCACCGCAAAAGCATGTGTAGACACGCTAGAACTCAAATCGAAAAATCAAAGCAGGCAATGGAAATCTCTTCACCTATATAAGGAAATATGGTCGTCACACATGATTACTCGAAGTTAGAGTTGGATCTAGGATCATTTAAGGTTCTTGCAAACAGCTTGAACATAATATCCATGTGGGACGTAGAAATAATTTTAGGAATGGATTGGCTAGCTGAAAACTATTCCACAATCTTGAGTAAGGAAAGGAAGATTTCATTTCTATTTCTCAGAAAATAAGTCACTAGTTTTCACGGATCAACATGGGGAAGAATGTGCCAATTATACCCTCATTACAGGCAAGGAGAATGATGAATAAGAAATGATGTTGGGTATTCATTGTCTATCTAAACGAAGAAGCGAAAGTTGAAATAAAGGTAGAGGATGTGGAAATTGTTTAGGAATTTCAAGACGTTTTTCTAATAATTTACTAGGATTACCCTTGATAGAAAACTAGAGTTCACTATCAACTTAGAACCAGGATCAGCCCCAGTGTCAAAAGCACCGTATTGAATGGCTCTAAAGGAATTGGAAGAACTAAAAAAAAAATTAAATTCAAGAGTTGTTGGATCTAGGTTTTATCAGACCTAGTGTATCACCTGTCTTGTTTGTAAAGAAGAAAGATGACACATTGAGAATGTGCATAGATTATCGAGGACTGAATGAACTGACATTTAAGAACAAATATCCACTGCCAAGGATAGATGAGTTGTACGATCAATTAAAAGAAGCAAATGTGTTTTCAAAGATCGATCTTAAATCAAGCTACCATCAACTCAAGATACGACCTGAAGATGTACCCAAAACGTCTTTTTGAACAAGATATGGCCACTATGAGATTATAGTTATGCCATTCGAAAAACAAAAATGTACCGGTCGTGTTCATGGACCTCATGAATAAAGTGTTCCACCCGTACTTAGACAAATTTGTCTTAGTCTTTATAGATAATATCCTCATTTATTTGAAAAATGAGGAAGTGCATAAGGACACTTGAGAACTGTCTTACAGACATTAAGAGTCGAACAACTTTTTGTCAAGTTTATCAAATGTGAATTTTGGCTTAAAGAAGTAATGTTCCTTGGGCACATTGTGTCTTCGTATGAATAAAGGTAGACTGACAAAGGTTGAAACAAAGGTAAGGATGGAACTCGCCAACAACCCAAAATGAGATCATAAGTTTCTTAGAATTAGCTAGCTACTATCGGGTTTATTTAGGATATATTATCTTTTATGACATCGAATCTTGTGATTTCGATCGATATCGTTATAACGAATTCCTTTTCATAATTCACTAAGGATTGTGAATTAAAGGAAAGATATATTACGAAATGATTAGTCGATATATTTTAACGTCAAACAGCGTGTCGAGCGTCGACTTTTCATGAAATTTTACGGCGGTGAAGCTTGGAATTAATTTCCATCTTAATTCCTTTATTAAATGGAATATATTTGTTTAGTAAGTATGAACTTCTGCGACCATTTTGAGATGAGTCGATTTGAGCGTTTGAGACGTTTTGAACGCTAACGTCTAGAGACGATTTGAAAAATGAGTTTAATGCTCGGGAAATTATAATAATTAATTTCCTATTATTATTTTATATAATTACAGTATTAATGATTATTAAAATCAATATTTGAGATATTAAAACTCGATATTTTCTAATTTTGATTTCGAAAACCCTAAACTTGTAAATTAGGGTTTTATCACATGAAATGATACCATTAAATTATCCTATGGTATCTAAACTTTATAATATGATATATATGGATATTATTAAGCTTTTAATCAGAATTTCATCCATAAAAATCGAAGGTTTCAGTTTTTATAAAATTGAAACCCTAATTTTCGAAATTAGAGTTTTATATGCTTGAAATGTGTAATAATTTTATCCTATGCTATTATTCACTATCTAAATCATATATTATGATATATATGTGTATATTTGGGACGAAAATTACATGAGTATCAATAATAGGTGTAATTTATATTTTTAATCCTATTTTTCCAATTTTGGATCGGTAATTTCAATTTTTGGATATGTGATGATTTAATTATTTTATGACTTGTATTATATATCTATAATCATGTGTGATATATATTATGTATTAGTGTACAAAAATGAATTAAAATCAGCCTAAACTTACCCCCATCTGTGGCTCTCTCACTCTTCCCACTACAAATAATGGGATTCCTTTTCAAAAGGACGATGCATGAAGAGCTCACTTAACACTCCTTAATCATCACCCTAAAACAAATCAATGTGCTGCAGATTTTGTGCCAATTCTTGGCCAAAATCGAGAGAGAGAGAGATAGGTATAGGAGGACTCTTCCCCATTCCCACTCTCATTATACACTCTCCCAACAATTTTGAACACCAAAATCCTCTCCATCTCTCCCATTTCTTCTCTGAAAATTTGAACAGCCTTCCCATTTTGGGAAAAAATCGAGAGCCTTGCTTCTTCCCTTTCTTCTCATTCCTTCATCAAGTCTAATACCATATCATATCCTTGTGATACTATACCATTCTCAAGGTAATACATGGTCTTTAGCTTCGATTTTTATCTTCATTGACACAAGAAAAATCGAAACTGTTTTATATATATATGTATAGGGTTGAAAGTTATATATATGTGTACACATGTGTTTAAATGTTCTTATGAGCTATGAATAATGTTCTTGTTGATTTTATTTTCAAAATATGAAAATATATGTTGAAATGAACATAGGTTATCATATATGACATGTTTTTAATGGATTTAGCATGTATGGGTGATTTTGAACCATAGTACTTGTTTATATAAATTTTGAAAATGCTATAAAATGGTAGATGAGAACCGAGTGTTTAATCATTTTAAGGTAGATATTGCTCTATGATATGATTTAAGACTATGGTATGTTATTTAAAAATTTTGGAAAACCACAGCTTAAATTCTTAAGAATCCGTGAGCTTATATATGATGTACCTTGGTGTATAATTTTATTTCAAGCATGTAATGACATATTAGTGCTTTAGAACCTTGATTATATGTTCTATGATTTAACTAGAATTTTGAAAATCAATTGCTATTTAATTAAAAAGGCCGAGAGCATTATAATGTCATAGGTTGGTGTATGATTTTATTTTTGAACATCTGATGGTGTATTAATGCTTTAGTATATTGTTTATACATTGTGTGAATTAATTAGAATTTTGGAAATCATTTACCTATTTAAATCAAATAAACGAAAGCTTACAAGCTTATATGGTGATGATTTAATTGGTTTTGATGATTAAATGATGTTATATTAATATACTATAGTGTATAAACATAGTATATAATTGTTGGAATTTTAAAACCAAAACCAAAATTAAATCAAAAGGCCGAGCATGTATGCTCCACATGGTGATGATTTCAATTGGTTTGGTTGATATTATGATGTTACAATGTTATAATATAATGTTTAATGATGTTGGAATTTATTTAGAATTTTTAGAAATTGTTTGCTATTTATTTGGTAATTATCTTGTAATTCTAGTGAATAGTGTTAGATATTGTGAAATGAATGCTTATGATGAACTATAGGTTATATTAATGATATATATTGATGTTGGGATATTATACTAGGTATATATCAATTTTGGGAATTTTGGATAATTATTCCTTAATTATTGAAAATCTAGTATGTATATATATGTATATATATAAATAAATAGCAAATAATACCATATGAATTTGATAAATTCATATTCTGGACCATAGTGTATAATAATGCACTATATTAATTTAGAAAATTTTTCAAAGGTCATTTGACATTTTTAAATTAATTATCGAGTTTTCGATAATTAATAAGGATTTTTAAATCCTTTTTAAAACAGTTTATTAAAGAAATATTTGCTAAATTAATATTCTGGACAGTTTTTAAATTTTACAAAATTTTATAAACATAGATTGCTATGTTTGAGACAAACGTTCATTTTGTAACGTTTTAAAAACCAAAATACGCTTTTTAATTATAAAAAGGGTTATTAAAATGCGAAAATATTTATAAACCCTTGATTTACGAGATAAATCGAAAAATAGGACCTTACGTTTTCAAATCGATCAAATTCGATTTATAAAACAAAATAGTAAGAAATTACTATTTAAAAGTCAAAATCATTGACTTTGTTGACCAGTGTTGACTTCGTTGACTTTTCAAAGTCAAGCGTGCGATTATCGTTTATAAATCGTCGATGCGGCGTAAGATATACTAATTGGTATGATACCTCATTAGTAAGAAAGGATTTCACAAATGAAATCCATATATCGAAAGCGTGCCAATCGTTGAGCGTATCTCGAGAGCGAGAACAATTGATGTTATCGTGTTAGAGGCGTATTGAATCCACTAAGGAATTCGATCTACATCGATATGAAATATCGAAGTTTTATCTTAGTTTTCAAAAGTCTCGAGAGACTTGGCGACGATACTAAAGCCTCGCTTTTTCGTAAAGGTGTGGGCCTTGAAGCAATGACGGGATTTTGACGAGCGAGCGAACTGGGACTTTTACAACGAACCGTAGTCGGTGGGCTCCTTTTCTTACCTCACGAATGTGGGCTTCTTATCTTCAAAATGTGACTTTCTTGTTATTTCAAATGAGTTTATTCTGATACTTATTCTCTGTTGTTATCAAATGTTTCTTGCATTACACCGCGAAAATATTTCGTTTTGTGTATGGATCTATCTGTTATGCCGGGTAGAAATTGTGGAGATAGTTGGAACTATTATATCATTTGTTGTGGTAGCACCTGACCTTTTAATGTCGGGTCTGTCTTGCGGATGATAAATGCACAGCTAGGATTGGCGTGAAGGTTGGAACTATCTGTTGTGTTAACATATGCTTGCGAGAGTGACTGTGTCTTTGTGCGGGATTACGGTCGGTCACGGCGTCGTAGATGGGAGGCCTCACTCTCGGCGTTATTTATTTATTATTATGTATTGTGACTATGAGATACGGACCATACACACGAAAATGCTGGCGGGCTATGTTCTGACGAAAATGATTTGGTAAGCCTGAGGCATTTTAACTAAAACCACTGTGACTTACTCGATATTGGCGTAATCCAAATATCATCAAATGTTTTCGGCATAAGTCCGGCTTGAGTGCAATTTCTTGTACTTAGCCTGCATGTTTGTTTTTAAATGTGCGGGTTGAGCTCTGATGGTGATGATGGGGATGTGTTGAGGTCGGTGTCCTTGACCGATTTACTTGAATTTGTGGGTTATACCTTGAATGCATATCGTCGTATATGTATTCACACACTTTCATTGCTATACTACGAACTCCTTTATTTATGCTTTATGTTACAAACTATCGAGGTCCATCGGATCGGGCCAGTTTTGGGGTCGATGGCTAAACCTTTTCAAAAACATTATAACATCACCTCATATTCTACTCGAGCATGTTAGTTTATTTTATGCATCTTTATTTTACCCATGTAATCCCTAAAATACTACTCCTAGTATTAGTAGCCCTCAGGTCCGGGTTGGTCGGAATGGGGTAAGTAACAGTGGTGTCGAGGCGCTTTTGCTCTTTGTAAACCCAAAACCTTTTATTCTAAGTCTAGATCAGTCCTTTGGACTTCTAGAAACCTCTTGACTCCTCTCGACACTCCATCACATCGAGCTCAGCGGGAAAAAGGTAGCGCATTTCTTTCTCAAACTCATGAAATGGAAAACTTACGCATGATGAGCAAGTTAGAGGAACTTTTGAGAAATATTATTATTATGAAAATTTTGAAGTTGAGAAGAAATTTTCCAAATTTTTTTGAATTGAGCCAATACAATTGCTCAGTATTGAGATGGAAGTGTATGGTAGTATCGAGTTGAATGATCAACATGAAATGAGCAATTCATTTTGAATATGTATATGAGTTGATCATGGTTGTCTTTTGAAACCATACTTCCAAATTTGCAAATAAAACTTTACTTTCCGACTTTCAAAATTTTATTTATGATGAATGATATGTTATCATGAGGCGAACTTAGACTCTAAGGAGCATGCTCACGTATCGTGAAAGAACATAGAAATCGAACTTCTTTTCCTTATGCGAACAAAAGAGCGATAGGAAGAATGAAAATAACGATACCCTTGGGCACGAGCGACGGAAGGCGGCGAGAAGGATGGGCGAGGGCGACCTCAACCTTTAATTTGAATGGCGTCGGCACTCCATCATCACCGACACGGTGACCAGCAACACGAATCACGACATGGGCGTCACTTACGGCTTCAGAATGTTCAGCCCGACTTAAGGACCCAAATATGGTAGACATATTACGTCGACGTGCGTCTCGATTGACATTTTGCACGATCGCGCAAATTTCCTGCACTGCGCAGTAGATTTGTTTTAGTTAGATCTCCTCGTTGGGACTCCGATTTACGCATGGTTTTCACCTACGTACTCCTAACGCACTGATCTTCATTTGTTATGAAGAACAGAATCCCAAATTCTGTCTCCAGAAAACGATAGAGTCTGTTGAACTCTAGCTTAAGTGTTTAATATAAGACAATGATCTCGTAGTGTATGTTAAGATATCATTAGCTATATGTATATGTTTGGGTAAGACTAAGAAAGTAAGTTGTGGTATGTATTGTACATTATGATGTTGCCTACCTTATAGAATTGTTAGTTCTAGCCTAGTTGCTTCTCGTTATGCTATCCTTTCTATTTTGAGATAACGATAGTTGACTTACGTTAGTTTTAACCGTGGCGGATGGAGGAGATCGCTATATCGCTAGGAGGAGGTAGGACCTCATGCCCCACCGAGGGCTGATGCGCACCTATAGGGAATGTTGGATGTCTTGGGGAAGACCTAGGTGAGTTTACGGCGTACTACCCGGTTGTGGAGGCAGCAGAGCTATGGCGCAACCGACTACGATGGCATCAAGAGACTCCTAGCTATACTCCCTTGTACAGGATGGTTATGCAGAGAGGTATCGGGAGACTACATCTATCGCATTCCCGAGGTTATGATTTGATTGGGGATACGCGAGGTTCGTGAGTCACACGACTTACGTGTACTGATATCTGAGCCGCACCTATGGGACCCTATCTCCTCACGGGAGTACACTTAGCGTGACGAGTCGCGAGTGGCTGTACCTTGAGGTTCGAGGCAGGTTGATCGGTGATACCCCATGCCGGATGGGCGAGGCGGGATGTACGAGGTGGATAGGCGGCACGCCCACAGAGCCTGGGAGAGCCGTGTTGCCACCGGCGGTTTTGGACACCCGATCGTCGCCACTACCGCCCCTACCACTGCGTCCGATCCACCACCACCGAAGGCGAAGAGCCCTTCCGCGGACAGTAGCGGATGAGTATTAGATACCTTCCACGGATATGACCCGACCCGGTATGCTACGGTCCGATCCGCCACAACTTCGACTTATCGGGCGCGGATAACCCGGACCCTGCGCGACATACCAATGATGGAAGCTAGGGTGCGGGACCATCGAGTGCGACCTCGTGAGGGCGATTCGGATGAGGAAGGCGACTCGAAGAGGAGGAAGACCACGAGGAAGGCGGAGTAGGAAGGAAACTCGTGAAGACCTTGGCGATGTTTTAATTAGAAATTGTTTCGTTATGACTAGCATGTGTGCTAGCTTTTCCTTTATTTCAATACCATGGTTCTAGGACTCGGATTTTCTTTTGGCCGTGTGGGCGAAACCTTGTTATTTCTATTTTCTATGATTCTCGATGTTGGACATCTTGTTTTGACAAACCTTGGTTATCTATCTACATATATTTTTGACCCAGTGGGGCCTTTTGGTAACAATTGTCTATGTTATGGATGAGTTGTTTTATTTTATATCGCTTTAAGAAGAAGCTATGAAAACCTTATTTTGTTAAGTTGTAGCGTTTAGTAATTAACGATGGTATGTTTTATATAGCGAGAATGCCTCAGAAGAAACCGAGAAAGAGAACCCGGAGGTCGAGGAAGACTAGAGGAAGGGTAGAATCCCGAGCAAGAACCAGAAGATAATCCCCAACCACCGCCTCCACCTCAACCCGATCGCAGGATCGAAGAACTATTTTTGAGGCAAAACCCTCCTGTTTTTAACGGAAAGGGGAGCCCGGAAGAAGCCGAACAATGGGTTAGGGCCATTGAACGGATTTTCACTTTCTTAAGGTGCGCGCACGGAAAGGATGTCGTGTGTTACCTTCCAGCTTATCGGACCAGCTGACTTCTGGTGGGAGGCCAGAAAGAAGACTTTTACAGCCGAACAGCTGGAAGAATTCTCGTGGGAGGATTTCAAGAGAGAGCTGTATGAAAAGTATATCCCCAAAAGCTATAGGGGGAAAAAGAGGCAGGAGTTTTTCCTGCTAAAACAAGAAAAATTATCCGTAACCGACTATGATCGCACTTTCTGCGAGATGTCGAGATATCGCCAGATCTGGTGGACACCGACTTGAAAATGTCGGAAAAGTTCGGTCGGGGCTAAGAATGGAATCGCATGTCTCTTGCCACCACGGAGACCTATCTTACAAGAAGCTCTCGCACGAGCTTTGGATATTGAAGCGACCATGATGAGAATAAGTTGGTATCGTCTCGGACACACGGTAATTTGGACAAGGAAAAGGGCGGGACCCCAACCGCGGGAATAACAACCGCGGAAACTATGGAGAAGCAAGTCAAGCGCGCGTGGCGAGAAACCTGGCGCAGCGAGGGACGAGGCGGAAGAGAGCGACTTATGCTCCACCAACAAGGGACCACGAGGAGCAGTCGAGGCACCTCAATGCCTAGATGCCATAGAGCACACAAGGGTGTGTGCACGGCAAGCGTGGTGGCTGTTACAAGTGCGGGGCAAGCGGGCATTCATGACAATTGCCCGGTGTCACGTTCGGATATTAGGCGAACCAGCAAGGCAATGCTTTCGACCACTAAGGGCTATCTGACTTCAACCCGGCCGCCGCGGCAATTCCAACCCCAACCCCGCAACTCAATGGCAACAACCCCGGCCTCAACAACAACTCCAGCGGCCACCACAATGGCGGCGGCCGCGGCAGCAAATTCGCAACCGCGATGGCGCCACCGCCTAACAACAACAGCGGGCGGCAACCACGCGCAGCGCCAGCGGCGGCAAGCGAGGCGGCGGCGGCCGCCGAATCAACAAGGACGGCGCCCGTCGGCCTCGGCCGGCTCGGGCGAGCTACGCTGCGCATGGGAGGCGAGCGAACAAAACGAGGAAACTTGGCGGTATGGGAGTTCTCCTCAACCTACATTATAGTATTGTTCGATCTGGTGCTTCGCATTCTTTTATTGCAAAATCATGCGTGAAATCTTGGGCCTTAGGTGCGAAAGGTCAAGCAGGATATGAGAATCTCATCGCCTATAGGAGGGATTATGGTATTACACACTTTTGCTCGAACCTAGAGTTGACATTAGGATCACTTAAGGTTACGGCTAACAATCTAAACATAATACCCATGGATGATGTAGACATAATCCTCGGAATGGGTGGTTAGCTAAGAATCATTCCACGATTCTCTGTAAGGAAAGGAAAATTTCGTTTCACTTTCACAGACGAAGCTACGCATTTTCACGGGATCGGCATGGGAAGGAGGATTTCGATAGTATCGACACTACAAGCTAGGAGGATGATGAACGGAAGGGATGCCATGCATTCCTTGTTTATTTAAGCGATGAGGATAAACCCGAGCGGGTAGAAGACATTGAAGTTGTCAGGAATTTCGGACGTATTTCCAATCTGCGGGACTACCTCACGATGACAACTAGAGTTTACCATCGACTTGGAGCCGGATCAGCCCGGTGTCGAAGGCGCCTTATAGGATGGCCCCAAAGGAGCTAGAAGAGCTGAAAATCCAAATCAAGAGCTTTTGGATCTAGGATTCATTAGGTAAGTGTTTCACGCGGGGGGCCTTTGTTTTGTTTGTTAAGAAGAAGGATGGTTCTTTGAGGATGTGCATCGATTATAGAGAGCTAAATAAGATGACACTAAAGAACAAATACCCTTTACCGAATTGATGACTGTTTGATCAATTGCGAGGCGGGTGTATTCTCGAAAATTGATCTTAAGTCGAGATACCACCCGGTGAAAATCTGACTGAAGATGTACGAAGGCGCATTCGAACCGGATATGGCCACTATGAATTCATAGTTATGCCATTCGGGTTAACCAATGCACCGGCCGTATTCATGGACCTCATGAGCAGTATTTCATCCATTTACGGATAAATTTGTTTTGGTCTTCATAGATGATATCCTTATCTACTCAAAGAATGGAGAGGATCATAAGGAACATCTGACGGTTTTGCAAACCTTGAGAAATGAAAGACTCTTTGCTAAGTTTAGCAAATGTGAGTTTTGGTGAAGGAAGTTATGTTCCTTGGACACATCGTGTCTGCTTGAAGGTATAAAAGTAGATCCGACCAAAGTAGAGGCCGTGCGAGAATGGAAATCACCTAGAACACGACGAAATTAGAAGTTTCCTAGGATTAGCTGGTTACTATAGGAGATTCATCGAAGGATTCTCCAAAATTGCAAGGCCGATAACCCGACTACTTGGAAGGAATCAAGTTGATTGGACGGATGAGTGCGAGATGAGTTTCAAATACTCGAAGAAAAATTGACGATGCACAGTTCTAGCGGTCCGAGCGGACAAGGGTATGTGGTCTATCTGGCGCATCTAAGGCGGGTGGGTTGTGTTTTGATGCAAGAAGGAAAAGTGATAGCTTACGCATCCCGACAACTCGGACCCCACGAGTGAACTACTGACCCACGATTTGGAATTAGCATTTGTAGTTCATGCCCTAAAATTTGGAACACCATCTCATGGTGTGAGATGTGAGATCTTCACGGATCATAAAAGTTTGAAGTATTTCTTGAACAAAGAGATCTGAATATGAGACAAAGAAGATGGCTAGAATTAGTAAAGATTACATTGTGGTATTAACTATCACCGGGCAAGGCGAATGTAGTGGTGGCGCCTTGAGTCGTGAAACCATACCGAGTTAGGATGTCTCTTTATACAAGAGGAAAAACTCGTTGAAGAGTTTGGTAGAATGAAGATTGAGCTGGTTAAACCACCGGGACAATCGTGAGTACATGTCGCTACACTCGCGCGACATCGACCTAAGAAAAAGAATTGTCGAGAGACAAAGGATGGAGGAAAAGTTGGAAAAGATCCGAGAAAGACTAAGGTCGAAGGATTGAGAATTTCAAGAGGCGCGATAGCGCCTTATTGTTTGAAGGTAGGATATGCGTTCTGACGACGCGAGCTTGAGAAAGAAATCATGAGTGAGGCTCACGTCGCCCTACACCGCCCACCCGAGCGGTACTAAGATGTCTGGGACACGAAGGAAAAATTTTGGTGGGAAGGCGTGAAGCGAGACATAGCTTCTTTCGTGAACATTTGTCTTGTTTGTCGACAAGTGAAGGCCTACACCAGCGACCCTACGGGAAGTTACAACCGTTAGAAATCCCGAATGGAAGTGGGACGATATAACGATGGATTTCGTTACAAGCTTACCCAAATCGAGAAGAGGAAACACAGCCGTATGGGTAATTGTGGATAGACTTACTAAAAGTGCTCACTTTCTACCTATTCAAAGCACTTATGGATCGATAAGTTGGCCCGGTATGCGTTAAGGAAATTATGCGACTACATGGGTGCAAAATCTATTACCTCGATCGAGACTCAAGTTCACATCCAGATTTTGGATTAGCTTGCGAGAGAGGCTGAGTGCAGTTAAACTTGATCTGACATTCCACCCACAAACCGATGGACGATCGGAGAGAGCGATCAAACGCTAGAAGATATGCTTAGAAGCGTAATTTTGGATCGAGGTACAAAATGGGAAGATATTTTACCTCGATTGAATTTGCTTACAACAACGAGTTATCAGCGACGATCGGCATGGTTGTCACGAAGCCTTGTATGGCAAAAGTGTAGATCACCACTTTATTGGGATGAAGTCGGTGAGAGAAAAGTCATAGGGCACGATGCGGTGGCGAGATGATCGAAATCGTTCGACAAATTAGGATGAGGATAAAGAAGCTCGGGGACGGATAGAAATCTTACGCCGTCTGGCGTAGATCCGAGCTACGGTTTGAGGATGGAGACAAAGTATTTCTTAAGGTCTCTCCATCAAAAGGATTGTCGGGTTTGGCACGAAAGGAAAGCTTAGACCCGTTTCATAGGACCTTATGAGATCTAGAAAGGATAGGTCCGATAGCTTATAGGTTGGCTCTTCCGCCAAACCTAGGAAATGTCCATAATGTTTTCACGTCTCACGATTCGAAAATCGTTCACGACCCAAAGCACGTGATTCACCAAGGCGGCGTGATCCTCGGGCGGACATGAGCTATAAGGAAGAACCCGCAGCCATACTTGACCACAAAGTCCAACAACTACGGAGCAAGTCGATTCCGTTAGTCAAGTCTTGTGGAGACACCACGGACGAAGAAGCCGCGTGGGAGCTTGAAGAAGCAATGAGGAAAAATACCCGATTTATTTTTCTAAGAGGTATACAAATTTCGGGACGAAATTTTTCGTAAGGGGTGGAATGTAATATTCGAAAAGCGAATATCGATTACGGTATTCTAAACCGTAATTAGGGTTTTGCCGTATATTATCTTTTATGACATCGAATCTTGTGATTTCGATACGATATCGTTATAACAAATTCCTTTTCATAATTCACTAAGGTTGTGAATTAAAGGAAAGATATATTACGAAATGATTTGTCGATATATTTTAACGTCGAACAGCGTGTCGAGCGTCGACTTTTCATGAAATTTTACGGCGGTGAAGCTTGGAATTAATTTCCATCTTAATTCCTTTATTAAATGGAATATATTTGTTTAGTAAGTATGAACTTCTGCGACCATTTTGAGATGAGTCGATTTGAGCGTTTGAGGCGTTTTGAGCGTTAACGTCTGAGGCGATTTGAAAAATGAGTTTAATGCTCGGAAATTATAATAATTAATTTCCTATTATTATTTTATATAATTACAGTATTAATGATTATTAAAATCAATATTTGAGATATTAAAACTCGATATTTTCTAATTTTGATTTCGAAAACCCTAAACTTGTAAATTAGGGTTTTATCACATGAAATGATACCATTAAATTATCCTATGGTATCTAAACTTTATAATATGATATATATGGATAATATTAAGCTTTTAATCAGAATTTCATCCATAAAAATCGAAGGTTTCAGTTTTTATAAAATTGAAACCCTAATTTTCGAAATTAGAGTTTTATATGCTTGAAATGTGTAATAATTTTATCCTATGCTATTATTCAATATCTAAATCATATATTATGATATATATGTGTATATTTGGGACGAAAATTACATGAGTATCAATAATAGGTGTAATTTATATTTTTAATCCTATTTTTCCAATTTTGCAATCGGTAATTTCAATTTTTGGATATGTGATGATTTAATTATTTTTATGACTTGTATTATATAATCATGTGTGATATATATTATGTATTAGTGTACAAAAATGAAATAAAATCAGCCTAAAAACCCTATATCGCCGCCTCTCTCACTCTTCCCACAAGCATGGGATTACCCTTTTTCAAAAGGACGATGCATGAAGAGCTCACTTAACACTCCTTAATCATCACCTAAAACAAATCAATGTGCTGCAGATTTTGTGCCAATTCTTGGCCAAAATCGAGAGAGAGAGAGATAGGTATAGGAGACTCTTCCCATTCACCCCACTCTCATTATACACTCTCCCAACAATTTTGAACACCAAAATCCTCTCCATCTCTCCCATTTCTTCTCTGAAAATTTGAACAGCCTTCCCATTTCAAAAAAATCGAAAACCTTGCTTCTTCCTTTCTTCTCATTCCTTCATCAAGTCTAATACCATATCATATCCTTGTGATACTATACCATTCTCAAGGTAATACTAAGACTTTAGCATCGATTTTATCTTCATTGACACAAGAAAAATCGGCTGTTTTATATATATATGTATAGGGTTTGAAAGTTATATATATATGTACACATGTGTTTAAATGTTCTTGAGCATGAGATGGTTATGTCTATGTTCTTGTTGATTTTATTTTCAAAAATATGAAAATATATGTTGAAATGAACATAGGTTATCATATATGACATGTTTTTAAGGATTTAGCATGTATGGGTGATTTTGAACCATAGTACTTGTTTATATAAATTTTGAAAATGCTATAAAATGGTAGATGATGACCGAGCATGTTCTTAATCATTTTAATGTAGATATTGCTCTATGATATGATTTAAGACTATGGTATGTTATTTAAAATTTTGGAAAACCACAGCTTAAATTCTTAAAAAACCGTGAGCTTATATATGATGTACCTTGGTGTATAATTTTATTTCAAGCATGTAATGACATATTAGTGCTTTAGAACCTTGATTATATGTTCTATGATTTAACTAGAATTTTTGAAAATCAATTGCTATTTAATTAAAAAGGGCCGAGAGCATTATAATGTCATAGGTTGGTGTATGATTTTATTTTTGAACATGCAATGGTGTATTAATGCTTTAGTATATTGTTTATACATTGTGTGAATTAATTAGAATTTTTGGAAATCATTTACCTATTTAAATCAAATAAACCGAAAGCTTACAAGCTTATATGGTGATGATTTAATTGGTTTTTGATGATTAAATGATGTTATATTAATATACTATAGTGTATAAACATAGTATATAATTGTTGGAATTTTTAAAAACCAAAAACCAAAATTAAATCAAAAAGGCCGAGAGCATGTATGCTCCACATGGTGATGATTTCAATTGGTTTGGTTGATATTATGATGTTACAATGTTATAATATAATGTTTAATGATGTTGGAATTTATTTAGAATTTTTAGAAATTGTTTGCTATTTATTTGGTAATTATCTTGTAATTACCGTGAATAATTGTTAGATATTGTGAAATGAATGCTTATGATGAACTATAGGTTATATTAATGATATATATTGATGTTGGGATATTATACTAGGTACATATCAATTTTGGGAATTTTGGATAATTATTCCTTAATTATTGAAAATACTAGTAAACATATATATGTATATATATAAATAAATAGCAAATAATACCATATGAATTTGATAAATTCATATTCTGGACCATAGTGTATAATAATGCACTATATTAATTTAGAAAATTTTTCAAAGGTCATTTGACATTTTTAAATTAATTATCGAGTTTTCGATAATTAATAAGGATTTTTAAATCCTTTTAAAGCAGTTTATTAAAGAAATATTTGCTAAATTAATATTCTGGACAGTTTTAAATTTTACAAAATTTTATAAACATAGATTGCTATGTTTGAGACAAGCGTTCATTTTATAACGTTTAAAAACCAAAATCGCTTTTTAATTATAAAAAGGGTTATTAAAATGCATGAAAATATTTATAAACCCTTGATTTACGAGATAAATCGAAAAATAGGACCTTACGTTTTCAAATCGATCAAATTCGATTTATAAAACAAAATAGTAAGAAATTACTATTTAAAAGTCAAAATCATTGACTTTGTTGACCAGTGTTGACTTCGTTGACTTTTCAAAGTCAAGCGTGCGATTATCGTTTATAAATCGTCGATGCGTAAGATATACTAATTGGTATGATACCTCATTAGTAAGAAAGGATTTCACAAATGAAATCCATATATCGAAAGCGTGCCAATCGTTGAGCGTATCTCGAGGAACGAGAACAATTCAATGTTATACGTGTTAGAGACGTATTGAATCCACTAAGGAATTCAGTCTACATCGATACGAAATATCGAAGTTTTATCTTAGTTTTCAAAAGTCTCGAGAGACTTGAGCGACGTACTAAAGCCTCGCTTTTTCGTAAAGGTGTGGGCCTTGAAGCAGCGTGACGGGATTTTGACGAGCGAGCGAACTGGGACTTTTACAACGAACCATAGTCGGTGGGCTCCTTTTCTTACCTCACGAATGTGGGTTTCTTATCTTCAAAATGTGACTTGACTTTTGTTATTCAAATGAGTTTATTCTGATACTTATTCTCTGTTGTTATCAAATGTTTCTTGCATTACACCGAAAATATTTCGTTTTGTGTATGGATCTATCTGTTATGCCGGGTAGAAATTGTGGAGATAGTTGGAACTATTATATCATTTGTTGTGGTAGCATGACCTTTTAATGTCGGGTCTGTCTTGGGATGATAAATGCACAGCTAGGATTGGCGTGAAGGTTGGAACTATCTGTTGTGTTAACATATGCTTGCAGAAGTATTTGTGTCTTTATACGGGATTACGGCGGTCACGGCGTCGTAGATGGGAGGCCTCACTCTCGGCGTTTATTTATTTATTATTATGTATTGTGACTATGAGATACGGACCATACACACAAGAAAATGCAGTGGCGCTATGTTCTGACGAAAATGATTTGGTAAGCCTGAGGCATTTTAACTAAAACCACTTGTGACTTACTCGATATTGGCGTAATCAAATATCATCAAATGTTTTCGGCATAAGTCCCTTGAGTGCAATTTCTTGTACTTAGCCTGCATGTTTGTTTTAAATGTGCGGGTTGAGCTCTGATGGTGATGATGGGGATGTGTTGAGAGTCGGTGTCCTTGACCGATTTACTTGAATTTGTGGGTT
This sequence comes from Salvia rosmarinus, assembly GCA_036937905.1. Taxonomy (NCBI): domain Eukaryota; kingdom Viridiplantae; phylum Streptophyta; class Magnoliopsida; order Lamiales; family Lamiaceae; genus Salvia; species Salvia rosmarinus. The sequence goes on from CM072814.1 coordinate 38,053,184, forward strand.
ATACCTTGAATGCATATCGTCGTATATGTATTCACACACTTTCATTGCTATACTACGAACTCCTTTATTTATGCTTTATGTTACAAACTATCGAGGTCCATCGGATCGGGCGAGTTTTGGGGTCCGATGGCTAAACCTTTTCAAAACATTATAACATCACCTCATATTCTACTCGAGCATGTTAGTTTATTTTTATGCATCTTTATTTTACCCATGTAATCCCTAAAATACTACTCCTAGTATTAGTCAAGCCCTATATGGTCCGGGTTGGTCGGACAACTTAGAAGGAAAGATAAAAATTGGAAATGATACGGGTAAAGATAAGGACATAACGATTGAAGGATCTTAAGGAGATACCAGATAATGCGATATTGTTTGACGAAAGGTTATGTATCCCAACCAATAATAAACTTAGGAATGAAATCATGAGTGAAGCTCATGACACTCCTTAAACTGCTTACCCAGATAGTACTAAGATGTACCAGAAATTGCGAGAAAAGTTCTGGTGGGAAGAAATGAAATGAGACGTAGCCTCATTTGTCGAGCGCTGTCTCATTTACCAGCAAGAGGAATCATTACATCAGCGACCCTATGGAAAGTTAAAGCCTCTAGAGACACTGCTATATGGGTAGTAGTGGATCGACTTACGAAATGTGCATATTTTCTGCCAATTTAGATTACTCATGGATCCGATAAGTTAGCTCAGTTGTACATAAGGGAAATCGTACATCTACATGGAATACCAAAATCCATCACATCAGATAGAGATTCTAAGTTTACTTCTAGATTTTGGACTAGTCTACAAAAAGAGTTAGGCAGGAAGTTGAACTTTAGCACAACTTTCCACCCACATACAGATGGATAATCAGAAAGTATAATAAAAATACTTGAGGATATGTTAAGGACGGTAGTGTTGGATCGAGGCACAAGTTGAGAACATGTTTTGCCACTAATTGAGTTCACCTACAAAAAAAAAGCCATCAAGCAATGATCGATATGGCCCCATATAAGGCATTGTATGAAAAGAAGTGTCGATCACCGCTCATTGGGATGAAGTAGGTGAAAGAAAAGTTTTTGGTCTAACACCTTGAGTGAATGATTGAGATTGTCTGTCAAAACAAACAAATGATAAACGAAGCTCAGGAGAGACAAAAGTCTTACGCAGATACGCGTAGGTAAAGTTTTTCTTAAAGATCTTTCCATCGAGATGAATTATAAGGTTGGGAGTAAAATGCAAGTTGAGACCACGTTTTATAGGACCTTACGAGATCCTAGAAAGAATAGGCCCAGTAGACTATAAATTGACACTTCCGCCAAGTCTGGGGAATGTACATAATGTTTTCCATGTGTCGCAGATTAAGAAAGTAGGTGTATTATCCAAAACACGTGATCCATCATGATGACGTTATTCTTAACCCGTATATGAATTATGAGGAAGAACTCACGACTATTTTAGATCGAAAGGATCAGCAGCTAAGAAACAAGTCTATACCTTTAGTAAAAGTCCTATGGAGACACCATGGACAAGAGAAACCACGTGAGAACTTGAGAATGTTATGACGGAAGATATCCCATGCTTTTCTAGGTATGCAAATTTGGGACTAAATTTCTTTTAAGGGGATAGAATGTAATATCCCAAAGTTTTAAAGCTAAGTTACGATAATATAAATCGAATTAGGGTTTAGTTTCGATAATTGAAATAGTAATTTATCGAAGCTCAATTTTTGACTATCCATAATGCGAGGATTTTCATATGATATTCATAAACGATTAGTGAATTAAGGAATATAGTTTATATTATTCCTTCGAAAATATTATTCTAACGTCGATTAAATTTCGATAGTTAGCCTTACGTTATCTTCTAAGTGACAAAGCTTAGAATTTAATTTCTTATTAACAAAAAATGAATAAAGTGATTACGACTTTATTATTGACGTTTTAGAGACGATTTGATTATTAACATTTTGAGATGTTTTGAATGTCAACGTTTTGAGGCGATTTGAAAACTTAGTATAACGATTATAGAATTAAAATATTTAAAGTCCTATAACTATTTTATGAAATAAGAGCATTATTTTTATATAATCCTTCATTAAAATAATGCTAGTGAATTAAGGAATAAAGATTGGATAATTTATTCTTATTTTTGAACTAATGTTCAAAAATTCCAACATATGACATGGAATTATTTTTAATTATTTTTCCTATGATTTAATGTAATATTCCGAAGAAACAAAAGCCTAATTACGATATTTAAATCCGTAAATTAGGGTTTTACCGAGTATTTAATTTGAAAGACATCGAATATTGATTTCGATTCAGTCACGAAATAACGAATTCCTTTTTATATTCACTGAGAATTGTGAATTAAGGAATAGGATGTTATAAAGTAGTTCGGCAGTATAATTTTAACGTCGATTGCGTATCGATAGTTAAAATTTCATAAAATTTTCTAAGCAGCGAAGCTTGGAATTAAATTCCATTATAAATGGAATATTATTAATAAAGTAAGTAAGATCTTACTACGACCATTTTGAGATGAGTCGATTATTAAAGTTTTGAGACGTTTCGAACGTTAACGTCTAGAGACGATTTGAAAAATGGGTTTAATGATCAAGGAATTATAATATTTAATTTCCTATGATTATTATATATAATTAGAGTATTATTAAGCATTAAATCGATGCTAGATCACGATGGATTAATGGTTGAACAATTTATTAATTTTCGAAAACCCTAATTCGAAAATTAGGGTTTTTTCACATGAAATGATACCATTAAATTTTTCTATGATATAAATTATCATCTAAACCATATATTAAGACATATATACGTATGAATGGCACGAAAATGACTTATGTACCCCTTATGAAGCGAAAGAGTGACCTATGTTATATTTAACAATTCACGCCACTTTTGATACTTTGCTTTGCTATGCTATGTTTTTAATTAATCAAATGATATGTGTTTATTTTAGGATTGTACCTTGATTAATACATAGTATTATTACACAACAAAATAAAATCACCCCCTCTTTGGACCCCTATAGCCGACGGCTCCCACCCCATTGTACATGCTTGATTTATTCCAATGCCCAATATGGTGTAAGGATTTTAACACTAGCTAATGATCACTAAGTGAGTCATAACCCACTATTAAGAGGGCTGCCATTATTTAATTATATTTGTGAGAGAGAGCCGTGTGAGAGACAGAGAGATACATAGGGGAGGACTCTTCTTCTTCTCCTGATTCCACTCATTCCAAACATTTTGAACACTCAAAACACTCCTCCCTCTCTCCCCATTGCTGCAACCAGCCGTGAGCTTCCCTCCCCTTTGAAAAAAATTCTTGTTAATCTCTTCTTCTTCTCTTCCACCAAGCTTGATACATTAATCATATTTCCTTGAATCCATACCATTTCAAAGGTAAGAATCGAACAAGGCTTCGATTTTCCTCTTGTTTTTACAAAAAAAATTTCGAAAGGTTGTTCTTGAAGAATGTATATGTTCTTGATGTCTTTGTTTATAAGATTTTATTTATGTATATGTTCTTGATGATCCTTGTTTATAAAAATAAGATAATGCATGTTAGGATTGATCTATGTTATTGCATGTGTATTATTTGTAAGGATCTAGCCAAAGCATGTTAAGTTTGAAGCTTAGACCTTGTTTAAAATTATTTCGAAAATGTTATAAGGTTTTGGTTGATGATCGAAATTTTTAAAAATTATTTTGAGGTTGGATTATTGATCTATGATATGATGAGAGTTCATAGTGATTTATTTGGAATTTTTAGAAAATCCTATGCTTTATTTTGGAAATGACCGAGACTTAAGAAAATTATATCTTGGTGTATGATTTTTATTTTAGACATGCAATGGTATATTAATGATCTAGGACCTTGATTATGTGTTACATGAATTTATTAGAATTTTTGAAAACCAAATGCCCAATTATTTCAAAATGACCGAGGCTTTACAAAAGTATATCTTAGTGTATGATTTTTATTTTAGACATGCAATGGTATATTAATGATCTAGGACCTTGATTATGTGTTACATGAATTTATTAGAATTTTTGGAAATCAATTACTCATTTATTTCAAAAAAGCCGTGAGCTTCAAGCTCTAAATGGTGATGATTCAAATGGTTTTTGATGAATATTATGATGTTATATTGTTATACTATAGTATATGAGCATGGTGTATTTTTGTTGGAATTTTTATAAATTGTTTGGTATTTATTTGGAAAATACCGTGAGCTTAAGGATTTAATCCTTGATGAAGAAATGGATTATGATGGACTATAGGTTATAAATGTGTTATAAATTAATGTTGAGACCTTGTACTAATTATATAAAATTTTTGAGAATTGTTGAACAATTTTACAAAATTACTAGTAGCCTATTTAAATGGATAAGGTGATGCTCGATTTTTATATGGTTAATATTAATACATATTAATGACCATAGTGTATAATAATACACTATATGAATTTAGAAAAATATTTGGAACCCATTTGGAAATTTTTGAAAATAACCGTGAACTATTAAGGAAGAACAAGGATTATTAAATCCTTTTTAATTAAGATTACTAATATATTATATGTCTAAAAATTATTTTAGACATATTAGAATTTTATAAAAATTTATAAACATAGATTACTATGTTTACGACGAAACGTTATATTTAATAACGTTATAAATGAAATATAATGCTAAATGAATAAATGGATTAATATTTAAGAAAAATATTAATAAAGTTTATCGATTTGCGTGACAAATCGAGGATTGGGATTTTACGAAAAGAAATCGATTGAAAATCGATTTAGAATATGAGTTAGTAAGAAAATTACTAATAAAGTCAAAATTGTCGACTTTTGAAGTCAACATACGCAAAACGCGTCGATAAATACGCTAATACGCCAGAAACGCATTTAATTAGGTAAAGAAACCTCATTGGTAAGAAAAGATTTCATAATTGAAATCCTTGATCGAGAAACGATAAATACGTTGAACGCTTAAACCGAAATGTTAAAATGAAATAGTTGAACGATCTCAAGAACGAGAACGGTTTAATTGAAATACGCAATTGAACAGTATATGAATTAGTTAAGGATTCAATTTATATCGATATAGAATATCGAAGTTTATTCTGCACTTTGAAAGTCTCAAACACGTGAACGACGTACTCAAATATCGCTTTTACATAAAGTGTGGACGACGCGCGACGATCGGACGCCGACGAGTAATCAAGTTAAGGCGAATAATAGTCCAGGTGGGCTTTCTTTCTAAACAAAACGTGACTTTGCTATACTTTCCAAATGAATTTATTTACGATGCTTATTTCAACTGTTGAGAAAATGTTTACAAGATTACCTGCCAAAAATATTTATGTTTTGTGTATGTATCCTATCCTGAATGAATGATATGAATGTGTTGGATAGCTTCCAACTTATGAATGAAATCGATATCGGATCCTATGCCGGAAGGCTTATACCTGGCTAGGATTAACGTGTACACCTAAGGTGACTGTGTGCTGTAAGGACAATTCACGGCCGATCACGGTGTCGTAGATGGAGGCCTCCTTCACGACGCTCGACTATGATGTTATGATGAAAGGATAGGGATATGGATCTTACACACAAGGAAAATGCTCGCAAGCAAATGTTTATGGCGATGAAAATGATTTAGTAAGCATAAGGTATTTCAAATAAAACCCTTATGTCTTACCATGATGTGTGATGTAATTCAAGAATGTTAAATGTTTTCGGCATGAGTCCACCGAGTGCATTCTTGTACTCACCGCATGTTTGTTTTTAAATGTGTAGTAGGTTGGTTGATGATGATGATGGAGGGTGTTGAGGAGTCAGAAAGCTTTTGATGTTTATATGTTAAGAAACTTGAATACACATCGTCATATGTGTATTCACACGCTTTCCATTGCATTTTGAACTATGATGTATGGTAATATGATATCGTGGTTGAAGTCCTTGGATCATTCGTATTCTTTTCGATCCGTTGGTGCAGCCCACCTAGTATATCCAATTATTAATGTATGTTATGTTCCAAGTATGATAGTTTACATGTGATATGCACCTCATAATAGCCTTTCACGGACCGGCATCTTGTCCGCCGACCACCCTCCCTAATCCGTCCTTGGGATTGCGACATTTAATTTATCATCTAAGACTTATATTATGTTACATTGCTATTAATTGGAAAAAAAATAAGATATGTAGCATTTATTCTTCATGTTGGACGAAAATGTGCAAGTATAGTTTGAAAGGAGAAAAAAATTCAATCTTTGTGATAGTTGTGGATATTATTATGATGTTAAGATATTATTAAGGTTAAGATGAGATGAATTATTGATTAAACAAGTGGGATGTGCATATAGATTGTGAAAGTGCCGAAAATTGTGTGTGTGAACAAGTGTGAAATGAAGAAAATTCTATTCTTTTGATAATGATGTGTTATAATATTGAAAGTGAAAGGTTTTTAATGTATGTATTATATAAGATGATAAAAATAAAATGATGAGTATAATGAAGGTGTAATGTTTTAAAGCTTTCAAGTGTGAAAGGAAGAAATTGATTCAATTTCTTTGATAGTGATGTTTAATTGTTTGATAGTGATATGTAATTAATTCCTACATAAGATAAGATGATATTTTGATAAAGTAATAAAGTATTTTGTATCATAGTGAAGGTGTAGTATTTTAGTAAATAAAGGAGTTGTAATTGTTGACTTTTATTTAGATATTTTCACTAATGTTAATTAATGTGTATTATCATCAAAGAAATAAATAAAAATCACCTCCAATTCAACTTGCAAGTGCCGTGAACCATGAGAAAGAAAGGAAGGAAGATATTTTCAATTAAAGTTTGATAATAAAAGGATTGAAAATGATAGGAAATTCATTAATGGTTTGATAATAGTGATATAACATCAAATGAATACATTTCTCTCTCATTTCTTCAAGAGAGTACCGTGAGCTTTGTAAAAAAAAATGGAAGAGAGTTCCTCATTTTCTCTTCAAATCTTAGTTAGAAAAACATTTTCGTCGACGATCGATTCCGATTAAAAGGTTAGAAATGTCACAAGCTTCTTATATATGCAAAAATATTAGAAATCCAACCATAAAATTTTAAGTTATATGCTATTGTTATTTTATGTGAAATTGGAGAAATTATGTTGAATGTTTAAAGTTGTTAATTAAATATGTTAGTATGATGTTTATAACCTTATATTATGAATTTAATGCAAAGTTAAGCATGTTCAATTTTTCTTAAATTTTCGAAAATCATATGTTGATGGGAATGAATTGTAATTGTTGTTTTGAGCATGGATTGATGATAGTTAGTGTTGTTAAGTATGTATGAATTAATTCATGATTTTTGGAAAATATTAGATATTATTTCACAAAAGTTTCAAAAATCATAAAGAATGATATATTAATGTATGGTTTGTATATGAAGGATATTATGGCATATTGTTGATGTATAATGATAATTATGTGTTGTGTGAATTAATTAGAATTTTTTGAAACTATTTAGTTGATATTTCAAAAATTTCAAAAACATCAAAGTATAGAATGTTGATGTCAAATTTTTCTATGACTAATGTTATTACATATTATTGATCCTATGTTAATATAGTGTGTTATGTGAATTTATAGGAATTTATGGATAAGTTTTGAAAAATATTCAAAAGGGCCGAAAATAAAGGAAAAAGGAAAGTTAGAGTTTCAAATTATTTTATCAAGTGTAATCACATATTTAGTCCCAAAAATATGTTTTAGACATACTATGAATTTATGAGATTTTTAAAACAAGGAATACTATGTTTATGTCGAAACGTTATGTTAAGTGATGTAAGGTTTGGAAAATAAAGTATTATGCTTATGTTAGTTGCATATGTGTATTTTCGAGCATGATTGATTGTTTATATGAAAAATCGAGACTTATGAGAAGAAAATTTGAAATCGATTAGAATTTGAGTATATATATGTAAGTTAATCAGTTTTATATGTGAATGTTGAGAAGTATATGTTATGACGTTGAAAATGACTTAGTAAAGTGTAAACGTTGAAATATATTAGTACGTGAATGAAATTATGTCTTACGGCTAGTGTAAATATGGGTGGCGTTGAATAAATACACTAAGACATGTAAAACGCATTAGAGATATAAGAATATCTCTTTTATAAGAGTCGACCTCGTAATTGAAATCATGTTATCGAAAAATAGTTAATATGGGTCATCGTTTGACCTAATTTATTCGTACGAGGTCGTAAGCAATGTTTCGTCTCAGTTAGAAACGAAAGTTTATAAGTTAGAATTTTCAATGAAAATACGACCGACGTTCTAAATTAGTTTCTTACGTATAGATGGAGCGCGAAAGTGAGCAACGAAAGTAAAGGAACGAAACTCGTTTTGAGACCAGGTGGTGTCACATCCCCTCAATCCTAAGTACGGATTAGCAGGGACTATAACTTTAAACATGAATGAACAAACATGGAGACTCTCTTTAATAAAAAGCGTAATACATATGTCATTTATATTTTTGGACTATATTACATAATTTGGGGTTCTTGCAGCGGAAGACATGTGATAAGTACATATGACGATGTACTATCAAGGTATAAACTTTTCAGCGACAACATTCCTATTGCTCAACACTGCCCCATCCATCATCTGCTCAACCTGCACATTTAAAAACAAACATGCAGGGCTGAGTACAAGAATGCACTCAGTGGACTTATGCCAAAAACATTTTATTTTCTTTGAATTACATCGCCTTAACATCATGGTAAGACACAAGGGTTTTAGTTGAAAATGCCTGTGCTTACTAAAATATTTTCATCAGTTCATAAAATCATCGCTGGCGGGCATTTTTCTTGGTGTGTATGATCCATATCCCTTATCATCATTCATCATATCATCATAGTCGAAAGTCGTGAAGGAGGCCTCCCTCTACGACCCCCGTGACCGCCGTGGTGTCCTTACAAAGACGCAGAACCATCGTGTACACGTTAATCTAGCTGTATAAGCCTTCCGGCATAGGATCCGATATCGATTTCATTCATAAGTTGGGAGTGACCCAACACATTCATATCATTCATGTCATTCATATCAATCTCATGGATAGGATACATACACAAAACATAAACATTTTTGGCAGGTAATCATGTAAATATTTTATCAACAGTTGAAATAAGCATCGTAAATAAATATTTCAAAAGCATTTTATTTTTGAGTAGAGTAAAGCCCACCGGATGTAGGTGCCTTAATCCCATTTCTTGATCAGAAGTCCCAGCTTAGCCTATCTATTCTTGGCCTTGAGGTTTTGGAGCTGAAAAATCCATTGGGTCTTAGAACCCATATTTCTACTTTAGTGTATATCATGGTATGATATACACTCAATTGACCATGTGGTAGCACCTAGTCAAATATTTCACGTTAAGGTATGCTTTCGTGAAAATATCGTATCATGATGTTTTATCATAATTGCACATCTTATAATGCTCTATCGCACCTTGCGACATAACATAATGAATGCATCGATTAATAGCATGTTAGTCACATAAGGCATACTACATAGGGGTTTCAACACTTAGTCAAATTTCAAGTGTTTTAATTTCAAAGAAAACAGCTTGAAACAACCCAAGTGACGACTTTGACGACCCATAACTCTCGATTCAGAATACGTATGATCGCACAAAGATGCATTCTGAAACCTCTAAACATGTACTACAAGTTATAAGAAGGAATTAAATCCAAAAGAGTCGTGGTTCTGAAGATATAGGGTCTCAAAGTGGGCAACTCACAATGCCAAAATGGCTGGTAACTTTTGACTCACAATGCCAAAATGGCTGAAGGCTACCAATTTAGAAACCTTGTAACAAGTACTACATATGTCATGAAGACCATACTGGAAAATATCTAACTCATCGAGAAATACATAAGTCAAAGTTGACTAGTTGGAAATGAACAGTTTCAAGAGGTGACTTTGGGTCGATGAAAGGTATACCTATAAAACTTGGTTTGGGATCAAACTTTCCAGATCATAACTAGACATGGTGGGGAACATTTCTTATGAAGAAACCCAAGTCCAAATCGGACAACAAATGGCTTGAACACCTCACGTAAAAGTCATACTCGAACAGCCTATTAACATAGAAATTTTCTAAGGCAGTTTGTCCAAAACAACTTACTGTAATGTATCAACTTCAAAAATTCACCGTGAGTTCATTATAATTAATCTGGAAATGAAACCAATCATATTGAAAAGCCACTTAAGTCTAGTTTTATCCAGAAAAAGCCTCACTCAATTATTCACCATAGATTGGGAGATAAAAATGTTTTACCACAAGCTATCACTCCCGTGACAGTTTTGTGCAGTTAACTTGTAAAATCTGGAATAAATAGTAAAGATTTTTAGAAAATTCTGAAAATTTACAGGAATCTTCCAGACATGCTGAGTTATGTTTCTGCCAAATTTTAGAGTTTTATCATTATCCAAACTTAAAACGAAAGCCACGCACTATGGGTGATAAACACGGCGATTTCGCAGATTTGTGCAGTGTTTTGATAAATACAATTAAAATAACAAATCAAGTTGGATGGACTTGAAATTTTACAGAGGCATACTAGACACATATAATTTCAACATATCAAAATTCACAATCATCAGACCACTGAAACTTAATCAAATAAATTCGTGAAGTTTCTGTTCGTCCAGAAAATCAACATGCAATGATCAAAAGTATTGAATCTACCTATTAAATCAACATGCAATCACTTTCAAGCATAGACCCAACACATTCAAGCATATTGATGAACATGCATGTGTATATCTTGATCATCCCTAGGATCTAAGGAGATGTAATTTACCTCAGCCATGAAATCGAGAGAGATGAAGAAGAAGAGGATGGCTGTCCATCTTGAGCTAGGAGCTTGTCCACTTTTTTGATGGTGTAGTGGCTGATTCTTGGAGCTGTTCTTGGGGGAAATGGATGAAAATGGGGAAAGAGAGGAGGGACGGCAGAATGAGGGAGAGAGTGGCTGAAATGGTGTAGGTGGTGGGGTGTTTATGGTGGTGACACCTAAGGGGCATGTGTCTCTCTACACATATGCACACCTACACTACACACTACACTCACATTACATGCACTAAATTGTACCTATATATATATATATATCAGATTTTAATAGTGTAATTAGGATATAATTAATCCAATGTCACTTAGATACATGTAATAGGTAAATCAACAAATAAGTGCTTAGTATATATGTGTATATAGCTATCGGCTATTACACTATACCAAAGGGTCCAAATTTTATTTTCCATGCCAAACATTGATATATGTTATGACATATAGTTTAGATGATAAATAATATCATAGGATAAATTAATGGCATCATTTTATGCGATAAAACCGGGTTCGAAAATTAGGGTTTTCAAGCGTTTGAAAAATTGGTCACTCTCAATTCTTGTTGATCTAGCATTGATTTAATGCTTAATAATACTGTAATTACATATACTAATCATAGGAAATTAATTCCTATAATTTCTTGATCGATTAAAACGCTTTTCGTTTCATCTCAAAGCGTTAACGTTTGAAAACGTTGTAAAACGTTCATTATCGACTCATCTCGAAATGGTCGTCATTACTTTATTACATTATTCCATTAATAATGGAATTTAATTCTAAGCAATTGCTTAGAAAATATCATGAATTTTAACTATCGATCGTGATCGACGTTAAAATATCTTGTCGATATACTTCGTATACTTTTATTTCTTAATTCACAATTCTCCGTGAATATAAAATAGGAATTCATTCCTTCAGTAAATAATCGAAATCATTATTCGATATCTTATGGATTGAATCATCTCAAATAATTTCTAATTTACGGGTTTTAAATAACCGTAATTCATATCTAATTTCATGGTATTACATCTACCCCTTAAAAGAAATTTCGTCCGAAATTTGCATACCTCATAAAGTATGGGTATCTTAATATCATAACATCATAACTTTCTATGTGCTTTTCTTTCGTCCATGGTTCTTCCATTGGACTTTTATTATAAGACCCAAACTTGCTTCTTTAATCGTTGAATCGCACGATCAAATTAGTCGAGATTTTCATCATAACCCATCTGAGTCAAAGGTCACATCATCATGTTGGTTTCGTGAATTGGGTCATTTCGTATTTCTTAAGCTGCGACACGTGGAAAAATATTTCGTACTTTCCCCAAATGTGGTGGAAGTACCAAGTATAAGCTACTGGGCTATCATTGCTAGGAGCTCGTAAGGTCCTATAAAACGTGATCTCAATATTCTTGTATCTAAACTTATAATTCCTCTAGATGGAGAAGTCTTAAGAAACTTTAATTCGCATTCAAGAATGCGGTTCGGTTCTGGCGTACAGTAAGACTTTTGTCGTCTAGCTTTTCTTATTCCTTGCCTCGTTGGTAGATATCTTAATTGTTTCATTTACAATGTCACGACATTATACCTTTTCTCACCTACTTTATTACAATAAAGTGGTGGTCGATACTCTTTTAGTACAATGCCTCATAAATTTATATTGATCGTTATTTTGTAGCTATGGTCGATGCGTAAACTTACCAAGTGGTGATAAGTTCCCACCGATACCTTGGTTTATCACTTGTTCTATCGTATCCTTAAACATTCATACTGTCCTTTTGATTGTCCTTCTGCCTGTGTGTGGACATCTATGTTAAGGCTCAATCTCGTGTCTAACTCCTTTTGGGAGTTAGTTAAAAATCTAGGGTACTCTTGAAGTCTCTATCCAAGCGGTAGGTTCTACTCCTTGTAAATATAAGATTTCCTTTATGTGCGACTGAGCTAACTTATCGGATCTATGAGTCATCTGAATAGGCAGAGACAAAACATAATTGGCGAGTTAATCCACTACTAGTCATATAGTAGTGCAACTTCTTTATGACTTTGGTAAAATTTGTCATAAGATCTATTTCTATATCATTCTATTTTTATTAGTGTAGTTCTAGAGATTATACTCTCTTATAAGGCCTTTGATACAATGCCTTTACTTATTGGTAACCGAGACCTTTGCTTTCATCGATATGGTTATATCTCATTTCATTCCTTGCTATCTAACTTTTCTCATAAATCATAATACATCTTAATAATGCCGGTTGGGCGGTATGAGTAGGATCATGCACTTTATTCACGATTTCATTTCTAAGCTTATTATTGCTTGAAATATATGTATATCTCTTCCTTGAACAATATAACACCGTCGGTATTCTTAGAATATCCTTTAGCTCTTCATTCCTTATCTTAATTAGTATTCTATTCCCATCTTCATTCTCTTTTAGTCATATTTCACCTTGGTTGTGGGAATACTACTTACATTCGTCCTTGATTTCCGACTATTTACATTCTCGTTTTCTTAACTTTTACGATGAGTTTTCTTTTCTATAAGGACATACCATAATTTAGGTGAATTTTATATCTTAGGCATTAAATTCTACATTAACCGTTCATAGGTGATCATTTATCACATTTATAATCTTTTACCGATTCGTGCCATCTTTCTATCTTGTATCCAAGTTTCTTTGCTCGAAGAATAAATTCAAACTTTGTAAATTGTGAAGGGTTCTTAATTTATTGATATAAGAGTGATGTCCTCGCGACTTTGGTATTTATACCATCGTCACTATCGAGGTAATAGATTTTGGCACTCGTGAAGTCGTATAATCTCCTTTACATCTGGTGGGCTAACTTGTCGATCCATAAGTACTTTGGATTGGTAGGAAGTGAGCACTCTTGGTGAGTCTATCAACAATTACAAATATAGCGGTGTTCCTCTTTTGATTTGGGTAAGTTCAGTACGAAGTCCATCGTTATTTCATCCCATTTCCACTCGGGTATTTCCAACGGCTGTAACTTTCCGTATTGACGTTGGTGTAACGCTTTCATCTGTTGGCAAACAAGGCGGTGTTCTCTGAAGAAGCTATGTCTCGTTTCATGCCCTCCCACCAAAACTTTTCTTTCGGTCTTGGTACACCTTAGTACTATCACGGGTGGCGGTATAGGGTGTATCGTGAGCCTCACTCATTATTTCATTTTGAAGTTTTTGCGCCGTCTGAACGCACATTCTTCCTTCGACGATAAGGCGTTGTCGACGCCTCTTGAAATTCTTAAATCCTCCAGTCCTTACCCTTTCTCGGATCTTTTCTAACTTTTCCTCCATCCTTTGTCTCTCGACGATCCTTTTCTTAAATCAGATTTCATCACTATTTCAAGTCATGAGTTGGGAAATTACATTCATGTGGCCTTAGTCATCGTGACACATAAGTTATTATTTATCTCATATTAATACATAGCCTTACTTTTATTAATCCGTGAGAATTGTGACTCTATTTTAGGGTAACTATCTTATTTGTCTTGTTACCTTAGAGAGTTCTTAATGGATCCTTTGTCAGATTTACATTGTTTTCTTCTAAAGACACTATGTGCACGAGGAATATTTCTCTTTAAGCCGAAATTTACAAAACTGCATTTGGCAAAATTCGCCCGGCTCTTAAAAGTCGTAAGACAGCCTTAGATTTTCTTTATGTTCTTTCTCGTCCTTTGAATAGATAAGAACATCATTTATGAGGATTGAGATAAAAATTATCTAGGTATGTGTGAAACACTCGATTTTGAGGTTCATAAGCAGTTTGGTGCATTGGTTAGTCCGAATACGTAACTATTATCTCATAGTAACCATATTTTATTGAACAATTCATTTCGTATTTGGGATATCGTCTTCAAGACCACATAATATTACATCATAATGCCTCGGTGAGGACTTTTCGTACATTACTTACGGTCGGTCCACCGAAATGACGATTCTGGCGCCTAGCTCTTTTTACACTCAAAACTTTGACACTTCTTTCACCATATTCATAAACTCTTCCAAACCACGTTTATTTTACATATCTTAATCACACCATTTTCATCATAAACCATTATCTACATATAAGTCTTATAGGATCCTAGGATTCTAGGTCTCTGAGTGACCTTCGTCGGTCGTCTTTTCCTTGAAACTTGTCTTTCTCCAAATGCGTTTTTGTTTCATATTTCAATGATTATTCTCTTCGAGAGCGGGGTCCATTGCCCCGTTTCTTCTTCAATACCATAAGTTGGGGTTACTTTTATCGAAAGTATGGTTTGGGTTGGGGGCGATAATTCTCCTAATCGCGAGGCGATAAGATTTTGTCCTTTTGCCCTTCTCGTCTCTTTCTTGTACCATTGATGGCACGGGGCGTGGGGGGCATTTGGAACCTCATGGTACAACCATTCCTTTATGCCGTCTTTGTGTAACTTGCCGAGGTTCAAGACAAGTACTCGTAGGTGTCGTTCCCTACGCATTATATGTATGCTTAAACTTGTTGACAAATCCTGGTAAGTCTGTCCAGACTTTGGAATTTTTCTCATGGAGGAATTATTCTTTTGATACCTCGTTTGTAAAAATTCCTCCGATCCATTGGCAAGCCGATGACACGTTGGGTACCATCCTCATTTGACACTCTATAGTTACGAGCATCCGGTCAGGGTGCAAAATTTCTTTAAAGCTGCTCGAATCCATTACAGTTCATAATAAAAGAGCCGATATGTTCGTGTGAGTTATAACCTTGTAGGCCTTGGGGTTAACTCTTACCGTTAAACTCTCTTTTCTTGTCATACGTAGCGGATATTTTTAGATAAATCCGACTTAATTTAAGCAATGGAGGATTTCTAAACAAGAAGGATCTCTTAAAGAATTATACACTTTAAGACATATATAGCCGTAGATGACTCATGACTCTTATCTTAATACTCATTTTACGCTTTACATCTTGATCAGTATATTGCTTAAAGATATTCGCATAGGCGAACAGCGGTACTCTGATATTACGTAGGTAATACCTCTAACGAAAAGGCTAGACCCGGTCACTAATCACATGAATGATAGCCGTTTCAAAACTTCTTGTCTCTAAAATTATATCTCGTTCCACATAGATATAATGATCCAAATCATTGGATAGCACTTTAGGCGATTCTAGGTTCAATTCGAGCTTGAGCAACATTTATGATGGTCAAAATTCTCGTATAGGTAAGGAGATTTTCATTTCTTGATTCGCCACACGAGTTGGGTTCTATCGCTTCTCACGCATACTTGTGCGATGTCAAAAGCGAAGCACCTAAATTGAACAAAATCTTATGGCTATTAGAAATTTTCCTCATACATATTCTACCTTTTGGTTCTGTTTGTTCTGTTTTCGATGCAAGGTGTAGGCTTTGGTCTACGGTCTTTCCATTTATTCAAGTAAATGTCTATTTCATATGTCATTGTCCTTTCCATTGGGACATTATGTTCCCTTGCTATGGTCTTCTGTTGCCTCATTCACCCTATACTTCTCGGTATTAGTATCGTTATGCTTTTACTAATAGCATTCATGGTTAGGTTTACATCAACTTATCCTTTGATATTGATATATTTCCATAACTAAGTCTCATCTTAGAGATCGTCATGTTTCTATCACTATCATTCATTCCTAATCCGGTATGAATGACTTAATTCCCCTTTTCACTTTATCGATCTTAGGAATATATTTCTCATATGTCCTTACTTTAAACTCCTCTCTAGAGAAATCCTTGTACTGGCCTTTAGCGCCATCGTTTGTAATATCCCTTTTTTGGATATAGTCATTTCTTCTTAATCTTTTATTGATTCATCATGCAATTTCGCATAAGATAAAATCCTTTGTCCACTGGGGATGTATTGTACTTTTACTGACGTCAAATATCTTTACCATTTTCTCGACATTCAATGATTTCTTCATTTCCATGTCGAGATACTTAATATCCCATTTCTTGATCGTCACAATGTGTGAGGGACAATCTTTCAATTGGATTTATCTTAAAGTCCCTCAATGTGAATCTCTTCCGTGTTCTCTTGGTTGGATTTCGCTGCGGGATCTATAGAAGCTATCTTGCTTGTTAACTATTAAGTTACACAAGACAAGCGTTTCGTGTCATTATAACTTAGAGTATTAAGATTTATTTCAAAATAATGAATCTATTTCTTAATCCGCTTCCTTACTTCAAGGGAATTACCTTACTTATCAAGTCATAACATTTTCAAACTTATGTCATATCGGGAACTATCTAATTGTATAATTGTAATTTCTTCCGCTATTTTTGACTTTTATGCATTTTCTTGAGCATGGTATCTGAAAGTAATCTTACTTTCTTTATACTTGATTTCCACCTTCGGGACTAAAACCGTTATCATCGTCATATGGCTTGGTAGGGTAGTACCTTCGCATCTCATAACTTAAATTCTAAGCATCTTATTTCCATGTCTTGGCCTCGAGTTATTTCCTCCATACTTAGTTCACATATTAGGGCTATCTCGTCGTTTACACAATCTTGAGGATTATGATTCCTCAATCTCATTATCTTTTGTTAACTAAGTTTTAATTACTGAATCGATTATGCTCAAACATAATCTCATTGGTCGAGGTATAAGGCGGAGATTTATTATTCGAGACGCTATCATTTCCTTATATATATATATATATTCTTTGAAAAGAATATCATGTATGCATCTTCATTCTTTTTAAACATGTCCAACCTACTAACGAGATTTCAAGGACATCCAATTATCTTAAAGATAAATTGTAATCGCTCTCGTCATGACATAATAAGGAAAATTCATATCCCACAGGTATCATATACTTTTCTTTACTTTTACTCTTTGCATTTAATGCTAAAGAGTATCTTATTCTTAACTTCGTTATCATAACAGTCATATGAAGGCATAACTTCACTGTCATCAATCTTTGCAAAGCCCATCAAGGGTCATCACATCCATGTGTATCGTAGGGAAAATATTTCATCTCATCGAGATTTTCTTTACATCATAATTTCTTGATGTCTATCACTTTACTGATCTGAAACTTTTATGTGACTGTGATAAGTCAACCTATTCCATGCCCGACATTTATCGCTTTACTAATTCGTACTTAGGTGACAAGGTAAGTCAACATTCTTCATACTTGATGGTTTCAAGAATCAAGGAAAAATTATCACGATTACCTACAAAAGGTACTGTCTCATCCATCAAGATAACATATTTTCAATGATTGAATCGATATGTTCCTTGGACTGAATAAATGGGGCTCTAGGGTACGAAGACCAGAATGACGACTACTGAGATTTCTTTGGTCATATGGGCTGGCCAGACCCGTCACAATTATATTCTCAGTCACATAAGGCTTTGGGTTCAAAAGGACACTTTGTAAATTTTTGAGTTGGAAGTTTTCTTGGAAGGTGTGAAACTCGAATGATTTCTCAATTGGAACTAGGTCATAGAGTTAAACTCAACGATGTAAATTGGGTAATGGATATAATTTGAAAGCTTATACACCGTAATAGGTCATCAACAAAGTTCTCATGTATGTCGAGGTTCTACTATTCATCAAGATTTTACTTTCTTAGTAACATTCTAGGATTAGTATCATACTATAACAGTCTTACTCTTTTCAAATCATAGAACTAACTTCAACTGATTCTCATGAATTCTGGAGTAAGAAATGAAGTACAGTGCATTAGGAGCACGAGGCGAAAACCGTCGTAAATCGGAGTTCACACGACCGAGAACAGTCGAAACAAAATCACTGCGCGGTGCGTGGAAATTTACACGCGTTCGCGCCAAGTCATAAACGATGCCGACACCAAGTTCGTGCATGCCGTTACCGATGCCGAGGTAGTACAGAATATTGCCGACACCGAGGTCGACAAACTACCCGGTCGATATGTCAAAGCGATGTTATAAATGCCGATTTGAAGTCGACAATGCACATGCCGATGTCGGCCGAGATCGTACATGTCGGTCGAACAATTTCAGTATAAATCTTTCACTTTTCCTCACTCAAGATGGAATGAGTTCTCAAATCCATCGTTACTCTTGTTCTTGTAATTGAAGAATTCTTACTTCTATGTGTTCTTTCGTAAAAAGTGATCATGCTTCTTAAAAGTCTACGCTCGTTGAACTAGCATGCTTATCATCATAATCAACTTTGAGATTGAAGTAAAACTTGAATATTCCTCGTAGTTCATTTACGCATACGTATTTCGTTGAATTTAAAGAATTCAACATATCATATTGACAATTCAATGTCAATCTCAATCATTTTAAACATGAATAATCATAACCGTTCATAATAATGAACCCTTATTACATTCGTAAATTGAACATTTCATCTTTGGCATATCGTGTCAAAACTTTCTCATATCATTGTCATCATCTTTCTTATATCTTCCTTCTTTTCATAACTTTCTTAACAAATCATTTGTCATAACATTCATTCTCAACCTTTCTCATAGCTTTCATTTCGCTTGATAAAATTTTGTTTCACTTTCAAACTTTTCGTTTTCAACTCGAGAAAAATAATTTCATAAATATTCATCTGGCCAGGCTAATTTTCAAAACTTTGGAAAAAGAGTCATTTACCTCATTTGGGTTGAGCTTGATGTGATGGAGTGTTGAGCATTGTCGGTGATCTCTAGAAGTCTAATGACTCAATCTAGACTTAATCTTAAAGGAGATTTTGGGTTCAAGAGCGAACTCGCTCGATACCACTCATCACATCCCTCAATCCTAAGTGCGGATTAGCGAGGACTATAACTTTAAACATGAATGAACAAACATGGAGACTCTCTTTAATAAAAAGCGTAATACATATGTCATTTATATTTTGGACTATATTACATAATTTGGGGTTCTTGCGCAATGAAGACATCGATAAGTACATATGACGATGTACTATCAAGGTATAAACTTTTAAATGACAACATTCTATTGCTCAACACCGCCCATCCATCATACGCTCAACCTCACATTTAAAACAAACATGCGGTGAGTACAAGAATGCACTCGGTGGACTTATGCTAAAAACATTTTATTTTCTTTGAATTACTTGACATCATGGTAAGACACTGAGGGTTTTAGTTGAAAATGCCGTGCTTACTAAAATATTTTCATCGATTCATAAAATCATCGCTGACCGGGCATTTTCTTAGTGTGTATGATCCATATCCTTATCATCATTCATCATATCATCATAGTCGAAAGTCGTGAAGGAGGCCTCACTCTACGACCCGTGACCGCCGTGAATTGTCCTTATAACCTTGATCACCATCGGTGTACGTTAATCCTAGCGGTATAAGCCTTCCGGCATAGGATCCAATATCGATTTCATTCATAAGTTGGGAGTGACCCAACACATTCATATCATTCATGTCATTCATATCAATCTCATGGATGGGATACATACACAAAACATAAACATTTTTGGCGTGTAATCATGTAAATATTTTATCAGCAGGTTGAAATAAGCATCGTAAATAAATATTTCAAAAGCATTTTATTTTGAGTGAAGTAAAGCCCACCGGATGTAGATTGCCTTAATCCCATTTCTTGATTTGTAAGTCCTGTGCTTACCTTATCTATTCTTGGCCTCGAGGTTTTGGAGTGAAAATCCATTGGGTCTTAGAACCCATATTTCTACTTTAGTGTATATCATGGTATGATATACACTCGATCGACCATAATGGTAGCACCTAGTCAAATATTTCACGTTAAGGTATGTGTAATACCCCGCAAAATTAGATGCCCAATTACGGTATTTAAAACCCGTAAATTAGAAATTCACTGAGATGATTCAATCTATAAGATATCGAATAATGATTTCGATTATTTACGAAGGAATGAATTCTATTTTATATTCAACGAGAATTGTGAATTAAGAAATAAAAGTATATGAAATATATCGGAGATTATTTTAACGTCGATCGCAGATCGATAGTTAAAATTATGATATTTTCTAAGCAATTGCTTAGAATTAAATTCCATTATTAATGGAATAGTGTAATAAAGTGATGACGACCATTTCAAGATGAGTCGATAATGAACGTTTTGCAACGTTTACAAACGTTAACGTTTTGAGATGAAACGAAAAGCGTTTTAATCGATCAAGAAATTATAGGAATTAATTTCCTATGATTAGTATATGTAATTACAATATTATTTAGCATTAAATCAATGCTAGATCATCAAGATTCGATAGTTACCAATTTTTTCAAACGTTCGAAAACCCTAATTTTCGAACTCGATTTTTGTCGCATAAAATGATGCCATTAATTTATCCTATGATATTATTTATCATCTAAACTATATGTCATAACATATATCAATGTTTGGCATGGAAAAAAAAATTTGGACCCTTTGGCATAGTGTAATAGCCGAGAGCTATATACACATATATACTAAGCACTTATTTGTTGATTTATCTATTACATGTATCTAAGTGACATTGGATTAATTATATCCTAACTACACTATTAAAATCTGATATATATATATATATATATGTAATTTTCGTGCATGTGTGTGGTGTGTAGGTAGAAGTGTGTGTAGGTGTCAACTACATGTATTAAGGGTGACAATTGTCACCCATAAGCACCCCACACACATCCCATACCTCTCTCACCCCCCCAAAATCAGATTTCATTCATCTCCTTCCCCATTTTCGTCCATCCCCTCCAAGAACAGCTCCAAGAACAGCTCTAAGATCAGCCACTCCACCATTCAAAAAAGTGGACATAAGCTCCTAGCTCCGGATGGACAGCCGTCCCTTCCTCTTCATCCTCTCGATTTCGTGGCTAAGGTAGATACCATCTCCTTAGATCCTAGGGATGATCAAGATATATACATGCATGTTCATCAATATGCTTGAATGTGTTGGGTCTATGCTTGAAAGTGATTGCATGTTGATTTAATAGGTAGATTCAATACTTTTGATCATTGCATGTTGATTTCCTGGACGAACAGAAACTTCACGAATTTATTTGACTAAGTTTCAGTGGCCCGATGATTGTGAATTTTTGATATGTTGAAATTATATGTGTCTAGTATGCTTCTGTAAAATTTCAAGTCCATCCAACTTGATTTGATATTTTATTTGTATTTATCAAAAACACTGCACAAATCTGCGAAATCGCCGTGTTCATCACCCATAATCCGTGGCTTTAGTTTTAAGTTTGGATAATTATAAAACTCTGAAATTTGGCAGAAACATAATTTAGCATGTCTAGAATATGTATGTAAATTTTCAGAATTTTCTAAAAAGTATTACTATTTGTTCCAGATTTTACAAGTTAACTGCACAAAACTGTCACGGGAGTGATAGCTTGTGGTAAAACATTTTTATCTCCCAATCTATTGTGAATCATTGAGTGAGGCTTTTTCTGGATAAAACTAGACTTAAGTGGCTTTTCAATATGATTGGTTTCATTTCTAGATTCCTTATAATGAACTCACGGTGAATTTTTAAAGTTGACGCATTTCAGTAAGTCTTTTTGGACAAACTGCCTTAGAAAATTTCTATGTTAATAGGCTGTTCGAGTATGACTTTTCGTGAGATGTTCAAGCCATTTGTAGTCCGATTTGGACTTGGGTTTCTTCATAAGAAATGTTCCTTACCATGTCTAGTTGTGATCTGGAAAGTTTGATCCCAAACCAAGTTTTATAGGTATACTTTCATCGACCCAAAGTCACCTACTGAAACTGTCCATTTCAACTAGTCAACTTTGGACTTATGTATTTCTCGATGAGTTAGATATTTTCCAGTATGGTCTTCATGACATATGAAGTACTTGTTACAAGGTTTCTAAATTGGTAGCCTGCAGACATTTTGGCATTGCGAGTCAAAAGTTACGAGCCTCGGAAAACCCCTCGTCGTTAAGCTAAAACTGAAAATTCTGAAAATTTTTCTAAGTATAGAAGTCAGTTTGAGCTGCCCACTTTGAGACCCTATATCTTCAGAACCACGACTCTTTTGGATTTAATTCCTTCTTAGAACTTGTAGTACATGTTTAGAGGTTTCCAGAATGTATCTTTGTGCGACCATACGTATTCTGAATCGAGAGTTATGGATCGTCAAAGTACATCACTTGGGTTGTTTCAAGCTGTTTTGCTGAAATTAAAACACTTGAAATTTGACTAAGTGTTGAAACCCCTATGTGAAGTATGCCTTATGTGACTAACATGCTATTAATCGATGCATTCATTATGTTATGTCGCATGAGTGCGATAGATCATTATAAGATGTAAGAATCATGATAAAACATCATGATACGATATTTTCACTAAAGCATACCTTAACGTGAAATATTTGACTAGAGTCTTCACACGTAGTCGATTGAGTGTATATCATACCATGATATACACTAAAGTAGAAATATGGGTTCTAAGACCCAATGGATTTTCCAGCTCCAAAACCTCAAGGCCAAGAATAGATAGGCTAAAGCTAGAACTTACGGTCAAGAAATGGGATTAAAGCGATCCTGATCAGGTGGGCTTTACTCTACTCAAAAATGAAATGCTATTGAAATATTTATTTCGATGCTTATTTCAGCTGTTGATAAAATGTTATAAGATTACCCGCAAAAATGTTTATATTTTGTGTATGTATCCTATCCATGAGATGTTATGAAATGTTATGAATGTTGTTGGGTCGCCCCAACTTATGAATGAAAATCGATATCGGATCACGTCTTGGGAAGGACTATACCAGCTAGGATTAACGTGTACACCTAAGGTGACCGTGTCTTTGTAAGGACAATCCACGGCGGTCACGGCGTCGTGAAGGAGGCCTCCTTCACGGCGTTCGACTATGATGATATGGCGAAAGGATGTTAAGGATATGGATCATACACGAGAAAAATGCTGCGCCAGCGATGATTTTATGAACCGATGAAAATATTTTAGTAAGCACAAGGCATTTTCAACTAAAACCCTTGTGTCTTACCATGATGTTGGCGATGTAATTCAAATGATAAAATATTTTGGCATGAGTCCACCGAGTGCATTCTTGTACTCGACCACCGCATGTTTGTTTTAAATGTGCGGTTGAGCGGATGATGGATGGGCGGTGTTGAGCAATAGGATTATTGTGTTGAAAAGTTTATACCTTGATAGTACATCGTCATATGTACTTATCACATGTCTTCATTGCAAGAACCTAAATTTATGTACTAAAGTCGAAGAATATACTTGACATATGTTTCTGAGTTTATTGATAAAAGAATCTCCTTTATAATTATCCTTGTTTGAGTTATAGTCCTGTTAATCCGTACTTAGGATTGTGGGGTGTGAGAGTGGTATCGAGCGATTCGCTCTTGAACCCAAAATCTTCTTTAAGGTTAAGTCTAGATTGAGTCATTAGACTTCTAGAGATCGGTGACAATGCTCAACACTCCATCACATCAAGCTCAACCGAAATGAGGTAAATGACTCTTTCCCAAAGTTTTGAAAATTAGCCCTGGCGGACGAATGTTTATGAAATGATTTTTTTAAATAAAATGAAAAGTTTGAAGTGAAGGATGATTGAAATGATCTTTGAAAAGAAATGGAAGCTATGAGAACGGTTGAAAATGAATGATATGACAAATGACTTGTCGAGAGTTATGAAAAGAAGGAAAATATAAGAAAGATGATGACAATGATATGAGAAAGTTTGGCGATATGCGAAGATGAAATATTTGAATTCCTGGAATTTAATAAGGGTTCATTAGTATGAACAAAGTTATGATTTTTCACGTTTTAAAATGATTGAGATTGGACATTGAATTGTCAAATATGTTATGTTGAATTCTTTAAATTCAACGAAATACGTCTTGTACATAAATGAGCTACGTAGGAATATTCAAGTTTTACTTCAATCTCAAAGTTGATTATGATGATGAGCATGCTAGTTCAATGTAGCGTAGACCTTATAAGACGCATGATCCCTTTCTACGAAAGAACATAGAAGTAAGAATTTCCTTCAATTACAAGAACAAGATTAGTGATGGATTTGAGAACTTCATTCCATCTTGAGTGAAGAAAAGTGAAAGATTTATACGAAATTGTTCGACCTCGGCATGTGCATTGTCGACTTGAAATCGGCATTTATAACACCGCCTTTGACATATCGATTGGGGTAGTTTGTCCGACCTCGGTGTCGGAAATATTCTGTACTACCTCGACATCGGTAACGGCATGCACGAACTTGGTGTCGGCATCGTTTATGACCTCGGCGCGAACGCGTGTAAATTTCCTGCCTTGCGCAGTGATTCTGTTTTGACTGGTTCTCGGTCGTGTGAACTCCAATTTATGTACGGTTTTCGCCTACGTGCTCCTAATGCACTGTACTTCATTTCTTATGGAGGACCAAATTCCGGATTCCTACTCCAGAATTCACAAGAATCAGTTGAAGTTAGTTCTATGACTTGAAAAGAGTAAGGCTGTTATAGTATGATATCTGAATCCTAGAATGTTACTAAGAAAGTAAAATCTTCAGTAATACAAGTAGAACCTTGACATACATGAGAACTTTGTTGATGACCTATTATGGGTATATAAGCTTTCAAATTATATCCATTACCCAATTTACGTCATTGAATTTAACTCTATGACCTAGTTCCAATTGAGAAATCATTCGAGTTTCTCACTTCTTACAAGAAAACTTCCAACTCAAAATTTACAAAGTGTCCTTTTGAACCCAAAGCCTTATGTGATTGAGAATATGATTGTGACGGGTCTGGCCAGCCCATATGACCAAAGAAATCTCAGGAGTCGTCGTTCTGGTCTTTGGACCCTAGAGCCCCATTTATTGATCCAAGGAACATATCGATTCAATCATTGAAAAGATGTTATCTTGATGGATGAGACAAGTACCTTTTGTAGGTAATGGGATAATTTCTCCTTGATTCTTGAAACCATCAAGCATGAAGAATGTTGACTTACCTTGGCACCTAAGTGCAATTAGTAAAGCGATAAATGTCGGGCATGAAATAGGTTGACTTATCTCGATCACCTAAAAGTTTCAGATCGAAGAAAGTGATAGACATCGAGAAATTATGATGTAAAGAAAATCTCGATGAGGCGAAATATTTTCCCTATGATACACATGGATGTGATGACCCTTGATGGGCTTTGCAAAGATTGATGACGATGAAGTTATGCCTTCATATGATCAATTATGATAACGGTTAAGAATAAGATACTCTTTAGCATTAAATGCAAAGAGTAAAAGTAAAGAAAAGTATATGATATCTGTGGGATATGAATTTCCCTTATTATGTCATGACGAGAGAGATTACAACTTATCTTTAAGATAGTTGGATGTCCTTGAAACCTCGTTAGTAGGTTGGACATGTTTTAAAAAAAAAAAAGAATGAAGATGCATGAAAGATATTCTTTTCAAAGAATATATATATATATAAGGAAATGATAGCGTCTCAGACAATAAATCTCCCGCCTTATACCTCAATCAATGAGATTATGTTTGAGCATAATCGATTCCGAGTAATTAAAACTTAGTTAAACAAAAGATAATGAGATTGAGGAATCATAATCCTCAAGATTGTGTGAACGACGAGGATAGCCCTAGTATGTGAACTAAGTATGGAGGAAATAACTCCGAAGTCAAGACATGGTAATGAGATGCTTAGAATTAAGTTATGGTGTACGAATGTACTACCCTACCAAGCCATATGACGATGATAACGATTCTAGTCCTGAAAGTGGGAACTGAAGTATAACGAAAGTAAGATAACTTTCAGATACCATGCTCATGAAAACAGACAAAAGTCAAAAATAGCAGAATAAATTACGAGCTATACAATTAGATAGTTCCTGATATGACATAAGTTTCAGAAATGTTATGACTTCGATAAGTAAGGTAATTCCCTTGAAATAAGGAAACGGATTAAGAAATAGATTCATTATTTTGAAATAAATCTTAATAACCTAAGTTATAATGACACAAAACGCTTGTCTTGTGTAACTTAATAGTTAACAAGCAAGATAGTTTCTATAGATCTTGCAAAGGAAATAAGTCCAAGAGAACACAGGAAAAGATTCACATGGAAGGATCTTAAGGTGGACCTAATTGTAAATCTTACCCCCATATTTTTGTGACGATCAATAAAGTGAGGTATTAAGTATCTCTGACATGGAAATGAAGAAATCATTGAATGTCGAGAAAATGGTAAAGATATTTGACGTCAAAGCAAAAGTATAATACATCCCCAGTGGACAAAGGATTTTATCTTATGCGAAATTGCATGATGAATCAATAAAAGATTAAGAAGAAATGACTATATCCAAAAAGGGATATTACAAACGATGGCGCTAAAGGCCAGTACAAGGATTTCTCTAGAAAGGAGTTTAAAGTAAGGACATATGAGAAATATATTCCTAAGATCGACAAAGTGAAAAGGGGAATTAAATCATTCATACTGGATTAGGAATGAATGATAGTGATAGAAACATGACGATCTCTAAGATGAGACTTAGTTATGGAAATATATCAATATCAAAGGGTAAGTTGATGTAAACTAACCATGAATGCTATTAGTAAAAGCATAACGATATTAATCCGAGAAGTATAGGGTGAATGAGGCTGAGAAGACCATAGCGAGGGAACATAATGTCCCGATGGAAAGGACGATGACATATGAAATAGACATTTACTTGAATAAGCGAGAACACCGTAGACCAAAGCCTATACCTTGCATCAGCAGAACAAGCAGTAACCAAAAGGCGAGAATATGTATGAGGAAAAATTTCTCGAATAGCCATAAGATTTTGTTCGATTTAGGTGCTTGCTTTTGACATCGCACAAGTATGCGTAGAAGCGATAGAACCCAACTCAGGGTAAGCGAATCAAGAAATGAAAATCCCCTTACCTATACGAGAATTTTGACCATCGCAAATGTTGCTCAAGCTCAGAATTGAACCTAGAATCGCCTAAAGTGCTATCCAATGATTTGGATCATTACATCTGTGTGGAACGTAGATATAATTTTAGAGACAAGAAGTTTCGGAAATGGCTGTCATTCATGTGATTAGTGACTTGGGCCTAACCTTTCCGTTAGAGGTTTCACACGACAGAATATCAGTACCCACGGTTCGCCTATGCGAATATCTTTAAGGCAATATACGACTGAAGATGTAAAACGTAAAATGAGTATTAAGACAAGAGTCATGAGTCATCTACGGGTTATATATGTCTTAAAGTGTATAATTCTTTAAGAGATCCTTCTTGTTTAGAAATCCCTCCATTGCTTAAATTAAGTCGGATTTATCTAAAATATCCGTTTGAGATGACAAGAAAAGAGAGTTTAACGGTAAGAGTTAACCCAAGGCCTACAAGGTTATAACTCACTTTGAGCATATCGGCTCTTTTATTATGAACTAGGCATGGATTGAGCAGATTTTGAAGAAATTTTGCACCTCGGATGGATGCTCGTAACTATAGAGTGTCAAATGAGGATGGTACCCAACGACGTATCATCGGTTGCCAACAGATCGGAGGAATTTTACAAAAGAAGTATCAAAAGAATAGTTTCTCCATGAGAAAAATTCCAAAGTGCAGACGGACTTACCGAGTTGTCAACAAGTTTAAGCATACATATAATGCGTGAGGAGCGACACCTACAGTACTTGTCACGAACCTCGGCAAGTTACACAAAGACGACATAAAGGAATGGTTGTACCACGATGTTCCAAACGCCGTCCCGTCTGTGCCATCAATGGTACCAGAAAGAGGCGAGAAGGCAAAAGGACAAAATCTTATCGCCTCATGGATTAGGAGAATTACCGCTACCAACCCAACCATACTTTTCGATAAAAGTAACACCAACTTCTAGTATTGAAGAAGAAGCGGGGGCGGCTTGACCCCGGCTCTCTAAAGAGCGACCATCAGTATGAAAACAAAACGTGCTTGGAGAAAGGCAAGTTTCAGGAGAAGTACAACTCGACGAAGGTCCTCGAGACCTAGAATCCTAGGATCTATAAGACTTATATGTAGATAATGGTTTATGATGAAAATGGTGTGATTAAGATATGTAAAATAAGCGTAGTTTGGAAGAGTTTATGAATATGGTGAAAGAAGTGTCAAAGTTTTGAGTGTAAAAAGAGCTGAGCAGCCTAATCGGTCATTTCGGTAGACCGACCCTCATAAGTAATGTATGAAAAGTCCTCACTGAGGCATTATGATGTAATATTATATGGTCTTGAAGAATGGTATCCAAAATACGGAAATGAATTGTTCTGAATAAGATATGGTTACTATGAGATAATATCT
Source organism: Salvia rosmarinus (assembly GCA_036937905.1). NCBI lineage: Eukaryota > Viridiplantae > Streptophyta > Magnoliopsida > Lamiales > Lamiaceae > Salvia > Salvia rosmarinus. The sequence continues at coordinate 38,082,406 of CM072814.1, forward strand.
ATGCCCTTCGAACTAACCAATGCACCAACCCTGTTTATGAACCTCAAAAATCGAGTGTTTCACACATACCTAGATAATTTTTATCTCAATTCTCATAGATGATGTTCTTATCTATTCAAAGGACGAGAAAGAACATAAAGAAAATCGAAGGGCTGTCTTACGACTTTTAATAGCCGGGCGAATTTTGCCAAATACAGTTTTGTAAATTTCGGCTTAAAAGAGAAATATTCCTCAGGCACATAGTGTCTTTAGAAGAAAACAATGTAGATCTGACAAAGGACAAAACAATTAAAGATGAAAGACATCAATGACCTAAAATAAGATCATGAATTTTATAGATTAATTGACTTCTGTTAGAGATCCATTAAGAACTCTCTAAGGTAACAAGACCAATAAGATAGTTACCCCAAAATAGAGTCACAATTCTCACGGATTAATAACAAGAAGACTATGTATTAATATGAGATAAGTAATAACTTATGTGTCACGATGACTTAGGCCACATGATGCAATTTCCCAACTCATGACTTGAAATAGTGATGAGAATCGATTTAAGAAAAGGATCGTCGAGACAAAGGATGGAGGAAAAGTTAGAAAAGATCCAGAAAGGGTAAGGACTGGAGGATTTAAGAACTTCCGGAGGCGTCGGACAACGCCTTATTGTGCGAAGGAAGAATATGCGTTCGACGACGCAAAACTTCAAAATGAAATAATGAGTGAGGCTCACGATACACCCTACACCGCCCACCCGATAGTACTAAGATGTACCAAGACACGAAAGAAAAGTTTTGGTGGGAAGGCATTAAACGAGACATAGCTTCTTCGTAGAACAACATCTTGTTTACCCGTGAGATGAAAGCGTTACACCAACGTCCATATGGAAAGTTACTGACCGTTGGAAATACCGAGTGGAAATGGGATGAAATAACGATGGACTTCGTTACGAACTTACCCAAATCAAAAAGAGGGAACACCGCTATATTGGTAATTATTGATAGACTCACCAAGAGTGCTCACTTCCTACCAATCCAAAGTACTTATGGATCTGACAAGTTAGCCAAGTTGTATGTAAAGGAAATTATACGACTTCACTGAGTGCCAAAATCTATTACATCGATAGTGACGATGGTATAAATACCAAAGTCTTGGAAATTTCACTCCTATATCAATAAATTAAGAACCCTTCACAATTTACAAAGTTTGAATTTATTCTTGAGCAAAGAAACTTGGATACGAGGATAGGAAAGATGGCACAAATCGGTAAAGATTATAAATGTGATAAATAATCACCTAAGAAAGGGTAATGTAGAATCTAATGCCTAAGATATAAAATTAGGTCTAAATCAAGGTATGTCCTTATAGAAAAGAAAAACTCATCGAAAGGTTAAGAAAGCGAGCGAAATAGTCGGAAATCGAGGACGAGCGTAAGTGGTACCCTCACAACTAAGGTGATATATGACTAAAAAAGAAAATGAAGATGGGAATAGAATACAAATTAAAATAAGGAATGAAGAGCTAAAGGATATTTTAAGGAGCTAGCAGTTGTTATATTGTCTAAAGAGAGATATACATATATTTCAAGCAATAATAAGCTTAGAAATGAAACCAAGAATGAATTTCACGATCCTTCTCATACCGCCCAACCGTGCATATTTAAGTGACATTGTGAATTATGAGAAAAGTTAGATAGCAAGGAATGAAATGAGATATAACCATATTGACGAGGAATGTCTAGGTTACCAATAAGTAAAGACATTGTATCAAAGGCCTTATAAAGAGTATAATCTACAGAACTACGAATGAAAATAGAATGATATAGAAATAGATCTTATGACAAATTTTACCAAAGTCATAAAGAAGTCGCACTACTATATGGCTAGTAGTGGATTGACTCGCCAATTATGTTTTGTCTCTGTCTATTCAGATGACTCATAGATCCGATAAGTTAGCTCAGTCGTACATAAAGGAAATCGTATATTTACAAGGAGTACCAAAACCTATCAGTTCAGATAGAGACTTCAAGAGTACCCCTAGATTTTTAACTAATTCCCAAAAGAAGTTAGACACGAGATTGAGCCTTAACATAGATGTCCACTCACAGGCAGAAGGGCGATAAAAAGGGACAATATGAATGTTTAAGGATACGATAGAACAAGTGATAAACCAAGGTATCGGTGGGAACTTATTGTACCACTTGTTAAGTTTACGTACGACCATAGCTACCAAATAACGATCAATGTAGCCTTATGAGGCGTATTGCGAAAAGAAGTGTTGACCACCACTTTATTGTAACAAAGTAGGTAAGCAAAGGTATAAAATCTCGGCGTTGTAAATAAACGATTAAGATATCTACCAACGAGGCAAGGAATAAGAAAAGCTTAGGACGGATAAAAGTCTTACCGGTACGATGCAGCGTAAACCGAACTACATTCTTGAATGCGGAATTAAAGTTTCTTAAGATTTCCCATCTAGAGGAATTATAAGTTTAGATACAAGAATGTTGAGATCACGTTTTATAGGACCTTACGAGCTCCTAGCAATGATAGCCTAGTTTATAGCTTGGTACTTCCACCACATTTGGGGAAAGTACGAAATGTTTTCCACGTGTCGTAGTTAAAGAAATACGAAAATAACCCAATTCACGTAAACCGACATGATGGCGTGACCTTTGACTCGAGATGGGTTATGATGAAAATCTCGACTAATTTGATAAATGCGATTCAACGATTAAAGAAGCAAGTTTGGGTCTTATAATAAAAGTCGATGGAAGAACCATGGACGAAAGAAAAGCACATAGAAAGTTATGATGTTATGATGTTAAGATACCCATACTTTATGAGGTATGCAAATTTGGGACGAAATTTCTTTTAAGGGGTAGGATGTAATACCCATGAAATTAGACGCCCAATTACGGTATTTAAAACCCGTAAATTAGAAATTATTGAGATGATTCAATCTATAAGATATCGAATAATGATTTCGATTATTTACGAAGGAATGAATTCCTATTTTATATTCACTGAGAATTGTGAATTAAGAAATAAAAGTATATGAAATATATCGGCAGTATTATTTTAACGTCGATCGCGTATCGATAGTTAAAATTCATGATATTTTCTAAGCAATTAAGCTTAGAATTAAATTCCATTATTAATGGAATAGTGTAATAAAGTGATGACGACCATTTCAAGATGAGTCGATAATGAACGTTTTGCAACGTTTACAAACGTTAACGTTTTGAGATGAAGCAGCGTTTTAATCGATCAAGAAATTATAGGAATTAATTTCCTATGATTAGTATATGTAATTACAATATTATTTAGCATTAAATCAATGCTAGATCATCAAGATTCGATAGTTACCAATTTTTTCAAACGTTCGAAAACCCTAATTTTCGAACTCGATTTTTGTCGCATAAAATGATGCCATTAATTTATCCTATGATATTATTTATCATCTAAACTATATGTCATAACATATATCAATGTTTGGCATGGAAAATAAAATTTGGACCCTTTGGCATAGTGTAATAGCCGAGGCGTATACACATATATACTAAGCACTTATTTGTTGATTTATCTATTACATGTATCTAAGTGACATTGGATTAATTATATCCTAACTACACTATTAAAATCTGATATATATACATATATATATGTAATTTTCGTGCATGTGTGGTGTGTAGGTAGAAGTGTGTGTAGGTGTCAACTACATGTATTAAGGGTGACAATTGTCACCCATAAGCACCCCACACACATCCCATACCTCTCTCACCCCCAAAATCAGATTTCATTCATCTCCTTCCCCATTTCGTCCATCCCCTCCAAGAACAGCTCCAAGAACAGCTCCAAGATCAGCCACTCCACCATTCAAAAAAGTGGACATAAGCTCCTAGCTCGGATGGACAGCCGTCCCTTCCTCTTCATCCTCTCGATTTCGTGGCTAAGGTAGATACCATCTCCTTAGATCCTAGGGATGATCAAGATATACACATGCATGTTCATCAATATGCTTGAATGTGTTGGGTCTATGCTTGAAAGTGATTGCATGTTGATTTAATAGGTAGATTCAATACTTTTGATCATTGCATGTTGATTTCCTGGACGAACAGAAACTTCACGAATTTATTTGACTAAGTTTCAGTGGTCCGATGATTGTGAATTTTTGATATGTTGAAATTATATGTGTCTAGTATGCCTCTGTAAAATTTCAAGTCCATCCAACTTGATTTGATATTTTATTTGTATTTATCAAAAACACTGCACAAATCTGCGAAATCGCCGTGTTCATCACCCATAATCCGTGGCTTTCGTTTTAAGTTTGGATAATGATAAAACTCTGAAATTTGGCAGAAACATAATTCAGCATGTCTAGAAGATGTATGTAAATTTTCAGAATTTTCTAAAAAGTATTACTATTTATTCCAGATTTTACAAGTTAACTGCACAAAACTGTCACGGGAGTGATAGCTTGTGGTAAAACATTTTTATCTCCCAATCTATTGTGAATCATTGAGTGAGGCTTTTTCTGGATAAAACTATACTTAAGTGGATTTTCAATATGATTGGTTTCATTTCTAGATTCCTTATAATGAACTCACGGTGAATTTTTAAAGTTGACGCATTTCAGTAAGCCTTTTTGGACAAACTGCCTTAGAAAATTTCTATGTTAATAGGCTGTTCGAGTATGACTTTTACGTGAGATGTTCAAGCCGTTTGTAGTCCGATTTGGACTTGGGTTTCTTCATAAGAAATGTTCCTTACCATGTCTAGTTGTGATCTGGAAAGTTTGATCCCAAACCAAGTTTTATAGGTATACTTTTCATCGACCCAAAGTCACCTACTGGAAACTGTCCATTTCCAACTAGTCAACTTTGGACTTATGTATTTCTCGATGAGTTAGATATTTTCCAGTATGGTCTTCATGACATATGAAGTACTTGTTACAAGGTTTCTAAATTGGTAGCCTGCAGACATTTTGGCATTGCGAGTCAAAAGTTACGAGCCTCGGAAAACCCCTCGTCGTTAAGCTAAAACTGAAAATTCTGAAAATTTTTCTAAGTATAGAAGTCAGTTTGAGTTGCCCACTTTGAGACCCTATATCTTCAGAACCACGACTCTTTTGGATTTAATTCCTTCTTAGAACTTGTAGTACATGTTTAGAGGTTTCCAGAATGTATCTTTGTGCGACCATACGTATTCTGAATCGAGAGTTATGGATCGTCAAAGTACGTCACTTGGGTTGTTTCAAGCTGTTTTGCTGAAATTAAAACACTTGAAATTTGACTAAGTGTTGGAAACCCTATGTGAAGTATGCCTTATGTGACTAACATGCTATTAATCGATGCATTCATTATGTTATGTCGCAAGGTGCGATAGAGCATTATAAGATGTAAGAATCATGATAAAACATCATGATACGATATTTTCGAAAGCATACCTTAACGTGAAATATTTGACTAGAGTCTTACCACGTGGTCGATTGAGTGTATATCATACCATGATATACACTAAAGTAGAAATATGGGTTCTAAGACCCAATGGATTTTCGACTCCAAAACCTCAAGGCGAGAATAGATAGGCTAAAGCTAGAACTTACAGTCAAGAAATGGGATTAAGGCGATCTGACCCGGTGGGCTTTACTCTACTCAAAATGAAATGCTATTGAAATATTTATTCGATGCTTATTTCAACTGTTGATAAAATGTTATAAGATTACACCGCCAAAAATGTTTATATTTTGTGTATGTATCCTATCCGTGAGATGTTATGAAATGTTATGAATGTTGTTGGGTGCTCCCGACTTATGAATGAAAATCGATATCGGATCATCTTGGGAAGGACTATACCAGCTAGGATTAACGTGTACACCTAAGGTGACTGTGTGCTGTAAGGACAATCCACGGCCGGTCACGGCGTCGTAGAAGGAGGCCTCCTTCACGACGTTCGACTATGATGATATGACGAAAGGATGTTAAGGGATATGGATCATACACACCAGAAAAATGCCTGGCCAGCGAGCGATGATTTTATGAGCTGATGAAAATATTTTAGTAAGCACAAGGTATTTTCAACTAAAACCCTTGTGTCTTACCATGATGTTGGCAGTGTAATTCAAATGATAAAATATTTTTGGCATGAGTCCACCGAGTGCATTCTTGTACTCACCCGCATGTTTGTTTTTAAATGTGCGGGTTGAGCGCGATGATGGATGGGCGGTGTTGAGCAATAGGATTATTGTCATTTGAAAAGTTTATACCTTGATAGTACATCGTCATATGTACTTATCACATGTCTTCCATTGCAAGAACCTAAATTTATGTACTAAAGTCAAAGAATATACTTGACATATGTTTTACTGATTTATTGTTAAAAGAATCTCCTTTATAATTATCCTGTTTTGAGTTATAGTCCTCGTTAATCCGTACTTAGGATTGTGGGGTACGTGACGATGTCTTTCGTGAAAATATCGTATCATGATGTTTTATCATAATTCGTACATCTTATAATGCTCTATCGTGCCTTGCGACATAACATAATGAATGCATCGATTAATAGCATGTTAGTCACATAAGGCATACTTCACATAGGGTTTCCAACACTTAGTCAAATTTCAAGTGTTTTAATTTCAGCAAAACAGCTTGAAACAACCCAAGTGACGTACTTTGACGACCCATAACTCTCGATTCAGAATACGTATGATCGCACAAAGATACATTCTGAAACCTCTAAACATGTACTACAAGTTCTAAGAAGGAATTAAATCCAAAAGAGTCGTGGTTCTGAAGATATAGGGTCTCAAAGTGGGCAACTCAAACTGACTTCTATACTTAGAAATTTTTCAGAATTTTCAGTTTTAGCTTAACGACGAGGGTTTTGCGAGGCTCGTAACTTTTGACTCACAATGCCAAAATGGCTGAAGGCTACAAATTTAGAAACCTTGTAACAAGTAATACATATGTCATGAAGACCATACTGGAAAATATCTAACTCATCGAGAAATACATAAGTCCAAAGTTGACTAGTTGGAAATGAACAGTTTCCAGTAGGTGACTTTGGGTCGATGAAAGGTATACCTATAAAACTTGGTTTGGGATCAAACTTTCCAGATCATAACTAGACATGGTGGGGAACATTTCTTATGAAGAAACCCAAGTCCAAATCGGACAACAAATGGCTTGAACACCTCACGTAAAAGTCATACTCGAACAGCCTATTAACATAGAAATTTTCTAAGGCGGTTTGTCCAAAACAACTTCTTGTAATGTATCAACTTCAAAAATTCACCGTGAGTTCATTATAATTAATCTGGAAATGAAACCAATCATATTGAAAAGCCACTTAAGTCTAGTTTTATCCAGAAAAAGCCTCACTCAATTATTCACCATAGATTGGGAGATAAAATGTTTTACCACAAGCTATCACTCCGTGACAGTTTTGTGCAGTTAACTGTAAAATCTGGAATAAATAGTAAAGATTTTAGAAAATTCTGAAAATTTACAGGAATCTTCCAGACATGCTGAATTATGTTTCTGTTCACAATCATCAGACCACTGAAACTTAATCAAATAAATTCGTGAAGTTTACGTTAGTCCGAAATCGACATGCAATGATCAAAAGTATTGAATCTACCTATTAAATCAACATGCAATCACTTTCAAGCATAGACCCAACACATTCAAGCATATTGATGAACATGCATGTGTATATCTTGATCATCCCTAGGATCTAAGGAGATGTAATTTACCTCGACCATGAAATCGAGAGGATGAAGAAGAAGAGGATGGTGTCCGTCTTGAGCTAGAGCTTGTCCACTTTTTGATGGTGTAGTGGCTGATTCTTGGAGCTGTTCTTGGAGGAAATGGATGAAAATGGGGAAAGAGAGAGAGGAGGGGGACGGCAGAATGAGGAGAGAGTGGCTGAAATGGTGTAGGTGGTGGGGTGTTTATGGTGGTGACACCTAAGGGCATGTGTCTCTACACATATGCACACCTACACTACACACTACACTCACATTACATGCACTAAATTGTACCTATATATATATATATATCAGATTTTAATAGTGTAATTAGGATATAATTAATCAATGTCACTTAGATACATGTAATAGGTAAATCAACAAATAAGTGCTTAGTATATATGTGTATATAGCTATCGGCTATTACACTATACCAAAGGGTCCAAATTTTATTTTCCATGCCAAACATTGATATATGTTATGACATATAGTTTAGATGATAAATAATATCATAGGATAAATTAATGGCCTCATTTTATGCGATAAAACGGGTTCGAAAATTAGGGTTTTCAAGCGTTTGAAAAATTGGTCACTCTCAATTCTTGTTGATCTAGCATTGATTTAATGCTTAATAATACTGTAATTACATATACTAATCATAGGAAATTAATTCCTATAATTTCTTGATCGATTAAAATGCTTTTCGTTTCATCTCAAAGCGTTAACGTTTGAAAACGCGTTGCAAAACGTTCATTATCGACTCATCTCGAAATGGTCGTCATTACTTTATTACATTATTCCATTAATAATGGAATTTAATTCTAAGCAATTGCTTAGAAAATATCATAATTTTAACTATCGATCGTGATCGGCGTTAAAATAATCTTGTCGATATACTTCATATACTTTTATTTCTTAATTCACAATTCTCCATGAATATAAAATAGAATTCATTCCTTCGTAAATAATCGAAATCATTATTCGATATCTTATGGATTGAATCATCTCGGTAATTTCTAATTTACGGGTTTTAAATACCGTAATTGGGCATCTAATTCTGCGGGGTATTACAGGTGGGCTTCTGTTTCTCCTCAAGGATAAAATAAATGACAAATGTTTTATTTATGATGCTTTCTTCGAAATGAAAAGTCTTTATTTATGATGCTTTCTTTTGAGAAATGATTATGAGATGTTATTTAATTACCTGCCCAATATGTTTATGTTTTATGTATGGATCATATCAGTGTTGGTTCGCCAACTATGAATGAAAATCGAATTCGGATCCTATACTAGAAGGACAATTCTTGGCAAGGATTAACGTGTACACTATGGTAGCGCACTTCTTTGAAAGGTTTGTTCGACCGATTCTGGTATTGTGTGCTAAAGGTTTGCTCGGTCGATCGCGGCGTCGTGGAAGGAGGCCTCGCTTCTCTGACGCAAGATGATGTTATATGAGATGTGATATGGATCATACGGATAGAAAATATGTCCGGCGAGACAAGTTTATGAAAATGAGAAAATGTTTAGTAAGCACGAGCATTTCAAATAAAACCTCGTGTGTTATTGATGGGCGATGTAATTGATGTTATGAAAAATGTTTTTGGCATAAGTCCATTGAGTGCATTCTTGTACTCGGCCATGCATGTTTGGTTTTAAATGTGCAGGTTGAGCTGGTGATGCGATGGAGCAGTGTTGAGCAGTAGGAATCTTTTGTCGATGAAAGTTAGTACCTTGAGTGCACATCGTCATATGTGTAATTCACATGTTTTCATTGCAAGAACACTAAGTCATATGTTGATCACAAAACTGGCTGGATTCTTCATATCAGTTGAACCCTTTTGTTAAAGGTCGATGGTCTAGTCTCGTATGTAAATTATGTTTGCTTAATCTCCAATGCTTTGAAGTTCTAGAAGTATTCCTGATATGTGTCTCACAATTCGATGTTCCATGTCCTTGTTACGCTTCTTAATTCCCATTCCGAGTAATAGTCTCTGCTAATACGTCTTTTGGAATAGTGGGCTGTTACATTTATGTACGTGAATCCAAAAGAAATTAACAAATTTCGATAACTTAAGAAGGAATTAATGAGAATCGAAGTTAGACACAAATTAGGGTTTTCTATTAATATAGGATACTCAAACGTGAGTTCCTAAGTTAAAGAAACCAAAAGTCGACTTACAAACGTTAATACTCAACAACGACAATCTAATGCGCTATTAGATTGAGCGTTAAGACAACTCGACAACGAATAGCAATTTTGTATAACTTACACAATCTCCATCGAGTTAAGAGAAACCACACGATGTCGAAAAGTGTAAGCTAAGATTCGAACATAAGATGTCGATCCTTATGTCTCAAAGGTCGAGTTAGTATTCACAAAGAACTTCATTTATTTCTAAGTAATTACTTACGTGATAGTATGGGATAACTTGAATTATAAGTCAAGACTCCTCTTTATTCGTGTTGTCGACAAACCATCAAGCATAACCTACTAAGGCGTAACTATAATTGTTAAGTCTAGCTAGTGGCTTGAGAATATCCTAACATACAATCATAACTTGAGTACCAACACTTTATAACGTAATAACGTTAGAAGAACATTAAGGTTAGAGTCCATGTTAGATTCGGAGTATATGACTCATAAGTTGAGGTTCGTCTATGAAAGATGAAGGAATACAGTTTGGGAATTGAGAATTTAAGATAATAGAAATTATCTTAAAACCATCACAAGAAATCATAAAGAAACCCTAAATTGGGAACTTTAAGTCCTAATTTATAAACGACCTTCGACCAATAGAAGGAATCTAAGAAAAGTTATTTTCTTATGAAGGGCCTGTTCGTACGTAGTTACCGAGTAAGGACAATCACACCCTGCTTCGCTTAGAACTTATAGCTTCGGATTAGCAAGGCTCTCTTGAAACAAAATGATATGCATACCTCAAAGCATGATTTACAAAAGCTTTATGAAATATTATTGTATGAACCGTTATTGATCGCCAAATATTTATGTTTTGTTGTGATCTATCGAGGTTGGTATATCCAATGTGGTATGAGAATGTGTTGGTCCTGGCGTTAAAAAGGGTAATGGTCGGATCCGACTTAGTTAAGGACTAACTCGTAGTGTGTACACGTGTGACTGTGTGTTAAGGTTAGCTACCTCGACCGGTCATGGCGACTATGTATAGGTGGCCACCTTCATAGTGCGCGAATGAATGAATGAATGATCAGATATGGAACAACGTGGATGAAATAGTCCGGTCGGACACTTTAGGAAAATGATAAAATATTTGATAGGCATGATTCTTTTCAACTAAAATCCTCATGCACTATTGTGGGCGGTTCAATAACTTTACAAAGAACATGTTTGCGGCAATGAGTCCACTGAATACTTTTGTACTTAGCCTTGTATCTCGTTGTTGATGTGCAGGTTGAGCAGGGATTAACGATGAGTGCGAGGTGGTGCAGAGTGGCAGGTGTTTTTTGCTATAATAGAATGGTTTCTAGAACCTTGGGCATGTATCGCCATATGCATGTCCACACGTTTATTGCTGCTAAACTCTGATATTGTTTTGGTGTCTTTTGATTATAACTGCTATTTATTATCGTATTAAACTTGAGGTCGTACCTCGTTCCTTGAATTACGCCCTGATTGGGTTACATTTGGATATTGAACCTTTTGACAAGTCCTTCTGTGACTTGGGTTGGTGTTGAAATATTTTATTCCTTTCAGTTCATGCATTTATGAGTAGTTAAATGGTTAATTGTATTGATTAGTTATGTATATATCCGCTGCATTATCACCAGTGACGATCCATTTGATCTGTACTTCCTTGAGAAGTCGGGTTCGTCACAAGGGTAGTCAAGTGATTCCGAGGAATTTGGATATTCAAGAAAGGGAAAGACAACCTTGGGGAAGGAATTTCCAACTCATGCAGCAATGGGTATTAGGTGCGGAAAGGCCTTGGTGCTAGAAATACCAGAGGAATCACTTGAGAAAATGCAGACAAGGTAACGTTGAGTGTTATCGTTGTAGGAAGTCTGGCCATTTCGCTCGAGATTTCCCATCGATAGGAGAAAAAGCAGTGTAGCCGCCACCGAGACAGCATCAGGCTCCGTAGAGATAGAACCAGCTCCACCCAGGATGAACCACGGAGCAGTGGTTTATCCTAGGCCAACAAATCAAAGGCCGCCACAGCAAGCTAGGGTGTACGCCTTGAGTCAGCAGCAGGCAACACAAGCTCTCGGAAACCTTACATGTATAATCAATATGAGTGATATACCTGTTTTACAAGAGCCTCACATGTTTTTGTTTCGAGAGTTGCATGTGAGAAGTTGGGTTTGGTACCCAAAGAGTTATAGAATACCCTAGAAATTAGCATCTCTTCAGGGGAAGTGCTAAAGGCAAAAGAGATTTGCCCAAACCAGGAGGTGAAAATCTGTGAACAGAAGGTCTTTGCCAATTTGTATGTCATCGGAATGGAAGATTTCGATGTCATCTTTGGCATGGATTGGTTGAAAAAACACAGGGCAACTATACGTTATCTCGAGAGAGAAGTGCTTTTCGAACAACCGAAGGAGTGGAAGTTTGCTTCCACGGCATAAGGATGGGTGTTTTAGTGTCGATGATCTCAGTACTGAAGGCAGTGAAGATGATCAGGAAAGGAAGCTGTCAAACTTTCTTGGTAAGTTTGACAGGGCACGAAGAAGAGCACAAACAGTTGCAAGATGAGCCAGTGGTATGTGAATATCCGGACGTGTTTCTCGAGGACTTGCCAGTCTTATCGCCCGATAGACAAGTGAAATTCACTATTGATATGGAATCAGGAGCATCACCAATATCAAAGGCACCATACAAAATGGCACTTAAAGAATTGCAGGAACTGAAAGCTAGTTGCAAGAGTTGCTGGATCTAGGTTTTATCCAACCTAATGTGTTGCCATGGGGAGCGCCAGTTCTGTTCGTTAAGAAGAAGGATCGGTCAATGCGGATGTGCAATGACTATAGAGAGTTGAATAAGCTAACGATCAAGAATAGGTTCCCTCAGTCGACGATCTGTTTGACCAGCTCAAATGAGCGAGTGTCTTCTCTAAGATCGATTTGAGATCAGGCTACCATCAGCTGAAGATCATGAAGGATGATGTTGCGAAGACCACGTTCAGGACAAGGTATGGGCATTACGAGTTCATCATGATGTCGTTTGGTTTGACCAACGTGCCAACAGTCTTCATGGATTTGATGAATCGAGTTTTTCATCAGTATCTAGATAGTTTCATCTTGGTTTTTATCGATGATATCCTCGTATTTTCCAAGAATGCATAGTTGCATGGAGACTACCTCCTTATCGCTTTGGAAACGTTACGAGCAGAGAGGTTGAATGCCAAGTATAGTAAGTGCAAGTTTTGGCTCAAAGAAGTGATGTTCCTTGGACATATCATGTCTGTAGAAGGAATCAAAGTCGATCCAGCGAAGGTTAAAGCAGTAAGTAACTGGAAGGTTCCGGCTAATGCCAATGAGGTTCAAAGCTTTCTAGGCTTGATAGAGTATTATAGATGTTTCATTGAAGGGTTTTCGAAGTTGGCGAGGCCGATGATGCAATAGCTCAGGAAAGGAATCAAATTCGCATGGTCAGAAGCTTGTGAAGCAAGTTTCCGAGAGTTGAAGAAGAAGCTAACAACCGCTCCAGTGTTAGCTATGCTAGAAGGAAACGACGGTTTTTTTGTCTACACCAACGCATCCAAGCTTGGATTGGGATTTGTTCTTATGCAGAATGGGAAGGTTCTAGCCTACGCGTCTCGACAGTTGAAGCCGCACGAGTTGAGCTACCCGAATCACGACCTGGAGTTAGCAGCAGTCGTTCATGCATTGAAAATCTGGAGTTGATATAATCCTCGCTGCTATGATGGATCTAATGACACGCAAACAGAAGATTTCTCTAGAAACGAGGGAATATCCCAAAACCTCTGAATCTAACCCAAGAAGTGATATAGGTCAGTATGTTGCCTATACCCCAATGTGAAGTTGACACAACCAAGCGGGGACGATGAATGACACAAACGAGGGATGAATATCTCGTTGATACGTCGATAAATGAATTACTTAGAAAATCTCAAGAAATTCGAAGAGCTAATGAAGAGAGAATAAAACTCACATATATTGAAAATCAAAAGCTGATTTTTGTCCCCCACCCCCCTTACAAGCCTTTATATAGGCGAAATTGACTATAATCTTTATCAAATAAGGACTCTTTATCTAAGAAGGAAACTAAATAATAGAATAGACCTAAATAAACTAGGAAACTATTTAATCTAATATCTAAATGTGCTGCGAAAATACATAAAAAAATGTGGCCCACAATATGCCACAAAATAATATACTAAAAGTCTTCAAAAATCAAGCCCATTCGTTATAATTAAATTGATCGCTCGTGGGCTAGTTGGACCGCCATCTCCAATGGGATTCTTGGACAACTCTTGAACCAACGAACCTCGGATTCCATCATTCTCATCCTCTTGAGAAGGATTTGTCCTCAAATCCAAGTCATCACCTATATCAAACGGACTCAAATTCTCCCTCACATGCCCTTTTGTCAACAACTCTTCAATTTGTTGTTCCAACTCCTTCGTCTCCTCCGGATTGGTTCGGTAGGTTGGTTTATTAGGAAGTGTTGCTCTAGGCACAAAATAAATTTGATGCTCAATCCCTAGAATTGGTGATAAACAATGAGACGTATCTTCGGGAAATACATCATCAAAATCCTGCAGAAAAGAAGAAATAGAAGGGGGTAAAGAATCAAGATTGTTAGTAGAAATTAATGGAGGCTTCTCCTCATTCACCACCCACTTCAAATCACTAGCCCTCGCAAGAAAAGACTTTTGGACTACTCCATTCTCCTTACTTCCATCACTTTGAAGTAGTCATCCACACTCCCCGGCCCTAGCTTCAAATTCTGCAATTTGTTGTATAGCTCACGGTAATAATGATTAGGCACAAATCGCTTCCTCATCACAGCTTTAATCTCTTCCCATGTTTAGATAAGCTGCTCTCGATTCCTTCTCCTACTACTTACCAACTGATCCCACCAAACAAGTGCATAATCAGATAACTCTATTGCCGCTAACTTCACCTTCTTCAGCTCGGAATAGTTATGACAATCAAACATGTTCAGGATCATTTTTCCCTTGAAAAGAAGGGATGTTCATCTTGATGCTGCTAAGATTTTTATCTTCTCGATCCCTTCCTCTAGACCGTCTTTCATCAAAATCTGAAAACTCATCTTCCTCATTGTCAAATTCAGCCTCTTCGTTTCTATTATCTTGACGAAAATTTATGCCTCCTCTTCATCCTCCACCTCGTTGAAACACAATAGGATCTTGCCGACATCGCCCACTCTCACGAGGTCTCTCTTCAAGTGTATTAATTCGATCATGCAGCTCCTCCATCTCTTTTGTGATTATTTTCCCAATTCAGAATGCAAGGCCTCCATCTTGAATTTTGTTTGCCGATTTATAGAATCATCGTCGTCCTTATGACATGACCCATCTAACTCCACCTTCTTAGACATTGCTGTAGAAAACGTTAGAAAAGAAAAAATAACAGGAACCTCACCAACTCACAAACGCTCGTGTATCACTCAACACTCGTGTATCACTCAAAATTGGCTTTTTTTACCACTCTAATAATCTCACTCTTGCCTTTTACCTCTCAAATTCTCCTTCAAAAGTCTCAAATCCACTCAATCCACCAATGAATTCAATACCAACAAATCAAACAGACACGTAAAGGAAAGACGAAAAAAAAACAACGAAGACTCGAAAATGTGTTGTGTAGAGACTTGTTCAACACGACCTATATTACTCAAGGAACCCTTTTAAACACGAGGTTTGACGGAATTTCAGAAAAAGTGCACACAACAATGCACCAAACGACTCTAAATGTACCAAGGAACCCAGAAAACACAACAAGATTTAACGAAATTTCGGAAAAAAAGCACACAGAAGATGCACCAAATGACTCTAAACGTACCAAGGAACACAAAGAACCAATTTGCTCGAAAGAGGATTCGGAAATTTCTATTTTTTTAATCCTCAGAGAACGTCGATTCGGAAAATCTCAAGAACGAAACAAAAAAAAAACAATGTATATAACTTTGGCGACCAGATAATGATAGACCAAATGATATTGATAATGATACCAAATCTCTTACGATATGGATAATGTATAATTATGATATAGATAATATTATGGATAAAGATGGATAATATATAATCACGATATGGATAATGTATAATCACTGACTATATGGATAAAGATACCCAATCACTCACGATAATGTATAATCACGATGTGGATAATGTACATGTAGGGAAATCTCATTTAACCCTCTCCCGATGATCTATCTTGGATGTTTAATTCACCATACATTGATTATATTCCAAGCATCGTCTATATAATTAATTGCAACACGAGGGGTTTTCTCGTGTTTACCTTTGAATCTGTCGGGATGAGCGGATCGAGACTCGTGCTTTGATCTTACGGTATGTCGGTTGCCCGATCTCCGGCGTCGGTGAGGGCGATCTATGGAGAATGCTACGGAAAATCACCTCCTTTCTATCTCACTATTTCGAAAATTCTCTCCCACTTGACAATGGTAATTATCGAAAATTGCGTAAGGATAAATGTGAGGATTAGCCTTGATCTTATCTCTTACCTTATATTTATAATGCATTACCATAACCCCATTAGAAATGATCCATGCATATCCATAAATATAATAATATCCTTATGGATAAAGAGGATCAAATCCTTACCTTATTAGAGATAGGGACCCGATTTTCTCAAGCTACGGGCTGGATGGGCCGACCAGGATCAAATCAAGGAATAAAGATGGGCCTCAAATAAATTAATTATCTTATGTTCATTGAACATAAATTAATTTATAAACATTCATTCATGCCACTAGAGAATAAATGCTAACTTACCCCTTTATTACCGAAGGTGAGTCGGCTTGCACTTAGATATTACGAATCCCGTATTTAAGATATCGACGTCCATTAATTATTTATAGCATTACATTGCTTAAAATAATTAATATCTTTAATTCCTTAAGTAGTACCACTCAACCTTATTATTGTACTTGAGCTAACTCAACTGCGGGGTTTAGTACAATATACCTTTTGAGCTCCTTAAGGGGCGTCATCATCCTAAGCGGATACGGTGACTCGTCTGAGATAACTAGCATGACATACAACCGCCACCACCCAAGATGCGGAGAATATTGGGTTAGAACATATAACTCTCACCCATAACAAGTCAAAGTGATGGTGAGAACTTATACTCACCTAATACCTTATCGAGGTTTAGATCATCGTAAGTCACCGAGATCTTGGTTCTTCACAGCGGTCGATAGAAGAACTCGTCTCCTGTGATCCTTCAATACGTCGTAGAGGCGCATCCGGCATAGACAAGTAACCAAGTCAGTCACTTCTTATCTATACCGCAGTTTATACCGACAACTCGTCCTCGAGTTGTCTCACCGTGAAACTTTTATATCTCATTAAGCTTGACCAAACATACGGACTTACGTGATCTTCACACACTATATGATCTAACATATATGAGATAAGGGGACACGGATATATGCAATCAAGTAATCAATTCGGATAGGAGATTGTAATAGTGGTAACGAGGAAACATTGTATACAAGCTCAACCATACCGCTTTCGATTATACAAATCCAACAATCTCCCACTTATACTAAAGCAAACTTTTAGTATTCAATGTGTCTCTACTAGCTATTACAATAAAACCATCACTTTGCTTCTCCCACTTATACAAAGTTTCCTTTCAAGTGGGTGCCATCAAGCGCAATCAAGTCCTCGAGCGTGCCGTAGACTTTTTCGGTGAGCTCTTTGTGAATGGATCCGCTAGGTTATCCGTCGTATCAATCTTTTCAATCGGCACGTCCCTCGTCTAACGATTTCTCGCACGACATGGTACTTTCTCTCTATGTGTTTGGTCGCTTGTGGGTCCGTGGTTCCTTCGAGTTTGCCATCGCACTGAGTTATCTGATAAACTATGATACTCTTGGGCAAACACGGTACCACGCTAGATCCATGAGGTAGTTCTTGAACCATCTGACCTCATTAGCGACCTCAGGCGGCTACATATTCGGCTTCCATGGTAGAGTCCGCAATGCATCATTTGCTTTGCACTCATGAGATACGGCTCCACCTCCCAAGGTAAACACATAGCCCGAGGTAGACTTTTTCATCACGGTCGACTTGGAACCAGTGCAGATAACCCAATGGCATTAGACTATCTGCATGGTAAACCGACTATAATCTCGAGTCCTTTTCGGTGCTTGAGTATATGCTTCTTGAAGTCAATGAGCTTGTCGAGGTTAGGCGATATCTAGCTACTATGCTACCGCATAGCGGATATCGGGCCTCGTAAATAGCATTGCGTACATGAGACTTCCTACGGCGAAGCGTAAGGAACTTGTCTCATTTCCTCTATCTCCTTTGCGGTCATAGGTGATCGCTCCTTAGATAAAGGAACACCATGTCCGAAGGTAGCAATCCTTTCTTGGCGGTGCATACTAAAGCGGTAATCACAAGTATCAATGTAAGGCGCGCTGAGATAAGCTCAACATTTTCCTCTTGCGATCTCGGTAAACCTTGATCCCAAGAATGTGCGCCGCATCTCCTAAGTCTTTCATTTGAAACTGATCGGATAACCAACTCTTTCGTGCGATAACAACTACATTGTTGCCGACTAGAAGAATGTCGTCTACATAAAGTGCAAGAAATACCACATCACGTTGACATCTAGCGATACACACAACTTTCGCTTGAGCAGCTGGGTAAATCCATAGGACTTTACCACCTCGTCAAAGCGTAAGTTCCAGGATCGTGAGGCTTGCTTAAGCCCATAAATGGACTTAAGCTTCCATACTAGATTCTCTTCACCCTTCACCACATAACCTTGGGTTCTTGCACATAGATGTCTCTACCTTCCTCAAGGTAACCGTTTAGAAAAGCGGTTTTCACATCCATTTGCCAAACCTCTGGGTTGAGTGGGCTGCTATGGCCGTAAGAATTACGATGGACTTGAGCATTGCTACAGTGAAAGGTCTCATCGAAATCGATGCCCTCAACTGAGTGTACCCTTTGCCACAAGCCCGACTTTAAAAGCGAAACCTCTCCATCGAATCTCTTCTTCTCAGATACCCACTTACTACCTTTGGCTTCCTTGCCATCCGGTAGAGTGTCTTTCTTATACATCCATAGCTGTTATGGACTCGATTTCTAAGTCCATAGCGGTGTGCCATGATCTTGCATCAATGTCTTCATCGCCTCATTGTATGTCCATGGGTGGATTATTGCTGTTCGTTTCCGGGACTAAATCCAAGATTCACCCACGAACATAAATCGCTCGGGTTGACGAACAACCTTCCACTCTGACGAGGCGCCTTCGGCACAATGGCGGTGGGTGCGATAACGTGGTTCTCTCTTGCGCACTTCTTGCCGGGTAGGTACCACTTACGGTCGGTATCTCCGGTGGAACTCGACCCACTTCAATTTCTTGTAGTATCGGTGGCGATCCTCCCACTGAACCGACATCTCGTACCTTTGGCCTAGTCGGTGGTGGAATCGATCATCTTCCAATTCACGAAGAATGATTTCAACTTTGGATTTTGGTTTGTCGTATAATCCTCTTCTAAGAATCGGGCATTAGTCTTAATAATGATCTTCCGATTCTTGGGACTATAGAATAAACCACCTTCGTTCCTCTAGGATAGCGATAAACGACCTTGCGTCGCCGATCTAGCCTCCAACTTATCGCCTTCTTGTTCGACATGTCTTTGGATCGCCCATATCCTTATGTGGCTTAAACCAGGCTTGCGCCCAAACCACAACTCGAAGGGGTCTTTTCTCTTGACTTGGATGGTACTAGATTTAGCAAGTATGCCGCCGTTTCTAAGGCATACCTCCGTAACGAAATAAGCAATGTTGCATAACTCATCATTGATCTAACCATTTCAAAAAGTCGTATTTCTTCGCTCGACACACCATTTTGTTGTGGTGTGCCCGATGTAGTAAGTGGGAGGTAATCCCACACCGCACCAAGTAGTTCATAAACTCGTTCTTGAGGTATTCGCCACCGCGATCGGACCATGATGACTTGATACTTTTACCAAGCTTCGTCTCCACTTCCGCCTTAAACTCTTTGAATTTCTCAAGCATTCGGACTTGCGGTGAGCGGTATATGTATCCGTACCTTGACTAATCCTCAATGAAAGTGACAAAATACTGTACCCTCCACGAGCTTGTGTGGACATCGGTCCACAGTCGAATGGACTAGCTCTAACACTTCTTTGGCTCTATAACCCTTCGCCTTGAAGGGTCGGGTCGACATCTTTCCTTCTATCTGAGATTTGCGCATCGAGGCAGATAGCGTGAGATCACCCAATGCTCCATTCTTAGCAGGTCTTTGGATCCTATTTAGATTGATGTGACCTAATCTAAGATGCCGTAGAAATGTGGTGTCATCTTGAAGAAAACTTTCTCTTTTAAGGTTTGGCGTAGATGCAACATAGTTATAGGTATTATGTTTTGCGTAAATAGTATAAAGCGAATTATATAAAGTGCAACACAGATAACTTCGTCATTTCTTATGATAGAAACACCACTATAAAAATAATGTAATATCTATGAATAAACAATTTGAAAGCAGAAATAAGGTTTCACCGAAAATCCGCACATATAAAGCGTCTTTTAAAACTAAAACTATTTTCTCAAAACATAAAGTAACATCTCCGACCGCAGCGGCCTCGACTTTCGTCGCGTTGCCCATGGAGATCGTTATCTCGCCATCACTCGACTCCCTTGTCCGCGGGAACCCCGCAGGTGTAACAAACATGATCGATCGCGCCCGCGCCTACTACCCAAGAATGGGTAGAACAAGTCGCTAAACATGTTTCGTTACTAAAGCAAATGGCGTACCTTGAGCATGAGCATAGGGCACTTGGCCTTCCAATGCCCAGACTTGCCCACTTGAAGCACTTGCCCTCTCCTTTGGCTTCTTTAAGCCTCCGGTGGCATCATGTTCTTGTTCCATTACTCCCACTATTTCCTCGCCTCACCACCTTTGGTGCCCCTTTTTCCTTTTCCATTTTTCAACGGAAAATTTGGGCCCCTAGATGTGCTAGCAAGAGCATGTGCTCCTTTACCCATGACTCCTTCCGCGGCCACGAGATCATTAAGCAACTGACTAAGTGTATACTCGGTCTTGCTCATGATCGCGTTCACATGAAAATTCTCAAAAGACTTGGGCAGTGTGTTGAGGATGATATCGACCTTGGCTTCGCCGTCAATACCTCCTCCCAACTGATCAAGACTATCCATGAGATGAGTCATGTGGGTGACATGTTCATGGACCGAACTTCCTTCTTCCATCTTACACGCCAAGATTTCTCTTATTGTGTGGAAGCGGACTGTCCGATCCGACTGCCCAAACTTACTCTCGAGACTTGACCATATTTCGATCACGTCACCATCGATCGATGTCTGCAGCTGCAAGTCTTTGGACATTGTAGTCATCATATAGCATTTGGCCATATTGTTCGACTTATGCCAAAGTCCGCATGACTCGCTGCTCATTAGTCGATGCGTCGAAGTGGCATCGGGTTTAGGAGTAGTGAGAACAAACATGTGTTCTTGACGATAAGAACATATTCCATGTTTCGCTTCCACTCGATAAAATTTGGACGAGATAAAGGATTTTGTGCGAGCATATTGATAATCGATTGTAAGAGACATATCCGAAAAGACAATATAAACACATAAGCATACGATCGCACATAATTAGTAACAACAATATTGTAATCTTTGATAAAACAATATTGATTGAAACCTCCAATCGCCCAAGGAATCCCACATGCAAGCCACGCGTGCGGGCGTTTACACATGAACCTCGACCGGACTAAAATATACCTTTTAGTCGTTTAATTTCAATCCATGTCAACTTATCCTTATGACAAATGAAATTAATGATTGGACCTTACTAGACCACATCACTATCGCAAGAAGGGACTTCGGGAAGTTGTACTGAGGTGATGTCAAGCAATGACCACAATTTTAACGTGAGAAATGAATTCTTGGAATTGACATACTCACTAGGACCATACCGCCCAATCAAATTCCTTAGTTATCTCCTTTAAAACTATCTCTAGAGAACTTATGAAAATCGCACATACGAAGCCACGCGTGTGGGCGTTTACACATGAAACTCCCACTTCTCAATAGATTTAATATGTTTTATTTAGAAATATCATCTAACAAACTTATGATAAGCGATGCAAGCAAGCCACGCGTGTGGGCGTTTACTTACGGTCGTCTCACTTTGTTTAGAGATCAAAAGTGGAGGTCTTGACATTTTAATTTGAAAATTAATATGTCGGGTTACTTGCTTAGTCTTTTGTTTCAAAAGGTTTGTCCATGAGATCACGTAATCTAGCATGCTTTTCTATAGAACTCAACATGTAAAACATGCTCATGAAATTCTAAAATATGCTTGAAAATGCGATAAACCTAGCATGCTTACTATGCGTATCCAATTACGAAACATATAATATGTTTGTCTACGTAATTTAAACATACATAGCATGCTTCTGCATTATTTAAACATCCACGACATGCAATGAACGATAAAAATAAAATAAAACGTTCATCGTGGCCCACTCGTGGAACCTGCACTTTCCTACCTAATCTATTACATAGAATTGCAAAGTACAGATCTTCATAAACTTTGAAAAACGAGCCTCACGTGCACGGGCACGGACCGGATTCATCAAAACTGGATTCGGGCCGAAAAATCGAGTTCGGGCTAGAAAATCGGGTCGGGCCAGTTTGGGCGAAATGGGTGGGCAGCGCAGCAGGGCACACCGCGCGCCCAGACCTGCCGCCGCCCTCGTTGTGGTTTGCGGACGCCTTCACGTCCGCGAGGATCTTGCGCGCGCTCGCGTCGGCGGTGCCGAGCATCCGCGCGCAAGCGCACCGGCTCGCCGAGTCGTGCGCCCGCGTCGCCTGCCGGCGCCGACCGCCGAGCGCCGCGACGCATGAAGCGTCGGCTGCCGCCGACCGCCGAGGTCGTCTGCGCTGCCGAGCTTCGACTTCGCCGAGGCGTGTCGAGCCGCGTCGCCATACCGCCCGGCTGCCGGGGCGACCTACCGAGGTCGCTGCGCGGCTTGCCGAGGTCTCTGCGCGCTCGCGTGCCGTGGCGGAGCGGCGGCGTTGGCGAATAAGCGCAGCGCCCGCCGCCGCGTGCACAATGCGCGCCACGTATGACCCTATCCGATGGCTCGCGCGCCGGTAGCCGGCATGTCGGCGTCGCGATAATCGTGCACCCCGCGCCCGCCAGCAACCGATGCCGCCGAGTCTCACCCCCGTCTCGTCGAAAATGCGCATGGTTTCACGGTGCGTCCGCGAGCGCCGTGCACGTCGAGCATGCCGTCGCCCGCACGCCCGCGGCACATTCTCCATCGTCTCGTTCTTCGTGCTTCGTCTTCGTTCTTCTTTTACAGATAAAATTTACAGGGAAAAATCTAATCTAACCACGGATTTTCTCGTGGTGAAAAACAAAATCCGACAAAAATAAAACCGAGCCACGATGAACGACAGATTCAACAATTAATTAATTACGCATGTTATAATCAAACGTGAATTAATCCAACAGAGCCAAGAATTCGATCCGTGCTCGATACCAATTGTAGGGAAATCTCATTTAACCCTCTCCCGAGGATCTATCTTGGATGTTTAATTCACCATACATTGATTATATTCCAAGCATGCGCCTATATAATTATTTGCAACACGTAGGGTTTTCTCGTGTTCACCTTTGAATCTGTCGGGGATGAGCGGATGAAAGGATCGAGACTCGTGCTTTGATCTTACGGATCGTATCCGGTTGCCCAATCTCCAACGTCGAGTGAGGACGATCTATGGAGAATGCTACGTAAAATCACCTCCTTTCTATCTCACTATTTTCAAAATTCTCTCCCACTCGACAATGGTAATTATCGAAACCGTGTAAGGATAAATGTGAGGATTAGCCTTGATCTTATCTCTTACCTTATATTTATAATGCATTACCATAATCCCATTAGGAAAGGATCCATGCATATCCCATAAATATAATAATATCCTTATGGATAAAGAGGATCAAATCCTTACCTTATTAGAGAGATAGGGACCGATTTTCTCCAAGCTACGGGCCTGGATGGGCCAGCCCATGGATCAAATGCAAGGAATAAAGATGGGCCTCAAATAAATTAATTATCTTATGTTCAGCCCAGAACATAAATTAATTTATAAACATTCATTCATGCCACTAGAGAATAAATGCTGACTTACCCCTTTATTACCGAAGGTGAGTCGGGCTTGCACTTAGATATTACGAATCCCGTATTTAAGATATCGACGCCCATTAATTATTTATAGATTCGATCGCTTAAAATAATTAATATCTTTAATTCATAAGTAGTACCACTCAACCTTATTATTGTACTTGAGCTAACTCAACTGCGCAGGTTTAGTACAATAAACCTTTGAGCTCCTTAAGGACGCCATCATCCTAAACGGATACAATGACTCGACATGAGATAACTAGCATGACATCAAGCAACCGCCACCACCTAAGATGCAGAGAATATTGGGTTAGAACATATAACCCTCACCCATAACAAGTCAAAGTGATGGTCAAGAACTCATACTCACCTAATACCTTATCGAGGTTTAGATCATCGTAAGTCACCGAGATCTTGGTTCTTCACAACGGTCAGCTAGAAGAACTCATCTCATCCGTGATCCTTCAATACGCCGAGACGCATGCAGACGCATAAACAACCAAGTCAAGTCACTTTTATCTATACAAGAGTTTATACCGACAACTCGTCCTCGAGTTGTCTCAACCAGGAAACTTTTATATCTCATTAAGCTCGACCAATCATACGAGACTTACGTGATCTTCTACACATCGTATGATCTAACTTATATATGAGATAAGGGGACACAGATATACGCAATCTAGTAATCAATTCAGATAGGAGATTGTAATAGTGGTAACAGGAAACATTGTATACAAGCTCAACCATACTGCTTTCAGCATACAAATCCAACAGTACAATCACTCACGATATGGATAAGATCACCGATAGACGCTGATTTAAAACCCGGATGAACAAACCCTAGCCGCTACCCACGTCATAACAGTCGAAACGAAACGAAAGAAAGAAACCCTAGATACTACCCCTTGACACGAAACAAAAGAAAGAAATGAAACCTGGACGACGAACGGATGGATGAAGAACAGATGGATGAAGAACGAATGGACGAATGAACGGATGGATGACGAATGGATGGACGAACGAACGGATTGACGATGAACAGATGGACGATAGACGGATGGACGAATGAATGGATGGACGACGAACGGATGGACGACAAACAGATAGACGAACGAATGGATGGATGACGAACGGATGGCTCTGATACCAAATGATATGATCATCGCTGCTATGAAGGATTTAATGACACGCAAAAAGAAGATTTCTCTTGAAACGATGGAATATCCCAAAACCTCTGAAGCTAACCCAAGAACTGATATAGGTAAGTATGTTGCCTATACCCCAATGTGACATTGACGCAGCAACTCGGGGACGCTGAATGACACACAAACGAGGGATGAATATCTCGTTGATACGTCGATAAATGAATTACTTGACAAATCTCAAGAAATTCGAAGAGCTAATGAAGAGAGAATAAAACTCACATATATTGGAAATCAAAATCTCATTTTCGCCCCCTACAAGCCTTTATATAGGTGAAATTGACTATAATCCTTATCAAATAAGGACTCCTTATCAAAGAAGGAAATTAACTAATAGAAGAGACCTAAATCAACTAGGAAACATTTAATCTAACATCTAAATGGGCTGCGAAAATATATAAAAAATTGTCGCCCACAATATGCCATAAAATAATATACTAAAAGTCTTCAAAAATCAAGCCCATTCGTCATAATTAAATTGACCGCTCATGGGCTGGTTGGACCGCCATCTCCAACGGACTTCTTAGACAACTCTTGAACCAATGAACCTCGGACTCCATCAGGAGGCACTATCTCTACGGAGTCAAGTGTAAGATTTTCACCAATCATAAAAGCCTAAAGTATTTCTTTGAACAAAAGGAGTTGAACATGAGGCAAAGGAGATGGCTGGAGTTAGTGAAGGATTATGATTGCACTATCAGCTATCACCTAGGAAAGGCTAACATCGTGGCAAATGCCCTTAGTCGCAAGATGAAGGTGATGTTGGGATATCTTCTTATGCAAGAGAGGGAGCTTATTCGAGATTTTAAAAAGCTCAGCATGGAAGTGATTCATCCGTCGGAATCAGTATAAAGTTTCGTTGCAGCTTTAGTAGTTGAACCGGACCTGAGAGAAGTGATCATGAGCGCGCAACGAGGAGATGAGTTCCTAGAAGGAATGCATTTGAAAGCGAGGCTAGAAGATAGCCACGGTTTCACGGAAGCGAATGACAACATGCTATTATTCCGAGGAAGGTTATGTGTGCCACTCAATAGGGAATTGGGAGATGAGATCATGAGTGAAGCTCATGAGGCACCATATACAGCTCATCCAGGAAGCACCAAAATGTACAGAAGGAACTTTTGGTGGGAAGGGATGAAGAGGATGAAGAAGGATGTAGCCGTATTTGTGGAATGTTGTTTGGCTTGTCAGTAAGTGAAATATGTGCATCAAAGTCCGTCAGGTTTGTTGCAACCGCTACCAATCCCAGAGTGAAAATGGGAGCATATCGGTATGGATTTCCTGGTGAGTTTTCCAAAGTCAGCACGTGAAAACACCGCTATATGGGTTGTCATCGACAGACTGACAAAGTCAGCTCATTTCTTACCGATTCAGATGATGTACTGGTTACATAAGCTTGTCAACTTAACGTCAGAGAGATCGTACGGTTACATGGTGTATGTAATATCCCAAAGAGCTATTGCTAGTAATAAACCTTATTAAAAGATTCTATTAATAAATTTCTTTTTCTAAGACAAAATATTCCCTTCTGAAATCAATAAGGAGCTCGAATTTTTTTTATTGGTATGCATTATCATTATATGTGAAGAATTATAAACTATTTCCGCTACTCCGATTAGTCTAATTAAATGTCATTCGAGATCCGTAAATATATATATATATATATATATATATATATATATATATATATATATATGTATATATATATATGCTTATCCTAATGTAATTATAAGCTCCTTTGTTAATTAATGTATTACAATATGTACTACCTAATGTATTAATTTAAATTATCTAACTTAATTAGCTAAGTAAGAGAATATGATATTAAATATATATAAACATATGTATATGTCCATGTATGGACATGTGTTATAACTTATAAGTATATAACTTATATGAGCCAAGATATTAACTATGCACCTAAAGGTATATATAAAATATAAAATATATCTATGGGAGTAATACATGTGAGTGGGCCATACCCCTATATGTGTGTACTTAGTGTTGTATGCATATTTTTATGCATGTGTGACGTGTCTTTGTGTGTGTGTTACATTGTGTCGTGTGTATAGACATGTATGGAAGAGTGGTGACAAGTGTTACCCATAATTGCCACCTACCACTCCATTATTCCCTAGCACTACGCTCTACACCTAGTTCCCCTTATTCCGTAATTACTCTTCCTTTCTCTCCAATTCCTTTTCTCACTAACAATCTCATTTCCCTCTCAATTCTTCTTCACTCTAAGACTCTCCATAGCCGACATCGATGAGCTCGGCCAAACCATTCCTCATTTTTCCTCTCACCGCCATTCTCTTCGAACAGTAGAAGTGGCTTATGGCCACCTCGTAATCAAGGCAGCCCCTACACTCAAAGATCTCTTATATATTCTTACTCCATCTTTCCAAGACTCCATCGGTAGCACAAAAGACAATGGCTTAGTCCAATTTCAAGGTGAGGTTCATCTCGTGTCTCCTTCTTTCTCCCTAGCTAAGAACCTCACTCATCTTATGTCTTGGTATACAGACCCTACTTGCTAATTTGGAAGTGGATTTTATAAATCTTGTTGGTGTAGGGAACGGCTGAAACATTTCTAATCTTTGAGCTCAACGCCTTCTTCGTCGATCTCTTGATTACTGTTAAATCATCTCCAAGGTGAAGAATACACACCTTGAGCTAGTATTCAAATTACATGCATGCATGTATGCCTAAGTGCTTGAGATTGATGGGTTTCTACATGTGAGTGATTGCATGTCATTAAATTGTATGATTCCAGCCAGTTACTATGTTGTGTATTGATCGTGGATGGATTGCATGATTTGATTTATTAACTTGGCTGGGGATTGGGATGATAAATTCATTATTTCGTGCAATACACATATACCTATGAAGTGTTTGTTCAATTGCTCATGCGAGTAAATATGCTAGAATTTTAATTACAAGTATGTTCACTAAACTGGAAGTAGCTTATAAGACAAGAACTTCACTGAATTATGTGACTAGGTTTCAGTATTTCGATGACAACCAAATTTTAATATGTTCAACTTAAGTATGTCTAGTATGTCTATGAAAAATTTCAAGTCAATACAAGGTGATTTACTATTTTAAATATATTTTCAAATCCACTGAACAAGCTGTCAAAAATTCCCTGTTCAGCATCTGCGGTATTTACATTCCGTCTAGAGTTAGGCTATTAGGAACATGCCCTTATTTTTCAGAAACGCAATTTAGGGTTCTCAGAAGTTCTCTGCAATTTTTCATAATTTTCTAAAAATCTTTATTATCTATTTTTGAATTTACAAACGACCTGTGCAATGCTGTCTTGGAATGGATAGCTTGTCGTAAACTATTTTTATCTCCCAACCAATTGCACATATTTGAGTGAGGATTTTTCTGAACTAAACTAGACTCAAATAGCTTTTCAAATTGATAGATTGCATTCATAGATTCTTTATAATAAGTCCTCGGTGAATTTTTGAAGTTAACGCATTCCAGATAATCTTCTTGGCAAACTGCCTAAATCCAATTTCTAATTTTAATAAACTATTTAAGTCCAACTTTTACGAGAGGTACGAGCCGCTTCTAGTCCGACTTTGACTTCGGTCTCTTCATAAAATATGTTCCTTCCCATGTCTAGTTGTGATCTGAAAAGTTTGGACTCAATCTGAACCATATAGTTATGCCTTATGTGACTAAAATGCAATATTAATTGATGCATTCATACATGTTATCTCGCAAGTACGTTAGAACATTAATAAGATGCAAGAAATATGATAAAACAACACAACATGATATTTTTACGTAAGCATGTCGAACGGAAAATATGTGACCTCATGCTATGACATGACCATTGACCGCATATTATACCGTGAATAGATATATGGACTCTAATACTGATGGATATTTCAACTCTAAAACCTTAAGACTGGAATGGATATGCTAAGCCTAGACTCGATTCCAAGAAATCGTTATTAGCAAATGTATTTAAGAACTAGATTTATTTTGTAGGACTAGTTAAGGTCCATCAAGGGATAACCATGGCTGCGCACGGTAACATGGACGATTGGTACCATTTCTGGATGATGTGGGATCTATTTTCGCAATGTATTTCGGGTTATTAAGCCCCAAATTGTTTACTTAAATTTGAGAATTGCATGTCGTTTATGCTCATTGTTTGGTGCTTGATAAACGCATTTTACACGATTTAGTTGATATTGAAGATGAGTTTAGCTCGCTTAATGTGCTTATGTATCGATTCTTAATGTTTCATCTATTTCTAGAAGATACGCTCTTGGGTGTTCCTTCGACGCTTTGTAGGTTTATATATTGATAATCGAAGCAAGGAACGAAGCACGAACAAAATGAACAATCTGCCTAGTTTCTAGCGACCAGCCTAGCGGTCGCTAGGTTGGTCGCGAGGCAAACCAGCGAGCGCCCAGAAGAGCCGCGGCCGCGACCTCGTGCCCGCGAGCGAAGCCTAGCGTCGAGAATTCATCGGACGATTTCGCGACCAGTTCAGAATGGCTAGCGACCACAGCCGGGTCATGAGGTTCAAAGCGAGCGCGATGAAGTCGAAAGCGCGAAAGAAGAACGCTGAGACATACCTAGCGATCGCCTAGCGATCGCGAGGACCGGTCATGAGGCGGCGCGACAGAGGCGAAAATTAGGTTTCCACCCTTTTCTATAAATAGGGCAAGACACCCGCGCCTCCAACAGACCCCAACACGTTCAAAACCTCTTTACTTCAGTTTTCCTCGTTTTTCCATTTTTAGCTTTAGTCTTCGTTTAGTTTAATTCTAGTATTGTTTTACGTTGTTTTAGTTTAGTTTATCGTTGCTATCGATCGGAACGCTTTGTCCGATCGCTTTCCTTTGTTTTCCGCTCGCTCGCTTGGGATCGATTCAAGACCAACCTTTGTTCATCCGACGCTTCCTCACGGGTTTTATATATTTAAATTTCGCTTATGATTAATTCGTATTTCATTCCGCTTATTATGTCCGGCTAGTTTTCCGCTCTAATCCTAGGGTTCGCATGATTCGATCCTATACGTTGTGAGTTCTCGCTATCGTTATTTACCTTCCGTGCATTGATTCATGATTCGATTGTGCTTATTTATATGTGTTGATTTCGATCAATCTTGATGCATATCTAGTTGTCGGTTAATGACGAATCGTATTAATTGTCAATCGTTATCGAATGCATGATACTGAACGAGCCTCGAGTCGTGAATCGAGATAGGACATTCGAGGAAGTATTTTCTTAGTGATCCTTTTCGAGTTGCTTATTTTCCTCTAGAGACGAATCGTGATAGGGAAAATTAGTAATCAAGCCGCCGCAATTTTCGTGAATCAAGTTGTTGGTTATATATGTGATCTTCCGTCTTGTGCGGATTAAAACGGTTAGTAACAAGGTGATAAACATCGTTGTGGATAGGATTGGTGCATCCCTAGGTTAGTCTTTCTTTAGAGTTATCTTCGTGATTTTATTGCTTTTATATTTCGTTTGGTTATCTTTGCTTTGATTAAATTCAAGCCCCAAACCTATCACCCAAATTTCGTGCTTGGATAATAATGAATTATTGTTCAATTAGCTTCGTGTTTTCGTGATACAATCTCGTGGATACGATACTTAACACCCTATCATTACACTTTTACGTGTGAAAAGGAGCGATCAAATTTTACGCCGTTGTCGGGATTGTTAAGACCACATAGGAATAATTGACGATTTTGATTTATTAATTCAAGTTATATATTATAATATTTATTTATTTTTGTTAGTGCTAATTTCTCTCTTCTCGCAGTGGTTTATGCGACAAGATCTCGTGGACCTCCGAGTATTATCGATCCCGAGATCGAAAGCTCTCAAGCGAGAAGAGAACGAGAGAAGAGACGAGCTGCAATGGCGGCCAATCCGAGAACGGGCATTCCTCCCGAGCAAGTAAGACGCATGCTAGCCGACTTTTTGCAGATGCAGCGTCGGATGGCGAACATGGAATCATTGTCCCCGCCTCCGCAGGAAAGACCTCAACCACATGTATCGACATCCCACCGAGCAGTTCCAAGGAGGCGGTTAGCCCGCACGTAGATGCAATAATTTCGAGCTCAAACCGCCCGATCAAGATGGTCCAAGGAGAGCGGTTTGGGAGAGTCACGAAGACCGAATGCGCATCTCGAGACGTTTCGACATTTGTGACACCATCAAATGTAATCGGGCCACAAGACACAATCCGGATGCGCATGTTGGGTTTCGTCACAAACCAGCAAAAGATTGGTTCAAGAGTTTGGACCGAGCCGGCCTCGACACTTGGGGAAACTTTGTGAGAAGTTTCTTTCAAATACTTTCCACCGCGAAAGCCAAGAAGATCATTGCCGAAATCTCTCATTTTGCCGTAACCACGACGAATCATTATTCGAGGTATGGGAGAGATTCAGAGGTCTATCGAGACGATGCCCACAACACGGGTTCTCCAAGGAGCAACAAATCACACAGCTTCTACGGTGGACCCATGGCGCATTTAGGAGCATGGTAGACGCGTCGGCGGGGTCGCTTATTAAACCGACCAATCGACGAGGCAAGTCAGACAGTAGAAGAGATGGCTGCCAACAGCTATCAATGGCCAACGGAGAGAACGCCATCGCTCAAAGCGGTACCGCTGTTGAGAGTGATTCAAATATGACGACCTCATGAAGAAGTTCACTTTTGAAGAGTCGATTGAGATGAGAACGCCACCACATCAATCGAGGAGTCATTCAATTTCCAACAACCTTCAGCAGTTTCAATACTCGAATTCGATTCAAGAGCCGAGGAAGCCAAGTCTCAAGACATGATGCAGCAGCTGGTTGTAAGCAACCAACAATTGGCAACGAATCGAATTGCTCATCAACAACACCGGTAAGATAAATCACTGGAGTCGATCGTGACGGCATGGAAACACATAAAGATGTTGAAGCTCAAATCGGTCAAATTGCCGCACAAGTGAATGCACTACAAAAGACGGGCCAATTTCCGAGTAATACGGAGGTGAACCCGAAGAGTCAATGCTTCGCCATTCGTGACGAGGAGTGGACGAGCCTACCCGAGCCCGACCAGAAAGAAGAGCAAGAAAACATTCGACGCAGAATCCGCGATCGAGCTCGCGACCACGAGCCCGATCGCGAACCATCCCGAATTTTGTCCACGACGCCATGACCGAAAGTGCGCCCGTGCACCGACCGCGAACCATCCGAATATCCGACGCGCAGAGTTGTTCGCGGCGACCCGGCCAGTAAGCTCGCAGACGCGAAAGGAGTCCAACACAAGCAGATACCGCGACCACCCTAGCGGTCGCGAGGTCAACCGCAAGCGCCCCTGAGGCTAATCATCGCACGTACATTCCTCCGGTCCTGCTTTCGAGTCGACTTGTCAAGTCGAAATATGACGAGGAGTTTGCTCGCTTCAAAGAGTTTTTCAAAAGTCGAGATCAATTTACCTCTCTTTGAGCGCTATGAAACATGCCGGCTACATGAAATTTTAAAAAGACGCTTGCAAGTAAGAAGAAACTTGGGAAATTTGAGAAAATTTCCTATCCCAAGAGTGCAAAGGTCGCCTTGCAAAAGAAACTCCCTTCAAGTAGAAGGATCCCTAGTTTCACGTTAGAGCGAGATCACGAGCGAGAATTTTCCAAATGTGTTATGCGACTTGGGGCGAGCATCAATCTGATGCCGTTGAACGCTTTCAACCGCTACACCTAGGAAAAATGAAGTTTACAAAGATTTCATCGATGATGGCTGACCGTCAGTCACATATCCAAAAGGTATCGTCAAGATGTGTTGGTAAGAATTGGATTTTGTTTTTCCCACGACTTTGTTATTCTCGATATTCCAATTCAAACAACAACCACTAATCCTTGGTAGACCTTTTCTAGCAACCTGGTCGTGCGCTGATTGATGTGTGGAAGGAAACCTCACGCTTCGTGTTAACGATGAGAGCTCAAAATTTCCATATACGACGCCATCAAGCAACACGACGCTGGAAAGCGGAAGATTGTTGCTCGATCATGATGCCGCCGCCGCCACGCCTCAAGGCTTAGAGGGTACTCGACCGATCAAGAGGCGTGAGAAGGAAGAAGTGGACTCGCATGGAACTCGAGTGTATCATTTAAGTTCAGTGGCCACTTCCATACGGTGGTGGTCATCCGTAAATGCGAACTTTAGAAGGTTCCACAAGTCGAGAATGATGTCTATTGCTACTAAAACGCCGATTGACGAGGTTAGTAATGGTCTAGCTAAAGACGTTAAATGAAGCACTTGTTGGGAGGTAACCCAACGCTTTCTTTTTTTGTTTTCGTGTTTTGTCGTTTCTTTTCGTTTGTGTTGTTTTGTCGCCTTTCGCTTTTCTTTCGTTTTAGGTATACGTCGATCAACGAGTTAAGTGAAGTGTGTTAATCCATGTGGCCAATGACTATAGAAAATTTTGTGAAATTTAATGATAGTGCACATGATATGTTAGAAATGACGCATGAATGACGTGAGATGGCTTAGCTTGTTGCTTTTCACCATTTGCTTAACCTGTGAGACTTGAGCTTCAATCAGTATAAACATCTTGATACGCTTTTAATTGTGTGATATCATGCATGTGATTATCTTCTAGAACTTGCCGTGTTTCGTGTCGAGACCGTAATATGTGTTTCAATTTGGAAAGGATAAAGGCCATCTTTGTTAACCACATATTCACCCAAACACTAACCCGATGATATATACCATTTGTCGCCTTCTTTGAGCCTTTATTAGACTTTTTCTTTCGATTAACCGGATGATAGGAGGTGAGGATGGATATGGGAATCAAAAGGGGTTGAAATTTTGATGTAGTTATGACGAGAAAAGTTTATTTTAGAAAAATACATCTGTGGTGAAGAATAGTACCTTGTTCGTGAAAATTAAACCCTATAAGCTCTAGAAAAGAAAAGAAAAGAAAAAGAAAAATGATAAGTTCACTATGAGTGTTGAGCATAAAGGGTCTTTAATCAAAGTATAGGTACCTTATGAGGCATAAAACGTTGATTTAGCACGTTGGGAAAGAAGAGAAAATGGACAAAGTCCATATGTGTCGAAAGGTATAAATGGGGGTGCTCGGAATATTTTTTGAGTCACTTAGCCATATATTATCCTACCTTAACCAATGTGCCTACATTATAACCTATCAAAAGACCTCTTTGATCCTTATTTGAACACATTTGACGCGGTGGAGATGTTAGAGAAACGGCAAGCCTATGATAAGATGTTGCATTGCATTGATCTTTGAGTGTATACACGTCCTTAATTTCTTTATGAGTTCGAGTGTATCCTATATATTTTTTTACACACATGCCTTTGTGAGGTTGAAATAAATGAGTTTTGCCGTAAATTGTTGTTTGTGTTGAGTGGACTAACGCCGCCATGTGCACTAATGTTTTGAGCGCTGATATGTTTCGGAGGCCCAGAATGGTTATCCTCTTTGTTATGCTCGTTGATCTTCGTTTGTCTTTCTGTTCGCTTTTGTTTGAGGACAAACAATGCTTTAAGTTTGGGGTTTGATAAACGCCGCATTTTACACGATTTAGTTGATATTTGAAGATGAGTTTAGCCTGCTTAATGTGCTGCTTATGTATCGATTCTTAATGTTTCATCTATTTCTAGAAGATCTTCGCTCTTCAGTGTTCCTTCGACGCTTTGTAGGTTTATATATCGATAATCGAAGCAAGGAACCAAGCACGAACAAAATGAACAATCATTTAGTTTCTAGCGACCAGCCTAGCGGTCGCTAGGTTGGTCGCGAGGCAAACCAATGAGCGCCTGAAGAGCCGCGTCACGACCGTGCTCCGCGAGCGAAGCCTAGCGTCGAGAATTCATCGGACGATTTCGCGACCATTCAGATGGCTAGCGACCGCTAGCCGGGTCGCGAGGTTCAAAGCGAGCGCATGAAGTCGAGCGCGAGCGAGAAGAACGCGTGCGAGACATACCTAGCGATCGCCCTAGCGATCGCGAGGACCGGTCATGAGGCGGCGCGACAGAGGTAAAATTGTGGTTTCCACCTTTTCTATAAAAAAGGCAAGACACCGCGCCTCCAATGCACTCCCCAACACGCTCAAAACCTCTTTACTTCAGTTTTCCTCGCTTTTTCCATTTTTAGCTTTAGTCTTCGTTTAGTTTAATTCTAGTATTGTTCTTACGTTGTTTTAGTTTAGTTTATCGTTCGCTATCGATCGGAACGTTTTGTCCGATCGCTTTCCTTTGTTTTCCGCTCGCTCGCTTGGGATTGATTCAAGACCAACCTTTGTTCATCCGACGCTCCCTACTGGTTTTATATATTTAAATTTCATTTTATGATTAATTCGTATTTCATTCCGCTTATTATGTCCGCTAGTTTTCCGCTCTAATCCTGGGGTTCGCATGATTCGATCCTATACGTTGTGAGTTCTCGCTATCGCTATTTACCTTCCGTGCATTGATTCATGATTCGATTGTGCTTATTTATATGTGTTGATTTCGATCAATCTTGATGCATATCTAGTTGTCGGTTAACGACGAATCGTATTAATTGTCAATCGTTATCGAATGCATGATACGAACGAGCCTCGAGTCGAATCGAGATAGGACATTCGTAGGAAGTATTTTCTTAGTGATCCTTTGGAGTTGCTTATTTTCCCTAGAGACGAATCGTGATAGGGAAAATTAGTAATCAATCGCCGCAATTTTCAGAATCAAGTTGTTGGTTATATATGTGATCTTCCGTCTTCCTGCGGATTAAAACGGTTAGTAATAAGGTGATAAACATCGTTGTGGATAGGATTGGTGCATCCCTAGGTTAGTCTTTCTTTAGAGTTATCTTCGTGATTTTATTGCTTTATATTTCGTTTGGTTATCTTTGCTTGGATTAAATTCAAGCCCCTAAACCTATCACCCGATTCGTGCTTGGATAATAATGAATTATTGTTGAATTAGCTTCGTGTTTTCGTGATACAATCTCGTGGATACGATACTCGCCACACCCTATCATTACACTTTTACGTGTGAAAAGGAGCGATCAAGGCCGACCTTGGAGAGGTTAAACCGCCACGGCTCGGCCCAAGTAGTTAACGATAGTGCCTCGAGCTAAGTACTGGCTGAGGTAGTGTACACGACAGTACAAGCTGGGTGAATTCGGCCGAGTTCCCTAGTTTAGGCGTTGTTGACCATTAGTGGAACGTTGTTTCCCCCTATGGTCTAGTAGGTAGCACTGATGCGATGAGCTATGATGATTGATTGTGCACCACGAGCTTTGCTCGGGAAAACTATGTTTCGCATATATAGGGATAAATTATTTTACTTTTAAAACCTCCCTATGATATGTGATTTAGCATGCAATTTTCAACTGCTTATGAACCGTTCTTTATTAAAATGGGTACTCTTCCATCGAGTACGCTAGTACTCATCCCAAAATCTTTTCAAATGTTTTTAGGTCGAGGAGTCGGCATGGC
Organism: Salvia rosmarinus; assembly: GCA_036937905.1. NCBI lineage: Eukaryota > Viridiplantae > Streptophyta > Magnoliopsida > Lamiales > Lamiaceae > Salvia > Salvia rosmarinus. The sequence continues at coordinate 38,119,229 of CM072814.1, forward strand.
GAGTGAGACAAATACATCGCATTCTAGACATCGACTTGTTAAGTATGTTATACTTTTGGAAAATCTACCCTCCACTATATTCGTGAGATTGTGAACCTGGGCACTGACTACGCCAAGTGTCTGCTTTTTGCCTTCGAGTTGCATAGCCAAAAACGCATAGGCCCCCTTCTCTGGGATGTCATTTATATCACCCTGATTTTATGTCAAGATTTTGAATATTTTTCTTTTCATTTGAAAGTTAATTTCCTTTTAAACTTTCTACTTGTTAAGATCTCGTCATAGGAGTGTTGTTTGTAACTGATTTATGTTACAATATTTCTGTCTCTCTCTCTCTATATATATATAACTATTTATGTGTGAGTTTCATTTTTTTTTCTTTTCTTTTCTTCTTTTAAATTTTAACTCGTGATATTCCTCCGTCCCAAGCAGACTGGTCGGTGGGATATTACAAATGGTATCAAAGCCCAGACTTTTCTCTGACTACCAACATTTCCTTTCGATTCAGTGTAACCTGCAACACTTATTAGTTGACTCATTTTTACTATCAAAACTTACTCCTCCAAATAGTCCAGATTTTTAAAGCTCTCCTTGATAGAACTCCAATCTTAGTTCATTGTTCGACCCTTGTTATCGAACTCACACCTCATTTAAGTTAGGATACAATCTTTAGATTCTTGAAGGACAGTCAATCGCTTGTTATCTCTCTCTTCCATGCTGTCCTCTGAAAGGTATGTTTCTTGAACCGATGGATTTCAAATTAGTTCTCAAATGAAATGAAGTGAAGGTTTCATCAAAAAAAAAATTATTATATAATTGAAGTGATATTTTTTAAAATGTTTGAGATAATAGTGGGCTGTGAAAATAGTTTCATGTTGATATGAAATCGTTGGATAATCAGGATGGGATGAAGGAGCCCAAGAGATCGGAGTGGATCCTTAATGAGATAATAGTAACATGTGAAGTGGCAACTGAAAGAACGAAGAAACCTGAATAGCAAGTAGAGTTTCTTGTCTGACTCTACCCTTGAAGTGAGCAAGTTAAGTTTGTACCTTGAACTTAGAAATGAAATCTTACAAGTAATTAAGGACAATGGGTCAAGTCGATAAGTAAGAACCGCTAGAATTTAAGGAGTCATACTAAGATAAGAACCATCAAGATACTGAGAGGTTATGAGAACCTAGATTTCCTTATGTTCTCTTATGTTGTTTTTCTTTTCAACCTAGTCGACTATCTAGATCACACTCTAAGCGCCAACTAGAATTTTGCCTTGTGGACGATAGGACACCCTTATTTCCTTAGAGACTACAAGATGAGTCCTAAAGAATCAATAGGAGGTACGCTACAAGTCTCGTCACTAGATGAGAATCAGCCCTGAATGACGATTTACCAAAACACAAAATTGCAAACGAAGATGATCCACTAAACTAAAGGGAGGTGAATGAGAATATAAGATGATTTAGGCTACCACTAGCAACCAATCCCTAAGTCACATTGGAATAAGTTAACTTCCACTAGTCGGCAACTATAATACGGGATTAGTGCATCATCCGAGATTGGGCATCCAAAACTCTTATAACCCCACGTCAATTATTAACGCTATAGCTACTGATTTTCAACCCACCTCGGCTATCTAGTTGTAGTAAACATCACCATCTGTAATAAGCAATCCAATCATGGATAATCCGGCTACATTTCTCGTCCATGCACAATAGTGTAAACTCTTAACCGCCGATGAAGATGCTCGACTCAAACAGACGGCACGGTCCCTAGAAAACAAAGATTTGTTGACATTTCGACCCACACTACGCAGCTTCCAGCCAATTATTTCGATCATGCTCATGTAGATCGCAAACTTTTCAATGCTCAAGACACCATACTCATATCCGCTAACTTACATCCCGATCGCCAACTCACCCGAACTATAAATAAAGAAGTGATCACCACACCAAGTATCCTAAACCGACGCCTCGACCAAATATAATTACGTGATAACAACCACAACCGCCGACGGGTTTCCCTAGACTAATCATGAAGCGAAGGTTGAAGAAACATCGACAGATCTAGTTCACACGTAACAACTTGTAATCTCTACTCGACGAGGATAGTTGTCATGACTTCGAGCAAGATTATTGTGACTCCAAGAAATGGACAACACTTCTGAGCCTCCACACCATCGACCATGCAACTATATCGACCAAATAATCCTCGCCAATTAGACTCGCTGTCAAGAACGCTCCACTATTGAAAGCACTTGTTTCCCTATTACAGATTCCATCGATCACCGTAAGAAGGATGACCCAAAACAAGACCACCCTTTAAAAGTGAAAGGCTTGCAAACTCATGTTATATGCCATCTTCTTTGCCCATTAGTAGTTAAGACTAGTGGAGAACCCCACCCACCCACCCACAAAGAAGAAGCCCCCGCTCAAAGGCATTATCGACCTATAGAAGATGATCTTTGATCTATAGAACGAAGCGAGCTACCAACTCTAGTACACAAAGGACGAGCTCGTGGAAGAGGGCACTAACAAGAACTCAAGAATGATACCGAGCTAGAATCAAGAAACTATAACTACTCGCCCTCTAAGCATTACCCTTTCACTAATCCATTAAGTTAAAAACCTCGTATAAGTCTATGTTGTTTCGATCACTTTATACTCATTCCTCCCTATTGTCTTTCAAACTTAATCGCATTTATTTTTTCACGATGATTTCATGCTTATGACTTTGCTTGTCATCATACTAAAATACTCATCCGAGGCATATAGTAGGGTTATCTTTAAAAAAAATCAACCTAGAAGTTAGCTTACAAGTCTCAAGTGACAAATCTTTAAACCACCTAACTTGTCCCCTACTTTCAATGCTTTATCCACATCAATCGAGAAATTGGGTCAATCTTTGCAAGATTCTCATGCCACTTTAACTATTGAAATCTCTCATTGTTCAAACCTCCTCGTAATAGGAAAAAAATTACTAATCTATTTTCTTTTCAAATCTCACTGATTGAACTCCAATTTTGAAGTCCTCGAGTGAGGCAAACCCCATTCGATTAACTCCTCGTTGGCGATTAATCGAGATACCCCTATCGTGTTGAGTAATTTCTAAATATGCTTGAAGCTAATACTTTCAAGATATTTATTGTCCGTCTTGATCTTTGACCACCCATCTTGATGTCCCGATAGAAACTGAACCCTAAGTTCGTTAGTATAAAACCTAGTTTGTTTCCAGTGCTATTAAGAGCATCCTGACTCAAGCAAACCTAAATGAACACATGTAAATTATGGCGTACAATTATCATAAGACGTATCCCTCATTTTCAAATTCATACATAACTACTTACCTCATTTGCATAAGCTCATCATCCTCATCTCAGAGTATGACCTTGTCTTATATGAATGATACGCACAACGTAACGAGTTCAGATTACATATATCCGTGGGCGAATAACGAATACCACCTCGCCCCACGAGCCGAAAAGTGGATTGCACCACGTCACGACTCGAGATACTCCCAAGGCCGATGCTTTTTGCCATGTCCGCACTCATTCTTCGCACTGCTATCATGAACTTTGCCCCGCTTAGCCCATCATAAAGAAAAAATATTTCCCTTTTGCGGACACACACCTTACCCCGCCTCCGCACCATCCCAAATATGATGTCGCCCAATAGCTTTGTTCATTGTAAAGGTCCAGATCGAGAACCCCTTCTCGACACACCCCTTTGACCACATCCGTCTCAAAAGCTTCCAAACACGTTACCGTCTCTCTCACTAAGGATTTAACCTCGCATCACCATCTGGGGCCACGCTCATGGAGTCGTCGCCACTGGTGGGTACCCATACCCTTGCTCCTTAAAGCTTACGATTTGGAGACGAACTCTTCCACGACAACGGACCATCCCTGGTCGTCCCTAATTTTTATACCATAATGTCTGTCAACCCTGTCGGCACCTCACAAGTCTTTGGTTCTCTAGATAAACCTTGTCGGATAGGGAAACTTCATCTCTTGACCTCGATTTGATTTTTATTTTACTTTTTTTCGATGAAATTTTTAGCATGCCTCGAGACCACACCATTTTTTATATTCAATAAGAACTCGCCTTTTATCTTAGTGTTACTCAACCCATTTCTCTTTCTCGCCCTCTTGTTGCCATCGATGCAGAACTCAAATTAGGTGGCCCATGATCACCATAAATTCAAAGATGAAAATCTTTTGGTCTTTTCACCCGGTCATCTTGAGCTTTTCTTGAACTCTACATTATAATCGACACTCGATTCATATTTCTCGACAAGACGGTGGAAAACCCTAGTACTACTAAGGTAAAGCTTTTACGCTATCCTCTTCCATCCTCCTTAGTACGAACCCCACGCCCCCACGCACCACACTCAACTTTCAAGTCACAACCCAAGAAAGACTAAAGTTACGAAATGATAGGTATACACGACTAGTCATGAAGCACCGGACACGAAATACTAGGTCACGGGGGCTATGAGATTTTGTCAAATAGAGAGTCATGGCGTGACGCCACTTAATCATATCGTATGACGAGGTTTTATTTGAGATAAGAAGTCGCGACATTGCACAACCCGTGATCACGAGTCTCGATCGAGTGACGCGATTTAAGAATAAAGAGCTTAACCGGGTCCACTAAATGACCCATTTAACTATTTAGAAGTAAAGATACACGATTAGTGATTTTCTAAAGACTTTAAGAACCGTGAAGGATAATGAGAATAAAGACCGAGCTATAAAGCCTTACTAGACATATCCCGCTAGACATCGTGAAATTTCGAGGACGAAATTTTTTCTAACGGGGTAGTTTGTAATATCCCAAAGAGCTATCTGCTAGTAATAAACCTTATTAAAAGATTCTATTAATTAATTTCTTTTTCTAAGAGAAAATATTCCCTTCTGAAATCAATAAGGAGCTCGAATTTTTTTTATTGGTATGCATTATCATGATATGTGAAGAATTCTAAACTATTTCCCGTTACCCGATTAGTCGAATTAAATCTCATTCTGAGATCCAGAAATAATATATATATATATATATATATATATATATGCTTATCCTAATGTGATTATAAGCTCCTTTGTTAATTAATGTATTACAATATGTACTACCTAATGTATTAATTTAAATTATCTAACTTAATTAGCTAAGTAAGAGAATATGATATTAAATATATATAAACATATGTATATGTCCATGTATGGACGTGTGTTATAACTTATAAGTATATAACTTATATGAGCGCATATTAACTATGCACCTAAAGGTATATATAAAATATAAAATATATCTATGGGTGTAATACATGTGAGTGGGCCATACTCCTATATGTGTGTACTTAGTGTTTGTATGCATATTTTTATGCATGTGTGACGTGTCTTTGTGTGTATGTTACATTGTGTATAGATGATCGCTCACTTTTATAACACTAAAAAGTGTAAGTAGAAGGTAAGCAGTATCGTATCCACGTGGATTGTAATACTGAAAACACGAAGCTAGCTCAACGATAAATCATCATTATTGAGCACGTAAAATGGGTGAAAGGTTTAAGGGCTTGAATTTAATCCAAAGAGATGTAACCAAGCGTAAAATAAAATAACGCAAACAAACACTCGGATGGTAAAACATATAAGGACGACTAACCCTAGGGATGCATTAATCCTATCCACAACGATGTTTATCCTGCTCCTATTAACCAATTTTAATCCGCATAAGATGTAAGATCACATATATAACCGACAACACATTACGATAATTGCGGTTGTAGATTACTAGTTTTCTATTATCACACGCCTCTAGGTGAAAACAAGCAACCCAAACAGATCACAAAGAATATGCTTCCTACGAATATCCTATCTCAGCTACGACTCAAGGCTTATTCGTATCATGCATTCAAGATCGATTGACAATTAATACAGTTACGTAATTAACCGGCAACTAGATATGCATCAAGATTGATCAGAAATTAACACATATAAATAAGCACCAAGAATCATGAATCAATGCCTGGAAGGTAAATAGCGATAACAGGAATCACAACATATAGGATCGGATCATGCAAACCCTAGGATTAGAACGGAAATCTAGCCAGACATAATAAACGGAATAAAATACGATTTAACCATAAAAATAGAAATTAAATGCATAAAACCCGTGATGAACAATGGTTGGTCTTGAATCCAATCCCAAGCGAAAGAACGGAAAACAACGGAAAACGATCGGTCAAAACGTTCCGATCGATAACAAAGCGATAAACTAAACTAGAACAATGCAAGAATTAAATCTAGAATTAAACGGAAGCTAAAGAAAAGCAAAACCGAGGAAAACTCGAATAACTGCTCGGGCGTATCGGGTCTCCTGAGGCGCAAGGGTGTGGTTCTATTTATAGATAAGGGTGGAAACCCTAATTTCTCTTCTGTCGTGCCGTCTCGCGATCGCTCCTCGCGGTCGCTAGCTCGACCGCGAGGCATCTCCCTCGCGCACTCTCTTCGCTCGCGGTCGCCTCTTGCGCTCGCATGAGTTTCCTCGCGACCTGGCTAGCGGTCGCTAGCCATGGCCGCGAGAAATCGTACAGTGAGTTCTCGGCGCTGGGGCTTGTTCGCTCGCGTGCACGAGGTCGCGGTCGCGCCTCGCAGCTTCAGCGTGGCTTGTTTAGCGCCAGCCTAGCGGTCGCCAGGCTGGTCGCCAGAATGAAGCGATTGTGCATTTTGGCTCGTGCTTCGTTCCTTGCTTCGATTTTAAACATATGGACCTACACAACACCAAAAGAACACCCAAGAGCAGTATCTTCTAGAAATAGATAAAACATTAAGAATCGATACATAAACGCACATTAAATGATCTAAACTCATCTTTAAATATCAACAATAAACGTGTAAAATGCGCGTTTATCAAACCCCCCAAACTTAAATCTTTGTTTGTCCTCAAACAAAAAATGTAATGTAAAGACACAACGAAGATCAACGAGCGTAGCAAAAGAGGATAACCATTATAAGCCTCGTAAACATCTCAACGCCAAAAGATTTAGCGCACATGACGACATTAGTCAACTCAACACAAACAACAATTCAAGGCAAAACTCATTTAATTCAACCTCACAACGGCATGTGTGCAAAATATAGAGGATACACTCAAACTCATAATGAAATTAAGGACGTGTATACACTCACGCATCAATGCAATGCAACATCTTACCATAGGCTTGCCATTTCTCTAATATCTCCACCACACAAATGTGTTCAAATAAGGATCAAAAGGTCTTTTCATAGGTTATAAAGTAGGCACATTGGTTAAGGTAGGATAATATATGGCTAAGTGACTCAAAAATATTCCAAGCACCTCCATTTATACTTTTCGACACATATGGACTTTATCCATTTTCCTCTTCTTTTCCAACGTGCTAAATCGACGTTTTATCCCTCATAAGGTACCTATACTTTGATTAACGACCCTTTATGCTCAAAACACATAGTGAACTTATCATTGCTTTTCTTTTCTTTTCTAGAGCTTATAAGGTTTATCATTCACAACAAAGGTACTATTCTTCACCACGTATGTATTTCTCTAAAAGTAATTTTTCTCGCCATAACTACATCAAAATTTCAACCCTTTTGATTCCCATATCCATCCTCACCTCCTATCATCCGTTAATCGAAAGAATAAGTCTAATAAAAGCTCAAAGAAGGCGACAAATGGTATACATCATCGGGTTAGTGTTTGGGTGAATATGTGGTTAACAAAGATGGCCTTTATCCTTTCCAAATTGGAAACACATATTGCGGTCTCGATACGTAAAAACGGCAAGTTCTAGAAGAGAATCACATGCATGATATCACACAATTAAAAGAAACTGTATCAAGATGTTTATACAGTGAAGCTCAAGTCTCACGGGTTAAGCAAATGGTGAAAACAACAAGCCTAAGCACTCTCACGTCATTCATGCGTCATTTTCTAACATATCATGTGCACTATCATTAAATTTCACAAAAAATTAAATCTATCGTCATTGGCCACATGGATTAACACACTTCACTTAACTCGTTGATCGAGAGACACAACACGAAAAGACAGACAAAAGACCCGACAAAAGCCCCAACATATAATAACTTAACAAAACATCGCAAAACATAACAATGACTCTCAATCATATCACACTCGACCACTCACCCCCCAAACTTATTGTTAACAGTGTGCAATGGATGCAATAATGTTGGAGAAGAGAGTGATTGGGAGACACCGTACCTTATATGTTGCTCTACTCCGGCGGTCGATAGAATCCTCACCATTGATGATATACATTGGGACTTAAAAACAAACAAACAAGACACAAGAAAACAACGAAAACAAGAAAAACAAAACAAAAGACATAAAGCACTAAAAATGTTGGGTTACCTCCCAACCAGTGCATGGATTTATCGTCGCTAGCTCGACGTTACCTCTTATCAATCAGGCGATTTGGCAATTGTGGTCTTTCCAAACTTCAATTTGCCCTTGTACTTGGTATTGACAACAGACCACCAATTGGCACAACAATGGCTTCCACAAAGCTTGAACGAATCACTGGATTTTATGCCGAGTCCACTTCTTCCTCGCATCATGTTCGCCGATTGGCAAGTACTCTAAGCGCGACGTGTCCGGCAGAAGAGCCGTGATCGAGTAGCAATCTTCCGGCTTTTCACCGCCGTGTTGCTTGATGGCGTCATATATGGAAATCTTGAGCTCCTCATCGTTAACACGAAACGTGAGATTACCTTCCGCACATCAATCAAAGCACGACCGGTTGCTAGAAAATGTCTCGCCTGTGATTAGCGGTTGTTGTTTCAATTCGGGAATATCTAAAATCACAAAATCGACAGAAAACAAAGTCCCGAATTCTCACCAACACATCTTCGACGATACCTTTAGGATATGTGACCGACCGCCACCATCATCGCGATATCTTCATCGGTTTCATCTTTCCTAGGTGCGGCCGGTTGAATACGCTCAAAGGCATCAGTTGATGCTCGCCTCAAGTCGCACAACACATTTGGAAAAGTATGCTCGCGATCTCGCATTCTAACGTAAAACTACCGGGATCCATCTCGCTTAGAGGGCTTCCTCGCAAGACTAAGACCGCATTCTTCGATAGGTAATTTTTAAATTTCCCAATTTCTTCTTTCTTGCAAGCGTCTTTTAAACATTTCATGTATCCCTAAGATGTTTCGCAGCGCTCAAAGAGAGGTAAATTGATCTCAACTTTTGAAAAATCTCTTTGAACGAGCAAACTCCTCGTCATATTTCGACTGACTAGTCGACTCGGAAATGGGACGGAGGAGTATACGTGCAAGATTGACTCGAGACTCTTCACGGTCGACCTCGCGATCACCGGGCGGTCGCGAGGCGTCTGTTGGGCCCTGGAATCCTTCTTCGCGTACGAGCTTGTGGGCGCGAGTTCGCAACCGACTCTTCGGCTGTAATACTTCGGTCACGCTTTTGAGCGCTGGGTCGCTCGCGAACAAATCTGGGGTGTGCACAATCTGATGGCTCGCGGTCAGGCCCGTGGGCGCGTGCTCGGTCGCGAGCTTTTGTGGGGAAAACTCGGGACTCCTCGCGATCGGGCTCGCGGTCGCGAGCTCGATCGCGAGTTTCTTCTCCAATTTACTTTATTGCTCCGTATGGCTCGGGTAAGCTTGTCCACTCCTCGTCTGGATGGCGAAACATTTATTTTTGGGTTCACCTCCAGACATTACTCAGAATTTGGCCCGCCTTTTGTAGTGCAATCAATCAGACGGCTACTTGACAAATCTGATTTTCCAACATCTTTACGTGTTTACCCATAGCCGTCACAGTCGACTCCAAATGAGTAATCTTCTGGCCGGTGTTGCTTATAAACGAATTCTGGTTCGTTGTCAATTGTTGGTTGCTTACAACCAATCACTGATCATGTCTTCTAAACACGGCTTCTTCCGCTCTGGATCATACCATTACGCACCGTGAAGCCAGCTGGAGGTTGTTGGAAGTTGTTGGGGTTGGCATACGAGAAATTTGGATGATTTCTATTATTCGGATGGTATGCCGGATTGTCCTCGGGACGGTTCTTTCGATTGATTAAATTGACGTCCTCCGCTTCGATCCGACTCTTCAAGAGGGTGATTTGCTTCATTAGTTCATCATATCTCGAGTCAACCTCACGCCACCGCCTTAACCACTAGCATCCTCTCCGTCGGCCATTGATAGTCGTTGGCGTACCATCTCTCTAAAATGCGGTCGCCTCGCCTACTTGTCTGCTCAAAGAAACAGCCCCTCACCGATGCATCCACTATGCTCCTCGTTCAAACGCTCACCCACCGTAGAACTGCGTGATCTCGCTCCTCGAGAATCGATGTTGTGGGCATCGCCTCAATAGACCTCTGAATCTCTCCCATGCTCAATAGAGATTCGCCGTGGTTTTGGCAAAATGGAAGATTTCGACGATGATCTTCGCGCTTACGGCAGAAAATATTCGAGAGAAACTTCTCGCAAAGTTTTCCCAAGTGTCAATGCCCGCTCGGTCCAAACTCTTGAACCATCTTTCGCACCGGGCACAGCGAGAACCGAACATGCGATCCGGATCGTGTCTTGTGGCACCCCATTCTATTTGATGGTGTCACAAATATCGAGAAAGGTCTCGAGATGCGCATTCGGTCTTCAGTGACTCCTCCCCAAACCGCCTCCTCGACCATACCGATCGTACGGCCACTCAAAATTGTTTGCATCCACGCAGGGCCCCATCCGCCTCCTTGAACCTGCTCAAGAGGAGGTCGGTACATAAAATTCAGCGGTCGCGTCTGCGGGGTAGGGACAAGGAGTCCCATATTCGCCATCCGCGCTGCGATCTCGCGAAATCAGCTAACATGCGTGCAGCTTGCTCGGAAGGAATGCCCTGCTCGTGGATTAGCCGCCATTGCAGCCCGCCTCTTCTCTCGCCCTCTTCTCCTTGAGAGCTGATCTCGGATCTAGTAATATTTCGTGAGGTCCCCGAGATCTTCAGACGATAAACTACCCGAGAAAGAGAGAATTTAGCTCGTAACAATAAATAAATAAATAATATAATATATAACTTGAATTAATAAATCCAAATCACAAATTATTCCTATGCAATCTTAACAATCCCGCAACGGTGCCATAATTTGATTGCTCACTTTATAACACTAAAAGTGTAAGTAGAAGGAAAGCAGTATCGTATCCACGAGGATTGTAATACGAAACACGTAAGCTAGCTCAACGATAATTCATCATTATTCAAGCACGGAAAATGGGTGAAAGGTTTAAGGAATTTAATCCAAAGCGTATGTAACCAAGCGTAAAATAAAATAACGCAAACAAACACTGATGGTAAAATCGATAAGGACGACTAACCCTGTGGATACATTAATCCTATCCACAACGATGTTTATCCTGCTCCTATTAACCAATTTTAATCCGCATAAGATGGAAGATCACATATATAACCGATAACTTCATATTTATTAATTGCGGTCAGATTACTAGTTTTCCTATTATCATACGCCTCTAGGTGAAAACAAGCAACCCAAACAGATCACAAAGAATATGCTTCCTACGAATATCCTATCTCGCCACGACTCAAGGCTTATTCAGATCATGCATTCAAGATCGATTGACAATTAATACGCTACGTAATTAACCGCAACTAGATATGCATCAAGATTGATCAGAAATTAACACATATAAATAAGCACAAAGAATCATGAATCAATCTTTGGAAGGTAAATAGCGATAACAGAATCACAACATATAGGATCGGATCATGCAAACCCTAGATTAGAACGGAAATCTAGCCTGCATATAATAAACGGAATAAAATACGATTTAACCATAAAAATAGAAATTAAATGCATAAAACCCGTGATGAAGCGTTGGATGAACAATGGTTTGTCTTGAATCCAATCCCAAGCGAAAGAACGGAAAACAACGGAAAACGATCGGTCAAAACCTTCCGATCGATAACAAAGAGATAAACTAAACTAGAAAAATGCAAGAATTAAATCTAGAATTAAACGGAAGCTAAAGAAAAGCAAAAATTGAGGAAAAACTGAATAAATCTGTTCTGGGGCGTGTCTGGGTCTCCGGAGGCGCAAGGGGGTGTGCTCCCCTATTTATAGATAAGGGTGGAAACCCTAATTTCTCTTCTGCCGCGCCGTCTCGCGATCGCTCCTCGCTGGTCGCTAGCTCGACCGCATGAGGCATCTCCCATGCGCGCCTTCGCTCGCGTCGCCTCTGCGCCGCAAGAGTTTTCATGACATGGCTAGCGGTCGCTAGCCATGGTCGTAGAAATCGTCTGAGGAGTTCTCGGCGTTAGCTTGTTCTCGCGTGCACAAGGTCGCGGTCGCGGCCTCGCTGTTGCTGCCGGCCAGCCTGGCTCGCTAGGCTGGTCGCTAGAATGAGGGGTTGTGCATTTTGGCTCGTGCTTGCTCCTTGCTTCGATTTTCAAAATATGGACCTACACAACACCAAAAGAACACCCAAGAGCAAGATCTTCTAGAAATAGATAAAACATTAAGAATCGATACATAAACGCACATTAAATGATCTAAACTCATCTTTAAATATCAACAATAAACGTAAAATGCGCTGCTTATCAATAGACATGCATGGAAGAGTGGTGACAAGTGTTACCCATAATTGCCACCTACCACTCCATTATTCCCTAGCACTACGCCACACCTAGTTCCCTTATTCCGTAATTACTCTTCCTTTCTCTCAATTCCTTTTCTCACTAACAATCTCATTTCCCTCTCAATTCTTCTTCACTCAAGACTTCCATAGCCGACATCGATGAGCTCGGCTAAACCATTCTCATTTTTCCTCCTCGTCATTCTCTTCGAACAAGAAAGTGGCTTATGGCCACCTCGTAATCAAGGCAGCCCTACACTCAAAGCTCTCTTATATATTCTTACTCTCCATCTTTCCAAGACTTCCATCGGTAGCACAAAAGGCCAATGGCTTAGTCCAATTTCAAGGTGAGGTTCATCCGTGTCCGCTTTTCTCCATAGCTAAGAACCTCACTCATCTTATGTCTTGGCATACGCACCCTACTTGCTAATTTGGAAGTGGATTTTATAACTCTTGTTGGTGTAGGGAACGGCTGAAACATTTCTAATCTTTGAGCTCAATGCCTTCTTCGTCGATCTCTTGATTACTGTTAAATCATCTCCAAGGTGAAGAATACACACCTTGAGCTAGTTGATGGCTCACTTTTATAACACTAAAAAGTGTAAATATATAGGTAAGTCTAGTATCGTATACACAGGGATTGTATCACGAAAACATAGAAGCTAGCTCAACGATAATTCATCATTATTCAAGGACAGAAATCGGGTGAGAGGTTTAAGGGTTTCGGAATCTAATCCAAAGCAAAGGTAACCAGGCAGAAAATAAAAGAAAGCAATAAATATCAAAGATGATAAAACAGATAAAAAGACTAACCCTAGGGATGCATAAATCCTACCCACAATGTATGTTTATCCTGTTTCCTATTAGCCAATTTTAATCCAGAGAAGATGGAAGATTACATATATAACCAACAACTTCATTTACGACAATTGCGCCAAGAGATTACTTAGTTTTCCTTACCATTCTAGGTGAAAACAAGTAACTCCAAAAGGATTACTAAGAATATGCTTCCTACGAATATCCTATCTCAGCTACGACTCAAGGTTTATTCGTATCATGCATTCAAGATCGATTGACAATTAATACAGTTACGTCATTAACTGGCAACTAGATATGCATCAAGATTGATCAGAAATTAATACATATAAATAAGCACCAAGAATCATGAATCAATGCCTGGAAGGTAAATATCGATAACATGGATCACAACATATAGGATCGAATCATGCAAACCCTAGGATTAGTACGGAAAATTACCTGACATAATAAACGGAATAAAATACTAATAAATCATAAAACGGAAATTAAATGCATAAAACCCGGATAATAGCGTTGATGAACAACGGTTGGTCTTGAATCCAATCCTGCGAAAAACGAAAAACAACGGAAAACGATCGGACAAAACGTTCGATCGATAACAAAGCGATAAACTAAACTAGAACAACGATAAACTAAAGCTAGAACGAATTAAATCGAAACTAAAGTGCAAAATATGAAAACTAGAGAAAACCGAACAAATTCGTGCTTAGAGAGGTCAGCGAGGAGCAAGCTTGAGGATATATAGGTAGAGGAAAACCCTAAATCGCGCCCCGTAAACATTCTCGACGATTTCGGCCGCCGTCGCGTCATGAGGTCGGTCGCTAGCCCTGCGCGACTTCACCGTTTGCTCCTTCTCTCTCGTCCGAACTACGACCACGATCCGCTTGCGCCTATGGACTCCTATAGAGATGCTCTTTAACATTGTGAACTTTTGACATCCATATTTTCATATCCATTTCATCATCTTTGGTTATATCTTTGCCTTATGCATCGATTATCACCTGAAAAGCCTACAAAACACCAAAGAGAAACCCCAAGAGCAGTATCTTCCAAAAATAGCTAAAAGCATAAAGATCGACTATATAAACGCATTTAATAGATCTATTTCATCTTGATATATCATCAATAAACGAGTAAAATGCGATTTATCACACCCCAGACTTGAAGCATTGTTTGTCCTCAAACAAAAATAGAACAGAAAGACACAACGAAGATCAACGAGCGTAGCAAAAGAGGATAACCATTATAAGCCTCGAAACATATCAACGCTCAAAAAGATTTAGCGCACATGACGACATTCATCAACTGAACACAAACAACAATTGAAGGCAAAAACTCATTTAATTCAACCCTCACAGCGGCATGTGTGTAAAAATATTGAGGATACACTCAAACTCATAAAGAAATTAAGGACGTGCATACACTCACGGATCAATGCAATGCAACATCTTACCATAGGCTCGCATTTCTCTAATATCTCCACCGTCAAATGTGTTCAAATTAGATCAAAAGGTCTTTTCATAGGTTATAATGTAGGCACATTGGTTAAGGTAGGCTAATATATGGCTAAGTGACTCAAAAATATTCCAAGCACCCCATTTATACTTTTCGACACATATGGACTTTGTCCATTTTCTCTTCTTTCCCAACGCTAAATCGGCGTTTTATGCCACGTATGTACCTATACTTTGATTAACAACCCTTATGCTCAAACACATAGTGAACTTATCATTGCTTTTTCTTTTCTTTTCTAGAGCTTATAGGGTTTATCATTCACAACAAAGGTATTATTCTTCACCATGATGTATTTCTCTAAAAGTTATTTTTCTCGTCATAACTACATCAAAATTTCAACCCTTTTATTCCTATATCCATCCTCACCTCCTATCATCCGTTAATCGAAAGAATAAGTCTAATAAAAGCTCAAAGAAGGCGACAAATGGTATACATCATCGGGTTAGTGTTTGGGTGAATATGTGGTTAACAAAGATGACCTTTATCCTTTCCAAATTTGAAACACATATTGCGGTCTCATACGTAAAAACGGTAAGTTCTAGAAGAGAATCACATGCATGATATCACACAATTAAAAGAAATCAGATCAAGATGTTTATACAAAGGAAGCTCAAGTCTCACGTGTTAAGCAAATGGTGAAAAACAACAAGTTTAAGCAATCTCAAGTCGCTCATGCGTCATTTTCTTACATATCATGTGCACTATCATTAAATTTCACAAAAATTTCTATCGCCATAGGCCACATAGATTAAAACACTTCACTTAACTCGTTGATCGATGCACACAACACTAAAAGAAAGACAAAACACGACAAAAGCAACACAAACGAAAAACAAAACAAAACACAAAACAAATAAGAAAACGTTGGGTTACCTCCCAACAAGTGCTAATTTAACGCCTTTAGCTAGACCATCACATACCTTGTTCAATCGGCGCTCGTAGCAACGGACTTCCTTCCAAAATTGCGAATTCCCTTCTATTTCGTGATTCACCGCTGACCACCATCGAGCGTGGAAGTGGCCCTAATCTGGCGCTCGTAGCAACGGACATCCTTCCAAAATTGCGAATTCCTCAGATTTCGATTCACCGCTGACCACCACCGAGCGTGGAAGCGCCTCCAAACTTGGATGATTCACCAAGTTCCATGCCGAGTCCACTTCTTCTTTCTCGCGTTCATCGATAGGTCGATTGCCCTCTAAGTATTCGACGTGTGTAGCGCAGTGAGTCGTGATCAAATAGCGATCACCGAGGAATGTACGCGAATAACGGCTATTGGAGGTTCTTCGCGTCGACCTCACGATCACCGGGTCGTCGCCGCGTGTCGGTGATGTGGCCTTCGTCATCGCGGTTGGGCTAGCGGGCGACCGCCACGTCAAGTCTCGCACCATCGCCGATTGCTCGCGGCCGAGTCACTGTCGCGAGCTCGGTCGCAGTTCCTTTGCAGCCCACTTTCGCCTTCGCCTCGCCGATGATTTCGATCCATGCGCCTAGTCGACCAATCGATTCTCCATTACTTTCATGTGTTCGCCATAGCCGCCACTGAAGAGACTCCAACTGTAATTTTCTCGCCAATACCGCTTATAAATGAATTTCGTCAGACGCCATTTGTTGTATCGCCTCTTCCACACTCGGTTTCTTCGCTTCAATCATTACATTCGAACGCGAAACCTCCCGAATGTTCTTTGAAAAGTAATGGGGTTGTATATCTGACGATTATGATGATCTCTCGTTGTGCGGGTTGTACGTCGGATTCCATCCTCCTCGAACTGCTCGGTGGGAGGTGGATACATGTGATTTAATGGTTCGCCTCTCGAATGTGGGACAAGGAGTCCCATGTTCGTCATTCATGCGTTTATCTCAGATACTTGGCCCAGAGCTGCAGAGCTTGCTTGGGGCACTCTCGTAGTTTGGAACGCCGCCATATCTTGTCGACCTTCTCTCATCTATTCTCCTTGAGAGCTTTCGATCTCGGGATCTAAAAATATTTCATGAGGTCCCCGAGATCATGTAAACATATACTACCCGAGAAAAAGAGAATTCAGCTCTTGCAAAAATAAATAAATAATATAATATATAACTTGAATTAATAAATCCAAATCGTCAAATTATTCCTATGTAATCTTAACAATCCCCAGCAACGGCGCCAAAATTTGATCGCTCACTTTTATAACACTAAAAAGTGTAAGTATATAGGTAAGTGGAGTATCGTATCCGCAGGGATTGTATCACGAAAACATAGAAGGTAGCTTAACGATAATTCATCATTATTCAAGCACAGAAATCGACTGAGAGGTTTAAGGTCTTCGGAATCTAATCCAAAGCAAAGGTAACTAGGCAGAAAATAAAAGAAAGCAATAAATATCAAAGATGATAAAACAGATAAAAAGACTAACCCTAGGGATGCATAAATCCCACCCACAATGTATGTTTATCCGGTTTCCTATTAGCCAATTTTAATCCGACAAGATGGAAGATCACATATATAACCAACAACTTGCCATTTACAATTGCGACGAGAGATTACGAGTTTTCCTACCATTCTAGGTGAAAACATGTAACTCCAAAAGGATCACTAAGAATATGCTTACTATGAATATCCTATCTCAGCTACGACTCAAGGTTTATTCGTATCATGCATTCAAGATTGATTGACAATTAATACGATTACGCTATTAATCGGCAAGTAGATATGCATCAAGATTGATCAGAAATTAATACATATAAATAAGCACCAAGAATCATGAATCAATGCACGGAAGGTAAATAGCGATAACAGGAATCACAACATATAGGATCGAATCATGCAAACCCAAGGATTAGTACGGAAAATTACCTAGACATAATAAACGGAGTAAAATACTAATAAATCATAAAACGAAAATTAAATGCATAAAACCCGGATAATAGCGTTGATGAACAATGGTTGGTCTTGAATCCAATCCCAAGCGAAAACGGAAAACACGGAAAACGATCGGACAAAACTTTCCGATCGATAACAAAGCGATAAACTAAACTAGAACAACGATAAACTAAAGCTAGAACGGAATTAAATCGAAACAAAATTGCAAAATATGAAAACTAGAGAAAACTGAACAAATTTGCTTAGAGGTTGGGGCGTGGGAGCAAGCTTGGGGATATATATAGGTAGAGAAAACCCTAAATCGCGCCCGTAAACATTACTCGACGATTTCATGGCCGTCCTCGCGGTCGAGGTGGGTCGCTAACTCGCGCGACTTCAATCGTTTTGCCCCTTCTCTCTCGTCCGAACTCCGAATTGGATCCGCTTGTGCCTATGGACTCCTATCGAGATGCTCTTTAACATTGTAAACTTTTCACATCCATATTTTTCATATCCATTTCATCATCTTTGGTTACATCTTTGCCTTATGCATCGATTATCACCGAAAAGCCTACAAAACACTAAAGAGAAACCCCAAGAGCAAGATCTTTCAAAATAGCTAAAAGCATAAAGATCGACTATATAAACGCATTTAATAGATCTATTTCATCTTCATATCATCAATAAACGAGTAAAATGCGCATTTATCACACCCCCAAACTTGAAGCATTGTTTGTCCTCAAACAAAAACAGAACAGAAAGACACAACGAAAGATCAACGAGCGTAGCAAAGAGGATAACCATTATAAGCCTCGGAAACATCTCAACGCTCAAAAAGATTTAGCTCACATGACGACATTAGTCAACTCAACACACACAACAATTGAAGGCAAAAACTCATTTAATTCAACCCTCACAACGGCATGTGTGTAAAAATATAGAGATCTCTCAAACTCATAAAGAAATTAAGGACGTGTATACACTCACGGATCAATGCAATGCAACATCTTACCATAGGCTTGCCATTTTTCTAATATCTCCACCGGCCAAATGTGTTCAAATTAGGATCAAAAGGTCTTTTCATAGGTTATAATGTAGGCACATTGGTTAAGGTAGGCTAATATATGGCTAAGTGACTCAAAATATTCCAAGCACCCCATTTATACTTTTCGACACATATGGACTTTGTCCATTTTCCTCTTCTTTCCCAACGTGCTAAATCGACGCTTTATGCCACGTATGTACCTATACTTTGATTAATCGACCCTTTATGCTCAAAACACATAGTGAACTTATCATTGCTTTTTCTTTTCTTTTCTAGAGCTTATAGGGTTTATCATTCACAACAAAGGTATTATTCTTCACCACGTGTATTTTCTAAAAGTAATTTTTCTCGCCATAACTACATCAAAATTTCAACCCATTTTGATTCCCATATCTATCCTCACCTCCTATCATCAGGTTAATCGAAAGAATATGTCTAATAAAAGCTCAAAGAAGGCGACAAATGGTATACATCATCGGGTTAGTGTTTGGGTGAATATGTGGTTAACAAAGATGGCCTTTATCCTTTCCAAATTGAAAACACATATTGCGCCTCGATACGTAAAAACGGCAAGTTCTAGAAGAGAATCACATGCATGATATCACACAATTAAAAGAAATCAGATCAAGATGTTTATACAATGAAGCTCAAGTCTCACAAGTTAAGCCAATGGTGAAAAACAACAAGTTTAAGCAATCTCAAGTCGTTCATGCGTCATTTTCTTACATATCATGTGCACTATCATTAAATTTCACAAAAAATTTCTATCGTCATTGGCCACATGGATTAAAACACTTCACTTAACTCGTTGATCGACAGACACAACACGAAAAGAAAGACAAAAACACGACAAAAAGAAACACAAACGAAAAACAAAACTAAACACAAAAACAAAACAAGAAAATGTTGGGTTACCTCCCAACAAGTGCTAATTTAACGTCTTTAGCTAGACCATCACATACCTTGTTCAATCTGGCGTTCTGGTAGCAACGGACTTCCTTCCAAAATTGCGAATTCCCTTGTATTTCGCATTCACCGTTGACCACCACTGAGCGTGGAAGTGGCCCCAATCTGGCGTTCTGGTAGCAACGGACTTCCTTCCAAAATTGCGAATTCCCTCAGATTTCAGATTCACCGCCGACCAAAGACCGAAGCGTGGAAGGGCCTCTAATCGGCGCTCGTAGCAACGAACTTCCTTCCAAAATTGCGAATTCCTTATATTTCGTGATTCACCGTTGACCACCATCGAGCGTGGAAGGCCCCCAAACTGGACGATTCACCGAGTTCCATGCCGAGTCCACTTTCTTTCTCGCGTTCTTATCGACAGGTCGATTGCCTCTAAGTATTTGACGTGTGTAGCGGCAGAGTCGTGATCAAATAGCGTCTACCGGAGGAATGTACGCGAATAACGGCTATTGGAGGTTCTTCGCGTCGACCTCGCGACCACCGGGTCGTCGCCATGCGTGTCACCGACGTGGCCTTCGCCATCGCTGGGCTAGCGCGCGCGACCGCCTACTAAGTCTCGCACTGCCGCTCGATTGCCGCATGCCGAGCTCATTGTCGCAAGCTCGGTCGCAAGTTCCTTTGCAGCCCACTTTCGCCTCGCCTCGCCGGATGATTCTCGATCCGTGCACTAGTCGACCAACTGATTCTCCATTACTTTCATGTGTTCGCCATAGCCATCACATGAGACTCCAACCGTAATTTTCGCCAAGATCGCTTATAAATGAATTTCAACAGATCGCCATTTGTTGTATCGCCTCTTCCACACTCGGTTTCTTCGCTTCAATCATTACTTTCGAACGGCGAAACCTCCCGAATGTTGCCGAAAAGTAATGGGGTTGGTATACCACGATTATGATGATCTCTGTTGTATGGGTTGACGTCGGATTCCATCCTCCTCGAACTGCTGGGTGGGTGGTGGATACATGTGATTTAATTGTCGCCTCTTGAACGAGGGACAAGGAGTCCCATGTTCGCTATTTGGTGTTTCATCTCGGTATACTTGGCTGTGAGCTGCGCGGCTTGCTCGGGGCACTTCGTAGTTTGGAACGCTGCCATATCTTGTCGACCCTTCTCTCGCCTATTCTCCTTTGAGAGCTTTCGATCTCGGATCTAAAAATATTTCATGAGGTCCCCGAGATCTTGTAAACATATACTACCCGAGAAAAGAGAATTCAACTCTTGCAAAAATAAATAAATAAAAAAATATGTAACTTGAATTAATAAATCCAAATTGTCAAATTATTCCTATGTAATCTTAACAATCCCCGGCAACGGCGCCAAAATTTGATCGCTCACTTTTATAACACTAAAAAGTGTAAGTATATAGGTAAGTGGAGTATCGTATCCGCAGGGATTGTATCACGAAAACATAGAAGCTAGCTTAACGATAATTCATCATTATTCAAGCACAGAAATCGGCTGAGAGGTTTAAGGGCTTCGTAATCTAATCCAAAGCAAAGGTAACTAAGCGTAAAATAAAAGAAAGCAATAAATATCAAAGATGATAAAATGATAAAAGACTAACCCTGGGATGCATAAATACTACCCAATATGTATGTTTATCCTGCTTCCTATTAGCCAATTTTAATCCGCATAAGATGGAAGATCACATATATAACCAACAACTTCGCCATTTATAATTGCGGTAGTAGATTACGAGTTTTCCCTACCATTCTAGGTGAAAACAAGTAACTCCAAAAGGTTCACTAAGAATATGCTTCCTACGAATATCCTATCTCACCACGACTCAAGGTTTATTCAGATCATGCATTCAAGATCGATCGACAATTAATACGCTTACGTCATTAATCGGCAACTAGATATGCATCAAGATTGATCGAAATTAATACATATAAATAAGCACCAAGAATCATGAATCAATGCCCGGAAGGTAAATAGCGATAACAGAATCACAACATATAGGATCGAATCATGCAAACCCAAGGATTAGTACGGAAAATTACCTGACATAATAAATGTAATAAAATACTAATAAATCTTAAAACGGAAATTAAATGCATAAAACCCGGATAATAGCGTTGATGAACAATGGTTGGTCTTGAATCCAATCCCAAGCGAAAACAAAACAACGGAAAACGATCGGACAAAACGTCCGATCGATAACAAAGCGATAAACTAAACTAGAACAACGATAAACTAAAGCTAGAACGGAATTAAATCGAAACTAAAGTGCAAAATATGAAAACTAGAGAAAGACGAACAAATTCGTGCTTAGAGAGTTGGGGGCGTGGGAGCAAGCTTGGGGATATATATAGGTAGAGGAAAACCCTAAATCGCGCCCCGTAAACATTCTCGACGATTTCTCATGCCGTCCTCGCGGCCGCAGTGCGGGTCGCTAGCTCCGCCGACTTCATCGTTTTTTCCTTTTCTCTCGTCCGAACTTCTAATTGTGATCCGTTTGCGCCTATGGACTCCTATCGAGATGCTCTTTAACATTGTAAACTTTTCACATCCATATTTTTCATGTCCATTCCATCATCTTTGGTTACATCTTTGCCTTATGCATCGATTATCACCTGAAAAGCTTACAAAACACCAAAGAGAAACCCCAAGAGCAGTATCTTCCAAAAATAGCTAAAAGCATAAAGATCGACTATATAAACGCAGCTAATAGATCTATTTCATCTTGATATATCATCATAAACGAGTAAAATGCGATTTATCACACCCCAAACTTGAAGCATAGTTTGTCCTCAAACAAAGCGAGTAATGAAAGACACAACGAAAGATCAACGAATGAGCAAAGAGGATAACCATTATAAGCCCGGAAACATCTCAACGCTCAAAAAGATTTAGCGCACATGACGACATTAGTCAACTCAACACAAACAACAATTGAAGGCAAAAACTCATTTAATTCAACCCTCACAACGGCATGTGTGTAAAAATATAGAGGATACACTAAAACTCATAAAGAAATTAAGGACGTGCATACACTCACGCATCAATGCAATGCAACATCTTACCATAGGCTCGCCATTTCTCTAATATCTCCACCGTCAAATGTGTTCAAATTAGGATCAAAAGGTCTTTTCATAGGTTATAATGTAGGCACATTGGTTAAGGTAGGCTAATATATGGCTAAGTGACTCAAAAATATTCTAAGCACCCCATTTATACTTTTCGACACATATGGACTTCGTCTGCTTTCTCTTCTTTCCCAACGTGCTAAATCGACGCTTTATGCCATGTAGGTACCTATACTTTGATTAACGACCCTTTATGCTCAAAACACATAGTGAACTTATCATTGCTTTTTCTTTTCTTTTCTAGAGCTTATAGGGTTTATCATTCACAACAAAGGTATTATTCTTCACCACGATGTATTTCTAAAAGTAATTTTTCTCGCCATAACTACATCAAAATTTCAACCCTTTGATTCCCTATATCCATCCTCACCTCCTATCATCCGTTAATCGAAAGAATAAGTCTAATAAAAGCTCAAAGAAGGCGACAAATGGTATACATCATCGGGTTAGTGTTTGGGTGAATATGTGGTTAACAAAGATGGCCTTTATCCTTTCCAAATTCGAAACACATATCATAGCCTCGATACGTAAAAACGGCAAGTTCTAGAAGAGAATCACATGCATGATATCACACAATTAAAAGAAATCAGATCAAGATGTTTATACAAAGGATGCTCAAGTCTCACGGGTTAAGCAAATGGTGAAAAACAACAAGGTTAAGCAATCTCAAGTCGTTCATGCGTATTTCCTTACATATCATGTGCACTATCATTAAATTTCACAAAAATTTCTATCACATTGGCCACATGGATTAAAACACTTCACTTAACTCGTTGATCGATGACACAACACGAAAAGAAAGACAAAAACACGACAAAAGCAACACAAACGAAAACAAAACAAAACACAAAACAAAATAAGAAAACGCTGGTTACCTCCCAACAAGTGCTAATTTAACGCCTTTAGCTGAACCATCACATACCTTGTTCAACTGGCGTTACGGTAGCAACGGACTTCCTTCCAAAATTGCGAATTCCTCTATTTCGTGATTCACCGCTGACCACCACCGAGCGTGGAAGTGGCCCCATTCTGGCGCTCGGTAGCAACGGAGTTCCTTCCAAAATTGCGAATTCCCTCAGATTCGTGATTCACCGTTGACCACCACCGAGCGTGGAAGTGGCCTCCCAAACTTGGATGATTCACCGAGTTCCATGCCGAGTCCACTTCTTCTTCTCGCTCTTATCGACAGGTCGATTGCCTCTAAGTATTCGACGTGTGTAGTAGCGTAGTCGTGATCAAATAGCGCTCATCGAAGGAATATAACGCGCGAATAACGGCTATCGAGGTTCTTCGTCGACCGTGACCGCTGGTCGTCGCTTGGCGTGTCACCGGTGGCCTTCACATCACGGTTGGGCTAGCGGGCGCGACCGCCCGCTACCAAGTCTCGGCAATTCGCCGCCGATTGCTCGCGTCGAGCTCACTGTCGCGAGCTCGGTCGCAAGTTCCTTTGCAGCCCACTTTCGCCATCGCCTCGCCGGATGATTCTCGATCCGCAGCTAGGTGACCAACTGATTCTCCATTACTTTCATGTGTTCGCCATAGCCGCTGACAAGAGACTCCAACCGTAATTTTCGCCAAGATCGCTTATAAATGAATTCGTCAGATCGCTATTTGTTGTATCGCTCTTCCACACTCGGTTTCTTCGCTCTTGAATCATTACATTTCGAACGGCGAAACCTCCGGATGTTGCTGAAAAGTAATGGGTTGGCATACGACGATTATGATGATCTCGTTGTCGGGTCAGACGTCGGATTCCATCCTCCTCGAACTGCTCAGTGGGAGGTGGATACATGTGATTTAATGGTTCGGCTCTCGGAATGAGGACGAGGAGTCCCATGTTCGCCATTCGACGCTTCATCTCGGTATACTTGGCGGGAGCTGCGCAGCCTTGCTCGGGGCACTCTCGTAGTTTGAACGCCGCCATATCTTGTCGACCTTCTCTCGCCTATTCTCCTTGAGAGCTTTCGATCTCTGGATCTAAAAATATTTCATGAGGTCCCTGAGATCTTGTAAACATATACTACCTGAGAAAAGAGAGAATTCAGCTCTTGCAAAAATAAATAAATAATATAATATATAACTTGAATTAATAAATCCAAATCGTCAAATTATTCCTATGTAATCTTAACAATCCCCGGCAACGGCGCCAAAATTTGATCGCTCACTTTTATAACACTAAAAAGTGTAAGTATATAGGTTAGTTGAGTATCGTATCCGCAGGGATTGTATCACGAAAACATAGAAGCTAGCTCAACGATAATTCATCATTATTCAAGCACAGAAATCGGCTGAGAGGTTTAAGGGCTTCGGAATCTAATCCAAAGCAAAGGTAACTAGGCAGAAAATAAAAGAAAGCAATAAATATCAAAGATGATAAAACAAATAAAAAGACTAACCCTAGGGATGCATAAATCCTACCCACAATGTATGTTTATCCTATTTCCTATTAGCCAATTTTAATCCGCATAAGATGAAAGATCACATATATAACCAACAACTTCAGCATTTACAATTGCGGCGAAGAGATTACGAGTTTTCCCTACCATTCTAGGTGAAAACAAGTAACTCCAAAAGGATCACTAAGAATATGCTTTCACGAATATCCTATCTCGCCTACGCCCAAGGTTTATTCGATCATGCATTCAAGATCGATCGACAATTAATACAATTACGCCATTAATCGGCAACTAGATATGCATCAAGATTGATCGAAATTAATACATATAAATAAGCACCAAGAATCATGAATCAATGCCTCGAAGGTAAATAGCGATAACAGAATCACAACATATAGGATCGAATCATGCAAACCCACAGGATTAGTACGAAAATTACCTAGACATAATAAATGTAATAAAATACTTAATAAATCATAAAACGGAAATTAAATGCATAAAACCCGGATAATAGCGTTGATGAACAATGGTTGGTCTTGAATCCAATCCTGCTTAAAAACGGAAAACATCGGAAAACGATCGGACAAAACGTTCCGATCGATAACAAAGCGATAAACTAAACTACAACAACGATAAACAAAAGCTAGAACGGAATTAAATCGAAACTAAAGAGCAAAAATATGAAAACTAGAGAAAAACTAAACAAATTCGTGTTTAGAGAGGTTGGGGGCGTGGGAGCAAGCTTGGGGATATATATAGGTAGAGGAAAACCCTAAATCGCGCTCCAGAAACATTCTGGACGATTTCTCGCGGCCGTCCTCGCGGCCGCGAGGTCGGTCGCTAGCTCCTGCGCGACTTCACTGTTTTGCTCATTTCTCTCTCGTCCGAACTCCGAATTGTGATCCGTTTGAGCCTATGGACTCCTATCGAGATGCTCTTTAACATTGTAATCTTTTCACTTCCATATTTTTCATATCCATTTCATCATCTTTGGTTACATCTTTGCCTTATGCATCGATTATCACCTGAAAAGCCTACAAAACACCAAAGAGAAACCCCAAGAGCAAGATCTTCCAAAATAGCTAAAAGCATAAAGATCAACTATATAAATGCATTTAATAGATCTATTTCATCTTGATATATCATCAATAAACGAGTAAAATGCGCGATTTATCACACCCCAAACTTCAAGCATTGTTTGTCCTCAAACAAAATGTAATGTAAAGACACAACGAAAGATCAACGAGCGTAGAAAAGAGGATAACCATTATAAGCCTTCTAAACATCTCAACGCTCAAAAGATTTAGCGACATGACGACATTAGTCAAGTCAACACAAACAACAATTGAAGGCAAAACTCATTTAATTCAACCTCACAACGGCATGTGTGTAAAAATATAGAGGATACACTCAAACTCATTAAGAAATTAAGGACGCATACACTCACGCATCAATGCAATGCAACATCTTACCATAAGCTTGCCATTTCTCTAATATCTCCACCGCCAAATGTGTTCAAATTAGATCAAAAGGTCTTTTCATAGGTTATAATGTAGGCACATTGGTTAAGGTAGGTAATATATGGCTAATGACTCAAAAATATTCCAAGCACCCCATTTATACTTTTCGACACATATGGACTTTGTCCATTTTCTCTTCTTTCCCAACGTGCTAAATCGACGTTTTATGCCATGTAGGTACCTATACTTTGATTAACGACCCTTTATGCTCAAAACACATAGTGAACTTATCATTGCCTTTTCTTTTCTTTTCTAGAGCTTATAGGGTTTATCATTCACAACAAAGGTATTATTCTTCACCACGATGTATTTCTCTAAAAGTAATTTTCTCGCCATAACTACAACAAAATTTCAACCCTTTGATTCCCATATCCATGCTCACCTCCTATCATCCGGTTAATCGAAAGAATAAGTCTAATAAAAGCTCAAAGAAGGCGACAAATGGTATACATCATCGGGTTAGTGTTTGGGTGAATATGTGGTTAACAAAGATGGCCTTTATCCTTTTCAAATTGAAAACACATATTAGCCTCGATACGTAAAAACGGCAAGTTCTAGAAGAGAATCACATGCATGATATCACACAATTAAAAGAAACAGATCAAGATGTTTATACGGTGAAGCTCAAGTCCGGTTAAGCAAATGGTGAAAACAACAAGTTTAAGCAATCTCAAGTCGCTCATGCGTATTTTCTTACATATCATGTGCACTATCATTAAATTTCACAAAAATTTCTATCGCGGCCACATGGATTAAAACACTTCACTTAACTCGTTGATCGATGCACACAACACTAAAAGAAAGACAAAAACACGACAAAAAGCAACACAAACGAAAAATAAAACAAAACACAAAACAAAATAAGAAAATGTGGGTTACCTCCCAACAAGTGCTAATTTAACGCCTTTAGCTGACCATCACATACCTTGTTCAACTGCGCTCGTAGCAACGGACTTCCTTCCAAAATTGCGAATTCTCTTGTATTTCGTGATTCACCGTTGACCACCACCACCGAGCGTGGAAGTGGCCCTAATCTGGCGCTCGGTAGCAACGGACTTCCTTCCAAAATTGCGAATTTCAGATTTCGATTCACCGCCGACCACCAGCGAGCGGAAGTGGCCCCCAAACTTGGATGATTCACCGAGTTCCATGCCGAGTCCACTTCTTCTTCTCGCTTTATCGACGTGTCGATCGCCTCTAAGTATTCGACGTGTGTAGCGCCAGTAGTCGTGATCAAATAGCGCTCATCGGAGGAATGTACGTGCGAATAACGCTATTGGAGGTTCTTCGTGGTCGACTCACGATCACCGGGTCGTCGCTAGGCGTGTCACCGATGTGACCTTCGCCATCGCGGTTGGGCTAGCGGCGCGACCGCCAAGTCTCGCACTGCCGCTCGATTGCCGTGCCGAGCTCGCTATCACGAGCTCGGTCGCAAGTTCCTTTGCAGCCCACTTCGCCTCGCCTCGCCGGATGATTCTCGGATCCGTGCAGCTGGTGACCAACTGATTCTCCATTACTTTCATGTGTTCGCTCATAGCCGTCACAAGAGACTCCAAGCGTGTAATTTTCTCGCCAAGATCGCTTATAAATGAATTCACAGATCACCATTTGTTGTATCGCTCTTCCACACTTTGTTTCTTCGCCTCTCAAATCATTACATTCGAACGCGAAACCTCACGGATGTTCTTTGAAAAGTAATGGGGTTGGCATACGACAGATTATGATGATCTCGTTGTTCGGGTTGTATGTCGGATTCCATCCTCCTCGAACTGCTTGGTGGGAGGTGGATACATGTGATTTAATGGTCTGGCATCTTGAGCAGTGACAAGGAGTCCCATGTTCGTCATTCATGCTTCATCTCGGTATACTTGGCCAGAGCTACGCAACTTGCTCGGGGGCACTCCCCCGTAGTTTGAAACGCAGCCATAACTTGTCGACCCTTCTCTCGCCTATTCTCCTTGAGAGCTTTCGATCTGGGATCTAAAAATATTTCATGAGGTCCCCGAGATCTTGTAAACATATACTACCCGAGAAAGAGAGAATTCACTCTTGCAAAATAAATAAATAATATAATATATAACTTGAATTAATAAATCCAAATCGTCAAATTATTCCTATGTAATCTTAATAATCCCAAGAACGGCGCTAAAATTTGATCGCCACTTTATAACACTAAAAGTGTAAGTATATAGGTAAGTCGAGTATCGATACATTGTGGATTGTATCACGAAAACATAGAAGCTAGCTCAACGATAATTCATCACTATTCAAGCACGTAAATCGGGTGAGAGGTTTAAGGGCTTGAATCTAATCCAAAGCAAAGGGAACCAGGCATAAAATAAAAGAAAGCAATAAATATCAATGATGATAAAATGATAAAAGACTAACCCTAGGGATGGATAAATCCTACCCACAATGTATGTCTATCCTGCTTCCTATTAGCCAATTTTAATCCGCATAAGATGGAAGATCACATATATAACCAACAACTTCGCCACGACAATTGCGGCGAAGAGATTACGAGTTTTCCTACCATTCCGTGTGAAAACAAGTAACTCCAAAAGGATAACTAAGAATATGTTTCCACGAATATCCTATCTCGCCTACGACTCAAGGTTTATTCAGATCATGCATTCAAGATCGATTGACAATTAATACAGATTACGCTATTAATCGGCAACTAGATATGCATCAAGATTGATCGTAAATTAATACATATAAATAAGCACCAAGAATCATGAATCAATGCCTGGAAGGTAAATAGAGATAACAGAAATCACAACATATAGGATCGAATCATGCAAACCCTAGGATTAGTACGGAAAATTACCTAGACATAATAAACGGAATAAAATAAGAATAAATCTTAAAAACGGAAATTAAATGCATAAAACCCGGATAATAGCGTTGGATGAACAATGGTTGGTCTTGAATCCAATCCCAAGCGAAAAACGGAAAACGATCGGACAAAACATTCCGATCGATAACATAGCGATAAACTAAACTAGAACAACGATAAACTAAAGCTAGAACGGAATTAAATCGAAACAAAAGTGCAAAAATATGAAAAACTAGAGAAAACTGATCAAATTCGTGCTTAGAGAGGTTGGGGTGTGGGAGCAAGCTTGGGGATATATATAGGTAGAGGAAAACCTAAATCGCGCCCGTAAACATTCGGACGATTTTCATGGCTGTCCTCGCGGTCGCGAGGTCGGTCGCTAACTCGCGCGACTTCACTGCTTTGCTCCGCTCTCTCTTGTCCGAACTCCGAATTACGATCCGTTTGCGCCTATGGACTCCTATTGAGATGATATTTAACATTGTAAACTTTTCACATCCATATTTTTCATATCCATTTCATCATCTTTGGTTACATCTTTGCCTTATGCATCGATTATCACCGAAAAGCCTACAAAACACCAAAGAGAAACCCCAAGAGCAAGATCTTCCAAAATAGCTAAAAGCATAAAGATCGACTATATAAACGCATTTAATAGATCTATTTCATCTTGATATATCATCAATAAACGAGTAAAATGCGCATTTATCACTAGTATTCAAATTACATGCATGCATGTATGCCTAAGTGCTTGAGATTGATGGGTTTCTACATGTGAGTGATTGCATGTCATTAAATTGTATGATTCCAGCCAGTTACTATGTTGTGTTTTGATCGTGGATGGATTGCATGATTTAATTGATTAGCTTGGTTGGGGATTGGGATGATAAATTCATTATTTCGTGTAATACACGTATACCTATGAAGTGTTTGTTCAATTGCTCATGTGAGTAAATATGCTAGAATTTTAATTACAAGTATGTTCACTAAAACTGGAAGTAGCTTGCGAAGATAGTAACTTCACTGAATTATGTGACTAGGTTTCAGTATTCCGATGATAACCAAATTTTAATATGTTCAACTTAAGTATGTCTAGTATGTCTATGAAAAATTTCAAGTCAATACAAGGTGATTTACTATTTTAAATATATTTTCAAATCCACTGAACAAGCTGTCAAAAATTCCCTGTTCAGCATCTGCGTGTATTTAGATTCCGTCTAGAGTTAGGCTATTAGGAACATGCCCTTATTTTTCAGAAACGCAATTTAGGTTCTTAGAAGTTCTCTGCAATTTTCATAATTTTCTAAAAATCTTTATTATCTATTTTTAATTTACAAACGACCTGTGCAATGCTGTCTTGGAATGGATAGCTTGTCGTAAACTATTTTTATCTCCCAACCTATTGCACATATTTGAGTGAGGATTTTTCTGAACTAAACTAGACTCAAATAGCTTTTCAAATTGATAGATTGCATGCATATATTTTTATAATAAGTCCTCGGTGAATTTTTGAAGTTAACGCATTCCAGATAATCTTCTTGGCAAACCGCCTAAATCCAATTTCTAATTTTAATAAACTATTTAAGTCCAACTTTTACGAGAGAGGTGCGAGCCGTTTGTAGTCCTACTTTGACTTCGGTCTCTTCATAAAATATGTTCCTTCCCATGTCTAGTTGTGATTTGAAAAGTTTGGACTCGATCCCAACCATATAGTTACGCCTTATGTGACTAAAATGCTATTAATTGATGCATTCATACATGTTATCTATAAAGCACGTTAGAGCATTAATAAGATGCAAGAAATATGATAAAACAACACAACATGATATTTTTCTGTATATGTCGTAACGGATAATATGTGACCTCGTACTATGACATGACTCAGTTGATCGCATATTATACCGTGAATAGATATATGGACTATAATACTCGATGGATATTTCAACTCTAAAACCTTAAGACCTGGAATGGATATGCTAAGCCTAGGACTTGGATTCCAAGAAATCGTTATTAGCAAATGTATTTAAGAACTAGATTTATTTTGTAGGACTAGTTAAGGTCCATCAAGGGATAACCAGTGGATGCGTGTGGTAACATGGACAGTTGGTACCATTTCGGTGACAGGTGGGATCTATTTTCTGCAATGTATTTCGGGTTATTAAGCCCCAAATTGTTTACTTAAATTTGAGAATTGCATGCTTTTTCATGCTCATTGTTTGGTGCTGACCTTGGAGCGGTTAAACCGCTACGGCTTCGGTCGGAAGTAGTTAACGATCGTGCCTCGAGCTAAGTACTGGCTGAGGTAGTGTACACGGAAGTCCAAGCTGGGTGAATTCGGCCGAGTTCCCCAGTTTAGGCGTTGTTGACCATTAGTGGAACGTTGTTTCCCCCTATGGAACGTTGTATCCTAACTATTTAAGTGTGAGTTTCATTTTTTTTTCTTTTCTTTTCTTCTTTTAAATTTTAACTCGTGATATTCCTCCGTCCCAAGCAGACAGGTCGGTGGGATATTACAAATGGTATCAGAGCCCAGACTTCGCTCTGACTACCAACATTTCCTTTCGATTCAGTGTAACCTGCAACACTTATTAGTTGACTCATTTTTACTACCAAAACTTACTCCTCCAAACAGTCCAGATTTTTAAAGCTCTCCTTGATAGAACTCCAATCTTAGTTCATTGTTCGACCCTTGTTATCGAACTCACATCTCATTTAAGTTCGGATACAATCTTTAGATTCTTGAAGGACAGTCAATCGCTTGTCGTCTCTCACTTCCATGCTGTCCTCTGAAAGGTATGTTTCTTGAACCGATGGATTTCAAATTAGTTCTCAAATGAAATGAAGTGAAGGTTTCATAAAAAAAAAATTATTACATAATTGAAGTGAAATTTTTTAAAATGTTTGAGATAATAGTGGGTTGTGAAAATAGTTTCATGTTGATATGAAATCATTGGATGATCAGGATGGGACGAAGGAGCCCATGAGATCGGAGTGGATCCTTAATGAGATAATAGTAACATGTGAAGTGGCAACTGAAAGAACGAAGAAACCTGAATAGCAAGTAGAGTTTCTTGTCTGACTCTACCCTTGAAGTGAGCAAGTTAAGTTTGTATCTTGAACTTAGAAATGAAATCTTACAAGTAATTAAGGATAATGGGTCAAGTCGATAAGTAAGAACCGCTAGAATTTAAGGAGTCATACTAAGATAAGAACCATCAAGATACATAGGTTATGAGAACCTAGATTTCCTTATGTTCTCTTATGTTGTTTTTCTTTTCAACCTAGTCTGACTATCTAGGATCACACTCTAAGCGCTCAACTAGAATTTTGCCTTGTGGATGATAGGACACCCATATTTCCGTAGAGACTACAGTATGAGTCCTAAAGAATCAATAGGGAGGTACGTTACAAGTCTCGTCACTAGATGAGAATCAGCCCCAGAAGGACGATTTACCAAAACACAAAATTGCAACGAAGATGATCCACGAAACTAAACGGAGGTGAATGAGAATATAAGATGATTTAGGCTACCACTAGCAACCAATCCCTAAGTCACATTGGAATAAGTTAACTTCCACTAGTCGGCAACTATAATACGGGATTAGTGCATCATCTGAGATTGGGCATCCAAAACTCTTATAACCCCACGTCAATTATTAACGTCATAGCTACTGATTTTCAACCCACCTCGGCTATCTAGTTGTAGCAACCATCACCGATCGTGAATAAGCAATCCAATCATGGATAATCCCACTACATTTCGGTCCATGCACAATAGTGTAAACTCTTAACCGGCCGATGTAGATGCCTCGACTCAAATGATTTGGCACGGCCCCTAGAAAACCAAGATTTGTTGACATTTCGACCTACACTACGCAGCTTCAGCCAATTATTTCGATCATGCTCATGTAGATCGCAAACTTTTCACGCTCAAGACACCATACTCATATCCGCTAACTTACATCCCGATCGCCAACTCACCGAACTATAAATAAAGTGATCACCACACCAAGTATCCTAAACCGACGCCTCGACCAAATATAATTACGTGATAACAACCACAACTATCGACGGGTTTCCACTAGACTAATCATGAAGCGAAGGTTGAAGAAACATCGACAGATCTAGTTCACACCTAACAACTTGTAATCTCTACTCGACGAGGATAGCTGTCATGACTTCGAGCAAGTATTATTGTGAC
This sequence comes from Salvia rosmarinus, assembly GCA_036937905.1. Lineage (NCBI taxonomy): Eukaryota > Viridiplantae > Streptophyta > Magnoliopsida > Lamiales > Lamiaceae > Salvia > Salvia rosmarinus. The sequence goes on from CM072814.1 coordinate 38,153,120, forward strand.
TCCAAGAAAATGGACAACACTTCGGAGCCTCCACACCATCGACCATGCAACTATACTGACCAAATAATCCCTGGCCAATTAGACCTGTCAAGCCGAAGAACGTTCCACTATTGAAAGCACTTGTTTCCCCTATTACAGGATTCCATCGATCACCAGAAGAATGATGACCCAAAAACAAGACCACCTCAGAAAAGTGAAAGGCATGCAAACTCATGCTTATATGCCATCTTCTTTGCCCATTAGTAGTTAAGACTAGTGGAGTAACCCCACCCACCCACCGCACAAAGAAGAAGCCCCCTGCTCAAAGGCATTATCGACCTATAGAAGACAGATCTTTGATCTATAGAATGAAGCGAGCTACCAACTCTAGTACACAAAGAACGAGCTCAGGGAAGAGGGCACTAACAGTAAACTTGAAGAATGATACCTGAGCTAGAATCAAGAAACTATAACTACTCGTCCTCTAAGCATTACCCTTTCACTAATCCATTAAGTTAAAACCTCCTATAAGTCTATGTTGTTTCGATCAGCTTTATACTCATTCCTTCCTATTGTCTTTGAAACTTAATCGCATTTATTTTTTTCACGATGATTTCATGCTTATGACTTTTGCTTGTCATCATACTAAAATACTCATCTAAGGCATATAGTAGGGTCATCTTTAAAAAAAATCAACCTAGAAGTTAGCCTACAAGTCTCAAGTGACAAATCTTTAAACCACTAACTTGTCCCTACTTTCAATGCTTTATCCACATCAATTGAGAAATTGGGTCAATCTTTTCGAGATTCTCATGCCACTTTAACTATTGAAATCTCTCATTGTTCAAACCTCCCTCGTAATAGGAAAAAAAATTACTAATCTATTTTCTTTTCAAATCTCACTGATGAACTCCGCTGAAGTCCTCGAGTGAGGCAAACCCCATTCGATTAACTCCCGTTGGCGATTAATTGAGATACCCCTATCTTGTCGAGTAATTTCTAAATATGCTTGGAAGCTAATACTTTCAAGATATTTATTTTCCATCTTGATCTTTGACCACCCTCTTGATGTCCCGATATAAACCGAACCCTAAGTCCAGTAGATAAAACCCGGTTTGTTTCGGTGCTATTAAGAGCATCCTGACTCAAGCAAACCTCGAATGCCCAAATGTAAAATATGGCGACGATTATCATAAGACGCACTCTATCTTTTCCAAGTTCATACATAACTACTTACCTCATTCATAAGCTCCCCATCCTTATCCCGATGTATGACCCTTTCTTATATGAATGATACACACAACTTAACGAGTTCAGATCTACATATATCCCGTGGGTGTAATAACGAATACCACCTTGCCCCACTTGTTTAAAAGCGGATCGCACCACGTCACGACTCGAGATACTTCCAAGGTCAAGTTTTCTACCATATCCGCACTCATCCTTCGACCGCTATCATGAACTTTGCCCGGCCAGCCCATCATAAAAAAAATCTTTCCCTTTGCGGGACACACACCTTACCCCGCTCCGCACTATCCCAAATATGATGTCGCCCAATAGCTTTGTTCATTGTAAAGGTCCGGATCGAGAACCCCTTTTCGACTCACCCTTCGACCACATCCATCTCAAAAGCTTCCAAACACGCTACCGCCTCTCACTCAAGGATTTAACCTCGGCATCACTACGGGCCACGCCATGGGCCGCCGCCACCGGTGGGTACCCATACCCTGCCCCTCAAAGCTTACGATTTGGAGACGAACTCTTCCACGAGAACGGACCATCCCTGGTCGTCCCTGATTTTTATACCATAATGGCTGTCAATCCTGTCGGCACCTCACAAGTCTTTGGTTCTCTAGATAAACCTTGTCGGATAGGGAAACTTCATTTCTTGACCTCGATTTGATTTTTATTTTTACTTTTTTTCGATGAAATTTTTTTAGTATGCCCCCGAGACCATACCATTTTTTATATTCAATAAGAACTCGCATCTTTTATCTTAGTGTTACTCAACCCATTTCTCTTTCTCGCTCCTCTTGTTGCCACTGATCTTGCAACTCAAATTAGGTGGCCCATGATCACCATAAATTCCAAGATGAAAATCTTTTGGTCTTTTCACCCCGATCATCTTGAGCTTTTCTTGAACTCTACATTATACTGACACCCTCGATTCATATTTCTCGACAAGACGGTCGAAAACCCTAGTACTACTAAGGTAAAGCTTTTACGCTATCCTCTTCCATCCTCATTAGTACGAAGCCCACGTCCCCACGTACCACACTCAACTTTGAAGTCACAACCCGAAGAAAGACTAAAGTTACGAAATGATAGGTATACACGACTAGTCATGAAGCACTGGACACGAAATACTAGGTCACGAAGGGCTATGAGATTTTGTCAAATAGAGAGTCATGGTGTGACGCCGGCTTAATCATATCGTATGATGAGGTTTTATTTGAGATAAGAGTCGCGACATTGCACAACCCGTGATCACGGAGTCTGATCAGAGTGACGCAACGAAGAATAAAGAGCTTAACTGGGTCCACTAAAAGACCCATTTAACTATTTAGAAGTAAAGATACACGATTAGTGATTTCTCTAAAGACTTTAAGAACCAGGAAGGATAATGAGAATAAAGACCGAGCTATAAGAAGCCTTACTAGACATATCCCGCTAGACATCGTGAAATTTCGAGGATGAAATTTTTCTAACGGGTAGTTTGTAATATCCCAAAGAGCTATCTCGCTAGTAATAAACCTTATTAAAAAATTCTATTAATTAATTTCTTTTTCTAAGAGAAAATATTCCCTTCTGAAATCAATAAGGAGCTCGAATTTTTTTTATTGGTATGCATTATCAAGATATGTGAAGAATTCTAAACTATTTCCCGTTACCCGATTAGTCGAATTAAATCTCATTCTAAGATCCAGAAATAATATATATATATGCTTATCCTAATGTGATTATAAGCTCCTTTGTTAATTAATGTATTACAATACGTACTACCTAATGTATTAATTTTAATTATCTAACTTAATTAGCTAAGTAAGAGAATATGATATTAAATATATATAAACATATGTATATGTCCATGTATGGACGTGTGTTATAACTTATGGTGGTGTTCATCGATAAACGCGTATTTTACACGCTTATAGTTGATATTTGAAGATGTGTTTAGCTCGCTTAATGTGCGCTTATGTATCGATTCTTAATGTTTTATCTACTTCTAGAAGATATTGCTCTTGGGTGTTATTTTGGTGTTTTGTAGGGTTATGTATTGAAAATCAAGCAAGGAACCAAGCACGAGCAAAACGAAAGCAACCGACCTATTTCTAGCGACCAGCCTAGCGGTCGCTAGCTTGGTCGCGAGGCAAACCAATGAGCACCCGTAAGAGCCGCGTCACACCGTGCCCATGAGCGAAGCCTAGCGTCGAGAACCCATCGGACGATTTCGCGACCATTCATAATGGCTAGCGACCGCTAGCTGTGTCGCGAGGTTCAAAGCGAGCGCAAGAAGGCGAGCGGCGGCGAAGGCAGCGAGGATTACCTCGCGACCACACCTAGCGACCGCTAAGGGTGGTCGCGAGACGCGCGAAGAAAATTAGGGTTTGGGGTGTGCCTATATATATGGCAACACCCCACTCGCGCCTCCGAACACCCTAGACGCCCCAGACTCGTTTTTATTCTGTTTTCCTCAGTTTTGATAGCTTTAAGTCTTTAATCTTCCCTTAGTTTAATTCTAGTATTGCTTTTACGTTATTCTAGTTTAGTTTATCGTTTCGTTATCAATCGGAACGTTTTGTCCGATTGTTTTCATTTATTTTTCCGTCCGTTCACTTGGGATTGGATTCAAGACCAACCATTGTTCATCCGACGCTTCCCTACGGGTTTTATATATTTAATTTCTGTTTTTATGGTTAATTCGTATTTCATTCCGTTTATTATGTCTGGCTAGTTTTCTATTCTAATCCTAGGGTTTGCATGATCCGATCCTATATGTTGTGATTCCTGCTATCGTTATTTACCTTCCAGGCATTGATTCATGATTCGATTGTGCTTATTTATATGTGTTGATTTCTAATCAATCTTGATGCATATCTAGTTGTCGGTTAAAGCGACGAATCGTATTAATTGTCAATCGTTATCGAATGCATGATACGAATGAGCCTTGAGTCGTGAATCGAGATAGGACATTCGTAGGAAGCATATTCTTAGTGATCCATTTGGAGTTGCTTATTTTCCTCTAGACGAATCGTAATAGGGAAAATTAGTAATCAATCGCCGCAATTGTAAATGAATCAAGTTGTTGGTTATATATGTGATCTTCCGCCTTGTTTGGATTAAAACGGTTAGTAATAAGGTGATAAACATTGTTGTGGATAGGATTGGTGCATCCCTGTGGTTAGTCTTTCTTCGTTGTTATCTTCGTATTTTATTGCGTTATTTATATTCTTGTTTGGTTACCTTTGCTTTGGATTAAATTCAAGCCCTAAAACCTCTCACCCTTTATCCGTGCTTGAATAATGATGAATAATCGTTGAGCTAGCTTCTATGTTTTCGATGATACAATCTCTGTGGATACGATGCTGCTAACACCTATATTTACACCCTTTGCGTGTGAAAAGGAGCGATCAAATTTTGGCGTGCTGTCGGGATTGTTAAGATCACATAGGAATAATTTGACGATTTGGATTTATTAATTCAAGTTATATATATTATATTATTTTATTTATTCTTGTCAGTGCTAAATCCTCTCGTTTCTCAGGTGGTTTATGCGTACAAGATCTCAGGGACCTCCTGAAATATTATTAGATCCCGAGATCGAAAGTTCTCAAAGGAGAAGAGGACGAGAGAAGAGACGAGCTGCAATGGCAGCCGATCCGCAAAACGGGGGCATTCCTCCCGAGCAAGTTGCGTGATGTTAGCCGACTTTGCAGAGATGCGGCGTCGGATAGCGAACATGGGAATCATTGTCCCCGCCCGGAGGATAGACCTCTAAACCACATGTATCGACATCCCACCGAACAGCCCAAGGAGGCGGTTGGGGCCCGCACGAGATGCAAATAATTTCGAGCTCAAACCGCCCCGATCGGTATGGTCGAGGAGAGCAGTTTGGGGAGAGTCACGGAAGACCGAATCGCATCTCGAGACGTTTCTCGACATTTGTGACACCATTAAATGAATGGGGTGCCACAAGACACTATCCGGATCGCATGTTCGGTTTTTATTGTGACCAAAGTGAAAGATTGGTTCAAGAGTTTGGACCGGTGGCATCGACACTGGGGAAACTTTGTGAGAAGTTTCTTTCGAAATACTTTCCGCCGGCGAAAGCGCAGAAGATCATCGCCGAAATCTCTCATTTTTGCCAAAACCACGACGAATCATTATTCGAGGCATGGGAGAGATTCAGAGGTCTATTGAGACGATGCCCACAACATGGGTTCTCCAAGGAGCAGCAAATCACACAATTTTACGGTGGACTGACATGGCAGACGAGGAGCATGGTAGATGCGTCGGCGGGGGGCTGCTTATTGAACCGACCAGTCGACGAGGCAAGCCGAATTGTAGAAGAGATGGCTGCCAACAGCTATCAATGGCCAACGGAGAGAACGCCATCGTTCAAAGCAGCTGCTGTTGAGAGTGATTCGAAATATGACGACCTCATGAAGAAATTCACTCTTTTGAAAAGTCAGATTGAGACAGAGAACGTCAGCCACATCAATCGAGAGAGTCATTAATTTCCAACAACCTTCAAAGAAGCTTCAATAGTCGAGTCGATTCAAGAGCCGAGGAAGCCAAGTCTCAAGATATGATGCGGCAGTTGGTTGTAAGCAACCAACAATTGGCCACTGAATCGTAATTGCTCATCGGCAACAGGCGTAAGATAAATCACTTGGAGTCGACTATGACGGCTATGGGGAAGCACATAAAGATGTTGGAAAATCAAATTGGTCAAATAGCCGTGCAAGTGAATGCGCTACAAAAGACGGGCCAATTTCCGAGTAATACGGAGGTAAACCCGAAGAGTCAATGCTTCGCCATTCAGACGAGGAGTGGACGAGCCTACCCGAGCCCTACCGAGAAAGACGAGCAAGAGAACATTCTGACGCAGAAACTCGCGACCGAGCTCGCGACCGCGAGCCCGATCGCGAGCCATCCTGAATTTTGTCCACAGACGCCCATGATCGAAAGGCCCGCACAAGACCCGACCGCGAGTCATCCGAATATCCGCACGCCAGAGTTGTTCGCGAGCGACCCAGCGCTCGCAAACCCGATCGCGAGAAATCAGCCAGAGCAGTTCGCGAGCTACCCAGCGCTCGCGAGCCACACCGCAAGCTCGCACGCGAAGACGAAGATCAGCGCGCAGCAGACTCCTCGCGACCTACCCAGCGGTCGCGAGGTCGACCGCGAAGCACACCCAGAGGCTAATCCTCGCACGTACATTCCTCCGGTCCCATTTCCAAGTCGACTTGTCAAGTCGAAATATGACGAGGAATTTGCTCGTTTCAAAGAGGTTTTTCAAAAAGTTGAAATAAATTTACCTCTCTTTGAGCGCTATAAACATGCCGGCTACATGAAGTTCTTGAAAGACGCTTGCAAGCAAGAAGAAACTTGGGAAATTTGAGAAAATTTCCTATCCCAAGAGTGCAAATGCCGCCTTGCAAAGGAAGCCCTCCAAGCGAAGGATCCCGGCGGTTTCACGTTAGAGTGCGAGATCGCCGAGCAGATTTTCCCAAATGTCTTATGCGATTTGGGGGCGAGCATCAATCTGATGCCATTGAACGTTTTCAACCGGCTACACCTTGGAAAGATGAAGCCGACGAAGATCTCACTGATGATGGCTGACCGATCAGTCACATATCCAAAAGGTATAGTCGAAGACGTGTTGGTAAGAATTCGGGATTTTGTTTTTCCTGCTGACTTTGTTATTCTTGATATTCCCGAATTCAAACAACAACCACTAATCCTTGGTAGACCTTTTCTAGCAACTGGTCGTGCGTTGATTGATGTGCAGGAAGGAAACCTCACGTTTCGTGTTAACGATGAGGAGCTAAAAATTTCCATATACGACGCCATCAAGCAACACGACGTTGGAAAGTCGGAAGATTGTTGCTCGATCATAACTGCTGCTGCCGCTCACGTCCCGCATTTAGAGGGTACTCGACCGATTGAGGAAACTGTGAGAAGAAAGAAGTGGACTCGGCATGGAACTCCGAGTGTTTCATTCAAGTTTGGGGGGGGCCACTTCCATAGTCAGTGGTGGTCATCCGTGAATGCGAAGTTTAGAAGGTTCCACAAGTCGGGAAAGATGTCAAGTGCTACTAAAACGCCAGATTGACGAGGTTAGTGATGGTCTAGCTAAAGACGTTAAAGTAAGCACTTGTTGGGAGCTAACCCAACGTTTTCTTTGTTTTTGTTTTCGTGTTTTGTTTTTGTTTTCGTTTGTGTTGCTTTTTGTCGTGTTTCGTTTTTCTTTTCGTTTTAGGTATGCGCCGATCAACGAGTTAAGTGAAGTGTGTTAATCCATGTGGCCAATGACGATAGAAATTTTGTGGAATTTAATGATAGTGCACATGATATGTTAGAAAATGACGCATGAATGACGTGAGATGACTTAGACTTGTTATTTTCAACCTTTTGCTTAACCCGTGAGACTTGAGCTTCCTTGTATAGACATCTTGATCTATTTCTTTTAATTGTGTGATATCATGCATGTGATTATCTTCTAGAACTTGCCGTGTTTACGTGTCGAGACCGCAATATGTGTTTAATTTGGAAAGGATAAAGGCCATCTTTGTTAACCACATATTCACCCAAACACTAACCCTATGATATATACCATTTGTCGCCTTCTTTGAGCCTTTATTAGACTTTTCTTTCGATTAACCGGATGATAGGAGGTGAGGATGGATATGGGAATCAAAAGGTTGAAATTTTGATGTAGTTATGACGAGAAAAGTTTATTTCGAGAAAAATACATACGTGGTGAAGAATAGTACCTTGTTCGTGAATATTAAACCCTATAAGCTCTAGAAAAGAAAAAGAAAAATGATAAGTTCACTATGAGTATTGAGCATAAAGGGTCTTTAATCAAAGTATAGGTACCTCATGAGGCATAAACGCCGATTTAGCACGTTGGGAAAGAAGAGAAATGGACAAAGTCCATATGTCGAAAAGTACAAATGGGGTGCTTGGAATATTTTGAGTCACTTAGCCATATATTATCCTACCTTAACCAATGTGCCATATTATAACCTATGAAAAGACCTTTTTGATCCTTATTTGAACACAATGACGCGGTGGAGATGTTAGAGAAACGGCAAGCCTATGGTAAGATATTGCATTGCATTGATCTTTGAGTGTATACACGTCCTTAATTTCTTTATGAGTCGAGTGTATCCTATATATAGTTTACACACATGCCGTTGTGAGGGTTGAAATAAATGAGTTTTTGCTGTAAATTGTTGTTTGTGTTGAGTGGACTAACGTCGTCATGTGCACTAATGTTTTTGAGCGTTGATATGTTTCGAGGCCTAGAATGGTTATCCTCTTTGCTACGCTCGTTGATCTTTCGTTGTCTTTTCTGCTCATTCTTGTTTGAGGACAAACAATGCTTTAAGTTTGGGGTTTGATAAACGCGCATTTTACACGCTTATAGTTGATATTTGAAGATGTGTTTAGCTCGCTTAATGTGCGTTTATGTATCGATTCTTAATGTTTTATCTACTTCTAGAAGATATTGCTCTTGGGTGTTATTTTGGTGTTTTGTAGGGTTATGTATCAAAATCAAGCAAGGGCGAAGCACGAGCAAAACGAGCAACCGACCTATTTCTAGCGACCAGCCTAGCGGTCGCTAGCTTGGTCGCGAGGCAAACCAGCGAGCACCCAGAAGAGCCGCGGCCGCGACCTCGTGCCCGCGAGCGAAGCCTAGCGTCGAGAACCCACTGGACGATTTCTCGCGACCAGTTCATAATGGCTAGCGACCGCTAGCCAGGTCGCGAGGTTCAAAGCGAGCGCAAGAAGGCGAGCGCGAGCGAGAAGGCGCCGCGGATTACCTCGCGACCACACCTAGCGACCGCTAAGGGTGGTCGCGAGCAGCATGAAGAGAAAATTAGGGTTTGGGTGTGCCTATATATGGCAACACCCCACCGCGCCCGAACACCCTAGACGCCTGCACTCGTTTTATTCTCGCTTTCCTCGGTTTTGATAGCTTTAAGTCTTTAATCTTCCCTTAGTTTAATTCTAGTATTGCTTTTACGTTATTCTAGTTTAGTTTATCGTTGCTATCAATCGGAACGTTTTGTCCGATTGTTTTCATTTATTTTTCCGTCCGTTCACTTGGGATTGGATTCAAGACCAACCATTGTTCATCCGACGCTTCCCTACGGGTTTTATATATTTAATTTCTGTTTTTATGGTTAATTCGTATTTCATTCCGCTTATTATGTCTCGCTAGTTTTCTATTCTAATCCTGGGTTTGCATGATCCGATCCTATATGTTGTGATTCCCGCTATCGTTATTTACCTTCCGTGCATTGATTCATGATTCGATTGTGCTTATTTATATGTGTTGATTTCTAATCAATCTTGATGCATATCTAGTTGTCGGTTAATGACGTAACTGTATTAATTGTCAATCGTTATCGAATGCATGATACGAATGAGCCTTGAGTCGTAACTGAGATAGGACATTCGTAGGAAGCATATTCTTAGTGATCCATTTGGAGTTGCTTATTTTCCTCTAGAGACGTAACTGTAATAGGAAAAATTAGTAATCAACTGCCGCAATTGTCGTAACTGAAGTTGTTGGTTATATATGTGATCTTCCGTCTTGTTTGGATTAAAACGGTTAGTAATAAGCAGGATAAACATTGTTGTGGATAGGATTGGTGCATCCCTAGGGTTAGTCTTTCTTCGTTGTTATCTTTCGTATTTTTATTGCGTTATTTATATTCTTGTTTGGTTACCTTTGCTTTGGATTAAATTCCGAAGCCCTAAAACCTCTCACCCTTTATCTGTGCTTGAATAATGATGAATAATCGCTGAGCTAGCTTCTATGTTTTCGTGATACAATCTACGTGGATACGATGCTTATTACCTATATTTACACCCTTTGCGTGTGAAAAGGAATGATCATTTACTTTGCATGATTAGGTTGGATAGATAAAATTAATCCAACCTAATCAAGTGTTTACTTTAAGGATTAATATTTGAGGATATCCCAAAGCCCGGATTATTTTAATCCTTTCAATTGTTCTTCACTAATTTTAATCCATCCAATATAGGTAGGATTGAAATAATCCTCAAAATAAATGGAGAATTATTTATCCTAATTTTAATCCTTCACTAATCCTTTGTAGTAAACAAATGATTGATAGATAAAAATTATCTTATCACACATTTAATCCATCAAATAGTCAATCCTTCAAAATGCTAATCATGCAAAGTAAACACCACCTATAAGTATATAACTTATATGAGTGCATATTATGTAACAGCCCGCCAACCCAAAGTACGGATTAGCAGGTACTGGTACTAATGACGGGGATTAACAATCAGAAAAGTAACTAATTATGGGATTGAGGGGCATATGATAGACAAACTCTCAAGACTTCATATCATTTAACACGACAAACATAACTTACATATGAAACTGAATCACTCAGACCTTTATCAAAAGGGTTCAACTACTTTGAAGGGAATGAGGTACAAACTCAAAACATAACTTAAGGTACTTTGCAGCGGAAACATGTGGAATACACATATGACGATGTGTATCCAAGGTTTAACTATCAGCGACAAAAGACCTGACTGCTCAACACTGCTCCATCCCATCCATCAGCTCAACCTGCACATTTAAAAACAAACATGCAGGGCTGAGTACAAATAATGCACCCAGTGGACTCATTGCCAAAACATTTTCTTTAAATTACACTGCCCCATAAGTAAGACACAAGGGTTTTAATTGAAAATGCCTTGTGCTTGCTAAAACATTTTCTCATTTCTCAAAACATCGCCGCCGAGCATTTTCTCTTGTATGATCCATATCATTCACATAATCGCCATAATCGATCTCACGTCGTAAGTAGGCCTCCTTCTACCGACGCCAGTGACCGACCGTCAAGATGTTGCTAACGGCTCACAATCACATAGTCGTGATTCTCATCGATCCGGGATCCATGACCGCCGATGATGTTACTAACGGCTCACGAACACACACGGTGTACACGTTAACCCTAGCAAGGAATTCGATCCGACTAGGATCCGATATCGATTTTCTCATCATCGGGAGCTACCTAACGATCGAAATCGGTCAGCGAACCAACAGCTCATATACTTTCATAGTTGGCTTGCCCAACAATCATGATAGGATTCATACACAAAAACATAAACACTTTGGGCAGGTAATTATTTCATCAACATTTCTCAACAGAAATACTGTAAATAAATACTTTTCATTTGCAGAAAGCAATAAATAAAAGGGTTTTCGAATAAAGCCCACCTGGTACGTAGCTTTTCAATAAAGTTCCTTTCTAACGTCAACGCTCAAGTCCACGTTCCACCTTTAACGTAAGAATTATTTTAGAACATTGGTCACGTATCGATAGAGTCGTACATCGTCTATAACGTCCTATGCATCGAATAAGGCTAACGTCGGACTTATTATAACGTTTCCTAATCAAAATGATGTCGATTATGAATTTACCTATCATATAAGAGATATTCCATCTCTTTAGTACATAATGTACGTTTTAATGTATTTACGTGTCGTAGTTACATTGTTACTAAACGTCTTCGTCACATAAATCACGTACATCGAATTACGTGCCCTTTGACCTTGGTCAACGTTTTTGGTCAACTATTTTGACTTAGTCAACATTTAGTCAACAATTTTGACTTTAGTCAACTCAAAGTCAACATTTTGACTTTTTCAATTTCTTTATGAAATTCTATCATTTTATGTGCAATTCTTGTTCTAAAAATTCCCATAAATCATACTATGTCTAAAACATTAATTTAGATCATATTATGTAATTATACTTGATAAAATAAATTTATAATCATTAGTACACATAAGGTATAATTTTCGGTCATCACAATTAACCAACTAACACTACAAGAAATTTGCTCATAGACCACACGTCATGACACACACATTAGTACTAAAGTGGTCTATTATGACATGACAACGTGGGTGGTGAAACGCGTGGTCTATAACCATATTTTAAACGGTTATGACCACGAGCCAGAGAACCGCAGTCTATTAGCGTTTTTCATATGATAGACCACGGGCTTAGGGCGTGGTCTTCGCCACTTAGCTATGTGGTCTTTAGCCCATCTTCATGCCCAAACTAAAATCCATTACCAATAACCCATATACCCAACCCATTAACCAATCTCCATTCGACCTTATGGGAATTCATTCTTCCCAAAATTCACAATTTTCTCAAACTCCTTCCCCTCGCTCATCCGTCGACCTCCCCGCCGCCGCCGCCATCTCGCCATTTTCCGCTTCCCGTCGCCGCGCGCCGCCATTTTTCGCCGCGCTCGTATGTCGGTTTTACCGATGTATGTTGGTGACTAGGTCTTCTATCTTGATTGGTTCTGTTCGCTAGATCAAGTCATGTTAGCTTTTCTCTCCGCTTTATTTTAATTGGTTAAAATTGTGGTTGCGATAAGTTTTGATTTTTAATTTTTCTAGATGCTGTAGATCTCCGCCGCTTGGTATGCATAATTCGATCATGGCACATTGTTTCAATAGATAAAGCCCTTTCAGATTTCGCTTTTGCTTGCTTGAGCTTCTTGATTGCATATCTGCTTATGTTGTGGCGCTTGTTAGAGTTTTCTTCATGTTGAATTTTTCTCTGGCTGAAAGTTATGAATTCTAATCGTGGCACAAATTAGGGTATATGTGGATATATTTACGTAATAAAACATTTTAAGTTTAAAAGTGTAGTAGTTTATATATGTAGTTTATGCCCTATTGTATCTCAAGAGCTATTATGGATTATCTATCAAAGAACATTATACATTAATTGATATTTATCAACTGTAATCAATCGAGATTAATTATGATCTACTTTCATGTGAGTATGAATTCTAATGTCGACTACAACATGTTGATCATGGTCTTTCTTTTAGTTTCGTGTTCTCTCAAAGAGGAATTTCGTGTGTATGTTGAGATAAAGGTGCTTTCCTATTGCTTTTTCCTACATATGTGCATTGTATCTTCCTATATATGTTTCATTTTATCTTTCTAGAGATTCCCAATTCCTTAGCAATTTTTATAGAGTTTATAAAGTTTTCACCTTTTCTTCTTCGCTAAAAGCGCCCAAAGGTGGATTCTTCCTACTTGTAATTTATAGTCGAGGAAAATGCAACAAAAAGAGAATTACTAGATTTAAGATGCACCAAGCTCTAAACCGCATCAAGGAAAGGTAATTCCTAACAGTGATCTTATTCATATCCGGAATTTTTTTATATTATGATGTCTTGTTGAGCATTTCAACTCTAGCAATGAAGTGACTTTCTTTTACTTCAAAGTGTTTCTTCAAACATAACCGATGCAGATATCTCAAATAAGTAAATATGATCCTCTAGATTTGTTTTCGGATCCAAGGATGGAATACAAAGAGCAATTATTTATTATGAACTATTGAATTTAATTTACCTAAGTCATATTCGAAATTTTTTTGACTTAGGCCCAAATAATTTTTATAAATTTCAATAAATTCACACAACCATATATTATGAATCTACATCATCAATATGATATAATAACACTTAAATATGGATCATATCTCAATATAATATCATATGTTATAATTTTCGAAATTTATGAACTTAGGTACTAAAGTTTTCCAAAAATTCTATATAAATCCCTATAGGCTTATTTAATACCCTAGATCATGATTTCATGCTCAAATCAACAATTAAAAATCATAATCATCAACATATTACACCCACTTGATTTCGGTCCACATTCAAAATTTTATATCATGCTTAATTTTGTGATATAATTATAATACATGCTCAATAACATCATATAAATACAATATCTAAATATTTTAGCATAAGTTCCATAATTTTCAAAATATCATGAACAAACTAAGCTTATAACATAAATTCTAACGGATGAAAATCGAAAATTTAATACGATCTGAAGCTCGGAAGAATTCTAACCTTTAATCGGAGTCGATTATCGTGGCAACGTTTTCTATCTAAAATTTGGTAAGGAATTTGATAAACTCTCCTTAAATTTTTCCTAACAATTTCGGTGGTTTAGGAGAAAAAATGTAATGAGTTGGGACCTTATGCCATATTTATAGACCCTTTTCCACTTGCACTAAAATATCTTAGGAAATTAGAATTATTACACTTGTACAACAATTGCCAACTTTTCGTCCACTTGCCTAAGTATAGATAAGGTTTGAATTTTCTTATCTTATCATACTAATCCTTATTAAATCCAAAATGTCTCTTTCCCTTTTCCTAGTTGCTCACGGCAAGTTGCAATTAAAGAAAAGAAATCTTATCATTCCAATCACAATTTGTGCTCACGGCACTTTCATTTAATAAAAGATAAATTTTTTTTTTCATTCGTATAAGGTTCACAAGTTCACGTCACTTTCATTAGTTATTTTGATGAAATATTCTTTAATTATCCACTTGGTATACTAATGATAAGGTTTTTAATTTTTTTTTTAATTATTATATTATATATTATATTCATTCAACCATCCTCAAAAAAAAGAATCGAGAATTCATCACTAATATATATATATACATAGCTTCGGCTATTTCAAAAACAAGGAAAAAAAAATTCTATTTTATCTTCTATCAATATTCATGAATTAATATGTCATTATCAAAGTATATTTTACTAGTAATACTTTAGAGAAATATTAATTTGAAAAGTCAAATATTATACACTTTGAATTTTCAACATGTTCACACTTAATTGTCAACAATTTCACCTACTACAAGACAAGGATCATAGTTACTTGTTCTAATTGAATACTTACTCCATCTTATCTAATAATAATATCTTGCCAACTTAATAATAGCTTAGCATTAATAATAGCATGATATTTGTACCCATTTCACACTTAATGTCAAACTTTTCGGCACTTTCCTTTACAAGTGGCCTCCCACTTGTATAATTCATAATATACCTTATCTTATACATTAATAATGCCTCACTATAATAATTAATTCATAGCATCATCAAAAGATAAGGATTTAATTCATTTATTCTTAATTGCTCACATTTTCAGCAGTGTTGTAGCTTAATTGCTAAACATTTTATTTTCTTATATTTAATAGATATATGACATAATATATGTCCTAGATGATAAATTAAATCATAGGAAAAATTATTAAATTAATCCCATGTCACAACTTCATATTTTCGAATCATATTTTCAAAAAAATAGGAACAATTTATCCAATAATTGTTCCTTAATTCTCTAGCATTATTTTAATGATAAATAATGCTCTTATATCATAAAATAATCATAGAAATTTAAATAATTTAATTCCTTGATCATTCGACTAATTTATCGAACTATCTCAAAACGTTGACGTTCAAAACTCTCGTAATTGAATCATCTCTAAAATGTTCGTAAACGAATTAGAATCACTTTATTCACTTCTATAATAATAGGGAATTCGAATTCTAAGCCTCGATGCTTAGAAAATATCGTAAGACTTAACTGTCGTATTTTATCGATATTAAACATACGTTCGAAGGAATATCGAAAACTATATTCCTTAATTCACCAAGCGTCAGTGAATGTCACACAGACATCATCAAATTATGCTTAGTCAAAATCGAGCGTTGACTAATTAGGAGTTTAATTATCGAACTTAAAACCCTAATTACGATTTAAATTATCGTAATCAAGCATTAAAATTGCGGGATATTACATTCTACCCCCCTTAAAATAAATTTCGTCCTCGAAATTTGCATACCGTAGAAAAGTACGGGTATCTTTGCACTATAACAATCTCAAATTTCCACGTAACTTTCTTTTGTCCATGGTCTCCATCGACTTTCACTGTGATATAAGCTTCTTTCTTAAGTTGAATTTGACGATTAAAACAATCGTTGATTCTTTCATAACTCATATATTGATTTAAGAATAACGCCATCATGATGGTCATGTATTTTGGACTATATTCGTACTTTCTTTAAGCGTAACACGTGGAAAAATTGCTCACTTTCAAAACTTGGTGGAAGTACCAATCTATAAGCTACTAGGCCTCATCATTTCTAGGATCTCGTGAAGATCTTATAAAACGTAATCTCAACTTCCTTTTTCTCCAAACATTGAAATTCTTTCAATGGAGAACTTTAATACACTTTATCTCTGCATTCAAGATGCAGCTCATATCTACGCATATCAGCCTAAGACTTTTGTCTATTATGAGCTTCTTTCTTTCATTGCCTAACTCGGCAAATATTTTATTCATTCCTTTCACAGAATTTGCTTTAAAACTTTACTCTTACTTTCATTATCACCATAAGGAGGTGATCGATATTTTCTTTCGTACTATACCTCATATGGGTTATATCAATCGCTGCTCGACGTACTATCGTCGCAGTGATCTTAATAAATGGAAGAACGTATTTCTAATTAGTACTTTCATTTCGCCCTAATATTCTCAACATATCATAGAATGTTCATATCGCTCTTTTCGAACTGCTCATCCGTCCGTGAGCGAAAGTTATGCTAAAGTTAAATTTCAGATCGAACTCCTTTATGGGCTATTCCAAAATCTAGAATCAATTTAAAACCTCTATCGATATGATAGATTTTGGTGCTCAGATAAACGATGATCTCCTTTATGTAACCTTGGGCTAATCTACTAAATCCACGTGTAATACGATAGCGTAAATTGCCTTTTAGTAAGTCCACTCACTACTACCCATATAGCGGTGTTACCTCCTTTTGATGTTGACATCTTCCTCTGTTCCTCTATTATCCTTTTCTTAAGTCGACGTTAGAGTGAATACAACTCTGACCGCCTCTCGGTTGTTCAACCATCTCTATTTTCATTCTTTAAACTTTTCGGTGAGTTTCTATCCTCGCACTCGCTTTTAACCCTTTGCTAGTTCACACGGATTTCTTTGAATGATACAACGTGTCAAAGGAATATCATTCCTTTAAGCGAATCCGCCTTTAAATAAACTTGGCGTAATTTTTTTGACTTTAATGTATGCAAAATAGTTCTTAAGAGTTCTTTATACTCTTCCTTGCCTTCAAAATGAATGAGAATATCATTTATGAAGGTTTAAGACAATTTTTCCTAGTATGCTGAACACTTAATTTTGAGGTTCATGAACACGGTTGGCGATTAGTTGGTCCAAACGGCATAACTATAAACTTATAGTAGCCGATCTTGTTGGAAAGCCATTTTGGGTACATTGTCACTGCACTTTAAGTTGATTATAGTCCTGCTGAGATCGGTTCTCAAGACTACTCTTATTCCTTCCACCGACCGAATACTCATTTATCCTCAGAATGAATTATTCACTCGATAATCTATACACTTTCTTAATGGGCTACATTTCTCCTTTGACAAGCAAATTGGGTGCTTCTTAAAGTGATACTCTGGGTTCGATGAAACTGGATTTTATAGCCTTTAAATTTGAATCCTTATCCTTTCACTTTCCTTGAATCCATTTGATAAAGGTACTTTTGACATGGTTTAATAATGGTTCTAACTTGATAGTGGAACTCTAGTCGCTATCGTGGGTAATCTTGCTAAGTTGTCGTGAAATATCTAGAAATTCTCAAACAATTTCCACATCCTCTATCTTCATTTCATTGTTCATTCTCTCGCTTAGATAAACAGGAATACTCGACATTCCTTCTTGTTTATTAATCTCCTTATTTGTAGTGTGGGTATGGTTGGAATTTCCTTTCCCATGTGGATTCCATAGAAACTTGTAACTTCTTGTCCGGAGAAGTGGAACGAAATTTCCCTTTCCTTGTACAGATTGTGGAGCGGTTTTCGACTAACCAATCCATTCTTAGAATTATCTCTATGTCTCATATAGGTACTATGTTCAAGTTCTTTACTAATTTCTTAAGTGATTCCAAGCTCAATTGTAAGTTCGAGCAACAAGCGTGATAGTCTTAGCTTCTTCTATATGTGAAATAATTCTCATTTCCTTAATTGCTTATTCAAACTTAAGTTCTAATATATCTATGCATACCTAGCGTTGAAAGATATAACTTTTCGTATTGAACAAAAGTATTACAGTGCACGGTGACAAGTTTCTCATACCTTCTAGGTTTCCTTGGTTTTGTTCGATCGGTTCGGGTATAGAGCATAAGCTCTAGCTTGTGTTGGTTGTGGCGCCTTTGTCGTCACCGCTTTGGTCGATATTGGGGTTGGTAGTGTATAGCCCTTAGTGGTTGGGTTTGGCTTGGTGGGTTGGGTTTCTATTCTTCCCAAGCGCACTAGCAACCCGTATTGCCTCGCTCGACATACACTACACGTGGTCTATGACATTTGGGACGAGAGGATTCTCATTTGTCCTTGTGGTGCCATGTTTCTTTTCCATGGCCTTTATTGCTTGAACTCCCAACACTTCCTTGATTGTAATCACTATGATTACCTTCCCCTTTTCTCTTGCTTTTATCATTAGCATTATATGACTGGGTGGGAGCAGGCTTATCCTCTGGCATAGCTGCCTCAATGTCTAAAGCCCGACCAAGAGCTTCAGTATATGATAAGTCTCCATGACTGGCAAGAGACATTCTTATCTCATATGCCTTAGACCAGATCTAAATTTCTCTTACATTTTCATGTCAGTATTCACTTGGTCCGGAGCGTACCTTGACATATCACAAAAGAGGCGATCGTACTCAGTCACTGACATTTTCTCTTGCTTAAGATTGAAGAATTCGATTTCCTTTTTCTTCCTATAGCTCTTGGGAATGTATTTCTCATACATTTCCGTTTTAAAATTTTCCCAAGTGAAGAAGTCCATTTGTTCTGGTGTTAATGTCTTCCTTCTTGCTTCCCACCAAAAGTCGGCAAGTCCGGTGAGTTGGAAAGTAACACAAGATAGTCTCTCTTGTCTTGCATAATGAAGGAAATCAAATATCCTTTCTATTGTTCTTACCCATTGTTCAAAGATCCCTGGACTTCCTTTTCCATTAAAGGTAGGAGGATTTTGCCTTAGAAAGTTCCTCAATTCTACGATCGGTGGAGGTGGGGATGGTTGTGGTATTTCTTTTTCGGGATGTGGGACTCTGCCCCTTCTCCCACCTCTTCCTCTAAGTTCTTGCTCAAGCTCGCGTCTAAGCGGCATTCTGGAATTACAAAGGCGTAATTAGCATTCACGTAATGCTTATTATAAATTATTCATAACATCTTCAGGCAATCCCCTCATAAAATGATTTTAGTAAAACCATTTACCCTTTTCATGTTCACTATTCGTGATTTCATGGAGATTTCAATTTCCTGAGAATAACTTTGTTCAATCATGATCGTATGGGTGGGGTATAACGAGTGACTTGTTAACGAGGATGCTATTTATCTCTTACATATTCATTTAAAAGAATCTCATGTTCTTTCTAACTTTAGCATCGTCCAACCTACTAATGAGGTTCTTAAACAATCAACTATCTTACTAATAATTGTAATATCTTCCTTTATCCCGTAATTGTATAGTGGTAATCTCCTCGACTTTTCTTAACTCTCGCTTCTTTCTTTGAGCATAATATCCGAAAGTTATAATACTTTCGTTATACCTTAGTCCTTACTTTTAGTATAAAGATTGTCATCATTCTAATCTATACAGTAAGGTAGTACATTTGTACACTATAATTTAGATTCCAAGCACCCATGTTTCATTGTCAAGTCTCAACGCCGGATATCTTCCCATACTTGGTTTAATACTAGAATAGCCTAGCTTTTCACATATCTTACTATTTGATCCATCGATCACACTATCTTTGGTTTAACCAAAGTCTCATTACTTGGGAACGATTCTACTTAAACATAACCTTTATCTATTTATGGATAAAGCGAAAAACTTGATATTGAGATACTATCGGTCCTTTATATCCATCAACTGAGTCTTATTCATTTCCATACTTTAAATACGTCCGACTTACTATCAAGGTCTTATGGACAAATAACTATCTTTAAAGATAAGTTGTAATCTTTCTCACTATATCATAATAAGAGGAGATTATATCTCAAGGATATCATATATTTTTCTTTACTTTTACTCTAGCACTCAATGCTAGTGAGTATCTCGTTCAGTGAGTATCTCGTTCATAACTCAATCATCATATACTCATGTGGAAATTATAACTTTTACATTATCGATCTTGGGAAAGCCCATCATGGTCGATCCACCCATGTATATCATAAGATGTATCTCGTCTCATTGAGAACTTTTTTTTTTTACATCATATCTTGATGTTTATCACTTCAACGATCTCGAAACTTTTAGGTGACAAGACATGTCAACCTTCGCCATACTTATTGGTTTCGTGGATTGAAGAAAATTTTATCATATCAACTTTCAAGAGGTCGATTTAACAATTCAAGATGGCAATTCGAGGGTTGGAATCAACATGTTCTTTGAACTGAATAATTGGGGAATAGGGTCCGAAGACCAGAATAATGAGTATTGAGATTTCTTTGGTCATATGGGGTGGCCAGGCCCGTCACAAATACTTTCTCAGTCACATGAAGGTTTGGTTTCCAACGAACGCTTTATGAAATTTTCTGATTGCAACTTCTTTTAGAAAGAGTGAGAACTCAAGTAAAATCTCAATTGGAACTGGATCATAGGGTTAAACACAATAACAGGATTTGGGCTGTGAATATGATTTGAAAACTTTATGCAACTCATCTTAGTTGTCATTAAAGGTTCTCATTCTATAAAAGTCGCAAGATCAGTATCAACTGTTTCTTTGATCACTTTCTTATTTCGTTTCTAACGAGAAAGTTATAGTCGATTGGTTTACCACACGTGAACATCCAAACAAAAGACTATACTCATGTCACTGGAGTATAGTGACATTCATTATCTCTAAATCATCATCCTCATCTCTGCTCTTTGACTTTCAGCTCTTTGTTTTCGCTATTCAGCCCGAGATTCTCATTTCGATCTCGATTCTGTCATATGACTGATTAAAATTCTCATAGTTCTCTTTCTATGTTCTTTCGCAGAAGGGATCATGCGACTTAAACAGCCTATGTTCTTTTGGGATAACATACCCATCATCAAAATAATCGAAATTTCATAACTATAAACATTCATAACATAATTCTTTCATAATAATCATGCTCATCAATTTCATTTAATTCAAAGATTTTAGTTTAGACATATCAATGTCAACACTTTCTCATAATATCATCATAACATAATCATATGTTGGTAGCGAACCAACATCTTTCAATATCATCATAACATCAAAATATATTGGTATCGAACCAATAACAATCAATCGCGTCATACGAAGATTACACGCTGGTAGCGAACCAACAATTTTCACTTCATCATACCAGCCAACTCCACATATAACAATATCATATCAAATTAATCCTAGCGGTATTCGCGATCCGCTTAGGAACAAATATCAATTTCATAAAACTTCATTGCAATGTTTGCAATTACTTTCACTTTCAACAGATTCGATAACTTTCATCTCTTTGGAAATATCATTTTCCATGTTCAAACTTTTCATTTCAAAATTTTGAGAAAGGGCATGTACTTTCAAACTTTTTCATTTTCAAAACCGAGAAAATCATTTACTCAACGCTTATCAAATTCTTTAAGTCTCCCATGAATACTGGGTCCATACCTACATATTCATGGAATCCTTTGAGCTTTCCTTGAATATGGGTCCATACCGCATATTCTTAAAATCTCTTTATTTCAAAACTTTCATTTTCTTGGAAAAATCATTTCACTTAGTAATTTTTGACTTTAAACTTCTCACCTCATTCTCAAAACTTTAAGAAAGTCATTTACCTTTTCCCACTGAGCTTGATGTGATGGAGTATTGAGCATAGTCACCGATCTCTAGATGTCTAGTGACTCAATCTAGACTTAACTTTGAAAGGAAATTGGGTTCAAGGAACGACCGCCTCGATACTAAGCGTAATACCGCCAACCCAAAGTACGATTAGTGCACCGGTACTAATGACGGGATTAACAATCGGAAAAGTAACTAATTATGGGATTGAGAGGCATATGATAGACAAACCTCAAGACTTCATATCATTTAACACGACAAACATAACTTACATATGAAACCGAATCACTCGCACCTTTATCAAAAGGGTTCAACTACTTTGAAGGAATGAGGTACAAACTCAAAACATAACTTAAGGTACTTTGCGGTGAAACATGTGGAATACACATACGATGTGTATCCAAGTTTAACTATCACGACAAAAGACCCGATCGCTCAACACCGCTCCATCCCATCCATCACCAACTCGCACATTTAAAAATAAACATGCGGTCGAGTACAAATAATGCACCCAATGGACTCATTGCCAAAACATTTTCTTTAAATTACACCGCCTATAAGTAAGACACAAGTGGTTTTAATTGAAAATGCCTGTGCTTGCTAAAACATTTTCTCATTTCTCAAAACATCGCTCGTAACATTTTCTCTTTGATGATCCATATCATTCACATAATCGCCATAATCGATCTCACGTCGTAGAAGTAGGCCTCCTTTCACCGACGCCGCGACCGCCGAATATGTTGCTAACGGCTCACAATCACATAGTCGTGATTACGATCCGATCAGATCCACGACCGCCGATGATGTTACTAACGGCTCACACACACCGGTGTACACGTTAACCCCAGCGTGAATTTCGCATCGACTAGGATCCGATATCGATTTTCTCATCAATCGGGAGCTACCTAACGATCAAGTCGGTTGGCGAACCAACCAACTCATATACTTTCATAGTTGGCTCGCCCAACAATCATGATAGATTCATACACAAAACATAAACACTTTGGGGTGTAATTATTTCATCAACATTTCTCAATGTAAATATCAGAATAAATACTTTTCATTTGCGTAAAGCAATAAATAAAAGTGGTTTTCAATAAAGCCCACCGGCACGTAGCTTTTCAATAAAGTTCCTTTCTAACGCCAACGCCAAGTCCACGCTCCACCTTTAACGTAAGAATTATTTTAGAACATCGTCACATATCGACAGAGTCGACATCGCCTATAACGCCCCATGCATCGAATAAGGCTATCGTCGGACTTATTATAACGTTTTCTAATCAAAATGATGTCGATTATGAATTTACCTATCATATAAGAAATATTCCATCTCTTTAGTACATAATGTACGTTTTAATGTATTTACGTGTCGTAAGTTACATTGTTACTAAACGTACTACGTCACATAAATCACGTAATATCGAATTACGTGCCCTTTGACCTTGGTCAACGTTTTTGGTCAACTATTTTGACTTAGTCAACATTTAGTCAACAATTTTGACTTTAGTCAACTCAAAGTCAACATTTTGACTTTTTAAATTTCTTTATGAAATTCTATCATTTTATGTGCAATTCTTGTTCTAAAAATTCTCATAAAATCATACTATGTCTAAAACATTAATTTAGATTATATTATGTAATTATACTTGATAAAATAAATTTATAATCATTAGTACACATAAGGTATAATTTTCGGTCATCACAATTAACCAACTAAACATTTTTCAAAAATTCCAATAAATTCACATAATACTTAATCACCCTTAATTATCCTTATTATAACATAATTGTTATTTATTATGAACTATTGTTTAATTTACCTAAGTCATATTCGAATTTTTTTTGACTTAGGTCCAAATAATTTTTATAAATTTCAATAAATTCACACAACCATATATTATGAATCTACATCATCAATATGATATAATAACACTTAAATATGGATCATATCTCAATATAATATCATATGTTATAATTTTCGAAATTTATGAACTTAGGTACTAAAGTTTTCCAAAAATTCTATATAAATCCCTATAGGCTTATTTAATACCCTAGATCATGATTTCATACTCAAATCAACAATTAAAAATCATAATCATCAACATATTACACCCACTTGATTTCGGTCCACATTCAAAATTTTATATCATGCTTAATTTTGTGATATAATTATAATACATGCTCAATAACATCATATAAATACAATATCTAAATATTTTAGCATAAGTTCCATAATTTTCGAAAATATCATGAACAAACTAAGCTTATAACATAAATTCTAACGGATGAAAATCGAAAATTCTAATACGTATACGAAGCTCGGAAGAATTCTAACCTTTTAATCGGAGTCGATTATCGGTGGCAACGTTTTTCTATCTAAAATTTGGTAAGGAATTTGATAAACTCTCCTTAAATTTTTCCTAACAATTTCGGTGGTTTAGGGAGAAAAAAAATGGAATGAGTTGGGACCTTATGCCATATTTATAGACCCTTTTCCACTTGCACTAAAATATCTTAGGAAATTAGAATTATTACACTTGTACAACAATTGCCAACTTTTCGTCCACTTGCCTAGTATAGGATAAGGTTTTGAATTTTCTTATCTTATCATACTAATCCTTATTAAATCCAAAAATGTCTCTTTCCCTTTTCCTAGTTGCTCACGGCAAGTTGCAATTAAAGAAAAGAAATCTTATCATTCCAATCACAATTTGTGCTCACGGCACTTTCATTTAATAAAAGATAAAATTTTCTTTTCATTCGTATAAGGTTCACAAGTTCACGCCACTTTCATTAGTTATTTTGATGAAATATTCTTTAATTATCCACTTGGTATACTAATGATAAGGTTTTTAATTTTTTTAATTATTATATTATATATTATATTCATTCAACCATCCTCAAAAAAGAATCGAGAATTCATCACTAATATATATATATACATAGCTTGGCTATTTCAAAACAAGGAAAAAATTTATTTTATCTTCTATCAATATTCATGAATTAATATGTCATTATCAAAGTATATTTTACTAGTAATACTTTAGAGAATATCAATTGAAAAGTCAAATATTATACACTTTGAATTTTCAACATGTTCACACTTCATTGTCAACAATTTCACCTACTACAAGACAAGGATCATAGTTACTTGTTCTAATTGAATACTTACTCCATCTTATCTAATAATAATATTGCCAACTTAATAATAGCTTAGATTAATAATAGCATGATATTTGTACCCATTTCACACTTAATGTCAAACTTTTCGGCATCTTTCCTTTACAAGTGGCCTCCCACTTGTATAATTCATAATATACCTTATCTTATACATTAATAATGCCTCACTATAATAATTAATTCATAGCATCATCAAAAGATAAGGATTTAATTCATTTATTCTTAATTGCTCACATTTTCGGCAATGTTGTAGCTTAATTGCTAAACATTTTATTTTCTTATATTTAATAGATATATGACATAATATATGTCCTAGATGATAAATTAAATCATAGAAAAAATTATTAAATTAATCCCATGTCACAACTTCATATTTTGAATCATATTTTAAAAAAATAGGAACAATTTATCCAATAATTGTTCCTTAATTCTCTAGCAATATTTTAATATTAAATAATGCTCTTATATCATAAAATAATCATAGAAATTTAAATAATTTAATTCCTTGATCATTCGACTAATTTATCGAACTATCTCAAAACGTTGACGCTCAAAACTCTCGTAATCAATCATCTCTAAAATGTTCAGTAACCAATTAGAATCACTTTATTCACTTCTATAATAATAGGAATTCAATTCTAAGCCTCGATGCTTAGAAAATATCGTAAGACTTAATCGTCGTATTTTATCGATATTAAACATACGTTCGAAGGAATATCGAAAACTATATTCCTTAATTCACCAAGCGTCAGTGAATGTCACACAGACATCATCAAATTATGCTTAGTCAAAATCGAGCGTTAACTAATTAGGAGTTTAATTATCGAACTTAAAACCCTAATTACGATTTAAATTATCGTAATCAAGCATTAAAATTGCGGGATATTACATATTAACTATGCACCTAAAGGTATATATAAAATATAAAATATATCTATGGGAGTAATACATGTGAGTGGGCCATACTCCTATTTGTGTGTACTTAGTGTTGTATGCATATTTTTATGCATGTGTGACGTGTCTTTGTGTGTGTGTTACATTGTGTCGTGTGTGTATAGACGTGCGTGGAAGAGTGGTGATAAGTGTTACCCATAATTGCCACCTACCACCCATTATTCCCTAAGACTACTGATCTACACCTAGTTCCCTTATTCCGTAATTACTCTTCCTTTCTCTGAATTCCTTTCTCACTAACAACTCTCATTTCCTCTCTCAATTCTTCTTCACTCGACTCTCCATAGCCGACATCGATGAGCTCGGCCAAACCATTCCTCATTTTTCCTCTCACCGTCATTCTCTTGAACAAGAAATGGCTTATGGACACCTCGTAATCAAGGCAGCCCCACACTCAAAGCTCTTATATATTCTTACTCTCCATCTTCCAAGACTCCATCGGTAGTACAAAAGGCCAATGGCTTAGTCCGATTTCAAGGTGAGGTTCATCGTGTCTCCTTCTTTCTCCCTAGCTAAGAACCTCACTCATCTTATGTCTTGGCATACGACCCTACTTGCTAATTTGGAAGTGGATTTTATAACTCTTGTTGGTGTAGGAACGCTAAAACATTTCTAAGCTTTGAGCTCAACGCTTCTTCGTCGATCTCTTGTTAAATCATCTCAAAGGTGAAGAATACTCACCTTGAGCTAGTATTCAAATTACATGCATGCATGTATGCCTAAGTGCTTGAGATTGATGGGTTTCACATGTGAGTGATTGCATGTCATTAAATTGTATGATTCCACCCGCTACTATGTCAGGTATCGATCGTGGATGGATTGCATGATTTAATTGATTAACTTGGTTGGGGATTGGGATGATAAATTTATTATTTCGCAATACACGATACCTATGAAGTGTTTGTTCAATTGCTCATGTGAGTCAATATGCTAGAATTTTAATTACAAGTATGTTCACTAAAACCGGAAGTAGCTTGCGAAGACAAGAACTTCAATCGAATTATGTGACTAGGTTTCGTGATTTCACGATAACCAAATTTTAATAAGTTCAACTTAAGTATGTCTAGTATGTCTATGAAAATTTCAAGTCAATACAAGGTGATTTACTATTTTCACTACTACAAATATCACTTTTCACACCTTATGACTACGCTTTTAAAAAGCGTAGTCTATAGTATAGACCACGCTTTTTATCAAAAGCGTAGTCTATGTGCAAATTTTTGAATATAGACTACGCTAACAAAAGCGTAGTCTATGTGCGTAGTCTATAGTGGGTATAGACTACGACAAAAAGCGTAGTCTATGTGCGTGTTTTAATAAAAAGCGTAGTCTATGTCATAAATTAAAAAAACACTAAATTACAAGATTTTTCAATTAGGAAATTCCTTTTGATTTAAAAAGCAATAAAAAGTGTCTTGGAGTTACAATTGTTCCAACATACATACTTTTCTTCTTCCCCTAGTGTTCATTGGCCGATAGACACCCTACCCCAAACCCACTCACCTCCCACGCCACTTTCTCTATAAATAATAAATTTTTGATTTCATTTCCAATTTATTGTATTTCTCCACAACTGTATTTCTTGCAATTTCATCACGATCTCTCGCCTCCGCTAAATCCTCCAAGGTCAAAATTGCGGTCAAAATCTCAATTTAATAAGAATCGCTTTTCTTTTGTTTGGAGAGGACATATAGTGGCGGTGTTTGAATTAGTCCGATAATTTGTGGTTGTTTTAGGCGGCCGGAGATGGATAGCAACAATTGGATCGCGTGAGGCGTGTTCAGATGCTGTGTCGGTCATCGGCGCCAAGCGCCCATGGTTGTGCATGGTCGTTCAAGATGCATGAGCCCATCGGCTCCGGCCCGCACAGCCAGATCTTTAGCCCGATAATTTTGTCTTCGACGGTCGGCTACCGGAAATAATCATGAAGGGCATTACAGGGTGCGGAGTTGATCGATTCCGTTCTCGATGTCGTCGTGAAAGAAGCGGAGAAGCCGCGATTGTTTGTAAGGTATCTATTACGAGTTATCCCTTCGATTCGCTCATTTTATGTTATTCGATTCAGATGCGCATCTCGTGTTTGTGTGATGATATTTCTTATCGCTATCAATTCTAAGTTTCTTTTCGATTTTCTACAATCTTTTGAAATTCTAGATCTTCTTTCCATTTTTCTACAATCGCTTTGAAATTCCGATCCCCTTCCGTTTTTTCTACAATCTTTGAAATTCCGCATCCCTTTCCATTTTTTCTACAATCGTCTGAAATTCGGATCTCCTTTTCCAAATTTATTGCGATCGCTTGAAATATTGCTCTCACATGTTTATTTGTATGTCTTTGTGAATGAATATGGTAAAATAGCCCGATCTCGATTGATTCACCTTTTGTTCGCAGATGCTTTGCTAATGATTGTTTATGAGGCTAATCCAAATAGCATCTATAACTGTAATTTTCTCGATGATAATGTAACATAACGTGCAGGATTCCAAGTGTGCCATTCTTTGGGAGGAGGAACAGAACCTGCATGGGTACTGTTGATCTCAAAGATAAGGGAGGAATATCCAGACAGATGATGCTCACCTTCTCCGCTTTTCCCATCTCCCAAAGTCTCGGACATCACAGAGCCCTACAATGTTTGGTATATCTTGTTAGAAGGATATTCATGTGTCAAGTTCTGGTCTCGTGGAAGGTCCGCACCATGGAAGCATACTTTGGAAGGTGGGTTCTATAATTGACATCTTTTTTTTTTTTAAATATAGATACATAAGGCGCTTATTAATCGGTTCCTTCTATTTGGAACGCCATTTCATGAAAGAACTATTGTCCAGCCTAATTTTCTAAGTGACAAGAAGATATTGTTGTTTACTTGGGGATGCATGTCTTAAAAATTAAGCTTCTATGTGCTTGCATAATAAGACCTGTGCATACTACAAGATCGATGGTCTTATAGGTTGGAATGGAATAGGAGAACTTTGAAGATGCCGAGGAATCTTTAGATGGAATATGGTAGTGATCAAGGATTGAAACAATAATATGATTTATTTTATTTTGATTGTTGTTATGAAAATATGAAATATGGTGGAGACTAGAGGGTGAAGATTAGCAATGTCTATTTCAAAGGACATTGTAATGCTAGCTTATGTTTATTTTGTGATTGTGTGGCACATGCTATTTGATATATCGGTTTCAAAATGGTCTTCAACACCGTGATCATTATTACAAATGCTATATTCGGATGGGAATTAAAAGGCACAACCGTGAGCTTTACTCCTGCCGATGTTGTCAATCGACCTCTTCATTGGACAATTTATATGTTTCAAATAGACTTGGGAATACTATCGATCCCAACAATTCTAGTCTTCATATTTTGCACATTAATGTTATGTTAATTATTTATTGTTATTTTTCCACCATGCACTATGTGTTTTTCTGGTCGGTGATCTTTGCCGCAAATTTCCTTTGCTTACTTTCACAGCAAGTCGTATACTGCTAAGAAATTTATTGCAATTTGCGGGCCATTGTTTTGCCTTACCTAAATCAATGAAAATTTGTTAATGATAGATTAAGCCTCCGGTCAAGCCTACTAATATAATTGTAGATCTACCGCTGCTCAAGATTCGTGGCACGATTTTATATCAAAAGTATGTCTCTATTTCTTCCTTGCATCCCTTCGTGCTTTTGATGGTATAGAGATGTACATGGTAGCTCGACCGATAAATTAACTGCTTTTTAATACTTTAATTAACGGAAGTGGCTATATCCGATAATCGACTGTGTGGTCAAATAAATAGTCCGAGCTTGAAAGGTTCTTTCCTTATAAAAATTGATGAACGATCCGAGCTTGAAAGAAACTTTGTCGAGATTTTGAACTTAGAACAAAGTTGTGATACATTTTCAACTTGAGGTGTTGTTTCATGAGATTACCCTAAGACTACTTTTAGAGAAAATCGTGATGATTATGTAGTTTTCATACTCTTTAACCAAAGGACTTGGCCTTATTAGATAATTGAAGCACAAGAAAATTCTTTGTAATGTTTTATACTGCCTTATATGCATGAAAGAAGTACCATTATTCAGCTACTTGGTCCCCACACCATCTATTTTTTGCAATCCTAATCTAATTCATGATCTTCATTTCATTCTTTGGTTTTGCTTGCCATAATGATTTTTTCTATAACTAAAATTTGATCTTATAGATGTCAAGGAAGATGTTTAGTTTTTTTGTGGAGTTTCCATTTGGAAATGTTGATATAACAAATTCATTAGATTTGTGAGCATCAGTAGATGTGGTTAGTGGTCAACCCCATCAATGATAACCACTCTTTTATTGCTCAATATTTATTTTCATAGCCATTCGATTCTTTGTCGAGGTTCACGCCTAAGAGATCGAGTTGAGCTATGCACTCTTTTATCTCGAGGATTTGAAAATTGATGTTATAGTCCAATTTTGGAGCTTAGCTTTCCTTTTGAGTCTCAAGAAATGAGGATGTAGAACTTTATCGAGTTAAATAGTTGTCTATAAGTTATTTTAGTATAACTCATTTTCACGAGTAAGTTCATATTTTGGTTTCTTTGTGAATGATATGATCAAATGTCACAAGAATCATGTCTTTTATTTGGTTTTGCTGCGCATAATAATAATGTATCGACTATTGCAAGCTTGTGGGCACCAGCTATAGTCGTGAGTATTTTATTTATGTATGTGTGTATATGAGTGTGTTCTCTTTATGTAAATGAAATTTAGAATAAAACGTATCTAGATAGCATTTAAGCTAAGTACTTTGTCGGCCAAAATCTCTTTGGTCTGGATTAATGAATACGTATGAATGTGTTCATCTTGCCTCTTCCCACAACTAAAATTTGTTGTCGCACATCTATGATAAAGGATAGGGAGTAACGCTCCAAAACAAAGCTTTTAGAAGGATTTGGCTCAAGATGACTATTGAGATGGTTTGAGGTTTCCTAGCTCAATCTGTTTTTCTGCTCGTAGTGCTTCAAGTCATGTTGCCAACAGCTCTAAATGAAGGGTTCTTGCATAATTTAGGACATGAAAACTACTTCGTAATCCCCGTTTCACATCCACTGCTTGATGATCGTGCATATATCAATGATGCCATGTTTAACTGTGGCATGTATTTGTGAAATTGACACGATGCAAAACTAAATTAGAACAAGAATTTCTATTCCGTGATATAAATAGCTTATGTACATAAAGACCACATTATCAACATATATGATATGTAGTAGATAGTGTTTTATAGAACTATGTATTAATAGTTAGTAACATAGTGTGACAATATGACAATATATTATCAAGAAGGATAGATTTTGGCTCGCATTTCTTCAAAAAGTTAGGCCCATGATCCCATGATGTCATCCAATTGTTTGCTCTTCTTTGTCTCATTAGGTTGAAAGGGTATTTCGTGAGATCAATGGCGATATCGAAGGGTCATTAGTTATTACTTTATCACTTAAAAACTTCCGTGGTGCTCTCCATTTACTTGACTGCCATCGTATTTTCTTTCAGTATTATTTACATTTATTGCTAGAAATTTCCTGATGCTCTCTTCTTCTAGAGATCTCAAGAGTTTGTTTGAGAAGTTTTAATCGAACGCTCGATATACATTTACCTCCTAATTACATTTTAGTCGCCCTAGAAACAATGACTAGATTAACTAAACTTATAAAAAGAATTTGTTAGAACTAGGAAGATCAGGTATTTCATTTCTTTAATATAATCATTTTTTCATACAAGAGTGCTAATATTCTATTTTGAATTGTTAATAGTTTCAAATCGGTCTTACCTCAAGAGGACATTGATGAAGTTCATGTTGAATGGGCAAATTTCATGCTTCTTCACATATAGTCTTGTGATGTTTTAGTTGTAGTTATGATCTTATGAATTATTTTTGATAGGATTTTGTAGTGAATGAAAAGCAGTTGTATATTTTGATAAGGATTTGAAGTAATGAAACAGATTGTATATTTTTGTATAGTGATTTTGTTTCGTAATGAAAACAGATTGATATTTTTGAATAGTGATTTTGAACGTAGTCGCAAGTATATTTTAATCTCATTTGCTATGCTATTAATTGTAGGTTTAAATAAAGAAATTAACTACGGTTGAAATTGAAAACCGTAGTTGTTATTAAATCGACTAGTTGTAATAGAAAAGCGTAGTAAATTTTGCATAAAAACTATAGTAAATAAACTCAAAACCGTAGTTAATACATATAGACTACGAAGAAATCAATGTGGACCCGACAAAGGGCAAAGCAATTAAGAATGAAAGTCGCCAATGACCTAAGATAAGATGAGCAATTTATAGATTAATTGATCGCTATCAAAGAGCCCTTGAGAACTCTCTAAAGTAGCAAGACCAATAACATAGCTACCCCAAAAGGAATGAAATTACGGAGTAATAAAAAGAGAGGTTATGTATTAATATGAGAAAGATAATAGCTTATGATCACAATGACTTAGGCCACATGAATGGAATTTTTCCAACTCCTCGACTTGAAAATAGTGATGAGTATAAATACCAAAGTCTTCAAGACATCACTCCTATGACAATAAGTTAAGAACCCTTCTCAACTTGCGAAAGTTTGAATTTATTCTTCGAGCAAGGAAATGTGGACGCAGGATGAGAAAGATGGCTCAATTAGTAAAAGATTATAAGTGTGATAAATGATCACCGAGGATGGTAAATGTAGAATCTAATACCGAGTTATAAAATTCAACCTAAATCATAGTATGTCCCAACAAAAAGGAAAACTCATTGAAAGTTTAAGAAAATGAGAATGTAAATAGTCGGGCATTCAAGGATTTAACGAAGTTGTACTCTCACACCCAAGGTGACATATGACTAAAAAGAGAATGTTGATGGGAGTAGAATACAAATTAAGATAAGGAATGAAAGGTCAAGAAATTTAGGAAATACTGGACAATGTTATATCCTCTAAGGAAGGATATATATATATATATATATATATATATATATATATATATCTCAAGCAATGATAAGCTTATAGATGAAACCAAGAATAAAGTTCATGACCCTTCTCATACCGCCCACCAGCAATTTTAAGATATGTTATGATTTACGAGAAAGGTTAGATAGTAAGGGATGAATTGAGATGTAACCATGATTGTCGAACCGTGTCTCGGTTATCAACAAGTGAAGGCATCAGTATCAAAGGCCTTATAAGAGGTTATAATCTTAGAGCTACACGAATGAAAATGGAATGATGTAGCAATGAATCCTATGACAGTGTCCCGCCAAAGTCATAGAAGTTGCACTACTATACGGGTAGTAGTGGATCGACTCACCATTATGTTTTGTCTCGCCCACCGGATGACTCATAGACCCGATAAGTTAAGCTCCGACGCACAAAAGGGAATTGTATATTTACGGGAGTACCAAAACCTATCGCTCGTGACAGAGACTCCAAGAGTACCCCTAGATTTTGAACTAAACTCCCAAAAAGAGTTAAAACGAGGTTGAACCTTAACATAGTTGCTCGCCACCGCCAGGCGGCTAACAAAAAGGACAAGATGAACGCTTAAGGATACGATGAGAACATAAATGTTAAACCCGGATGCAAGTGAGAACGATTGTACCACTTGTTAAGTTATACAACCGTAAATACAACCAACGATCAATATAGCATTACGCGGTATCAGATCGAAAGAAGTATCAACCACCACTTTATTGTAACAAAGTAGGTGAGCAGAGGTATAAAGTTCCCGACGCCGTAAAGCTTAAACGAATGAGATATCCGCCAAATAAGGCAAAGAATAAGAAAAGCTAAGGACGATTAAAAGTCTTACGCCGACACGCCAGAACTGAAATGCATTTTTAAATGCGTAATTGTTTTTAAGATTTCTCCATCTAGAGAAATTACAAAATCGATACGAGAATGCCGAGACCACGCTTTGTAGAACTCACGAGCTTCTAATAATAATAGGCCTAGTAGCCTATAACTTGGTATTCCCACCAAATTCGGAAAAATACGAAATATTTTTTCCACATGTCATAGTTAATGAAATACGAAATGACCCAATTCACGAAACCAACATGATGACGTGACCTTTGACTCGATGAGTTATGATGAAAATCTACGACTAATCGGATCGCATTTATTCAACGATTAAGGAATCAAGTTGGGTTTTAATGAAAATCCAATGGAAGAACCATGGACAAAAGTGGAAAACACGTGGAAAGATAAGATGTTAAGATACAAAGATACCCCATACTTTATGAGGTATGCAAATTTCGGACTAAATTTCTTTTTAAGGGTAGGAAGTAATATCCCAGAGAATTAGACGCCTAATTACGGTTTTGAAACCAGAATTAGAATTGGCCGTGACGATTCAATCAAGAAGATAGTGAATAATGGTTTCGATTATTTACTTAAGGAACGAATTCTATTTTATATTCACCGAGAATTGTGAATTTAGAAATAGAAGTTTGTAAAGCATATCGACAAGATATTTTTAACGCCGATTACACATCATACGTCAAGATTTTGTGAAATTTTCTGAGTAAATAAGATTGGAATTAATTTTCATATTAATTCCTATGTTACTAGAATTTTAATTATAAAGTAAGTTCAAACCATCGCGACCATTTTGAGATGAGTCGATTATGATCATTTTGAGACGTTTTGAACGTTAACGCCTAGAGATGTTTTGAGAGATGAGTTCAATGATCCGGAAATTATCCCAATTAATTTCCTATCATTAATTTATATAATTACAGTAATATTAAATATTAAAATCAATTTTTGACTTATTTAAACTCGATATTCATGAAATGGGTTTCAAAACCCTAATTATACAAATTAGGTTTTCTCGCACAAAATGTGCTATAATTTTATCCTATGCTATTAATTATTATCTAAATCATATATTATGATATATATGATCTAAAATTACATGAGTATCAATAATAGGTGTAATTGATATTTTTAATCCTATTTTTCCAATTTAGCTTCGATAATTTCGAATTATTGGCTAAGGTATGATTTAATTATTTTATGACTTGTATTTTATACCTATGATCATGTATGATATATATATGGTATTAATGTACAAAAATAAAATAATCCTACCTATTTGGACCCCTAAACCTTAGGCCATCATGGATTGACATGGCATGATGGTCACCTCCTTAACACCCAATGCATGGAAAGCCTTTCTAGCCTTACACTAATCATCACCACACTCTACACACTCAACCATGATTCCTATCAGTGTGTGTGTGTGCCTAAGAGAGAGAGAGACATGGAGAAACTCTTCCCATACACTTCATTTCACTCATAATACATTTTCTCCTCTCTCCCCAAAATTTTCAGACCTCTCCTCCTTTCCTCTTCTTCTTCTCCTACACCATTTCCACCATGGAAGAGAGCTCAAGCTCCATCTCTCTCTCATTCATCTTCAAATTCGTGACTAAGGTATAACTATCTCCTATGACTCTTAGACATGATTAAATCATACTTGCATGGTTAGATTGATGATCTTGGTGGTGATTTGGGGTGATAGATTCACCATTTTCGTGGTTATATGAAATGCATACAAAAAGAATAAGCTTAAAACTGAAAACTGGAAGTATGTTACGAAAACAGTAACTTCAAAAAATTATTTGACTAAGTTACAGTGGTCCGATGAATGTGAAATTTTACTATGTTGAAATTAAACATGTCTATTACGTCTCTGTAAAATTTCAAGTCAATAAAACTTTATTTTCTATTTTAATTCTATTTTTCAAAAACACTGCACAAATCTGTAAAATTTCGGTGTTCATCACCCACGGTCCGTGGCTTTCGTTTCGAGTTTGGATAATGGTAAAACTCTAAAAATTGGCATAAACATAAATTAGCATGTCTAGAAGATCTATGTAAATTTTCAGAATTTTATAAAAATGTTTACTATTTATTCCAGATTTTTCAAACGAACTGCACAAAACTGTCACTGTAGTGATAGCTTGTAGTAAAATATTTTTACCTCCCAATCTATTTTGAATCATGAGTAAGGCGTTTTCTGGATTAAACTAGACTTAAGTGGATTTTCAATATGATTGGTTTCATTCCTAGATTCCTTATAATGAACTCACGGTGAATTTTTAAAGTTGACGCATTACAGTAAGCTTTTTGGACAAACTGCCTTAGTAAAATTCTATGCTAAATGACTGTCCGTGTACGACTTTTGCGTGAGATATTCGAGCCGTTTGTAATCCGATTTTGACTTTGGTTTCTTCATAAGAAATGTTCCTTACCATGTCTAGTTGTGATCTGAAAGTTTGATCCCAAACCAAGCCTTATAAGTATACTGTTCATCGACCCAAAGTCACCTACTTGAATGTTGTCCTTTCCAACTAGTCAACTTTGAACTTACGTATTCTCGATGCATCAAGTATCTTCCAGTACGGTCTTCATGAAACATGTAGTTCTTATTACAAGGGTTCTAAAATGGTATCTTTCAGTCATTTTGGTATTGTGAGTTAAAAGTTACGAGCCTCGCAAAATCCCTCGTCGTTAAGCTAAATCTGGAAATCCTGAAAATTTTTCTAAGTATAGAAGAAGTCAGTTCGAGTTGCCCACTTTGAGAGCCTCTATCTCCAAAACCACGACTCTTTTGGGTCGACTTCCTTCTTAGAACTTATAGTACATATTTAGAGGTTTCCAGAATGTGTCTTTGTGCGGTCATACGTATTTTTAATCAAGAGTTATGAATCGTCAAAGTATGACACTCTAAATCTGAAATTCTGAAAAATATTCTAAGTATAGAAGTCAGTTCGAGTTGCCCACTTTGAGACCCTATATCTCCAGAAACACGACTCTTTTGGGTCGACTTCCTTCTTATAACTTACAATACATGTTTAGAGGTTTCCAGAATGTGTCTTTGTGCGGTCATACGTATTTTTAATCGAGAGTTATAGATCGTCAAAGTATGACACTTGGGTTGTTTTAAGCTGTTTTGCTGAAAATTAAACACTGAAATTTAACTAAGTGTTGAAACTCCCCATGTGAAACATGCCTTATGTGACTAACATGCTATTAATTGATGCATTCATATGATATGTCGCAAGGTACATTAAAGCATTAATAAGATGCACGAATTTAGGATAAAACAACAATATGATATTTTTACCAAGACGCCTTAACGTGAAATATTTGACTAGGCGCTACTACATGATCAATTGATTGTATATCATGCCATGATATACACTCAAGTAGAAATATGGGTTCTAAGACCCGATGGATGTTTCAACCCAAAACCTCAAAGCCGTGAATAGATAGGCTAAGCGTTTCAGACTCACAATCCAAGAAATCTTAGACAATCTACACCAAAGGGCTTTTATCTTCAAATGTGGGCCTTTTCTTACCCCACTAAATGTGACTTTAATGTTATTCCAAATGAGTTTATTTACGACTTATTCTACAACCGTTATCAAATGTTTTATCGCATTACCGCCAAAATATTTCGTTTGTGTATGGATCCTATCTGCTTTGCGGGTAAATTGTGGAGATGGTTGGAACTTTATTATGACAAGTTATGTCATTTGGGTCGCGCCCAACCTTTTAATGTCGGGTCCGTGTCTTGGGATGATAAAATGCCCGCTAGATTGGCGGAAGGTTGGAACTATACCGTGTTAACATATGCTTGAGAGAGTGATTGTGGTTTGACGGGATTACGGTCGGTCACGGCGTCCGAGATGGGAGGCCTCCTCTCGACGCTTATTATTTATTATTATTATTATGTATTGTGACTATGAGATACGGACCATACACACCAAGAAAATGTGGCAAGCTACTTTGAATCGAATGATTTTAGTAAGCCTGACAAGGCCTTTAACTAAAACCCTTGCGACTTACTCGACATTGGCGTAATTTAATATTATCAAATGTTTTGGCATGAGTCCACCGAGTGCATTCTTGTACTCACCGCATGTTTGTTTTAAATGTGCGTGTTGAGCGGATGATGGGTGCAAAGTGTTGAGCAATAGGAATATTGTCGCCGAAAGATTTATACCTTGATAGTACATCGTCATATGTACATATCACATGTTTTCAATGCAAGAACTTAAGTTATGTACTAAAGTCCAAGGACATGCTTGTCATATGAATTACGGCTTTTGTTATGAGAATTTCGCTTAATTATACCTGCTAGAGTTACAATCCCTTCTAAATCCTACTTAGGATCGAGGGGATATACATTATATATATATATAATGATTTATTTGATTTTTGTTGTTAAAAATAATAGGATATGTGATATTATGAAATATTGGTTAATGTTTGATGTTAATATTACATGTTATTGCATATATAACCATTTTGTGCAAGGTTGGAATTTATCAATATGTATATATATATACATGAAATTACCGAAATGAAATTAGGATAGAAAACATGGGTTTAAAATTTTAATGCATGATATGGAGTGATATTTCATGTTTAGTATATGGTATAAGCATAATATAATTTTGTGGAATTTATCAACACCAAAGCTCACTAAATTGTGATTACCGAAAACTTTGGACAATTTTTAACCTATGGTTTAAAATTTTATATGATGATATTGGGTTGATAATTAACTTCTATAGTATGATAGGAGTATAACATGATTTTATTGGAATTTATTAGATACATATGCTAATTGTTGCTAATTATCGAAAACGTAACAAAATGGCTAAGTATGAGTTTAATTCTAATGTTAAATGATGCTATGATAGTGAAATTATAAGCTTGGAATGAATGGTTGTGATTAGAGTGGATGAATGGAACACTTATGCACACTTACACAATGATTGTGTATTGCATTAGAAATTAGGGTTTTCTAATGCTTAGTATAGTTTATGTTGTGTATGGTTTTGTTGATGTTGAATGTTTATGTTTATGTTGAACCGACAAACCAAAACCCCGAACGTAAACAACATAATACTATATGAACGAGAATCCAAAAAATCGACCAATTTCGATAACTTAAGACTAATAAACGAGAATCGAAGTTAGACACAAATTAGGGTTTTATTAATGAAAGGATACTCAAACGTGAGTTCTTACGTTAGAAAACCAAAAGTCGAGCTACAACGTTAATATTCAATAACGACAACTCTCATACGATATTAGTTTCCATGTAATCACAACTCGATAATGAATAACGATTATACGACTTATGTAACCTCCGGCGAGTTAAGTTAAATAGACAATGTCGTAATGTGTAAGCAACGATTCGAACACATGATGTCGATCCTTATGTCTCAAAAGCCGAGTTAATATTCCCGAAGTACTCCATTTATTCTTAAGTACTAATTACTTACATGATAGCATATGTCCACTGATTTGTAAGTCAATATTCCTCTTTAATTACCGTACACACGACAAGTCGTCACATAACCTACTAGACTTAA
This sequence comes from Salvia rosmarinus, assembly GCA_036937905.1. NCBI lineage: Eukaryota > Viridiplantae > Streptophyta > Magnoliopsida > Lamiales > Lamiaceae > Salvia > Salvia rosmarinus. Next base: position 38,192,663 of record CM072814.1, read on the forward strand.
CTATAATTGTTATGTCTAGTTAGTGGCTTGAGAATATCCTAATTTACCAATCATAATTTGATTATCGATAACCTATAACGTAATAACGTTATAATAAAACTAAGGTTAAGAGTCACTGATAGACTCGAATATGTGATTCATAATTGAAGTTCACCTATGAACGATGAGGTAATATAGCTTGAGAATTGGGAATGTAAGATAATAGAAATTATCTTAAAACAATCACATAAAATCATAAAGAAACCCTAATTGGAAACTTTAAAGTCGTAATTTATAGCGACCATCGATCGATAGAAAGAACCTAAGAACGGCTATTTTCTTATGAAGGTTCGATCGGGCGAAGTTGCCGAGGAAGGATACTCACCGCCATTTAGAACCACTAAGCTTTGATTAGCAGTGGGCTTTCTTGAAACGAAAATGTTATGCATATCTCAAAGCATGTTTTACAAAGCTTATCAAATATTATCACATGAAATGTTATCGAACGCCAAATGTTTATGTTTTGTTGTTATCCTATCCGAGATTGGTATGTGAATGTGTTGGTCCACCAACGTTAAAAAGGGTAACGATCTGATCCGACTTAGTTAAGGACTAACTCGGATTGTGTACACGCATGTGTTGTGTGTTAAGGTTAGCTACCTCGGTCGGTCACGGCGACTATGTGTAGGTGGCCACCCATAGTGCGCGAATGAATGAATGAATGAATGATCGATATGGAAACAACGTGAATGAAATAGTTCGCCAACGCTTTTGGAAAACTATAAAATATTTGATAGGCATGAGTCTTTTAACTAAAATCCTCATGCGCTATTGTGGGCGATTAATAACTTTGACAAAGAAAATGTTTTGGCAACGAGCCCACTGAGTACTTTTGTACTTAGCCCCGCATGTTGTTTTGGACGTGCGGGTTGAGCAAGGATCGATGATGGGTGCGAGGTGGTGCAGAGTAGCACTATTTTTGATGCTTAATTAGAAAGGTTTCTAGAACCTGGGCATGCATCGTCATATGCATGTCCACACGCTTAATTGCCGCCTAACTCGATATTATTAATGTTTTGATCATAACCGCTTATTTCCGTATTGAATTGGAGGTCGACCTCATACTTTAAATTTCGCCTCGATGGGTTATATGAACCTTGAACCTTTTGACAAGTCCTTCTAGGACTTGAGTTGGTATCGATTGTTTATCCCTTTAACCTATGTGTTATTAAGTAGTTGATTGGTTGATTGCCTTGATTAGCTATGTTTATTTCACGCTTTATCATACCGTGACGATCCATATGATCCGTACTTCATTGGAAAGTCGAATCGTCATAAAGTGGTATCGAGCTCTTACGCCCGAACCATAGAAACCCTTTCCTCAATCTCGAGTCGAAAGTTGAGTCTAGAAATTGTTTAGGTTTGATCACATCGCGACTTGCACTCCATCGTCGTCCGCTCAACGAGGAAGAAGGTAACCGTTTCAACTAAAGGTTGTTTTGAAATGATTGAAGTATATGAAATGTGAATTTGAAATTTCAACTTGCCTTGTTGGGAAATTGAAAATATTTGGAAAATGGAAATTTTGAAATTGAAAAGTTGTTTCAATTGACTAGTCATTAGCTTGAATGAAAGTTACAAGCTTTTAGAACTTGGTAAATGAGTAAATGAGAATGCTTGAGTATCGCACAATGTGTCGCGATTTATGTTTACTGTTGTATACGAAGCATGATAGAAGCATGATGTAAATGAGTATGTTTCCCCATGAGAACATAGACTCTTAAGACGCATGATCTCTTTTGCGCCGAACTTAGTATGAGAACATAAGATATCCCCAATTGAACGAAATACTAAGGAGAAACGAGAACATAGGAATCTTAAGGATCACAATCCGAATGGAATCGATGATGAGAACGCGACGAGTTACGATGACGAAGCGATTGCTCAACTAGAGGACTACACTGCTACGAGTCCCAACCTCTCGACATGAAGAAATTCAACACCACGCGTGTTACCTCTATCGTGGCATATGTAAAAGAATGAACGATAACATTATGGTTGTGTAAAATGAAATAATGATTGGTAAGTGCATAATGAGAATAGACATGATGTGATACGATAACATGAGTAGAAATAAAGATTTCAAACCCAATAAGCTAGGGTGACCTCGTAACTTCTACCCAAGGCTAGACGTCGATCGTTACTCCTACTCTAAGAAACCATACCGCCTCTTCCCAAGACCCAACCATGAAAGTCGTACCATAGAATTTAGAATTTTAGGTCATAGTAGAATATAGATTGCTATAACCTTTGTTGTATAGATGTCTTTGTATACATATCTTCTTTTAGATACGCCGTTATGTTTACCGTGTCCACCATAGTGAAACTTTCCTTTCGGATGGCTCGACGTGTTCATAACTAGGCACCTTTGTCCTCTAGGGCCACCCCGAGGAGGTTATACGATCGCATCGCTCCTACCGATGTGCCGCGAGACGACCTTGGCGAGTTTTGGCACACTTCACACGTCGATGGGGTGCAAAGACATGCCCGGTACATCGCATTATGAAGGTGTACTCTACCGATCATGAGACCGCCATCCGATCGCGTGGTTACGCCTGTGAAATATCGGTGGACTACATTTACCGCCGTCGAGAGCTGACCGGAGGCGGATCCGCCCGCTTTGCTAGCCACTGAGCTATGTGTTCACGAAGGTACGGAGCTGCACCACGCAGACCGTATCTCCCTGCACGGGAATACACTTGGCGTGACGAGATTCCGGAGTGGCTCCATCCAGAGGTGCCTCGCTTAGCAGCTGATGGACCGGTGTTCTTGCCTGGCAGCAGCAGGAGCATGTTCGAGGCAGGACCTTCCCGCCCCCGACAGCTCACCTTCCCCGTCCTACCACCAGTAGGATTCCATCCTCGCCATTGCCCGCCCAGGCCATCACCGCCGGTCATGCCATGTCCATCTCCACCCCATCTCGCCGGCTCCACCACCCGCCCACCGCCACCTCCACCTGAGCCTTTGGACCATGATGCTGTTGCAGGGATTTATGATCCCCGTGACATAGCTCCAGGTATAGTGAGAGAGGCCGATGTCCGCCCTGCTGTTGCCCCTTTCTCGGATGATTTCTACGAGGAAGTCATGGCGAGATCCCGAGACCTAGCGGCTATGGAGGAAGCCAGGCCGCTAGAGACCGAGAGCCTGTTGTCCCGTGCCCGACGTCAAGAGGAGGACCCGGGAGGAAGACCCAGGAGGACCCCGAGGAAGATCCGGAGGAGGATCGAGAGGAGGACCCGAGGAAGACCCGAGGGCGATATATCGGTGATGACGAGATGGAGGAGTGGACGGCCCCATGCTTCGATCCCGATTGATGCATGGAGCCCGATCTACACTCCGGGCGACCATAGATCTAGTTCTTAGGACTAGATTATCTTTTGTCTATATACTTTGTATATCTTTTGATGCATGCGGAAACGATGAGTCGTTCCGACATGAACCCATTTTGATGACCACAGTAGCGTGTTGATTTTGTACGCACCGTGACGAGGTACACAGAGTGATGCCGGTATTTGTTTTTGGGCATCATACTGCACTGTATTTTGTAAAGTTTAAAACGTCGATGAAAGTCCTCGTGGGCGGTTGATATGATATGATGATAGCTCTTCGAGAGCCTTTTGTTTTAATATAGTGTTATGTGGTATTCGATGTTGTTTTTAAAATTTTCTTTTTGCTACGTATATAAATACCCAGTTGATATATATATAGATACATTAACCCCGATGGAGGATATAAGACGAGATCTAATTTCGTGTGTTTATGAAGGATAGGATGCCGCCGGAAGGAGGATCGTGCGATAACACCGGAAGAGAGGCCACACCACCACCACCACCACCACCACAAAGTAGACGGATTGAGGAACTGTTCCTGCAAAACCCGCCCACCTTCAACGGGACCGGAATCCGTGACGCTGAACTATGGATTCGCTCGGGCGAATCTTCATTCTCCACCGCACATCACAGAACGCTGTCATGCGTTGCCTTCCGATGATGGCGCCGCCGACTTTTGGTGGGAGGCGAAGAGAAAACCCCGAGAGGAAGAATGGAAGGTTTATCACAGGAGGAATTCAAAGAGGAAGTGTACTGAGAAGTACATTCCTAAGAGTTACCGGAAGAAAAAGGAGCACGAGTTTTACAACTCGCGCTAAGGAAGACCATGGTCACCGACACGACTGTGCGCTCGTGAAATGTCACGGTATGCACCTCACCTGGTCGACACCGGCGAGAAGAGGATCGAGAAATTTTGGGCGGACTCCGCCATGAGATCGTGGTGTCGTTGGTTGGTCACGAGATCCGACTTACCGTGAGGCCCTCGGTCGGGCATTGGACATCGAGGCTGCTTCGCTTGAAGATAGAGTCGTCATCGTGCATCCCCGACTCACCAAGGAGATCGCGAAAAGGAAGTGGGAAGGACCCCACCAAGGGCAAGGATCCAACACCGCCAGCCGGCGAGGCCATGGCAAGGAAATAACGTGCCATCCGGCATGGGCGGGAATGGGCGCCCATGGTACTGTGATCCGCGGGAAACCTAAAATTCGTGAAGCTCCCCATGTGCCCCATGTGCCATAGGAGTCATAAGGGGGCATGCGCATTCACGAATGACGGATGCTTCAAGTGTGGCCAGAAGGGCCACTACTCGTGGCCCCGCCAGGACACGCCAGGAGGAAATGGCCGTGCAGATGTGCCCAACCAAGTCCAACCGGTCCGGCTATCCAAGCTCAACCGATCCAACAACAGCCCCGGTTGCTCAAGATTATCACCGAATCGGCGACCATATCAACCACGGCGGCAACGACGACAACAATGGCGACAACCACAAGCAGAAGATCGACAAATTTCAACCGCGTAGCCACAAAGAATAACAACAACAACAACAGCAGCAGCAGCCGCAGCAACCACAACAACTTTATCAGCAACAACAGCCGCCCCAGCAAGCGAGGGCCTACGCCCTCAACCAGGAAAGAGAGTTCCCGCAAGAGCCGCCAAGGAACCAAGGAAACTTGGCAGGTATGGGAATACCTCCATTACCGTTATCCTCTGCTTGACATCGGCGCTTGCACTCTTTTTATTTACGAAGCATCGCAGAGAGAACTTAGGATTAGATCCTAAACGCGCTGAACAAATCATGAGAATTTCTTCTCCAGTAGGAGGCATAAGAACGGTAACCCACATATGCTCGAACCTAGAGCTTGGACTAGGCTCACTTAAGGTCATGACAGATAACCTTCACGTCATACCTATGACGGATGTGGACATAATCCTAGGAATGGATTGGTTAACCGAACATAGTGCGACCATCCTGTAATGAAAGAAAATTTCTTTCCAACACCGGAGAGAATCTACCGACTTTCACGGATCAACATGGGGAGGAGAGTTCCAATTATATCCGCACCGCAAGCAAGGACATTGCCGAACAAGACCGAGAACCATGCCTACCTCGCTTACCTCCAAGAAGAAGATCGAATGAGAGGAGGATAGAAGACGCCCGATCGTGAAGGAGATCCCGATGTGTTTCCGCATCGAACTACCGTGATTATCGCCAAACCGATGATCGAGTTCACGATCGACCTCGAACCGAGTTACGCCCGGTGTCAAAAGCTCCATACCGGATGGCACCAAAGGAGCTTGAGGAATTGAAGATCCAACCGCAAGAACTCTTGGAGTCGGATTCATTAGACCCAAGTGTGTTCCATGGGAGCACTGTCCTTTCGTGAAAAGAAGGATGGTACATCGAGGACGTGCATAGACTATCGAGAGTTAAACAAGATAACTCTTAAGAATAAGTATCCCTTGCCCCGAATTGACGATCTGTTTGATCAACTTAAAGGAGCAGGAGTCTTTTCAAAGATAGACCTAAAGTCGGGATATCACCAATTGAGGATTCGACCAGAGGATGTACCAAAGACGGCTTTCCGCACAAGGTATGGTCATTTCGAATTCATCGTGATGCCCTTTGGACTTACAAATGCCCCGACAGTATTTATGGATATTATGAACAGGGTGTTCCACCCATACTTAGACAAATTCGTCCTAGTGTTCATAGACGATATCCTAATATACTCTAAGAATAACCAAGAACACACAGAGCACTTGAGAACCTGTTACAAACGTTAAAGCAAGAGCAACTCTTCGCCAAGTTTAGCAAGTGTGAGTTTTGGTTAGGCGAAGTGACATTTTTGGGTCACATTGTGTCCGCCGAGGGAATCAAAGTAGACCCCTCGAAGATCGATACAGTTCGAGAATGGGAGTCACCAAAGAACCCGAATGAAATTCGAGTTTCTTGGGGCTGGCTACTATCGAAGATTTATCGAAGGATTCTCAACGATAGCCGACCCATGACCCAACTGTTGAGAAAAGGAATCAAGTACACCGACCGTCGAGTGTGAGGCTAGTTTTAAACCGAAGGAATTCTCGACGACGGCACTGCACTAGCATTCGAGGCGGATAAAGAATACACAATCTACACGGATGCTTCAAAGAATGGACTAGGTTGTGTACTAATGCAAGAAGGTAAGGTTATTGCTTACGCTCAAGGCAATTACGCCTACATGAGTTAAACTATCCCACGACGACACGGAATTAGCGGGATCGTGACATGCCCTAAAGATATGGAGGCATCACCTTTATGGTGTTAGATGTGAGATCTATACCGACCATAAGAGCACGAAATATTTCTTTGAGCGTAAAGATCTTAACATGAGGCGCAGAGATGGTTAGAACTAGTGAAAGATTACGATGGTATCAATTACCACCCGTGCAAGGCTAATGTTGTAGCCGATGCCTTGAGTCAGAATCCCATCCTAGTTTGGGATGTCTCCTCGGTCATGAGGAAATACTTATAAAAGAATTTCAGAGGATGAACATCGAGTCGTAGGTCTGTCTCGACGATAGAGGGCTGCATTGCAACATTGATTGCAATCCCGACTTAAGAGTCCGAATCTTAGAAGCTCGGAGGAAGAAAGAAGTAGAGGAAATACGAGCTAAGATTAAGGACAATAACCACAAGAATTTTCTGTAGCAACAGATAATGTTTTGTTATATGGCGGAGAGTGTGCGTTCCGTAAGCGAAGAACTTGAGCGAAATCTTGAAGGAAGCCCATGAGACTTCTTATACCAAGACACCCGGCAAAGACCCAAATGTACCAAGACCTCAAGGAGAAATTTTGGTGGGATGGAATGAAGCGTGATGTGGCTTCATTTGTGGAACGATGTTTGACGTACAACAAGTGAAAGCACTCCACCGACGATCGTATGGAACCTTACAACCACTAGACATACCGGAATGGAAATGGGATGATATAGCCATGGACTTTGTTACCGGCTACCCAAATCACAAAAAGGAATACCGCTATTTGGGTCATCATTGATCGACCGACCAAGCGCGTATTTTCTACCCATTCCAATAACACATGGGTCGATGACCAGCACATTGCTTGTTACGCTTAGAAGTTATCCGCCTACATGGAGTTCCAAAGACTATCACGTCGATAGAGATTCAAATTCACGCCCGATTCGGATGAGTTTACAAAGGAACGGGGACACGACTACATTTCGATCTGCTGTTCCATCCGCAGACGGACGGACAGTCCGAGAGGACCATTCAAACGTTGAAGACATGCCGAGGACCGTTGTCCTCGATAGAGGAGAAGTTGGGAACAAGTGTTACCACTTGTGGAATTCGCCTACAATAACAGCTACCAAGCGACTATTGGAATGGCCCCGCACTGAGCGCTTTACGGAAGGAAATGTCGGTCACCACTTTATTGGGATGAAGTGGGAGAAAGAAGAGTGTTAGGACCGACTACGTGGAAGAAATGATTGAGATCGGCGAGATCCGCCAACGGATCAAGGAGGCCCAGACCGACAAGAAGTCGCCGGCGCAAGCGTCGCCGTGAGCTACATTTTGAAGAGGGAGACAAGGTCTTCTTGAAAATTTCTCCATCTAAATGGATCGTGAGATTCGAATCGAGGAATTTGCGACCACGTTTCATAGGACCCTATAAAATTCTGGAGAGAATAGGACCGCCGACTTCTGTACTTGCATTGCCGCCAAGTTTTGGAAACGTGCACAATGTGTTCCATGTTTCACAACTACGGAAGTACATACATGACCCAAGCCATGTGATACCACCGACCGATATTGTCCTCGATGACGATATGAGTTACGTAGAACTGCCTACGGAAATTTTAGACCGACGTATCCAAAAGCTAAGGAACAAAGAGATACCGTTGGTGAAAGTTCTATGGCGACACCATGGTCAAGAAGAAGCAACCTGGGAACTGGAATCAGCTATGAAGGAGAAATATCCAGATCTTTTCCAAGGCTAGCAAATTTCGGGACGAAATTTTTTAAGGGGATGGTATGTAATAACCCGAAAAATTTAAAACTTTTATTAGTGATGTTTGAATCACTTAGTTGTAGTTCTTAGACCTTAATTATGTTTAAGGAAACCAATGAAACGAATTAGAATCGATTCGGAGATCGAATACTAAAGAAATCAAAAACTGATAACTAGTTCTACCGGATTAGGGTTTTCTTGAGTAGCCTGAACATAGAATGAAAGATCGAGAATGAATCTCCATGAACGGATTTCATTTTTGGAATCCTCACACGAAAACAGGTGAGAATGCGAAGAATGAGAAATTTCGGGTGTAATATTCCAAAGAAACGAACATACGATTACGGTATTCTAAACCCGTAATTAGGGTTTTGCCGTATATTATTTTACGACATCGAATATTATGATTTCGATACAATATCGTTATAACGAATTCCTTTTCATAATTCACTAAGGATTGTGAATTAAAGGATTGAAATATTACGAAATGATTCGTCAATATATTTTTTTACGTCAAACGCCTATCGAACGTCAACATTTCATGAAATTTACTGAACAGTGAAGCTTGGAATTAATTTCCATATTAATTCCTTTATTAAATGGAATATATATTTATTTAATAAGTATGAACTTACTGCGACCATTTTGAGATGAGTCGATTTTGAACGTTTTGAGACGTTTTGAACGTCAACGTCTAGAGACGTTTTGAAAAATGAGTTTAATGCTCAGGAAATTATAATAATTAATTTCCTATTATTATTTTATATAATTACAGTATTAATAATTATTAAAATCGAATTTTAGCATTTAAAATTCGATTATTTTCGAAAGTGAATTTCGAAAACCCTAAACTTATAAATTAGGGTTTGATCACATGAAATGATACCATTAAATTATCATATGGTATCTAAACTATATAATATGATATATATGGATATTATTAAGCATTAAAATCAGTTTTGATCCATAAAACTCGATAGTTTCAGTTTTTATAATTTCAAAACCCTAATTTCGAAACTTAGGTTTTTATTGCATGAAACGTGTAATAATTTTATCCTATGCTATTATTTAATATCTAAATCATATATTATGATATATATGATCGAAAATTACATGAGTATCAAAAATAGGTGTAATTTATATTTTTAATCCTATTTTTCTCATTTATTTTCGGTAATTTCGATTTTGTGCCTAAGTAATGATTTAATTATTTTTATGACTTGTATTATATATCTATAACCTATGATGTGATTAATACATTGTATTAGGATAAAAATTTAAAATAAAATCAGCCCTAAATCACCCCCCCCCCCATGCGCCGATTTCCTTCACCCCATAAACATGATTTCACTTTTAAATTTTGCCCAATACATGGAGAGCTCTTTAAACACTCCATAATCATCATCTTTCCCTTCCCAAGGGCTACATTATTTGTGAGAGAGAGAGGGTGCGAGGTGTAGGGAGAAGAGAGATATAGGAGAGAGAGCTATTCATTTCTTCTCATTCCTACTCTTACACAAAAAGATTGAACACCAAAAATACTCTCATCCCTCTCCCAAACCCTGAAAAAAAACCGAGAGCTCTCCTCTCCATTTTCAGATTTTATTTTCTTCCTTCTTCTCCATTTCTCCTCACCAAGCTTGATATCCACTTTGATCTTGTGATATTATACCATTCCTAAGGTAAAACACTAGACTATAGTACCGATTTCTTTCTCCATTTACTCATGAAAATCGAAACTGTTTTAATACATATGTATGTGTGTTTCGAGTTTTATATATATATGTATACATATGTGTTTAAATAGTCTTGAGCATGAGCTATGGTTATATCTATGTTCTTGATGATTTTTATTTACAAAGATGTGAGTATACATGTGTAAATGAACATAGGTTGTTATATATGAAATGTATGAATGTATCTAGCCTATGCATGATTTTCGAACCATAGTATGTGTTTGAAATAATTTTCGAAAGTGTACAAAAATATGTATAATGACCGAGCATGTTTTAAGTATTTTAATGATGTATTATTGCTCTATGATATGATTTAAGACTATGGTATTGATTTAACAATTTTTGGAAAACCCAAGCTTAAATTTTGTTAATACCGTGAGCTACATATGTATGTACCTTGATGTATAATTTTTATTTCAAGTTTGTAATGACATATTAATGCTTTAGAGCCTAGATTATATGTTCTATGATTTAATTAGAATTTTTGAAAATCAATTGCTATTTTTTTAAAAAGGGCCGAGAGCATTATAAGTGTATAGGTTGGTGTATGATTTTATTTTTGAACATGCAATGGTGTATTAATGCTTTGGTATATTGTTTATGTATTGTATGAAATTATTAGAATTTTTGGAAATCATTTACCTAATTAAATCAAATAAATCGTGAGTGATATGCTCTTGAAGGTGATGATTTAATTAGTTTTGATAAATATTATGATGTTATATATGAGTATACTATAGTATATAATCATAGTATATAATTGTTGGAATTTTTTAAAACCAATTACTACATTTAATCAAAAAAGCCGAGAGCTATTGAGCTCCATATGGTGATGATTCAAATGTTTTTGGTTGATGTTATGATGTTACAATGTTATAGTATAATGTTTAATCGGGTTGGAATTTATTTGGAATTTTAGAAATTGTTTGTTAATTATTTGGTAATTATCTTGTAATTACCGTAATATTGCTATATATTGTTAAATGAATGGTTATGGTGAACTATAGGTTATAATTGTGATGTATATTGATGTTGGGATATTATACTATGTATATATCAATTTTGGGAATTTTGGATAATTATTCCTAATTATTGAAATTACCGTAGCTATATATATGTATATATATTAATAAATAGCAAACAATATCATATGGATTTTATAAATTCATATTCTGGACCATAGTGTATAATAATGCACTATATTAATTTAGATTTTTTTTTCAAAAGTCATTGGATATTTTTAAATTAATTATCGAGATTTTCGATAATTAATAAGGATTTTAAATCCTTTTAAATCGTTTATTGATAAAATATATGTTAAATTAATATTCTGGACATAATTAAATTTTACAAAATTTTATAAACATAGATTGCTATGTTTGAGACAAACGCTTATTTTATAACGTTTTAAAATCGAAAATACGCGCTTTTGTTTATAAAAAGGTTTATTAAAATGCGAAATTATTTATAAGTCCTTGATTTACGTGATAAATCGAAAATAGGACTTCACGCTTCCAAATCGATCAAATTCGATTTATAAAGCGAAATAGTAAGAAATTACTATTTGAAAGTCAAAATTGTCGACTTTGTCGACCAATGTCGACTTCGTTGACTTTTTAAGTCAACGACGCGTTTACGATCGATGAATCACGCCAATACGCGTAAGATATACTAATTGAGTATGATACCTCATTAGTAAGAAAAGATTTCACAAATGAAATCCATATATCGAAAACGTGCTTATACGTTGAACGTATCTCGCGAACAGAACAATTCAATCATACACGTGTTAGAGACGTATCAATTCACTAAGGAATTCAGTCCACATCGATATGAAATATCAAGTTTATCTTAGCTTTTGAAAGTCTCGAGACTTGAGCGACGATACTAAAGCCTCGCTTTTTCGTAAAGGTGTGGACGCAAACGCGGCGACTGGATTTTGACGAACGATCGAACCTAGGACTTTTTACAACGAACCATAGTCCAGGTGGGCTTCTTATCTTCAAAATGTGGGCCTTTTCTTACCGCACTAAAATGTGACTTTCTTGTTATTCCAAATGAGTTTATTTGATACTTATTCTACATTTGTTAACAAATGTTTTACCGCATTACCGCCGAAAATATTTCGTTTGTGTATGGATCCTATCTGTTTGCCCGGTAGAAATTGTGGAGATAGTTGGAACTTTATTACGAAAGGTTATGTCATTTGGGTCGCGCCAACCTTTTAAATGTCGGGTCCCGCGGATGATAAATGCACAGCTAGGATTGGCGTGAAGGTTGGAACTATCTGTTGTGTTAACATATGCTTGAGAGAGGTGCGTCATGTCAGACGGGATTACGGCCGATCACGGCGTCGTAGATGGGAGGCCTCTCTCGACGCTTAATTTTTAATCTTGTTATGAATTGTTACTATGAGATATGGACCATACACCAAGAAAATGCTCGGCCGAGCTATGTTTCTGACGAAAATGATTTGGTAAGACAAGGCATTTTTAACTTAAACCCTCGTGACTTACTCGATATTGGCGTAATTCAAATGTTATTAAATGTTTTGGCATAAGTCCACCGAGTGCAATTTCTTGTACTTAGCCCCGCATGTTTGTTTTAAATGTGCGGGTTGAGCTCGATGGTGATGATGGGAATGTGTTGAGAGTCCATGTCCTTGACCGGTTTATTCAATTTGTGGTTTATACCTTGAATGCATATCGTCATATATGTATTCACACTTTCATTGCTACACTCTGAACTCCTTTATTTATGCTTTATGTTTATGAACTATTGAGGTCCATCGGACCAGGCCAAGGTTTTTGGGGTCCGATGGCCTAAACCTTTTTAAAACGTTATGACATTATCTCATATTCTGTTCAAGCATGTTAGTTTATTTTTATGCATCTCTATTTTATCCGTGTAACCCCTAAAATACTACTCCTAGTATTAGTCGCCCTCAGGTCCGGGTTGGTCGGAGTGGGGTCGGATGTACAGTGGTATCAGAGCTCTTTTGCTCTTTGTAAACCCAAATCCTTTTATTCTAAGTCTAGATCGAGTCACTGGACTTCTAGAAATCTACTGACTCCTCTCAACACTCCATCACATCGAGCTCAATCGGGAAAACGGTGGCGCATTTCTTTCTCAAACTCATGAAATGGAAAATTTCTACATGATGAGCAAGTTAGAAGAGCTTTTGAGAAATTTTGTTATTATAAAAATTTTGGAAGTTGAGCAAGAAAATTTTTCCAAAATTTTGAATTGAACGAATGCAAGTGCTCAAGTATTGAGATGGAAGTGTATGGTAGTATCGAGTGAATGATCAACATGGAATGAATGAATCCATTTTTGAATATGTATATGAGTTGATCAAGATTGTCATTTTGAAATCGTATTTCCAAAAATTTTCAAATAAGACTTTACTTTCCAACTTTCGAAGTTTTGTTTATGATGAACGATATGTTATCATGAGACGAACTTAGACTCTAAGGAGCATGCTCACGTATCGTGAAAGAACATAGAAGTACGAACTTCTTTTCCCTTATGCGAACAAAAGAACGATAGGAAGAATGAAAGTGACGATATCCTTGAGCGCGGACAACAAAAAGGCGAGCGAGAAGGATGAACGAGGACGACCTCAACCTTAAAGTGAGAGCGTCGGCACTTCATCATCACTTCGACATGAGTGAGCATCAACACGAATCAGGACATAGATGCCACTTACGGCTTCAGAATGTTCAGCCTCGACTTAAAGACCCGTATGTGGTAGGCGACACGTCGACGTGCGTCTCGATTTACATTTTTGCACGATCGCGCAAATTTCCTGCACTGCGCAGTAAATTTGTTTTAGCTAGATCTCTCTCGTTAGGACTCCGATTTACGCATGGTTTTCATCTACGTACTCCTAACGCACTGATATTCATTTGTTATGAAGAACAGAATCCCTAATTCTGTCTCCAGAATATGATAGAGTCTGTTGAACTCTAGCTTAAGTGTTTGATATAAGACAAGGATCTCGTAGCATATATTAAGATGTTATTGGCTTATATGTATACGTTTGGGTAAGACTAAGAAGGTAAGTTGTGGTATGTATTGTACATTATGATGTTGCCTACCTTATGGATTGTTTAGTTCTAGCCTAGTTGCTTCTCGTTATGCTATCCTTTCTGTTTTGAGATGACGATAGTTGACTTACATTGGTTTTAATCGTGGCAGATGGAGGAGATGTGCTATATCGCTAGGAGGAGGGTAGGACCTCATGCCCCACCCGAGGAGCTAATGCGCACCTATAGGGAATGTTGGATGTGCGCCGGGGAAGACCAAGGCGAGTTTATGGCGTACTATCTTCGGTTGTGGAGGAACGCCCGAGCCTATGGCGCAACCGATTACGATGGCATCAAGAGACTCCAAGCTATACTCCCTTGTACATGGGATGGTTATGCCCGAGAGATGTCGGGAGACTACATTTATCGCATTCCCGAGGCTATGATTTGATTAGGGATCGCCTGTGTTCGTGAGTCATCGACTTACGTGTATAAGATATCACGAGCCGCGCCTATGGGACCTATCTCCTCCACGGGAGTACACTTGGCGTGACGAGTCGCCGAGTGGCTATACCTTGAGGTTTCGAGGCAGGTTGATCCGGTGATACCCCGCACCGGATGGACGAGGCGGGATGTACGAGGTAGATAGGCAAGACGCCCAGAGCCTTGGGAGAGCTCGTCTTGCCACCAGCAGTTTTGGACACCCAAGTCGTCCGCCGCTATCGCCCCTACCACCTGCGTCCGATCCACCACCACCAAGACGAAGAGCCCTTCCGGACGGACAGCGGATGAGAGTATCGATGCCTTCCCGGCTATGACCACCCGAGTATGCTACGGCCCGATCCGCCACGCACGACTTGTACGGCGCGGATAACCCGGACCTCTGCGCGACATACCGATGATGGAAGCCGGTGCGGGACCATCAGGTACCTCGTGAGGACAATTCGGATGGGGAAGGCGACTCGAAGAGGAGGAAGACCACGAGGAAGACGCGAGTAGGAAGGAACTCGTGAAGGCGTTAGGCGACGTTTTAATTAGAATTTGTTTTGTTATGACTAGCATGTGTGCTAGCTTTTCCCTTTTTATTTCAGTACCGTGGTTCTAGAACTCAAAATTTTTTTTTTAGGCCATGTGGGCCCGAAACCTTGTTGTTTTTATTTTCTTGTGATTCTCGATGTTGGACATCTCGTTTTTGACAAATCTGGTTTATCTATCTAGATATATATATTTGACCCAAATGGGGGTTTTGGTGACAATTGTCTATGTTAAGGATGAATTGTTTTATTTTGATATCGTTTTGAGGAGAAGCTATGAAAACCTTATGTTGTTAAGTTGTAAGCGTTTAGTAATTAACGATGATATGTTTTATATAGCAGAATGCCTCCGAGAAGAAACCCAGAGCGAGAACCCAGAGGTCGAGGAAGACCTAGAGGGAGGGGTAGAATCCCCGAGCAAGAACAAGAGGATAATCCCCAACCACCGCCTCCACCTCAACCCGATCGCAGGATCGAAGAACTATTTCTAAGGCAAAACCCTCCTGTTTTTAACGGAAAAGGGAGCCCAGAAGAAGCCGAACAATGGGTTAGAGCCATTGAACGGATTTTTACCTTCTTAAGGTGCACGGCACAGGAAAGGCTGTCGTGTGTTACCTTCCAGCTGATTGGACCAGCTGACTTCTGGTGGGAGGCCAGAAAGAAGACTTTTACAGCCGAACAGCTTGAGGAGTTCTCGTGGGAGGACTTCAAGAGGGAATTGTATGAGAAGTACATCCCTAAGAGCTATAAGAGGAAGAAGGAGCAGGAATTTTTCCTGCTAAAGCAAGAAAGGATGTCTGTGACCGACTATGATCGCACTTTCTGCGAGATGTCGAGATATGCACCAGAACTGGTGGACACCGACTTGAAAATGTCGGAAAAGTTCAGGTCAGGGCTAAGAATGGAGATACGCATGTCTCTTGCCAGCCATGGAGACCTATCCTACACTGAAGCTCTCGCACGAGCTTTGGATATTGAGGCGGCCATGACCGAGAATAAGTCGGTGTCGTCTCAGACACACAGTAATTTGGACAAAGGAAAAGGGAACTGGGAGCCCAACCGCGGGAATAACAACCGCGGAAACTATGGAGAAGCAAGTCACAAGCGCCCGTGGCAAGGAAACACTGGCAAAGAAGGAGGCTGGAAAAGAGCGACTTATGCTCCACCGCAAGGGACCACGAGGAGCAGTCGAGGGCACCTCAATGCCCTAGATGCCATAGAGCACACAAGGGAGTGTGCACGGCAAACGTGGTGAGCTGTTACAAGTGCGGGGCAAACGGGCATTACGCCAACAATTGCCCAGTGTCACGTTCGGATATAAGGCCGAACCAACCGGGCAATGCTCAGCCACTAAGGGCTATCGACTTCAACCCCACCGCCAATGGTTCCAAACCCCAACCCCAAAGAACTCCGTGGCAACAACCCAACGGTGGTGCGGCAACCACAATGGCGGCGGCCGCAACAACCCGCAATCGCGATGGCGCCACCGCCCAACAACAACAGAGGCGGCAACCACCGCATTAACGCCAAAGAACGGCAAAGAATAAGCAGCAAGCAGCCGCCGAATCAACAAGGACCAGCGCCCCGTCAGCCTCAGCCGGCTCAGGCTAGAGCCTACGCCCTACATAGGAGGCAGAACGAACAAAACCAGGGAAACTTGGCAGGTATGGGAGTTCTACTCGACCTACCTGTTATAGTATTGTTCGATACGGGTGCTTCGCATTCTTTTATTGCAGAATCATGCGTAGAAATGTTGGGCCTTAGGTCTGAAAGGTCAAGCCAGGATATGAGAATCTCATCGCCTATAGGAGGGATTATGACTGTTACACACTTTTGCTCGAACCTAGAGTTGACATTAGGATCACTTAAGGTTCTGGCTAACGATCTAAACATAATACCCATGGATGATGTAGACATAATCCTAGGAATGGACTGGTTAGCTAAGAATCATTCCACGATTCTATGTAAGGAAAGGAAAATTTCATTTCACTTTCCTGGACAAGAAGCTACGCATTTCCACGGGATCAGCATGGGAAGAAGAGTCCCGATAGTATCAGCACTACAAGCTAGGAGGATGATGAACCAGAAGGGATGCCATGCATTCCTTGTTTATTTAAACGAAGAGGATAAACCCGAAGCGCGGGTAGAAGACATTGAAGTTGTCCAAGAATTTTCGGACGTATTTCCCGAGAATCTACCAGGACTACCTCCTGATAGACAACTAGAGTTTACCATCGACTTGGAGCCGGATCGAGACCCGGTGTCGGCGGCGCCTATAGGATGGCCCCAAAGGAACTAGAAGAGCTGAAAATCCAAATCCAAGAGCTTTTGGATCTAGGATTCATTAGGCCGAGTGTTTCACCTTGGGGAGCGCCTGTTTTGTTTGTTAAGAAAAAGGATGGTTCTTTGAGGATGTGCATCGATTATAGAGAACTAAATAAGATGACACTAAAGAACAAATACCCTTTACCCAGAATTGATGACCTGTTTGATCAATTGCGAGGAGCAGGTGTATTCTCGAAAATTGATCTTAAGTCAGGATACCATCAGCTGAAAATACGGTCTGAGGATGTACCTAAGACTGCATTCCGAACCAGATATGGCCACTATGAGTTCATAGTTATGCCATTTGGATTAACCAATGCACCAGCCGTATTCATGGACCTCATGAACAGAGTATTTCATCCATTTTGGATAAATTTGTTTTGGTCTTCATAGATGATATCCTTATTTATTCAAAGAATGAAGAGGATCATAGGGAACATCTAAGAACGGTTTTGCAAACCTTGAGAGATGAAAGACTCTTTGCTAAGTTTAGCAAATGTGAGTTTTGGCTGAAGGAAGTTATGTTCCTTGGACACATCGTGTCTGCTGAAGGTATAAAAGTAGATCCAGCCAAAGTAGAGGCCGTGCAAGAATGGAAATCACCAAAGACTCAGCACGAGATTAGAATTTTCCTAGGATTAGCTGGTTACTATAGGAGATTCATCGAAGGATTCTCCAAAATTGCAAGGCCAATAACCCGACTACTTGGAAGGAATCAAGTTCAATGGACCTGATGAGTGCGAGGCGAGTTTCCAAATACTCGAGGAAAAATTGACGATGCACAGTTCTAGCGGTCTAGAAGCGGACAAGGGTATGTGGTCTATCTGACGCATCTAAGGCGGGGTGGGTTGTGTTTTGATGCAAGAAGGAAAAGTGATAGCTTATGCATCCCGACAACTCAGACCCACTTAACTGAACTACCCAACCCACGATTTGGAATTAGCGGTATAGTTCATGCCTTTGAAAATTTGGAGACACCATCTCTATGGTGTGAGATGTGAGATCTTCACGGATCATAAAAGTTTGAAGTATTTCTTGAACAAAGAGATCGAATATGAGACAAAGAAGATGGCTTGAATTAGTAAAAGATTACTGTTGTGGTATTAACTATCACCCGGCAAAGCGAATGTAGTAGCCGGCGCTGAGTCGTAAGAGCCATACCAAGTTAGGATGTCTCTTTATACAAGAGGAAAAACTCGTTGAAGAGTTTGGTAGGATGAGGATTGAACTGGTGGAACCACCTGAGACAATTGTGAGCTGTGTCGCTACACTCACACTGGCATCTGACCTAAGAAAAAGGATTGTCGAGAGACAAAGGATGGAGGAAAAGTTGGAAAAGATCCGAAAAGACTAAGGTCTGAAGGATTCAAGAATTTCCAAGAGGCGTCGGATAACGCCTTATTATTTGAAGGAAGGATATGCGTTAGGACGACGCAGCTCGAACGAAATCATGAGTGAGGCTCACGATCGCCTACACCGCCCACCCGGCGATACTAAGATGTACCATGACACGAAGGAAAAGTTTTGGCAGGAAGGCGTGAAGCGAGACATAGCTTCTTTCAGAGCGTTGTCTTGTTTGTCAACAAGTGAAGGCACTACACCAACGTCCATACGGAAAGTTGCAACCATTGGAAATCCCATGAGTGGAAGTGGGACGATATAACCATGGATTTCGTTACAAGCTTACCCAAGTCGAGAAGAGGAAACACAACCATATGGGTAATTGTGGATAGACTTACCAAAAGTGCTCACTTTCTACCTATTCAAAGCACTTATGGATCCGATAAGTTGGCCCGGTATGCGTTAAGAAAATTATGCGACTACATGGAGTGCCAAAATCTATTACCTCGATCGAGACTCAAGTTCACATCCAGTTACGGATTAGCTTGCGAGAGAGCTGAGTGCGAGAATAAATTTGATCTGACATTCCACCCACAAACCGATGGACGATCGGAAGAACGATCAAACGCTAGAAGATATGCTTAGAACTCGTAATTTTGGATCGAGGTGCAAAATGGGAAGATATTTTACCTCTTATCGAATTTGCTTACAACAACAGCTATCAAGCGATGATCGGCATGGCCCCATACGAGGCCTTGTATGGCAAGAAGTGTAGATCACCACTTTATTGGGATGAAGTCGGTGAGAGAAAAGTCATAGGGCCCGATGCAGTGAACGAAATGATCGAGATCGTTCGACAGATTAGGCTGAGGATAAAGAGGCTCGGGGACAGATGAGAAATCTTACTGCGTCTGCGTGAGATCCGAGCTACTGATTTGAGGATGGAGACAAAGTATTTCTTAAGGTCTCTCCATCGAAAGGATTGTCGAGTTTGGCACGAAAGGAAGCTTAGACCCCGCTTCATAGGACCTTATGAGATCTAGAGAGGATAGGTCGATGAGCTTATAGGTTGGCTCTTCCGCTAAACTTAGGGAATGTCCATAATGTTTTCACGTCTCGCAATTACGAAAATCGTTCACGACCCAAAGCATGTGATTCATCAAGGCGACGTGATCCTCGAGCGGACATGAGCTATAAGGAAGAACCCGCAGCCATACTTGACCACAAAGTTCAAAGCAACTACGAGCAAGTCGATTAGTTAGTCAAAGTGTTGTGGAGACACCACGGACGAAGAAGCCACGTGGGAGCTTGAAGAAGCGATGAGGGAAAAATACCCCGATTTATTTTGCTAGAGGTATAAAAATTTCGGGATGAAATTTTTCGTAAGGGGGGTGGAATGTAATATTCCAAAGAAACGAACATACGATTACGGTATTCTAAACCCGTAATTAGGGTTTTGCCGTATATTATTTCACGACATCGAATATTGTGATTTCGATACGATATCGTTATAACGAATTCCTTTTCATAATTCACTAAGGATTGTGAATTAAAGGGTTGAAATATTACGAAATGATTCGTCAATATATTTTAACGTCAAACGCGTATCGAACGTCAGCATTTCATGAAATTTTCTGAGCGGTGAAGCTTGGAATTAATTTTCATCTTAATTCCTTTATTAAATGGAATATATATTTTTTAGTAAGTATGAACTTATCGCGACCATTTTGAGATGAGTCGATTTTGAGCGTTTGAGGCGTTTTGAGCGTCGGCGTCTGAGGCGTTTTGAAAAATGAGTTTAATGCTCGTGAAATTATAATAATTAATTTCCTATTATTATTTTATATAATTACAGTATTAATAATTATTAAAATCGAATTTTAGCATTTAAAATTCGATTATTTTCTAGTGAATTTGAAAACCCTAAACTTATAAATTAGGGTTTGATCACATGAAACGATACCATTAAATTATCATATGGTATCTAAACTATATAATATGATATATATGGATATTATTAAGCATTAAAATCAGTTTTGAACCATAAAACTCGATAGTTTAGGTTTTATAATTTGAAACCATAATTTGAAACTTAGGTTTTTATTGCATGAAATGTGTAATAATTTTATCCTATGCTATTATTTAATATCTAAATCATATATTATGATATATATGATCGAAAATTACATGAGTATCAAAAATAGGTGTAATTTATATTTTTAATCCTATTTTCTCATTTATTTTCGGTAATTTCAATTTTGTGCCTAAGTGATGATTTAATTATTTTTATGACTTGTATTATATATCTATAACCTATGATGTGATTAATACATTGTATTAGGATAGAAATTAAAAATAAAATCAGCCCTAAATCACCCCCCCATGCGCCGATTTCCTTCACCCCATAAACATGATTTCACTTTTAAATTTTGCCCAATACATGGAGAGCTCTTTAAACACTCCATAATCATCATCTTTCCTTCCCAAGGGCTGAATTATTTGTGAGAGAGAGAGGGCGAGTGTAGGAGAGAGAGATATGGAGAGAGAGCTATTCATTTCTTCTCATTCCTACTCTTACACAAAAAGATTGAACACCAAAAATACTCTCATCCCTCTCCCAAACCCTGAAAAAAACCGAGAGCTCTCCTCTCCATTTTCAGATTTTATTTTCTTCCTTCTTCTCCATTTCTCCTCACCAAGCTTGATATCCACTTTGATCTTGTGATATTATACCATTCCTAAGGTAAAACACTGACTATAGTACCGATTTCTTTCTCCATTTACTCATGAAAATCGAAACTGTTTTAATACATATGTATGTGTGTTTGAGTTTATATATATATGTATACATATGTGTTTAAATAGTCTTGAGCATGAGCTATGGTTATATCTATGTTCTTGATGATTTTTATTTACAAAGATGTGAGTATACATGTGTAAATGAACATAGGTTGTTATGTATGAAATGTATGAATGTATCTAGCCTATGCATGATTTTGAACCATAGTATGTGTTTGAAATAATTTTGAAAGTGTACAAAATATGTATAATGACCGAGCATGTTTTAAGTATTTTAATGATGTATTATTGCTCTATGATATGATTTAAGACTATGGTATTGATTTAACAATTTTTGAAAACCCAGCTTAAATTTTGTTAATCCGTGAGCTACATATGTATGTACCTTGATGTATAATTTTATTTCAAGTTTGTAATGACATATTAATGCTTTAGAGCCTTGATTATATGTTCTATGATTTAATTAGAATTTTTGAAAATCAATTGCTATTTTTTTTAAAAGGCCGAGAGCATTATAAGTGTATAGGTTGGTGTATGATTTTATTTTTGAACATGCAATGGTGTATTAATGCTTTGGTATATTGTTTATGTATTGTATGAAATTATTAGAATTTTTGGAAATCATTTACCTAATTAAATCAAATAAACCGTGAGTGATATGCTCTTGAAGGTGATGATTTAATTAGTTTTAATAAATATTATGATGTTATATAAGTATACTATAGTATATAATCATAGTATATAATTGTTGGAATTTTTGAAAACCAATTACTACATTTAATCAAAAAAGCCGAGAGCTATTGAGCTCCATATGGTGATGATTCAAATGTTTTTGGTTGATGTTATGATGTTACAATGTTATAGTATAATGTTTAATCATGTTGGAATTTATTTGGAATTTTTAGAAATTGTTTGCTAATTATTTGGTAATTATCTTGTAATTACCGTAATATTGCTATATATTGTTAAATGAATGGTTATGGTGAACTATAGGTTATAATTGTGATGTATATTGATGTTGGGATATTATACTATGTATATATCAATTTTGGGAATTTTTGGATAATTATTCCCTAATTATTGAAATTACCGTAGCTATATATATGTATATATATTAATAAATAGCAAACAATATCATATGGATTTTATAAATTCATATTCTGGACCATAGTGTATAATAATGCACTATATTAATTTAGAAATTTTTTCAAAAGTCATTTGATATTTTTAAATTAATTATCGAGATTTTCGATAATTAATACGGATTTTTAAATCCTTTTTAAATCAGTTTATTGATAAAATATATGTTAAATTAATATTCTAGACATAATTAAATTTTACAAAATTTTATAAACATAGATTGCTATGTTTGAGACAAACGTTTATTTTACAACGTTTTAAAATCGAAAATACGCGTTTTGTTTATAAAAAGGTTTATTAAAAATGCGAAATTATTTATAAGTCCTTGATTTACGTGATAAATCGAAAAATAGGACTTTACGTTTCCAAATCGATCAAATTCGATTTATAAAACGAAATAGTAAGAAATTACTATTTGAAAGTCAAAATTGTTGACTTTGTTGACCAATGTTGACTTCGTTGACTTTTTAAGTCAAACGTACGTTTACACGATTGACGAATACGCCAATACGCGTAAGATATACTAATTGAGTATGATACCTCATTAGTAAGAAAAGATTTCACAAATGAAATCCATATATCGAAAAACGTACTTATACGTTGAACGTATCTCGAGGAACGAGAACAATTCAATTGTATACGTGTTAGAGACGTATTAAATTCACTAAGGAATTCAGTCTACATCAATATGAAATATCGAACTTTATCTTAGCTTTTGAAAGTCTCGAGAGACTTGAGCGACGTACTAAAGCCTCGCCAGTAAAGGTGTGGGCCAAACGCCTGGTGATGGATTTTGACGAACGATCGAACCTAGGACTTTTTACAACGAACCATAGTCCAGGTGGGCTTCTTATCTTCAAAATGTGGGCCTTTTCTCACCCCACTAAAATGTGACTTTATTGTTATTCCAAATGAGTTTATTTACAGTACTTATTCTACAACTGTTAACAAATGTTTTCTTGCATTACACCGCCAAAATATTTCGTTTTATGTATGGATCTATCATTTGCCGGGTAGGGTTGTGGAGATGGTTGGAACTTTATTATGACAAAGTTATGTCATTTGGGTCGCGCCCAACCTTTTAAATGTCGGGTCCTGTGCCGGATGATAAATGCCTGGCTAGGATTGGCGTGAAGGTTGGAACTATACGCTGTGTTAACATATGCTTGTAGAGAGTGACTGTGCGACGGGATTACGGCCGGTCACGGCGTCGTAGATGGGAGGCCTCCCTCTCGACGTTTAATTTTTAATACTGTTATGAATTGTTACTATGAGATATGGACCATACACACCAAGAAAATGCTCGGCCGAGCTATGTTTCTGACGAAAATGATTTGGTAAGCCAAGGCATTTTTAACTAAAACCATGTGACTTACTCGATATTGGCGTAATTCAAATGTTATCAAATGTTTTCGGCATAAGTCCACCGAGTGCAATTTCTTGTACTTAGCCCCGCATGTTTGTTTTAAATGTGCGGGTTGAGCTCTGATGGTGATGATGGGGAATGTGTTGAGAGTCGGTGTCTTGACCGTTTATTGAATTTGTGGTTTATACCTTGAATGCATATCGTCATATATGTATTCACACACTTTCCGCTGCTACACTCTGAACTCCTTTATTTATGCTTTATGTTTATGAACTATTGAGGTCCATCGGACCAGGCCAAGGTTTTTGGGGTCCGATGGCCTAAACCTTTTTAAAACGTTATGACATTATCTCATATTCTGTTCAAGCATGTTAGTTTATTTTTATGCATCTCTATTTTATCCGTGTAACCCCTAAAATACTACTCCTAGTATTAGTCGCCCTCCAGTCCGGGTTGGTCCGGAGTGGGGTCGTGACATCGGGCATACTTGCCCGGTCAGTCTTAAAAACACTATTTACGAGCCGGAACAACTTCCATCCGTGCTAATCGTAATAAATGATGATAACAACCAAAATCATGAAGGAATAATTTATTATGAATTTAGAAATTATAAGAATCAATTTACGAAGGAATTCTGAAGAACTTAACCGAACGTTAGGGTAAAATATACCGAAAACCCTAAATTGATCCGAACGACCGAAACTCGAACCGAGGGTCTAAATCAATAAAATATTCTTTATAAGACTCAAATTATTTATGAAAGCTCAAAAATCAATAGAATTTTGAATGGGCATATTTTAATCGCCGAACGCTTTTTCCGCGATAACTTGAATTGACTTATCGAACGACGTCCGAACTTTGTGAAATTTTATGAACATTAAAATAAGTCTTTAAAGGCTATTTAATAAGATAGAACCTTAAGGTTCCAAGAAATCGATCGAAAGTGCGTTAAAACTTAAAGAGTCAGATTAACATACCAAAACGGGTAATTTGACAAATCCACCTCCCAACTACCACCAAGACCACCCCAAAATGGGCAATGACAGCCATTAGGTCTGTAATAACAGTAGAGAGACGTTCAAGGGCAGACCATTTCACCTTGCACACTTTTTCTCTCATTTTCAAATTTCTCTCTACACTTTTCAAACTCCCAACACTAAATCCTCCCTCCCCAACCTCTCCCACACTCAAATAATCCTTCTAAGACCATAGTAAGGTATTATTCATCATCCTCTTCCATCCTAATGGAGTGGAATATTTATTTTGAATTTTTGGGTTTAAAAACCCTAGTTTGCTCCCCATTTATTTTAGTGACTTTAGAGCCTCCAAATGTTCTTGAGCCATGAATGAAAAATTCTTAGAATAATGTTCTAAGGCTACTGTAAAAATTTCATAATTTTTGGAGCATATTTATATTTTTTCGATTTATGCTTTATTTATTTTTATATATGCCAAAGCATGATTTTGTGAATATTATTTGATATTGTTGCTTGCTAATGTATTATAAGCATGTAGTATAAATATCATAATTTTTCAGAATACTTTTGAAAATTATTTGTAAAAAACGTGAGTGTTGAGGCTTATTTAAGCCATGGTTTGATTTTTATTTTTGAAAAATAGTTGAGATATGGTGTTTAAAATTTGATGTGAACATCATATAAAAATATTGGAATTTTTGAAACACATCTCCTATTTTATTTTATTTTATTTTGACCGATTATATTTATATAGTTTTAGAGTATTGTTTGGTTTTTGTTTGTTGAAAATAGTTGAGATATGGTGTTAAGGGTATGATATGAACATCATATATTAACCTTGAATTTATTCAAACACCTCTCCTATTTTTGATGAGAAAACCTTGAGCTACCTTATATATACATAATGATTTATTTGATTTTTGTTGTTAAAAATAATAGGATATGTTATATTATGAAATATTGGTTAATGTTTGATGTTAATATTACATGTTATTGCACATATAACCATTTTGTGCAAGGTTGGAATTTATTGAATATGTATATATATATACATGAAATTACCGAAATGAAATTAGGATAGAAAGCATGGGTTTAAAATTTTAATGCATGATATGGAGTGATATTTCATGTTTAGTATATGGTATAAGCATGATATAATTTTTGTGGAATTTATTGAACACCAAAGCTCACTAAATTGTGATTACCGAAAACTTTGGACAATTTTTAACCTATGGTTTAAAATTTTATATGATGATATTGGGTTGATAATTAACTTCTATAGTATGATAGGAGTATAACATGATTTTATTGGAATTTATTGGATACATATGCTAATTGTTGCTAATTATCGAAAACGTAACAAAATGGCTAAGTATGAGTTTAATTCTAATGTTAAATGATGCTATGATAGTGAAATTATAAGCTTGGAATGAATGGTTGTGATTAGAGTGGATGAATGGAACACTTATGCACACTTACACAATGATTGTGTATTGCATTAGAAATTAGGGTTTTCTAATGCTTAGTATAGTTTATGTTGTGTATGGTTTTGTTGATGTTGAATGTTTATGTTTATGTTGAACCGACAAACCAAAACCCCGAACGTAAACAACATAATACTATATGAACGAGAATCCAAAAGAAATCGACCAATTTCGATAACTTAAGACGGAATAAACGAGAATCGAAGTTAGACACAAATTAGGGTTTTTATTAATGAAAGGATACTCAAACGTGAGTTCCTACGTTAGAAAAACCAAAAGTCGAGCTACAACGTTAATATTCAATAACGAAAACTCAATACGATATTAGTCGGGCGTAAACACAACTCGATAATAAATAACGATTATACGACTTATGTAACCTCCGGCGAGTTAAGTTAAATAGACAATGTCGTAATGTGTAAGCAACGATTCGAACACATGATGTCGATCCTTATGTCTCAAAAGCCGAGTTAATATTCCCGAAGTACTCCATTTATTCTTAAGTACTAATTACTTACATGATAGCATATGTCCACTTGATTTGTAAGTCAATATTCCTCTTTTAATTATCGTGCTAATACGATAAGTCGTCAAACATAACCTATTAGGACGTAACTATAATTGTTAAGTCTAGTTAGTGGCTTGAGAATATCCTAATTTACCAATCATAATTTAATTATCGATAACCTATAACGTAATAACGTTATAATAAAACTAAGGTTAAGAGTCATGATAGACTCGAATATGTGATTCATAATTGAAGTTCACCTATGAGCGATGAGGTAATATAGCTTGAGAATTGGGAATGTAAGATAATAGAAATTATCTTAAAACAATCACATAAAATCATAAAGAAACCCTAATTGGGAACTTTAAAGTCGTAATTTATAAGCGACCATCGATCGATAGAAAGAACCTAAGAACGCTATTTTCTTATGAAGGGTTCGATCGGGCGTAGTTTCTGAGGAAGGATACTCACCCCTGCTCATTTAGAACCACTAAGCTTTGGATTAGCAGGTGGGCTTTCTTGAAACGAAAATGTTATGCATATCTCAAAGCATGTTTTACAAAGCTTATTGAAATATTATCACATGAAATGTTATTGACTGCTAAATGTTTATGTTTTGTTGTTATCCTATCTGAGATTGGTATATCAATGTGGTATGTGAATGTGTTGGTCCACCAACGTTAAAAAAGGGTAACGATCGGATCCGACTTAGTTAAGGACTAACTCGGATTGTGTACACGATGACGTGTGTTAAGGTTAGCTACCTCGACCGGTCACGGCGACTATGTGTAGGTGGCCACCTCCATAGTGCGCGAATGAATGAATGAATGATCAGATATGGAAACAACGTGAATGAAATAGTTCGGCCGAACGCTTTTGGAAAAAGATAAAATATTTGATAGGCATGAGTCTTTTAACTAAAATCCTCATGCGCTATTGTGGGCAGTTAATAACTTTTGACAAAGAAAATGTTTTGGCAACGAGCCCACTGAGTACTTTTGTACTTAGCCCTACATGTCGTTTTTGACGTGCAGGTTGAGCAAGGATCGATGATGGGTGCGAGGTGGTGCAGAGTAGCAGCTATTTTTGATGCTTAATTAGAAAGGTTTCTAGAACCTTGGGCATGCATCGTCATATGCATGTCCACACGTTTAATTGCTGCCTAACTCTGATATTATTAATGTTTTGATCATAACTGCTTATTTCCGTATTGAATTGGAGGTCGTACCTCGTACTTTAAATTCTGCCCTGATTGGGTTATGTTGAACCTTGAACCCCCTTTTGACAAGTCCTTCTAGGACTTGAGTTGGTATTGGATTGTTTATCCTTTTTAACCTATGCGTTATTAAGTAGTTGATTGGTTGATTGCCTTGATTAGCTATGTTTATTTCCGCTGCTTTATCATACCGGTGACGATCCATATGATCCGTACTTCATTGAAAAGTCGGGTCGTCACACTCTTCCACCAAGTCTGGGGAATGTACACAACGTTTTTCACGTGTCACAACTAAGAAAATACGTACATGATCCAAAACACGTGATTCATCAAGACGACGTGATCCTCAAGCCAGACATGAGCTATGAAGAAGAACCCACAGCAATACTCGACCATAAAGTGCAGCAATTACGGAACAAGTCAATTCCGCTAGTCAAAGTGCTGTGGAGACATCACGGACGAGAGGAAGCCACGTGGGAACTTGAGAACGCTGTGAAAGAACGATACCCCAGATTTTTCTAGAGGTATGCAAATTTCAGGACGAAATTTCTTATAAGGGGGGTAGAATGTAATATTCCGAAGAAACAAACGCCTATTTACGATATTTAAATCCGTAAATTAGGGTTTTGCCGAGTATTAAATTTGAAAGACATCGAATATTGATTTCGATTCAGTCACGAAGTAACGAATTCCTTTTTATATTCACTGAGAATTGTGAATTAAGAAATAGAATGTTATAAAGCAGTTCGGCAGTATAATTTTAACGTCGATTGCGTATCGATAGTTAAAATTTCATGAAATTTTCTAAGCAACGAAGCTTGGAATTAAATTCCATTAAATGGAATAGTTTTAATAAAGTAAGTACGATCTTACTACGATCATTTTGAGATGAGTCGATTATTAACGTTTTGAGACGTTTCGAACGTTAACGTCTAGAGACGATTTGAAAAATGGGTTTAATGATCAAGGAATTATAATATTTAATTTCCTATGATTATTTTATATTATTAACGTATTATTAAGCATTAAAAAAATGCTAAAGCATTAAGAACTCGATAATGACCATTGCTAATTTTCGAAAACCCTAATTCGAAAATTAGGGTTTTCTCACATGAAATGTACCATTAAATTTTCTTATGGTATAAATTATTATCTAAACCATATGTTATGACATATATACGTATGAATGGCACGAAAATAACTTATGTACCCCTTATGAAATGAAAGAGCCGTAACCTATGTTTAAACACCAAATTCACGTCACTTTTGATATATTTTGCTATGCTATGTTTTAATTATTCAAGTGACATGTATTTTATATTTAGGATTGTACCTTGATTAATACATATGGATTAATACACAAAACAATAAAATCACCCCCTTTGGAACCATAATAGCCGACTGCCCTCCCCCTTTTTGCATGATTGTATTCATTCCAATGCCCAATATAGTGTAAGGCTTTTAACACTAGCTAATGATCACTAAGTGAGTCATAACCCACTATTAAAATGACTGCAATTATTTTATTATATTTGTGAGAGAGCCGTGTGAGAGAGAGATAGATACATAGGGGAGGACTCTTCTTCTTCTCTCACTTCACTCATTCAAAACATTTGAACACTCAAAACACTCTTTTCTCTCCCATTCTTGCAAACAACCAAGCTCTCCTCCCTTTGAAAATTTTTGTTCATCTTCTTCTTCTTCCTTCACAAAGCTCGACACCCTAAACATTCACTACAAGAATTTTGCTCATAGACCACACGCGTCATAGACCACGCATTAGTACTAAAGTGGTCTATTATGACATAGACAACATGGGTGGTGAAATGCGTGGTCTATAACCTTATTTTAACGGTTATAGACCACGGGCTAGAGAACCGCGTGGTCTATTAGCGTTTTTCATATGATGACCACGGTGCCTTTACCGCGTGGTCTATTAGCGATAACTTTATTAACCACGGCTTTTTCCGCGTGGTCTAATATCCACGCCGACTAAATACCACGGGTTTAGGCGCGTGGTCTTCGCCACTTAGCCATGTGGTCTTTAGCCATCTTCATGCCTTAGGTAATTTTGAAGGAGATTTTCATACCTCATTGGTGATTTTGTGACCAACTTTTTAGCTTATATAATTTGATTATAAATGCTATTAAAATGAATAGAAAGATAAATATATTATAAGGAAAAGTTGTCATGAGCAAACTAAAATACAATAAAAATATATCTAACTAAAACAATTTTTTTAGTGCTTGCTAAGATAAAACCTAATAGTAGAGCGAAATATTATATTTTTGTTAAATACAGAAATAATAAAATGGCGGCATATTTCCATACAAATGCAGGAAATCTAAATCCCAATTCTATTCAGCATGCTTCGAGCGAACCCCACTCTACCCCCCCCCCCCGCGTCCATCCTAGGCGAAAACCTAGCAAGTCGCACGGCGGCGGCACCGCTCCTCAGCCCACATCTCCTTTTTTTGTTTTTTCGGCTTCGATTTCGTTTCCGTTTCACGATCGAAGTAGGTTTTGCAGATTAGGTTGAGAAATGAATTGCGATTTCGTTTGATTGATAGCTATCGCAAGTCGGTTTCAAATGAAAGACGTGTTTCGCACATAAAGTTGATTGAGCGGCGGCGGAGGACAATCCGCAATTATCGCTCAAGAGGTTTCGATGAAGATTTGAGCGCTGATGGCTCGCTTTCAAGCTCACATTTGCATGTAACTCGCCATTTCATGGCCGGCGATGTCCGGAGCGCCGATAGCTTGTCGATTTCTTCGCAAAAAGTTGCGATCTTTGAGAAGAAGGGTTGCACATTGGGGATTGTTGTGCTGATTGTTCAAACAGTACAGGAGAAAATGTTCAAGACTCGGATCGAAAATGCACTTAGATTAGCCTCGAAGCTTCAAAAACAACACCATTAAGCTTCCTTTCGGCCTCTGCGGGTGCGAAGAGAGCACCGCAGGGTAGGGAATTCGGAGAAATCAAGAAGATTGTGTTGGTGATGGAAATTACAGAATGGAGAGAGAATTTGGACCCGAAGCTTCAGCTACGGCTGCCATTACGATGTTTCGATTGTGGTTTCGTGGATGAACGGCACTATGGTTTCGGCCGTGATGAGATTGGGAGGTGGTTTCAACCACAACGCAGCTTGAGATTGGGGATCGGTCGGTGGGCAAGTTCAAGGGGTGTATAAGGGCAAGAAAGTAGGATTGAGAAGCTCGAGGGGTATGATAAAGGAAATGCCTATGAGTTCGAATGTAGGAAGGATTTGTTGGAGTTGATGACAAGCGGGCACAAGAATATTCTGCAGTTTTTGGAGTTTGTGTAGACGAGAATCACGGTTTGTGCATCGTGACTAAGTTGATGGAAGGAATCATCCATGACTTGATTCGAAGAACAAGAAGATTCGGATCAAAGAGATTCTACGCATTGTCACCGATGTTGCTCGGGGATTAAGTTCATGAATGATCATGGAATTGCATATAGAGACTTGAATACGCAGAGGATCTTGTTGGATAACGCAGGGAATGCTTGCTTGGGCGACATGGGGATAGTCTCTACTGCAAGAGTTTTGGTGAGGCTATGGAGTATGAACCGACGGCTATAGGTGGCTTGCTCCCGAGGTCTGTTTCACTTTTCAAATCGATGGTCAGATAATCCGCCTCGTCTAATTATTTGTTAATGCATGTTCTTATATATATTGATTGGCATAGGATTGATTGTTTTTGAGAATATTTTTTGGTGAAACTGGTCTTATCATTGAACCTATGATCTTGCTAGATATTAGAAGAATAGGCACCACCTTATATTCTGAAGCAAATCTAGCATTTTTGGGCAATTTTTGGATTGTGAAGTTAGATTGGGGTTATCATTTCTGGTATTAACATGACAAGATTTCCTCATAATTTCTTCACTAGCTATTATAATCTTGCTCAATGGATGTAGTAGACAAATCATTTGCATGATTAATATAACATAGAATAAGCTTTTCAATTCGCGCTTGTAGGCGGATGTATCTAGTTCGAGTCTCACGTCATTACTGACTTTATATTGTTTATTCCAAGGTGAATAAAATTGCCTTTCGTGATTGAGTTTGTTTCATGATTTATTTAGCAACTAATGAGTCGGTGGCCGAATCTAATTTTTTTTTCATTGTTGCTACTAAATTTGTTCAAAGCATAATTACTAATGATGAATCTATGAGTTTCTTGAACCATCTTTTTTAAAATCTCATACTTATTAGTCAAAATGAAATACAAGATTTTCATATCTAATAGACTTTTCTACTAAATTTGTTCAAAGCATATAAGATTGTTATGAAAATTTGTAGGCACTTATATAAGGAATGTAAGAATGCAAACCTTCTTGATAGATTTCGGTTTGTTAACCCATATGAGATATCACACAATCCAAAGGTTGATCAGACAACGAAGTCAAGTATCATAGGTAAAAGGTTGATTGGTACACGAGCTAAGCAACTTGTTTTGATGCCATGCAATGTCGGGTATGTGAAAATAATAGATATATACATAGTTAATATGGTATTATACATTGTACTTTGTGAAGCTTAATTACATATATTCTTCTTAGTTGGCATTGGATTCTTTTGGTGATCGATCCTCATATTGAGACCATATATGTGATGGATCCTTTAAGTGATGAAGGTCATGTGGAGGAGTACAAGTCTATCATGGAAACGTAAGTTTGTTTATATTGAGGTTTTACTTATTGTATGTGTTTTGTATCATAATCCACTATATATATGTTTTGCAGGGCCCTAAAAATGTTCAATATGAGCATAGGAAAGAGGAAGCAGAATATCTTGTGGAAATGGTCAAGGTATGAAACACTCGCCATAACACTTAATTATGAAATTTTTGTCGCTCAAAATGTACATAACTCTAATTATGCATTTCACATAGTGTCAAGAACAACTGATGAAAAGCAATGTGGATTCTATGTCATGCGCTACATGAGAGATATTATTGAGGGTTATGGTTCGGATAACACCATTGCAATTCCTACTATGGTAATCATAAAGTGGCATTTTAATCCATAATTTTCTAAATACTAATTCTTTACTTTTTTACTAATAGAATTTTTATTTTGTTTTAATAGTTTTCTAACGGATTTTACTCGAAAAAAGAAATCGATGAAATCCGTATAGAGTGGTCCGAGTTAGTCGCTGATTCTATGGTGGTTGACGATGGTAAGTTTCATACTTTTTGTTGAACATAATGATTTTGATGTACTAAATTTTATTTCTTACCATTTTATATCTTATTCTAATAATGTAGATGAGATCAAGTTAGATGGTTGATGTTGTTGAAGCAAAGATGGTGAAATGCTTGAAGATGGTGAAGTTGATTTTTTTTTTTTGATGAATTTTAGTAGCTAGTTAGAAAATATTTGTAGCTAGTTAGAAAATACATGTAGATTGGGAATTTCCCGGATATAATGTTTTGAATGCTTATGAAATGTGTACCTTGATTTGATATAAATATTATGAGAAATATTTTATATCTATTTTTGGATTATTATTTTTAATTAGCAGAAACATGCATTCAAATTATGAAAATAGGTATTAAATAAATAATAAAATAACAAAAATATATTATTCAGTTATAGACCACGGGAAAATGCGCGTGGTCTATTGAGTTATAGACCACGGTGAAAACCGCGTGGTATATAATGTCATAGACGACGGGGAAATGCCGTGGTTCACCTTCGGTGGCCCGTTGTAATACCCCATGAAATTAGATGCCCAATTACGGTATTTAAAACCGTAAATTAGAAATTACCGAGATGATTCAATCCATAAGATATCGAATAATGATTTCGATTATTTGAAGGAATGAATTCTATTTTATATTCACGGAGAATTGTGAATTAAGGAATAAGAGTATATGAAGTGTATAGGTCGTATTTACTTTAACGTCGATTTCGTATCGATAGTTAAAGCGTCGTAAATTTTTCTATGAAATTAAGCTTAGAATTAAATTCCATTATTAATGGAATAATTTATTAAAGTAATGACGACCATTTCGAGATGAGTCGATAATGAACGTTTTGCAACGCTTTCAAACGTTAACGTTTTGAGATGAAAAGCAGCGTTTTAATCGATCAAGAAATTATAGGAATTAATTTCCTATGATTAGTATATGTAATTACAGTATGATTTAGCATTAAATCAATGCTAGATCATAAGATTCAATAGTTACCAATTTTTCAAACGTTCGAAAACCCTAATTTTCGAACTCGATTTTTATCGCATAAAACGATGCCATTAATTTATCCTATGATATTATTTATCATCTAAACCATATGTTATGATATATATGTCTATTAATGGCATGGAAAATAAAAATTTGAACTATTACAAGTGTAAGAGCCGAGAGCTCCTAAGTGCTATAACAAAGTGTGTTGTTAATCTTCCCACTATTACATGTATCTATTAAGTGACATTGGATTAATTAAAAAGCCTAACTAAACATTAAAATCAGATATATATGTATATATACTTGTATAATTTCGTGCATGTGTGTGGGTGTATAGTACAAGAGTGTGTAAGTGTGCATGTAGGAGCAAATGTCATCCATGCTAGGCATGGGACAACACATGCCCCTTAGGTGTCACCACCCCAGCACCCCACTACCACCATACTCTCCCAAACCTCAGCAATTCCACACGACACTCTTCTCCCCAACACCCTTTCATTCTCTTCATTTCCTCCCTACAACACACGGCCAAAACTGCAGCAACAAGGAGAATGAGTTCTTAGCTCAAATTGATGACCGATGCATTTGAAGCTTTGAGCATCACTTCTTCTTCATCAACCATCCTTGGTTCTTATTAAATTCCTCTCAAGGTAATGAAATACCCCTTGAACTAGTAGCTTTCAAATCATATACATGCATAAATGTTTATAAGCTAAGCTGTGATGGGTTGCATGTTGATTTCCTGGACGAACAGAAACTTCACGAATTTATTTGACTAAGTTTCAGTGGTGCGATGATTGTGAATTTTTGATATGTTGAAATTATATGTGTCTAGTATGCCTCTGTAAAATTTCAAGTCCATCCAACTTGATTTGCTATTTTAATTGTATTTATCAAAACACTGCACAAATCTGCGAAATCTCCGTGTTTATCACCCATAGTGCGTGGCTTTCGTTTTAAGTTTGGATAATGATAAAACTCTAAAATTTGGCAGAAACATAATTCAGCATGTCTGGAAGATTCCTGTAAATTTTCAGAATTTTCTAAAATCTTTACTATTTATTCCAGATTTTACAAGTGAACTGCACAAAACTGTCACGGGAGTGATAGCTTGTGGTAAAATATTTTAGCTCCCAATCTATTGTGAATCTTTGGTGAGGCTTTTCTGGATAAAACTAGACTTAAGTGGATTTTCAATATGATTGGTTTCATTTCCAGATTCCTTATAATGAACTCACGGTGAATTTTTAAAGTTGATGCATTTCAGTAAGCCTTTTGGACAAACTGCCTTAGAAAATTTCTATGTTAATAGGCTGTTCGAGTATGACTTTACGTAAGATGTTCAAGCCGTTTGTAGTCCGATTTGGACTTGGGTTTCTTCATAAGAAATGTTCCTTACCATGTCTAGTTGTGATCTGGAAAGTTTCATCCCAAACAAACTCTTATAGGTATACCTTTCATCAGCCCAAAGTCACCTACTGAAACTGTCCATTTCAACTAGTCAACTTTGGACTTATGTATTCTCGATGAGTTAGATATTTTCCAGTATGGTCTTCATGACATATGTAGTACTTGTTACAAAGTTTCTAAATTGGTAGCCTGCAGCCATTTTGGTATTGTGAGTCAAAGTTACGAGCCTCATAAAACCCCTCGTCGCTAAGCTAAAACTGAAAATTCTTAAAAATTTCCTAAGTATAGAAGTCAGTTTGAGTTGCCCACTTTGAGACCCTATATCTTCAGAACCACGACTCTTTTGGATTTAATTACTTCTTAGAACTTGTAGTACATGTTTAGAGGTTTCAGAATGTATCTTTGTGCGACCATACGTATTCTGAATCGAGAGTTATGGATCGTCAAAGTACGTCACTTGGGTTGTTTCAAGCTGTTTTGCTGAAATTAAAACACTTGAAATTTGACTAAGTGTTGGAAACCCCTATGTGAATATGCCTTATGTGACTAACATGCTATTAATCAATGCATTCATTATGTTATGTCGCAAGGTACGATAGAGCATTATAAGATGTACAATTGTGATAAAACATCATGATCGATATTTACACGAAAGCATACCATAACGTGAGATATTTGACTAGGTCTACCACGTGGTCAATCGAGTGTATATCATACCATGATATACACTAAAGTAGAAATATGGGTTCTAAGACCCAATGGATTTTCCACTCCAAAACCTCAAGGCCAAGAATAGATAGGCTAAAGCTAGGACTTACAGTCCAAGAAATGGGATTAAGGCGATCTACGGTCCGGTGGGCTTTACTACTCAAAAATAAAATGCTTCGAAATATTTATTTACGATGCTTATTTCAACTATTGATAAAATGTTTACGAGATTACCCGCCAAAATGTTTATGTTTTGTGTATGTATCCTATCCATGAGATTGATATGAATGACATGAATGATATGAATGTGTTGGGTCACCCCAACTTATGAATGAAAATCGATATCGGATCTGTCTTGGAAGGACAATACAGCTAGGATTAACGTGTACACTAAGGTGATTGTGTCTTTGTAAGGACAACCACGGCCGGTCACGGCGTCGTAGAGGAGGCCTCCTTCACGACGTTCGACTATGATGTTATGATGAATGATGATAAGGGATATGGATCATATACACCGAGAAAAATGCCCGCCAGCGGTGATTTTATGAATCGATAAAATGTTTTAGTAAGCACGCACTTCCACTAAAACCCTTGTGTCTTACCATGATGTGGATGTAATCTAAAATGATAAAATGTTTTGGCATGAGTCCACCGAGTGCATTCTTGTACTCACCTGCATGTTTGTTTTAAATGTGCGAGTTGAGCGGATGATGGATGGAGCGGTGTTGAGCAATAGGAATGTTGTCTTGAAATGTTTATACCTTGATAGTACATCGTCATATGTACATATCACATGCTTTCATTGCTAGAACTTAAATTATGTAATATAGTCCAAGAACATAAATGACATATGTATTACGTTTATTGTTAAAAGAGTCTCCTTGTATTTTTATCCCTGTTTAGAGTTATAGTCCCTGCTAATCCGTACTTAGGATTGTGGGGCTGTGACAGAGTGGTATCAGAGCGGTTCGCTCTTGAACCCAAAATCTTCTTTAAGGTTAAGTCTAGATTGAGTCAATAGACTTCTAGAGATCAGCTGACAATGCTCAACACTCCATCACATCAAGCTCAACCGAAATGAGGTAAATGATTTTTTTTTTTTTTTTTCAAAGTTTTGAAAATTAGCCTGGCCAAGACGAATGTTTATGAAATTATTTTTCTCGATTGTGAAACGAAAAGTTGAAAGTGAAATAAATTTTTAAGTGAAATGAATGTTATGTGAATTTATTTAAAATGAAATTTATTGCAAAAGTTACAAATGAAATATTATGTTGTGAAGTGAATGATAATTGAAACAAAATTTTATCAAGTGAAATGAAAGCTATGGGAAAGGTTGAGAATGAACGTTGTGACAAATGATTTAGCAAGAAAGTTATGAAAAGAAGGAGGATATAAGAAAGATGATGACAATGATATGAGAAAGTTTTGGCATGATATGCCAAAGATGAAATGTTTGAATTTCTGAAATGTAATAAGGGTTCATTATTATGAACAATGTTATGTTATTCATGTTTTAAAATGATTGAGATTGGACATTGATTTGTCAAATATGATATGTTGAATTCTTTAAATTCAACGAAATACATGCGTACAAATGAGCTACGTTTGAATATTTGAAGTTTTACTTCAAACCTTAAAGTTGATTATGATGGCGAGCATGCTAGCTTTCAGTAACGTAGACTTTTAAGAAGCATGATCCCTTTTACGAAAGAACATAGAAGCAAGAACTTCCTTTAATTACAAGACCAAGAGTAACGATGGATTTGAGAACTTCATTCCATCTTGAGTGAAGAAAAGTGAAAGATTTATACGAAATTGTTCGACCTCGACATGTACGACCTCGGCTTCGACATCGACATGTGCGACTGTCGACTTCGAAATCGGGAATTTGTAACATCGAATTTAACATGTCGACTTTGGTAGCCTGTACGACCTCGGTGTCGGCAGTGCCCTGTACTACCTCGGCATCGGTAACGGCATGTACGACCTTGGTGTCGGCATCGCTTATGATCTCAGCGCGAACGCGTGTAAATTTCCCTGCACTGCGCAGTGATTCTGTTTTGACTCGTTCTCGGTCGTGTGAACTCCGACGACGGTTTTCGCCACGTGCTCCTAATGCACTGTACTTCATTTCTTATGGAGGACCAAATTCTGATTCCTACTCTAGAATTCGTGAGAATCAGTTGAAGTTAGTTCTATGATTTGAAAAGAGTAAGGCGTTATAGTATGATACTGAATCCTAGAATGTTACTAAGAAAGTAAGATCTTGATGAATACAAGTAGAACCTTGACATACATGAGAACTTTGTTGATGACCTATTACGGATATATAAGCTTTCAAATTATATCCATTACCCAATTTCGTCATTGAGTTTAACTACATGACCTAGTTCCAATTGAGAAATCATTCGAATTTCTCACTTCTTCAAGAAAATTCCAACTCAAAATTTACAAAGTGTCCTTTTGAACCCAAATCCTTGCGTGGTGAGAATATAATTGACGGTCCGCCAGCCCATATGACCAAAGAAATCTCGAGTTGTCATTCGGTCTTGGGACCCTAGAGCCCCATTTATTGATCCGAGGAACATATCGATTCAATCATTGAAAGATGTTATCTTGATGGGTGAGATAGTACCTCACGTAAGTAGTCGTGATAATCTCTTCTCGACTCTTGAAACCATCAAGTAAGATGAAAGTTGACTTACCTTGTCACCTAAATGCGAATTAGTAAAGCGATCAATATTAGACATGAAATAAGTTGACTTATTTTAGTCACCCAAAAGTTTCGAGACTAGTAAAGTGATAGACATCAAGAAATTATGATGTAAAGAAAATCTCGATGAGACGAGATATTCTTCCTATGATACATCTTGATGTGAGATACTCTTTAGCGTTGAATGCAAGAGTAAAAGGAAGTATATGATATCATGGGATATTAATTTCCCTTATTATGTCATGACGAGGCGATTACAACTTATCTTTAAGATAGTTGGATGTCCTTGAAACCTCGTTAGTAGGTTGGACATGTTTAAAAGAATGAAGATGCATGAAAGATATTCTTTTCAAAGAATATATATATAAAAAGTAATAGCATCCACGAAAATAAATCTTTCGCTTATACCTTAATTAATGAGATTATGCTTGAGCATAATCGATTAAGTAATGAAACTTGGTTGGACGAATGATAATAAGATTTAGAGATCATAATCATTGAGATGTATGAATAGCTAGGATATCCCTAGTATGTGAACTAAGTATGGAGGAAATAACTCCAAAGTCGAGACATGGTAATGAGATGTTTAGAATTAAGTTATGGTGTACGAATGTACTACCCTACCAAGCCATATGACAATGCTAACGATTCTAGTCCCGAAAGTGGGAACCAAGTATAAAGAAAGTAAGATTTCTTTCGGATACCATGCTCAAGAAAATGCAGATAAAAGTTAAAATAGCGTAAGAAATTACTTAATTATACAATTAGATAGTTTCGATATGACATAAGTTTCGTAAATGTTATGACTTGATAAGTAAGGTAATTCCTTGGAGGTAAAGAACGGATTAAGAAAGCAGATTCATTATTTTGAAATGAATCGTAATACCCTAAGTTATAATGACACAAAACGCTTGTCTCGTGTAACTTAATAGTTAACAAGCAAGATAGCTTCTATAGATCTTGCAAAGGAAATAAGTCCAAGAGAACACAGAAAGAGATTCTCATTGAGGACTTTAAGGTAAATCCAATTGAAAAGATTACCCCTCATACTTTTGTGACGATCAATAAAGTGAGGTATTAAGTATCTCTGACATGGAAATGAAGAAATCATTGAATGTCGAGAAAATGGTAAAGATATTTGACATCAAAGCAAAAGTATAATACATCCCCAGTGGACAAAGGATTTTATCTTATGCGAAATTGCATGATGAATCAATAAAAGATTAAGAAGAAATGACGTATATCCAAAAGGGGAATTAAATCATTCATATTGGATTAGGAATGAATGATAGTGATAGAAACATGACGATCTCTAAGATGAGACTTAGTTATGGAAATATATCAATATCAAAGGATAAGTTGATGTAAACCTAACCATGAATGCTATTAGTAAAAGCATAACGATACTAATACCGAGAAGTATAAAGTGAATGAGGCAACAGAAGGCCATAGCAAGGGAACATGATGTCCCAATGGAAAGGACAAGGACATATCAAATAGATGTTTACTTGAATAAAAGGAAAGACCGTTGACCAAAGCATATACCTCGCATCGGAAACAGAACAAACAGAACTAAAAGGCAGGATAGGTGTGAGGAATGTTTCTCAGAATACCTGTAAGATCTTGTTCGACATAGGTGCTTCGCTTTTTGACATCGCACAAGTATGCGTAGAAGCGATAGAACCCAACTCAGGGTAAGCGAATCAAGAAATGAAAATCCCCTTACCTATACGAGAATTTTGACCATCGCAAATGTCGCCCAAGCTCAGAATTGAACCTAGAATCGTCTAAAGTGCTATCCAAAGATTTGGATCATTATATCTATGTGGAACGTAGATATAATTTTAGAGACAAGAATTTTCGGAAATGGCTGTCATTCATGTGATTAGTGACTTGGGCCTAACCTTTCCGTTAGAGGTTTCACACGACAGAATATCAGATACCACCGCTCGCCTATGCGAATATCTTTAAGGCAATATCTGTTGAAGATGTAAAGCGTAAAATGAGTATTAAGATAAGAGTCATGAGTCATCTACGGTTATATATGTCTTAAAGTGTATAATTCTTTAAGAGATCCTTCTTGTTTAGAAATCCTCCATTGCTTAAATTAAGTCGGATTTATCTAAAATATCCGTTCTGAGATGACAAGAAAAGAGAGTTTAACGGGCAAGAGTTAACCCCAAGGCCTACAAGGTTATAACTCACACGAGCATATCGGCTCTTTTATTATGAACTAGGCATGGATTCGAGCAGTTTGAAGAAATTTTTGCACCCTGATTGGATGCTCGTAACTATAGAGTGTCGAATGAGGATGGTACCCAACGACGTGTCATCGGTTGCCAGCAGATCGGAGGAATTTTTACAAAAGAAGTATCAAAAGAATAATTTCTCCATGAGAAAATTCAAAGTCCGGACAGACTTACGATTTGTCAACAAGTTTAAGCATACATATAATGTGTGAGAGCGACACCTACGAGTACTTGTCACGAACCTCGGCAAGTTATACAAGACGGCATAAAGGAATGATTGTACCATGATGTTCCAAACGCCGTCCACGCCCCTGTGCCATCAATGGTACGAGAAAGAGGCGAGAAGGGCAAAAGGACAAAATCTTATCGCCTCATGGACTAAGAGAATTACCGCTACCAACCCAACCATACTTTCTGATAAAAGTAACACCAACTTTTGGTATTGAAAAAAAACAGGGAGCAGCTTGACCCCTGGCTTTCTGAAAGAGAATAATCATCGAAATATGAAACAAAACGTACTTGGAGAAAGACAAGTTTCTAAGGGAAGAGTACGACTCTGACAAAGGTCACTCAAAGACATAGAATCTTAGGATCCTATGAGACTTATATGTAAATAATGGTTTATGATGAAAATGATGTGATTATAATATGTAAAATAAACGTAGTTTGAAAGAGTTTATGAATATGGTTAAGAAGTGTCAAAGTTTTGAGTGTAAAAAGAGCTAGACGCCTTGTAATCAGTCAGCTTGGTAGACCGACCCTCGTAAGTAATGTATGAAAAGTCCTCACTGAGCCATTATGATGTAATATTATATGGTCTTGAAGAATGATATCCAAAATACGGAAATGAATCGTTCTGAATAAGATATGGTTACTATGAGATAATAATTATGTCATTCGGACTAACCAATGCACCAGCCCTGTTCATGAACCTCAAAAATCGAGTGTTTCACACATACCTAGATAATTTTTATCTCAATCCTCATGGATGATATTCTTATCTATTCAAAGGACGAGAAAGAACATAAAGTAAATCGAAGGGCTGTCTTACGACTTTTAAGAGCCGGGAAAAATTTTGCCAAGCACAGTTTTGTAAATTTCAGCTTAAAAGAGAAATATTCTTCAGGCACATCGTGTCCTTAGAAGAAAAGAATGTAGATCTGACAAAGGACAAAACAATTAAAGATGAAAGACGTCAATGACCTAAAATAAGATCATGAATTTTATAGATTAATTGATTTACTAGAGATCCATTAAGAACTCTCTAAGGTAACAAGACCAATAAGATAGTTACCCCAAAATAGAGTCACAATTCTCACGGATTAATAAAAGTAAGGCTATGTATTAATATGAGATAAATAATAACTTATGTGTCACGATGACTTAGGCCACATGAACAGAATTTCCCAACTCATGACTTGAAATAGTGACAGAATCTGATTTAAGAAAAAGGATCGTCAAGAGACAAAGGATGGAGGAAAAGTTAGAAAAGATCCGAGAAAGGGTAAGGGCTGGAGGATTTAAGAACTTCCAGGAGGCGTCGGACAACGCCTTATCGTCTGAAGGAAGAATATGCGTTCCAGACGACGCAAAACTTCAAAATGAAATAATGAGTGAGGCTCACGATACACCCTACACCGCTCACCCAGATAGTACTAAGATGTACCAAGACCTGAAAGAAAAGTTTTGGTGGGAAGGCATGAAACGAGACATAGCTTCTTTCGTAGAACACTGTCTTGTTTGCCAGCAGATGAAAGTGTTACACCAACATCCATACGGAAAGTTACAGTAGTTGGAAATACCCGAGTGGAAATGGGATGAAATAACGATGTACCTGCTACGAACTTACCCAAATCAAAAGAGGAACACCGCTATATTGGTAATTGTTGATAGACTCACCAAGAGTGCTCACTCCCTACCAATCCAAAGTACTTATGGATCGACAAGTTAGCCCAGCTGTATGTAAAGGAGATTATACGACTTCACGGAGGGCCAAAATCTATTACCTCGATAGTGGCAGTAGTATAAATACCAAAGTCGTGAGAACATCACTCCTATATCAATAAGTTAAGAACCCTTCACAATTTACAAAGTTTGAACTTATTCTTGAGCAAAGAAAATTGGATATGGGATAGAAAAGATGGCTCGAATCGGTAAAGATTATAAATATGATAAATGATCACCTATGAGCAGTTAATGTAGAATCTAATGCCTAAGATATAAAATTCAGTCTAAATCATGGTATGTCCTTATAGAAAAGGAAAACTCATCGAAAGGTTAAGAAAACGAGAAACGAAATAGTCGGAAATCGAGGACGAATGTAAGTAGTATTCCACAACCAAGGTGAAATATGACTAAAAAGAGAAAATGAAGATGGGAATAGAATGCAAATTAAAATAAGGAATGAAGAGCTAAAGGATATTTTAAGGAGCACTAGACAGTGTTATATTGTCTAAGAGATAGATATATACATATATTCCCAAGCAATAATAAGCTTAGAAATAAAACCAAGAATGAATTTCATGATCCTTCTTATACCGCCAACCAGGCATTATTAAGATGTATTATGATTCACGAGAAAAGTTAGATAGCAAGGAATGAAATGAGATGAAACCATGATTGTCGAGCAGTGTCTCGGTTACCAACAAGTAAAGGCATTGTATCAAAGGCCTTATAAGAGGTTATAATCTCTAGAACTACACTAATGGAAATAGAATGATATAAAATAGATCTTGTGATGATTTTACTAAAGTCATAAAAAGTCGCACTACTATATAGCTAGTAGTGGATT
Source organism: Salvia rosmarinus (assembly GCA_036937905.1). NCBI lineage: Eukaryota > Viridiplantae > Streptophyta > Magnoliopsida > Lamiales > Lamiaceae > Salvia > Salvia rosmarinus. The sequence goes on from CM072814.1 coordinate 38,237,082, forward strand.
GACTCGCCAATTATGTTTTGTCTCTGCCTATTCAGATGACTCGTAGATCCGATAAGTTAACTCAGTTATACAAAAAGGAAATTTTATATTTACAAGGAGTACCAAAACCTATCAGTTCAGATAGAGACTTCAAGAGTACCCCTAGATTTTGAACTAACTCATAAAAAGGAGTTAGATACGAGATTGAGCCTTAACATAGATGTCCACTCACAGGCAGAAGAGCGATCAAAGGGACAATATGAATGTTTAAGGATACGATAGAACACAAGTGTTAAACCAAGATGCAAGTGAGAACGTATTGTACCACTTAGTAAGTTTACGTACGACCATAGCTACCAAATAACGATCAATGTAGCCTTATGAGGCGTATAGCGAAAAGAAGTGTTGACCACCACTTTATTGGAACAAAGTAGGTGATCAAAGGTATAAAATCCTGACGTTGTAAATGAAACGATTAAGATATCTACCAACGAGGCAAGGAATAAGAAAAGCTTAGGACAGACAAAAGTCTTACGCTGGTACGCGTAAACCCGAACTGCATTCTTGAATGCGGAATTAAAGTTTCTTAAGATTTCTCCATCTAGAGGAATTATAAGTTTAGATACAAGAATGTTGAGATCACGTTTTAAAGGACCTTACGAGCTCCTAGCAATGATAGGCCTAGTAGCCTATAGCTTGGTACTTCCACCACATTTGGGGGAAAGTACGAAATGTTTTTCCACGTGTCGCAGTTAAGGAAATACGAAAATTGCCCAATTCTCGAAAACCAACATGATGACGTGACCTTTGACTCAGATGAGTTATGATGAAAATCTACGACTAATTTGATCGTACGATTCAACGATTAAAGAAGCAAGTTTGGGTCTTATAATAAAAGTCCAATGGAAGAACCATGGACGAAAGAAAAGCACATAGAAAGTTATGATGTTATGATGTTAAGATACCCATACTTTATGAGGTATGCAAATTTGGACGAAATTTCTTTTAAGGGGTAGGATGTAATACCATGAGAATTAGACGCCCAATTACGGTATTTAAAACCCGTAAATTAGAAATTATTTGAGATGATTCAATCCATAAGATATCGAATAATGATTTCGATTATTACTGAAGGAATGAATTCCTATTTTATATTCACGGAGAATTGTGAATTAAGGAATAAGAGTATATGAAGTGTATAGGTCGTATTTTACTTTAACGTCGATTTCGTATCGATAGTTAAAACGTCGTAAATTTTTCTATGAAATTAAGCTTAGAATTAAATTCCATTATTAATGGAATAATTTATTAAAGTAATGACGACCATTTCGAGATGAGTCGATAATGAACGTTTTGCAACGTTTTCAAACGTTAACGTTTTGAGATGAAACGAAAAGCGTTTTAATCGATCAAGAAATTATAGGAATTAATTTCCTATGATTAGTATATGTAATTACAGTATGATTTAGCATTAAATCAATGCTAGATCATAAGATTCAATAGTTACCAATTTTTCAAACGCTCGAAACCCTAATTTTGAACTCGATTTTATCGCATAAAACGATGCCATTAATTTATCCTATGATATTATTTATCATCTAAACCATATGTTATGATATATATATATGTCTATTAATGGCATGGAAAATAAAAATTTGAACTATTACAAGTGTAAGAGCCGAGAGCTCCTAAGTGCTATAACAAAGTGTGTTGTTAATCTTCCCACTATTACATGTATCTATTAAGTGACATTGGATTAATTAAAAAGCCTAACTAAACATTAAAATCAGATATATATGTATATATACTTGTATAATTTCGTGCATGTGTGTGGGTGTATAGTACAAGAGTGTGTAAGTGTGCATGTAGGAGCAAATGTCATCCATGCTAGGCATGGGACAACACATGCCCTTAGGTGTCACCACCCCAGCACCCCACTACCACCATACTCTCCCAAACCTCAGCAATTCCACACGACACTCTTCTCCCCAACACCCTTTCATTCTCTTCATTTCCTCCCTACAACACACGGCCAAAACTGCAGCAACAAGGAGAATGAGTTCTTAGCTCAAATTGATGACCGATGCATTTGAAGCTTTGAGCATCACTTCTTCTTCATCAACCATCCTTGGTTCTTATTAAATTCCTCTCAAGGTAATGAAATACCCCCTTGAACTAGTAGCTTTCAAATCATATACATGCATAAATGTTTATAAGCTAAGCTGTGATGGGTTGCATGTTGATTTCCTGGACGAACAGAAACTTCACGAATTTATTTGACTAAGTTTCAGTGGTGCGATGATTGTGAATTTTTGATATGTTGAAATTATATGTGTCTAGTATGCCTCTGTAAAATTTCAAGTCCATCCAACTTGATTTGCTATTTTAATTGTATTTATCAAAAACACTGCACAAATCTGCGAAATCTCCGTGTTTATCACCCATAGTGCGTGGCTTTCGTTTTAAGTTTGGATAATGATAAAACTCTAAAATTTGGCAGAAACATAATTCAGCATGTCTGGAAGATTCCTGTAAATTTTCAGAATTTTCTAAAAATCTTTACTATTTATTCCAGATTTTACAAGTGAACTGCACAAAACTGTCACGGGAGTGATAGCTTGTGGTAAAATATTTTTAGCTCCCAATCTATTGTGAATCTTTGAGTGAGGCTTTTTCTGGATAAAACTAGACTTAAGTGGATTTTCAATATGATTGGTTTCATTTCCAGATTCCTTATAATGAACTCACGGTGAATTTTTAAAGTTGATGCATTTCAGTAAGCCTTTTTGGACAAACTGCCTTAGAAAATTTCTATGTTAATAGGCTGTTCGAGTATGACTTTTACGTAAGATGTTCAAGCCGTTTGTAGTCCGATTTGGACTTGGGTTTCTTCATAAGAAATGTTCCTTACCATGTCTAGTTGTGATCTGGAAAGTTTCATCCCAAACAAACTCTTATAGGTATACCTTTCATCAGCCCAAAGTCACCTACTGGAAACTGTCCATTTCCAACTAGTCAACTTTGGACTTATGTATTTCTCGATGAGTTAGATATTTTCCAGTATGGTCTTCATGACATATGTAGTACTTGTTACAAAGTTTCTAAATTGGTAGCCTGCAGCCATTTTGGTATTGTGAGTCAAAAGTTACGAGCCTCGCAAAACCCCTCGTCGCTAAGCTAAAACTGAAAATTCTTAAAAATTTCCTAAGTATAGAAGTCAGTTTGAGTTGCCCACTTTGAGACCCTATATCTTCAGAACCACGACTCTTTTGGATTTAATTACTTCTTAGAACTTGTAGTACATGTTTAGAGGTTTCCAGAATGTATCTTTGTGCGACCATACGTATTCTGAATCGAGAGTTATGGATCGTCAAAGTACGTCACTTGGGTTGTTTCAAGCTGTTTTTGCTGAAATTAAAACACTTGAAATTTGACTAAGTGTTGGAAACCCCTATGTGAAGTATGCCTTATGTGACTAACATGCTATTAATCAATGCATTCATTATGTTATGTCGCAAGGTGCGATAGAGCATTATAAGATGTGCAATTGTGATAAAACATCATGATACGATATTTACACGAAAGCATACCATAACGTGAGATATTTGACTAGGTCTACCACATGGTTAATTGAGTGTATATCATACCATGATATACACTAAAGTAGAAATATGGGTTCTAAGACCCAATGGATTTTTCGACTCCAAAACCTCAAGGCCGAGAATAGATAGGCTAAAGCTAGGACTTACAGGTCAAGAAATGGGATTAAGGCAATCTACGGTCCGGTGGGCTTTACTCTACTCAAAAATAAAATGCTTCGAAATATTTATTTACGATGCTTATTTCAACTGTTGATAAAATGTTTACGAGATTACGCCAAAATGTTTATGTTTTGTGTATGTATCCTATCCGTGAGATTGATATGAATGACATGAATGATATGAATGTGTTGGGTCACTCCCAACTTATGAATGAAAATCGATATCGGATCTGTCTTAGGAAGGACAATACCAGCTAGGATTAACGTGTACACTAAGGTGATTGTGTCTTTGTAAGGACACCACGGCGGTCACGGCGTCGAGAGGAGGCCTCCTTCACGACGTTCGACTATGATGTTATGATGAATGATGATAAGGGATATGGATCATACACACCTGAAAAATGCCAAAGCGGTGATTTTATGAATCGATAAAATGTTTTAGTAAGCACAAGGCACTTCCACTAAAACCCTTGTGTCTTACCATGATGTGGCGATGTAATCTAAAATGATAAAATGTTTTGGCATGAGTCCACCGAGTGCATTCTTGTACTCACCGCATGTTTGTTTTAAATGTGCGCAGTTGAGCGGATGATGGATGGAGCGGTGTTGAGCAATAGGAATGTTGTCACTTGAAATGTTTATACCTTGATAGTACATCGTCATATGTACATATCACATGCTTTCACCGCTAGAACTTAAATTATGTAATATAGTCCAAGAACATAAATGACATATGTATTACGTTTATTGTTAAAAGAGTCTCCTTGTATTTTTATCCCTGTTTAGAGTTATAGTCCCTGCTAATCCGTACTTAGGATTGTGGGGCTGTGACACCCGTTGTCTATAACATTATAGACCACGCGGTTTTCCCGTGGTCTATAACTCAATAGACCACGGGGAAATCCGCGTGGTCTATAGCCGCACGTAATAGACTACACCCTTGTAGACCACGCAAATTTTTGAAATAGACCATGGGCATTCCCTGTGGTCTATTAGCGAAATTCTTGTAGTGATTGTTCCTTGAATCCATACCATTCCAAAGGTAAGAAACGAACATGGGCGTCGATTTTCCTCTTATTTTACAAAAATATTCGAAAGTTGGTTCTTGATGAATGTAGATGTTCTTGATGTCTTTGTTTATAAGATTTTATTTATGTATATGTTCTTGATGATCTTTGTTTATAAAATAAGGTAATGCATGTTAGGATTGACCTATGTTATTGCATGTGTATTATTTGTAAGGATCTAGCCAAAGCATGTTAAGTTTGAAGCTTAGATCTTGTTTAAAAATTATTTCAAAAATGTTATAAGGTTTTGCTTGATGTTCGAAATTTTTTTTAAAATCATTTTGAGGTTGGATTATTGATCTATGATATGATGAGAGTTCATAGTGATTTATTTGGAATTTTTAGAAAATCCTATACCTTAGTTTTGAAATGACTGAGACCTAAAAAAAAAAATTATAACTTGGTGTATGATTTTTATTTTAGACATGCAATGGTATAGTAATGATCTAGGACCTTGATTATGTGTTACATGAATTTACTAGAATTTTTGGAAATCATTTGCTCAATTTTTTTTCAAAAAGCCGTGAGCTTCCAAACCATATATCATGAGGATTTAATTGTTCTTGATGAATATTATGATGTTATATTGTTATACCTTGGAATATAAGCTTGGTGTATTTTTATTAGAATTTTTGGAAATCAATTACTCATTTGTTTCAAAAAAGCCGTGAGCTTCAAGCTCAAAATGGTGATGATTCAAATGGTTTTTGATGAATATTATGATGATATATTGTTATACTATAGTATATGAGCATGGTGTAATTTTGTTGGAATTTTTATAAATTGTTTGGTATTTATTTCAAAAATACCGAGAGCTAAAGGATTTTAATCCTTGATGAAGAAATGGTTTATGAAGAACTATAGGTTATAAATGTGTTATAAATTAATGTTGGGACCTTGTACTAATTATATAAAAATTTTGAGAATTGTTGGACATATTTTTAAAAATTACCGTGGCTTATTTTTTATTAAAAAGGTGATGCTCGATTTTTATATGGTTAATATTAATATATATTAATGACCATAATGTATAATAATACACTATATGAATTTAGAAAAAAATTTAGAACACATTTGGTAATTTTCGAAAATTACCGTGAGCAATAAAGGGAAAATAAGGATTTTTAAATCCTTTTTAATTAAGATTAATAATATATTACATGTCTAAAAGTTATTTTAGATATATTTGAATTTTATAAAATAATGATAAACATAGATTACTATGTTTATGACGAAACGTTATATTTAATAACGTTATAAATGAAATATAATGCTTAATGAATAAATGGATTAATATTTAAGAAAAATATTAATGAAGTTTATCGATTTGCGTGACAAATCGAGAATTAGGACTTTACAAAAAGAAATCGATTGAAAATCGATTTAGAATATGAATTAGTAAGGAAATTACTAATGAAAGTAAAAAATTTGTTGACTTTAAAGTCAACGTGCGAAATACGTTCGATAAATACGCTAATACGCGTAAAACGTACTGATTAGGTAAAGAAACCTCATTGGTAAGAAAAGATTTCATAATTGAAATCCTTATATCGAGAAACGTATAAATACGTTGAACGTTTAAACCGGAAAGGTTAAAACGAAATAGTTAAACATATCTCGAAGAACGAGAACGGTTTAATTGAAATACGCAAATTCGTTAAGGAATTCAGTTTATATCGATATAGAATATCGAAGTTTATTCTAGACTTGGAAAGTCTCGAGAAACGTGAACGACGTACTAACACTACAAGAATTTTGGTTATAGACCACGGGGATTCCCCATTGTCTATTACAGAAAACCCCATTGTCTATCAAGGTATAGTCTATTAGAGCAGGCTATAGACAAAGGGAAATCCCCGTGGTCTATCATAACATAGACAACGGGACCATCCCCGTGGTCTATCACGTTATAGACCACGGGGGCTTTGTAATATACAATGGGTATTCCCCGTTGTCTATAGCATCATAGACAACGTGGGTTTACCCGTTGTCTATGTTGTTATAGACAATGATGTTCTAGCTTTATACAATGATTAAACCCCATTGTCTATTGTGTTTTAGACCACGCGGACATCCCCGTTGTCTATATATTAATAGACAACGGGGAGAAGCCCGTTGTCTATTGACCAGTCAACGAAAAAAATTATTTATTTATTTATTTATTATATAATTCAAGATACATGTTTCTGTCATTAAAAAACAATAATACAAAATAGATGTAAAATATATATTGTCTCATAAATAGATAAATCAAGGTACAATACATAAACGTATATACCGGGAAAATTCCCAATCAACAATTATAGCACAACAAATATTGTCTACCTAGCTAATTAAATTCGTCCACAAAACATCAATTTCACCATCTTGAACCTTTCATTTCACCATCTCTGCTCCAACATCAATCATCTAATTCGCCTCTCCATCTACATGATCAAAATAAGATGTAATATGTGAGAAATAAAATTTAATACCTAAAAAATATTCAATTCAATAAAAGTATCAAACTTACCATCATCAACAACCATATAATCAGCGACTAACTCGGCCCACTCTATACGGACTTCATCGATTTCTTTTTTCGAGTAAAAGCCTTCGGAAAACTATTAAATAAACAAAATAGACATATTTCATTACTAAAAAATATTAAAGAATAAGTATTTAGAAAATTTTGATTAAATTGTCACGTTATAATTACCAAAAAAGGAAGTGCAATGGTGTTATCCGAACCATAATTATCAATAATATCTTTCATGTACCGCATGACATAGAATCTACATTGACTTCCATCAGGTTGTTGTTGACACTACATGAAATGCATAATTTGAGTTATCAACATTTTGAAGGAAAATAATTTTAATAATTATGGCAAGAATTTCATATCTTGATCATTTCCCACAAGAGATTATGTCTCCTCCTTTTTCCTATGCTCATATTGAACATTTTTAGGGCCCTGCAAATACATATTGTGGATTAAGATACATAACACATACAATAAGTAAAACTTTAATATAAAAAAACTTACATTTCCATGATGCACTTCCACCTCGAACATGATTCTCATCACTCGGTGGATCCATCACATATCTGATTTCAATATGAGGATCGATAACTATAAGAATCCAATACCAACTAAAAAGAATACATATGTAATCAATTATCACAAAGTACAATGCATATTAGCATATTAACTACATATCAATCTTTTTCACATACCCGACATTGCATGGCATCAAAACAAGTTGCTTATTCCGTGTACCAATCAACCTTTTACCTATGATACTTGACTTCATTGTCTGATCAATCTTTGGATTGTGTGATATTTCATATGGATTAACAAATCGAAATCTATCAAGAATGTCTACATTCTTATATTACTTATATAAGTGCCTACAAATTTTCACAACACAATAATAAAAATTAATATCAACTCCTCAAAAGATTATAATTAGGATAATCTTTAAAATACTTACCATATGTAAGTACACAAACAAGATGCTGAGATAGGCTTCAACTCACACATGTTTTGGATGTCGTCGACTCTATTTAAATTTACTGTGTATAAACTCGAATAAGAGTTCAAGAAACATTATATCACCATAACTCACTTACTAGCTGAGTCATGCTATCATACTCCTTGACTGCATCAGTAAACTTGGCCAAATCTTCCTCATCAATGGCAGCAGCTAAATCCTATGACCAAGAGATATGAAACACAAAATATAACAAATTCTTATGGGGCTTCTAAGCAGTCGCTTCTCGTAACATCAGAAGGCCGAAGATTCATGACCTTATCACAAAATCCTCAACAAACTGAAAATAGAAGTTCAGCAGTTAAGCAATAGCATAACATCATGAACAAAGAATTTTCATAATACAACAAGAAAGGTAATTCCATTTGCTTATGAGGTTGTATAATCAGTTGGTGTAAGTGCCTGTTATTTTTTAATTTTATCTTTTAGCTCTTCTTTTTTGTTATTTTTTTTGGGGGTGAAGGGTGAAAAGAGAAACAAAACAAATGCTTGAGATCCATCACACATACCGCTAGCAATTTGTACTCACGTGTTCCAGAAAATGTTGGATCTAGATCCTAAAAATGAAGAAAAGAAGCACATCTTTAGCACCATTACCAGACAGAAAAGAGCTGCAGATTTAGAGGAAAAGAAATCTCAAGCACCTGGTATCGCTCTAATGCCTTGTTGATTGCAACAAAATCAGCCTTGCATAACTGGCAAATACCAGCATTAAGAAGGTGCCCTTTTATTCCATATTTCAGCAAGTTATTGTTGAGCGAGTGTTGTTCTATCTCTTCGTAAATCTCTATGGCTTTTGGTATCTGATAATAACAAATAATTTCACACTACTGAAGCATGCTACCATGTCTTTGGTGCTGTTTTACATGACTTGTCTAAACAACAAAAATAATTTTGAGTAGTAAGATAAATTCTAGTTATTTTCCAGTTAGAAAAAACAGAAGACTACTATTAGTTGGTATTCGCACTGGCACATTATCATCGCAAAGTAAACTAAAGCAAATAAATTGAGCTGTCTATCAATGAGGACTAGGCTTAGAAGAAGTACGTTCAATGGATATGAAGGTTCAGAGATGGTGCAATCAATGGAGAGGAGTTTATAGTGTTTGGGTTGGGCTTTTTGTAGAAGAAAAATGACGATTCAACCTTCTAAACTACATGGATTCAGTGGACAAACAAGGATGGGAGCTGACAAAAGAAAATGGACGTATACAATCATTTGCTGGTAAAGACTAATGTAGATTGAAAATATTGCAGACTATAAATGCTGACTTTTAAAATTTAATGAGGAAATTGTGCCACTAAAATAAGAATGGATGGCAATCAAAAACCAATAACCAGTTTAACGGAGCATGATGAAAAGGTGCAGCTAATGATTATGGTTTGTGTCACATCGAGAGAACACAGACTTACTGTTCCAACTGAGCAGCATATTGAGCAACTTTCTGCTTGCACTGATTTGCTGGTGTTGATACTTCTTCACTTTGGAAGAGATCAACAGCTTTCTCAAAATACATGATAGCCTGTTCCAAGTTCTGTTCTTGCTCATACAACTCAGCTATTTCCTGCAAATTAAGATATCTGAAATTACCATCTTTCAATTTCTTACAAGTATTGTAATAATACTCCAAGAATCAAGATTATACCTTAACGATGATCAATAACATAGCAATGTCCTTATACAGAGACTATTTGTTACGTAAGGCTGACAAATTCAGCATGTGAAACAGAAGCCGGTGGCTAACATGAAATTTAAGATTTAAAACAAAGAAATTCTTAAGAGAGAATGGCAACAACAGATATCTGCAAACGTTTGATGTTTACCTTATAATACCTGGCAGACATATTAAACCTTCCAATATCCAGAAAGATGTTTACAGATTCCTCCAAGCATGAAATTGACTCTGCAAACCAAGTAACTAACATCAGAGCGATTTAAACTGGAAAACAAAACAAGACATATATGAGCCAAACTATTGTTTATCATACTCAATAGATACCAATAGAAAGACATATATGATTATAAACGTAGAGAATCATAACCAAACAAAAGGTAACCAAACCTTGTATATTGCACTTTTTGTAGCAATGAGCAGCATCAGCATACGCATTAGCAGCTTCATGCTTGCTATCTAACTGCAAAAAGAGGAATGGAAAAAATCATATCACTATTAGTAACAATAAAAATTGTGGTGGACTTGTAAAATAATAGTTTGATATTGTGCTAAAAAATATCATCTCGACTTCTAGCACACAGAATTACCTTAAAATGACAGTTAGCCAATGTAATATCCCGCAGTTTTAATGCTTAATTACGATAATATAAATCGTAATTAGGATTTTAAGTTCGATAATCAAAATCTTAATCAGTCAACGCTTAATGTTGACTAAGCATAATTTGATAATTTCTGTGTGACATTCACTGACGCTTAGTGAATTAAGGCATATAGTTTCTGATATTTCTACGAATGTATTGTTCAAACGTCGGTTTAATTCGACAGTTAAGACTTACAGTATTTTAAGCATTTAAGCTTAGAGTTCGAAATACCTTATTATTATTGGAATAAATAAAGTTGTTACAACTTTATTTTGGACATTTTAGAAATGATAAAATTATGAGAATTTAGAGATGTTTCAAACGTCTACGTTTTGAGATAATTCGATAACTTGGCCAAATGATCATGGAATTATAAAATTCAAATTCCTATGATTATTTTATAATGTAAGAGCATTATTTATCATTAAAATGATGCTAGAGAATTAAGGAATTGAAATTGAACAATTCTATCAATTTCGAAAACCCATAAAATCGAAATTAGGGTTTTGTGAATTAAAATTGTTCTAAATATTTTCCTATGTTTTAAATCATCAATTAGGACTTATAATATGTCATATAACTATGTATTAGCTATTTAATACAAGGAAATAAAATATTTGGGATTATCCTAGGATTTTCGAAAATCTAGGGTTTCAAGGTGTGAAATTAATTTTAATTCTTATCCAATTGATGATGTATCATATTTATTATATTAATATGATATTATTAGGGATAATATGAGTTGTATAGAAACTTGCACAAGTGGGAGGCCACTTGTGCCATAAGGGGCCGAAAATCTCATCAAATTTTATGTGATAAAATTGTTTAATGCTATGTTTTGAATTGTGTGAAGATAAGATAAGATCTTATCATGTTATGAGGTGTAAAGTAGAGGTGGTAGTCAATTTGATCAAGCAATCTATGCTTGGACCTTAGTAATGGCCGAAAATTTTGAAAAATAAGGTTGGAAGAATTAATTTCTAACCTTATAATAGGGACACTTGTATAGTTGAAATATTTGACTTTTCAAACATGAATTTATTATATAATAATAATATAGTATATAATATGGAAAAAAATAAAAACTTATCCTAATGATCTTATAGTGACCGAAAATGCCACATATATATTATAAAATTGTGATTTAATTATTTTGTGACAACTATGATCCAATGCATTTATAAATGTGATAAGGTGACATGATAAAGTATTAAAAGATAAGATAGAATTTTTTCCATTTGCTACAAGTGGTAGCCGATTTCTTTGACAAAATAAAGTAGGATATTAATTTTTATTTCATGTAATAATTACACTACAAGTTGCTTAAGTCTATAAATATAAGGTAAGCTTCTCATTCATCCATTTTGGAAACCCCAAACCACCGAAAATTGTGAGAGAAAAAGGGGAGAGCATCCTTCAATTTTAATCCAAAACTTAGTTCAAATAAACCTTCGCCGATTAAATCGACTCCGATTAAAAGGTTAGAAATCTTACGAGCTTCGTATACATACTAGAATTTTTTATTTTCATCCGTTAGAATTTATATTATAAGCTTAGTTCATATGTGTGATTTTCGAAAATTATGTAACTTATGCTAAGATGTTTAGATATTGTGTTTATATGATGTTATTGAGCATGTAGTATGATTATATCACAAAATTATGCATGCTATTAAAATCTACATGTTGACCAAATACTTGAGGGTACCATATGTTGATGATTATGATTTTTAATTGTTAATTTGAGCATGAAATAATGATCTATGCTATTAAATAAGCTTGTATGATTTTATGTGGAATTTTTGGAAAACTATAGTATATAAGTCTATGATTTTCGAAAAAATTATAGTATGATAACATGTTGTGATATGATCCATGTTTAAGTGTTGTCATAGCATATTAATATTGTAGATTCATAATATCGTGTTGTATGAATTTATTGGATTTGTTAAAAATTATTTGGATCTAAGTCCAAATTTTCGAACATGACTTGGGAAGATTTAATTGAATGGTTCATAATAAATAAAAATTATGTTATAGCTAGGATGCATATAGAGAATTATGTGTTATGTGAATTTATTGGAATTTTTGAAAAATGTTTGCTTAGTTAAATTAAAGTTTTCGAAAACCATACAGTATAATACTAAGGTGTATAAATTTTCTTTGACCTAAGTAATTACATATTATTAATCCTCTATTAAATTAGAGTGTTAGGTGAATTTATGGGAATTTTTGCATAAGTCTAGGGTCATTAATTCATAATGACCGAAAACCATAGACTAAAGGATATTAATGTTATAAATTTATTTTATCGAGTATAATTGCATAATATGTTCTAAAATGATGTTTTAGACATATTATGATTTTATGAGAATTTTTGGAACAAGAATTGTACATAAAATATCAAAAGTACATATATAGTATTAAAAGTCAAAATGTTGACTTTAGTGAAATATTGACTAAAATGTTGACCAAAGTCAAATTGTTGACTAAAAGTCGAAATATTGATCAAAACGTTGACGAGGTCAAATTGCACGAAATTCGATAATACGTGATCAATGTGACGTAGTACATTTAGTAACAATATAACTTACGTTACGTAAGTACATTAAAACATACATTATGTGCTAAAAAGATGAAATATCTCTTATATGATGAGCGATTTCATAATCGACATCATTTTGATTAGGAAACGTAAAAAAAAGTCCGACGTTAAGCCTTATTTGATTCATAGGACGATAGACGATGTTTGTCTCTATCGAAACGTGACCAATGTACTAAAATAGTTCTTACGTTAAGGTGGGACGTTGTAATATCCCGTAATTTTAATACGTAATTAAAATAATATAAATCGTAATTAGGGTTTTAAGCTCGATAATTAAAATCTTAATTAGTCAACACTTGACTTTGACCAAGCATAATTGGATAATTTCTGTGTGATATTCACTGATGCTTAGTGAATTAAGGAATATAAGTTCTAATATTCCTTCGAACGTAATGTTCTAACGTCGGATAAATTCGATGGTTATGTCTTACAGTATTATGAAGCAGTTAAGCTTAAATTAGAAATTCCTATTATTATGGAAAAAAATAAGGTTGTTACAACTTTATTTTGAACGTTTTAGAGATAATTCGCCTATGAGAATTTTGAGACGTTTCAAACGTCGGTTTTTAGAGATAAGTCGATAACTCAGTCAAATGATCATGGAATTATAAAATTCAAATTCCTATGATTATTTTATGATATAAGAGCATTATTTTTCATGAAAATAATGCTAGGGAATTATAGAATTTAAAGCCCCAATAATTAGGGTTTCGAAAAGCCTAATTTCCCAAAATTAGGGTTTCGAAAACCCTAATTTCCCAAAATTAGGGTTTTGTGAATCTAAATTGTTTTAAATATTTTTCCTATGATTAAATTCACAATCTAAGATTATAATATGACACATAGCCATGTGTTAGCTATTTATTACAAGAAAATAAAATATTTAGCATATGTAACCCTAATTTTCGAAAATGTGAGCTTATAGTATTAATTAATTTTAATTGCTATCTAATTATGGTCCTATGATTATTTTTACATTAAAATGATATTATTAAGGATAATATATAGTATTATATCAAGTGGCACAAGTGGGGGGACACTTGTGCAAGTGGACGAAATTTTTAAAGATTGTGATAAGATTTTATAGGATAAGGTCTATCCTATAATTAATGAATGGTCATGAGTTGGATATTATCTTATATGAGTTGTAAAGTAGTATTAATTAATAAGTTGATCAAGTAATCCATGGCTCATTAATGAAAGGGCTGAAATTCTTGAAAAAAAATAGGATTAAATATTTTGATTTCACACTATATATTAAGGCCACTTGTATAGTTAAAATTTTTGACTTTTCAAAAGCTACTTTATACTATAATAATAATATGATAATAAAATAGTATAATATATGAAAAAAATAAAAATTGATCCTAATATTCTAGACATGGCTGAGAATGATACCTTTGGTATACAATGTGATAATTCATTTAATACTTGATAATTATGCTATAATTTATTAATTAAATTATAATATGATATAATAAATTATAAAATACAAGAAAAAAAAAATCAATCCTAATCTATTGGTGGTAGATGACACACACACAACACTTGCTACAAAGAGATAGTTCTTATATTATGTGATAAACATTATCCAAAGCATTTATTAAGTGATAAGGTGATAATATAAAGTATTAAAAGGATAAGATATGATAAGATATGACAAGATAAGGATAAGATTTTGTGCAAGTGTGTACTAGATGTTTTCAAAAATAATAATTAAAAAAAAATGGCCTAAGTCTATAAATACCTCATGAAGGCCTTCATTTCTTCATCACATACCAAAGTTTCGAAAATAATAGGAAGAAAAAGAGAGAGAGTTCACCTTGTTCAAAATTCCAAATTTAGATCATATAAACAACGCCGATCAAATCCGTACCAATTAAAAGGTTAGATTTCTTACGAGCTTTGTATTTACGTTAGAATTTATGTTATAAGCTTAGTTCTTATATGATATTTTCGAAAATTTTAGATCTTATGCTAAGATGTTTAGAAATCATGTTTATATGATATTATTAAGCATGTACTATGATTATATTACAAAGTTATACATGTTATTAAATTTTAAGAAAGGACCGAAAACTTGAGGGTAGGATATGTTGATGATTTTGATTTTTAATTTTTGATTTGAGCATGAAATCATGATCTAGGGTATTAAATAAGCTTATATGATTTTATGTAGGATTTTTGGAAAACTTTAGTACCTAAGTTCATGAATTTCGAAAATTATAGTATATGATATTATATTGAGATATGATCCATATTTAAGTGTTATCATATCATATTGATGATGTAGATTCATAATATATGGTTGTGTGAACTTATTGAAATTTATAGAAATTATTTGGACCTAAGTCAAAAATTTCGAACATGACTTAGGGAAATTAAATTAAATAGATCATAATAAATAACAATTATGTTATAATAAGGATAGTTAAGGATGATTAAGGGTTATGTGAATTTATTGGAATTTTTGAAAATGTTTAGTTGGTTAATTATGTTGACCGAAAATCATACCCTATGTGTATTAATGTTATAAATTTATTTTATCAAGTATAATTACATAAAATGTTCTAAAATAATGTTTTAGACATAGTATGATTTTATAGGAATTTTTGGAACAAGAATTGTACATTAAAATCGAAAATTTCATAAGAAATTGAAAAAGTCAAAATGTTGACTTTGAGTTGACTAAAGTCAAAATGTTGACTAAATGTTGACCAAGTCAAAATTATTGACCAAAAATGTTGACCAAGGTCGGCGGGCACGCATAATCGATGTCGTGATTTATGTGACGTAGACGTTTAGTAACAATGTAACTACGACACGTAAGTACATTAAAACGCACATTATGTACTAAAGAGATGGAATATCTCTTATAAGATGAGCAATTTCATAATCAACATCATTTTGATTAGGAAACGTCAAAATAAGTTCGACATTAGCCTTTTTCGATACATAGGATGTTATAGACGATGTTCGTCTCTATCGAAACATGACCAATGTACTAAAACAATTCTTACGTTAAGGTGGGACGTGACTTTGAGTTGAGACGTAAGAAGTGATATAGAGAGAGACCTGCGTATACCAGGTGGGCTTTACTCGAAAACCCTTTTATTTACGATGCTTTCTTTGAAATGAAAAGTATTTATTTACAACGCTTTCAGTTGAGAAATGATATGATTACCGCCCAAAGTGTTTATGTTTTATGTATGGATCTATCATGTTGTCGGGCAAGCCAACTATGAAAGTATATTTGTTGGTTCGCCAACCGACTTGATCATTGGGTAGCTCCCGATGAGAAAATCGATATCGGACCCTATGTCGGATGCGAATTCACAGCTAGGGTTACGTGCACGAGTAAGGTGACTTTGTGCCGAAAGGATAATTCTCGGTCGGTCACTGCGCCCGTAGAAGGTGGCCACCTCTACGGTGCGAGATGAGTTATGAGATGATGATGTGTATATGAGATATGTGAATGATATGGATCATACAAAGAGAAAATGCTCGATATTTTTGAGAAATGAGAAAATGTTTTCGTAAGCACAAGGCATTTTCAATTAAAACCCTTGTGTCTTACTTATGGGGTAGTGTAATTTAAAGAAAATATTTTGGCAATGAGTCCACTGGGTGCATTATTTGTACTCGACCGCATGTTTGTTTTAAAATGCGAGTTGGTGATGGATGGGATGAAGCAGTGTTGAGCAGTCAGGTCTTTTGTCGCTGATAGTTAAACCTTGGATACGCATCGTCATATGTGTATTCCACATGTTTTCCGCTGCTAGATTATGAAGTCATATGTATGTTATGTATTTGTCATCCCTTAAACACTTGAAATTTCAGAGATATTCCCGATATATGTCACACCGTTCAGTGTTCTATATTATTATCCGTTTCTTAATCCCGTTTCAATTAACAGTCCCTGCTAATCCGTACTTTGGGTTGGCGGGTTGTTACAAAGTGGTATCAGAGCAGTTCGTCCTTGAAACCCAATTTTTTTTTTCAAAAGTTAAGTCTAGATTGTGTCACTAGACTTCTAGAGATCGGTGACTATGCTCAACACTCCATCACATCAAGCTCAACCGGGAAAGAGGTAAATGATTTTTTGAGTTTTGAAAATGAGAATAAGAAGTTTGAAAGTAAAAGTTATTAAAGTGAAATGATTTTTCAAGAAAATGAAAGTTTTGAAATAAGGAGATTCCAAGAATATGCAGATATGGGACTGCATATTCAAGGAAAAATTTAAAGGATTCCAAGGATATACAGGTATGGGACTGTATATTCATGGAAAACTTAAAATATTAGAGGTACGTAGAGTAAATGATTTTCTCTGTTTTGAAAGTGAAAGGTTTAAAGTAAATGCCCCTTTCTCAAAGATTTGAAATGAAAAGTTTGAAAATGGAAAACGATGTTTCCAAAGAGATGAAAGTTATGAGGATTGTTGAAAGTGAAAGTAATTGCAAATGTTCAATGATGTTTTATGATGTGAAAAGTTGAAAGTGATATGAGAAAAGCATTGACATTGATATGTCAAAAGAGAAATCTTTGAATTCGTAGAATTAATAAGAAATTTTTATGAGAAAGATGTTGGTTCGCTACCAACGTATGATTATGTTATGATTATGTTATATGAGAAAGTGTTGACATTGTTATGTCAAAAGTAAAATCTTTGAATTCATGAAATTCAATGAGTATGATTATTATGAAAGAATTATGTTATGAATGTTTTAAGTTCTGAAATTTCCAGTTATTTTGATAATGGATATGTCATCCCAAAAGAACATAGACTGTTTAAGTCGCATGATCCCTTTTGCGAAGGAACATAGGAAGAGAACTATGAAAATTTTAGTCTGTCATGAGACAGAAACGAGATCGAAATTAGAATCTCGAGTTGAATAACGTGAACGACGAGAACAAAGAGAAGAAAATCAAAGAGCAAAGAAGGGGATAATGATGAATGTCACTATACTACAGTGACATGAGTATAGTCTTCTGTTTGGATGTTCACGTATGACGGAAATCCAAATTGACTATGACTTGCTCGTTAGAAACGAAATAAGAATGTGATCAAAGAAACAGTTGATACTGATCTTGTGACGTACATAGAACAAGAACTCTACAATGTGACAGGGATCTTAGAATGCTACTAGAAAGTAGATTCCCAATAATATATGAGAAGCTATAGCATATGTGTACATGAGAACCTTGGATGACAACTAGAATAAGTTGTATAAAGTCTCAAATCTTATTCATAATCCCAAATTATGTCATTGAGTTTAACTCTATGATCTAGTTTCGATTGAGATATCAATTAAACTCTTACCTGTTCAAAAAAAAAAAAAAAAAAAGAAGTTTTGCAACCCGGAAATTTCATAAAGTGTTCCTTCGAAAACAAACCTCCATGTGACTGAGAAAGTATTTGTGACGGTCCGCCACCCCATATGACCAAAGAAATCTCGAAATTATTATTCGGTCTTGGACCCTATCTCCCAATTATTGGTTCAAAGAATATATTGTTTCAAAACCTCGAGTTGTTATCTTGAATTGTGAAACCATATCTCTTGCAAGTTGTCACGACAAATTTTCTTCAATCTTTGAAACCAATAAGTATGACATAGGTTGACGTACCTTATCACCTAAAAATTTCAGATCAGTAAAGTGATAGACATCAAGATCTGATGTAAAGAAGTTCTCAATGAGACAAGATATATGCTTTTATGATATACATAGGTGGATCGACCCTTGATGGGTTTTCCCAATACTGATGACAGTACAGTTATACCTCCACACGAGTATATAATAACTAAGTTATGAACGAAATATTCTTTAGCAAAATAGTGCTGGAATAGAGTAAATAAAAGTGTATGAGATCCTTGGAATATACACTTCTCTTATTATGACGTAATGAGAAAGAATACAACTTATCTGTAAGATAGTTGATTGTCCCTAAAAACCTCGTTAGTAGGTTGGATGTGTTTAAAAGTATGAAGATAAATAAGACTAAGTTGATGAATATAAAGGAAGAATAGTATCTCAGTATCAAGTTTTCCGCTTTATCCATAAATCGATAAAGATTATGTTTAAGTAGAATCGTTCCCAAGTATTTGAGACTTTGGTTAAACCAAAGATAGTGTGATCAATGGATCAAATATCGAGATATGTGAACAGCCAGGCTATTCCTAGTATTTAAACCAAAGAATGGGGAAGATACCCCGAAGTTGAGACTTGGTAATAGAACATTGGTACTTGGAATCTAAGTTATGGTGTACAAACGTACTACCTTACCCGTATAGATTAGAATGATGACGGTCTTAATCCTAAAAGTGAGAATCAAAGTATAATGAAAGTAATATGACTTTCGGATATCATGCTCAAGAAAAGAAGCAAGAGTTAAGAATAGCTGAGGAAATTACCAGCTATACAGTTATGAGAAAGCCCGGAACATGAGATAAGTTTTACAAACAGTTTGATTACGATAAGTAAAGTAAATCCTTTGAAGGAAGGAAGTGGATTAAGAAGTAGATTTGTTATTTGAGATGAAACCGTCATACTCTAAGATATATAGAGACAAAACACTTATCTTATGCACGATTTAGTAATTATTAAGCAAGATAATTGTTAAAGACGTATGCGAAGGAAATACGTTCAAGCGAACAACGAAAGGGATTCACAAGGAAGGACCTTAAGGTGAATCTAATTGGAAGGTTATTCCTCATACTTATGCAGTGACCAATAAAGTGAAATATTGGGTACCTCAGCATTGAAATGAAGTAAACATAGAATGTCGAGAAGATAGTAAAGATATATATGACGTCAAGGCAAAAGTATGATGCGTTCTCAGCGAACAAGGGATTTTAATTTATGCGAAACCACTTAGTCAAACCAATGAAGATTAAGGGAAATGACGTATATCCAAAAGGATATTACGATGATAGCATAGTAATCGCTAATATAGGAATTCTTCTTGAAAGGATTTTAAAAGAAAGAATATATGGAAGATATATTCTTAAGAGCGATAAAGAAGAGAATGGAAGCTGAATCATTCATACTAGTTAGAAAGTATGATAATGATGGAACGAATAAAACCAGGAAAGCTTGGTAGGTACGAGAAAACTTCTCAGTATACCTAAAATACTTTTGTTCGAGACAAGTGCTTCACATTCTGTTATCACGAGAATAGTAATGCGTGGACACGTAGAACTCTGTAATAACCCGCAGTTTTAAAAGCCTAATTACGGTCTTTAAAACCCGTAAAATAGAATTTCGCTGTGAAACCAAATCAAATTGAAATCAAATATGATTTCAATTAATTACGAAGGAATGATTTCCTGTTACACATTCACTCAAATTCGTGAATGTAAGAAACGAAGGTTTCAAATTATATCGACAGTACATTTTTGACGTCGAATGCATATCGACTGTTGAAATTTCACGATATTTTTCTAAGCAATCAAGCTTAGAATTATATTCCATTATTAATGGAATATTTTAATAATGTGATTACGATTATTTACGACCATTTCAAAGATGAGACGATGCGTAACGTTTTGAGACGTTTCAAACGTTAACGCTTTGAAATAAAACGAAAGATGGTTTTAATGATCAATAAATTATAGGAATTTATTTCCTATGATATTTTTATGATATTACAGTATTATTAAGCATTTAATTAATGCTTGAACATTAGAATTAATAATAAATCCCGAACCTAGTTCGAAAACCCTAATATTTTGAAATTAGGGTTTTCTTCGAAAACTTATGCCATTAAATTATCCTATGATATTAATTATCATCTAAATTATATTATATGATGTATATATATATATGTTTAGCATGGGATTAAATTAATTAATGGGTATTGGGCATAAAAGCCGTGTAATATACATATGTGCATAACAAAGGGTGTTTTAATTATATCACTCTTACATGCATATAGATATGATATATTTTCAGATTTTATTATTAAGACTCCATTATATATGTAGATATATAACCTATTTTCAGAATTTCTATGTGTAGGCACTCATGAGAGTGCCCACTATCTACATAGAATATTATTAAAAGTTGAAGGGTCTCTTGTGTGTGCAAGTGAGAGAGGGCCGAGCATAGGGGGATATGGGGGGGAGATATTCAGATTTTTACTCATTATCTCACTCACTCAAACACCCTACACTCAACACTCCCCCTTCTCTCTCTCAAGCTTCATCTTCCTCTCCCAAAAACAGCCATAGCCGAGAGCTTCTTCCCCCATTACCAAGCTTGATTTTCTTCCTATCTTTCATACCACACCTTGATACTTTGTATATTGTTCATTTAATCCATATCACCAAGGTAGGGTCAATCAAGAGCTTGGTTTTGTTCTTGAAGTTTTCGAAAATTTCGAAAAGAGGGTCTAGTTCTTGCATGTGTTCTTGATGATCTTAGTTGGTAATCTATTGCTATTGCATGTGTATAAATGATAAGAAAAGGATTGGATATGTATTCTTGTTTTCAAATGTATTGCATGTCAAATTTTTGTTCAAAAATTTTCGAAGCAATGAGTATGTGATGTTCTAAGATTATATAACATTATGTTGTGAAGCTTAGATCATGTTTTAAAATTTATTCAAATATGTATGAAATTTGTTTGAAATGGCTGAGAGTTTTGGGAAATTATTGGAGCATGAAATTGTGATTTATGAAGTAATATGTGTCTATGGTATTTGTTTGAAAATTTTTAAAAATATCCATGCTATGTTCTTATTAAAACCGAGAGCTATGCTTGGAGTAAGTGAGTGTATGATTTTATTTTTGTACATGCAATGGGATATTATTGATTTATGATGTGTGTAGAATGTATATAAATTATTTGAAAAATTATTAGAGCACTCTTGCTATATTTTTATAAATGACCGAAATATACATATATATATAATCCTATGATAAATGATTTTTATATGAGACATGCAATTACATATAATTACTCTATGATATTTTGAAAGTCTATAGGAATTTAATTAGAATTTTTAGAAATTTCTACCTATTTTTTTTAAATGGACTGAGACCTATATATATATGTGGTAAGATGATTAATTTTTATTTAAGGCATGCAATTACATAGAAGTGATCTATGATATCATGTGAATCTATAGCCAATTGTTTGGAAATTTTAGAAAATTCCTACCTTCTATTCTCAAAATAACCGTGAGCTACATATATGAATATATATGTGTATGATTTTATTTTGTAACATGCAATAATGTTTTATTACTCTAGAGTATGAATTTTATACCCTATGATTTAATTGGAAATTTTAGGAAAAATCCTACCTATTTTCTTAAGAAAACCGAGAGCATTTATATATATAAGTTAATGTGTAATTCTTATTTAGTACATGCAATGCTAAATTATTAGCTTAGAATATGTTTTATGCATTCTATGTTATTATTGGAGATTTTGAAAATCAATTAACTATTTTATTCAAATAAACCAAGAGCTAAGCTCACTATGGTGATGAATAAATTGGTTTTGATAGTTGTTATGTTGTAATGTTGTTACAATATAATTTATGAGCATGTAATGATTTTTGGAAAATTTGATAAAATTGTTTGATGAATATTATGAAAAGGCCGAGAGTTAGTGTACCATTTATATGGTATATAAATGTTATATCATGAATTATGTGACATAAATATGTCATGGACTAATGTTTGGACCTTGTAGTAATTTATTTAAATTTTAGAAAATTTTTGGGCATTTAATTTCAAAATGCCGTGACCTTATGAGAATAATAAGGTGACGTTCGAAAGTTGTTTGAATGATATGATAACATATTAATGACCATAGTGTATAATAATACACTATATAAAATTAGAAAAAAATTTGGACATTATTTGGTAAATTTTTTATAATTACCGAGGAAATTCTAAGAATTTTTAAGGATTTTTAAATCCTTTTTAATCAAGTTTATTAATAAATTATATGTCTAATATTATTTTAGACATATTTGGAAATTATGAGCAATTTTCGAAAATATTTACAAGATAAAATACAAAATAGCCGTGAGCTATTTTTAAAATTGGAATAAGGATTTTAAATCCTTAAATTCATTATTTATAATGAATTATATGTTTAAAAAATTTATTTTTAAACATATTAAAACAGTTTATAAAATGAAATCAATTAGAAATTCATTTTCGTAATAATTTAATATTAATGTATGACTTAGTAATTAAATTACTAAGAAAAGTCAAAATTGTTGACTTTTGAAATCAACGTACGAAATACGTTCGATAAATACGCTAATACGCGTAAGACACCTCAATTGCTAATGACATCACGTTGATATGAAAGGATTTCATATTTGAAGTCGTGAATTCGAAAAAAAAACATGAGAAAACGTTGGACCATTTACCAAGAAGGGTAAATTGGTGAAATTTTTCAACACATATCTCGTCTCTACCAAAGAACGAGAAATGTAAAGCTGATACGCGTTTGAGAAACGAATTAAATTCATTAAAGAATTCAATTCATATCGATATGAAATATCGAATCTTATTATAGACTTTGTAAGTCTCGAATTACGTAAACGACGTACTAAAACATTTTTTTTATATAAAGGTGTGGACGCTGACGCACCAGCTGGACGTTGACGAGTAGGCGAACGTTAAAGACGAACAATAATTTTCAGGTGGGCTTTATTATTAAAAACAGAACAACTTTGCTGCTTTTTCAACTGTCTTTGTTTACAGTACTTTTCAACTATTAATAAAATTGTTTAAATGATTACCTGCCAAAATGTTTACGTTTTGTGTATCGTATCCTATCCATGAATGATGTGATGTTGTTGGGTTATTCCCAACTTATGAATGAAAATCGATATCGGATCCTATGCCGGAAGGCTTATACCTGGCTAGGATTAACGTGTACACTGATGGTATTTGTGTCTTTGTAAGGATAATTCACGGCGGTCACGGGGTCGTAGAGGGAGGCCTCCCTCACGACTTTCGACTATGATAAGATGATGGAATGATAATAAGGGATATGGATCATACACACCAAGAAAATGCTTGGCCAAGCAACTTTTATGAACTGATGAAAATATTTTAGTAAGCACAAGGCATTTTCAAATAAAACCCTTGTGTTTTACCATTATATTGGCAGTGTAATTCAAAGAAAATAAAATGTTTTCGGCATAAGTCCACTGGGTACAAATTTTGTACTTAGCCCTGCATGTTTGTTTTTAAATGTGCAGGTTGAGCTCGGATGCTGATGATGGAGGAGTGTTGAGGAAGTCCATTGTCCTTGATGTTTGTTAGGAATTGTTAACCTTGAATACATATCGTCATATATGTATTCACACACTTTCCGCTGCAACTCTGAACTGTTTTATTTTTATGTTGGATGATAAGATAATGTGATCTATGAAGTCCTTCAGATCGTAATATCCTTTGGGATCTGTTGGCCTAAACCTTTTGGTCCAAAATGTTACAAATGTATGTTTGATCCTAAGTACTATATTCTCATTTGATAAGCCTTGTTGTGATAGTTTTCCGTATCCATGAATACTATTCCTAGTATTAGTCCGCTCACTCCGGGTTATTCTGAGTGTGGTCGTGACAAACTCAAAACAGAATAAGCGAATCAAAGGATGAGGATTTCTTTACTTAAAAGAAGGATCATGGTCGCCACACGTATTTACTCGAACTTAGAATTGAACCTAGGATCACTTAAGGTTAGGCAAATGACTTGAGCGTAATACCTATAGAAGATGTAGATACGACCTAAGAAAGGAATGATGAATCGAAAATCATTCTACGAGCATGTGCAAGAAAAGTAAAAGTACGTACCATTTTCCGGTCAAGGAATTACGAGTCCTATGGAATCAGCATGGAGAAGAAAATTCCAATAATACCCACACTACCTCTAAAGAGAATGATGAATAAGGAAGAATGTCGACCATTCCTTGGTTATCTAACCAAAGGAGGGAAAGCAGAGATAAAGATCAAGAATATGGAAATTATTTAAGAATTGCCAAACGTTTCCCCTAGCAATTTACCAAGAACTACCCTGATAGGCAGCTAGAGATTATCTATGAATCTAGAACCCTGATTAGCCCGTATTAAAAGCACGTGTAATGAATGGCTTCAAGGAAGTTGGAAGAACAAAGGAGTAAATCTAAGAATTATAGGTTTTAAGTTTTATCGAACCTAGTGTATCACCTTGGGAAACACCGGCTTGTTTACAAAGGAGAAGGATGGTTTTTTTTAGAATATGTATTGATTATCAAGAATTTAACCAACTGATGCTTAAAGAACAAAAATACACCACCAAAGATAAACGATTGCTCGATCAGTTAAAAGAAGTGGGATTATCCTCGAGAATCGATCTTAAATGAGGATGTCATCAGCTGAAGGTACAAACTGATAATGTACCCAAAATGGCTTTCCGAACAAGTTATGGCTACTATGAGCTTATAGTTAAGCCGTTCGGACTAACGAATGTACTAGCCATATTCATGAGCTTCAAAAATCGAGTGTTCCACCCTTACTTAGATAAATTTGTCTTAGTTTTCATAAGAGATATCCTTATCCATACAAAGAGAAAGGAATGACATAAGTAACACTGAGGATTGTCTTAAAAATCTTAAGAGCCGAATAATTTTTGCCAAGTCTAGTAAATGAGAAGTTTGTCTTAAAGAAATAATGTTCCTCGGACATATCGTGTCATCAAAAAGGAATTAAAGTAGATTTGGCTAAGGTTAAAGCAGTGTAAGAATAAAACTACCCCTCTCACAACTTAGAACTAGCAACGAAGAATACATGTGCTAAGTTTTGGAGGTATCACCTCTAAGAAATGATGTGTGAAATTTTCATCGATCATAAAAGATCGAAATACTTCTTCGAGCAAAGAGTTTTGAACATGGGAAAAAGAGATAAGCTCGAATTAGTAAAAGATTACGACTATAGTATAAAATATAACCCAAGAAAGGCACACGTAGTAGCTGAGGTCTTGAATTGTAAAAGTCAATCCAAACAAGGATGTCTCTTAGCAAGAAAAGAGAAACTCGCTAAAAGATTTAAGGCGAATGAGCGAGAGAAGTACATGTTAGTGTCATATTGTTTAAGGAAGGATACGTGTTCCCAACAATAATGAGTTAAAGAATGAAATCATGAGTAAAGCTCATGATACTCCTTATACCACCCATCCAGGCAGTATTAAGATGTATCAAGATTTATGAGAAAAGTTCGATAGGAAGAGTGGAAACAAGATATAGTCTCATTCGTCAAAAGTAGAGGCATTACATTAACAAACTATGAGAAAGTTATAGCCTTTGGAGATGCCCCATGGGAATGAAATGACATCGTAATGAAGTTTGTAACGGATTATCAACATCGAAAGAAGTAACACTACTATATGAGTAGTAGTGGATCGACTTAAATGCGCTCATTATTCGACCTATTCAGATTACTTATGAATCCGATAAGCTAGCTCAGTAAGACGTAAAAGAAATCGTGCGTTTACGTAGAATACCAAAATCTATCATATTTGATAGAGATTCCAAGTCCCAAATCTGGATTAGTTAACGAAAGAATTGGAAACGAGATTGAACTAGAGCATAATTTTCGCTCGCAGATAGATGGACAGTCGAAAGACAATACAAACGTTTTAAGATATGTTAAAGACATTAGTGTCGAATCGGAGTACGAGTTGGAAATAAGTTTTTCCACTGATGTAGCATCGCCTACGACAGTAGCTGTCGAGAAATGGTCAATATGGGCCATATGAGATATTAGACGAAAGAAAGTGTCAATCACTTTATTATGATGAGGTAGGTAAGAGGAAAGTTCCGTGGTCTAACACCGGTAAAATGATTAAGATTGTGCATCGGAAGCGGATAAACGATAACGAAGCTCATAAGAGCAAAAGTCTTACGCAGATGCGCGTAAATAAAGTTTTCTTAAGGTCTTTCCATCGAAGAGGAGTTAAAGTTGAGTAAAATGCAAGTTAGAATCACGTTTATAAGACCTTATGGGGATCTTAGAAAGGATAGGCCCAGTAGCCTATAGATTGGTACCTCCACTAAATGTGGGAAAGGTACGTAATGTTTTCCATGTGTCGCAATTAAGAAAGCACGTGTGTTATCCAGAACACGTGAGTTATTATGATGATGATGTTCTTAATCCAGATATGGATTATGAGGAAAGACCTATGACGATATTAAATCGGAAAGTATAACGATTAAGAAACAAGTCTATACCGTTAGTGGAAGTCCAATGGAGAAACAATGAACAAGAGAAAGTCATATGGAAACATGAGAATGAGATGACGAGAAAAGTGTCCCGTGCTTTGAAGTATGCAAATTTCGGGACGAAATTTATTTTAAGGGGGGTAGAATGTAATATCCCGTAATTTTAATACGTAATTACGATAATATAAATCGTAATTAGGGTTTTAAGCTCGATAATTAAAATCTTAATTAGTCAACACTTGACTTTGACCAAGCATAATTGGATAATTTCTGTGTGATATTCGCGATGCTTAGTGAATTAAGGAATATAAGTTCTAATATTCCTTGAGCGTAATGTTCTAACGTCGGATAAATTCGGCAGTTATGTCTTCTGATATTATAAGTTAAGTTTAAATTCAAATTCTATTATTATGGAAAAAATAAGGTTGTTACAACTTTATTTTGAACGTTTTAGAGATAATTTGCCTATGAGAATTTTGAGACGTTTCAAACGTCGGTTTTTAGAGATGAGTCGATAACTCAGTCAAATGATCATGGAATTATAAAATTCAAATTCCTATGATTATTTTATGATATAAGAGCATTATTTATCATCAAAATAATGCTAGGGAATTATAGAATTTAAAGCCCCAATAATTAGGGTTTCGAAAACCCTAATTTCCCAAAATTAGGGTTTTGTGAATCTAAATTGTTTTAAATATTTTTCCTATGATTAAATTCATCATCTAAGATTATAATATGACACATAGCCATGTGTTAGCTATTTATTACAAGAAAATAAAATATTTAGCATATGTAACCCTAATTTTCGAAAATGTGAGCTTATAGTATTAATTAATTTTAATTGCTATCCAATTATGGTGCTATGATAATTTTTACATTAAAATGATATTATTAAGGATAATATATAGTATTATATCAAGTGGCACAAGTGGGGGGACACTTGTGCAAGTGGACGAAATTTTTAAAGATTGTGATAAGATTTTATAGGATATGGTTTATCCTATAATTAATGAATGGTCATGAGTTGGATCTTATCTTATATGAGTTGTAAAGTAGTATCAATTAACAAGTTGATCAAGTAATCCATGGCTCATTAATAAAAGGGCCGAAATTCTTGAAAAAAAATAGGATTAAATATTTTGATTTCACACTATATATTAAGGCCACTTGTATAGTTGAAATTTTTGACTTTTCAAAAGCTACTTTATACTATAATAATAATATGATAATAAAATAGTATAATATATGAAAAAAATAAAAATTGATCCTAATATTCTAGACATGGCCGAGAATGATACCTTTGGTATACAATGTGATAATTCATTTAATTCTTGATAATTATGCTATAATTTATTAATTAAATTATAATATGATATAATAAATTATATAATACAAGAAAAAAATAAAAATAAAAAATCAATCCTAATCTATTGGTGGTAGACGACACACACACAACACTTGCTACAAAGAGATAGTTCTTATATTATGTGATAAGCATTATCCAAAGCATTTATTAAGTGATAAGGTGATAATATAAAGTATTAAAAGGATAAGATAAGATAAGATATGACAAGATAAGGATAAGATTTTGTGCAAGTGTGTACTAGATATTTTCAAAAATAATAATTAAAAACAAATGGCCTAAGTCTATAAATACCTCATGAAGGCCTTCATTTCTTCATCACATACCAAAGTTTCGAAAATAATAGGAAGAAAAAGAGAGAGAGTTCACCTTGTTCAAAATTCCAAATTTAGATCATATAAACAACGCCGATCAAATCCGTACCGATTAAAAGGTTAGATTTCTTACGAGCTTTGTATATACGTTAGAATTTATGCTATAAGCTTAGTTCTTATATGATATTTTCGAAAATTTTAGATCTTATGCTAAGATGTTTAGAAATCATGTTTATATGATATTATTAAGCATATACTATGATTATATTACAAAGTTATACATGTTATTAAATTTTAAGAAAGGACCGAAAACTTAAGGGTAGGATATGTTGATGATTTTGATTTTTAATTGTTGATTTGAGCATGAAATCATGATCTAGGGTATTAAATAAGCTTATATGATTTTATGTAGGATTTTTGGAAAACTTTAGTTCCTAAGTTCATGAATTTCGAAAATTATAGTATATGATATTACATTGAGATATGATCCATATTTAAGTGTTATCATATCATATTGATGATGTAGATTCATAATATATGGTTGTGTGAATTTATTGAAATTTATAGAAATTATTTGGACCTAAGTCAAAAATTTCGAACATGACTTAGGGAAATTAAATTAAATAGATCATAATAAATAAAAATTATGTTATAATAAGGATAGTTAAGGATGATTAAGGGTTATGTGAATTTATTGGAATTTTTGAAAAATGTTTAGTTGGTTAATTATGTTGACCGAAAATCATACCCTATGTGTATTAATGTTATAAATTTATTTTATCAATTATAATTACATAAAATATTCTAAAATAATATTTTAGACATAGTATGATTTTATAGGAATTTTTATAACAAGAATTGTACATTAAAATCGAAAATTTCATAAGAAATTGAAAAAGTCAAAATGTTGACTTTGAGTTGACTAAAGTCAAAATGTTGACTAAATGTTGACCAAGTCAAAATTGTTGACCAAAAATGTTGACCAAGGTCAACGGGCACGCAATTCGATAATACGTGATTTATGTGACGTAGTACGTTTAGTAACAATGTAACTTACGACACGTAAGTACATTAAAACGTACATTATGTACTAAAGAGATGGAATATCTCTTATAAGATGAGCAATTTCATAATCAACATCATTTTGATTAGGAAACGTCAAAATAAGTTCGACATTAGCCTTTTTCGATACATAGGACGTTATAGACGATGTTCATCTCTATCGAAACATGACCAATGTACTAAAACAATTCTTACGTTAAGGTGGGACGTGACTTTGAGTTGAGACGTAAGAAGTGATATAGAGAGAGACATGCGTATACCAGGTGGGCTTTACTCGAAAACCCTTTTATTTATGATGCTTTCTTTGAAATGAAAAGTATTTATTTACAACGCTTTCGGTTGAGAAATGATATGATTACCGCGCAAAGTGTTTATGTTTTATGTATGGATCTATCATGTTGTTGGGCAAGCCAACTATGAAAGTATACGATTTGTTGGTTCGCTAACCGACTTGATCATTGGGTAGCTCCCCGACTGATGAGAAAATCGATATCGGACCCTATGTCAGATGCAGAATTCCTGGCTAGGGTTACGTGCACGAGTAAGGTGACTGTGTGCCGAAAGGACAATTCTCGGCCGGTCACTGCGCCCGTAGAAGGTGGCCACCTCTACGGTGCGAGATGAGTTATGAGATGATGATGTGTATATGAGATATGTGAATGATATGGATCATACAAAGAGAAAATGCTCGGCCGAGCGATTTTTTGAGAAATGAGAAAATGTTTTAGTAAGCACAAGGCATTTTCAATTAAAACCACTTGTCTTACTTATGGGGCGATGTAATTTAAAGAAAATATTTTGCAATGAGTCCACTGGTGCATTATTTGTACTCGACCGCATGTTTGTTTTAAATGTGCGAGTTGAATGATGGATGGGATGAAGCAGTGTTGAGCAGTCGGTCTTTTGTCGCTGATAGTTAAACCTTGGATACGCATCGTCATATGTGTATTCCACATGTTTTCCGCTGCTAGATTATGAAGTCATATGTATGTTATGTATTTGTCATCCCTTAAACACTTGAAATTTCAGAGATATTCACGATATATGTCACACCGTTCAGTGTTCTATATTATTATCCGTTTCTTAATCCCGTTTCAATTAACAGTCCCTGCTAATCCGTACTTTGGATTGGCGGACTGTTACAGACGTGGACTTGAGCGTTGACGTTAGAAAGGAACTTTATTGAAAAGCTACGTACCAGGTGGGCTTTATTCAAAAACCCCTTTATTTACTTGCTTTACGCAAATGAAAAGTATTTATTCTGGTGATACATTGAGAAATGATATGATTACCTGCCCAAAGTGTTTATGTTTTTATGTATGACCCTATCATGTTGTTGGGAAAGCCAACTATGAAAGTAAATCAGTTGTTGGGTCGCTTCCCGACTTAAGAGAAATTAATGTTGGTTCCTAAGCCGGATGCAGAATACCTAGCTAGGATTAAATTGATATGATCATGTTATGTGTGGAGATGGATGGTATAATGATATTGACATGTGTGGAGATGGCTGGTATGATGATATTGAAAGTTGTTGGTTCGCTACCAACGCTATGACGATCATGTTATGTGTGGAGATGGCTGGTATGATGATAGTGAAAATTTGTTGGTTCGCTACCAACGTATGATGATGTTATAAAGAGATTATAGTTGTTGGTTTGCTACCAACATGTGATGATGTTATGATAATAATATATGAGAACTGATATGGATCATACAGACAGAAAATATGTCTGGCCAGACGACTTTTGAAACTAAAAGAAAATGTTTTAGTAAGCACGAGCATTTCTAATAAAACCTCGTGTGTTACTTAAAGGGGCAGTGTAATTTAATGAAAATGTTTTGGCAATGAGCCCACTGAGTGCATTATTTGTACTCAGCCCTGCATGTTTGTTTTTAAATGTGCAGGTTGAGCTGATGGATGGGATGGAGCGGTGTTGAGCAGTCAGGTCTTTTGTCGCTGATAGTTAAACCTTGGATACACATCGTCATATGTGTATTCCACATGTTTTCCGCTGCTAGATTATGAAGTCATATGTATGTTACATTTTGTCAAACCTTAAACACTTCAATTTCGTAAATATTCACGATATATGTCTGATTCGGTGTTCTATGTCATTATTCGTTACTTAATCCCGCTTATCGATGTGATCCGCTAATCCGTACTTTGGGTTGGCGGGCTGTTACAAAGTGGTATCAGAGCAGTTCGTTCCTTGAACCCAAATTTCCTTTCAAAGTTAAGTCTAGATTGAGTCACTAGACTTCTAGAGACCAGCTGACTATGCTCAACACTCCATCACATCAAGCTCAACCGGGAAAGAGGTAAATGACTTTCTCAAGTTTTGAGAATGAGAATAAGAAGTTGAAAGTGAAAGTTATTAAAGTGAAATAATTTTCCAAGAAAATGAAAGTTTTGAAATAGAAGAGATTCCAAGAATATGCAGGTATGGGACTGCATATTCAAGGAAAGCTCAAAGGATTCCAAGAATATGTAGGTATGGGACTACATATTCATGGAAAACTTAAAAGATTTGATAAGCGTTGAGTAAATGATTTTCTCTGTTTTGGAAATGAAAAAGTTTAAAAGTATATGCCCATTTCTCAAAATTTAGAAGTGAGATGTTTGAACATGGAAAATGATATTTCCAAAGAGATGAAAGTTATGAAAGATAATTGAGAATAAAAGTAGTGAATAATGATTCTTTCAAGAGAAATGAAAGTTATGAGGATTGTTGAAAGTGAAAGTAATTGCAAATGTTGCAATGATGTTTATGTTGTGAAGAGTTGAAAGTGATAGAAGAAAGCATTGACATTGATATGTCAAAAGAGAAACCTTTGAATTCATGGAATTCAATGAGAATTTATGTTATGAAAGTTGTTGGTTCATTACCAACATATGATTATGTTATGATGATGTTATATGAGAAAGTGTTGACATAGATATGTCAAAAGTGAAATCTTTGAATTCGTGAATTCAATGAGCATGATTATTATGAAATATATATTATGAATGTTTACAGTTCTGAAATTTTCAGCTATTTTGATAATGGATATGTTATCCCAAAGAACATAGGCTGTTTAAGTCGCATGATCCCTTTTATGAAAGAACATCGAAAAGAACTATGAAAATTTTAGTCGTCATGAGACGTAAACGAGATCGAAATGAGAATCTCGAATGAATAACGAGAACAAAGAGCGTAAAATCAAAGAGCAAAGACGAGGATGATGATTTAGAGATAATGAATGTCACTATACTCTAGTGACATGAGTATAGTCTTTGTTCGATGTTCACGTTTGACGGAAACCAAATCGACTATGACTTTCTCGTTAGAAACGAAATAAGAATGTGATCAAAGAAACGGTTGATAACCGATCTTGACGATATAGAACGAGAACTCTACAAATGTGACAGAATCTTAGAATGCTATTAGAAAGCAAGATTCTCAATAGTTCAAGAGGAACTATAGCATATGTGTACATGAAAACTTCGATCACAACTAAAATGAGTTGTATAAGGTTTCAAATCTTATTCATAGCCCAAAATTCTATTCTTAAGATTAACTCTATGATCTAGTTTCGATTGAGATATCGATTGAATTCTCACTTTTCTCTGAAAGAAGTTTACTGTCAGAAAATTTCATAAAGCGTTCTTTTGAAACCAAACCTTCATGTGACTGAGAAAGTATTTGTGACGGGCCTGGCCACCCCATATGACCAAAGAAATCTCAGTACTCGTTATTCTGGTCTTCGGACCCTATATCCCAAATATTCAAGTTCAAAAAGCATATTGATTCACACCTTAAAGGTTGTCATCATGAGTTGTAAACCCATACTTCTTTAAATTGTCATGATGAATTTTTCTTCAAGCTTAAAACCAGTAAGTATGAGACAGGTTGACTTATTCCGTCACCTAAGTTTTCAAATCAGTAAAGTGATAGACATCAAGTTATGATGTAAAGAAGTTCTCAAAGGGACGAGATATATTCTCTCATATGGTGCACATTGATGCAAATACCCTTAATGGGCTTACTAGAAATTGATGATAACAGTAAAAGTTATACCTCCATGTGAGGGTTATGATGATTAAGTCATAAGCGAGATGCTCTTTAGCATTGATTGCAAGAGTAGAAGTAAAGGAAAGTATATGATATCCTTGAGATATAACCCCCTCCTATTTACGACATAACAAGAAAGATTATAACTTATCTGAGAGTTAGTTATTTGTCCTTAAGACCTCGTTAGTAGGTTGGACATGTCTAAAGTATGGAGGTAAATGAAACTCATTTTATGAGTATATAAAGAATGAAAGTATCTCCATTAATAAGCCTCTCGTTTTATCCCTAGAACAATAAGACTACGCTTGAGCGAATCTAATTCCGAATATTTGAGACATTGGTTAAACCAATGATAGTAAGAATCGATGAAGCATAATCAATGAGATGTGCGAATAGCTAGGCTACCCCTAATGCTTAAACAAGGTATGAGAAGGATACCCCAAAGTTGAGATATAGTAAGGAGGCGCTTATGCTGGAGATTAAGATAAAGGGAACAAGCGTATTGCCCTATATGACGACCCTAGATGGGTTTTGTGACAAGATAAGCATGAAAAAGAGTGAATGGTTTATTAAGGTTATTTTATGCTGAGATTGCATAAAAATGTTAAATAAATTGCGATAAACGTTACGCAAATGCTAACTACATTCTTGCATTATCAGAATGCCGCCCAGACGTGAACCTGAACAAGGTATTCAAGGCCGCGGAAGGGGACAGGGTAGGGGAAGAGGCCGTATTCCACGGGCCGAAAGTGAAGAGATACCAGTACCACCCCCACCTCCACCCGACCGAAGAATAGAGGAATTGTTCCTTAGGCAAAACCACCATCTTTTAACGGGAAAGGAAGTCCCGATGATGCTGAGCAATGGGTTAGAGCAATAGAAAGGATTTTTGATTTCCTCCACTGCACAACACAAGAACGACTATCTTGTGTCACCTTTCAACTCACCGGACCGGCAGATTTCTGGTGGGAAGCAAGGAAAAAGACTATTACCCCAGAACAAATGGAATATTTCACATGGGAAGACTTTAAGACGGAAATGTATGAGAAATATATTCAAGAGCTATAGAAAGAAGAAAGAAGTTGAATTCTTCAACTTAAAACAAGAAAGAAAGTGCAGAATGTAGCACGATCGCATTTTTCGCGATATGTCAAGGTACGCCCGGATCTAGTAAATCGATATGAAAATGGCGTAAAAGTTTAGATCCGGATTAAGACATGAGATAAAGATGTCTCGGCAAACCATGGCGACTTAACCTACATCAAGCTCTTAGTCGAGCTTGGGATATCGGAAAGAATGCACAAGACAAACTATACCCCTCAGTCACGTAATAATATTGGGGACAAAGGAAAGAGGAAATGGGAAGGCAATTATAAGAATAACTTCAACCGGGGAAATTTTGGCAACACAAACAATCAAAGGCCATGGCAAGGTAACATGGCACCCCAAGGACAAGGCTGGAAGAGACCAGTGTTTTCTCCACCCACGGGAGGTTCACCAGAACAGATAAGGACAACTCCCTGCCCAAAATGCAATAGGATGCACAGGGGTATATGTCTATGGGGCAATGTTAAGTGTTATAAATGTGGCGTGAAGGGCCACTATGCGAATGAATGCCCCGGAGTACGTCCGGTAAGAATGGTGAGGCCAAATCAACAAGGCCAAATCCAACAACTTAAAGCTATACAGTACCAGCCCCAGTATGAGCCGCAACAACAAAGGAAATACCAACAGCGGCAAGCACCTCACCAACAACAACCAGCCCAGGCAAGAGCCTATGCGCTAAATCAAGGACGGAACGAACAAACCTAGGGAAACCTGGCAAGTACGAAAACTTCTTAACATATCTATAGTACCTTAGTTCGGAAAAAGTACCTTATAATCTTTCATTGCAAAAGCATGTGTAGATATATTAGAACCTAAATCTGAATAAGCAGATCAGGAAAGGAGAATCTTTCCACCATAGGAGAAATCATGATTTTCAGACATATTTGCTCAAACTTAGACTTGAATCTAGAATCACTTGAGATCTAGTGAATCACTTGAACATTACACCTATGAGGAATATAGACATAATCTTAAGAATGGATTGGTTAGTCGAAAACCATTCCACGATCCTGTACAAGAAGAGGGAAATTTCGTTCCTTTTCTCTGAACAAGAAGGGATGTCGAGCATTCCCAATTTAACTAAGCAGAGAATGAAAAGCAGGAATGAAGATAGAGGATGTGGAAATTGTTCAAGGATTTCTAGATATTTCCTGACAACTTAGCAAGACTACCCCTGATAAGCAGCTAGAGTTCCACTATCGAGTTGGAACCATTATTAAACCATGTCAAAAATATCTTCATCAATTGGATTCAAGGAAAGTGAAAGGATAAAGATTTAAATTAAAAGTTATAAAATCTAAGTTTCATCGAAGCTAGTGTACTACCTTAACAAACACCCAACTTGCTTGTCAAAGAAGAAAGATAGCATTAAGAAAGTATATAGATTGTTAAGAGAGAATAATCTATTACCAAGGGTAAATGAGTATTCGGTCAAAGGGAAAAGAGTAAGAGTAATCCTGAGAATCGATCTCGATTGGACTATAATCAACTTAAGGTACGAGCTAAAATGTACCCAAAATGGCCTTCCAAACAAGATGTGGCCACTATAAGTTTATAGTCGTGCCGTTCGGATCAACTAATACGCCAGCCATGTTGTGAACCTCAAAAATCGAGTGTTCCGCGCATACTAAGATAAATTGTCTAAAATCATCATAGATGATATTTCCATCTAATCGAAGGGCAAGAAAAGAGTATAGAGCACTCTTGAGAACTATCTTGCAGACATCAAAAGTCAAAAAAAAATTTGCCAAGTTTTTTTAAAGTGAATTCGGCCTAAAAAGATAATATTCCTTAGACACATAGTGTCTTCAGAAGGAATCCATGTGGATCCAGTAAAGGGTTAAAAGCAATGTAAGGTTGGAAGCAATCAACGATCCAAATGAAATTGAGAGTATTATAGAATTTGTTGGCTGTAATCCGAGATTCATTGAAGACTCTTTAAGATAATAAGACCGATAACGCAGCTACTCCAAATAGAAATCAAACTTACATGGACCAATAAATGTGATGCCGCGTGCTAAAGTGGGGAAGATAATAAGCCATGCATCACAACGACTTAGAACTAGCAGCAGTAAAACGAATTAAGATTTTAAGAACATCACCTCCATAAAGTGAGGTATGAGATCTTCGTAGATCATAAGAGTTTAAAATACTTCTCCGAGTAAAGAGACTTGGAAATGAAGTGGAAAAGATGGCTCGAATTAGTAAAAGATTACGAAGGCGATATAAATTATCACCTATGAAAGGGTAATATAGTAACTAATGCTCTATGCAGTAAAGATCAGTTTAAATGATGATGGATCCTTGCAGAAAAGGAAAAACTCATCAAAGAATTAAGAAGAGGAAGATAGAAATTGTCGA
The DNA here is from genome assembly GCA_036937905.1 of Salvia rosmarinus. Classification (NCBI taxonomy): domain Eukaryota; kingdom Viridiplantae; phylum Streptophyta; class Magnoliopsida; order Lamiales; family Lamiaceae; genus Salvia; species Salvia rosmarinus. The sequence goes on from CM072814.1 coordinate 38,274,831, forward strand.
ACATCGCCTCAATCGCACGTAAGTGAAGGCATTGTATCAATGATCCTATGGGACGACGTAACAATGGATTTGGAGAAAGGATTACCAAAGTCAAAAGATAACACTGCTATATGAGTAGTAGTATATCGACTTACCAAATATGTTCAGTTCATGCCTATTTAGGCTGCTTCTGGGTCTAATAAGTTAGCCCGGTTGTTTACTAAGAAAATCGTACGTCTCGCATCGTATAAAGATTTTAAGGTTATCTTTAGAATATGAATCGCTTACAAAAGAAAGAATTGACGACAAGTTGGAAATGTATTTTTCCACTTACTAAGTTCATCTACCACAACAGCTGTCGAGCGACATAGCTCATATGAAGCATAATATGAAGGGAAGTGTCGATCATCTCTTTATTGAGATGAAATAAGTAAAAGAAGAGTTTTAAAGCCGATTCTGTGAAAGAAATGATTAAGATGTTTGCCGAATTAGGCAATGAAAGAAAGAAGCTCATAATAGATAAAAGTCTTACCGATATGCGAGATATGAGTCAGACTTCAATGCAAAGATAAAGTGTATTAAAATTCTCCATTGAAAGAACTTCAATGTTTTGGAGAAAAAGAAAGTTGAGATTACGCTTTATAGGATCTTCGAGATCCTAGAAATGATAAGGCATAGTAGTTTATAGATTAGTACTTCCACCAAGTTTCAAAGTCGCACGTAATTTTTCCGTGTTACAATTAAAGAAAGTACGAATATGGTCCAAAATACATGACCATCATGATGATGTTATTCTCGAATCAAGTTATGAGTTATGAAAAGAGTGCGTGATTGTTTTAATCGTTAGATTCAACGGTTAAGAAAAGCTTATACCGTTGGTGAAAGTCCAATAGAGACCATGGACAAAAGAAAGTTACAAGGAAACTTGAGATTGTTATAGTGCAAAGATACCGTACTTTTCTACAGACGCAAATTTCGGACGAAATTTATTTTAAGGGTAGAATGTAATATCCCATGATTTTAATGCTTAATTACGATAATATAAATCGTAATTGTGGTTTTAAGTTCGATAATCAAATCTTAATCGTCAACGCTTAATGTTGACTATGCATAATTTGATAATTTTGTGTGACATTCACCGACGCTAGTGAATTAAGGAATATAGTTTCGATATTTCACGAACGATTGCTCAAATGTCGATTTAATTCGACAGCTAAGTCTTCTGAGATTTTAAGCATTTAAGCTTAGAGTTCAAATACCTTATTATTATTGGAATAAATAAAGTTGTTACAACTTTATTTTGGACATTTTAGAAATGATATAATTATGAGAATTTATAGACGCTTCAAACGCTCACGTTTTGAGATAATTCGATAACTTGGCTAAATGATCATGGAATTAAAAATTCAAATTCCTATGATTATTTTATAATGTAAGAGCATTATTTATCATTAAAATGATGCTAGAGAATTAAGGAATGGAAATTGAACAATTTATCAATTTCAAAACCCTTAAAATCGAAATTAGGGTTTTGTGAATTAAAATTGTTCTAAATATTTTCCTATGTTTTAAATCATCAATTAGACTTATAATATGTCACATAACTATGTATTAGCTATTTAATACAAGGAAATAAAATATTTGGGATTATCCTCAGATTTTCGAAAATCTAGGTTTGAGGTGTGAAATTAATTTTAATTTTATCCAATTGATGATGTATCATATTTATTATATTAATATGATATTACTAAGGATAATATGAGTTGTATAACAACTTGCACAAGTGGAGGCCACTTGTGCCATAAGGGTCGAAAATCTCATCAAATTTGATGTGATAAAATTGTTTAATGCTATGTTTTGAATTGTGTGAAGATAAGATAAGATCTTATCATGTTATGAGGTGTAAAGTAGAGGTGGTAGCCAATTTGATCAAGCAATCTATGCTTGACCTTAGTAATGGCCGAAAATTTTGAAAAATAAGGTTGGAAGAATTAATTTCCAACCTTATAATAGGGACACTTGTATGGTTGAAATATTTGACTTTTCAAACATGAATTTATTATATAATAATAATATAGTATATAATATGGAAAAAAATAAAAACTTATCCTAATGATCTTATAGTGACCGAAAATGCCACATATATATTATAAAATTGTGATTTAATTATTTTGTGATAACTATGATCCAATGCATTTATTACTGTGATAAGGTGACATGATAAAGTATTAAAAGATAAGATAGAATTTTGTCCATTTGCTACAAGTGGTAGCCGATTTCTTTGACAAAATAAAGTAGGATATTAATTTTTATTTCATGTAATAATTACACTACAAGTTGCTTAAGTCTATAAATATAAGGTAAGCTTCTCATTCATCCATTTTGGAAACCCCAAACCACCGAAAATTGTGAGAGAAAAAGGGGAGAGCATCCGTCAATTTTAATCCCAAACTTAGTTCAAATAAACCTTGCGATTAAATCGACTCCGATTAAAGGTTAGAAATCTTACGACTTCAGATACATGCTAGAATTTTCCATTTTCATCCGTTAGAATTTATATTATAAGCTTAGTTCATATGTGTGATTTTGAAAATTATGTAACTTATGCTAAGATGTTTAGATATCAGGTTTATATGATGTTATTGAGCATGTAGTATGATTATATCACAAAATTAAGCATGCTATTAAAATCTACATGTTGACCAAATACTGAGGGTACCATATGTTGATGATTATGATTTTTAATTGTTAATTTGAGCATGAAATAATGATCTAGGGTATTAAATAAGCTTGATGATTTTATGTGGAATTTTTGGAAAACTATAGTCTATAAGTCTATGATTTTTGAAAAATTATAGTATGATAACATGTTGTGATATGATCCATGTTTAAGTGTTGTCATAGCATATTAATAGTGTAGATTCATAATATAGTGTTGTATGAATTTATTGGATTCTGTTAAAATTATTCGACCTAAGTCCAAATTTTCGAACACGACTTAGGAAGATTTAATTGAATGGTTCATAATAAATAAAAATTATGTTATAGCTAGGATGCCTATAGAGAATTATGTGTTATGTGAATTTATTAAATTTTTGAAAAATGTTTCATTAGTTAAATTAAAGTTTTCAAAACCATATAGTATAATACTAAGGTGTATAAATTTTCTTTGACCTAAGTAATTACATATTATTAATCCTCTGTTAAAATAGAGTGTTAGGTGAATTTATGAGAATTTTTGCATAAGTCTAAGGTCATTAATTCATAATGACCGAAAACCATAGTAACTAAAGGATATTAATGTTATAAATTTATTTTATCAAGTATAATTGCATAATATGTTCTAAAATGATGTTTTAGACATATTATGATTTTATGAGAATTTTTGGAACAAGAATTGTACATAAAATATCAAAAGTACATATATAGTATTAAAAAGTCAAAATGTTGACTTTAGTCAAAATATCGACTAAAATGTTGATTAAAGTCAAATTGTTGACTAAAAGTCAAAATGTTGACTAAAAACGTTGACAAGGTCAAATTGCACGAAATTCGATAATACGTGATCAATGTGACGTAGTACATTTAGTAACAATATAACTTATGTTACGTAAGTACATTAAAACGTACATTATGTGCTAAAGAGATGAAATATCTCTTATATGATGAGCGATTTCATAATCGACATCATTTTGATTAGGAAACGTCAAAAAAAGTCCGACGTTAAGCCTTATTTGATTCATAGGACGATAAACGATGTTCGTCTCTATCGAAACGTGACCAATGTACTAAAATAGTTCTTACGTTAAGGTGGGACGTGGACTTGGCGCCGACGTTAGAAAGGAACTTTATTGAAAAGTTACGCACTGTGGGCTTTATTCAAAACCCTTTATTTACTTGCTTTCCGCAAATGAAAAGTATTTATTCTGATTATACGCTGAGAAATGATATGATTACCGCCCAAAGTGTTTATGTTTTTATGTATGACCTATCATGTTGTTGGGAAAGCCAACTATGAAAGTATATCGTTGTTGGGTCGCTTCCGACTTAAGAGAAATTAATGTTGGTTCCTAAGCCGGATGCGAGAATACAGCCAGGATTAAATTGATCCGATCATGTTATGTGTGGAGATGGATGGTATAATGATATTGACATGTGTGGAGATGGCTTGTATGATGATATTGAAAGTTGTTGGTTCGCTACCAACCTATGGCGATCATATCATGTGTGGAGATGGTCGGTATGATGATAGTGAAAATTTGTTGGTTCGCTACCAACGTATGATGATGTTATAAATAGATTATAGTTGTTGGTTTGCTACCAACATGTGATGATGTTATGATAATAATATATGAAGCGATATGGATCATACAGACGTAAAATATATGCGCCGCACGACTTTTGAAACTAAAGAAAATGTTTTAGTAAGCACGAGCATTTCTAATAAAACCTCGTGTGTTACTTAAAGGCGATGTAATTTAAAGAAAATGTTTTGCAATGAGCCCACCGAGTGCATTATTTGTACTCGATACGGATGTTTGTTTTAAATGTGCAAGTTGAGTTGATGGATGGGATGGAGCGGTGTTGGCGATCGGTCTTTTGTCACGATAGTTAAACCTTGGATACACATCGTCATATGTGTATTCCACATGTTTTCATTGCTAGATTATGAAGTCATATGTATGTTACATTTTGTTAAACCTTAAACACTTGAATTCTCGAGATATTCCCGATATATGTCACACGTTCGGTGTTCTATGTCATTATTCGTTACTTAATCCGTTTATCGATGTGATCCCCGCTAATCCGTACTTTGGTGGCGGGGTATTACACCAACTTAACATATCTCGCTCCCCGCCGATCCCCGATAATAAATTTAAAATAAAATATAAAACTCATATCATCACCCCAAATTGAATCCTCAACTACAAATATTTTTAATTTCGCCTCATCTTATGCATAGTTGAGTTTTTTTTTTTTTATGAACTATCCAAGGCAACAAAATGGTTCACACAATAATGGGAGTCTACTACAAACAATTCTTGCACGGGACATACGATCGAGAGGTACATAATATAGAAATGGCAATCTTGATTACTCGGTAATCTCATATGAAATTCTATTGCCAACAAGTTCACATGCTCAATTCAATTCAACCTCGCCTAGAATACACGATAAATGATATGCAATCCAAACCCCCATATTTACGAAAGGAAAATGGCAGAAACTACGATCACCCCAAACAAAAATGGAGAGACAAAGAAGACGAAGAAGAAGATCAATCAGCGTAAGGAGCAAATGAACGTAGAATGATAATTCAAACTACATGATTTGGAGAGCTTGAAAGCATTGGCGGCTTGTCGAATAAGACAACATGTTTGAACTCTATCTCAAACATGAGATTGAGATAGAATAATGAAATGCTTACCACCAAGACCGCAGACGACGATGGAGACGGAGGCGGAGACGGAGGAGGAGACGGAGGCGTGACCGGGTCATGGAGGAAGAGAGGGACCGAGGAGGAGTCGACTCGGTCGAGGAGGCAGAGGCCGAGAGAGGAGGGAGGGCTGGTTCAGAGTCTCGGACTCGCGTCTGGCCGTCTGGCGACCGGGAGGCGGGGATGGGGAGATGGATTCATCGGGGACCGAGGAGGGAGAGGGAGGTGCAGCCGTTGTGTGTCTTTGAAGTGAGGGAAGGAAGGAAGGCTGGAAAACTTAAGCCCTAAAATTGAAATTTAATTTCGGTAATGAAGTGAGGCGATAGACCACGCGGTTAATGACCCGTGGTATTTAATCCACGAGAGGAAGACAACGTGGGTTAAAGCCTGTTGTCTATGAAATTTTTGCGCTAATAGACCACGCGGAATGAACCCTGTTTGGTATGATTTTGTGATGATTCTTGGTATTTTTTACATGCCATTTTCTATGATTTGTCCTATTTATGCCTTTGTTTGATTAATATTTATCGATTCGGACTTACTTCGTTCGTTTCGATGTTTTGTAGGAAAACGGCAGAAAATAGGATGAATTGGATCCGCCAAGAGTCAAATATATTGAAGAGCATTTCGACAAGAGTTCGAGACAAAAACCGTGCGTGAATCGGAGTTCGACGGCGAAGGAGAGCGGGTCGAACGACCAAAGTCGCAAGACAGCACCCCGTCGCATGGCCGCGCGCCGTGCACCCACGCCCGCACCCCGCGCGCCGACACGCCCGCGCCAAGACTCGGCCACCAGCTCGCGCTCGCTCGAGCGCGTTATAAATTCCCTCACGACTTTCGTTCCCGGCCGGCGACGGCATGCGCGCCCGTGCTCGCCTCGCCTCTCTGCGCCCTCGCCCTTTCGCCTCGCCCGCGCGCCAGCGCCAGCGCAAGCGCGAATTTTCGCGCTCGCCTCCGGTGCGGAGTCGCCCAGCGCCCGTCGATCGCAGCGCCGCGCGCCACGACGCCCAAAGACGCGCGCGCCCCAGCGCCCATCGCTTGGGCATCCAGCGCCTAGCGCGCGCAGCATCCCAACGCCCGTGTCTTCCGCTCCGCTCCGGCTCGGCCGGCACCAGGCTCACTGCGCGTAGCTCAAGCGCCACGACTCTCCGCCCCTCACCGGCGCTGACCCTCATCCGGCGTTCGCTTGTTAACCCGGCGCTCACAATGAGCCGGCGCTCATTTGTGAGGCGATTTTTCCCGTGGCGTTCATTGTGATCCGCGTTCTTTTGCAAGGCGAGAATGTTTTGCGGCGGAGTTCACTTTAAGCTAGCGTTCACTTTCATGTCGAACGTTTTGTGAACTGCGTTCATCCACATCCGCGCCACATTCATTTAATATAAATATACGGGCTTAGGGTTGAGGGCAGTCTTGATTTTCTTTTGGCACACAACATGGCGCCTCACCATCGCAGACTCTCGATCTTCAAGTTTCTTAGGAATTCATCGACAACGAGTTAGATTCATAGTTTTAATTCTTGCTTTGTTTCATTGAACAATCTTGTTTAACAATTTATGCTTTGGATTATCGTTCTTTCGTAATCAATTTCATAGTGTTTTGTTTGATGGTTTCGTGGGATTCAATTTCATAAGTGATGATGGATTGTTCTCGTGTTTCTATCAATTTACATTGTTTAATGATTTCTGCTTCGTTTAATTCTGTTCTTGTTGGTTGATTGATGTTATTGTTCATTTACTGAGTAGACTTAGATTAGGGCTTGACGAACCCTAAGAATAGGTTTGCTCTCGCTTTGTTTACGCTTTTGATTTATCGCTTTCGAGTTCAACTAGGGATTGACAACCCTAGTTTAGATTTATTGCTTTAGTAGTATAGTTCGAGATTGACAACCCCTAGCTTAGGATGCTGTTTAATTCTCCGTATTTCAATTCCTGCATGTTCAAACCCTCGTTGGTATTAGAATGTTTAGGATTTTATCGTTTTCTGTGTATGACATGAACAATCGCCCTGTTAAGTTTTCCTTGAGAGACGACTCGTGTTAACTTACCACGCTACGATTACCTCGTACGATTGCGTGTAATTTGAGTGTGTTTTTAGCTCGACCAAACCCCGTGGTCTATAATATGAAAACCACACTAATAAAACATGCGGAATGAACCCCGTCGTCTATAACCGTATGAAAAAATGGTTATAGACCACGCGTTTCACCCTGCACGTGGTCTATCACAACATAGACAACTTTAATATTAATGTACGTGGTCTATTACATGTTGTCTATAAGCTAAATTCTTGTAGTGTAAACATCGCTTTTACGTAAAGGTGTGGACGCTGACGCGACGGCTGGACGTTGACGAGTAATCAAGTTTAAGGCGAACAATAGTCCAGGTGGGCTTCTTATCCAAATAAAATGTGGGCTTCTTATCCAAATAAAATGTGGGCTTTCTTATCAAAACAAAATGTGACTTTGCTATACTTTCCAAATGAATTTATTTACGATGCTTATTTCAACTGTTGAGAAATTGTTTACAAGATTACCTGCCAAAAATGTTTATGTTTTGTGTATGTATCCTATCACGAATGAATGCTATGAATGTGTTGGATAGCTTCCAACTTATGAATGAAATCGATATCGGATCCTATTGGGAAGGCTTATACAGCTAGGATTAATGTGTACAACTAAGGTATTGTGTCTTTGTAAGCACAATTCATGGCGATCGCGGCGTCAGAGGAGGCCTCCTTCACGACGTTCGACTATGATGTTATGATGAAAGGATAAGGGATATGGATCTTACACGCAAGTAAAATGCTTGGCCAAGCAAATGTTTATGAACTGATGAAAATGATTTAGTAAGCATAAGGTATTTCAAATAAAACCCTTATGACTTACCATGATATGGCAGTGTAATTCAAGAATGATAAATGTTTTCGGCATGAGTCCACTGAGTGCATTCTTGTACTCAGCCCTGCATGTTTATTTTTAAATGTGCAGGTTGAGCTGTGATGATGATGATGGAGGGTGTTGAGGAGTCAGGATAGCCTTTTGACGTTTTATGTTAAGAAACCTTGAATACACATCGTCATATGTGTATTCACACGTTTTCCGCTGCATTTATTTTGAACTATGATGTATGGTAATATGATATTGACAGTTGAAGTCCTTCAGATCATTTGCATTCTTTTGGATCTGTTGGTCTACCCCACCTAGTACATCCAGTTATTAATGTATGTTATGTTCCAAGTATGATAGTTGACATGTGATATACACCCTCATAATAGCCTTTCATGGATCGTCAGTACGGTCCCGTCGACCAGCCCTCCCTAATCCGTCCTTGGGATTGGGATAGTGAGGCGGGCTGCGACATATATCCAATGTGGAATGTGAATGAGTTGGTCTATCAACGTTAAAAAAGGGTAACGATCGGATTCGACTTAGTTAAGGACTAACTCGGATTGTGTACACGTGTGACTATGTGTTAAGGTTAGCTACCTCGACCGGTCACGGCGACTATGTGTAGGTGGCCACCTCCATAGTGCGCGAATGAATGAATGAATGAATGATTAGATATGGAACAACGTGAATGAAATAGTTCGGCCGAACGCTTTTGGAAAATGATAAAATGTTTGATAGGCATGAGTCTTTCAACTAAAATCCTCATGTGCTATTGTGGGCAGTTCAATAACTTTAACAAAGAAAATATTTTCGGCAATGAGTCCACTGAGTACTTTTGTACTTAGCCCTGCATCTCGTTTTTGATGTGCAGGTTGAGCGAGATTGATGATGGGTGCGGTGGTGCGAGTAGCGATTGTTTTGTTGCTTAATTAGAAAGGGTTTCTAGAACCTTGGGCATGCATTGTCATATGCATGTCCACACGTTTATTTACTGCCTAACTCTTATATTGTTTGGTATCTTTTGATTATAACTGTTTTTCATATCGTATTGCACTTGAGGTCGTACCTCGTTCCTTGAATTTGCACCCTGATTGGGTTATATTTAAACATTGAACCTTTTGGCAAGTCCTTCTGTGACTTGAGTTGGTATTGAAACAACTTATCCCTTTTTGTCCATGCGTTTATGAGTAGTTTATTGGTTAATTGCGTTGATTAGTTATGTATATATCCGTTGCATTATCATACCAATGACGATCCGTATGATCCGTACTTCTTTGAGAAGTCGGGTCGTCACAGGTTTAAGTGTGGAAGAGTTGTTTAGTATGAGTTTGTACTTATTCTTGGTAATCTTTTGTATGTCATTTCCAATTGTTTGTCCTATTTATGTTGTTGATTTTATTAGTATTTATCGAATTGGACTCATTTGGTTTGTTTCGATGTTTTGTAGAAAAATGACATTAAATAGGAATAAATGAATATTTCAAGAGCTATCTTATATTGAAGAGCATCTCGATAGGATTCCATAGGCGCAAACGGATAGCAATTCGGACGAGAGAGAACAAAGCGAAACAGCGAAGTCGCACATGCACACGCGCGAGCGCGTCCGGCGCTGGGCACGCCCCAGCTCGCGTTACGCAAGCCATCCGGTGCTCACACGGCGCTGAGCTCGCCCCAGCGCCTTCCTCACGATCAGAGCCCGGTGCTGGCTCCAGCGCGCGTTCAACCTCACGTCCATCCGGCACTCGACTCCAGCTCGCCCGCATAGCGCTCGTTTCGCCATTAGCGCACGCTGCATCATCCACGCTCGTGCAAGCTACTGGATTTGCCCCCCTCGGCATGCGCTGCACGCCCATCGCCCTCGCGCGTAACATCACGCCCAGCCGCGTCCGACCTTGCCGTCCGTCCGGCGTTAGGTTGGCCCATCGCGCCCCACGCGTCTAGTGCTCTGCTTCCGTCCAGCGCTGGGATCCTCTCACTATTCATTCCAGAAGCTACTCGCATCCGGCGCTCCACTCCGTCTGGTGCTGGGCCACTCTCTCTAATCTTTCCAGAGAGTGCTCGCGTCCGGCGCCTCGTCCCCTCCGGCGCTGGACTTTATTTTTTAGACCCAAATTCGGCGTTTTAAATGGGCTTTTCGAGGGTTATTTAAATAGATGGTTAGCCGCTATTCAGAGACACACATCTTAGGCACGCGATTTCTTCTTTTTCTTTTCTTTTCCTTTTCCTTTCCATTTAATTCATGTACTTGGATTAACAATTGGATTGTGCGATTTCGGATTTTTGAAAGACGCATAATTTATTAGTGAAAGGTTTTGATAAGGTTTGCTTGAGGACAACGAACTTTTATTAGTGATGCTTAAACCAATTATTTGTGGTGCTTAGACCTTAATTATATTTAAGGTAACCAACGAAATGAATTAGAAACGATTTGGATATCGAAAACTAGAATAATCAAAAACTAGTGACTAGTCCTACCGGATTAGGATTTTCTGAATAGCCTGAACATAGAATGAAAGATCGAGAATGAATCCCAACAAAAGGATTTCATTTCTAGAATCCTCTCACAAAAACATGTGAGAAGCCAAAGAATGAGAATTTTCGGGCATGCTTGCTCGGCCAGTCTCAAAAGTACTATTCATGAGCAGGATCAACTTCCAGTCCATGCTAATATGAAAATTAATGATAAAAATCAAAATTAAAGAGTAATATATTATTATGAATTTAGAATTCACGAATCAATTTCTGAAAGAAATTCCTGAAGAACTTAACCGAACGCCGGGAATATGTACCGGAAAAACCCTAAACTGATCCGAACGACCCGAAACTCGAACAAAGGGTCTAAATCATTAATAAATGATTTATAAGACTCAAATTATGAAAGCTCAAGAATTCAATAGAATTTTAAATGAGCATAATTTAATCGTCGGACGCTGTTTTTCCGCGATAACTCGGAATTGACTTATCGGAGGCCATCCGAACTTCTTGGAATTATTATAAACTATGAAATAAGTCTTTTGAGGCTATTTAAGAAAATAAAATCTTAAGGTTCCAAGAAATCAATCGAAAGTGCGATAAAACTTAAAGAGTCAGTATTAACATGCCAAATCGGGTAATTTGACCATTCCGTCTCCCAACTACCACCAAGACCATCCCAAATGAGCTAATAAAAGCTCTTTAGGCTGCAATACAGCAGCACATTCGTCCATATGCAGCCCTTCAGTAATAACCCGAAAAATTTAAAACTTTTATTAGTGATGCTTAGACCAATTATTCGTGGTGCTTAGACCATAATTATGTTTAAGGTAACCAATGAAACGAATTAGAATTGATTCAGATATCGAAAACTAGAGAAATCAAAAACTAGTGACTAGTCCTACCGGATTAGGGTTTTCTGCATAGCTCTGAACATAGAATGAAAGATCGAGAATGAATCTTAACAAAAGGATTTCATTTCTAGAATCCTCTCACGAAAACATGTGAGAAGCCAAAGAATGAGAATTTCGGGCATACTTGTCCGGTCAGTCTTAAAAGCACTATTTACGAGCCGGATCAACTTCCAGTCCGTGCTAATCATGATAATTAATGATAACAATTAAAATCATGAAGGAATATATTTTTATGAATTTAGAAATTATAAGAATCAATTTCTGAAAGAAATTCCTGAAGAACTTAACCGAACGCCGGGAAAAATATACCGGGAAAACCCTAAAATTGATCCTAACGATCCGGAACTCAAACCAAGGGTCTAAATCAATAAAATATGATTTATATGACTCAAATAAATTATGAAAGCTTAAGAATTCAATAGAATTTCGAATGAGCATAATTTAATCGCCGAACGCTGTTTTTCCGCGATAACTCGGAATTGACTTATCGGACGCCGTCCGAACTTCATGAAATTTTTATAAACATTAGAATAAGTCTTTTAAAGGCTATTTAACAAAATAAAACCTTAAGGTTCCGAGAAATCAATCGAAAGCGCGTTAAAACTTAAAGAGTCGGTATTAACATGCCAAAACGGGTAATTTGACCAATCATTCTCCCAACTATCACCAAGACCACCCCAAATGGGTAATGACAGCCCTTTAGGCTACCAATACAGTGAGAAACACGTCCATTACAGCCTCTCACCTTTGGAACATATTTTCTCTCTCTTTTTCAAAATTCTCTCCATTGTTCTTCAAGTTTTCAACCTTTAATCCTCATTTCCAACCCACAAATAATTATTCTAAGACCATACAAAGGTATTACTCATCATTCTCTCCATTTGTGGAATTTATTGAACACCAAAGCTCATTAAATGGTGATTGCCGAAAACTATATGTTTTAAGCTATGATTTGAAATTTTATATGATGATATTGAGTTGGTAATTAAACTCTATAGTATGATAGGAGTATAACATGATTTTATTGGAATTTATTGGATACATATGCTAATTGTTGCTAATTATCGAAAACGTAACAAAATGGCTAAGTATGAGTTTACTTCTAATGTTAAATAATGCTATGATAGTGAAATTATAAGCTTAGAATAAATGGTTGTGATTATGGTGAATGAATGGAACATTTATGCACACATACACAATGATTGTATATTATGTTAGAAATTAGGGTTTTCTAATGCTTTAGTATAGTTTATGTTGTGTATGGTATTGTTGGGTGTTGAATGTTTATGTTTATGTTAAAATCGACAAACCAAAACTCCAAACATAAACAACATAATACTATATGTACGAGAATCCAAAAGAAATCGACCAATTTCGATAACAGAATGAATCGGCGAGAATCGAGTTAGACATAAATTAGGGTTTGCAACTATTAAAAGGATACTCAAGCGTGAGTTCCTAAGTTAGAAAAACCAAAAGCCAAGCTACAACGTTAATACTCAATAACGACAACCCAATATGATATTAAGCGGCGTTAAAACAACGATAGCGAATAACGATTATCGACTTATATAATCTCCGACGAGTTAAGAGAAACAAACAATGTTGTAATGTGTAAGCAAAGATTAGAACATAAGATGTCGATCCTTATGTCCCAAAAGTTGAGTTAATATTCCCAAAGCACTTCGTTTATTCTTAATTACTTACTTACATGATAGCATGTGCTCACTTGAATCATAAGTCAATATTCCTCTTTTATTTATCGTGCTAATACGACAAGTCGTCAAGCATAACCTACTAGGACGTAACTATAATTGTTAAGTCTAGTTAGTGGCTTGAGAATATCCTAATTTACCAATCACAATTTGATTACCGACAATCTATAACGTAATAACGTTTAGAATAAAACTAAGGTTAAGAGTCGATGATAGACTTGGAATATGTGATTCATAATTGAAGTTCACCTATGAACGATGAAGTAATATAGCTTGGGAATTGGGAATGCAAGATAATAGAAATTATCTTAAAACAATCACATGAAATCATAAAGAAACCCTAATTGGGAACTTTAAGTCGTAATCTATAAACGACTTTCGATCGATAGAAAGAATCTAAGAAAGGTTATTTTCTTATGAATGGTTTGATCGTACGTAGTCGGCGAGGAAGAACAACCACACCCTGCTCACTTAGACTTACTAGCTTTGGATTAGCAGGTGGGCTCTCTTGAAACAAAAAGGATATGCATATCTATCTCAAAGCATGATTTACAAAAGCTTTATAAAATATTATTCCATGAAATGTTATTGACTGCCAAATATTTACGTTTTATTGTGATCCTATCTGAGATTGGTATATCCAATGTGGTACGTAAATGAGTTGGTCCACCAACGTAAAAAAAGGGTAACGATCGGATCCGACTTAGTTAAGGACTAACTCGGATTGTGTACACGTGTGACTGTCTGTTAAGGTTAGCTACATCGACCGGCCACGATGACTATGTGTAGGTGGCCACCTGCATAGTGCGCGAATGAATGAATGATCAGATATGGAAACAACGTGAATGAAATAGTCAAGCCTGACGCTTTTGAGAAATGATAAAATGTTTGATAGGCATGAGTCTTTCAACTAAAATCCTCATGTGCTATTGTGGGCAGTTCAATAACTTTTGATAAAGAAAATGTTTTCGGCAATGAGTCCACTGAGTACTTTTGTACTTAGCCCTGCATCTCATTTTTTATGTGCAGGTTGAGCAAGGATCGATGATGGGTGCGAGGTGGTGCAGAGTAGCAGTTGTTTTGATTCTTTATTAGAAAGGTTTCTAGAACCTTGGGCATGCATCGTCATATGCATGTCCCACGTTTATTTGCTGCCTAACTCTGATATTATTTTGATGTTTTGATTATAACTGCTTTCATACCGTATTGAACTTGAGGTCGTACCTTGTTCCTTGAATTGTGCCGTGATTAGGTTATATTTGAACCTTGAACCTTTTGACGAGTCCTTCTGTGACTCGAGTTGGTATTGAATAGCCTATCCCTTTTTAGTCTATCGTTATTGAGTAGTTAAATGGTTAATTGCATTGATTAGTTGTGTTTATATCCATTGCTTTATCATACCGGTGACGATCCATATGATCCGTACTTCCTTGGGAAGTCGGGTCGTCACAAAGTGGTATCAGAGCTCTTGTTAGCTCTGAACCCTAGAAACCCTTTCCTTGAATCCTAAGTTGAAAGTCGAGTCTAGAAATTATTTGTGTTTAGCACATTTTGCTGCACTCCATCGTCGTCACCTTTCGGCGAGGAAGAAGGTAAATATCTCAACTAAAAGTTGTTTTGAAATGATGGAAGTATATGAAATGTGAATTGGAATTTCAATATTGACTTGTTGGGAAGTTGAAAAATATTTTGGAAAGTGAAAATTTTTGAAATTGAAAAGTTGTTTCAATTGATTGGTCATTAGTTTGAAAGAAAGTTACAAGGTTTAAGAGCTTGGTAAATGAGTAAATGAGAATGCTTGATTATCGCACAATGTGTCACGATCTATGTTTACTGTTGTATGCGAAGCATGATAGAAGCATGATGTAAATGAGTATGTTTCCCCATGAGAACATAGACTCTTAAGACGCATGATCCCTTTTGCGCCGAACTTAGTATGAGAACATAAGCATCCCCAATTGAACGAAATACTAAGAAGGAACGAGAACATAGAAATTTTAGGAATCATAATCCGAACGAATTCGATGATGAGAACACGACGAGTCTACGATTATGAAGCGATTGCTTAACTGGAGGTTCGCACTGTTATGAGTCTCAACCTCTCTACGCGAAGGAATTTCGAACACCATGCGTGTTGCCTCTGTCGTGGCGATAATGGAAAATAAAAGTATAACGTTAAGGAAGTATAGAAAGAAAGATCAATTTGGAAGTACACTATGGGAACGAATATGATCAAATGTTATGATGCGAATAGAAATACAGAATCCAGAACCCAATAAGATAGGGTGACCACTTAGCCTTCACCCGAAGGCTAGACATCGAGCGTTCGTTCTATCCTAAGGAACCATGCAGTCTCTTCCTAGAGACCAAACCATGAAAGTAGTTTCATAAGAACTTAGGAATATAAGATGGTTCAAATGGATTTTACGACTAGGCTCCCTTTATCTTCTAGAGTCACACCCGAGGAGGTGGTACGCTCCTACCGTTTCTACCAGATGTACCGAGTAGAAGACATCGGCGAGTTCCTTGCTCATTTTGTGCGTCGTTGGGCTCTGCACATGCCGTGAGTACGTCACATTATGACGGTGTGCTTGATGATCGCAAGCGCCATCCGGTGGTAGGGATATGCCGTGAGATATCGACAGATTACATCTATCGTCGTAGAGAGCTTGATCTTGAGGCGAGACTTGCCCCGTTTGTCGGTCCCTTAGCTACATATTCATGATATACAGAGCTACACCACATGGACCATATCTCCCGGCGGGTGTACACCTAGCGTGATGAGATTCAGTGGCTTCACCCGGAGGTGTCTCGTTTGGCATCGATGGGCGAATTCTTGCTTGGGCGTGGAAAGAACATGTTCGAGGTGGACCTTCCTATCCCGATAGTTCACCTTCTGGTCCTACCACCAATAGGATTCGAGCCCGTCATTGCCCGCCTGGACCATCGCCGCAAATCATTCCATGCCAATTTCCATCTCTACCTGCTGCCGTTTTCCCAGTTCAGCCGCCGCCATCCCCACACGGACCCCTGTGCCACGATAATGTAGAGATTGATGATTCATGTGGTCTAAGCGCATGCGCATGAGAGAAACATGTGCCCGTCTTACTGCTTCTCCATTTCCAGCCATTGCCTATGAGGAGATCATGGCTGAGATCCGCCGTGACCTAGCTGGGAAGAAGCTAGAGTCATTAGAATCTGAGAGACCGTGACTCCCACACTCGATGAGAGGTTGAGGAGGAGGATCCGAAGAAAATTGGAGGAGGACCCGGAGGAGGATCCCGAGAAGGACACACTGGCGGCGATGATATGGAGGAAATTGATAGTACCCATACTTCCGATTCGACTCCAACACGGCGAGCCCTATTTTACACTCCGGCGATTATGGATCTAGTTCTTAGGACTAGATAGTGTTTTGTCTATATACTTTTGTATATGTTTCGATCGTCTTGCGGAAGCGATAGGTCGTCCCGATATGAACCCTTATTTTGATGACCACGGTAGCGTTTAGATTTTATGCACCGTGACTAGGTACTGTGAGTGATGCTAATATTAATTTTCGGAGTATCATACTCCGTACCTGGCCTTTTGTGGATTGTAAAAGTGATGATGAAAGTCCTCATATAGACATTTGATTTGATATGATGATAGCTCCCCGAGAGCTTTGGTTTTTGAGGTTGCGATATATGGTGTTCGATGACGTGCTATATTTATGTTTATGATCATATATACATACCGTGCTAAGATATCTATGATCTGACGGATGGTATAGAAGATATCGATTACGTATATTTATGAAAGATAGAATGCCACGAGAAGAAGAAACCGTGAGGTAACACTCGAAAGAGATGACACCCTCCACCACCACCACGGCAAGATTGATTGAGGAACTATTCCTCAGACGAACCCGCCCACTTTCAGCGGATGGGAATCTCGTGGATCTTTGAACTTTGGATTCGTACTGGGCGAATCTTTAACTTCCTTCATTGCACCTCTCAAGAACGCCTGTCATGCGTTGCTTTCCAGATGATTGGTGCCGCCGACTTCTGGTGGGAGGCGAAAAGGAAGAATCTATCTGAGGAGGAGCTGGAAAATTTCTCCTGGGAGGAATTTAAGGAGGAGGTGTACGAGAAGTACATTCCTAAGAGTTATCGGAAGAGGAAGGAGCATGAGTTTTACAACCTACGCCAAGGAAAGAGCACGGTCACAGATTATGACCGTGCATTCTACAAAATATCACGGTATGCATCTCAGTTGGTCGACACCGACGAGAAGAGGATTGAAAAGTTTCGGGCGGGACTCCGCCATGAAATCAGGGTGTCGCTAGCTGGTCACGAAAATCTGACTTACCTTGAGGCCCTCAATCGGGCATTGGACATCGAGGTGCTATGCACGAGGACGGGATTGTCATTGTGCACCCCGAATCACCAAGGAGATCGTGTAAAGAGAAAGTGGGAAGGACCCACCAAAGTCGAGGATCAACACCGCCGGGCCGACAAGAGGCCATGGCGAGGAACAACGTGCCATCAGGCACGGACAAGGAAATGGGCGCCCATGGTACCCTTTGGCGGGAGAAACCGAAATTTATGAGGCTTCCGTATACCCGGTGCCATAGGAGTCACAAGGGGGCATGCGCATTTACAAATGACGGATGCTTCAAGTGTGGCCAGAAGGGCCACTACTCCAGAGACTGCTCTGGGATACGCTAAGGGGGAAATGGCCGCCCAAATGTGCCCAACCAAGTCCAGCCGATCCGGGCTATCCAAGCTCAACCGTTCGAAGAACACCCCGATTCAAGATCTTCCACCAATCCAACGACGCGATATCAACCACGACGGCAACGACAACAACAATGGCGGCAGCCGCAGCAGAATACCGACAGCCTTAACAACAACAGCAACAACAACCGCATCAACAACAACAACATCACCAACAACAGCAACCACCATCATAAGCGGGGCCTTCGCCTCAACCAAGAAAGAGAATTGCCGCGAGAACGCCAAGGAACCAAGGAAACTTGGCGGTATGGGAACACTCGTCAATTGCCTATTATCCTCTTTGTTTGATACTAGCGCCTCACATTCTTTTATTCTTTGAAGCATCGAGAGAACTTAGGATTAGATCTAAAGCTTGTTGAACAAATCATGAGAATTTCTTCTCGAGAGAAGGCGTAAGAACGATAACCCACATATGCTCGAACCTAGAACTTGGACTAGGCTCACTTAAGGTCATGACAGATAACCTTCACGTCCTACCTATGACAGATGTGGACATAATCCTAGGAATGGGTTGGTTAACCGAACATAATGTGACCATCCTATGTAATGAAAGGAAAATTTCTTTCCAACATCCCAGAGAGAAACCTACGGACTTTCACGGGATCAGCATGGGGAGGAGAGTCCCAATCATATCCGCGCTACAAGCAAGGATGTTGCTGAACAAGACAGAGAACCATGCCTACCTCGTCTATCTCCAAGAGGAAGAGCAGAATGAGAGAATGATAGAAGATGTCCCGATCGTGAAGAAGTATCCCGACGTATTTTCAGACGAACTACCAGGATTACCGCAAAACCGACAGATCGAGTTCACGATCGACCTCGAACCAAGTTCTGCCCCCGTGTCAAAAGCTCCATACCGAATGGCACCAAAGGAACTTGAGGAATTGAAAATCCAAGCTGCAATAACTCTTGGAGTTAGGTTTTATTAGACCGGGTGTGTCTCCATGGGGAGCACCTGTCTTTTTCGTAAAGAAGAAGGATGGCACTTTGAGAATGTGCATAGACTATCGAGAGTTAAACAAGATAACTCTTAAGAATAAGTATCCTTTGCCCCGAATTAACGATCTGTTTGATCAACTTAAGGGAGCAGGAGTCTTTTCAAAGATAGATCTAAAGTCGGGATACCACCAACTAAGAATTAGACTAGAGGATGTACCTAAAACGGCTTTCCTTACAAGGTATGGTCATTTCGAATTCATCATTATGCCCTTTGGACTTACGAATGCCCCAGCAGTATTTATGGATATCATGAATAGGGTATTTCACCCGTACTTAGACAAATTCATCCTAGTATTCATAGACGATATCTTGATATACTCTAAGAATAACTAAGAACACAAAGAGCACTTGAGAACGGTGCTGCAAACATTAAGACAAGAGCAACTCTTCGCCAAGTTTAGCAAGTGTGAATTCTTGTTAGGTGAAGTGACATTCTTAGGTCACATCGTGTCCGCTGAGGGAATCAAAGTAGACCCCTCGAAGATTGATACAGTTCGAGAATGTGAATCACCAAATAACCCGAATGAAATTTGGAGTTTCTTAGGACTTGCCGGCTACTATCGAAGGATTTTCAACGATAGCCCGACCCATGACCCAATTGTTGAGGAAAGGAATCAAGTACACATGGACATAGAGTGTGAGGCTAGTTTCGAGGCGGAAGGAGTTGCCGACGACAAAGACTGTACTAGCGATGCCGAGGAAGATAAAGAATACACAATCTACACGGATGCTTCAAAGAATGGATTAGGATGTGTGTTGATGCAAGAAGGAAAGGTTATTGCTTATGCTTGGCGGTTGCGCCTACATGAGTTGAACTATCTCTACGACACCGGAATTAGCGGTGGTCGTACACGCCTTAAAGATTTGGAGGCATCACCTTTATGGAGTTAGATGTGAGATCTATCTCGACCATAAATGCCTAAAATATTTCTTTGAGCGAAAGATCTTAACATGAGGCGTAGATGGTTAGAACTAGTGAAAGATTACGATCGTGGTATCGATTACCACCCGTGCAAGGCTAATGTTGTGGCCGATGCCTTGAGTCATAAATCCACCCTAGTTTGGGATGTCTCCTCGGTCATGAGGAAATACTTATAAAGTAGTTTGGAGGATGAACATCGAAGTCATAGACCCGTCTCTGATAATAGAGGGCTGTATTACAACGTTGATTGCAATCCCAAACTTAAGAGCCCGAATCTTGGAAGCTCAGAGGAAGAGCAAGAAGCTAGAGAAAGTACGAGCCGAGATCAAGGACAATGAGCACAAGAATTTCAAGGAAGCTGCAGATAACATTTTGTTGTATGACGGGAGAGTGTGTTCGTAAGACGAAGGGCTTAGGAGCGAGATCTTGAAGGAAGCCCATGAGACTTCTTACACTGCACAACCCGGAAGCACCAAAATGTACCAAGACCTCAAAGAGAAATTTTGGTGGGATAAAATGAAACGAGACGTAGCTTCATTCGTAGAGCGTTATTTGACGTGCTAACAGGTGAAAGCACTCCACCAACGACCGTATGGAACCTTACAACCGCTAGACATACCGAAATGGAAATGGGATGATATAGCCATGGATTTTGTTACCGGGCTACCCAAATCACAAAGAGGAAATACCGCTATTTGGGTCATCATTGATCGTCTGACCAAGAGCGCGCATTTTCTACCCATTCCGATAACACATGGATCAGACAGACTAGCACAATTGTACGTTCGAGAGGTCATACGTCTACATGGAGTTCTGAAGACTATCACGTCTGATAGAGATTCGAAGTTTACATCCAGATTCTGGATGAGTTTACAAAAGGAATTGGGGACTCGACTACATTTCGATTATCGCGTTCCATCCACGACAGACGGACGGTCCGAGATGACCATTCACTATTTGGAAGACACGTTGAGAACCATTGTCCTCGATAGAAGAAAGTTGGGAACAAGTGTTGCCACTTCAGAATCGCCTACAATATGACTACCGGGCAACAATTGGAATGGCCCCGTCTGAAGCTCTTTATGGAAAGAAATGTCGATCACCCCTCTACTGGGATGAAGTGGGAGAAAGGAGAGTATTAGGACCTGACTCTGTGGCGAAATGATCGAGATTTTGAGACAGATCCGCCAACGGATCAAGGAGGCCCAAGACCGACAAAAGTTGTACGCCGATAAACATCGCACAGAACTGCATTTTGACGTGGGAGATAAAGTCTTCTTGAAGATTTCTCCATCAAAAGGAATAGTGAGATTTGGAATAAAAGGGAAACTACGACCACGTTTCATAGGACCCTATGAAATTTTGGAAAGGATAGGGTCAGTGGCTTACAGACTTGCATTGCCGCCAAGTTTTGGAAACGTGCACAATGTGTTCCACGTTTCACAACTAAGGAAGTACATACATGACCCCAGCCAGGTGATACCACTGACAGATATTGTCCTCGATGAAAATATGAGTTACGTAGAACTGCCTACGGAAATCTTAGACCGACGTATCTAAAAGCTAAGGAACAAGGAAATACCATTGGTGAAAGTTCTATGGAGATACCATGGACAAGAAGAAGCAACGTGGGAACTAGAGTAAGCTATGAAAGAGAAATACCCAGACCTCTTCCGAGGTTAGCAAATTTCGGGACGAAAATTATTTTAAAGGGGATGGTATGTAATAACCCGAAAAATTTAAAACTTTTATTAGTGATGCTTAGACCAATTATTCGTGGTTCTTATACCTTAATTATGTTTAAGGTAACCAATGAAACGAATTAGAATCGATTCAGATATCGAAAACTAGAGAAATCAAAAACTAGTGACTAGTCCTCTAGGATTAGGGTTTTACGCATAGTGCGAACATAGAATGAAAGATCGAGAATGAATCTTAACTAAAGTTTCATTTCTAGAATCCTCTCATGAAAACATGTGAGAAGCGAAGAATGATAATTTCGGGCATACTTGCGGTCGATCTTAAAAGCACTATTTGAGCCGGATCAACTTTCATTCCGTGCTAATCATGATAATTAATGATAACAATTAAAATCATGAAGGAATATATTTTATGAATTTAGAAATTATAAGAATCAATTTAGAAAGAAATTCTGAAGAACAATCGAGCAGCAGGAAAAATATACCGGAAAACCTAAATTGATCCGAACGATCCGAACTCGAACCAAGGGTATAAATCAATAAAATATGATTTATAAGACTCAAATAAATTATGAAAGCTCAAGAATTCAATAGAATTTCGAATGAGCATAATTTAATCGCCGAACGCTATTTTTTCGCGATAACTCGGAATTGACTTATCGGATGTCGTCCGAACTTCATGAAATTTTTATAAATATTGAAATAATTCTTTTAAAGGCTATTTAACAAAATAAAACCTTAAGGTTCCGAGAAATCAATCGAAAGCGCGTTAAAACTTAAAGAGTCGGTATTAACATGCCAAAACGGGTAATTTGACCAATCCTTCTCCCAACTACCACCAAGACCACCCCAAATGGGTAATGAAAGCCCTTTAGGCTGCCAATACAGTGAGAAACACGTCCATTACAACCTCTCACCTTTGGAACATATTTTCTCTCTCTTTTTCAAAATTCTCTCCATTGTTCTTCAAGTTTTCAACCTTTAATCCTCATTTCCAACCCTAAAATAATTATTCTAAGACCATACAAAAGTATTACTCATCATTCTCTCCATTTGTAATGGAGTAGAATATTTTTTAGATTTTTCTTGAATTATTTCATGAAAAACCTTAGTTTTGCTCCTCATTTTTTTTCATGACTTTTGAGCCACCAAATGCTCTCAATCCGTGAATGAAAAATGCTTAGAATGATTTTATAAGGCTGTAGTTAAAATTTCAGAATTTTTGGAGCATGTTTGATATTTTTCGATTTATGCTTTATTTCTTTTTATATGTGATAAAGCATGCTTTTGTGAATATTATTTGATATTGTTGCTTGTTGATGTATTAGGAGCATGTAGAATAAATATGGTAATTTTCAGAATATTTTTGGAATTTTCTTGTATTTGTATTTTATTTGTTGGAAAATAATTGAGGTATAGTGTTTAATATATGATATGAACATCATATATTAATCTTGAAATTTTTATAACACTACTCCTATTTTTCAAAAATGGGCAGAATATATTTAAGTATTTTTAAGCCATTGTTTGAATTTATTTGTTGAGATATAGTGTTTAATATATGATATGAACATCATATATTAATCTTGAAATTTTTGAGACACTACTCCTATTTTCCCTTTGAATACCGAAAACTATATGTATATATCTAAGGATTTATTTGATTTCATATGTTGAAAATGATAGGATATGTTATGTGTAGAAATAATATGAACCTAATATGCGTTGTTGGAAATTATTGAACACATATGTAAAATATGTGTGAGGACAAAAAGAATTCTAAGTATTTGGTTCAAATTATAAATATTAATTGATGTTTAATGTTAATATTACATGTTATTGCATAATATAAACATGTTGTGAAGGAATGAAATTTATTGAGTATGTATATATATATATATATATATATATATATATATAAGTGAAAAGCATGGGTTTAAATTTTAATGCATGATACAAAATGATATTTCATGTTTAGTTGTCACGACCCCACTCCGGACTACCCGGACTGGAGGGCGACTAATACTAGGAGTAGTATTTTAGGGGTTACATGGATAAAATAGAGATGCATAACAAAATAAACTAGCATGCTTGAACATAATAGAAGATAATGTCATAACGGTTTAAAAAGGTTTAGGCCATCGGACCCCAAAAACCTTGGCACAGTCCGATGGACCTCAATAATTCATAAACATAAAGCATAAATAATGGAGTTCAGAGTGTAGCAGCGGAAAGTGTGTGAATACATATATGACGATATGCATTCAAGTATAAACCACAAATTCAAATAAATTGGTCGAGGATCTTTGGACTCTCAACACATTCCCATCATCACCATCGAGCTCAACCGCACATTTAAAACAAACATGCGAGGCTAAGTACAAGAAATTGCACTCGGTGGACTTATGCGAAAACATTTGATAACATTTGAATTCTGTTGCCAATATCGAGTAAGTCGCGAGGGTTTTAGTTAGAAATGCCTTGGCTTACCAAATCATTCGGTTAAATAAACATAGCTCGGCGAGCATTTTTTGGTGTGTATGGTCCGTATCCCATAGTAACAATTCATATGAGATTTAAAATTAAGCGTCGAGAGGAGGCCTCCCGTCTACGACGCCGTGATCGGCCGTAATCCCGACAAACACACAGTCTCTCTACAAGCATATGTTAATCTGATATAGTTCCAACCTTCACGCCAATCCTAGCGGGCATTTATCATCCGCACGGGACCCGACATTAAAAAGGTTGGCGCGACCCAAATGACATAACTTTGTCATAATAAAGTTCCAACCATCTCCACAGCCTACCGGCAAGCAGATAGGATCCATACACAAAGCAGAATATTTTGGCGGTAATGAAATAAAACATTTGATAACAGTTGTAGAATAGTCATCGTAAATAAACTCATTTTGGAATAACGATAAAGCAAATCTTAGTGGGGTGAAAAGGCCCACATTTTAAAGATAAAAGCCCACGGACTATGGTTCGTTGTAAAAAGTCCAGGTTCGATCGTTCGTCAAAATCCGATCGCCGCGTTTGCGTACACACCTTACAAAAAGCGAGGCTTTAGTCGTCGCTCAAGTCTCGAGACTTTCAAAGCTAAGATAAACTTGATATTTCATATCGATGTAGGTGAATTCCTTAGTGAATTGATACGTCTCTAACACGTATCTGATTGAATTATTCTGGATTCGCCGAGATACGTTCAACGATATAAGCACGTTTTTCGATATATGGATTTCATTTGTGAAATCTTTTCTTACTAATGAGGTATCATACTCAATTAGTATATCTTACGCGTATTAGGCGTGTTTCGTCGATCGTGTAAGCGTCGTTGACTTAAAAAGTCAACGAAGTCGACATTGGTCGACAAAGTCGACAATTTTGACTTTCAAATAGTAATTTCTTACTATTTCGTTTTATAAATCGAATTTGATCGATTTGGAAGCGTAAAGTCCTATTTCTCGATTTATCACGTAAATCGAGGACTTATAAATAATTTCGCATTTTAATAAACCTTTTATAAACAAAGCGCGTATTTTCGATTTTAAAGCGTTATAAAATAAGCGTTTGTCTCAAACATAACAATCTATGTTTATAAAATTTTGTAAAATTTTATTATGTCCGAATATTAATTAAACATATATTTTATTAATAAACTGATTTAAAAAGGATTTAAAAATCCTTATTAATTATCGAAAATCTCGATAATTATTTAAAAAAATATCAAATGACTTTTGAAAAATTTTCTAAATTAATATAGTGCATTATTATACACTATGGTCAAGAATATGAATTTATAAAATCCATATGATATTGTTTGCTATTTATTAACATATATACATATATATAGCTACGGTAATTTCAATAATTAGGGAATAATGTAATAACCCGCAGTTTTAAAAGCCTAATTACGGTCTTTAAAACCCGTAAAATAAAATTTTGCCGTGAAATCAAATCAGATATGAAATCGAATATGATTTCAATTATTTACATAGGAATGATTTCCTGTCACATATTCACTCAAACTTGTGAATGTAGGATTCGAAAGTTTTAAATTTCTATCGGCAGTACATTTTTAACGTCGAATGCATATCGACTGTTGAAATGTCACTATATTTCCCTAAGCAATCAAGTTTGGAATTATATTCCATTATTACTGGAATATTTTTAATAATGGGATTACGAGTATTTACGACCATTTCAATAATTAGGGAATAATTATCCAAAAATTCCCAAAATTGATATATACATAGTATAATATCCCAACATCAATATACATCACAATTATAACCTATAGTTCACCATAACCATTCATTTAACAATATATAGTAATATTTACGGTAATTACAAGATAATTACCAAACAATTACCAAACAATTTCTAAAAATTCCAAATAAATTCCAACATGATTAAACATTATACTATAACATTGTAACATCATAACATCAACCAAAACATTTGAATCATCACCATATGGAGCTCAATAGCTCTCTTTTTTTGATTCAAAATGGTATTTGATTTTCAAAAATTCAACAATTATATACTATGTTTATACACTATAATATAGTAATATAACATCATAATATTTATCAAAACTAATTAAATCATCACCTTCAAGAGCATATCACTCACGGTTTATTTGATTTAATTAGGTAAATAATTTCCAAAAATTCTAATAATTTCATACAATGCATAAACAATATACTAAAGCATTAATACACCATTGCATGTTCAAAAATAAAATCATACACTAAGGTATCCAACTTATAAGCTCACGGTACTATCCAAAAATCAAGCATATGGTTTTCAAAATTCTAATTAAATCATAGAGCATATAATCAAGGTTCTAAAGCATTAATATGTCATTACATGCTAAAAATAAAAATTATACACCAAGGTATGTTCATACATGCTCACGGTATTAAAGGGTTAAATAGCTAGGATTTTCAAAAATTTCTAAATAATACATATGAACTCTAAACATGGTGTAGAACAATAATCAATCCTTAAAACATCTTCACAAGAGTTCGGTCATCACTAGCCATTTTATAACATTTTCGAAAATTATAACAAATACATACTATGGTTCGAATATTTCATATACATGTTAAATCCTTACAAGCATTTCATATACAACATATCATGTTCATTTAAACATATATCCTCATATTTTGGAAATGAAATCATCAAGAACAATATGAACACATATCTCATGCTTCAAGAACATTTAAACAAATATGTATACATATATAAAACTTTCGAACCCTATACATATATATCAAAACAGTTTCGAAAATTCCTATAACAAGGAAGGATAAGAATCGATACTATGGTCCATATTTACCTTGAGAATGGCTATGGAGTCCAAGATTAGTGCTAGGGGTGTTGTGGTTTTCGAATGGGAGAAGAAGAAAGGGAAGAAAAATCTGAAAATGGGGGAGGTTTGGCTCTCGGTTTTCAGCAAGGAAATGGAGAGGAAGAAGTGTATTTTGTGTGTTTGAAATTGTGAGAAGAATGAAAGAGCTTCTCTCCTAATACCTCTCTCCTTACGGTTACACACACACATAGGGGAATTATTGCTGCACTTGGGAAGGAAATGTGATGATTAAAGAGTGCAAAGGGGCTCTCCATGCATTGGGCAACTTAGAAAGGTGAAATGATTTGTGCATGGGAAGGTGGAATCGGCGCATGGGGGGTGATTTAGGGGCTGATTTTATTTTTAAAATACACCTAATACATTGTATTAATCATATAATAGGTCATAGATATATAATCAAGTCATAAAATAATTAAAACATTCCTTAACATAAAATCGAAATTACCGAAAACAATTTGAGAAAAATAGGATTAAAAATATAAATTACACCTATTATTGATACTCATGTAATTTTCGATCATATATATCATAATATATGATTTAGATATTAAATAATATCATAGGATAAAATAATAGCACATTCGAGCACATAAAACCCTAATTTGAATTTAAGGCTTGAAATTTATATAATTGAAACTATCGAGTTTATGGTTCAAAACTGATTTTAATGCTTAATAATATCCATATATATCATATTATATAGTTTAGATACCATATGATAATTTAATGGTATCATTTCATGTGCGCCACAGGGCAGGCACAGAGAAGCGACTTATGCTCCACGGCAGGGACCACATGAGCGATCGAGACCTCCAGTGCCCTCGAATAGGACACACAGGGTGTGCCGCAGCGTGTGGGCTGACATAAGTGCGAAATGACAGGCGTTCGCATGACAATTGCCCGATATCACGTTGGATGTTCGACCATTAAAGGGCTGTCTGACTTCAACCCGGCCGCGCAGTTTATTAACCCCTGTCCGTGTATGACCCAACCTCAACAACAACTCCAGCGGCCGCAACAATCGACCACCCGCATAGCGCCCGGCAGCCCGGCTGAGCGGCGGCCTTGAAAGGTAGGCTCGAGGCCAGAAACTACGCCACGCAAGCGAAGAACCAAGGAACTTGGCGGTGTGAGTTCTCCTACACTGTTATATTGTTCGATCGGGTTGCTTGGTTCTTTATTGCAAATCATGCGTAAATCTTGGGCCTTAGAGTTATATGAAATTTCATCGCCTATAGGGGATTATGGTATTTTACTTTTTTGCTCGAACACAGAGTTGACATTTCTTGGTTCTAGCTAACAATCTAAACATAATACCCAGGACGATGTAGACATCCTCGGATGGTGGTTAGCTAGAATCATTCCACGATTCTCATGAGGAAGGAAAATTTCGTTTCACTTTCGGACAACTACTCACTTCACGGGATCGGCATGGGAAGAAGAGTCCGATAGTGTCGACACTACAAGCTAATGAACGGAAGGGATGCCATGCATTCCTTGTTTATTTAACGATTAAACACGGCGGGTGAAGACATTGAAGTTGTAATATACGGGACTACCTCACGATAGACCTAGAGTTTACCATCGACTTATATCAGGGCGCTTGTTTTGTTTGTTAGAAAAAGGATGGTTCTTTGAGGATGATCAATTCGAGGCGGGTGTATATTTGAATCTGATGCGAGGATGTAGGCGCATTTATAGTTTGATTGTGCACAAGATATCCGAAGGATGGAGGAAAAGTTGGAAAAGATCGAAAATATGATAATTTAATGGTATCATAGTTAAGAAATTGTGCGACTACATGGGGTGCGAAATCTATTACCTCTGTCGAGACTCAAGTTCACATCCAGTTACGGATTAGCTTACGAGAGAGAACTAGTGCAGTTTGATCATTCCACCCACAAACCGATGGGCGATCGGAAGAAAATCAAGCTGAAGATATGCTTAGAAGCGTAGTTTTGGATCAAGGTGCAAAATGAGGAGGATTTTAACTCGATTAATGCAGTTATCAAGCGATGGCATGGCCCATCTGAATAAGTGTAGATCACCACTTTATTGGGATGAAGTCGGTGAGAGAAAAGTCATAGGGCCTGATGCGGTGGCATGATCGAAATCGACAAATTAGGATGAGGATAAAGAGGCTCGGGCGACCGAAATCTTCTGACGTCTGGCGTAGATCAGAACTGTTTGAGGATGGAGACAAGTATTTCTTAGGTCTCATCAAAGGTTATCGGGGTTTGGCACGAAAGGAAAGCCAGACCACTTCATAGGACCTTATGAGATCACAGAAAGGATATTAGCTTATTGGTTGGCTCTTCCATGAGCTATGTCATATGTTTTCGTCTCACAATTCTGAAAATCGTTCACGACCAAAGCCGTGATTCGTCAAGGCAGCGTGATCCTCGGGCGGACGCAGGCTATAAGGAGAACCCGCAGCCATGCCGACCACAAAGTCCAGCAACTACAGAGCAGTCGATAGTTGGTCAAAGTCTTGTGGAGCACCACAGACGAAAAAGCCGTGGGAGCTTGAAGAAGCGATGAGAGAAAAATCCGATCTATTTTTCTAAGGTATACAAATTTCAGGAATGAATTTTTACGTGAGGGGTGGAATGTCGTATTCAAGAAGCGAATATACCCGGTAATAGGGTTTCGTATATTATCCTTTTACGACATCGAATCTTGTGATTTCGATCCCGATATCGTTATCAGCAATTCCTTTCATAATTCACTAAGGTTGTGAATTAAAGGATTGAAATATTACGAAATGATTAAATCGATATATTTTAACGTCAATCGTATCGACGTCGACTTTTCATGAAATTTTACGGCGGTGAAGCATTGAACTTCTGCGACCATTTGAGATGAGTATGAGCGTTTTGAGCGTTTTGAGCGTCAGCGTCTGAGGCGTTTTGTAAAATGAGTTTAATGCTCAAAATTATAATAAATAATTTTCTATTATTATTTTATATAATTTCAGTATTAATATTTATTAAAATCAATTTTCGATTATTAAAATTCGATAATTTAATATTGAAATTTTTTGAAAACCTAAGTTTATAAACTTTGGTTTTTTCACAAATAACACCATTAAATTATCCTATGGTATCTAAACTTTATAATATGATATGTATGAGTGTTATTAAGCTATGAAATCAGTTTTGGAACATTAAAACTCGATAGCCTATAATTATAATTTTAAAACCTAATTATAGAAATTAGGGTTTCTTATCATAAATTAATGCTATAATTTTATCCTATGCTATTGTTCAATATCTAAATCATATATTATGATGTATATATGTATATTTGGATCGAAAATGGCATGAGTATCAATAATAGGTGTGATTTTATTTTACCTAATTTTCTATCGTTATTTTTTAAATATGGTATATGCTTGGTTTAAATTCTAACTTTAATATATATCTATGATTATGTATGATATATATATCTAGTATAGGGATGGAATAAAATTAAACCACCCTAAACACCCTCAAACACCAGCTAATGCACAATGATGTGCCTTTTCTTGATGCATGAAGCCCTTTTCCACCTAATCACTATCTCACCAATACGATTTTATTCAGATTTTGGCCCGAGAGTGGAATAATAAGGTAAACATTATACATGTTCTTATATATGTTATATGTGTATTATGAATAGTGATTTATTTTCAAATATATGAAAATATATGCTTGGATAATTATATGTTGTTTATTTAATTTTTGAATGGATCTAGCATGTTTTGATTTGTGCATGGGAAGGTGGAATCGGCGCATGGGGGGTGATTTAGGGGCTGATTTTATTTTAAAATACACCTAATACATTGTATTAATCATATAATAGGTCATAGATATATAATACAAGTCATAAAATAATTAAAACATTCCTTAAGCATAAAATCGAAATTACCGAAAACAATTTGAGAAAAATAGGATTAAAAATATAAATTACACCTATTATTGATACTCATGTAATTTTCGATCATATATATCATAATATATGATTTAGATATTAAATAATATCATAGGATAAAATAATAGCACATTCCAAGCACATAAAACCCTAATTTCGAATTTAAGGCTTCGAAATTTATATAATTGAAACTATCGAGTTTTATGGTTCAAAACTGATTTTAATGCTTAATAATATCCATATATATCATATTATATAGTTTAGATACAATATGATAATTTAATGGTATCATTTCATGTGACCAAACCCTAATTTATAAGTTTAGGGTTTTCGAAATTAAATTTCAAAATTATCGAGTTTAATAACTCAATTATTGATTTTAATAATCATTAATACTGTAATTATATAAAATAATAATAGGAAATTAATTATTATAATTTCCTGAGCATTAAACTCATTTTTCAAAACGTCTCTAGACGTTGACGTTCAAAACGTCTCAAAACGTTCAAAATCGACTCATCTCAAAATGGTCGCAGTAAGTTCATACTTACTAAATAAATATATTCCAGTTAATAAAGGAATTACGTTGGAAGGTAATTCCAAGCTTCACTGCTCAGAAAATTCCATGAAATACTGAGACGTTTGATACGCGTTCGACGTTAAAATATATCACGAATCATTTCGTAATATTTCAATCCTTTAATTCACAATCCTTAGTGAATTATGAAAAGGAATTCGTTATAACGATATCGCATCGAAATCACAAGATTCGATGTCGTAATAAAAAGTAATATACTAAGAAACCCTAATTACGGGTTTAGAATACCGTAATCGTATGTTCGTTTCTTCGAATATTACATTCCACCCCTTCGAAAAATTTCATCCGAAATTTGTATACCTCTAGCAAAATAAATCGGGTATTTTTCCCTCATCGCTTCTTCAAGCTCCCACGGCTTCTTCGTCCGTGGTGTCTCCACAAAGACTTTGACTAACGGAATCGACTTGCTCCGTAGTTGCCGAACTTTGTGGTCAAGTATGGCTACGGGTTCTTCCTTATAGCTCATGTCCGCCCGAGGATCACGCCGCCTTGATGAATCACATGCTTTGGGTCGTGAACATATTTTCGTAATGCGAGACGTGAAAACATTATGGACATTCCCTAAGTTTCACAAGAGCCAACCTATAAGCTCACCGGACCTATCCTCTCTAGGATCTCATAAGGTCCTATGAAACGGGTCTAAGCTTCCCTTCGTGCCAAACCCGACAATCCCTTTCGATGGAGACCTTAAGAAATACTTTGTCTCCATCCTCAAACCGTAGTTCGGATCTACGCCAGATCGTCAGAAGATTTCGTCTGTCCGAGCCTCTTTTATCCTCAAACTAACTCATCGAACGATTTCGATCATTTCGTTCACCGATCGTGCCCTATGACTTTTCTCTCACCGACTTCATCCCAATAAAGTGGTGATCTACACTTCTTGCCATACAAGGCCTGTATGGGGCCATGCCGATCGTCATTGATAGTCGTTGTTGTAAGCAAATTCAATAAGAGGTAAAATATCTTCCCATTTTGCACCTCGATCCAAAATTACGGTTCTAAGCATATCTTCTAGCGCTTGATCGTTCTTTCCGATCGCCCATCGGTTTGTGGGTGGAATGTCAGATCGAATTTAATCTCGCACTTTAGCCTCTGCAAGCTAATCCGAACACGGATGTGAACTTGGAGTCTCGATCGAGGTAATAGATTTGGCACTCCATGTAGTCGTACAATTTCATTAACGCATACCGGCAACTTATCGGATCCATAAGTGCTTTGAATAGGTAGAAAGTGAGCACTTTTGGCAAGTCATCCACAATTACCCATATAGTGTGTTTACTCTTCTCGACTTGGGTAAGCTTGTAACGAAATCCATGGTTATATTATCCCACTTCCACTCTGGGATTTCCAATGGTTGCAACTTTCCGTATGGACGTTGGTGTAGTGCCTTCACTTGTTGACAAACAAGACAGCGTTACTAAAGAAGCTATGTCTCGCTTCACGCCTTCCCACCAAAACTTTTCCTTCGTCTTGTACATCTTAGTACCGCTCGGGTGGGTGGTGTAGGGCGATCGTGAGCCTCACTCATGATTTCGCTCGTTACCGCTGCGTCCTAACGCATATCCTTCCTTCAAATAATAAGGCGTTATCCCACGCCTGAAATTCTTGAATCCTTCGACCTTAGTCTTTTCGGATCTTTCCAACTTTTCCTCCATCCTTTCTCTCGACAATCCTTTTCTTAGGTCGATGCGGTGTGAGTGTAGCGACACAAACACAATTGTCTCGTGTGGTTCCACCAGTTCAATCCTCATCCTATCAAACTCTTCAACGAAGTTTTTCCTCAGATAAAGAGACATCCTAACTTGGTATGGCTCTTACGACTCAAGCGCCGCCTACTACATTCGCTTTGCCCGTGATAGTTAATACCACATCGTAATCTTTACTAATTCAAGCCATCTTCTTTGTCTCATATTCAGATCTCTTTGTTCCAAGAAATACTTCAAACTTTTATGATCCGTGAAGATCTCACATCTCACACCATAGAGATGGTGTCTCCAAATTTTCAAAGGCATGAACTACAAATGCTAATTCCAAATCGTGGGTTGGGTAGTTCGGGTTCAGGTCCGAGTTGTCGGATGCATAAGCTATCACTTTTCCTTCTTGCATCAAAACACAACCTACCCAGGCCTTAGATGCGTCTGTATAGACCACATACCCTTGTCCGCTTCAGGACCGCTAGAACTGGTGCATTGGTCAATTTTTCTTGAGTATTTGGAAACTCGCCTCGCACTCATCATCCAATTGAACTTGATTCCTTCCTAAGTAGTCGGGTTATTCGCCTTGTAATTTTGGAGAATCCTTGATGAATC
This sequence comes from Salvia rosmarinus, assembly GCA_036937905.1. Lineage (NCBI taxonomy): Eukaryota > Viridiplantae > Streptophyta > Magnoliopsida > Lamiales > Lamiaceae > Salvia > Salvia rosmarinus. The sequence continues at coordinate 38,308,833 of CM072814.1, forward strand.
TCCTATAGTAACCAGACTAATCCTAGGAAACTTATAATCTCGTCTTTGAGTCTTTGGTGATTTCCATTCTCGCACGGCCTCTACTTTGGTCGATCTACTTTTATACCGCGCAGACACGACGTGTCCAAGGAACATAACTTCCTTCAAAGAAAACTCACATTTGCTAAACTTAGAAAAGAGTCTTTCATCTCTCAAGGTTTGCAAAACCGTTTTAGATGTTCCCTATGATCCTCTTCATTCTTTGAATAAATAAGGATATCATCTATGAAGACCAAAACAAATTTATCCAAAATGGATGAAATACTTTGTTCATGAGGTCCATGAATACATTTGGTGCATTGGTTAATCCGAATGGCATAACTATGAACTCATAGTGGCCATATCTCGGTTCGAATGCGCCTTGGTACATCCCGAGACCGATTTTCGATGGTATCCTCGACTTAAGATCAATTTTCGAGAATACACCGCCTTGCAATTGATCAAACAAGTCACCACCTGGGTAAAGGGTATTTGTTCTTTAGTGTCATCTTATTTAGTTCTCTATAATCGATGCACATCCTCAAAGAACCATCCTTTTCTTAACAAACAAAGCAAAGCGCCCCAGGTGAAACACTCGGCCTAATGAATCCTAGATCCAAAAGCTCTTGGATTTGGATTTTCAGCTCTTCTAGTTCCTTTGGGGCTATCCTATAGGGTGCCTTCGACACTGGGGCTGATCCGGGCTCCAAGTCGATGGTAAACTCTAGTTGTCTATCAGGAGGCAGTCCTCGTAGATTCTCGGGAAATACGTCCGAAAATTCTTAGACAACTTCAATGTCTTCTACTCGCGCTTCGGGTTTATCCTCTTCGTTCAAATAAACAAGGAATGCATGGCATCCCTTCTGGTTCATCATCCTCCCAGCTTGTAGTGCCGATACTATCGGACTCTTCTTCCCATGCCGATCCCGTGGAAATGTAGTTTCTTGTCCGTGAAAGTGAAACGAAATTTTCCTTTCCTTACATAGAATCGTGGAATGATTTTTAGCTAACCAGTCCATTCCTAGGATTATGTCTACATCATCCATGGGTATTACGTTTAGATTGTTAGCCAGAACCTTAAGTGATCCTAATGTCAACTCTAGGTTCGAGCAAAAGTGTGTAAAATCATAATCCCTCCTATAGGCGATGAGATTCTCATATCCTGGCTTGACCTTTCAGACCTAAGGCCCAGCATTTCTACGCATGATTTTGCAATAAAAGAATGCGAAGCACCCGTATCGAACAATACTATAACAGGTAGGTCGAGTAGAACTCCCATACCTGCCAAGTTTCCCTGGTTTTGTTCGTTCTGCCTCCTATGCAAGGCGTAGGCTCTAGCCTGAGCCGGCTGAGGCTGACGGGGCGCTGGTCCTTGTTGATTCGGCGGCCGCCGCTCGCCTGTCGCCGCGCTGGCGTTGTCGCGGTGGTTGCCGCCTCTGTTGTTGTTGGGGTGGTGGCTGCCACTGCGGTTGCGGGGGTTGTTGTTGCGGCTGCTGCCATTGTGGTTGCTGCACCACCTGCTGGGGTTGTTGCCACTGGAGTTGCTTGGGGCCGGAACCGCCGCGCGGCCGGAAGTCGAGTGTATTTAACGGCCGAGCATGGCCGGTTGGTTTGGCCTTATATCCGAACGTGACACCGGGCAATTGTTGGCGTAATGCCCGTCATTGCCGCACTTGTAATAGCTCACCACGTTGCCGCACACCCCTTGTGTGATCTACGGCATCTAGGGCATTGAGGTGCCCTCGATCGCCCTCGTGGTCCCTTGCGGTGGAGCATAAGCTGCTCTTTCGACTCATCCTTGATGCACCGTGTTTCCTTGCCACGGCGCTTGTGACTTGCTTCTCCATAGTTTCCGGTTGTTATTCCCAGCGGTTGGGCTCCCGCCCTTTTCCTTTGTCCAAATTCATGTGCCCGAGACGACACCGACTTATTCTCGGTCATGGCGCGCCAATATCCAAAGCTCGTGGGAGAGATTCATGTAAGATAGGTCTCCGTGGTGGCAAGAGACATCGTGATTCCATTCTTAGCCCTCGACCGAACTTTTCCGACATTTTCAAGTCGGTGTCCACCGATTCTGTGCATATCTCGACATCTCGAGAAAGTGCGATCATAGTCGATCCTGCATATCCTTTTTGTTTTAGCGTGAAAATTCTCGCTTCTTCTTCCTCTTATAGCTCTTAGGGATGTACTTTCATCACAGCTCCTCTTGAAATCCTCCCACGAGAATTCCTCTAGCTGTTAATTTGAAAGTCTTCTTCGGCCTCCCACGTAAGTCACCGGTCAATCAGGTGGAAGGTAACACGACGATGCCCTTCCCGTGCGTGCACCATAAGAAGGTAAAATCCGCTCAATGGCTCTAACCCATTGTTCGGCTTCTACAGGCTCCCTTTTCCGTTAAAAACAGGAGGGTTTGCCTTAGAAATAGTTCTTCGATCTTGCGATCGGGTTGAGGTGGGCGGTGGTTGGGGATTATCCTCTTGTTCTTGCTCGTGATTCTACCCTCCTCAGTCTTCCTCGACCCGGGTTCTCGTTATGGGTTTCTTCTGAGGCATTCTCGCTATATAAAACATATCATCATTAATTACTAAACGCTACAACTTAACAACATAAGGTTTTCATAGCTCCTCCTCATAATGATATCAAATAAAACAACTCATCCTTAATCATAGACAATTTGTCACCAAAAACCCCCATTTGGGTCAAATATATATATATAGATAGATAAACCAGGTTTGTCAAAAGCGAGATGTCCAACATCGAGAACCACAAGAAAATAGAAATAGCAAGGTTTCGGGCCCACACGGCCTTCAAAAAGAAATTTCGAGTTCTAGAACCACGGTGCTGAAATAAAAAGGGAAAAGCTAGCACATGCTAGTCATAACAAAACAAATTCTAATTAAAACGTCGCCTAACGTCTTCACGAGTTCCTTCCTACTCCGCCTTCCTCGTGGTCTTCCTCCTCTTCGAGTCGCCTTCCCCATCCGAATCGCCCTCACGAGGTCGCACTGGATGGTCCCGCATCGCTGGCTTCCATCATCGGTATGTCGCGCAGGGTCCAAAGTTATCCGCACCGCACAAGTCGTAGTTGTGGCGGATCGGGCAGTAGCATACCGGGTCGGGTCACAGCTGTGGAAGCGCATTCGATACTCATCCGCTGTCCGGCGAAAGCGCTCTTCATCTTCCTGGTGGTGGATCGACGCAGTGGTAGGCGGTAGCGGCGACGATGGGTGTCCAAAACCGCTGTGGCAAGACGGCTCTCCCAGGCTCTGGGCGTGCCACGCCTATCTACCTCGTACATCCCGCCTCGCCCATCCGTGCAGGGTATCATCTGATCAACCTGCCTCGGAACCTCAAGGTATAGCCACTCTGGCGACTCGTCACGCCAAGTGTACTCCCGGAGGAGATAGGTCCCATAGGCGCGGCTCAGATATGTGACACGTAAGTCGATGACTCACGAACCAGGCGTATCCCCAATCAAATCATAGCCTCGGGAATGCGATAAATGTAGTCTCCGACACCTCTCGGGCATAACCATCCCATGTACAAGGGAGTATAGCTAGGAGTCTCTTGATGCCATCGTGTCGGTTGCGCCATAGCTCAGGCGCTCCTCCACAACCAAGGTAGTACGCTGTAAACTCACCCAAGTCTTCCCCAAGACATCCAACATTCCCTATAGGTGCGCATCAGCTCCTCGGTGGGGCATGAGGTCCTACCTCCTCCTAGCGATATAGCGCATCTCTCCATCTGCCACGATCAAAACTAACGTAAGTCAACCATCGTCATCTCAAAACAGAAGGATAGCATAACGAGAAGCAACTAGGCTAGAACTAAACAATCCATAAGGTAGGCAACATCATAATGTACAATACATACCACAACTTACCTTCTTAGTCTTACCTAAACGTATACATATAAGCCAATAACATCTTAATATATGCTACGAGATCCTTGTCTTATATCAAACACTTAAACTAGAGTTCAACAGACTCTATCTTATTCTGAAGACAGAATTAGGATTCTGTTCTTCATAACAAATGAAGATCAGTGCGTTAGGAGTACGTAGGTGAAAACCATGCGTAAATCGAGTCCCAACGAGAGATCTAGCTAAAACAAATTTACCGCGCAGTGCAGGAAATTTGTGCGATCGTGAAAAATGTAAATCGAGACGCACGCCGACGTAATACGCCTACCATATACGGGTCTTTAAGTCGAGGCTGAACATTCTGAAGCCGTAAGTGGCGCCCATGTCATGATTCGTGTTGATGCTCACCATGTCGAAGTGATGATGAAGTGCCGACGCCGCTCATCTTCAAGGTTGAGATCGTCCTCGCTCATCCTTCTCGCCGCCTTCGTTGTCCGCGCCAAGGATATCGCCACTTTCATTCTTCCTATCGCTCTTTTGTTCGCATAAGGAAAAGAAGTTCATACTTCTATGTTGTTTCACGACACGTGAGCATGCTCCTTAGAGTCTAAGTTCGCCCTCATGATAACATATCGCTCATCATAAACAAAATTTCATAAGTTGGAAGGTAAAGTTTTATTTGAAAATTTTGGAAATATGATTTAAAATGACAATCATGATCAACTCATATACATATTCAAAATGAATTCATTCACTCCATGTTGATCATCAACTCGATACTACCATACACTTCCATCTCAATACTTGAGCACTTGTGATTCGCTCAATTCAAAATTTTGGAAAAATTTTCGCTCAATTTCATAAATTTTTATAATAACAAAATTTCTCAAAAGCTCTTCCAACTTGCTCAGCATGTAGAAATTTTCCATTTCATGAGTTTGAGAAAGAAATGCAGTTACCTTTTTTCCCGGTTGAGCTCGATGTGATGGAGTGTTGAGAGGAGTCAGTAGATTTCTAGAAGTCTAGTGACTCGATCTAGACTTAGAATAAAAGGGATTTGGGTTTACAAAGAGCAAAAGCGCTCTGATACCACTTCTGTCACGACCCCACTCCGGACTACCCGGACTGGAGGGCGACTAATACTAGGAGTAGTATTTTAGGGGTTACATGGATAAAATAGAGATGCATAACAAAATAAACTAGCATGCTTGAACATAATAGAAGATAATGTCGTAACGGTTTAAAAAGGTTTAGGCCATCGGACCCCAAAAACCTTGGCCTGGTCCGATGGACCTCAATAATTCATAAACATAAAGCATAAATAAAGGAGTTCAGAGTGTAGCAGCGGAAAGTGTGTGAATACATATATGACGATATGCATTCAAGGTATAAACCACAAATTCAAATAAATTGGTCAAGGACACTGGACTCCTCAACACATTCCCCATCATCACCATCGGAGCTCAACCTGCACATTTAAAAACAAACATGCAGGCTAAGTACAAGAAATTGCACTCAGTGGACTTATGCCGAAAACATTTGATAACATTTGAATTACGCCAATATCGAGTAAGTCACATGTGGTTTTAGTTAGAAATGCCTTGTGCTTACCAAATCATTTTCGGTTCAGAAACATAGCTCGGCCGAGCATTTTCTTGGTGTGTATGGTCCGTATCCCATAGTAACAATTCATAACAGTATTTAAAATTAAACGTCGAGAGGGAGGCCTCCCATCTACGATGCCGTGACCGGCCGTAATCCCGTACAGCACACAGTCACTCTCTACAAGCATATGTTAACACAACAGATAGTTCCAACCTTCACGCCAATCCTAGCAGCATTTATCATCCCACAGACCCGACATTAAAAGGTCAGGCGCGACCCAAATGACATAACCGTCATAATAAAGTTCCAACCATTCCACAGCCCCTACCCGGCAAATGATAGGATCCATACAAAATGTAATATTTTGGCGTGTAATAAAATAAAACATTTGATAACAGGTTGTAGAATAATCAGAATAAACTCATTTTGGAATAACGAAGAAGAAAATCTTAGTGGGGTAAGAAAAGGCCCACATTTTAAAGATAAGAAGCCCACCGACTATGGTTCGTTGTAAAAGTCCCAGTTCGATTGTTCGTCAAAATCCAAATAGGCGTTTGCGTCCACACCTTACTGGCGAGGCTTTAGTACGTCGCTCAAGTCTCTCGAGACTTTCAAAAGCTAAGATAAACTTCGATATTTCATATCGATGTAGACCGAATTCCTTAGTGAATTCAATACGTCTCTAACACTTATACAATTGAATTGTTCTCGTTCCTCGAGATACGTTCAACGTATAAGTATGTTTTTCGATATATGGATTTCATTTGTGAAATCTTTTATTACTAATGAGGTATCATACTCAATTAGTATATCTTACGCAGATTGGCATATTCGTCAATCGTAAACGCACGCTTGACTTAAAAGTCAACGAAGTCAACATTGGTCAACAAAGTCAACAATTTTGACTTTCAAATAAGAATTTCTTACTATTTCGCTTTATAAATCGAATTTGATCGATTTGGAAACGAAGTCCTATTTCTCGATTTATCACGTAAATCAAGGACTTATAAATAATTTCGCATTTTAATAAACATTTTATAAACAAACGCGCGTATTTTCGATTTTAAACGTTATAAAATAAACGCTTGTCTCAAACATACAATCTATGTTTATAAAATTTTGTAAAATTTTATTATGTCCAGAATATTAATTAAACATATATTTTATTAATAAACTGATTTAAAAGGATTTAAAATCCTTATTAATTATCGAAAATCTCGACATTAATTTAAAAAATATCAAACGACTTTTAAATTTTTTCTAAATTAATATAGTGCATTATTATACACTATGGTCCGTAATATGAATTTATAAAATCCATATGATATTGTTTGCTATTTATTAACATATATATAACTACGGTAATTTCAATAATTAGGAATAATGTAATAACCCGCAGTTTTAAAAGCCTAATTACGGTCTTTAAAACCCGTAAAATAAAATTTTACCGTGAAATCAAATCAGATATGAAATCGAATATGATTTCAATTATTTACATAGGAATGATTTCCTGTCACACATTCACTCAAACTTGTGAATGTAGGATTTGAAAGTTTTAAATTTCTATCTAGAAGACATTTTTAACGTCGAATGCATATCGACTGTTGAAATGTCACTATATTTCCCTAAGCAATCAAGTTTGGAATTATATTCCATTATTACTGGAATATTTTTAATAATGGGATTACGAGTATTTACGACCATTTTAAAGATGAGTCGATACGTAACGTTTTGAGACGTTTTCAAACGTCAACGTTTAGAGATGAAACGAACGATGGTTTTAATGATCAAGAAACTTTAGGAAATTATTTCTTATGATATTTTTATGATATTAAAGTACTAATAAGCATTTAATTAATGCTTGAACATTAGAATTAGTAAAAATATCAAAACTAGTTTCGAAAAACCTAATTCTTCGAAATTAGGGTTTTCTTCGAAAATTTATGCCCTTTTTAATTATCCTATGATATGATTATCATTTAAATCATATACCATGGTGAACATACCTATTAATGATGTGAAATAAAATTTTTAACCCATGGTTTAACCAAATGGTCGATGGCCGTTTTCTTCATGCACAAGTTGAATTATTTTCTTCTCTTATGCTATTTAATTAACCTATGATATTAAATATCATCTAAATCATATACTATGATTTATATATCTATGATTAGCATGAAATAAGAATTTTATCCTATAGTTTGGCCAAATGGCCGAGAACTACCTATATATGTATACAAATTCTAATTGTCTTATTTATCTCACTCTTGCATGTATGTATCTATAATTCAGATTTTATAACAACAAATCTCCCACTAATGATACATTTTAGCTATTTCCAAGATAGTGTGTAAGACACTAATGATTGGGAACCCATTAGTGAATAAACTAGTATTAAAATGTGAAGGGTCTCTTGTGTGTATTGAGAGAGGCCGAGATGGAGGAGGCTATGGGGGGTCTTGTTCAGTTTTATTTCATTTTTACTCTACACTCAAACACTCCACTCTTACCCTCTCCAAACCTCCAAACCCCATCTCTCTCAAAACTCTTCTCCTTCTTCCCATTTTCCAGTGAAACCGAGAGCTTCTCTCTCTCCAAGCTTCGATTTTCTCTTCTCACCTCCATACAACACCTTAAAACCTTGTACTTGGTTCCATCCTTACATATCACAAGGTAGGAGTCGAATAGAAGCTTGTTGGTTCATGAAACTTTCGAAAATTTTCTAAAAGATGTCTAGTTCATTGCATGTGTGTTAGATGTTCTTTGTTGATGATATCTTGTTAATGCATGTGTATTGATGATAAGAGGTATGTAGATATGTGTTCTTGTTCTTGAAATGAATTGCATGGGTTTTGACTTCAAAAATTTTCAATCAATGGCTATAGTGTGTCAAGGATGTGTAGCAATGTGTTGTGAAGCTTTGAGCATGTTATAAAAATTCATTCAAATATGTACGAAAAATATATGGAATGACCGAGACCTATGCAAGGTTGTATGATTTGAATCTATGAATTATGATGTTATATATATGCATATGGTAGTATTTGAAAGATTTAAAAAGGATCCATGCTATTTTCTTTTTGAAACCGAGAGCATAAGGATTTTAAGTGGGTGTATGATTTTATTTTTGTACATGCAATGTGATATTGTTGATTCAAGATGATACATATAAATTGTTTGGAAATTATGGAAAATTTTATCAATTATTTCAAAAAAATATCGAAGCCTATAGATGTGTATAAGTTAATGTGTGATTTTTATTTAGTACATGCAATGCTAAATTATTAGCTTAGAATATGTTTTATGCATTCTATGTGTTATTGGAAATTTTAAAAAAAAAATCAATTACCTACTTTATTCAAATAAACCAAGAGCTAAGCTCAATATGGTGATGAATAAATTGGTTTTGATAGTTGTTGTGTTGAAATGTTGCTATAATATGATTTATGTGCATATTATGATTTTTAGAAAATTTTATAAAATTATTTGTTAAACATTATGAAAGTGCCGAGAGCTATGGAGTCAATTACATGATATAACATTGTTATATAGTGTATTATGTGACATAAATATGTCATGGACTAATGTTTCGACCTTGTGTTAATTTATTGGAATTTTAGAAAATTATTGGGCATTTATTTTAAAAATGCCGAGACCTTATAAAATAATAAGGTGACATTCGAAAATTGTTTGGTTGATATTATGACATATTAATGACCATAGTGTATATTAATACACTATATAATATTAGAAAAAAATTTAGACATTGTTTGGTAATTTTCATAATTACCGAGAAATTCTAAAGAATTTCTAAGGATTTTTAAATCCTTTTTAATCAATTTTATTAATAAATTATATGTCTAATATTATTTTAGACATATTTGGAAATTATGGACAATTTTCGAAAATAATTGGTTGGTAAAACACAAAATAGCCGTGAGATATTTTTAAAATTAATAAGGATTTTAAATCCTTAAATTAGATTATTTATAATGAATTATATGTTTAAAATTATTTTAAACATATTAAAACACTTTATAAAAGAAATCAATTAGAAATTGATTTTGAAAGAATTTAATATTAAAGTATGACTTAGTAATTAAATTACTAAGAAAAGTCAAAATTGTTGACTTTTGAAATCAACGTCTGAAATACGTTCGATAAACACGCTCTGGCGTAAGACGATCAATTGCTAATGACATCACGTTGATATGAAAGGATTTCATATTTGAAGTCGTGAAATCGGCGAGAAAGCGTTGGACCATTTACCAAGAGGGTAAATTGGTAATTTTCAACACATATCTCGTCTCTATCGAAGAGCGAGAAATGTTAAGATGATACGCGTTTGAGAAGCTAATTAAATTCATTAAGAAATTGATTCACATCGATATGAAATATCGAATTTTATTATAGACTTTGTAAGTCTCGAATTACGTAAACGACGTACTAAAGCATCCTTTTTATATAAAGGTGTGGACGCTGACGCACCAGCTGGACGTTGACGAGTAAGGAAAACGTTAAAGACGATCAATAATTTCCAGGTGGGCTTTATTACTAAAACAGAACAACTTTGCTGCTCTTTTCAACTGTCCTTGTTTACAGTACTTTTCAACTATTGTTAAAATTGTTTAAATGATTACCTGCCAAATTGTTTATGTTTTGTGTGTCGTATCCTATCCATGAATGATGTGATGTTGTTGGGTTATCCCCAATTTGTGAATGAAAATCGATATCGGATCCTATGCCGGAAGGCTTACACCTGGCTAGGATTAACGTGTACACTGATGGTGACTGTGTGCTGTAAGGACAATTCACGGCCGGTCACGGGGTCGTAGAAGGAGGCCTCCTTCACGACTTTCGACTATGATAATATAATGGAATGATGATAAGGGATATGGATTACGTACACCAAGAAAATGCTTGGCAAGCAACTTTTATAAACTCGAAAATATTTTAGTAAGCCTGAGCATTTTTCAAATAAAACCCTTGTGTCTTACCATTATATCAAGCGAGTAATTCAATGAAAATAAAATGTTTTCGGCATAAGTCCACTGGGTACAAATTTTGTACTTAGCCCTGCATGTTTGTTTTTAAATGTGCAGGTTGAGCTCGGATGCTGATGATGGAGGAGTGTTGAGAAAGTCATTTGTCCTTGATGTTTGTTAGGAATGGATAACCTTGAATACATATCGTCATATATGTATTCACACACTTTCCGCTGCAACTCTGAACTGTTTTACCTTTATGTTGGATGTTAAGATATGTGAATTATGAAGCCCTTCAGATCGTAATATCCTTTGGATCTGTTGGCTTAAACCTTTGGATCCAAAATGTTATAAGTGTATGTTTCATCCTAAGTTCCATATTCTCATATGTTAAGTTTTATCGTGACAGTCTTACGAACCCATGAATACTATTCCTAGTAACAGTCCTGTAATACCCCGCAGAATTAAATGCCTAATTACGGTATTTAAAAAACCGTAAATCAAAGCTTTCGCTGAGATATTCAATCAGAATGATATCGAATAATGACTTCGATTAATTACGAAGGAATGAAATCCTATTTTATATTCACTGAGAATTGTGAATTAAGGAATAAAAGTATATGAAGTATATCGGCAGTATTATTTTAACGTCGATCGCGTATCGATAGTTAAAATTCATGATATTTTCTAAGCAATTAAGCTTAGAATTAAATTCCATTATTAATGGAATAATGTAATAAAGTGATGACGACCATTTCGAGATGAGTCGATAATGAAACGTTAACGTTTTGAGATGAAACGAAAAGCGTTTTAATCGATCAAGAAATTATAGGAATTAATTTCCTATGATTAGTATATGTAATTACAGTATTATTTAGCATTAAATCAATGCTAGATCATCAAGATTTGATAGTGACCAATTTTTCAAACGTTTGAAAACCCTAATTTTCGAACTCGATTTTTATAGCATAAAATAATGCCATTAATTTATCCTATGATATTATTTATCATCTAAACTATATGTCATAACATATATCAATGTTTGGCATGGAAAATAAAATTTGGACCCTTTGCCATAGTGTAATAGCCGAGAGCTATATACACATATATACTAAGCACTTATTTGTTGATTTGTCCTATTGCATGTATCTACTATATGACAATGTGATTAATTATAACCTAACTAAGCAATTAAAATCAGATATATATGTGTGTGCATCGTGTATGTGGGTGTGTGTGAAGAGGTGTGCATGTGTGTTGTCCATAAGCATGAACTATGGGTGACAAATGTCACCCATAAGCAACCACCCCACCCCTACACCATTTCAGTCGTCCCCTCCCCTCTCCAAACTGAAGCACCTCAGCCCCAAACCCATCACCAAAGTGTAATGTACACTCTCCAACTATCCATCCTCTCATCCCTCTCGTCTCCCATTTCTCGACCAAGCCGAGGTATTGCCATGGATCGAGGCTCAACCGAGTCATGAGCTCCGTCGCACCTCCATCTCTCTCAACCTTGTCAAATTCTGATCCAAGGTAAAGGCCCTATAACCATAAGTTTATTTTGGTCAAGATATAAACATGCATGTTCATCAATATGCTTGAATGTGTTGGGTCTATGCTTGAAAGTGATTGCATGTTGATTACCTGGACGAACAGCAACTTCACGAATTTATTTGACTAAGTTACAGTGGTCCGATAATTGTGAAATTTTAATATGTTGAAATTATATGTGTCTAGTATTCCTATGTAAAATTTCAAGTCCATCCAACATGATTTTCTATTTTAATCGTATTTTTTGAAAGCATCGCGCAAATCTGTGAAATCGCCGTGTTCATCACCCATAGTCCGTGGCTTTCGTTTTAATTTTGGCTAATGATAAAACTCTGAAATTTGGCAGAAACATAATTCAACATGTCTAGAAGATGTATGTAAATTTTCAGAATTTTCTAAAAATTTTATTATTTATTCCAGATTTTACAATTTAACTGGAAAAAACTTTCACGGGAGTGATAGCTTGTGGTAAAATATTTTAGCTCCCAATCTATTGTGATTCATTGAGTGAGGATTTTCTTGATTAAACTAGACTTAAGTGGATTTTCAATATGATTGGTTTCATTCCCAGATTCCTTATAATGAACTCACGGTGAATTTTTGAAGTTGATACATTACAGTAAGTTGTTTTGGACAAACTGCCTTAGTGAATTTTTCATATAATAGGCTGTTCGAGTATGACTTTTACGTGAGATGTTCAAGCCATTTGTAGTCCGATTTGGACTTGGTTTCTTCATAAGAAATGCTCCCCACCATGTCTAGTTATGATCTGGAAAGTTTTATCCCAAACCAAGTTTTATAGGTATACCTTTCATCGACCCAAAGTCACCTACTGGAAACTGTCCATTTCCATCTAGTCAACTTCGAGCTTATGTATTTCTCGACGTGTCAGATATTTTCCAGTATGGTCTTCATGAATTATGTAGTACTTGTTACAAGGTTTCGAAATTGGTATCCTGCAGCCATTTTGGTATTGTGAGTCAAAAGTTACGAGCCTCATAAAACCCTCGTCGCTAAGCTAAAACTGAAAATTTTGAAAATTTTTCTAAGTATAGAAGTCAGTTTGAGTTGCCCACTTTGAGACCCTATATCTTCAGAACCACGACTCTTTTGGATTTAATTCCTTCTTATAACTTGTAGTACATGTTTAGAGGTTTCCATAATGTATCTTTGTGTGACCATACGTATTCTGAATCGAGAGTTATTGATCGTCAAAGTACGTCACTTGGGTTGTTTCAAGCTGTTTTTGCTGATATTAAACACTTGAAATTTGACTAAGTGTTGGAAACCCCTATGTGAAGTATGCCTTATGTGACTAACATGCTATTAATCGATGCATTCATTATGTTATGTCGCAAGTGCGATAGAGCATTATAAGATGTACGAATTATGATAAAACATCATGATACGATATTTTTACTTTAGCATGCCCTAACATGAACCATTTGAATAGGTCTTCCTACATGCTCAATTGAGTGTATATCATACCTTGATATACACTATAGTAGAAATATGGATTCTAAGACTCGATGGATAGTTTCTACTCCGAACTTCAAGGCCAAGAATAGATAGGCTAAGTGCGGGACTTACGGTCAAGAAATCGATTTAGACAATCGATAGTCCGGTGGGCTTTACTCTACTCAAAAATAAAATGCTTACGAAATATTTATTTATGATGCTTATTTCATTTGTTGATAAAATGTTTACAAGATTACCTGCCAAAATGTTTATGTTTTGTGTATGTATCCTATCCATGAGATATTATGAGATGCTATAAAATGTTATGAATGTTGTTGGGTCGCTCCCAACTTATGAATGAAAATCGATATCGGATCTATCTTGGGAAGGACAATACAGCTAGGATTAACGTGTACACCTAAGGTATTTGTGTCTTTGTAAGGACAATTCACGGTCGGTCACGGCGTCGTAGAGGGAGCCCTCCTTCACGACGTTCGACTATGATGATATGACGAAAGGATGTTAAGGGATATGGATCTTACACACCAGAAAAATGCCTGGCCAGGCGATGATTTTATGAAATGATGAAAATATTTTAGTAAGCACAAGGCATTTTCAACTAAAACCCTTGTGTCTTACCATGATGTTGGCAGTGTAATTCAAAGAAAATAAAATGTTTTGGCATGAGTCCACCGAGTGCATTCTTGTACTCACCGCATGTTGTTTTAAATGTGCGGGTTGAGCGGATGATGGATGGGCGGTGTTGAGCAATAAGAATGTTGTCGTTGAAATGTTTTATACCTTGATTGTACATCGTCATATGTACATATCACATGTCTTCATTGCAAGAACCTAAATTATGTAATATAGTCCAAGAATATAAATGACATATGTATTCGCTTATTGTTAAAAAGAGTCTCCTTGTATTTTTGTCCTGTTTAGAGTTATAGTCCTGTTAATCCGTACTTAGGATTTAAGGGTACTGTGAGAGTGGTATCGAGCGGTTCGCTCTTGAACCTAAAATCTCCTTTAGGGTTAAGTCTAGATTGAGTCATTAGACTTCAGAGATCGGTGACAATGCTCAACACTCCATCACATCAAGCTCAACTGAAATGAGGTAAATGACTCTTTTTTTCTCAAAGTTTTGAAAATTAGCCTGGCCAAGAAGAATGTTTATGAAATTATTTTTCTCGATTGTGAAACGAAAAGTTGAAAGTGAAATAAATTTTTAAGTGAAATGAATGTTATGTGAATTTATTTAAAGTGAAATTTATTGCAAAAGTTACAAATGAAATATTATGTTGTGAAGTGAATGATAATTGAAATAAAATTTTATCAAGTGAAATGAAAGCTATGGGAAAGGTTGAGAATGAAAGTTGTGACAAATGATTTAGCAAGAAAGTTATGAAAAGAAGGAGGATATAAGAAAGATGATGACAATGATATGAGAAAGTTTTGGCACGATATGCCAAAGATGAAATGTTGGAATTCCTGGAATTCAATAAGAGTTCATTGTTATGAACAGTGTTATGTTATCCATGTTTTAAAATGATTGAGATTAGGCATTGATTTGTCAAATATGATATGTTAAATTCTTTAAATTCAACGAAATACGTGCGTACAAATGAGCTACGTAGGAATATTCGAAGTTTTACTTCAATCTCAAAGTTGATTATGATGATGAGCATGCTAGTTCAAACAGAACATAGACTTTATAAGACGCATGATCCCTTTTACGAAAGGACACATAGAAGTAAGAATTTCCTTCAATTACAAGAACAAGATTAGTGATGGATTTGAGAACTTCATTCCATCTTGAGTGAAGAAAAGTGAAAGATTTATACGAAATTGTTCGACCTCGACATGTACGACCTTGGCTTCGACATCGGCATGTGCGACTGTCGACTTCGAAATCGGCATTTATAACATCGCCTTTGACATGTCGACTGGGGTAGTTTGTCCGACCTCGGTGTCGGCAATATTCTGTACTACCTCGGCATCGGTAACGGCATGCACGACCTTGGTGTCGGCATCGCTTATGACCTCGGCGCGAACGCGTGTAAATTTCCCTACACTGCGCAGTGATTCTGTTTTGACTCGTTCTCGGTCGTGTGAACTCCGATTTACGTACGGTTTTCGTCTACGTGCTCCTAATGCACGGTACTTCATTTCTTATGAAGGACCAAATTCCTGATTCCTACTCCAGAATTCATGAGAATCAGTTGAAGTTAGTTCTACGATTTGAAAAGAGTAAAGGCGTTATAGTATGATACGAATCCTAGAATGTTACTAAGAAAGTAAGATCTTGAGAATACAAGTAGAACCTTGACATACATGAGAATTTTGTTGATGACCTATTACGGGTATATAAGCTTTCAAATTATACCCATTACCCAATTTCATCATTGAATTTAACTCTATGACCTAGTTTCAATTGAGAAATCATTCGAGTTTCTCACTTCTTACGAAGAAAACTTCCAACTCAAAATTTACAAATTGTCCTTTTGAACCCAAAGCCTTGTGTGGTGAGAATATGATTGTGACGGTCCAGCCAGCCCATATGAACAAAGAAATCTCGAGAGTCGTCATTTTGGTCTTGGACCCTAGATCCCCATTTCTTGATCAAAGAGCATAATTGATTCAAACATTGAAAAGATGTTATCTTGATGGGTGAGACAGTACCTCCTGTAAGTAGTCGTGATAATTTCTTCTCGACTCATGAAGCCATCAAGTAAGATGAAGGTTGACTTACCTTGTCACCTAAGAGCGAATTAGTAAAGCGATTAATATCAGACATAAAATAGGTTGACTTATTTTAGTCACCTAAAAGTTTCAGATCAGTAAAGTGATAGACATCAAGAAATTATGATGTAAAGAAAATCTCGATGAGACGAGATATTTTTCCTATGGCACACATGATGTGATGACCCTTGATGGGGTTAACAAAGAATGATAACAATGAAGTTATACCATCATACGACTGTTATGATAACAAAGTTATGAATAAGATACTCTTTAACATTGAATGCAAAGAGTAAAAGTAAAGAAAAGTATATGATATCTGTGGGATATTAATTTCCCTTATTATGTCATGACGAGAGCGATTACAACTTATCTTTAAAATAGTTGGATGTCCTTGAAACCTCGTTAGTAGGTTGGACATGTTTAAAAGAATAAAGATGCATGTAAAAAAAAATATTCTTATCAAAGAATATATATATATAAGGAAATGATAGCGTCTCAGACAATAAATCTTTCGCCTTATACCTCAATCAATGAGATTATGCTTGAGCATAATTGATTCGAGTAATTAAAACTTAGTTAAACAAAGATAATGAGATTGAGGGATCATAATCCTCAAAATTGTGTGAGCAGCGAGGATAGCCCTAGTATGTGAACTAAGTATGGAGGAAATAACTCAAGTCAAGACATGGTAATGAGATGCTTAGAATTAAGTTATGGTGTACGAATGTACTACACTACCAAGCCATACGACAATGATAATGATTCTAGTCACGAAGGTGGAAACCAAGTATAACGAAAGTAAGATTTCTTTCGAGATACCATGCTCAAGAAAATGGACAAAAGTCAAAAATAGCGAAGAAATTATGAGCTATACAATTAGGTAGTTCACGATATGATATAAGCTTGAGAGATGTTATGACTTGATAAGTAAGGTAATTCCTTGAAGTAAAGAAACGGATTAAGAAATAGATTCATTATTTTGAAATAAATCTTAATACCCTAAGTTATGATCACCCAAAACGCTTGTCTTGTGTAACTTAATAGTTAACAAGCAAGATAGCTTCTATAGATCTTGCAAATGAAATACATCCAAGAGAACACAGAAGGAGATTCACGTTGAGGGACTTTAAGGTAAATCCAATTGGAAAGATTATCCCTCATACTTATGCGACGATCAATAAAGTGGGATATTAAATATCTCGGACATGGGAATGAAGTATTCATTGAATGTCAAGAAAATGGTAAAGATATTTGACGTCAAGGCAAAAGTTTAATACGTCCCCAGTGGACAAAGGATTTTATCTTATGCGAAATTGCATGATGAATCAATAAAAGATTAAGAAGAAATGACTATATCCAAAAAGGGATATTACAAACGATGGCGCTAAAGGCCAGTACAAGGATTTCTCTAGAGAGGAGTTTAAAGTAAGGATATATGAGAAATATATTCCTAAGATCGATAAAGTGAAAAGGGGAATTAAATCATTCATACTGGATTAGAATGAATGATAGTAATAGAGACATGACGATCTTTACGATAAGATGTAATTATTGAGATATCAATATCAAAAGATAGGTTGATGTAGACCTAATCACAAATGCTATTGGTAAAAGCATAATGAGACTGATACCGAGAAGTATAGGGTGAATGAGGCAACAGAAGGCCATAGCAAGGGAACATGATGTCCCAATGGAAAGGACAAGGACATATGAAATAGATGTTTACTTGAATAAACGGAAAGACCGTTGACCAAAGCCTATACCTCGCATCGAAAACAGAACAAACAGAACTAAAAGGCAGGATAGGTGTGAGGAAAGTTTCTCAGAATACCTGTAAGATTTTGTTCAATTTAGGTGCTTCGCTTTTTGACATCGCACAAGTGTGCGTAGAAGCGATAGAACCCAATTCAGGGTAAGCGAATCAAGAAATGAAAATCCCCTTACCTATACGAGAATTTTGACTATCGCAAGTGTTACTTAAGTTCAGAATTGAACCTAGAATCGCCTAAAGTTCTATCCAATGATTTGGATCATTATATCTATGTGGAACGTAGATATAATTTTAGAGACAAGAAGTTTCGGAAATGGCTGTCATTCATGTGATTAGTGACCTGGGCCTAGCCTTTTCGTTAGGGGTTTTACATGACAGAATATCAGTACCCACTGTTCGCCTATGCGAATATCTTTAAGGCAACATCTGTTGAAGATGTAAAGCGTAAAATGAGTATTAAGATAAGTTCATGAGTCGTGTCACAAGTAGTCTACATGGTTATATCGTCTTAAGGTGTATAATTCATTAAGAGATCCTTCTTATTAAAATTCCTCCATTGCTTAAATTAAGTTGGATTTATCTAGAAATATCCGTTTCTGGATGACAAGAAAAGGAAGTTTAACGGGTGCAAGAGTTAACCCCAAGGCCTACAAGTTTATAACTCACACGAGCGTATCGGCTCTTTTAATATGAATTAGGAATGAATTTAGAACAATTTTGGGGAAAATTTTGCACCTCGGATGGATACTAGTAACTATAGAGTGTTAAATGAAGATGGTACCCAACGACGATCATCATTTGCCAACAGATTGGATCAGAATTTTTGCAAAAGAAGTATCAAGAGAATATTTTCTCCATGAAAAAAATTCCAAAGTCTTGGCAGACTTACCAGGATTTGTCAATAGGCTCAAGTATACATATAATGCGTAGGAAACGACACCTACGAGTACTTGTCCCGGACCTCGGCAAGTTACACAACACGGCATAAAGGAGTGGTTGTACCCTAGTGTTCCAAACGCCGCCCCACGTCCTGTGCCGTCAATTGTACCAGAAAGAGACGAGAATGGCAAAAGGACAGGGTCTTATCGCCCTCGCGGATTAAGAGAATTACCGCTACCAAACCAACCATACTTTTTGATAAAAGTAACACCAACTTCTAGTAATGAAGAAGAAACGGGGAGAAACTTGACCCCTGGCTCTCTGAAAGAGAATGATCATCAGTATGAAAATAAAAGCGTGCTTGGAGAAAGGCAAGTTTCGAGGGAGATGCGACTCTAACAAAGGTCACTCAAAGACATAGAATCTTAGGAACATATAAGACTTATATGTAGATAATGGTTTATAATGAAAATGATGTGATTATAATAGGTAAAATAAACATAGTTTGGAAGAGTTTATGAATATGGTGAAGAAGTGTCAAAGTTTTGAGTGTAAAAAGAGCTAGGCGCCTATGTCGGTCATTTCGGTGAGACCGACCCTCGTAAGTAATGTATGAAAAGTCCTCCTTTGAGGCATTATGATGTAATATTATGTGGTCTTGAAGAATGGTATCCAAATACGAAATGAATTGTTACGAATAAAATATGGTTACTATGAGATAATAGTTACGTCATTCGGACTAACCAATGCACTGACCACATTTATGAACCTCAAAATCGAGTGTTTCACATATACCTAGATAATTTTATCTCAATCCTCATAGATGATGTTCTTATCTATTCAAAGGACGAAAGAACATAAAGAAAATCGAAGGTCGTCTTACGACTTTTAAGAGCAAGGCAAAATTTTGCAATCTACGTTTGTAAATCTCGGTTTAAAGGAGAAATATTCCTCGGGCACATAGTGTCTTTAAAAGAGAACAATGTAGATCGACAAAGGACAAAACAATTAAAGATGAAAGGCGTCAATGACCTAAAATAAGATCATGAATTTTATAGATTAATTGACACATTAGAGATCCATTAAGAACTCTCTAAGGTAACAAGACCAATAAGATAGTTACCCCAAAATAGAGTCACAATTCTCACGGATTAATAAAAGTAAGGCTATGTATTAATATGAGATAAATAATAACTTATGTGTCACGATGACTTAGGCCACATGAGCGAATTTCCCAACTCATGACTTGAAATAGTGGCAGAATCGATTTAAGAAAAGGATCGTCGAGAGACAAAGGATGGAGGAAAAGTTAGAAAAGATCCAGAAAGGGTAAGGGTGGAGGATTTGAGAACTTCCGGAGGCGTCGGACAACGCCTTATCGTCCGAAGGAAGAATATGCGTTCAGACGACGCAAAACTTCAAAATGAAATAATGAGTGAGGCTCACGATACACCCTACACCGCCACCCGAGATAGTACTAAGATGTACCAAGACACGAAAGAAAAGTTTTGGTGGGAAGGCATGAAGCGAGACATAGCTTCTTTCGTAGAACACCGTCTTGTTTGCCGCCAGATGAAAGCGTTACACCAACATCCATACGGAAAGTTACTGACCGTTGGAAATACCGAGTGGAAATGGGATGAAATAACGATGTACTTCGTTACGAACTTACCCAAATCAAAAGAGGAACACCACTATATTGGTAATTGTTGATAGACTCACCAAGAGTGCTCACTTCTACCAATCCAAAGTACTTATGGATCGATAAGTTAGCCCGGTTGTATGTAAAGGAGATTATACGACTTCACGAGTGCCAAAATCTATTACCTCGATAGTGACGATAGTATAAATACCAAAGTCACGAGAACATCACTTCTATAACAATAAGTTAAGAATCCTTCACAATTCACAAAAGTTGAAGTTATTAAGTCGAGCAAAGAAACTTGGATACAGGATAGAAAAAATGGCTCGAATCAGTAAAAGATTATAATTGTGATAAATAATCACCTAAGGAAGGATAATGTAGAATCTAATGCCTAAGATATAAAATTCAGTCTAAATCAAGGTATGTCCTTATAGAAAAGAAAAACTCATCAGAAAGGTTAAGAAAACGAGAACAGAAAGAGTCGGGAAATCAAGGACGAACGTAAATGGTACCCTCACAACCAGGGTGAAATATGACAAAAAGAAAAATGAAGATGGGAATGGAATACAAATTAAAATAAGGAATGAAGAGCTAAAGGATATTTTAAGGAGCGCTAGACAGTGTTATATTGTCTAAGAAAGAGATATACATATATTTCCAAGCAATAATAAGCTTAGAAATGAAACCAAGAATGAATTTCATGATCCTTCTCATACCGCCCCAACCAGGCATATTTAAGTGACATTGTGAATTATGAGAAAGGTTAGATAGGAAGGAATGAGATAAGATATAACCACATTGTCGGCAAAGTGTCTCGGTTATCAACAAGTAAAGGCATTGTATCAAAGGCCTTATAAGAGAGTATAATCTCTAGAACTACGCGAATGGAAATAGAATGATATAGAAATAGATCTTGTGACAAATTTTACCAAAGTCATAAAGAAGTTGCACTACTATATGGCTAGTAGTGGATTAACTCGCCAATTATGTTTTGTCTCTGCCTATTCAGATGACTCATAGATCCGATAAGTTAGCTCAGTCGTACATAAAGAAAATCTTATTTTTACAAGGAGTACTAGAACCTATCGCTTCAGATAGAGACTTCAAGAGTACCCCTAGATTTTTAACTAACTCCCAAAAGGAGTTAGACACGAGATTGAGCCTTAACATAGATGTCCACTCACAGGCAGAAGGGCGATCAAAGGGACAATATGAATGTTTAAGGATACGATAGAACACAAGTGTTAAACCAAGATGCAAGTGAGAACGTATTGTACCACTTGGTAAGTTTACGTACGACCATAGCTACCAAATAACGATCAATGTAGCCTTATGAGGCGTATTGCGAAAAGAAGTATTGACCACCACTTTATTGTAACAAAGTAGGTGAGCAAAGGTAAAAAGTCCTGACGTTGTAAATGAAACGATTAAGATATCTGCTAACGAGGCAAAGAATAAGAAAAGCTCAGGACAGACAAAAATCTTACGCTGGTACGCGTAAACCCGAACTGCATTCTTGAATGCGGAATTAAAGTTTCTTAAGATTTCTCCATCTAGAGGAATTATAAGTTTAGATACAAGAATGTTGAGATCACGTTTTATAGAACCTTACGAGCTCCTAGCAATGATAGGCTTAGTAGCCTATAGCTTGGTACTTCCACCACATTTGGGGGAAAGTACGAAATGTTTTCCACGTGTCGCAGTTAAGGAAATACGAAAATGACCCAATTCTCGTAAACCAACATGATGACATGACCTTTGACTCAAGATGGGTTATGATGAAAATCTCGACTAATTTGATCGTACGATTCAACGATTAAAGAAGCAAGTTTGGGTCTTATAATGAAAGTCCAATGGAAGAACCATGGACGCAAGAAAAGCACATAGAAAGTTATGATGTTATGATGTTAAGATACCCATACTTTATGAGGTATGCAAATTTCGGGACGAAATTTCTTTTAAGGGGGGTAGGATGTAATACCCCGCAGAATTAAATGCCTAATTACGGTATTTAAAAACCGTAAATCAAAGCTTTCGCTGAGATATTCAATCAGAATGATATCGAATAATGACTTCGATTAATTACGAAGGAATGAAATCCTATTTTATATTCACTGAGAATTGTGAATTAAGGAATAAAAGTATATGAAGTATATCGGCAGTATTATTTTAACGTCGATCGCGTATCGATAGTTAAAATTCATGATATTTTCTAAGCAATTAAGCTTAGAATTAAATTCCATTATTAATGGAATAATGTAATAAAGTGATGACGACCATTTCGAGATGAGTCGATAATGAACGTTTCGCAACGTTTTCAAACGTTAACGTTTTGAGATGAAATGAAAAGCGTTTTAATCGATCAAGAAATTATAGGAATTAATTTCCTATGATTAGTATATGTAATTACAGTATTATTTAGCATTAAATCAATGCTAGATCATCAAGATTTGATAGTGACCAATTTTTCAAACGTTTGAAAACCCTAATTTTCGAACTCGATTTTTATAGCATAAAATAATGCCATTAATTTATCCTATGATATTATTTATCATCTAAACTATATGTCATAACATATATCAATGTTTGGAATGGAAAATAAAATTTGGACCCTTTGCCATAGTGTAATAGCCGAGAGCTATATACACATATATACTAAGCACTTATTTGTTGATTTGTCCTATTGCATGTATCTACTATATGACAATGTGATTAATTATAACCTAACTAAGCAATTAAAATAAGATATATATGTGTGTGCATCGTGTATGTGGGTGTGTGTGAAGAGGTGTGCATGTGTGTTGTCCATATGCATGAACTATGGGTGACAAATGTCACCCATAAGCAACCACCCCACCCCTACACCATTTCAGTCATCCCCTCCCCTCTCCAAACTGAAGCACCTCAGCCCCAAACCCATCACCAAAGTGTAATGTACACTCTCCAACTATCCATCCTCTCATCCCTCTCGTCTCCCCATTTCTCGACCAAGCCGAGGTATTGCCATGGATTGAGGCTCAACCGGAGTCATGAGATCCGTCGCACCTCCATCTCTCTCTCAACCTTGTCAAATTCTGATCCAAGGTAAAGACCCTATAACCATAAGTTTATTTTGGTCAAGATATAAACATGCATGTTCATCAATATGCTTGAATGTGTTGGGTCTATGCTTGAAAGTGATTGCATGTTGATTACCTGGACGAACAGCAACTTCACGAATTTATTTGACTAAGTTACAGTGGTCCGATGATTGTGAAATTTTAATATGTTGAAATTATATGTGTCTAGTATTCCTCTGTAAAATTTCAAGTCCATCCAACATGATTTTCTATTTTAATCGTATTTTTCGAAAGCATCGCGCAAATCTGTGAAATCTCCGTGTTCATCACCCATAGTCCGTGGCTTTCGTTTTAAGTTTGGCTAATGATAAAACTCTGAAATTTGGCAAAAACATAATTCAGCATGTTTATAAGATGTATGTAAATTTTCAGAATTTTCTAAAAAGTTTTAATATTTATTCCAGATTTTACAAGTTAACTGCACAAAACTGTCACGGGAGTGATAGCTTGTGGTAAAATATTTTTAGCTCCCAATCTGTTGTGAATCATTGAGTGAGGATTTTTCTGGATTAAACTAGACTTAAGTGGCTTTTCAATATGATTGGTTTCATTCCCAGATTCCTTATAATGAACTCACGGTGAATTTTTGAAGTTGATACATTACAGTAAGTTGTTTTGGACAAACTGCCTTAGTGAATTTTTCATATAATAGGCTGTTCGAGTATGACTTTTACGTGAGATGTTCAAGCCATTTGTAGTCCGATTTGGACTTGGGTTTCTTCATAAGAAATGCTCCCCACCATGTCTAGTTATGATCTGGAAAGTTTTATCCCAAACCAAGTTTTATAGGTATACCTTTCATCGACCCAAAGTCACCTACTGGAAACTGTCCATTTCCATCTAGTCAACTTCGAGCTTATGTATTTCTCGACGTGTCAGATATTTTCCAGTATGGTCTTCATGAAATATGTAGTACTTGTTACAAGGTTTCGAAATTGGTAGCCTGCAGCCATTTTGGTATTGTGAGTCAAAAGTTACGAGCCTCGCAAAACCCCTCGTCGCTAAGCTAAAACTGAAAATTTTGAAAATTTTTCTAAGTATAGAAGTCAGTTTGAGTTGCCCACTTTGAGACCCTATATCTTCAGAACCACGACTCTTTTGGATTTAATTCCTTCTTATAACTTGTAGTACATGTTTAGAGGTTTCCAGAATGTATCTTTGTGCGACCATACGTATTCTGAATCGAGAGTTATGGATCGTCAAAGTACGTCACTTGGGTTGTTTCAAGCTGTTTTTGCTGAAATTAAACACTTGAAATTTGACTAAGTGTTGGAAACCCCTATGTGAAGTATGCCTTATGTGACTAACATGCTATTAATCGATGCATTCATTATGTTATGTCGCAAGGTGCGATAGAGCATTATAAGATGTACAATTATGATAAAACATCATGATACGATATTTTTACGAGCACGCCCCTAACGTGAACCATTTGAATAGGTCTTCCTACGTGCTCAATTGAGTGTATATCATACCTTGATATACACTATAGTAGAAATATGGATTCTAAGACTCGATGGATAGTTTCTACTCCGAACTTCAAGGCGAGAATAGATAGGCTAAGTCCGGGACTTACAGGTCAAGAAATCGATTTAGACAATCGATAGTCCGGTGGGCTTTACTATACTCAAAAATAAAATGCTTCGAAATATTTATTTACGATGCTTATTTCAACTAAATGTTTACAAGATTACCCGCCAAAATGTTTATGTTTTTGTATGTATCCTATCCATGAGATATTATGAGATGCTATAAATGTTATGAATGTTGTTGGGTCTCCCAACTTATGAATGAAAATCGATATCGGATCTATCTTGGGAAGGACAATACCTAGCTAGGATTAACGTGTACACCTAAGGTGACTGTGTGTTGTAAGGACAATTTACGGCCGGTCACGGCGTCGTAGAGGGAGGCCTCCTTCACGACGTTCGACTATGATGATATGACGAAAGGATGTTAAGGGATATGGATCATACACACCAGAAAAATGCCTGGCCAGGCGATGATTTTATGAAATGATGAAAATATTTTAGTAAGCACAATGCATTTTCAACTAAAACCCTTGTGTCTTACCATGATGTTGGCAGTGTAATTCAAAGAAAATAAAATGTTTTTGGCATGAGTCCACTGAGTGCATTCTTGTACTCAGCCCTGCATGTTTGTTTTTAAATGTGCAGGTTGAGCAGATGATGGATGGAGCAGTGTTGAGCAATAAGAATGTTGTCGCTGAAATGTTTTATACCTTGATTGTACATCGTCATATGTACATATCACATGTCTTCCGCTGCAAGAACCCTAAATTATGTAATATAGTCCAAGAATATAAATGACATATGTATTACGTTTATTGTTAAAAAGAGTCTCCTTGTATTTTTGTCCCTGTTTAGAGTTATAGTCCCTGTTAATCCGTACTTAGGATTTAAGGGGCTGTGACAAGTCCTCTTCACCCCGGGTTATCCTGAGTGTGGTCGTGACAGAGTGGTATCAGAGCAGTTGCTCTTTGAAACTCCAATTCCTTCTAAAACTAAGTCTAGATTGAGTCACTAGACTTCTAGAAAATCTACTGGCTATTCTCAACACTCCATCACATCGAGCTCAACTGGGAAAAGGTAACTAGTTTCTTTTGAACTTATGAAGTGAAAAATTTTATATGATGATCAAATTTGAAAAGATTTTTGAAGTAAAAGGAAAAGGAAAGTTGTAATGTGATGATGATTGAAATGAAGAATTATGAGTAAAAATTTTCAAAATTTCTAAATATTGAAATTAAATAGTAATGATATGAAGTGGTTAAATTGAAATGTATGTTTGAAACGAATCATGGTGATTAAAGACGAATGTATGAAAGCGAGATGATATGTACAAATATGTATGAATGAACTATGATGTTGTTTGGATGTTATGTTTATGAATTATGAAATCTATGGTGATAACAAAGTATGCTATTCTTTTGAGAAGAACGTAGACGATATAGGAAGTATGTTCACATAATGAAAGAAAACAAAAGAATGATAGGAAGCATGAATGTGTTCTTAATTCCTGTTTTGAACGACGAGATGGAACATAAAGATGATTGAGAACAACGTTGACCATGAAGAATGAAGAAGGTGGATATCGTATCACAGTTTTAAAGTAAGCGATCATAACCATAATTTCAA
The DNA here is from genome assembly GCA_036937905.1 of Salvia rosmarinus. NCBI lineage: Eukaryota > Viridiplantae > Streptophyta > Magnoliopsida > Lamiales > Lamiaceae > Salvia > Salvia rosmarinus. The sequence continues at coordinate 38,335,632 of CM072814.1, forward strand.
CATGCGTGACCGCTGACCGGGATTTCAGAATGATAAGCATCAATTTGAAGACATGGACGTAATAGTTATACTACGTCGGCAGCAGCCATAGCGTGCATAATGTCGTTATCGGCATCTTCTCGAAACGTTGCTACAATCGCGAAAATTTTCTGCACTGCGCAGTAAATTTGCTGTTAATCGTACTCCTTCGATAAAACTCCGTTTTACGCATGGTTTTCGCCTGCGTATTCCTAATATTCTGAACTTTATATGTTATGAAGGACAGAATCTCTTTTTCCATCTCCCGAATACAGTAGAGTCTGGTTAAAGTTTAGCTCGAGTTTTAGATAGAGCAAAGGAATCTATAATACCTCATGTAGCTTAACGTAGTAATAGGAGTTTTGTTTACTAGGTAGAGTAAGAATGTCTGGTTATAGGTTGAATAGTTCATCCTAGTTGATTAATCGAAGTACTAAGCTACCCTATCTGCTATCGGATATTAGTAGTGTCTAACGGTTAGTTTTGATCGTGACAGATGGAGGAAATGCGTTACATTGCGAGGAGGAGGATAGGACCTGACCCGACTCCTGAGGAGACTATCCGTATTTACCGGGAAAGCTGGATGTGTGCCGGCGAGGATTTAGGAGAGTTTCTGATGTACTATTTTAGACTATGGAGGAATGCTAGAGTATATGGCGTGACGGACTACGATGGCATTAAACGTCTTCTTACTATACTTCCATGTGATTGGGAAGATTATGCTCGTGAAGTTTCTGGAGATTACATTTACCGTGCGACTGGAGGATATGACTTGATAGGCGATCTACCCAGGTTCATCAGCCATCTGACGTATGTATATAGCATCTATGGCGCAGCACCGAGAGGACCTTATCTCCCTCCACGGGAGTATACATGGCGTGATGAGTCACCTGAGTGGCTGTACACCGAGGTTCCCCGGATAGTTGACCCAGTGGTACCTCGATATCGGATTGATGAGGGCAGGCTTGTTCAGGCAGACGGAGCAGCCAGACCTAGAGCTTTGGGAGCCCCTGTTTTCCCACCTCTGATTTTTGGACACCCGGTGCGTTCACCACTGCCGCCTTTACCACCGATGGCAGCACCCTTACCGCCAGCCGAGAGTTTCCGTCAGACAGCATGGATTAGTGTGACAGGTACTCTTGATGGGTATAACCCCATCCATGACAGCTACAGTCCGATTCGTGTGGATTATGGTCCACTGCGGGACATCCCGATGGTTGAGAGTAATGGAGCTGGACCCTCTAGAGTATATGGCCAGGGTGATGACTCGGACGAGGAGGAAGAGGATCCTGAGGAGGATGAGGAAGATTCGAGGAGTTAATGTTGATATTGATGTTGATGTAAAAATTTGAAGGATTGTGTTATCTATTTTATGTATGTTTTATTTATGCTTTTGAAGAATTTGAACAGTGGGGGAACTGGATTTTTGTAAGGCTATAAAGCCATTGTGCATGACTTTTAATTTTTGTAAAGCCTTAAGGCCGATATGTGTATGGCTCTTTTCTTTTGAAATGTTTTGAAAGCAAGCATGTAAGTAATCCTTGATGTAAGGACTTTTGTTTGCAAAGTACTTTATCTATGGTGCTTTTGCAATTATATGTATATATGACCCGAGAGGGCTTTTGCAACAAATTTATGTATGACAAGAATGAAATGTTTTATTTAAGTTATCGTTTCTAAAAAGGCAAAAATGAAATTTGTACATATTCAAGTTATAAAAATGATGCATGATGCTAATGATATATTTTACACAACAGAATACCTCCTAGACAAGACCCTGAACGAGAAGTAAGGGGCAGAGGCAGACCTAGGAGGAGAGGTAGAACTCCTGAGCATGAAGAACAGGCTATACCTCAACCACCTCCACCTCAACCTGACCGCAGGATAGAGGAATTATTCTTAAGACAAAACCCTCCTACTTTCAATGGGAAAGGTAGTCCGGAAGATCTTGAGCAGTGGATGAGAACTATCGAGAGAATTTTCACATTTCTAAGGTGCACAAGACAAGAGAGACTATCATGCGTAGCCTTCCGGTTAAATGGACTCATTGATTTACGGTGGGAGGCCGAAGAAAACTTTCACAGCAGAGCAGATGGAAGAATTGACATGGGAAGATTTTAAAAGGGAAGTGTATGATAAGTATGTACCGAAAAGTTACAAGAAGAAGAAGGAACATGAATTTTTCTTGTTAAAGCAGGAAAAGATGTCGGTAACTGATTACGATCGCACATTTTGCGAAATGTCTAGATATGCACTGGATCAAGTGGACACGGATTTAAAGATGGCGGAAAAATTTAGATCAGGGTTAAGGCCAGAAATAAGAATGTCTCTCGCTGGTCTTGGAGACATGACTTATACAGAGGCTCTTACACGAGCTTTGGACATTGAGGCAGCAATGCCAGATGATAAGTCGGCATCAGCTCAGATGCAGAATACCATGGACAGAGGAAAGAGAAAATGGGATACTAGTTTTAGTAACAGCAGCAGGGGAAACTTTGAAAACAAAAATAACAAACAACAATGGCAAGGGAACTCAGCAAGTCAAGGGCAAGGATGGAGGAAGCCAGCATTTATTCCTCCAACAAGGGGACCACAAGAGCAACGAAGGGCTCTTCCGTGTCCAAAATGCCGGAAGATGCACACGGGAATGTGCATGGCGGGCAGCGGAAACTGTTTTAGGTGTGGTATGAAAGGACATTATGCAAACTTTTGTCCGGGGTTACGTTCAAAAACAGTCGTAAGGCCGAACCAACCCGGTAATGTCCAACCGCTGAGAGCTATCCAATTTCAGCCCCAACCTCAACAGCAACTACAGCCGCAACAATGGCAACAACCTCCACAACAACTGCAGCAGCCACAACAACAAATACAACAACAGCAGTGGCAACCACCCCAGCAACGAAGACAACAACCACTACGGCAACGTCAGAGGCAACAGCAGCCCAGACAACAGCAACAGCCCCAGCAAAGGCAAGCACCACGTCAGCCGCAGCTACCTCAAGCTAGGGCGTATGCTTTGCACCGGCGACAAAACGAACAGGACCAGGGAAACCTGGCAGGTATGGGAATCCTTCTCAACATGCCTGTTATAGTATTGTTCGACACGGGTGCTTCGCACTCCTTCATAGCAAAATCATGCGTAGATCTGTTGGGACTTAGTGCTATAAAAGCAAATCAGGATATGAGAATCTCTTCACCTATAGGAGGGATTATGACTGTTACACATTTCTGCTCGAACCTAGAGTTGAACTTAGGATCACTTAGGGTTCTGGCAAATAATTTGAACATAATACCCATGGGTGACGTAGATATAATCCTAGGAATGGATCGTTAGGCGCAAACCACTCCACGATTCTTTGCAAGGAAAGGAAAATATCATTTCATTTTCCTGGACATGAAGCAACGCATTTCCATGGAATTAGCATGGGAAAGAGAGTCCCAATTGTGTCCGCATTGAAGGCGAGGAAAATGATGAATAAGAAAGGATACCATGCTTTTCTCGTTTATCTGAACGGAGAAGAAAAGCCGGAACTGAAGGTAGAAGACATAGAAATTGTCAGGGAATTTCCAAATGTATTTCCTAAGGATCTACCAGGATTACCTCCTGATAGACAATTAGAATTTACCATCGACTTGGAACCAGGATCGGCTCCAGTGTCAAAGGCACCCTACAGAATGGCCCCAAAGGAATTGGAAGAACTGAAAATCCAAATCCAAGAATTGTTGGACCTAGGTTTCATTAGACCTAGTGTTTCGCCTTGGGGAGCGTCTGTATTGTTTGTTAAGAAGAAGGATGGATCTTTAAGGATGTGTATAGACTATCGAGAGTTGAACAAGATGACGCTCAAGAACAAATATCCTTTACCAAGAATCGACGATTTGTTTGATCAATTGAGAGGAGCAGGCATATTTTCAAAATCGACCTCAAGTCGATACCATCAACTCAGTACGACACGAAGACATAGCTAAAGCGCATTCGAACAAGATATGGCCATTATGAATTTGTAGTTATGCCGTTCGGATTAACTAATGCACCAGCTGTGTTTATGGACCTCATGAACCGAGTGTTTCATCCGTACTTAGACAAGTTTGTTTTGGTTTTCATAGATGACATTCTCATCTATTCGAAAATGAGGAAGACCATAAGGAACATCTAAGAATGGTGTTACAAACTTTGAGGAATGAAAGATTGTTTGCTAAGTTCAGCAAATGCGAATTTTGGCTGAAGGAAGTAATGTTCCTAGGACACATCGTATCTGCTGATGGAATCAAAGTGGATCCAGCTAAAGTGGAAGCAGTGCAAGAGTGGAATTCACCGCGAACTCAGAATGAGATCCGGAGTTTTCTAGGGTTGGCTGGTTATTATAGGAGATTCATTGAGGGATTCTCCAAAATAGCAAGACCAATGACCCAACTACTCCGAAAGGGAGTTAAGTACACTTGGACTGAGGAATGTGAAGCAAGTTTCCAAGAACTCAAAGAAAGGTTAACAAGTGCACCGGTATTAGCAGTCCCAGAATCAGATAAGGAATATGTGGTTTATACCGATGCCTCGAAGAACGGACTAGGATGCGTCTTGATGCAAGAAGGAAAAGTAATAGCATACGCGTCACGGCAACTTAGACCACATGAGCTGAACTACCCAACACATGATTTAGAATTAGCAGCAGTGGTTCATGCACTGAAAATATGGAGACACCATCTCTACGGAGTGAGATGTGAAATCTATACAGATCATAAGAGTTTGAAATACTTTTTCGAGCAGAGAGATCTAAACATGAGGCAGAGAAGATGGCTCGAACTAGTAAAAGATTACGACTGTGGTATTAACTATCACCCAGGTAAAGCGAATGTAGTAGCTGACGCCTTGAGTCGTAAAAATCAAACTAATTTGGGATATCTCCTTACCCAAGAAGATAAACTCATTGAGGAGTTCAGCAAATTAAGAATTGAATTGGTTGAACAGCCAGAGACGATCATGAATTGTATCGCTACACTCACCATGACACCTGATCTAAGAAAAAGGATCATTGAGAAACAAAGGATGGAGGAAAAGTTAGAAAAGTTAAGAGGAAGGGTGAGAACTGGCGAATTGGAAAATTTCCAAGAAGCATCAGATAATGCTTTAATGTTCGAAGGAAGAATATGTTTTCCTGATGATGCTGAGATTCGGAACGACATAATGAGTGAGGCTCATGATACACCTTATACCGCCCACCCAGGCAGTACGAAGATGTACCAAGACCTAAAAGAAAAGTTCTGGTGGGAAGGCATGAAACGAGACATAGCTTCTTTCGTAGAACGTTGCCTTGTTTGCCAACAAGTAAAAGCTTTACACCAACGTCCCTACGGGAAGTTACAACCGTTGGGTATACCTGAATGGAAATGGGATGAAATAACGATGGATTTCGTTACAGATTTACCCAGGTCTAGGAAAGGAAACACTACCATATGGGTAATAGCGGATAGACTCACCAAGTGCGCTCATTTTCTACCAATTCAAAATACATATGGAGCTGATAGACTAGCCCAATTATATGTAAAAGAAGTTATATGACTACATGGAGTACCAAAATCCATTACATCAGATAGAGACTCCAAGTTTACATCGAAATTTTGGGTGAGCCTACAAAACGAATTGGGAACAAAGTTAAACTTCAGTACAACATTTCATCCACAAACTGATGGGCAGTCAGAAAGGACAATCCAAACCCTAGAAGATATGCTGAGAACCGTAGTACTGGATAGAGGTGCAAAATGGGAAGACATTTTACCTCTTATCGAATTTGCCTACAATAATAGTTATCAAGCGACGATTGATATGGCCCCATACGAAGCTTTGTATGGCAAGAAGTGTAGATCACCACTTTACTGGGATGAGGTAGGTGAAAGGAAAATAATAGGGCGTAAGCGGTGAATGAAATGATTGAAATCGTCAAACGATTAAGCAAAGAATCGAGGAAGCTCAAGATAGATGAAAATCCTACCGACACGCTGTAGATCGGAGCTGCATTTTGAAATTGGAGACAAAGTATTTCTCAAAGTCTCTCCATCGAAAGGGATCACAAGATTTGGTGTGAAAGGAAAACTAAGACCCCGTTTCATAGGACCATATGAGATCCTAGAGAGAATAGGCTCAGTAGCCTATAAGTTGGCTCTTCCGCCAAACTTGGGAAATGTACATAATGTTTTTCACGTATCTTAACTAAGGAAATATATATACGATCCAAAACACGTGATCCGTCAAGACGACGTAGTTCTCAACTCAGACATGAGTTATGAAGAGGAGCCTGTCGCAATAATAGACCATAAAGTTCAACAACTGAGAAACAAATCAATTTCGCTGGTCAAAGTGCTGTGGAATCACCACGGACAAGAAGAAGCTACGTGGGAACTAGAGGATACAGTGAAGGAACGATACCCCAGTTTATTCTTTTAAGGTATACAAATTTCGGGACGAAATTTCTTTTAAGGGGGGTAGGATGTAATAACCCGCAGTTTTAAAAGCCTAATTACGGTCTTTAAAACCCGTAAAATAAAATTTTGCCGTGAAATCAAATCAGATATGAAATCGAATATGATTTCAATTATTTACATAGGAATGATTTCCTGTCACACATTCACTCAAACTTGTGAATGTAGGATTCGAAAGTTTTAAATTTCTATCGGCAGTACATTTTTAACGTCGAATGCATATCGACTGTTGAAATGTCACTATATTTCCCTAAGCAATCAAGTTTGGAATTATATTCCATTATTACTGGAATATTTTTAATAATGGGATTACGAGTATTTACGACCATTTTAAAGATGAGTCGATACGTAACGTTTTGAGACGTTTTCAAACGTCAACGTTTAGAGATGAAACGAACGATGGTTTTAATGATCAAGAAACTTTAGGAAATTATTTCTTATGATATTTTTATGATATTACAGTACTAATAAGCATTTAATTAATGCTTGAACATTAGAATTAGTAAAAATATCAAAACTAGTTTCGAAAACCCTAATTCTTCGAAATTAGGGTTTTCTTCGAAAATTTATGCCCTTTTTAATTATCCTATGATATGATTATCATTTAAATCATATACCATGGTGAACATACCTATTAATGATGTGAAATAAAAATTTTAACCCATGGTTTAACCAAATGGCCGATGGCCATTTTTCTTGTGCACAAGTTGAATTATTTTCTTCTCTTATGCTATTTAATTAACCTATGATATTAAATATCATCTAAATCATATACTATGATTTATATATCTATGATTAGCATGAAATAGGAATTTTATCCTATAGTTTGGCCAAATGGCCGAGAACTACCTATATATGTATACAAATTCTAATTGTCTTATTTATCTCACTCTTGCATGTATGTATCTATAATTCAGATTTTATAACAACAAATCTCCCACTAATGATACATTTTAGCTATTTCCAAGATAGTGTGTAAGACACTAATGATTGGGAACCCATTAGTGAATAAACTAGTATTAAAATGTGAAGGGTCTCTTGTGTGTATTGGGGGAGAGAGACCGAGATGGAGGAGGCTATAGGGGGTCTTGTTCAGTTTTTATTTCATTTTTACTCTACACTCAAACACTCCACTCTTACCTCTCTCCAAACCTCCCATCTCTCTCTCAAAACTCTTCTCCTTCTTCCCCATTTTCCAGCTGAAACCGAGAGCTTCCTCTCCTCTCCAAGCTTCGATTTTTCTCTTCTCACCTCCATACAACACCTTAAAACCTTGTACTTGGTTCCATCCTTACATATCACAAGGTAGGAGTCGAATAGAAGCTTGTTGGTTCATGAAACTTTCGAAAATTTTCGAAAAGATGTCTAGTTCATTGCATGTGTGTTAGATGTTCTTTGTTGATGATATCTTGTTAATGCATGTGTATTGATGATAAGAGGTATGTAGATATGTGTTCTTGTTCTTGGAAATGAATTGCATGTGGGTTTTGACTTCAAAAATTTTCGAATCAATGGCTATATAGTGTGGCTAAGGATGTGTAGCAATGTGTTGTGAAGCTTTGAGCATGTTATAAAAATTCATTCAAATATGTACGAAAAATATATGGAATGACCGAGACCTATGCAAGGTTGTATGATTTGAATCTATGAATTATGATGTTATATATATGCATATGGTAGTATTTGAAAGATTTAAAAAAGACTTATATCCATGCTATTTTCTTTTTGAAATCGAGCATAAGGATTTTAAGTGGGTGTATGATTTTATTTTTGTACATGCAATGTGATATTGTTGATTCAAGATGATACATATAAATTGTTTGGAAATTATGGAAAATTTTATCAATTATTTCAAAAATATCGAAGCTATAGATGTGTATAAGTTAATGTGTGATTTTTATTTGGTACATGCAATGCTAAATTATTAGCGTAGAATATGTTTTATGCATTCTATGTGTTATTGGAAATTTTGAAAAAATCAATTACCTACTTTATTCAAATAAACCAAGAGCTAAGCTCAATATGGTGATGAATAAATTGGTTTTGATAGTTGTTGTGTTGAAATGTTGCTATAATATGATTTATGTGCATATTATGATTTTTGGAAAATTTTATAAAATTATTTGTTAAACATTATGAAAGTGCCGAGAGCTATGGAGTCAATTACATGATATAACATTGTTATATAGTGGATTATGTGACATAAATATGTCATGGACTAATGTTTGGACCTTGTGTTAATTTATTGGAATTTTAGAAAATTATTGGGCATTTATTTTAAAAATGCCGAGACCTTATAAAATAATAAGGTGACATTCGAAAATTGTTTGGTTGATATTATGACATATTAATGACCATAGTGTATATTAATACACTATATAATATTAGAAAAAAATTTAGACATTGTTTGGTAATTTTCATAATTACCGAGAAATTCTAAAGAATTTCTAAGGATTTTTAAATCCTTTTTAATCAATTTTATTAATAAATTATATGTCTAATATTATTTTAGACATATTTGGAAATTATGGACAATTTTCGAAAATAATTGGTTGGTAAAACACAAAATAGCCGTGAGCTATTTTTAAAATTGAATAAGGATTTTAAATCCTTAAATTCATTATTTATAATGAATTATATGTTTAAAATTATTTTAAACATATTAAAACAGTTTATAAAAGAAATCAATTAGAAATTGATTTTGAAAGAATTTAATATTAAAGTATGACTTAGTAATTAAATTACTAAGAAAAGTCAAAATTGTTGACTTTTGAAATCAACGTACGAAATAGTTCGATAAATACGCTAATACGCGTAAAGACGCATCAATTGCTAATGACATCACGTTGATATGAAAGGATTTCATATTTGAAGTCGTGAAATCGAAAAACGTGAGAAAACGTTGGACCATTTACCAAGAGGGTAAATTGGTAATTTTCAACACATATCTCGTCTCTATCGAAGAACGAGAAATGTTAAGATGATACGCGTTTGAGAAACGAATTAAATTCATTAAGGAATTCAATTCACATCGATATGAAATATCGAATTTTATTATAGACTTTGTAAGTCTCGAATTACGTAAACGACGTACTAAAGCATCCTTTTTATATAAAGGTGACGCTGACGCACCGGTGGGCGCCGACGAGTAAGGAAAACGTTAAAGACGATCAATAATTTCCAGGTGGGCTTTATTACTAAAACAGAACAACTTTGCTGCTCTTTTCAACTGTCCTTGTTTACAGTACTTTTCAACTATTGTTAAAATTGTTTAAATGATTACCTGCCAAATTGTTTATGTTTTGTGTGTCGTATCCTATCCATGAATGATGTGATGTTGTTGGGTTATCCCCAATTTGTGAATGAAAATCGATATCGGATCCTATGCCGGAAGGCTTACACCTGGCTAGGATTAACGTGTACACTGATGGTGACTGTGTGCTGTAAGGACAATTCACGGCCGGTCACGGGGTCGTAGAAGGAGGCCTCCTTCACGACTTTCGACTATGATAATATAATGGAATGATGATAAGGGATATGGATTACGTACACCAAGAAAATGCTTGGCCAAGCAACTTTTATAAACTCGTGAAAATATTTTAGTAAGCCTGAGGCATTTTCAAATAAAACCCAGTGTCTTACCAAGATATATTAGCGAGTAATTCAATGAAAATAAAATGTTTTCGGCATAAGTCCACTGGGTACAAATTTTGTACTTAGCCCTGCATGTTTGTTTTTAAATGTGCAGGTTGAGCTCGGATGCTGATGATGGAGGAGTGTTGAGAAAGTCATTTGTCCTTGATGTTTGTTAGGAATGGATAACCTTGAATACATATCGTCATATATGTATTCACACACTTTCCGCTGCAACTCTGAACTGTTTTACCTTTATGTTGGATGTTAAGATATGTGAATTATGAAGCCCTTCAGATCGTAATATCCTTTGGATCTATTGGCTTAAACCTTTGGATCCAAAATGTTATAAGTGTATGTTTCATCCTAAGTTCCATATTCTCATATGTTAAGTTTTATCGTGACAGTCTTACGAACCCATGAATACTATTCCTAGTGATTCTGTAATACCCCGTAATTAAATGCCTAATTACGGTATTTAAAAACCATAAATCAAAGCTTTACCGAGATATTCAATCGTAATGATATCGAATAATGACTTCGATTAATTACGAAGGAATGAAATCTATTTTATATTCACCGAGAATTGTGAATTAAGGAATAAAAGTATATGAAGTATATCGGCAAAGTATTATTTTAACGTCGATCGCGTATCGATAGTTAAAATTCATGATATTTTCTAAGCAATTAAGCTTAGAATTAAATTCCATTATTAATGGAATAATGTAATAAAGTGATGACGACCATTTCGAGATGAGTCGATAATGAACGTTTATAACGCTTTCAAACGTTAACGCTTTGAGATGAAATGAAAAGCGCTTTAATCGATCAAGAAATTATAGGAATTAATTTCCTATGATTAGTATATGTAATTACAGTATTATTTAGCATTAAATCAATGCTAGATCATCAAGATTTGATAGTGACCAATTTTTCAAACGTTTGAAAACCCTAATTTTCGAACTCGATTTTTATAGCATAAAATAATGCCATTAATTTATCCTATGATATTATTTATCATCTAAACTATATGTCATAACATATATCAATGTTTGGCATGGAAAATAAAATTTGGACCCTTTGCCATAGTGTAATAGCCGAGAGCTATATACACATATATACTAAGCACTTATTTGTTGATTTGTCCTATTGCATGTATCTACTATATGACAATATGATTAATTATAACCTAACTAAGCAATTAAAATCAGATATATATGTGTGTGCATCGTGTATGTGGGTGTGTGTGAAGAGGTGTGCATGTGTGTTGTCCATAAGCATGAACTATGGGTGACAAATGTCACCCATAAGCAACCACCCCACCCCTACACCATTTCAGTCGTCCCCTCCCCTCTCCAAACTAAAGCACCTCAGCCCCAAACCCATCACCAAAGTGTAATGTACACTCTCCAACTATCCATCCTCTCATCCCTCTCGTCTCCCCATTTCTCGACCAAGCCGAGGTATTGCCATGGATCGAGGCTCAACCGGAGTCATGAGCTCCGTCGCACCTCCATCTCTCTCTCAACCTTGTCAAATTCTGATCCAAGGTAAAGGCCCTATAACCATAAGTTTATTTTGGTCAAGATATAAACATGCATGTTCATCAATATGCTTGAATGTGTTGGGTCTATGCTTGAAAGTGATTGCATGTTGATTACCTGGACGAACAGCAACTTCACGAATTTATTTGACTAAGTTACAGTGGTCCGATAATTGTGAAATTTTAATATGTTGAAATTATATGTGTCTAGTATTCCTCTGTAAAATTTCAAGTCCATCCAACATGATTTGCTATTTTAATCGTATTTTTCGAAAGCATCGCGCAAATCTGTGAAATCGCCGTGTTCATCACCCATAGTCCGTGTCTTTCGTTTTAAGTTTGGCTAATGATAAAACTCTGAAATTTGGCAGAAACATAATTCAACATGTCTAGAAGATGTATGTAAATTTTCAGAATTTTCTAAAATTTTATTATTTATTCCAGATTTTACAATTTAACTGCAAAAAACTTTCACGGGAGTGATAGCTTGTGGTAAAATATTTTTAGCTCCCAATCTATTGTGATTCATTGAGTGAGGATTTTTCTTGATTAAACTAGACTTAAGTGGCTTTTCAATATGATTGGTTTCATTCCCAGATTCCTTATAATGAACTCACGGTGAATTTTTGAAGTTGATACATTACAGTAAGTTGTTTTGGACAAACTGCCTTAGTGAATTTTTCATATAATAGGCTGTTCGAGTATGACTTTTACGTGAGATGTTCAAGCCATTTGTAGTCCTATTTGGACTTGGGTTTCTTCATAAGAAATGCTCCCCACCATGTCTAGTTATGATCTGGAAAGTTTTATCCCAAACCAAGTTTTATAGGTATACCTTTCATCGACCCAAAGTCACCTACTGGAAACTGTCCATTTCCATCTAGTCAACTTCGAGCTTATGTATTTCTCGACGTGTCAGATATTTTCCAGTATGGTCTTCATGAAATATGTAGTACTTGTTACAAGGTTTCGAAATTGGTAGCCTGCAGCCATTTTGGTATTGTGAGTCAAAAGTTACGAGCCTCATAAAACCCTCGTCGCTAATCTAAAACTGAAAATTTTGAAAATTTTCTAAGTATAGAAGTCAGTTTGAGTTGCCCACTTTGAGACCCTATATCTTCAGAACCACGACTCTTTTGGATTTAATTCCTTCTTATAACTTGTAGTACATGTTTAGAGGTTTCCAGAATGTATCTTTGTGTGACCATACGTATTCTGAATCGAGAGTTATGGATCGTCAAAGCACGTCACTTGGGTTGTTTCAAGCTGTTTTGCTGAAATTAAACACTGAAATTTGACTAAGTGTTGGAAACCCCTATGTGAAGTATGCCTTATGTGACTAACATGCTATTAATCGATGCATTCATTATGTTATGTCGCAAGGTACGATAGAGCATTATAAGATGTACGAATTATGATAAAACATCATGATACGATATTTTTACGGGAGCATGCCCTAACATGAACCATTTGAATAGGTGCTTCCTACATGCTCAATTGAGTGTATATCATACCTTGATATACACTATAGTAGAAATATGGATTCTAAGACTCGATGGATAGTTTCTACTCCGAACTTCAAGGCCAAGAATAGATAGGCTAAGTCCTAGGACTTACAAGTCCAAGAAATCGATTTAGACAATCGATAGTCCAGGTGGGCTTTACTCTACTCAAAAATAAAATGCTTCTGAAATATTTATTTACGATGCTTATTTCAACTGTTTACAAGATTACCTGCCAAAATGTTTATGTTTTTGTATGTATCCTATCCATGAGATATTATGAGATGCTATAAAATGTTATGAATGTTGTTGGGTCGCCCCAACTTATGAATGAAAATCGATATCGGATCCTCGCTTGGGAAGGACAATACGGCTAGGATTAACGTGTACACCTAAGGTGACTGTGTGCTGTAAGGACAATTTACGGTCGGTCGGCGTCGTAGAGGGAGCCCTCCTTCACGACATTCGACTATGATGATATGACGAAAGGATGTTAAGGGATATGGATCATACACACAGAAAAATGCCTGGCCAGCGATGATTTTATGAAATGATGAAAATATTTTAGTAAGCACAAGGCATTTTCAACTAAAACCCTTGTGTCTTACCATGATGTTGGCAGTGTAATTCAAAGAAAATAAAATGTTTTTGGCATGAGTCCACTGAGTGCATTCTTGTACTCAGCCCTGCATGTTTGTTTTTAAATGTGCAGGTTGAGCAGATGATGGATGGAGCAGTGTTGAGCAATAGGAATGTTGTCGCTGAAATGTTTTATACCTTGATTGTACATCGTCATATGTACATATCACATGTCTTCCGCTGCAAGAACCCTAAATTATGTAATATAGTCCAAGAATATAAATGACATATGTATTACGTTTATTGTTAAAAAGAGTCTCCTTGTATTTTTGTCCCTGTTTAGAGTTATAGTCCCTGTTAATCCGTACTTAGGATTTAAGGGGCTGTGACAGAGTGGTATCAGAGCGGTTCGCTCTTGAACCTAAAATCTCCTTTAGGGTTAAGTCTAGATTGAGTCATTAGACTTCTAGAGATCAGCTGACAATGCTCAACACTCCATCACATCAAGCTCAACCGAAATGAGGTAAATGACTCTTTTTTTCTCAAAGTTTTGAAAATTAGCCTGGCCAAGACGAATGTTTATGAAATTATTTTTCTCGATTGTGAAACGAAAAGTTGAAAGTGAAATAAATTTTTAAGTGAAATGAATGTTATGTGAATTTATTTAAAGTGAAATTTATTGCAAAAGTTACAAATGAAATATTATGTTGTGAAGTGAATGATAATTGAAATAAAATTTTATCAAGTGAAATGAAAGCTATGGGAAAGGTTGAGAATGAAAGTTGTGACAAATGATTTAGCAAGAAAGTTATGAAAAGAAGGAGGATATAAGAAAGATGATGACAATGATATGAGAAAGTTTTGCACGATATGCCAAAGATGAAATGTTGGAATTTCGAATTAATAAGAGTTCATTGTTATGAGCAAAGTGTTATGTTATCCATGTTTTAAAATGATTGAGATTAGGCATTGATTTGTCAAATATGATATGTTAAATTTTTAAATTCAACGAAATACGTATGCGTACAAATGAGCTACGAGGAATATTCAAGTTTTACTTCAATCTCAAAGTTGATTATGATGATGAGCATGCTAGTTCAAACAGTAACATAGACTTTATAAGACGATGATCCCTTTTACGAAAGGACACATAGAAGTAAGAATTTCCTTCAATTACAAGAACAAGATTAGTGATGGATTTGAGAACTTCATTCCATCTTGAGTGAAGAAAAGTGAAAGATTTATACGAAATTGTTCGACCTCGACATGTACGACCTTGGCTTCGACATCGGCATGTGCGACTGTCGACTTCGAAATCGGCATTTATAACATCGCCTTTGACATGTCGACTGGGGTAGTTTGTCCGACCTCGGTGTCGGCAATATTCTGTACTACCTCGGCATCGGTAACGGCATGCACGACCTTGGTGTCGGCATCGCTTATGACCTCGGCGCGAACGCATGTAAATTTCACTGCACTGCGCAGTGATTCTGTTTTAACTCGTTCTCGGTCGTGTGAACTCCGATTTACGTACGGTTTTCGTCTACGTGCTCCTAATGCACGGTACTTCATTTCTTATGAAGGACCAAATTCCTGATTCCTACTCCAGAATTCATGAGAATCAGTTGAAGTTAGTTCTACGATTTGAAAAGAGTAAGACTGTTATAGTATGATACGAATCCTAGAATGTTACTAAGAAAGTAAGATCTTCAGTAATACAAGTAGAACCTTGACATACATGAGAATTTTGTTGATGACCTATTACGGGTATATAAGCTTTCAAATTATACCCATTACCCAATTTCTGTCATTGAATTTAACTCTATGACCTAGTTCCAATTGAGAAATCATTCGAGTTTCTCACTTCTTCTGAAGAAAACTTCCAACTCAAAAATTTACAAATTGTCCTTTTGAACCCAAAGCCTTGTGTGACTGAGAATATGATTGTGACGGGTCTGGCCAGCCCATATGAACAAAGAAATCTCAGTAGTCGTCATTTTGGTCTTCGGACCCTAAATCCCCATTTCTTCAGTCCAAAGAGCATAATTGATTCAAACATTGAAAAGATGTTATCTTGATGGGTGAGACAGTACCTCCTGTAAGTAGTCGTGATAATTTCTTCTCGACTCATGAAGCCATCAATCAAGTAAGATGAAGGTTGACTTACCTTGTCACCTAAGAGCGAATTAGTAAAGCGATTAATATCAGACATAAAATAGGTTGACTTATTTTAGTCACCTAAAAGTTTCAGATCAGTAAAGTGATAGACATCAAGAAATTATGATTTAAAGAAAATCTCGATGAGACGAGATATTTTTCATATGGCACACATGATGTGATGACCCTTGATGGGGTTAACAAAGAATGATAACAATGAAGTTATACCATCATACGACTGTTATGATAACAAAGTTATGAATAAAATACTCTTTAACATTGAATGCAAAGAGTAAAAGTAAAGAAAAGTATATGATATCTGTGGGATATTAATTTCCCTTATTATGTCATGACGAGAGCGATTACAACTTATCTTTAAAATAGTTGGATGTCCTTGAAACCTCGTTAGTAGGTTGGACATGTTTAAAAGAATAAAGATGCATGTAAAAAAAAAATATTCTTATCAAAGAATATATATATATAAGGAAATGATAGCGTCTCAGACAATAAATCTTTCGCCTTATACCTCAATCAATGAGATTATGCTTGAGCATAATTGATTCCGAGTAATTAAAACTTAGTTAAACAAAAGATAATGAGATTGAGGGATCATAATCCTCAAAATTGTGTGAACGACGAGGATAGCCCTAGTATGTGAACTAAGTATGGAGGAAATAACTCCGAAGTCAAGACATGGTAATGAGATGCTTAGAATTAAGTTATGGTGTACGAATGTACTACACTACCAAGCCATACGACAATGATAATGATTCTAGTCCTGAAGGTGGAAACCGAAGTATAACGAAAGTAAGATTTCTTTCAGATACCATGCTCAAGAAAATGGACAAAAGTCAAAAATAGCAGAAGAAATTATGAGCTATACAATTAGGTAGTTCCTGATATGATATAAGCTTCAGAGATGTTATGACTTCGATAAGTAAGGTAATTCCCTTGAAGTAAAGAAACGGATTAAGAAATAGATTCATTATTTTGAAATAAATCTTAATACCCTAAGTTATGATCACCCAAAACGCTTGTCTTGTGTGACTTAATAGTTAACAAGCAAGATAGCTTCTATAGATCTTGCAAATGAAATACATCCAAGAGAACACAGAAGGAGATTCACGTTGAGGGACTTTAAGGTAAATCCAATTGGAAAGATTATCCCTCATACTTATGCGACGATCAATAAAGTGGGATATTAAATATCTCGGACATGGGAATGAAGTATTCATTGAATGTCAAGAAAATGGTAAAGATATTTGACGTCAAGGCAAAGTTTAATCGTCTTCAGTGGACAAAGGATTTTATCTTATGCGAAATTGCATGATGAATCAATAAAAGATTAAGAAGAAATGACTATATCCAAAAAGGGATATTACAAACGATGGCGCTAAAGGCCAGTACAAGGATTTCTCTAGAGAGGAGTTTAAAGTAAGGATATATGAGAAATATATTCCTAAGATCGATAAAGTGAAAAGGGGAATTAAATCATTCATACTGGATTAGAATGAATGATAGTAATAGAGACATGATGATCTTTACGATAAGATGTAATTATTGAGATATCAATATCAAAAGATAGGTTGATGTAGACCTAATCACAAATGCTATTGGTAAAAGCATAATGAGACTGATACCGAGAAGTATAGGGTGAATGAGGCAACAGAAGACCATAGCAAGGGAACATGATGTCCCAATGGAAAGGACAAGGACATATGAAATAGATGTTTACTTGAATAAACGGAAAGACCGTTGACCAAAGCCTATACCTCGCATCGAAAACAGAACAAACATAACTAAAAGGCAGGATAGGTGTGAGGAAAGTTTCTCAGAATACCTGTAAGATTTTGTTCAATTTAGGTGCTTCGCTTTTTGACATCGCACAAGTGTGCGTAGAAGCGATAGAACCCAATTCAGGGTAAGCGAATCAAGAAATAAAAATCCCCTTACCTATACGAGAATTTTGACTATCGCAAGTGTTACTTAAGTTCAGAATTGAACCTAGAATCGCCTAAAGTTCTATCCAATGATTTGGATCATTATATTTATGTGGAGCGTAGATATAATTTTAGAGACAAGAAGTTTCGGAAATGGCTGTCATTCATGTGATTAGTGACCTGGGCCTAGCCTTTTCGTTAGGGGTTTTACATGACAGAATATCAGTACCCACTGTTCGCCTATGCGAATATCTTTAAGGCAACATACAACTGAAGATGTAAAACGTAAAATGAGTATTAAGATAAGTGTCATGAGTCGTGTCACAAGTAGTCTACAGGTTATATACGTCTTAAGGTGTATAATTCATTAAGAGATCCTTCTTATTAAAAATTCCCTCCATTGCTTAAATTAAGTTGGATTTATCTAGAAATATCCGTTTACAGATGACAAGAAAAGGAAGTTTAACGGGTAAGAGTTAACCCCAAGGCCTACAAGTTTATAACTCACAC
Source organism: Salvia rosmarinus (assembly GCA_036937905.1). Classification (NCBI taxonomy): domain Eukaryota; kingdom Viridiplantae; phylum Streptophyta; class Magnoliopsida; order Lamiales; family Lamiaceae; genus Salvia; species Salvia rosmarinus. The sequence goes on from CM072814.1 coordinate 38,353,988, forward strand.
GAGCGTATCGGCTCTTTTAATATGAATTAGGAATGAATTTAGAACAATTTTGGGGAAAATTTTTGCACCTCTGGATGGATACTAGTAACTATAGAGTGTTAAATGAAGATGGTACCCAACGACGTATCTGTCATTTGCCAACAGATTGGCAGAATTTTTGCAAAAGAAGTATCAAGAGAATATTTTCTCCATGAAAAAAATTCCAAAGTCTTGGCAGACTTACCAGGATTTGTCAACAGGCTCAAGTATACATATAATGCGTAGGAAACGACACCTACGAGTACTTGTCCCGGACCTCGGCAAGTTACACAACACGGCATAAAGGGTGGTTGTACCACAGTGTTCCAAACGCCGCCCCCTGTCCCCGCGTCAATTGTACCAGAAAGAGACGAGAATGGCAAAAGGACGTGGTCTTATCGCCTCGGATTAAGAGAATTACCGCTACCAAACCAACCATACTTTTGATAAAAGTAACACCAACTTCTAGTAATGAAGAAGAAGCAGAGGCGACTTGACCCCGGCTCTCGAAGAGAATGATCATCAAGTATGAAAATAAAACGCACTTGAGAAAGGCAAGTTTCAAGGGAGAGTACGACTCAACAAAGGTCACTCAAAGACATAGAATCTTAGGAACATATAAGACTTATATGTAGATAATGGTTTATAATGAAAATGATGTGATTATAATAGGTAAAATAAACATAGTTTGGAAGAGTTTATGAATATGGTGAAGAAGTGTCAAAGTTTTGAGTGTAAAAGAGCTAGACGCTTTATAATCGTCATTTCGGTGAGACCGACCCTAAGTAATGTATGAAAAGTCCTCACTGAGGCATTATGATGTAATATTATGTGGTCTTGAAGAATGGTATCCGAAATACGGAAATGAATTGTTCTGAATAAAATATGGTTACTATGAGATAATAGTTACGTCATTCGGACTAACCAATGCACCAGCCCTGTTTATGAACCTCAAAAATCGAGTGTTTCACACATACCTAGATAATTTTTATCTCAATCCTCATAGATGATGTTCTTATCTATTCAAAGGACGAGAAAGAACATAAAGAAAATCGAAGGCTGTCTTACGACTTTTAAGAGCCGGGCAAAATTTTGCCAAGTACAGTTTTGTAAATCTCAGCTTAAAGGAGAAATATTCCTCAGGCACATAGTGTCTTTAAAAGAGAACAATGTAGATCTGACAAAGGACAAAACAATTAAAGATGAAAGACGTCAATGACCTAAAATAAGATCATGAATTTTATAGATTAATTGACTTCTGTTAGAGATCCATTAAGAACTCTCTAAGGTAACAAGACCAATAAGATAGTTACCCCAAAATAGAGTCACAATTCTCACGGATTAATAAAAGTAAGGCTATGTATTAATATGAGATAAATAATAACTTATGTGTCACGATGACTTAGGCCACATGAACAGAATTTCCCAACTCATGACTTGAAATAGTGACAGAATCTGATTTAAGAAAAAGGATCGTCGAGAGACAAAGGATGGAGGAAAAGTTAGAAAAGATCCGAGAAAGGGTAAGGGCTGGAGGATTTGAGAACTTCCAGGAGGCGTCGGACAACGCCTTATCGTCTGAAGGAAGAATATGCGTTCCAGACGACGCAAAACTTCAAAATGAAATAATGAGTGAGGCTCACGATACACCCTACACCGCTCACCCAGATAGTACTAAGATGTACCAAGACCTGAAAGAAAAGTTTTGGTGGGAAGGCATGAAATGAGACATAGCTTTTTCAGAGAACACCATCTTGTTTGCCAGCAGATGAAAGCGTTACACCAACATCCATACGGAAAGTTACAGCCGTTGGAAATACCCGAGTGGAAATGGGATGAAATAACGATGTACTTCGTTACGAACTTACCCAAATCAAAAAGAGGGAACACCACTATATTGGTAATTGTTGATAGACTCACCAAGAGTGCTCACTTCCTACCAATCCAAAGTACTTATGGATCTGATAAGTTAGCCCAGCTGTATGTAAAGGAGATTATACGACTTCACGGAGTGCCAAAATCTATTACCTCTGATAGTGACAGTAGTATAAATACCAAAGTCACGAGAACATCACTTCTATAACAATAAGTTAAGAATCCTTCACAATTCACAAAAGTTGAAGTTATTCGTCGAGCAAAGAAACTTGGATACAGGATAGAAAAAATGGCTCGAATCAGTAAAAGATTATAATTGTGATAAATAATCACCTAAGGAAGGATAATGTAGAATCTAATGCCTAAGATATAAAATTCAGTCTAAATCAAGGTATGTCCTTATAGAAAAGAAAAACTCATCAGAAAGGTTAAGAAAACGAGAACAGAAAGAGTCGGGAAATCAAGGACGAACGTAAATGGTACCCTCACAACCAGGGTGAAATATGACAAAAAAGAGAAAATGAAGATGGGAATGGAATACAAATTAAAATAAGGAATGAAGAGCTAAAGGATATTTTAAGGAGCGCTAGACAGTGTTATATTGTCTAAGAAAGAGATATACATATATTTCCAAGCAATAATAAGCTTAGAAATGAAACCTAGAATGAATTTCACGATCCTTCTCATACCGCCCAACCAGGCATATTTAAGTGACATTGTGAATTATGAGAAAGGTTAGATAGGAAGGAATGAGATAAGATATAACCACATTGTCGAGCAGTGTCTCGGTTATCAACAAGTAAAGGCATTGTATCAAAGGCCTTATAAGAGAGTATAATCTCTAGAACTACGCGAATGGAAATAGAATGATATAGAAATAGATCTTGTGACAGATTTTACCAAAGTCATAAAGAAGTTGCACTACTATATGGCTAGTAGTGGATTAACTCGTCAATTATGTTTTGTCTCTGCCTATTCAGATGACTCATAGATCCGATAAGTTAGCTCAGTCGTACATAAAGAAAATCTTATTTTTACAAGGAGTACTAGAACCTATCGCTTCAGATAGAGACTTCAAGAGTACCCCTAGATTTTTAACTAACTCCCAAAAGGAGTTAGACACGAGATTGAGCCTTAACATAGATGTCCACTCACAGGCAGAAGGGCGATCAAAGGGACAATATGAATGTTTAAGGATACGATAGAACACAAGTGTTAAACCAAGATGCAAGTGAGAACGTATTGTACCACTTGGTAAGTTTACGTACGACCATAGCTACCAAATAACGATCAATGTAGCCTTATGAGGCGTATTGCGAAAAGAAGTATTGACCACCACTTTATTGTAACAAAGTAGGTGAGCAAAGGTAAAAAGTCCTGACGTTGTAAATGAAACGATTAAGATATCTGCTAACGAGGCAAAGAATAAGAAAAGCTCGTGATGTATAAAAATCTTACTGATGTACGCCGTAAACCCGAACCGCATTCTTGAATGCGGAATTAAAGTTTCTTAAGATTTCTCCATCTAGAGGAATTATAAGTTTAGATACAAGAATGTTGAGATCACGTTTTATAGAACCTTACGAGCTCCTAGCAATGATAGCCTAGTAGCTATAGCTTGGTACTTCCACCACATTTGGGGGAAAGTACGAAATGTTTTTTTTCCACGTGTCGCAGTTAAGGAAATACGAAAATGACCCAATTCTCGTAAACCAACATGATGACATGACCTTTGACTCAGATGGGTTATGATGAAAATCTACGACTAATTTGATCGTACGATTCAACGATTAAAGAAGCAAGTTTGGGTCTTATAATGAAAGTCCAATGGAAGAACCATGGACGCAAGAAAAGCACATAGAAAGTTATGATGTTATGATGTTAAGATACCCATACTTTATGAGGTATGCAAATTTCGGGACGAAATTTCTTTTAAGGGGGGTAGGATGTAATACCCCGCAGAATTAAATGCCTAATTACGGTATTTAAAAACCGTAAATCAAAGCTTTCGCTGAGATATTCAATCAGAATGATATCGAATAATGACTTCGATTAATTACGAAGGAATGAAATCCTATTTTATATTCACTGAGAATTGTGAATTAAGGAATAAAAGTATATGAAGTATATCGGCGAGATTATTTTAACGTCGATCGCGATCGATAGTTAAAATTCATGATATTTTCTAAGCAATTAAGCTTAGAATTAAATTCCATTATTAATGGAATAATGTAATAAAGTGATGACGACCATTTCGAGATGAGTCGATAATGAACGTTTCGCAACGTTTTCAAACGTTAACGTTTTGAGATGAAATGAAAAGCGTTTTAATCGATCAAGAAATTATAGGAATTAATTTCCTATGATTAGTATATGTAATTAAAGTATTATTTATCATTAAATCAATGCTAGATCATCAAGATTTGATAGTGACCAATTTTTCAAACGTTTGAAAACCCTAATTTTCGAACTCGATTTTTATAGCATAAAATAATGCCATTAATTTATCCTATGATATTATTTATCATCTAAACTATATGTCATAACATATATCAATGTTTGGAATGGAAAATAAAATTTGGACCCTTTGCCATAGTGTAATAGCCGAGAGCTATATACACATATATACTAAGCACTTATTTGTTGATTTGTCCTATTGCATGTATCTACTATATGACAATGTGATTAATTATAACCTAACTAAGCAATTAAAATAAGATATATGTGTGTGCATCGTGTATGTGGGTGTGTGTGAAGAGGTGTGCATGTGTGTTGTCCATAGGCATGAACTATGGGTGACAAATGTCACCCATAAGCAACCACCCCACCCCCACACCATTTCAGTCATCCTCCCTCTCCAAACTGAAGCACCTCAGCCCCAAACCCATCACCAAAGTGTAATGTACACTCTCCAACTATCCATCCTCTCATCCCTCTCGTCTCCCCATTTCTCGACCAAGCCGAGGTATTGCCATGGATCAAGGCTCAACCGGAGTCATGAGATCCGTCGCACCTCCATCTCTCTCTCAACCTTGTCAAATTCTGATCCAAGGTAAAGGCCCTATAACCATAAGTTTATTTTGGTCAAGATATAAACATGCATGTTCATCAATATGCTTGAATGTGTTGGGTCTATGCTTGAAAGTGATTGCATGTTGATTACCTGGACGAACAGCAACTTCACGAATTTATTTGACTAAGTTACAGTGGTCCGATGATTGTAAAATTTTAATATGTTGAAATTATATGTGTCTAGTATTCCTCTGTAAAATTTCAAGTCCATCCAACATGATTTTCTATTTTAATCGTATTTTTCGAAAGCATCACGCAAATCTGTGAAATCTCCGTGTTCATCACCCATAGTCCGTGTCTTTCGTTTTAAGTTTGGCTAATGATAAAACTATGAAATTTGGCAAAAACATAATTCAGCATGTTTAGAAGATGTATGTAAATTTTCAGAATTTTCTAAAAAGTTTTAATATTTATTCCAGATTTTACAATTAAATGCACAAAACTGTCATGGGAGTGATAGCTTGTGGTAAAATATTTTTAACTCCCAATCTGTTGTGAATCATTGAGTGAGGATTTTTCTGGATTAAACTAGACTTAAGTGGCTTTTCAATATGATTGGTTTCATTCCCAGATTCCTTATAATGAACTCACGGTGAATTTTTGAAGTTGATACATTACAGTAAAATGTTTTGGACAAACTGCCTTAGTGAATTTTTCATATAATAGGCTGTTCGAGTATGACTTTTACGTAAGATGTGCAAGCCATTTGTAGTCCGATTTGGACTTGGGTTTCTTCATAAGAAATGCTCCCCACCATGTCTAGTTATGATCTGGAAAGTTTTATCCCAAACCAAGTTTTATAGGTATACCTTTCATCGACCCAAAGTCACCTACTGGAAACTGTCCATTTCATCTAGTCAACTTTGAGCTTATGTATTTCTCGACGTGTCAGATATTTTCCAGTATGGTCTTCATGAAATATGTAGTACTTGTTACAAGGTTTCGAAATTGGTAGCCTGCAGCCATTTTGGAATTGTGAGTCAAAAGTTACGAGCCTCATAAACCCCTCGTCGCTAAGCTAAAACTGAAAATTTTGAAAATTTTCTAAGTATAGAAGTCAGTTTGAGTTGCCCACTTTGAGACCCTATATCTTCAGAACCACGACTCTTTTGGATTTAATTCCTTCTTATAACTTGTAGTACATGTTTAGAGGTTTCAGAATGTATCTTTGTGCGACCATACGATTCTGAATCGAGAGTTATGGATCGTCAAAGTACGTCACTTGGGTTGTTTCAAGCTGTTTTTGCTGAAATTAAACACTTGAAATTTGACTAAGTGTTGGAAACCCCTATGTGAAGTATGCCTTATGTGACTAACATGCTATTAATCGATGCATTCATTATGTTATGTCGCAAGGTACGATAGAGCATTATAAGATGTACGAATTATGATAAAACATCATGATACGATATTATTACGGGAGCATGCCCTAACATGAACCATTTGAATAGGTGCTTCCTACATGCTCAATTGAGTGTATATCATACCTTGATATACGCTATAGTAGAAATATGGATTCTAAGACTCGATGGATAGTTTCTACTCCAGAACTTCAAGGCCAAGAATAGATAGGCTAAGTCTGGGACTTACAGTCCAAGAAATCGATTTAGACAATCGATAGTCCAGGTGGGCTTTACTCTACTCAAAAATAAAATGCTTCTGAAATATTTATTTACGATGCTTATTTCAACTGTTTACAAGATTACCTGCCAAAATGTTTATGTTTTTTGTATGTATCCTATCCATGAGATATTATGAGATGCTATAAAATGTTATGAATGTTGTTGGGTCGCTCCCAACTTATGAATGAAAATCGATTTCGGATCTTGTGCCGGAAGGACAATACCTGGCTATGATTAACGTGTACACCTAAGGTGACTGTGTGTTGTAAGGACAATTTACGGTCGGTCACGGCGTCGTAGAGGGAGGCCTCCTTCACGACGTTCGACTATGATGATATGACGAAAGGATGTTAAGGGATATGGATCATACACACCAGAAAAATGCCCGCCAGCGATGATTTTATGAAATGATGAAAATATTTTAGTAAGCAAGGCATTTTCAACTAAAACCCTTGTGTCTTACCATGATGTTGTAGGAAAACGATGTTAACCCTCGCCCGAGGATCCATCTTGGGTGTTTAATTCACCATACATTGATTATAAACCTAGCATGCGTCTATATAATTAATTGCAACACGTTGGGTTTTTTCGTGTTTACCTTTGGATCCGCCGAGGTGGATCGAGCGGGATGAGCGGATTGAGCGGTCGAGACTCGTGCTTTGACCTTCCGGACATATCCCGGTTGCCCAATCTCCAACGTCGGTGAGGACGATCTATGGAGAATGCTTCGAAAATCACCCAATGCTCTAAGATGGCTCTGAAAATCTCTCCCAAGAACTACGGAATTTGAAATTATGTGTGGGATTAATGAGCATTCATCTCATACCTTATATTTATAATGCACTACCTTAATCCTATATGGAATATTACCATAATCCTATATGGAATATTACCATAATCCTATATGGAATATTACCATAATCTTAGGATTATTTCCATACTCTCAGGATTATTTCCATACTCTCAGGATTATTTCCATACTCTCAGGATTATTACCATAATCTTATATGGAAAGGATCTATGCATATACCATAAATATAATTATATCCTTGTGGGATAAAGAGAATAAAATCTTGCCATAGAGATATAGGGACCGATTTTCTTGCTAAGCTATGGGCTGGATGGGCCACCTGAGGATCAAATGCGAGGAATAAAGATGGGCCTCAAATAAATTAATTATCTTATGTTCACCGAACATAAATTAATTTATAAACATTCGATCATGCCACTAGAGAAAGAATGTGACTTACCCTTTATTACCGAAGTTGAGTCGGGCTTGCACTTAGACATTACGAATCCCGTATTTAAGATATCGAACGTCCATTAATCATTTATAGCAATCATCGCTTAAAACGATTAATAACTTCATTTCCTTAAGTAGTACCACTCAACCTTATTATTGTACTTGAGCTAACTCAACTGCGGGGTTTAGTACAATAAACCTTTGAGCTCCTTAAGGGGCGTCATCATCCTTAACGGATACGGTGACTCGTCTGAGATAACTAGCGTGACATACAAGATCGCCACCACCCAAGATGCGGAGAATCTTGGGTTAGAACATATAACCCTCACTCATAACAAGTCAAAGTGATGGTCGAAGAACTCATACTCACCTAATACCTTATCGAGGTTTAGATTATCGTAAGTCACCGAGATCTTGGTTCTTCACGACGGTCGAAAGAAGAACTCATCTCATCTGTGATCCTTCAATACGTCGAGACGTGCCAGCATAGACAAGCAACTAAGTCAAGTCACTTATCTCTATCTGCAGCCTAAACCGACAACTCGCCCTTAAGTCGTCTCGTTTGTGAAACTTTTATATCTCATTAAGCTCGACCAATCATACGGACTTACGTGATCTTCTACACATCGTATGATCTAACTTATATATGAGATAAGGGACACGATATATGCAATCAAGTATTCAAATCGGATAGGAGATTGTAATAGTGGTAACAGAAACATTGTATACAAGCTCAACCAAAGCGCTTTCGATATACAAACCAACAATCTCCCACTTATACTAAAGCAAACTTTTAGTATACAATGTGTCTTTCTACTAGCTATTACAAACAACCATCACTTTGCTTCTCCCACTTATACAAAAGTTTCCTTTCTAAGTGGGTGCCATCAAGCGCAATCCAAGTCCTCTAACGTCCCGGCGTAGACTTATTGCGGCGTGCTTTAGTGAATGGATCCGCTAGGTTATCCGTCAGTATCAATCTTTGCAATCAAGACGCCCCTCGTCTAACGATTTCTCGTATGACATGGTACTTTCTCTATATGTGTTAGGTTACCTGTGGGTGCGTGGTTCCTTCGAGTTTGCCATTGCACCCGAGTTATCACGGTAAAACTATGATACTCTTGAGCAAACCGGTACCACATCTAGATCCTCGAGGTAGTTCTTGAACCATACCGCCTCCTTAGTAGCCTTGAGCGGCTACATGTTCGCTTCCATGGTAGAGTCCGCAATGCATTGCTTTGCACTCCGCCAGATCTGGCTCCACCTCACAAGGTAAACACATAGTCCGAGGTAGACTTATTCTTATCACGGTCACTTGGAAATCCGATTCAGATAACCCAAAGGCATTAGACTATCGCATGGTAAACCAGCCTATAATCTCGAGTCCTTTTCGTGTACTTGAGTATATGCTTTCTGCGATCCAATGTGCTTGTCCGAGGTTAGATCGATATCTAACTACTATGCCTTCTTGCCAGATATCGGGCCTCGTGCGTAGCATTGCATACATGAGACTTCCTACGGCGGAAGCGTAGGGAACTTGTCTCATTTCCTCTATCTCCTTTGCGGTCATAGGCGATCGCCCTTTAGATAAAGGAATGCCATGTGCGAAGGTAGCAATCCTTTCTTGGCGGTCCGCATACTAAAGCAGTGATCAAAAGATCAATGTAAGGCGCTGAGATAAGCTCAACATTTTTCTCTTGCGATCTCGGTAAACCTTGATCCCAAGAATGTACGCTTCATCTCCTAAGTCTTTCATTTGAAAGCCGATCGGATAGCCAACTCTTTACGTCGATAATGACTTCACATTGTTGCCAAATAGAAGAATGTCATCTACGTAAAGTGCAAGAAATACCACATTACCGTTGACATCTAACCGATACACAACTCTCGCTAGGCAATGGGTAAATCCATAGGACTTTACCACCTCGTCAAACGTAAGTTTCATGATCTTGCATCATTGTCTTGTATCGCCTCGTTGTTAGTCCATGGGTCGATTATTGCTGCTCGTTTTACGACTAAATCGACGATTCACCCACGAACATAAATCGCTCGGGTTGACGAACAACCCTCCCACTGACGAGGTGCTATAGACATAATGACAACGGTGGGTGCGATAACTTGTGGTTCTCTATCTTGCACAACTTGCGTGTAGGTACCACTTGACGGTCGGTATCTCTAGTGGAACTCGACCCACTTCAATTTCTTGAAGTATCGGTGTCGATCCTCCCACTAGACTCGACATCTCGCACCTTTGGCTAATCGGTGGTGGAATACGATCATCTTCTAATTCTTGAAGAATGATTTCAACTTTGGACTTATGATTTTCATGTAGTCCTCTTCTAAGAATCGAGCATTAGTCTAATAATGACCTTCCGATCCTTGGGACTATAGAATAAACCACCTTCGTTCCTCTAGGATAGTGATAAACGACCTGCGTCGAGATCTAGCCTCCAACTTGTCGCCTTCTTGTTCGACACATGCCGGATCGCTCTATATCCTTATGTGGTTTAAAGCGGGCTTGCGCCCAAACCACAACTCGAAAGGGTCTTTTCGACCGACTTGGGCGGTACTAGATTTAGCAAGTATGCCATAAATCTCTAAGGCATATCCCCCGAGCGAAATAAGCAATGTAGTATAACTCATCATAGATCTAACCATTTCCAAAAGAGTCCTATTTCTTCGCTCGACACACCATTTTGTTGTGGTGTGCCCGGTGAAGTCTTGTTTGGGATGTAATCCCACACTTCACTAGATAGTCCATAAACTCGTTCTTGAGGTATTCGCCACCGCGATCAGACCCATGATGACTTGATACTCTTACCTAGCTTCGCTCCACTTCCGCCTTAAACTCTTTGAATTTCTCAAAGCATTCGGACTTGCGGTGAAGCGGTATATGTATCCGTACCTTGAGTAATCGTCAATGAAAGTGACAAAATACTGCACCCTCCACGAGCTTGTGTGGACATAGGTCCACACGTGTCGAATGGACTAACTCCAACATTTCTTTGGCTCTATAACCCTTCGCTTTGAAGGGTGCAGTCGACATCTTACCTTCTATCACAGGATTCGCAGACCGGGGCGGGAGCAACCGTGAGTGAGACCCAACGCCCATTCTTAGCCGTCTTTGGATCCTATTTAGATTGATGTGACCTAATCTAAGATGCTTGAGAGAAAAGTAGAGTCATCTTCATGAAGAAAACTTTCTTTTTAGGGTTTGATGAAGATGCAACATAGTTATAGGTATTATGTTTTGCGAGAAATAGTATAAAGCGAATTATATAAAGTGCCAACACAGATAACCGTCATTTCTTATGATAGAAATACCACTATCAAAAATAATGAATATCCATGAGTAAATAATTTGAAAGCAGAAACTAGGTTCATGAAAATCCGGCACATATAAAACGTCTTTCCAAACTAAAACCGTTGTCCCAAAACATAAAGAAACATCTCCAAGCGCAACGACTTCGACTTTCGCGTTGCCCATGGAGATCGTTATCTCGCCATCAAACAGCCTCCTTGTCCGCAGGAACCCCGCAAGGTGTAACAAACATGATCGGTTCGCCCGTATCTACTACCCAAGAATGGGTAGAACAAGTCGCTAAACATGTTTCGTTACTAAAGCAAATGGCGTACCTTGAGCTTGAGCATAGGGCACTTGGCCTTCCAATGCCCAGTCCCACCGCACTTGAAGCACTTGCGCCTTCTCCTTGGCTTCTTCAAGCCTCCGTGGCAACCATGTTCTTGTTCCCATTACTCCCACTATTTGCCTTGCCTCTACCACCTTTGGCACCCATTTTTCTATTTCCATTTTGCGATGAAAATTTTGGGCCCTTAGATGTGCTAGCAAGAGCATGTGCTCCTTTTCCCATAACTCCTTCCGCAGCAACGAGATCATTAAGCAACTGACTAAGTGTAAACTCGGTCTTGCTCATGATCGCATTCACGCGAAAGTTCTCAAAAGACTTGGGCAGTGTATTGAGGATGATATCGACCTTGGCTTCGCCGTCAATACCTCCTCCCAACTGATCAAGACTATCCATGAGATGAGTCATGTGGGAGACATGTTCATGGACCGAACTTCCTTCTTCCATCTTACACGCCAAGATCTCTCTCATTGTGTGGAAGCGGACTGTCCGATCCGACTGCCCAAACTTACTCTCGAGACTTGACCAAATATCAGTCGCGTCGCCATCGATCGATGTTTGCCGCAAGCCTTTGGACATCGTAGTCATCATATAGCATTTAGCCATATTGTTTGACTTATTCCAAAGTCCTTGACTCGATTGCTCATTAGTCGATCGTCGATGGGGCATCGGGTTTAGGAGTAGTGAGAACAAACATGTGTTCTTCAAATGATAAGAACATATTCCATGTTTCGTTTCCACTCGATAAAATTTGGACCGGATAACGGATTTTGTGCGAGCATATTGATAATCGGCGTAGAGACATATCTCGAAGCGATAATGTAAAACACATAAGCATACGATCGCAAATAATTCGTAACAATAATATTGTAACCTTTTGATAAAACAATATTAATTGAAACCTCCAATCGCCCAAGGAATCCCACATGCAAGCCCACGCGTGTGGGCGTTACATGAACCCCTCGACCGGACTAAAATATACCTTTTAGTCGTTTAATTTCAATCCATGTCAACTTATCCTTATGACAAATGAAATTAATGATTGGACCTTACTAGACCACATCACTATCACAAGAAGGGACTTGGCGGAAGTTGTACTTGAGGTGATGTCTAAGCATTGACCACAATTTTAACGTAAAGAAGATGAATTCTTAGAATTGGTATACTCACTCGGACCATACCGCTTCCAATTCAAATTCTTTTGTTATCTCATTTTATATCTATCACTAGAGAACTTATGAAAATCGCATATGCAAGCCCGCGTGTGGGCGTTTACATGAAACTCCCACTTCTCAATAGATTTAAAATGTTTTATTTAGAAATCTCATCTAACAAACTTATGATAAAGTGCAAGCAAGCCACGCGCGTGTGGACGTTTACTCACAAGTCGTCTCACTTTGTTTAGAGATCAAAAGTGGAGGTCTTGACATTTTAATTTGAAAAATTAATTTGTCGGGTTGCTTGCTTAGTCTTTTATTCAAAAGGTTTGTCCATGCGAGATCACGTAATCGTAGCATGCTTTTCTATAGAACTCAACATGTAAAACATGCTCGCAGTAATTCTAAAATATGCTTGATAAACGCGATAAACCTAGCATGCTTACTATGCGCATCCAATTCGTAAAACACTTAAGGTTTGTCAACGTAATTTAAACATACATAACATACTCTGCATAATTTAAACATCCACGACATGCATATGAGCGATAAAATAAAATAAAAGCGTTCATCGCGGCCCAATCGTGAAACACTGCACATTTAAATCTAATCTATTACATAGATTTACAAAGTACGATATTTAAACTTGAAAGGCCTCGCGTGCAGGCACGGACGGATTCAACAATTGGGCCTCGCGTGCGGGCACGCGGGCCGAATTTCTGGAAAAGCAGTGCGGGCGGGTCGGCCCAAAATGTCTTGGGCAGCGCTAGGCAAAAAGCCCGCCGCCCGACCACGCCGCTTTGCCTGCGCGCTCTCATGGGCTGCCTCGCGGTCGCTAACGCGACCGCGACCCGTCGAGCACGCAGCGTCTTGCCACGCCCCAAGCGCCGAGCGTCCGCCGAGACATCGTCGCCGCCCGGCCATACCTCGCGACCGCGAGTCTGCTCCATGGCCGGGTTTCGCGCTGTGACAGCGCCGTCGCCCGCTAGCTTTCGACGCCGCTGCCTCGCGGGTAATCCTCGCGACCGCATGAGTTCGCTCGCTAAGCGCCGAGGATCTCGCGAGCGAGCCGCTCCCGTCGCCCGTAGCCCTCGCGATCGCCCTAGCGACCGCGAGACTCGCTTCATGAAACCACCGCAGAGGCGGTAGAGAACCTGTTCTTCCCGTCGTTTCGTTCTTCGTTCGTTCGTCTTCGTTCTTCTTTTCGGATAAGATTTACATAAAAAATCTAATCTAACCACGGATTTTCTCGTGGTGTAAAAACAAAACCAACAAAACAAGCGAGCCACGATGAGCGACAAATCCTGATTATAATAGCGCGCGTAATAATCAAGCGTGAATTAATCCAGCGAGCCAAGATTCGATCCGGGCTCGATACCAGTGTAGGAAAGCGTATGTTAACCCTCGCCCGAGGATCCATCTTGGGTGTTTAATTCACCATACATTGATTATAAACCTAGCATGCGTCTATATAATTAATTGCAACACGTTGGGGTTTTCTCGTGTTTACCTTTGGATGCGCCGAGGTGGATCGAGCAGGATGAGCGGATTGAGCAGTCGAGACTCGTGCTTTGACCTTCGGGCTGTATCCGGTTGCCCAATCTCCAACGTCGAGTGAGGGCGATCTATGGAGAATGCTTGGAAAATCACCCAATGCTCTAAGATGGCTCTCGAAAATCTCTCCCAAGAACTACGGAATTTGAAATTATGTGTGGGATTAATGAGCATTCATCTCATACCTTATATTTATAATGCACTACCTTAATCCTATATGGAATATTACCATAATCCTATATGGAATATTACCATAATCTATATGGAATATTACCATAATCTTAGGATTATTTCCATACTCTTAGGATTATTTCCATACTCTTGGGATTATTTCCATACTCTCGAGATTATTACCATAATCTTATATGGAAAGGATCTGTGCATATACCATAAATATAATTATATCCTTGTGGGATAAAGAGAATAAAATCTTGCCATAGAGATATAGGGACCGATTTTCTTGCTAAGCTATGGGCTGGATGGGCCACCGAGGATCAAATGCAAGGAATAAAGATGGGCCTCAAATAAATTAATTATCTTATGTTCACCCGAACATAAATTAATTTATAAACATTCGATCATGCCACTAGAGAAAGAATCTGACTTACCCTTTATTACGAAGTTGAGTCGGGCTTGCACTTAGACATTCTGAATCCGTATTTAAGATATCGAGCGTCCATTAATCATTTATAGCAATCATTCGCTTAAAGCGATTAATAACTTCATTTCTTAAGTAGTACCACTCAACCTTATTATTGTACTTGAGCTAACTCAACTGCGGGGTTTAGTACAATAAACCTTTGAGCTCCTTAAGGGGCGTCATCATCCTTAGCGGATACGGTGACTCGTCTGAGATAACTAGCGTGACATACAAGACGCCACCACCCAAGATGCGGAGAATCTTGGGTTGGAACATATAACCCTCACTCATAACAAGTCAAAGTGATGGTCAAGAACTCATACTCACCTAATACCTTATCGAGGTTTAGATTATCGTAAGTCACCGAGATCTTGGTTCTTCACGACTCAGGAAAGAAGAACTCATCTCACTGTGATCCTTGATACGTCGAGACGCGTGCCGGCATAGACAAGCAACTAAGTCAGTCACTTCTTATCTATCTGCGGCCTAAACCGACAACTCGTCCTTAAGTCGTCTCAATTTGTGAAACTTTTATATCTCATTAAAGCTTGACCAATCATACGGACTTACGTGATCTTCTACACCTTTGTATGATCTAACTTATATATGAGATAAGGGGACACGGATATATGCAATCAAGTATTCAAATCGGATAGGAGATTGTAATAGTGGTAACAGAAACATTGTATACAAGCTCAACCAAAGCGCTTTCGAGATACAAATCCAACGGATGTTGGCGGTGTAATTCAAAGAAAATAAAATGTTTTGGCATGAGTCCACTGAGTGCATTCTTGTACTCGACCGCATGTTTGTTTTAAATGTGCGAGTTGAGCGGATGATGGATGGGCGGTGTTGAGCAATAAGAATGTTGTCATTGAAATGTTTTATACCTTGATTGTACATCGTCATATGTACATATCACATGTCTTCCATTGCAAGAACCTAAATTATGTAATATAGTCGAGAATATAAATGACATATGTATTACGTTTATTGTTAAAAAGAGTCTCCTTGTATTTTTGTCCTGTTTAGAGTTATAGTCCTGTTAATCCGTTACTTAGGATTTAAGGGGCTGTGACAATCCGCTCACCCGGGTTATCACGAGTGTGGTCGTGACAGTGGTATCGAGCGGTTGCTCTTTGAAACTCAATTCCTTCTAAAACTAAGTCTAGATTGAGTCACTAGACTTCTAGAAAATCTACTGGCTATTCTCAACACTCCATCACATCGAGCTCAACTGGGAAAAGGTAACTAGTTTCTTTTGAACTTACAAAGTGAAAAATTTTATATGATGATCAAATTTGAAAAGATTTTTGAAGTAAAAGGAAAAGGAAAGTTGTAATGTGATGATGATTGAAATGAAGAATTATGAGTAAAATTTTCAAAATTTCTAAATATTGAAATTAAATAGTAATGATATGAAGTGGTTAAATTGAAATGTATGTTTGAAGCGAATCATGGTGATTAAAGGCGAATGTATGAAAGCGAGATGATATGTACAAATATGTATGAATGAACTATGATGTTGTTTGGATGTTATGTTTATGAATTATGAAATCTATGGTGATAACAAAGTATGCTATTCTTTTGAGAAGAGCGTGAGCGATATAGGAAGTATGTTCACATAATGAAAGAATACAAAAGAATGATAGGAAGCATGAATGTGTTCTTAATTCTGTTTTGAGCGACGAGATGGAACATAAAGATGATTGAGAACAACGTTGACCATGAAGAATGAAGAAGGTGGATATCGTATCACAGTTTTAAAGTAAGCGATCATAACCATAATTTCAACATGCGTGACCGCTGACCGGGATTTCAGAATGATAAGCATCAATTTGAAGACATGGACGTAATAGTTATACTACGTCGGCAGCAGCCATAGCGTGCATAATGTCGTTATCGGCATCTTCTCGAACGTTGCTACAATCGTGAAAATTTTCTGCACTGCGCAGTAAATTTGCTGTTAATCGTACTCCTTGATAAAACTCCGTTTACGCATGGTTTTCGCCTGCGTATTCCTAATATTCTGAACTTTATATGTTATGAAGGACAGAATCTCTTTTCCATCTCCGAATACAGTAGAGTCTGGTTAAAGTTTAGCTCGAGTTTTAGATAGAGCAAAGGAATCTATAATACCTCATGTAGCTTAACGTAGTAATAGGAGTTTTGTTTACTAGGTAGAGTAAGAATGTCTGGTTATAGGTTGAATAGTTCATCCTAGTTGATTAATCGAAGTACTAAGCTACCCTATCTGCTATCGGATATTAGTAGTGTCTAACGGTTAGTTTTGATCGTGACAGATGGAGGAAATGCGTTACATTGCTAGGAGGAGGATAGTACGACCCGACTCACGAGGAGACTATCCGTATTCTGGGAAATTTGGATGTGTGCGGCGAGGATTTAGGAGAGTTTCGATGTACTATTTTAGACTATGGAGGAATCTTTAGAGTATATGGCGTGACGGACTACGATGGCATTAAACGTCTTCTTACTATACTTCCATGTGATTGGGAAGATTATGCTCGTGAAGTTTACGGAGATTACATTTACCGTGCGGTTGGAGGATATGACTTGATAGGCGATCTACCGGGTTCATGACCATCGGCGTATGTATATAGCATCTATGGCGCAGCACCGAGAGGACCTTATCTCCTCCACGGGAGTATACATGGCGTGATGAGTCACACGGTGGACACCGAGGTTCCCGGATAGTTGACCCGGTGGTACCTCGATATCGGATTGATGAGGCGAGCTTGTTCGAGCACGGAGCGGCCTGACACTAGAGCTTTGGGAGCCCTGTTTTCCCACCTCGATTTTTGGACACCGGTGCGTTCATCATCTCCGCCTTTACCACCGATGGCAGCACCCTTACCGCCAACCGAGAGTTTCCGTCAAGACGGCAGGGATTAGTGTGACGGTACTCTTGATGGGTATAACCCCATCCATGACAGCTACAGTTCCGATTCGTGTGGATTATGGTCCACTGCGGGACATCCCGATGGTTGAGAGTAATGGAGCTGGACCCTCTAGAGTATATGGCCAGGGTGATGACTCGGACGAGGAGGAAGAGGATCCTGAGGAGGATGAGGAAGATTCGAGGAGTTAATGTTGATATTGATGTTGATGTAAAAATTTGAAGGATTGTGTTATCTATTTTATGTATGTTTTATTTATGCTTTTGAAGAATTTGAACAGTGGGGGAAATGGATTTTTGTAAGGCTATAAAGCCATTGTGCATGACTTTTAATTTTGTAAAGCCTTAAGGGCGATATGTGAATGGCTCTTTTCTTTTGAAATGTTTTGAAAGCAAGCATGTAAGTAATCCTTGATGTAAGGACTTTTGTTTGCAAAGTACTTTATCTATGGTGCTTTTGCAATTATATGTATATATGACCCGAGAGGGCTTTTGCAACAAATTTATGTATGACAAGAATGAAATGTTTTATTTAAGTTATCGTTTCTAAAAAGGCAAAATGAAATTTGTACATATTCAAGTTATAAAATGATGCATGATGCTAATGATATATTTTACACAATGAATACCTCCTAGACAAGACCACGAGCAGTAAGGGCGGGCGCACCTAGGAGGAGGTAGAACTCACGAGCATGAAGAAAGGCTATACCTCAACCACCTCCACCTCAACCCCGACCACAGGATAGAGGAATTATTCTTAAGACAAAACCCTCCTACTTTCAATGGGAAGGTAGTCGGAAGATCTTGAGCAGTGGATGAGAACTATCGAGAGAATTTTCACATTTCTAAGGTGCAAAGCCAAGAGAGACTATCATCGTAGCCTTCGGTTAAATGGACTGCGATTTACGGTGGGAGGCCGAAGAAAACTTTCACGGCAGAGCGGATGGAAGAATTGACATGGGAAGATTTTAAAAGGAAGTGTATGATAAGTATGTGCGAAAAGTTACAAGAAGAAGAAGGAACATGAATTTTCTTGTTAAGCGTGAAAAGATGTCGGTAACGATTACGATCGCACATTTTGCGAAATGTCTAGATATGCTTTGGATCAGTGGACACGAATTTAAAGATGGCGGAAAAATTTAGATCGGGGTTAAGGCTAGAAATCGAGAATGTCTCTCATTTGGTCTTGGAGACATGACTTATCTGAGGCTCTTACACGAGCTTTGGACATTGAGGCGACAATGCAAGATGATAAGTCGGCATCGGCTCGGATGCGAGAATACCATGGACAGAGGAAAGAAAATGGGATACTAGTTTTAGTAACAAAGAGCAGGGAAACTTTGAAAACAAAATAACAAACAACAATGGCAAGGAACTCAAGCAAGTCGAGGCGAGGATGGAGGAAGCCAAGCATTTATTCCTCCAACAAGGGACCACAAAACAACGAAGGGCTCTTGGTGTCCAAAATGCCGGAAGATGCACACGGAATGTGCATGGCGGGCGTGAAACTGTTTTAGGTGTGGTATGAAAGGACATTATGCAAACTTTTGTCCGGGTTACGTTCAAAAACAATCGAAGGTCGAACCAACCGGTAATGTCCAACCGAGAGCTATCAATTTCAGCCCCAACCTCAATAAAGAACTACGGCCGCAACAATGGCAACAACCTCCACAACAATCTGCAGCAGACCACAACAACAAATACAACAACAAGAAGTGGCAACCATCCCAAAGAACGAAGACTACAACCACTACAAGCAGCGTCGGAGGCAGCGGCTGCGGACAACGACAACGGCCCGGCAAAGGCAAGCACCACGTCAGCCGCAACTACCTCAAGCTAGGGCGTATGCTTTGCACCGGCGACAAAACGAACAGGACCAGGGAAACCTGGCAGGTATGGGAATCCTTCTCAACATGCCTGTTATAGTATTGTTCGATACGGGTGCTTCGCACTCCTTCATAGAAAAATCATGCGTAGATCTGTTGGGACTTAGTGCTATAAAAGCAAATCAGGATATGAGAATCTCTTCACCTATAGGAGGATTATGGATTACACATTTACGCTCGAACCTAGAGTTGAACTTAGGATCACTTAGGGTTCTGGCAAATAATTTGAACATAATACCCATGGGTGACGTAGATATAATCCTAGGAATGGTGGTTGGCTGCAAACCACTCCACGATTCTTTGCAAGGAAAGGAAAATATCATTTCATTTTCCTGGACATGAAGCAACGCATTTCCATGGAATTAGCATGGGAAAGAGAGTCCCAATTGTGTCCGCATTGAAGGCGAGGAAAATGATGAATAAGAAAGGATACCATGCTTTTCTCGTTTATCTGAACGGAGAAGAAAAGCAGGAACCGAAGGTAGAAGACATAGAAATTGTCAGGGAATTTCCAAATGTATTTCCTAAGGATCTACCAGGATTACCTCCTGATAGACAATTAGAATTTACCATCGACTTGGAACCAGGATCGGCTCCAGTGTCAAAGGCACCCTACAGAATGGCCCCAAAGGAATTGGAAGAACTGAAAATCCAAATCCAAGAATTGTTGGACCTAGGTTTCATTAGACCTAGTGTTTCGCCTTGGGGAGCGCCTGTATTGTTTGTTAAGAAGAAGGATGGATCTTTAAGGATGTGTATAGACTATCGAGAGTTGAACAAGATGACGCTCAAGAACAAATATCCTTTACCAAGAATCGACGATTTGTTTGATCAATTGAGAGGAGCAAGGCATATTTTCAAAAATCGACCTCAAGTCAGGATACCATCAACTCAAGGTACGACCTGAAGACATAGCTAAAGCGCATTCGAACAAGATATGGCCATTATGAATTTGTAGTTATGCCGTTCGGATTAACTAATGCACCGGTGTGTTTATGGACCTCATGAACCGAGTTTTCATCCGTACTTAGACAAGTTTGTTTTGGTTTCATAGATGACATTCTCATCTATTCGAAAATGAGGAAGACCATAAGGAACATCTAAGAATGGTGTTACAAACTTTGAGGAATGAAAGATTGTTTGCTAAGTTCAAACAAATGCAATTTTGGTGAAGGAAGTAATGTTCTAGGACACATCGTGTCTGCGATGGAATCAAAGTGGATCCGACTAAAGTGGGCGGTGCAAGAGTGGAATTCACCGCGAACTCGAATGAGATCAGGAGTTTTCTAGGGTTGGTGGTTATTATAGGAGATTCATTGAGTGATTCTCCAAAATAGCAAGACCAATGACCCAACTACTCGAAGGGAGTTAAGTACACTTGAATGAGGAATGTGAAGCAAGTTTCAAGAACTCAAAGAAAGGTTAACAAGTGCACGGTATTAGCGGTCCCATAATCGGATAAGGAATATGTGGTTTATCTGGCGCCTCGAAGAACGGACTAGGATGCGTCTTGATGCAAGAAGGAAAAGTAATAGCATACAGCGTCACGGCAACTTAGACCACATGAGCTGAACTACCCAACACATGATTTAGAATTAGCGGCGGTGGTTCATGCACCGAAAATATGGAACACCATCTCTACGGGTGAGATGTGAAATCTATCTGATCATAAGAGTTTGAAATACTTTTCGAGCAGAGAGATCTAAACATGAGGCGAGAAGATGGCTCGAACTAGTAAAAGATTACGACCGTGGTATTAACTATCACCCGGTAAAGCGAATGTAGTAGCCGGCGCTTGAGTCGTAAAATCAAACTAATTTGGGATATCTCCTTACCCAAGAAGATAAACTCATTGAGGAGTTCAGCAAATTAAGAATTGAATTGGTTGAACGACGAGAGGCGATCATGAATTGTATCGCTACACTCACCATGACACGATCTAAGAAAAGGATCATTGAGAAACAAAGGATGGAGGAAAAGTTAGAAAAGTTAAGAGGAAGGGTGAGGCGGCGAATTGGAAAATTTCGAAGCATCGAGATAATCTTTAATGTTCGAAGGAAGAATATGTTTTCCGATGATCTTTGAGATTGAACGACATAATGAGTGAGGCTCATGATACACCTTATACCGCCCACCGGCGATGCGAAGATGTACCAAGACCTAAAAGAAAAGTTACGGTGGGAAGGCATGAAGCGAGACATAGCTTCTTTGTAGAACGTTGCCTTGTTTGCCAACAAGTAAAGCTTTACACCAACGTCCCTACGGAAGTTACAACCGTTGGGTATACGAATGGAAATGGGATGAAATAACGATGGATTTCGTTCTGATTTACCAGTGTCTAGGAAAGGAAACACTACCATATGGGTAATAGCGGATAGACTCAACAAGTGCGCTCATTTTCTACCAATTCAAAATACATATGGGTGATAGACTAGCCCAATTATATGTAAAAGAAGTTATATGACTACATGGAGTACCAAAATCCATTACATCGATAGAGACTCCAAGTTTACATCGAAATTTTGGGTGAGCCTACAAAAGAATTGGGAACAAAGTTAAACTTGAGACAACATTTCATCCACAAACCGATGGGCAATCGAGAAGGACAATCCAAACCCTAGAAGATATCTTTGAGAACCAGTAATCTTGGATAGAGGTGCAAAATGGGAAGACATTTTACCTCTTATCAATTTACTACAATAATAGTTATCAGCGACGATTGATATGGCCCCATCTGAAGCTTTGTATGGCAAGAAGTGTAGATCACCACTTTCTTTGGGATGAGGTAGGTGAAAGGAAAATAATAGGGCCGAGCGGTGAATGAAATGATTGAAATCGTCCAAGCCATTAGGTAAAGAATCGAGGAAGCTTAAGATGAGCGAAATCCTACTGACGATACGCGTAAATCGAGCTGCATTTGAAATTGGAGACAAAGTATTTCTCAAAGTCTCTCCATCGAAAGGGATCACAAGATTTGGTGTGAAAGGAAAACTAAGACCCGTTTCATAGGACCATATGAGATCTAGAGAGAATAGGCTCAAGAGCCTATAAGTTGGCTCTTCCGCCAAACTTGGGAAATGTACATAATGTTTTCACGTATCTTAACTAAGGAAATATATACGATCCAAAACACGTGATCCGTCGAGACGACGTAGTTCTCAACTCGGACATGAGTTATGAAGAGGAACTGTCGCAATAATAGACCATAAAGTTCAACAACCGAGAAACAAATCAATTTATTTGGTCAGTCTTGTGGAATCACCACGGACAAGAAGAAGCTACGTGGGAACTAGAGGATACAGTGAAGGAACGATACCCCAGTTTATTCTTTTAAGGTATACAAATTTCGGGATGAAATTTCTTTTAAGGGGGGTAGGATGTAATAACCCATGAGCTTTAAAAGCTAATTACGGTCTTTAAAACCCGTAAAATAAAATTTTGCCGTGAAATCAAATCAGATATGAAATCGAATATGATTTCAATTATTTACATAGGAATGATTTCCTGTCACACATTCACTCAAACTTGTGAATGTAGGATTCGAAAGTTTTAAATTTCTATCGGTGAGTACATTTTAACGTCGAATGCATATCATCGTTGAAATGTCACTATATTTCCTAAGCAATCAAGTTTGGAATTATATTCCATTATTCTGGAATATTTTTAATAATGGGATTACAGTATTTACGACCATTTTAAAGATGAGTCGACACGTAACGTTTTGAGGCGTTTTCAAGCGTCAACGCGTTTAGAGATAAACGAGCGATGGTTTTAATGATCAAGAAACTTTAGGAAATTATTTCTTATGATATTTTTATGATATTACAGTACTAATAAGCATTTAATTAATGCTTGAACATTAGAATTAGTAAAATATCAAAACTAGTTTGAAAACCTAATTCTTGAAATTAGGGTTTTCTTCAAAATTTATGCCCTTTTAATTATCCTATGATATGATTATCATTTAAATCATATACCATGGTGAACATACCTATTAATGATGTGAAATAAAAATTTTAACCCATGGTTTAACCAAATGGCGATGGCCATTTTTCTTAATGCACAAGTTGAATTATTTTCTTCTCTTATGCTATTTAATTAACCTATGATATTAAATATCATCTAAATCATATACTATGATTTATATATCTATGATTAGCATGAAATAGAATTTTATCCTATAGTTTGGCCAAATGGCGAGAACTACCTATATATGTATACAAATTCTAATTGTCTTATTTATCTCACTCTTGCATGTATGTATCTATAATTCAGATTTTATAACAACAAATCTCCACTAATGATACATTTTAGCTATTTCAAGATAGTGTGTAAGACACTAATGATTGGGAACCCATTAGTGAATAAACTAGTATTAAAATGTGAAGGGTCTCTTGTGTGTATTGGGGGAGAGAGACCGAGATGGAGGAGGCTATAGGGGGTCTTGTTCAGTTTTTATTTCATTTTTACTCTACACTCAAACACTCCACTCTTACCTCTCTCCAAACCTCCCATCTCTCTCTCAAAACTCTTCTCCTTCTTCCCATTTTCCAGCTGAAACCGAGAGCTTCCTCTCCTCTCCAAGCTTCGATTTTTCTCTTCTCACCTCCATACAACACCTTAAAACCTTGTACTTGGTTCCATCCTTACATATCACAAGGTAGGAGTCGAATAGAAGCTTGTTGGTTCATGAAACTTTCGAAAATTTTCGAAAAGATGTCTAGTTCATTGCATGTGTGTTAGATGTTCTTTGTTGATGATATCTTGTTAATGCATGTGTATTGATGATAAGAGGTATGTAGATATGTGTTCTTGTTCTTGGAAATGAATTGCATGTGGGTTTTGACTTCAAAAATTTTCGAATCAATGGCTATAGTGTGTGCTAAGGATGTGTAGCAATGTGTTGTGAAGCTTTGAGCATGTTATAAAAATTCATTCAAATATATACGAAAATATATGGAATGACCGAGACCTATGCAAGGTTGTATGATTTGAATCTATGAATTATGATGTTATATATATGCATATGGTAGTATTTGAAAGATTTAAAAGGATCCATGCTATTTTCTTTTTAAAACCGAGAGCATAAGGATTTTAAGTGGGTGTATGATTTCATTTTTGTACATGCAATGTGATATTGTTGATTCAAGATGATACATATAAATTGTTTGGAAATTATGGAAAATTTTATCAATTATTTCAAAAATATCGAAACTATAGATGTGTATAAGTTAATGTGTGATTTTATTTAGTACATTCAATGCTAAATTATTAGCTTAGAATATGTTTTATGCATTCTATGTGTTATTGAAATTTTAAAAAAAATCAATTACCTACTTTATTCAAATAAACCAAGAGCTAAGCTCGATATGGTGATGAATAAATTGGTTTTGATAGTTGTTGTGTTGAAATGTTGCTATAATATGATTTATGTGCATATTATGATTTTGGAAAATTTTATAAAATTATTTGTTAAACATTATGAAAGTGCCGAGAGCTATGGAGTCAATTACATGATATAACATTGTTATATAGTGGATTATGTGACATAAATATGTCACGGACTAATGTTTGGACCTTGTGTTAATTTATTGGAATTTTAGAAAATTATTGGGCATTTATTTTAAAATGCGAGACCTTATAAAATAATAAGGTGACATTCGAAAATTTTTGGTTGATATTATGACATATTAATGACCATAGTGTATATTAATACACTATATAATATTAGAAAAAATTTAGACATTGTTTAGTAATTTTCATAATTCGAGAAATTCTAAAAATTTCTAAGGTTTTCTAATCCTTTTAATCAATTTTATTAATAAATTATATGTCTAATATTATTTTAGACATATTTGGAAATTATGGACAATTTTCGAAAATAATTGGTTGGTAAAACACAAAATAGCCGTGAGCTATTTTTAAAATTTGAATAAGGATTTTAAATCCTTAAATTCGTTATTTATAATGAATTATATGTTTAAAAATTATTTTTAAACATATTAAAACAGTTTATAAAAAGAAATCAATTAGAAATTGATTTTCGAAAGAATTTAATATTAAAGTATGACTTAGTAATTAAATTACTAAGAAAAGTCAAAATTGTTGACTTTTGAAATCAACGTACGAAATACGTTCGATAAATACGCTAATACGCGTAAGACGCATCAATTGCTAATGACATCACGTTGATATGAAAGGATTTCATATTTGAAGTCGTGAAATCGAAAAACGTGAGAAAACGTTGGACCATTTACCAAGAGGGGTAAATTGGTAATTTTCAACACATATCTCGTCTCTATCGAAGAACGAGAAATGTTAAGATGATACGCGTTTGAGAAACGAATTAAATTCATTAAGAATTGATTCACATCGATATGAAATATCGAATTTTATTATAGACTTTGTAAGTCTCGAATTACGTAAACGACGTACTAAAGCATCCTTTTTATATAAAGGTGTGGACGCTGACGCACCAGCTGGACGTTGACGAGTAAGGAAAACGTTAAAGACGATCAATAATTTCCAGGTGGGCTTTATTACTAAAACAGAACAACTTTGCTGCTCTTTTCAACTGTCCTTGTTTACAGTACTTTTCAACTATTGTTAAAATTGTTTAAATGATTACCTGCCAAATTGTTTATGTTTTGTGTGTCGTATCCTATCCATGAATGATGTGATGTTGTTGGGTTATCCCCAATTTGTGAATGAAAATCGATATCGGATCCTATGGGAGAACTTACACAGCTAGGATTAACGTGTACGATGATGTTGTGTCTTTGTCGTAGGATAATTCACGGTCGGTCACGGGTCGTCTGCGAGGCCTCCTTCACGACTTTCGACTATGATAATATAATGGAATGATGATAAGGGATATGGATTACGTTACACCAAGAAAATGCTTGGCAAGCAACTTTTATAAACTCGTGAAAATATTTTAGTAAGCCTGAGGCATTTTCAAATAAAACCCTTGTGTCTTACCGATATATATGGAAGAGTAATTCAATGAAAATAAAATGTTTTCGGCATAAGTCCACTTTGGGTACAAATTTTGTACTTAGCCCGCATGTTTGTTTTAAATGTGCGGGTTGAGCTCGGATCTTGATGATGGAGGAGTGTTGAGAAAGTCATTTGTCCTTGATGTTTGTTAGGAATGGATAACATTGAATACATATAAATCGTATATGTATTCACACACTTTCATTGCAACTCGAACTATTTTACCTTTATGTTGGATGTTAAGATATGTGAATTATGAAGCCCTTCAGATCGTAATATCCTTTGGATCTGTTGGCTTAAACCTTTGGATCCGAAATGTTATAAGTGTATGTTTCATCCTAAGTTCCATATTCTCATATGTTAAGTTTTATCGTGACAGTCTTACGAACCCATGAATACTATTCCTAGTAACAGTCCGCTCACCCCGGGTTATCCTGAGTGTGGTCGTGACAAATAATTATCCAAAAATTCCCAAAATTGATATATAAAAGTATAATATCCCAACATCAATATACATCACAATTATAACCTATAGTTCACCATAACCATTCATTTAACAATATATAGCAATATTTACGGTAATTACAAGATAATTACCAAAAAATTAGCAAACAATTTCTAAAAATTCCAAATAAATTCCAACATGATTAAACATTATACTATAACATTGTAAAATCATAACATCAACCAAAAACATTTGAATCATCACCATATGGACTCGATAGCTCTCGACTTTTTGATTCAAAATGGTATTTGATTTTCAAAATTCCAACAATTATATACTATGTTTATACACTATAGTATAGTAATATAACATCATAATATTTATCAAAACTAATTAAATCATCACCTTCAAGAGCATATCACTCACGGTTTATTTGATTTAATTAGGTAAATGATTTCCAAAAATTCTAATAATTTCATACAATGCATAAACAATATACTAAAGCATTAATACACCATTGCATGTTCAAAAATAAAATCATACACTAAGGTATCCAACTTATAAGCTCACGGTACTATCCAAAAATCAAGCATATGGTTTTCAAAAATTCTAATTAAATCATAGAGCATATAATCAAGGTTCTAAAGCATTAATATGTCATTACATGCTAAAAATAAAAATTATACACCAAGGTGTGTTCATACATGCTCACGGTATTAAAGGGTTAAATAGCTAGGGTTTTCAAAAATTTCTAAATAATACATATGAACTCTAAACATGGTGTAGAACAATAATCAATCCTTAAAACATCTTCACAAGAGTTCGGTCATCACTAGCCATTTTATAACATTTTCGAAAATTATAACAAATACATACTATGGTTCGAATATTTCATATACATGTTAAATCCTTACAAGCATTTCATATACAACATCTCATGTTCATTTAAACATATATCCTCATATTTTGGAAATGAAATCATCAAGAACAATATGAACACATATCTCATGCTTCAAGAACATTTAAACAAATATGTATACATATATAAAACTTTCGAACCCTATACATATATATCAAAACAGTTTCGAAAATTCCTATAACAAGGAAGGATAAGAATCGATACTATGGTCCATATTTACCTTGAGAATGGCTATGGAGTCCAAGATTAGTGCTAGGGGTGTTGTGGTTTTCGAATGGGAGAAGAAGAAAGGGAAGAAAAATCTGAAAATGGGGGAGGTTTGGCTCTCGGTTTTCAGCAAGAAATGGAGAGGAAGAAGTGTATTTTGTGTGTTTGAAATTGTGAGAAGAATGAAAGAGCTTCTCTCCCTAATACCTCTCTCTCCTTACACGGTTACACACACACATAGGGGGAATTATTGCTGCACTTGGGAAGGGAAATGTGATGATTAAAGAGTGCAAAAGGGGCTCTCCATGCATTGGGCAACTTAGAAAGGTGAAATGATTTGTGCATGGGGAAGGTGGAATCGGCGCATGGGGGGTGATTTAGGGGCTGATTTTATTTTTAAAATACACCTAATACATTGTATTAATCATATAATAGGTCATAGATATATAATACAAGTCATAAAATAATTAAAACATTCCTTAAGCACAAAATCGAAATTACCGAAAACAATTTGAGAAAAATAGGATTAAAAATATAAATTACACCTATTATTGATACTCATGTAATTTTCGATCATATATATCATAATATATGATTTAGATATTAAATAATATCATAGGATAAAATAATAGCACATTCCAAGCACATAAAACCCTAATTTCGAATTTAAGGCTTCGAAATTTATATGATTGAAACTATCGAGTTTTATGGTTCAAAAACTGATTTTAATGCTTAATAATATCCATATATATCATATTATATAGTTTAGATACCATATGATAATTTAATGGTATCATTTCATGTGACCAAACCCTAATTTATAAGTTTAGGGTTTTCGAAATTAAATTTCGAAATTATCGAGTTTAATAACTCAATTATTGATTTGAATAATCATTAATACTGTAATTATATAAAATAATAATAGGAAATTAATTATTATAATTTCCTGAGCATTAAACTCATTTTTCAAAACGTCTCTAGACGTTGACGTTCAAAACGTCTCAAAACGTTCAAAATCGACTCATCTCAAAATGGTCGCAGTAAGTTCATACTTACTAAATAAATATATTCCAGTTAATAAAGGAATTACGTTGGAAGGTAATTCCAAGCTTCACTGCTCAGAAAATTCCATGAAATACAGACGTTCGATACGCGTTCGACGTTAAAATATATTGACGAATCATTTTGTAATATTTCAATCCTTTAATTCACAATCCTTAGTGAATTATGAAAAGGAATTCGTTATAACGATATCGTATCAAAATCACAAGATTCGATGTCGTAATAAAAAGTAATATACGACAAAACCCTAATTAGGGTTTAGAATACCGTAATCGTATGTTCGTTTCTTTGGAATATTACATTAGTATATGGTATAAGCATGATATAATTTTTCTGGAATTTATTGAACACCAAAGCTCATTAAATGGTGATTGTCGAAAACTATATGTTTTAACCTATGATTTGAAATTTTATATGATGATATTGAGTTGATAATTAAACTCTATAGTATGATAGGAGTATAACATGATTTTATTGGAATTTATTGGATACATATGCTAATTGTTGCTAATTATCGAAAACGTAACAAAATGGCTAAGTATGGGTTTACTTCTAATGTTAAATAATGCTATGATAGTGAAATTATAAGCTTAGAATAAATGGTTGAGATTATGGTGAATGAATGGAACATTTATGCACACATACACAATGATTGTATATTATGTTAGAAATTAGGGTTTTCTAATGCTTTAGTATAGTTTATGTTGTGTATGGTATTGTTGGGTGTTGAATATTTATGTTTATGTTAAAATCGACAAACCAAAACTCAAACATAAACAACATAATACTATATGTACGAGAATCCAAAAGAAATCGACCAATTTCGATAACTTAAGAATGAATCGGCGAGAATCGAAGTTAGACATAAATTAGGGTTTGCAACTATTAAAAGGATACTCAAACGTGAGTTCCTAAGTTATAAAAACAAAAAGCCGAGCTACAACGTTAATACTCAATAACGACAACCCAATATGATATTAAATTAAGCGTTAAAACAACTCGATAACGAATAACAATTATACGACTTATATAATCTCCGACGAGTTAAGAGAAACAAACAATGTTGTAATGTGTAAGCAAAGATTAGAACATAAGATGTCGATCCTTATGTCCCAAAAGTTGAGTTAATATTCCCAAAGCACTTTGTTTATTCTTAAGTACTTACTTACATGATAGCATGTGCTCACTGAATCATAAGTCAATACTCCTCTTTATTTGTCGTGCTAATCGACAAGTCGTCAACATAACCTACTAGGGCGTAACTATAATTGTTAAGTCTAGTTAGTGGCTCGAGAATATCTAATTACCAATCACAATTTGATTACCGACAATCTATAACGTAATAATGTTTAGAATAAAACTAAGGTTAAGAGTCGATGATAGACTTGGAATATGTGATTCATAATTGAAGTTCACCTATGAGCGATGAAGTAATATAGCTTGGGAATTGGGAATGCAAGATAATAGAAATTATCTTAAAACAATCACATGAAATCATAAAGAAACCCTATTGGGAACTTTAAGTCGTAATCTATAAGCGACTTTCGATCGATAGAAAGAATCTAAGAAATGTTATTTTCTTATGAAGGGTTTGATAAATGCGTGGTCGCGAGGAAGAACAACCACACCCCCGCTCACTTAGACTTACTAGCTTTGGATTAGCGGTGGGCTCTCTTGAAACAAAAATGATATGCATATCTATCTCAAAACATGATTTACAAAAGCTTTATAAAATATTATTCCATGAAATGTTATTGATCGCCAAATATTTATGTTTTGTTGTGATCTATCGAGATTGGTATATCGATGTGGTATGTGAATGAGTTGGTCCCAACGTAAAAAAGGGTAACGATCGGATCCGACTTAGTTAAGGACTAACTCGGATTATGTACCGTGTGTTGTGTGTTAAGGTTAGCTACCTCGACCGGTCACGACGACTATGTGTAGTGGCCACTGCATTGTGCGCGAATGAATGAATGAATGAATGATCAGATATGGAAACAACGTGAATGAAATAGTCAGGCTTGATGCTTTTGAGAAATGATAAAATGTTTGATAGGCATGAGTCTTTCAACTAAAATCCTCATGTGCTATTGTGGGCAGTTCAATAACTTTTGATAAAGAAAATATTTTCGGCAATGAGTCCACTGAGTACTTTTGTACTTAGCCCTGCATCTCGTTTTTGATGTGCAGGTTGAGCGAGATCGATGATGGGTGCGGTGGTGCGAGTAGCGATTGTTTGATGCTTTATTAGAAAGGTTTCTAGAACCTTGGGCATGCATCGTCATATGCATGTCCACACGTTTATTTGCCGCCTAACTCGATATTATTTTGATGTTTTGATTATAAGCGCTTTCATCACCGTATTGAACTTGAGGTCGTACCTCGTTCCTCGAATCTTGCCGTGATTAGGTTATATTTGAACCTCGAACCTTTTATGAGTCCTACGTGACTCGAGTTGGTATGAATAGCCTATCCCTTTTAGTCTATCGTTATTGAGTAGTTAAATGGTTAATTGCATTGATTAGTTGTGTTTATATCCGCTGCTTTATCATACCAGTGACGATCCATATGATCCGTACTTCCTGGGAAGTCGGGTCGTCACACCTTCATTCTAGAACCCATTTTCTCTCTCTAATTCAAATTCTCTCTTTTGTTCTTCATGTTCTAAGCGTCAATCTTCCTTCTCAACCCATTCCAACTCTCAAAATAAGTTTCTAAGACCATAGAAAATAGTATTCATCATCGTCTTCCATCCTTAGTTTGAAACCCTAGTTTCGAACCATTTCAATTTCGTGGCTTTTGAGCCACTAAATGCTCTCAAGCCATGAATGAAATATGCTTAGAAATATGTTCTAAGGTTGTGTTTAAAATTTTGGAATTTTTGGAGCATGTTTGTATTTTTTCGATTTTGTTATGATTTCTTTTTATATGAGATAAAGCATGCTTTTGTGAATATTATTTGATATTGTTGCTTGTTGATGTATTAGGAGCATTTATAATAAATATTATAATTTTCAGAATTTTTTTGGATTTTTTTTAAAGAGACCGAGACTCATCTGGTATTTTTAGGCCATGGTTTTAATTTTTTTTGTTGAAAATAGTTGAGATATAGTGTTTAATATATGCTATGAATATCATATATTAATCTTGAAATTTTTGAAACACATCTCCTATTTTTCTCAAAAGGGGCGAATATATGTATGTATTTTTAGTCCATTGTTTGATTTTTATTTGTTGAAAATATTTGAGATATAGTGTTTAATATATGATATGAACATCATATATTAATCTTGAAATTATTGAGATACATCTCCTATTTTCTCAAAATAACTGAAAAGTATATGTAATTTTTGAGAATTATTTTGATTTTATTTATTGAAAAATAGTTGAGGTATAGTGTTTAATATATGATATGAACATCATATATTAATCTTGAAATTATTGAGACACTACTCCTATTTATTCATATGGACTGAAAATATATATATATATATATATATATATATATATTAGGATTTATTTGATATTTATTTGTTGAAAATAATATGATATATCATGTTTACAAATAATATGAACCTAATTTGCATTATTGGGAATTTATTGAACACATGCGTAAAATATGTGTGAGGACAAAAAGAATTCCAAGCATTTGGTTCATATTATAAATATTAGTTGATGTTTAATATTAATATTACATGTTTATTGCATAATATAAACATATTGTGAAGTGAATGGAAATTATTGAATATATATATGTGTATGTAGTGTAATTACCGAAACTATATATATACTAATAAGCATGTGTTTTAATTTTAATGCATGATATGAAATGATATTCCATGTATAGTATATGATATAAGCATGATATGATTTTTGTGGAATTTATTGAACACCAATGCTCAATTAATCATGATCTTTGATGATTTTAACTCATAGTTTAAAATTTTATTTGATGATATTGAGTGGGTAATTAAATTCTATAGTATGATAGGAGTATATCATGATTTTATTGGAATTTATTGGATATATATGCTAATTATTGTAAATTATCGAAAACATAGCAAAATGAATTAGTATAAGTTTAATTTTAATGGTAAATGATGCTATGATAATTAACTATAAGCTTGGAATGAATGGTTGTGATTGTGATGAATGAATGAAACATTTATACACACATACACAATAGTTTTGCAATATGTTAGAAATTAGGGTTTTCTAATACTTTAGTATAGTTTATGTTGTGTATGGTATTGTATGGTGTTGAATGGTTATGTTTATGTTGTGCCGACAAACAAAACCCTAAACGTAAATAACATAATACTTTATGTACGAGAATCCAAAAGAAATCGACCAATTTCGATAACTTAAGAAGGAATTAACAAGAATCGAAGTTAGACATAAATTAGGGTTTGCTATTAATAATAGGATACTCAAATGTGAGTTCATAAGTTAAAGAAACCAAGAGCCGAGTTACAACGTTAATACTCAACAACGATAACCTAATACGATATTAGATTGAGCGTTAAGACAACTCGACGACAAATAGCGATTATACAACTTATATAATCTCGGACGAGCTAAGAGGAACAAACAATGTCGTAGAGTGTAAGCAAAGATTCGAACATAAGATGTCGATCCTTATGTCTCAAGGGTTGGGTTAATATTCCCGAAGAACTCCATTAATTCCTAAGTATTTATTTACGTGATGGTATGAGATATCTCAAATCATAAATCAAGATCTCCTTTCGTTCGTCGTGGTAATACGACAAGTCGCCAAGCATAACTTACTAGGACGTAACTATAATTGGTAAGACTAGTTAGAGGCTTGAGAATATCCTAATTTACCAATCATAATTTGATTACCGACAATCTATAACGTAATAACGTTTAGAAGAACACTAAGGTTAAGAGTCGAGGATAGACTCGGAGTATATGACTCCTAAGTTGAGGTTCATCTATGAATAATGAAGTAAAATAGTTTGGAAATTTGGGAATGTAAGATAATAGAAATTATCTTAAAACCATCACATGAAATCATAAAGAAACCCTAATTGGGAACTTTAAGTCGTAATTTATAAACGAACTTTGATCGATAGAAAGAATCTAAGAAAGGTTATTTTCTTATGAAGGGTTTGATCGTACGTAGTCATCGAGGAAGAACAACCACACCCTGCTCCGCTTAGAATTATTAGCTTCGGATTCGCAGGTGGGCTCTCTTGAAACAAAAATGACATGCATGTCTACCTCAAAGCATGATTTACCAAAGCTTTATGAAATACTATTGATAAACTGTTATTGACTGCCAAATGTTTATGATTTGTTGTGAACCTATCTGAGATTGATATATCCAATGTGGAATTGAATGAGTTGGTCCACCAACGTTAAAAAAGGGTAACGATCGGATCCGACTTAGTTAAGGACTAACTCGGATTGTGTACTCGTGTGAATGTGTGTTAAGGTTAGCTACATCGACGGGTCACGGCGACTATGTATAGGTGGCCACCTCCATAGTGTGCGGATGAATGAATGAATGAATGATCAGATATGGAACAACGTGGATGAAATAGTTCGGCCGAACGCTTTTGGAAAATGATAAAATGTTTGATAGGCATTAGTCTTTCAACTAAAATCCTCATGTGCTATTATGGGCAATTCAATAACTTTAACAAAGAAAATATATTCGGCAATGAGTCCACTGAGTACTTTTGTACTTACACCTGCATCTCGTTTTTTGATGTGCAGGTTGAGCAATGATTGATGATGGGTGCGAGGTGGTGCAGAGTAGCAGTTGTTTTGTTGCTTAATTAGAAAGGATTTCTAGAACCTTGGGCATGCATCGTCATATACACATGTACACACGTTTATTTGCTACCTAACTCTGATATTGTTTGGTATCTTTTGATTATAACTGTTTTTCATATCGTATTGCACTTGAGGTCGTACCTCGTTCCTTGAATTGCACCCTGATTGGGTTATATTTAAACATTGAACCTTTTGGCAAGTCCTTCTGTGACTTAAGTTTGTATTGAAACAACTTATCCCTTTTTATCCATGCGTTTATGAGTAGTTTATTGGTTAATTGCGTTGATTAGTTATGTATATATCCGCTGCATTATCATACCAATGACGATCCGTATGATCCGTACTTCTTTGAGAAGTCGGGTCGTCACAGGTTTAAGTGTGGAGGAGTTGTTTAGTATGATTTTGTGCTTATTCTTGGTATTCTTTTGTATGTCATTTCCAATTGTTTGTCCTATTTATGTTGTTGATTTTATTAGTATTTATCGAATTGGACTTATTTGGTTTGTTTCGATGTTTTGTAGAAAAATGACATTAAATAGGAATAAATGAATATTTCAAGAGCTATCTTATATTGAAGAGCATCTCGATAGGAGTCCATAGGCGCAAACGGATCGCAATTCGGACGAGAGAGAGCAGATGGAAAATAAGTCGCACATGCACACGCTGCTGAGCGGTCCGGCGCTGTACGCCCAGTAGCGTGTTCATAAGCCATCCGGCGCTCACACGGTGCTAAGCTCACCCCAGCACCCTCCTCACGATCAGCGCCCACTCCATGGCCTCCGGCACTGGCTCCAGCACGTGTTCAACCTCACGTCCACCCGGCACTCGACTCCAGCTCGCCCGCATAACGCCCGTTTCACCATCGGTGTGCATGCGCC
This sequence comes from Salvia rosmarinus, assembly GCA_036937905.1. NCBI lineage: Eukaryota > Viridiplantae > Streptophyta > Magnoliopsida > Lamiales > Lamiaceae > Salvia > Salvia rosmarinus. The sequence continues at coordinate 38,389,934 of CM072814.1, forward strand.
ATGCGCCCCGCAAGTCGTTAGCTTTGCCCCTCCAACATCGCTGCATCGCCCATCGCCCTCTGCGTGTGACATGATCGAGCTAAAAACACACTCAAATTCACTCGCAATCGTACGAGGTAATTGCAGCGTGATAAGTTAACCCAAGTCGTCTCTCAAGGAAAACTTAACAGGCTATTGTTCGTGTCGCGCCTGTAAAGCAATTAAAATCTAAACATTCTAATACCAACGGAGGCTTTTGAACATGCGGGAATTTGAAATACGGAAAATAAGCGGCGATCCTAAGCTGGGGTTGTCAATCCCGAGCTAAACTATTAAAACAATAAATCTAAACCAGGGGTTGTCAATCCCTAGTTGAACTATGAAAACGATAAGTCAAAGCAATAAACAAAAGCAAGAGCAATCCTATTCTTAGGGGTTGTCAATCCCTAGTTGAACTATGAAAGCGATAATCAAAAGTAAGATAAATCAAAGCAATATAAATTGATAGAAACACGAAAACAATCCACTGTCACTATGGAATTGAATTGACAATAATCATCAAGCGATAAATTATGAAATTGATTCCAATAAAGCGATAAATCAAAGCATAAATTGATAAACAAAATATTCAATGATGAAATTGAAAACATGAATTAAAACTAGGATTTATCATCTCATGTGTCGTCGTTGAAAAGCTCCACGAGGATCAATGGTGAAGAAACATAGCGGTATGCCAAAAGAAAATTAGAACTAAGAGCTCGCGAACTGACCCCGCTTTTGACCTAGCGCTTATATATATTAAATAATCTTGGCGTCGGTTTACAATGGCGCGGTTCAAGAAACAATCGTATTGAAGTGAGCATTTGGATGAAGGTGGCCGGCCGAGGCGAATAACGGCGCGGCGTTCGGGAGAACGCGGAAGATTAGGGAACGTGCGCTCGGGTGGCGATGACAGCGCTGCCGGGAAGGAAAAAGCGCACGCCATTGCCGTCGGGTGCTGCGGGCGCTGCCTCAGCGCCGATTATTTGGCGGTGGCGCTGGTTGGGGTGGCAACGTCGCGGGGTGGCAGTGCGCGAGATGAGCGGCGTTGGAGCAGGTCGAGCGCCGTTGAAATGCTAGGCGTTGGAGGAGAACGCTCGGTGGCCAAGCGCCCGATGGGGTCGAGCGCCGGTGCGGACGTGGGAAAAGCTTGTTGGGGTAGCAGGCAGCGCTGCTTGAAGCGTGTGCGCAAGATTGGCGATGTGGCGTTGGTGGCGAGGGACGCTGGGATCGGCGGGTCTGGGGAGAACCGACGCTGAGGGGCTGGCGATCGCGCGCGGGAGTGAGGCACGCGCTGGATGGGCGTGCGGGCGAGGGGCTTTGGGGCGCTCGGGCGCTCGGGCGCGACTTTGACGTTTTGCTCCGTTCTCTGGCGTCCGAACTCCGAATTACAATCTGTTTGCGCCTATGAACTTCTATCGCGATGCTCTTCAATAAACCTGATCCTTGGCAGATCTAATTTATCCTATTTTAATGCCATTTTCCTACAAAACATCGAAACAAACCAAGTAAGTCTGAATCGATAAATAATAATCAAACCAACGGCATAAATAGGATAAACAACAGAAAATGACATGTAAAACAATACCAAGAATAAGCACAAATTCATACCAAACAACTCCCCCACACTTATCCATTTGCTTGTCCTCAAGCAAACTCTATACCAATAAGAATAGGGAAGATAATTCATGCAACTTCACTCTTAGTCTAATCAATTAAACTTTATTGCATTTCCCCCACAGTTGTTTTTTTATGAATTCAAAGATAATGTGAAACAAATCTAAAATTTTGTAACTATCAAATAAACAAGAAGATTATTTTTGCTCAGACCCAACTCTCCGCTAGGGGTGAATTAACTAAAATGGTTACCTTTAGCAACAAGTTTCCTTTGATAATATAGAAAGTATTAACAGATTTTGGAACAATATTCGAAATATGAACTCTCGATGAACTCGAGTCTCCTAACGTGGTTTCCCATGTCCATTTCTCAATTTACGAGAAAGAGGGACATAATCCCATCCTCCATTTCAACAATCTCAACAATTTATTGGAGTTTTAATTCTCATCTTTTCTACTCTTTTCACACATTTTTTTTTATGAAATGAGTATATAGGTAACCACACTGTTAACACTACCCCTAGCATTAGTCGGACAAATCACATCAATAACCTCCGATTTAAAATCAATTCACACAATCTCGTCAATTCACATTACACTCAAATCATATATCACCAAAAGTCTCGGAAATTCAAAATCAATTTGACCAATACCACAAAGTTCAGTTGCACAAATCAAAATCCTAACTTACTCGCATAGACAAAGCTTAAGTCCAAACAATCAAAATAAGCACAAGGGCACATCATTAAGCATACAAAAATATATATATCACGCCCACAAAACCAAATACTCTCTACCCCACACTAAATTCGAGTAATCGTCCCGATGCTCAAAACATTAATAACACAAAATAGCCGATAGAGGAGAGACTTCCACGATACTAGATGGAAGTGGCGGGGTTGGAATGTGAGCGTGCACGGCAGAGTTGGAGTGTCACGGCTTCACCACATTGCTTACAACGTTCCAATTCGAGCAAAACTAACACAGAGACAACAGATAGATCAAAGAGAACAAAGAAACAAAACAAAAAGGAAAGAAATAAAAAGAAAATAAAAATCCGTGGGTAAACTCCCACGTAGTACTCGCTTAACGTCAGAAGTCTTGACGTATTCGGTCAACAACGGACTATCCATAGTCCTTTACCGCAGGAATATCATCTCGGCGAGCATCAAGAGTAACCATATAAGAATAGAAACGATGAAGAAAGCAAATAATGCATCATTTAAGCTCAAATCAAACATCCTATTCTCCAAAGAAAAATAGATAATTTTAATTCCCAAAGCACAATACTTTGGTGAATTAGGATGTTGACAAATTATTGATGTTACCTCAACCTTTGTCCTCACTTTGTCCTCCTTTGGGAACACGTACTTCAATTGTGGAGGCAGTACCTTCACTTCCAGAGTGGGCTTTGGCATGCTAGAAACTTCACGTGCCCACTCTTGCTTCATCATCTCTTCATCCTCCTCCAAGTGTTTGGGTAGTTCTTTCACCTCCAGAGTGGGTTTTGGCGTGTTATCAATTTCATGTACCCACTCTTCCTCGTCAGCCATCCTGGTAACAACTTCCTCGTGGCTTTGATCCTGCTTCTCATCCTCAATTGCCCATTCTTCCTCAATTTCCACCTCCTCTGGCTGCAGCGGCTCTTCAAGTGTCTCTCCCACCCAATTCTCAATAATTGGGTCACTTTCTAGAATAGTGACCGCCTGGACCTGATTGGATTGGTTTGGAAGTTCCCTCCATTGCTGCACCAGCTCATTAACCAGGCTATTAACATGTCCCACTTGCGTCTCCAAACGCTGAAGTGAGACGTCATAAGCATCCAAACTTTTGATGAACTTATCATCCCAAGCTGGCATTTGAGGTGGAGGTGGCTGCTGCGGGTATGAATCTTGAGGTGGAGGTGGTTGTTGTGAGTACGGATATCTTTGGAGGTGGTTGATCGGTATGGATTGTAGGATTGATCCTCATAGTGCGACGGAGGTGGTTGATCCCGATATGGATTGTAGGCTTGATCCCGCATCTGCGGTGGAGGTGGTTGGTCGATAGGGATCATGGGATTGTTGCTCGGGGTAGGGATCGTGGGCTTGATACTCATGATTTGTGGTATCCTCGAATAGTCGAGCTGTGCTCCTTCTTCGTAAGAAGAATTTGCCCAATCTGACGAACTTTCCTCCCCCACTGTTTGATCACATTCGTCTGCGATACCCCCGCATTATGAGACACCAACAACAAAACAAGATCCACGCACGGGAGAGAAAATAACCAAGCGAAGCTAAAAGAAACACACGAAAACAAACAACACAAACAATACGACTAAAGTTTTCCCCACGCAGCGCCAAAATTGATCGAGCTAAAACACACTCAAATTCACTACGCAATAAATGCGAGGTAATTGTAGCGTGATAAGTTAACCCAAGTCGTCTCTCAAGGAAAACTTAACGAGGTTATTGTTAGGTGTGTCAAGATGTAAAGCAATTAAAATCTAAACATTCTAATACCAACGGAGGCTTTTGAACATGCAGGAATTTGAAATACGGAAAATAAACACCGATCATAAGCTAGGGGTTGTCAATCACGAACTAAACTATTAAAACAATAAATCTAAACCAGGGGTTGTCAATCCCTAGTTGAACTATGAAAGCGATAAATCGAAAGCAAAATAAATCAAAGCAATATAAATTGATAGAAACATGAAAACAATCCACTGTCACTATGGAATTGAATTCAACAATAATCATCAAGCGATAAATTATGAAATTGATTCCAATAAAGCGATAATCAAGCATAAATTGATAAACAAAATATTGATGATGAAAGCGAAAACAAGAATTAAAACTAGGATTTATCTCTATGTGTCATCGTTGAAAATCTCACGAGGATCAATGGTGAAGAAACGATATGTCGCGCCAAAAGAAAATTAGAATCGAGGCTGAATCGACCCCGCTTTTGACCTAGCCCTTATATATATTAAATGATACTGAGCGTCGGTTTACAATGAGCGTCGGTTCAAGAAACAATCTGTATTAGAAATAAACGCTGGATGAAGGTGAGCACCGGTTGGAGCTGATCAGCGTGCGAGCGTTCAGGGAGAACGCGCACGGAAGATTGGGGAACGCGCGCTCGGAGCTGGTGGTGACCAAGCGCGCGCTGGGAAGGAAGGCAGAACGCACGTCAGCGTCGGGTGAGTGGGCGCTTGCTTCGAGTGCCGGTTGACTGGGCGAGTGAGCACTCGCTGGGGTGGCAACGCGCGTGGGGTGGGAGTGCGCGAGGCGGCGGCGTTGGGCGGTCGGGCCGTGAAACGCTAGGCGGCGGAGGAGGGCCTCGGTGGCAAGCGCCCGGCGGGGTCGGCGCCGTGCGGACGTGGGAAGCTGCGTCTTGGGGGCGCGGCGCGCGGCGCGAGCTTGTGGTGGGCGTGTAAGAGCGCGTAAGATTGGTGGCGGGAGGCGGGGAGAACCGGTGTTGAGGGCCGCGATCGCGGGGAGTGAGTGGCAGGCTACCTGGATGGGCGTGCGGAGAGGGCTTTGGGTGTCTACCCTAAGGACGGATTAACGAGGACTAATACTTGGAGCGATAATCAAGGAGCGTGAAAGACAATTAATCATAGAATTGTGGGACTAAATTGAGTAAACTAAGAAGCTTTAACCATTATATACAAGACATACATAATTTACATATGAGAGACCTACGGATCCTTAACACAAGAATTGAATGATCGAAGGTATTAAGCGGTCAACATCAAAAGCTAACTTAGAGTTCTATTGCGTGGAAAAACATGTGAATACACATATGACGATTTGTAGTCGAGGTTTCTAACATCATTATCAAAAGGGTTCCACCGCTCAACACACCTCCGTCCATCATACGCTCAACTCGCACGTTTAAAATAAACATGCGGTGAGTACAAGAATGCACTCGGTGGACTCATGCAAGACATTTCATCAATTTAAATTACATCGCCGCATCATGGTAAGACACAAGGGCTTTATTAGAAAGGCGCGTGCTTACTAAAACATTTCATCATTTTCATAAATCATCGCTTTGTCGGGCATTTTCTTTGTATGTATGATCCATATCCCTTCCTTTCATTTCTCGTATAACATCATCATAAACTCATCTCATAAAGTCATCTCGCACGGAGGAGGCCTCCTCCCACGGACGCCGTGGACCGACCGAGCACCCTTCGGACACAGTCACAAAATAGTGCACAAAATCCTTGCCACTCCGGCACGGGATCAATTCTCAATCATCCTTGCGGGTACTAACAAGGATCAATTCAAACATTTCATAAGTGGGAGCTACCTGACAATATGCATCATTCGATCATGGATAGGATACATACATAAAACATAAACATTTTGGGCGTGTAATTAAATAATCATTTCTCTTCATTTCTTGCAAAATAAGCATCGTAAGTAAATCATTTGATAAGCATTTATCATTTTGAGTATAGTAAAGCCCACCGGATCGTCGATTCTCAAAATATGATTTCTTTTTACGTCGCTTGCTCACGTCGCGCCCAACCTTTACGTAAAACTATTTTAGTGCGTTGGTCATGTTTTTCGAGATTTTCAAAGTTTAAATAAACTTTGATAACTTTCTAATATAATGCTTAGCATCTTTCGACTAAAATAATGCCACTTCATCGCATATCTTAGCTAACAATTTCTCGTGCTTGATAGAGACGTAAAATAATTTACGGTCTCATATTAATCATTTAGATTAAGCGTCGAACTCATCTTAACGTCTTTCGATAAAAATGATTTCATTTATGAAATCATTTCTCACAAATGAGATATTCTTATAAATTTAATACGTTTTAAACGTATTAATGTATTTATTCAACGTATTTCATACGTTTAGACCTAAGTCAACGTTTTTGACTTTTCTTAGCATATTTTTCGTATTATTCACATATATGTTAACAACTTTCATTTAAATCGATTTTCAATCGATTTCTTATTATCTAACCATAAATCTCGATTTTTCACGTTAATCAATAAACATGATCAATACTTTACTCAAGTATGATCTAACTTGTACATTACATATTATTTTTCACATCCAACGTTATTTAACATAACGTTTTGCCGTAAACATAGTATACTATGTTTCTAAAATCCCATAAATTCTTAATATGTCTAAAATAATTTCTCAACATGTAATGTATTATTTTTCTTGATAAAGAGAAATTAAAACTCTTAATTTCTCTAGATTAGCTCACGGTCCTTTTACAATTTTCTCAAATAATTTTCTAAAATTCTAATAAAATTCCACTGTTACTATTCCCGGTTACTATTCACAGCAGCTATATTTTTATCAAAATAATTTCCAAAAATAATAAAAAAAATACTACACATGCTCCGAAAAATCTACAAAAATTCATATATGTTCTAGGCACATAATAGTATGATTTTATAACATAAAATCACTATATTCATTGTTTAAAACATAAAAACTCATTTATTTTCTCAAAAACTCATTCTTTATAAATTTTTCAAATATGCTTAAAAAATTATCGATTAAGTTATATATGCTCATCTATTACTCCCAATCAATAATCCACCTTTAAAATTAACAACTAAAAATCACAAAACAGTATCCTCACATCATCATCGTGATCGTCCATTTTCAATTATATAGCAAACTTGCTCCAACAATTTCAACAAAAGCATATCATGCTCAACTACTATCTTTAATCTCATATCCATACTTAAATACACCATTAAAAATTAAATGAATCATCATCTATATTCATGAAAGTCTCGATCAAATTAAAAAAAAATTACTTCCATGTCTTTCTACCAAACTAGACATATAAGCTAATAAACATCATATAAACAATATTAACTTATAAAGTTAAAACATTTAAGCACATCATCAAAATTTTCCTCAAAAATTCGAAACATATATGCATATTAAACCTTGATGAAATTTTATTTTTCTTGCATAACTAAATAGATTAGATGATTCCTAACCTCTTTATCGGCGTTGATTTTCAACGACAACATTTTCTAACCTAAAATTGGAGAAGAAATTTTGAAGAACATCTCCCCCCTTTTTTTTTCTTTGTTCACGGTAATGTAGAAAGAGAGGGGTCAAATGAAATTTTTTTGGTTTCCTCTCACTTATTAATCAAGTCAAGCGGATAATTTAATTAAATAATTATCTAGTACATGGCTTTAATTAAAACAAAGCATTTCAAATTTTTCTTCCCACTTTTTCGGTCATCAAGTGGAGAAAGAAGACAAAATTTTATCTTATCTAATCACACTTTAATACCTATCATTTCACACTTTAAATAAAAAAAAAATATCATCCTTCCTTTCTTCTCATGGTTCACGACAACCTCAAGATGAATTGGAGGTGATTTTTAAATTATTCAACACTTTAATAAATATCTAATTTAAGTCAACAATTACAACTCCTTTATTTACTAAAATATTACCCCTTTACTACCAAACAAAATACACCTCATCACTTAATTAAAGTATCATATTATCTTAGGAATTAATTAATTACATGTCATTTTCATAGAATAACTATCATTATCATAAAGTGTGAACACAATTTTCTTCCATGCACACACTATGATTCACGCCACTTGCACCTCCTTTATGCACATCGATTTATTCTCTTCAATAAATCTCTTATAAATAATTTAGAATATAACACTTTCAAAGTTCAAACCATCACTATCACATAATTGGAAACTATTTTTCCTTGCACACTTAAGAAAGCTCACGGCAACTTCAATTTGCACAAAGGAGTATTTTAATTTTTTTGTCTTATACACCCTACAAAATATCTACACAACAATTCATGCATACAATAATCACACAAAGGAGTTCACAAAATTCTTCCAACCTCAATAGTCCACATTCACGGCACTTTCAAGCCAAAACATCCCACTTGATTTCTTTCATTTAATATATTGTTTTGTGTGTAGTAAAATCCTACTACAACAATTATAATATCACATGGCCTAAAGATAGAAAAATTCAATTCATGGAATCCTACATCTAAAGCTCACGACACTTTGCTCCCTTAATTGCTAACATTTGATTTTTCTTGCAATTTATAGATATATAACATAATATATGTCTTAGATGATAAATTATATCATAGGAAAAATAATTAGAAATATTTATGTGTCAAAACCCTAATTTTTGAAATTAGGGTTTTCGAAAATTGCTAACTTTATTCAATAATTATTCCTTAATTCTCTAGCATTATTTTAATGCTAAATAATACTCTTATTACATAAAATAATCATAGGAATTTAAATATTATAATTCCTTGATCATTTGACTAGGTAAATAAATATTTCAAGCATTTTATTTTGAGTAGAGGTAGATCGCCTTAATCCATTTCTCGACTGTAAGTCCAGCTTTAGCCTATCTATTCTTGGCCTTGAGGTTTTGGAGTCGAAAATCCAAGAACCCATATGTAGAAGACTCTAGTCTCGTGAAAATATCGTATCATGATGTTTTATCATAATTGACATCTTATAATGTTTCAACGATTAATAGCATGTTAGTCACATAAGGCACATTACATAGGGTTTCCAACACTTAGTCAAATTTCAAGTGTTTTAATTTCAGCAAAACAGCTTGAAACAACCCAAATGACGTACTTTGACGACCCATAATCATACGTATCACAAAGATACATTCTGGAAACCTCTAAACATGTACTACAAGTTCTAAGAAAAAGTCGTGGTTCTGAAGATTCAAACTGAATTTTAACGACGAGGCGTTTATGAGAAGACTCACAATGCCAAAATGGCTGCAGGCTACCAATTTATAAAGTATGAAAGATTTACCAGTTTGTCCAAAACAACTTACGTAATGACTTGTTTTTGACAGCAAATTTGGATGGACTTGAAATTTTACAGAGGCATACTAGACACATATAATTTCAACAGTATTGGTAAGAGAATTTAGGGATGGAGAGGTGACAAAGCTTGGTTTCTTGCTAATGGTGGCAATCGACCAACTTGAATCTATGGAATGAGTTGGTGTTGTGAGTAATTCTGATATTGGGGGGAGTGAGGTATGATGTGTGTGGTGCTTTATGGGTGACAATTGTCACCCTTACACCAAAATGACACCTACACACACATGCACGAAAATATACATATATATATGACAGATTTTAATAGTGTAGTTAGGATATAATTAATCCAATGTAATAGATACTTGAACACCTCAAGGGTTTTCGTATTACACATAAACCATAGGTCAAATTTTTATTTTCCATCATTGCTTAATAATACTGTAATTACATATACTAATCATAGGAAATTAACTATATTACAAGTTCTAAGAAGGAATTAAATCCAAAAGAGTCGTGGTTCTGAAGATATAGGGTCTCAAAGTGGGCAACTCAAACTGACTTCTATACTTAGAAAATTTTCAGAAGTTTCAGTTTTAGCTTAACGACGAGGCGTTTTATGAGGCTCGTAAATTTTGACTCACAATGCCAAAATGGCTGCAGGCTACCAATTTAGAAACCTTGTAACAAGTACTACATATGTCATGAAGACCATACTGGAAAATACCTAACCCATCGAGAAATACATAAGCTCAAAGTTGACTAGTTGAAATGGACAGTTTCCAGTAGGTGACTTTGGGTCGATGAAAAGTATACCTATAAAACTTGGTTTGGTATCAAACTTTCCAGATCATATCTAGACATGGTGGGGAACATTTCTTATGAAGAAACCCAAGTCCAAATCTGACTACAAATGGCTTGAACACCTCACGTAAAAGTCATACGCGAACAGCCTATTATATGAAAGATTTACTAAGGCAGTTTGTCCAAAACAACTTACTGTAATGTATCAACTTTAAAATTCACCGTGAGTTCATTATAAGGAATCTGGAAATGAAACCAATCATATTGAAAAGCCACTTAAGTCTAGTTTTATCCAGAAAAGCCTCACTCAATGATTCACCATAGATTGGGAGATAAAATGTTTTACCACAAGCTATCAATCCCGTGACAGTTTTGTGCAGTTAAATTGTAAAATCTGGAATAAATAGTAAAGATTTTAGAAAATTCTAAAATTTACAGGAATCTTCCAGACATGCTGAATTATGTTTCTGCCAAATTTTAGAGTTTTATCATTATCCAAACTTAAAACGAAAGCCACGCACTATGGGTGATAAACACGGCGATTTCGCAGATTTGTGCAGTGTTTTGATAAATACAATTAAAATAGCAAATCAAGTTGGATGGACTTGAAATTTTACAGAGGCATACTAGACACATATAATTTCAACATATCAAAATTCACAATCATCGGACCACGGAAACTTAGTCAAATAAATTGGAAGTTACTGATCGTCCAGATTAACAACATGCAATCATCAAAAGTCTTGAATCTACCTATTAAATTAACATGCAATCATATATATAGCACATACCTATCATTCAAACATGTATAGGATTTAATCAATTCAATAATCAAAGGTATAGATATCTACCTTTGGTAAGAGAATTGGGTAGGGATGGAGAGGTGACAAAGCTTGGTCTACCTCTTGCTAATGGTGGCAATCGACCAACTTGAACTTGGCTATGGAATGAGTTGGTGTTGTGAGTATTGTCTTCCATTGTAGACAAATTGAGAGAAGGAGATGAGAGGGGGAAGGGGACGGCTGTAGTGAGCAGTAAGAATGGCTGAAATCTGATATTGGGGGGGGGAGTGAGGTATGGGATGTGTGTGGGGTGCTTTATGGGTGACAATTGTCACCCTTACACATGCAAAATGACACCTACACACACATGCACGAAAATATACATATATATATGTATATATATCAGATTTTAATAGTGTAGTTAGGATATAATTAATCCAATGTAACTTAGATACATGTAATAGGAAAATCAACAACACACTTTGTTACACCTTCAAGGGTTTTCGCTATTACACATAAACCATAGGTCAAATTTTATTTTCCATGCCCAACATTGATATATGTTAAGACATATAGTTTAGATGATAAATAATATCATAGGATAAATTAATGGCATCATTTTATGCGATAAAAACCGAGTTCGAAAATTAGGGTTTTCAAACGCTTGAAAAATTGGTCACTCTCAATTCTTGTTGATCTAGCATTGATTTAATGCTTAATAATACTGTAATTACATATACTAATCATAGGAAATTAATTCCTATAATTTCTTGATCGATTAGAACGCTGCTTCATCTCAAAACGTTAACGTTTGAAAACGTTGCAAAACGTTCATTATCGACTCATCTCGAAATGGTCGTCATTACTTTATTAAATTATTCCATTAATAATGGAATTTAATTCTAAGCTTAATTGCTTAGAAAATATCATGAATTTTAACTATCGATACGTGATCGACGTTAAAATAATACTGTCGATATACTTCATATACTTTTATTTCTTAATTCACAATTCTCCGTGAATATAAAATAGGAATTCATTCCTTCAGAATAATCGAAATCATTATTCGATATCTTATGGATTGAATCATCTCAAATAATTTCTAATTTACGGGTTTTAAATACCGTAATGGGCATCTAATCATGGTATTACATCCTACCCCTTAAAAGAAATTTCGTCCGAAATTTGCATACCTCATAAAGTATGGGTATCTTAACATCATAACATCATAACTTTCTATGTGCTTTTCTTGCGTCCATGGTTCTTTCATTCGACTTTCATTATAAGACCCAAACTTGCTTTTAAATCGTTGAATCGCACGATCAAATTAGTCGAGATTTTCATCATAACCCATCTCACCAAAGGTCATGTCATCATGTTGGTTTACTAGAATTGGGTCATTTTCGTATTTCCTTAACTGCGACACACGGAAAACATTTCGCACTTTCCCCAAATGTGGTGGAAGTACTAAGCTATAGGCTACTAGGCTATCATTGCTAGGAGCTCGTAAGGTCCTATAAAACGTGATCTCAACATTCTTGTATCTAAACTTATAATTCCTCTAGATGGAGAAATCTTAAGAAACTTTAATTCCGCATTCAAGAATGCGGTTCGGGTTACGCTGCACAACAGTAAGACTTTTATCATCTAAGCTTTTCTTATTCCTTGCCTCGTTGGTAGATATCTTAATCGTTTCATTTACGACGTCGGGACTTTATATCTTTGCTCACCCACTTTGTTACAATAAAGGGGTGGTCAATATTTTTTTCGCATCGCCTCATAAGGCTACATTGATCGTTGTTTGATAGCTACGGTCCTATGTAAACTTAACAGATGGTGCTATCGTTCCCACTTACATCTTGGTTTAACACTTATGTTCTATCATATCCTTTAGCGCTCATCTTGTTCTTTTGATCGCCTTTCGTCTGCGTGAGTGGACATCTATGTTAAGGCTCAATCTAGTGTCTAACTCCTTTTGTGAGTTAGTTCAAAATCTGTGGGTACTCTTCAAGTCTCTATCTTAAGTGATAGTTTTGGTACTCCTTGTAAATATCGATTTCCTTTATGTACGATCGAGCTAACTTATCGGATCTATGAGTCATCCGAATAGGCGAGACAAAACATAATTGGCGAGTCAATCCACTACTAGCCATATAGTAGTGCGACTTCTTTATGACTTTGGTAAAATCATCATAAGATCTATTTTATATCATTCTATTTTCATTCGTAGTTCTAGAGATTATACTCTCTTATAAGGCCTTTGATACAATGCCTTTACTTATTGATAACCGAGACACCTTCGCTCGACAATATGATTATATCTTATCTCATTCCTTCCTATCTAACCTTTCTCATAATTCACAATGTCACTTAATAATGCACGGTTGGGCGGTATGAGAAGGATCATGAACTTCATTTACGATTTCATTTCTAAGCTTATTATTGCTTGGAAATATATGTATATATCTCTTTAGACAATAACATTGTCCAACGCTCCTTAAAATCCTTGACTCTCCATTCCTTATCTTAATTCGTATTCTATTCCATCTTTATTCTCTTTTTAGTCATAATTCACCTTGGTTGTGGGAATACTACTTACATTCGTCACGATTGCCCGACTATTTACATTCTCGCTTTCTTAACCTTTCGATGAGTTTTCCTTTTCTATAAGGACATACCATGATTTAGACTGAATTTTATATCTTAGGCATTAGATTTTACATTAACCTTCCTTAGGTGATTATTTATCACAATTATAATCTTTACCGATTCGGTCATCTTTTCTATCCACGTATCCAAATTTCTTTGCTCGTTAAAACTTCAACTTTGTGAATTGTGAAGGTTTCTTAACTTATTGTTATAGGAGTGATGTCCTCGCGACTTTGGTATTTATACTACTGTCACTATCGAGGTAATAGATTTTGCACTCCGTGAAGTCGTATAATCTCCTTTACATACAGCTGGGCTACATTGTTAGATCCATAAGTACTTTGGATTGGTAGGAAGTGAGCACTCTTGGTGAGTTTATCAACAATTACCAATATAGCGGTGTTCCTCTTTTGATTTGGGTAAGTTCAGAACGAAGTCCATCGTTATTTCATCCCATTTCCACTGGTATTTCCAACGGCTGTAACTTTCCGTATGGACGTTGGTGTAATGCTTTCATCTGCTGGCAAACAAGACAGTGTTCTACGAAAGAAGCTAGGTCTCGTTTCATGCCTTCCCACCAAAACTTTTCTTTCAGGTCTTGGTACATCTTAGTACTATCTTGGTGAGCGGTGTAGGGTGTATCGTAAGCTTCACTCATTATTTTATTTTGAAGTTTTGCGTCGTCTGGAACGCATATTCTTCCTTTAGACAATAAGGCGTTGTCCGACGCCTCCTGGAAGTTCTTAAATCCTTCAGCCCTTACCCTTTCTCGGATCCTTTCTAACTTTTCCTCCATCCTTTGTCTCTCGAAGATCCTTTTTCTTAAATCAAATTCTGTCACTATTTCAAGTCATGAGTTGGGAAATTCTGTTTATGTGGCCTAAGTCATCGTGACATATAAGTTATTATTTATCCCATATTAATACATAGCCTTACTTTTATTAATCCGTGAGAATTGTGACTCTATTTTGGGGTAACTATCTTATTGGTCTTGTTACCTTAGAGAGTTCTTAATGGATCTCTAACAGAAGTCAATTAATCTATAAAATTCATGATCTTATTTTAGGTCATTGACGTCTTTCATCTTTAATTGTTTTATCCTTTGTCGATCTACATTGTTTTCTTCTAAAGACACTATGTGCTTGAGGAATATTTCTCTTTTAAGCGAAATTTATAAAGCGTACTTGCAAAATTTCGCCTGCTCTTAAAATTGTAAGATGCCCTTCGATTTTCTTTATGTTCTTTCGTCCTTTGAATAAATAAGAACATCATCCGTAAGGATTGAGATAAAATTTTCTAGGTATGTGTGAAACTCTCGATTTTGAGGTTCATGAATGTGGTGCATTGGTTAGTTCAAGGGCATAACTATTATCTCATAGTAACCATATCTTATTGTAACAATTCATTTCCGTATTTTGATACCATTCTTCAAGACCATATAATATTACATCATAATGCCTCGTGAGGACTTTTCATACATTACTTATGAGGGTTGGTCCACCGAAATGATCGATTACTGCGTCAGCTCTTTTACACTCAAAACTTTGACACTTCTTCACCATATTCATAAACTCTTCCAAACTACGTTTATTTTATATATTATAATCACATCATTTTCATCATAAACCATTATTTACATATAAGTCTTATATGATCCTAAGATTCTATGTCTTTGAATGACCTTCGTCGGAGTTGTACTTCTCCCTTGGAAACTTGCCTTTCTCCAAGTACGTTTTTGTTTTCATACTTCTGATGGTCGTTCTCTTTTAGAGAGCCAGGGGGTCAAGCTGCTCCCCGTTTCTTCTTCAATACCATAAGTTGGTGTTACTTTTATCAGAAAGTATGGCTGGGTTGGTAGTGGTAATTCTCCTAATCCGCGAGGGCGATAAGATTTTGTCCTTTTGCCCTTCTCGT
Source organism: Salvia rosmarinus (assembly GCA_036937905.1). Taxonomy (NCBI): domain Eukaryota; kingdom Viridiplantae; phylum Streptophyta; class Magnoliopsida; order Lamiales; family Lamiaceae; genus Salvia; species Salvia rosmarinus. Next base: position 38,405,554 of record CM072814.1, read on the forward strand.
CTCTTTCTGGTACCATTGATGGCACAGGACGTGGGACGGCGTTTGGAACATCATGGTACAACCATTCCTTTATGCCGTGCTGTGTAACTTGCCGAGGTCCGGGACAAGTACTCGTAGGTGTCGTTCCCCACGCATTATATGTATATAAGTTCGCTGACAAATCTCGTAAGTCGTCCTGGCTTTGGAATTTTATCATGGAGGAAATATTCTCTTGATACTTCTTTGCAAAAATTTCGCCAATCTGGCAAATGATGATCGTCGTTGGGTACCATCCTCATTTGACACTCTGAGTTACGAGTATCCATCCAGAGGTGCAAAAATTTCTTCAAAATTGTTCTAAATTCATTCCTAGTTCATATTAAAAGAGCCGATACGCTCGCGTGAGTTATAAACTTGTAGGCCTTGGGGTTAACTCTTACCCGTTAAACTCTCTTTTCTTGTCATCGTAAACGGATATTTTAGATAAACCGACTTAATTTAAGCAATGGAGGATTTCTAAACAAGAAGGATCTCTTAAAGAATTATACACTTTAAGACATATATAACCCGTAGATGACTCGTGATTCTTATCTTAATACTCATTTCGCTTTACATCTTCAACAGATATTGCCTTAAAGATATTCGCATAGGCTAGCAAGGTACCGATATTACGTCGTGTTAAACCTCTAACGGAAAGGTTAGGCCCAAGTCACTAATCACATGAATGACAACCATTTCCAAACTTCTTGTCTCTAAACTTATATCTACGTTCCACATAGATATAATGATCCAAATCATTGGATAGCACTTTAGGCGATTCTAGATTCAATTCTGAGCTTGAGCAACACTTGCGATGGTTAAAATTCTCATATAGGTGAGGGGATTTTCATTTCTTGATTCGCTTACCCTGAGTTGGGTTCTATCGCTTCTACGCATACTTGTGCGATGTCAAAAAGCGAAGCATTTACATTGAACAAAATCTTATCGGTATTCTGAGGAATTTTCCTCATACCTATCATGCCTTTTGGGTTTTGTTTGTTCTGTTTTCGGTGAGAAGTATAGGCTTTGGTCTACGGTGTTCCCGTCTATTCAAGTAAATATCTATTTCATACGTCATTGTCTTTTCCATTGGGCATTATGTTCTCTTGCTATGGTCTTTTGTTGCCTCATTCAGCCTATACTTCTCGGTATTAGTATCGTTATGCTTTTACTATTAGCATTCATGGTTAGGTTTACATCAACTTATCCTTTGATATTGATATATTTCCATAACTAAGTCTCATCTTAGAGATCGTCATGTTTCTACCACTATCATTCATTTCTAATCCAGTATGAATGATTTAATTTCCTTTGTCACTTTATCGATCTTAGGAATATATTTTCATATATCCTTACTTTAAACTCCTTTCTAGAAATCCTTGTCTCGGCATTTAGTGCCATCGTTTGTAATATCCCCTTTTGGATATACGTCATTTCTTCTTAATCTTTTATTGATTCATCATGCAATTTCGCATAAGATAAAATCCTTTGTCCATTGGGGATGTATTATACTTTTACCTTGACGTCAAATATCTTTACCATTTTCTCGACATTCAATGATTTCTTCATTTCCATGTCAGAGATACTTACTACCTCACTTTATTGATCGTCACAAAAATATGGGGGTAAGATTTACAATTAGGTCCACCTTAAGATCCTTCCATGTGAATCTTTTCCTGTTCTCTGGATGTATTTCCTTTGCAAGATCTATAGAAACTATCTTGCTTGTTAACTATTAAGTTACACAAGACAAGCTTTTTGTGTCATTATAACTTAGGGTATTAAGATTCATTTCAAAATAATGAATCTATTTCTTAATCCGTTTCTTTACTTCCAAGGAATTACCTTACTTATCGAAGTCATAACATTTCTGAAGCTTATATCATATCATGAACTATCTAATTGTATAGCTCATAGTTTTTTCTGTTATTTTTGACTTTTGTCCATTTTCTTGAGCATGGTATCTGAAAGTAATCTTACTTTCGTCATACTTCAGTTCTCACATTCAGGGTTAGAATCGTCATTATTGTCGTATGGCTTGGTAAGGTAGTACATTTGTACACCATAACTTAAAGTCCAAGCATCTTATTGACATGTCTTGACTTTGGAGATATTTCCTCCATACTTGATTTACATGCTAGGGATATCCTAGCTATTCACACATCTCAATGATTATGATCTCTAAATCTTATTATCATTCGTCCAACCATGTTTCAATTACTTGGAATCGATTATGTTCAAGCATAATCTCATTGATTGAGGTATAAGGCGAAAGATCTATTTTCTGGGATGCTATCATTTCCTTATATATATATTCTTTGAAAAGAATATCTTGTATGCATCTTCATTCTTTTAAACATGTCCAACCTACTAACGAGGTTTAAAGGACATCCAACTATCTTAAAGATAAGTTGTAATCGCTCTCGTCATGACATAATAAGGAAATTCATATCCCACGATATCATATACTTTTCTTTACTTTTACTCTTTGCATTCAATGCTAAAGAGTATCTTATTCATAACTTTGTTATCATAACAGTCGTATGATGGTATAACTTTCACTGTCATCAATCTTTGTAAAGCCCATCAAGGGTCATCACATCATGTGTGCCATAGGAAGAATATCTCGTCTCATCGAGATTTTCTTTACATCATGATTTCTGCTGTCTATCACTTTACTGGTCTGAAATCTTTAGGTGACTGGAATAAGTCAACTTTCTTCTTACTTGATGGTTTCAAAAATCGTGAAAAAGTTATCACGACCACTTACAAGAGATACTATTTCACAATCGAAATAACATCTTTTTAATGATTGAATCAATATGCTCTTTAGACTGAATGAATGGGGCTCTAGGGTCCGAAGACCAGAATGACGACTACTGAGATTTCTTTGGTCATATGGGCTGGCCAGACCCGTCACAATTATATTCTCAGTCACATAAGGCTTTGGGTTCAAAAGGACACTTTATGAATTTTTGGGTTTGAAAATTTTCTTCAATAAAAATGAGAAACTCGAATGAATTCTCAATTGGAACTAGGTCATAGAGTTAAACTCAACGACAGAAATTGGGTAATGGATATAACTTGAAAATTTATATACCGTAATAGGTTATCAACAAGGGTTCCCATGTATAATGAGGCTCCACCGGTATTATCGACAATCTTACTTTCTTAGTAACATTCTAAGATTCGTATCATCTTATAACGTTCTACGCTATACGGATCATAGATCCTAACTTCAACCGATTCTCGTGAATTCGGAGTAGGAATCAGGATTTGGTCCTTCATAAGAAATGAAGTACAGTTCATTAGGAGCACGTGGCGAAAACCATACGTAATCGAAGTTCACACGATCAAGAACTAGTCAAAACAAATCATTGCGCGGTGCGGGGAAATTTACACGCGTTCGCGCGAAGTCATAAACGATGCCGACACCAAGGTCGTGCATGCCGCTACCGATGCCGGTAGTACAGAATATTGCCGATACCGAGGTCGGACAAACTACACCGGTCGACATGTCAAAGGCGGTGTTATAAATGCCGATTCGAAGTCGGCGATCGACATGCCGAGGTCGAAACCGAGATCGTACATGTCGGTCGAACAATTTCGTATAAATCTTTCACTTTTCTTCACTCAAGATGGAATGAAGTTCTCAAATCCATCACTAATCTTGTTCTTGTAATTGAAGGAAATTCTTACTTCTATGTTCTTTCATAGAAAGGGATCATGCGTCTTATAAAGTCTATGTTACTGTTTGAACTAGCATGCTCATCATCATAATCAACTTTGAGATTGAAGTAAAACTTGAATATTCTCACGTAGCTCATTTGTACGCACGTATTTCGTTGAATTTAAAGAATTCCACATATCACATTTGACAATTCAATGTCAATCTCAATCATCTTAAACATGAATAATCATAACTCGTTCATAATAATGAACTCTTATTCAATTCGTGAATTCCAACATTTCATCTTCGCATATCGTGCAAACTTTTTCATATCGTTGTCATCATCTTTCTTATATTTTCCTTCTTTTCATAACTTTCTTGACAAGTCATTTGTCATATCATTCATTTTCAACCGTTCTCATAGCTTTCATTTCTTTTCAAAGATCATTGCAATCATCCTTCACTTCAAACTCTTCATTTTATTTAAAAAATCATTTCATAAACATTCGTCCGCGAGCTAATTTTCAAAACTTTGGGAAAAGAGTTATTTACCTCATTTCGGTTGAGCTTGATGTGATGGAGTGTTGAGCATTGTCAGCTGATCTTTAGAAGTCTAATGACTCAATCTAGACTTAACCTTAGAGAAGATTTTAGGTTCAAGAGCGAACCGCTCTGATACCACTCTGTCACAGCCCCACAATCCTAAGTACGGATTAACAGGGACTATAACTCTAAACATGTGAATGAACAAACATAGAGACTCTCTTTAATAAAAAGCGTAAAACATACGACAAGCACGTTCTTCGACTTTAGTACATAATTTAAGTTCTAGCAATGAAAACATGTGATAAGTACATATGACGATGTACTATCAAGGTATAAACTTTTCAAATGACAATAATCCTATTGCTCAACACCGCCCATCCATCATCTCGCTCAACCCGCACATTTAAAACAAACATGCGGTCGAGTACAAGAATGCACTCGGTGGACTCATGCCAAAATATTTTATCATTTGAAGATTACATCGCCACATCATGGTAAGACACAAGGGTTTTAGTTGAAATGCTTGTGCTTACTAAAATCATTTTATCATTTCTCAAAATCATCGCTGGCTGCATTTTTAGTGTGTATGATCCGTATCCCTTATCATCATTTCATCATATCATCATAGTCGAAAGTCGTGAGAGGCCTCCTCTACGACCCCGTGACCGCCGTGAATTGTCCTTACAAAGACTGCGGTCACCATCGATGTACACGTTAATCCTAGCGGTATAAGCTTTTGGCATAGGATCCGATATCGATTTCATTCATAAGTTGGGGTGACCCAACACATTCATATCATTCATGTCATTCATATCAATCTCATGGATAGGATACATACACAAAACATAACATTTTGGCGTGTAATCTTGTAAACATTTAACAACAGTTGAAATAAGCATCGTAAATAAATATTTGAAGCATTTTATTCTTGAGTAGAGTAAAGCCCACCGGACAGTGGTGCCTTAATCCCATTTCTTGGTGTAAGTCCTAGCTTTAGCCTATCTATTCTTCGCCTTGAGGTTTTGGAGTGGAAAAATCCATTGGGTCTTAGAACCCATATTTCTATTTTAGTGTATATCATGGTATGATATACACTCAATTGACCATGTGGTAGCACTCTAGTCAAATATTTCACGTTAAGGTATGCTTTCGTGAAAATATCGTATCATGATGTTTTATCATAATTGTACATCTTATAATGCTCTATCGCACCTTGCGACATAACATAATGAATGCATCGATTAATAGCATGTTAGTCACATAAGGCATACTTACATAGGGTTTCCAACACTTAGTCAAATTTCAAGTGTTTTAATTTCAGCAAAAACAGCTTGAAACAACCCAAGTGACGTACTTTGACGACCCATAACTCTCGATTCAGAATACGTATGGTCGCACAAAGATACATTCTGGAAACCTCTAAACATGTACTACAAGTTCTAAGAAGGAATTAAATCCAAAAGAGTCGTGGTTCTGAAGATATAGGGTCTCAAAGTGGGCAACTCAAACTGACTTCTATACTTAGAAAAATTTTCAGAAGTTTCAGTTTTAGCTTAACGACGAGGCGTTTTGCGAGGCTCGTAAATTTTGACTCACAATGCCAAAATGGCTGCAGGCTACCAATTTAGAAACCTTGTAACAAGTACTACATATGTCATGAAGACCATACTGGAAAATACCTAACCCATCGAGAAATACATAAGCTCAAAGTTGACTAGTTGGAAATGGACAGTTTCCAGTAGGTGACTTTGGGTCGATGAAAAGTATACCTATAAAACTTGGTTTGGTATCAAACTTTCCAGATCATATCTAGACATGGTGGGGAACATTTCTTATGAAGAAACCCAAGTCCAAATCTGACTACAAATGGCTTGAACACCTCACGTAAAAGTCATACGCGAACAGCCTATTATATGAAAGATTTACTAAGGCAGTTTGTCCAAAACAACTTACTGTAATGTATCAACTTTAAAAATTCACCGTGAGTTCATTATAAGGAATCTGGAAATGAAACCAATCATATTGAAAAGCCACTTAAGTCTAGTTTTATCCAGAAAAGCCTCACTCAATGATTCACCATAGATTGGGAGATAAAATGTTTTACCACAAGCTATCAATCCCGTGACAGTTTTGTGCAGTTAAATTGTAAAATCTGGAATAAATAGTAAAGATTTTAGAAAATTCTAAAATTTACAGGAATCTTCCAGACATGCTGAATTATGTTTCTGCCAAATTTTAGAGTTTTATCATTATCCAAACTTAAAACGAAAGCCACGCACTATGGGTGATAAACACGGCGATTTCGCAGATTTGTGCAGTGTTTTTGATAAATACAATTAAAATAGCAAATCAAGTTGGATGGACTTGAAATTTTACAGAGGCATACTAGACACATATAATTTCAACATATCAAAAATTCACAATCATCGGACCACGGAAACTTAGTCAAATAAATTCGGGAAGTTACTGATCGTCCAGATTAACAACATGCAATCATCAAAAGTCTTGAATCTACCTATTAAATTAACATGCAATCATATATATAGCACATACCTATCATTCAAACATGTATAGGATTTAATCAATTCAATAATCAAAGGTATAGATATCTACCTTTGGTAAGAGAATTGGGTAGGGATGGAGAGGTGACAAAGCTTGGTCTACCTCTTGCTAATGGTGGCAATCCACCAACTTGAACTTGGCTATGGAATGAGTTGGTGTTGTGAGTATTGTCTTCCATTGTAGACAAATTGAGAGAAGGAGATGAGAGGGGGAAAGGGACGGCTGTAGTGAGCAGTAAGAATGGCTGAAATCTGATATTGGGGGGGGGAGTGAGGTATGGGATGTGTGTGGGGTGCTTTATGGGTGACAATTGTCACCCTTACACATGCAAAATGACACCTACACACACATGCACGAAAATATACATATATATATGTATATATATCAGATTTTAATAGTGTAGTTAGGATATAATTAATCCAATGTAACTTAGATACATGTAATAGGAAAAATCAACAACACACTTTGTTACACCTTCAAGGGTTTTCGGCTATTACACATAAACCATAGGTCAAATTTTTATTTTCCATGCCCAACATTGATATATGTTAAGACATATAGTTTAGATGATAAATAATATCATAGGATAAATTAATGGCATCATTTTATGCGATAAAAACCGAGTTCGAAAATTAGGGTTTTCAAACGTTTGAAAAAATTGGTCACTCTCAATTCTTGTTGATCTAGCATTGATTTAATGCTTAATAATACTGTAATTACATATACTAATCATAGGAAATTAATTCCTATAATTTCTTGATCGATTAGAACGCTTTTCGTTTCATCTCAAAACGTTAACGTTTGAAAACGTTGCAAAACGTTCATTATCGACTCATCTCGAAATGGTCGTCATTACTTTATTAAATTATTCCATTAATAATGGAATTTAATTCTAAGCTTAATTGCTTGGAAAATATCATGAATTTTAACTATCGATACGTGATCGACGTTAAAATAATACTGGTCGATATACTTCATATACTTTTATTTCTTAATTCACAATTCTCGTGAATATAAAATAGGAATTCATTCCTTCGTAAATAATCGAAATCATTATTCGATATCTTATGGATTGAATCATCTCGTAATTTCTAATTTACGGGTTTTAAATACCGTAATTGGGCATCTAATTCTGCGGGGTATTACATTTTCAATTCGTCTCAAAACGTTGACGTTTGAAATGTCTCAAAACGTTCACAATCGAATCATCTCAAAAAGTTCGAAATAAAGTCGTAATGACTTTATTAATTCATTTCATTAATAATGAAATGTAATTCTAAGCTTCGTCACTTAGTAAAATTCACATAATATTAACGTTCGATATTCAATCGATGTTAAAATATTACTGCCGAAAGAATTATATAACTATATTACTTGATTCACTAATCGTTAGTGAATATGATACAAGAATTCATTATATCATAATTAGTTGAAATCAATATTCGATAAATTACTAATTCAATTATCGCGGTGAAACCCTAATTTACGAATTTTAATGATCGTAATTAGGCTTTAAATCTTCGGGGTATTACAGGGCGCGCGGGCGCTCTGGCGTCCGAACTCCGAATTACGATCCGTTTGTGCCTATGAACTCCTATCGCGATGCTCTTCAATAAACTTGCTCCTTAGCAGATCTAATTTATCCCATTTTAATGCCATTTTCCTACAAAACATCAAAACAAACCAAGTAAGTCCGAATCGATAAATAATAATCAAACCAACGGCATAAATAGGATAAACAACAGAAAATGACATGTAAAACAATACCAAGAATAAGCACAAATTCATACCAAACATGACATCACGCCCAGTCGCGTTCGTGCTGCCTCGATCATCCGGCGTTAGGTTGGCCCATCGTGCCCCACGCGTCCGGTGCTCCGCTTCCGTCCGGCGCTGGGATCCTCTCACTATTCATTCCAGAAGCTGCTCGCGTCCGGCACTCTACTCTGTCCGGCGCTAGGCTGTTCTCTCTGATCTTTCCAGAGAGTGCTCGCGTCCGGCGCCTCGCCCCGTCCGGTGCTGGACTTTATTTTTGAGGACCAAATTCGGCGTTTTAAATGGGCTTTTCAAGGGTTATTTAAATAGATGGTCAGCCGCTATTCAGAGACACACATCTTACGCACGCGATTTCTTCTTCTTTTCTTTCTCTTTTCTTTTCCTTTTCCTTTCCATTTAATTCATGTACTTGGATTAACAATTGGATTGTGCGATTTCGGATTTTTGGAAGATGAATTTATCAATGAATGGTTTGTAAGTTTTTCTCATTTCATTATGTCTATGTAATTGTTATGGGGATAATTTCTACTATGAGATAAATTATCGATTTGTGGAGAAATAAATGTTGGATCGTTCTTGTCTTGAATCGTGATTAACTGTGTTGATGATTTGCAATTTTCTTATCCATATAAATTGTTTATTTCATGATCTTCATACATGGTATTCGAGAGAATAGTGTAGGTTGATTATGTGCTTATGTTTGATTATGAAGTAATGCAAGAGTATATTTATGTTAAATATAAGTTTGACAACTAACGTGATCGAGAGATTGATTTGTTGTTGAATAATTAATATATGTGGATAGGGTTTTGATATCGTGTGCATTTGTAGTTAAATATCCTTCTTAGTTGATGACGGTTGGGTTGAGAAATTCTCCACCATTAAGTTCGAGTCTAACATTGACGTGGTCGAGAGATTAGTTAGTGATGAGCGCTTGGTGAGAGGCGTGGGTGTTTGATGCATTGTGTACCGAACCTTGATTCATTAATAGCGAAGATGGATTTGAATCCTAGAACACCGTCTCCAATTTCGTGTATCTGCCAATTCCTATTGTTGTCCAAGTACATCCTTTTTACTTGCTTTATTTTATTTCCTGCTTTCGTTCGATCCGTGACAGCCCCCCTTATTTTTAGGACGTTAGTATTTCTTTTCTGTTTTCGTGTTTGATACAGAACCGTAGCCCTGTTAAGCCTTACTCGAGAGATTCGACTTGGGTCGATCTTATCGTTCTATAAAGACCTTGTACTATTGCGAGCGACTGAAAAGTACAATTTGGTCGGAACAATAATCGAAATAGTAATTTATCGAAGCTCAATTTCGACTATCCATAATACGAGGATTTTCATATTATATCCATAAACAATTAGTAAATTAAGGAATATATATGTTATTTCTTTGAGAGCGTTTTTCCAACGTCAATTAATTTTCGATAATTAGTCTTACACTATTTTCTAAACGACGAAGCTTAGAATTTATTCCCTTATTAACGAAGAACTAATAAGGTGATTACGATTTTATTATCAACGTTTTTGAGACGATTCAAAAATTTAGTATATTGTTTAAAGAATTACAATATAGAAAGTCTTATGATTATTTTGTGAAACAAGAGCATTTTTTTATATATTCCTTCATTAAAATAATTTTATTTATTTAAGGAATGAAGATTGGACAATTTATTCCTATTTTCTAGCTATGGTTCGAAAATTTTATCTTAGGACATAGAATTGTTCTTATTTATTTTTCTTATGATTTAATTCATCATCTTAGACCTATATTATATCATGTTACTATTAAATGGAAAAAATATAAGATATGTAGCATATTACTTCATAGTGGATGAAAATTTAGTGTATAGGTGTGAAAGGAAGAAAATTATCATCTTTTATGATAGTGATATGTATTTATTATGATAATGAGAGGTTATTAATGTAGAGATAAGGTGAATTACTAATAAATAAAGTGATGAGTATTATTTAGGGGTGATGACCGAAAATTTTAACATAATGTGAAAGGAAGAAAAATTCAAATTGTTGATAGTGATAGTTAATTGTTTTGAAAGTGATAGGTATTTAATTTTGGTATTAGATAAGATGATTATTTAATTAAGTGATAAGGTGTATTTGTTTGGTAGTGAGGGTGTTAGATTTTAGGAGATAATGAAGTGTATTTTGTTGACTTTTATTTAGATATTTTTGTTAAAGTTTGATTAATGTATATTATCATAAAAAAGATGAAAATCACTCCTTTCCCATTACAAGAGTGCCGTGAGCTTTGAAAAAAAAAGGAAGAGAGTTCTTCAAATTTTCTCTTCAAATCTTAAGTTAGAAAAACGATTTCTTCGCCGATCGACTCCGATTAAAAGGTTAGAAATTGTATAAGCTTCTTATATATGCAAAAATATTAGAAATCTATCCATGAAAATTTAAGTTATATGCTTTTGTTATTTCATGTGAAATTTGAGAAATTTTGTTAAATGTCTAAGTTGTTAATTAAATATGTTTATATGATGGTTGTAAGCATATATTATGAATTTGTTACAAAGTTGTCACAACCCGGTTTGGCTAATCCTTACCGGATCGTGACTTGGGGTTTAGATTAAGTAAATATTAAAAGAATTGTAATATTCCAAAGAAACGAACGTCTAATTACGGTATTTTAAACCGTGAATTAGGGTTTCGCCGTATTTTATTTCTGTATAACATCGAATATTGATTTCGAATCAGTATTATAATAACGAATTCCTTTTTATATTCACTAAAGATTGTGAATTAAGGAATACAATATTAATAAATGGTTCGACAATATTATTTTAACGTCGAACGCGTATCGAACGTTAGTATTTATGGAATTTTCTGAGCAGAGAAGCTTGGAATCAATTTCCATATTAATTCCTATGATAATGGAATATTATTTATAAAGTAAGTATGAACTTACTACGACCATTTTGAGATGAGTCGATTGTGGACGTTTTGAGACGTTTTAAACGTCAACGTTTTGAGACGTTTTGAAAAACGAGTTTAATGCTCAGGAAATTATCATAATTAATTTCCTATTATTATTTTATATAATTACAGTATTAATAAGCATTAAAATCAATTTTTGAGCTATTAAAACTCGATTATTTTGAAATAGGATTTTCGAAAACCCTAATTACCTAAACTAGGGTTTTTCACATAAAATGATACCATATTTTTATCCTATGCTATTATTTATTATCTAAATCATATATTAGGATATATATGAGTATATTTAGATCGAATTTGACATGAGTATCAATAATAGGTGTGATTTATATTTTTATTCCTATTTTCTCAATAATTATCGGTAATTTCGAATTAATTGCTATATGATGATTTAATTATTTTAATGGCTTGTATTATATATCTATGACCTATACTATGATTAATTTATAGTATTAAGGATGAAATAAAATTAAATCCACCCTTGGAACCCATAGAAGTCGTCGGCCATCATCCTTGGAACAAGCATGGATTTTCTTTTTCATTGGCCAATACATGAGGAGCCTTTTTGCACTCACTCATGATCACTTAACCCACTAGTAAGAAGAATGCTGCCATTTGTAAGATTGTGTGTGTGTGTGCCGTGTAATAGGAGTGATATAGGGGGAGAGGGACTCTTCCCCTTCACCCCATGTTCATTATACCTGTTCCCCTACATTTCAACCATTTTGGAACACCAAAATTCTCTACTCCTCTCCCATTCTCGAAAAAAACCGAGAGCTCCTCCCATTTTGCTCAAAATTTTCTTCATCCTTTCTCCTCCATTCACCCAAGGTTGGATACCCTAGCATTGTTCCTTTGAATCAATACCATTCCAAAGGTAAAACATGGACCAAGCTTCGATTTTCCTCTCCCATTTGTTCGAAAATGTCGAGCATATTCATATGTTTATATATGTGTTCTAATGTTCTTATTTTCGAGATTTTGAGTATGTGTATGTGCTTGATGATTTTTATTTTTAAAAATATGAGAATGTATGCTTAGATGATCATATGACCTTGCTTATTAAATTTTTGAATAGATCTAGTGTATATATATGATTTTCGAACCACACGACATGTTGAAATAATTTTCGAAAATATTAAAAATGTGTATTTGGTGACCGATTGTTTTTGATTTATTTTGAGGGTGGAATATTGATCTATGATATGTTTAGAGTCCATAGAAATTGATTTGGAATTTTTGAAAAACCCTAGCCTACTTTTCTAAAAATACCGTGAGCTTTTAATTATGTACCTTGGTGTATGATTTTATTTTAAGCATACAATGGCATATTAATGCTCTAGACCTCGATTATATGTTCTATGATTTATCTAAAATTTTGAAGACCAAATGCTTAAATTTTGAGAATGCCGTGAGCTTTATGAGTTCATACCTTGGTGTATGATTTTATTTTGATCATGCAATGGTATATTATTGATCTAGTATATTGAATGTGTGTTGTATGATTTTGTCAGAAATTTTGGAGATCAAATGCTAATTTAAATAAAAAAAACCGAGGAGCAATTGCTCAATATGGTGATGATTTAATTTAGTTTTGATGAATGTTACTATGTTATATTGTTATATTATGATTTATAAACATAGTGTATAATTGTTGGAATTTTTGAAAACCAAATACCATAATTAATCAAAAAAAGCCGAGAGCTTGTAGCTCCATATGGTGATGATTTCAAATGGTTTTGGTTGATGTTATGATGTTACAACGTTATAATATAATGTTTAATCTTGTTATAATTTAATTAGAATTTTTGTGAATTGTTTGGTATTTATTTCGAAAATACCGTGAGTGTTGTGAGTATATTCCTTGGTGAATGGTTATGATGGACTATAGATTATAATTGTGATATATATTGATGTTGGGACATTATACTAAGTGTATAACAATTTTGGTAATTTTTGGATAATTATTCCATAATTAATGGAATTACCGAGATATATATATATATATATATATATATATATATATATATATATATTAATAAATGACAAACAATATCATATGGATGATATTAATTCTTATTCAGGACCATAGTGTATAATAATACACTATATTAATTTAGAAAAATTTTAGAAAATCATTTGGTAATTTTTAAATAATTATCGAGAATTTTTGAAATATTATAAGGGTTTTAAATCCTTTTTAATTCAGTTTAATAATAAATTATATGTCTAGTAATTATTTTAGACATATTTGGTTTTTATAAAATTTCATAAACATAGATTACTATGTTTGAGACAAACGTTACACTTTATAACGTTATTAATAAAAAATATACGTTTTATTTATTAAGAGGATTAATAATTATGAAATTATTTATAAGTCCTTTGATTTACGTGACAAATCGAGAAATAGGACTTTACGAAGTTAAATCGATCAAAATTCGATTTATAAAAGGAAATAGTAAGAAATTACTATCTAAAAGTCAAAATTGTTGACTTCGTTGACCTTTGTTGACTTCGTTGACTTTTAAAGTCAAACGTACGATTATACGTTCGATAAATACGCTAATACGCGTAAGACGTACTAATTAAGTATGATACCTCAATAGTAAGAATGGAATTCAAAAATGAAATCCTTTTATCGAGAAACGTAAAAATACGTTGAACGTTTAAACCGGAAGGGTTAAATCGAAATAGTTGAACGTGTCTCGAAGGACGAGAACAGTTCAGTCATTTACATATTTGAAAACGTATTGAATTCGTTTTACATCAATATAGAATATCGAAGTTATCTTAGACTTTGAGAGTCTCGATAAGCGTGAACGACGTACTAAAATATCGCTTTTGCGTAAAGGTGTGAACGCGAACGAGACGATCGGACACTAACAAGCAAACAAACCTAGGACTCATTTTACGACGAACCATAGTCCAGGTGGGCTTACTTTTCAAACAAAATGTGACTTCACTTTTCTTTCAAAATGAATTTATTTACAGTACTTACTCTTCAACTGTTGATAAATGTTTACAACATTACCTGCCAAAATATTTCTGTTTTGTGTATGGATCCTATCTGTTATGCATGGTGTGATGGTTGGAACTATATAATGATATGAAATGCATAAATGGTGTGATGGTTGGATGACATGATATGAATGTCATTTGTTGGGTCGCTACCAACCTTTTATGAAATCGATATCGGGTCCTATGCCGAGGATAAATACCGCTAGGGCTAACGGTACACCGAACGTGTTGTGTCTTTGTATGGGTAACGGCCGGTTACGGCGTCGTAGAAGGAGGCCTCCTCTCGACGCTTGATCTATAATATTGTGATGAGATGTGATTATGGGATATGGATCATACACACCAAGAAAATGCTCACGAGCGATGTTTCTAACTGAAATTGTTTTAGTAAGCAAGGCATTTCAACTAAAACCCTCGTGACTTACCATGATATTGGCAACAGAATTAAATTATCAAATGTTTTCGCATGAGTCCACCGAGTGCAATATTTGTACTTAGCCCTACATATTTGTTTTAAATGTGCAGGTTGAGCTCGATGATGGTGATGGAGGAGGTGTTGAGGAGTCCAAGAACCTCGACCGCTTTTATTAAGAATTTGTGGTTTCACCTGAATACATATCTTCATATATGTATTCACACACTTTCCACGCAAACTCGAACTCTTTTATGTCATGTTTATCGTTATGAACTATTGAGGTCCATCGGACCATTGTTAAGTCTTTGGGTCGATGGCTCAAACCATTTGAATTATTGGGATATCATCTTATGTTATGTTCAAGCATGCTAGTTTACAATTGATAGGTATCTTTATCTTAGCCTTTTGTCCTAAAATACTATTCTAGTATTAGTCACCCTCCAGTCTGGGTTATCCGGAGTGGGGATGTGACTGAGTGGTATCAGAGCTCTGTTGCTCTTTGAAAACCCAAATTCTTTTAAAATCTAAGTCTAGATCGAATCATGGACTTCTAGAAATCACGACTCTCTCAACACTCCATCACATCGAGCTCAACAGGGAAAAAGTGGCGATTTCTTTCTCAAACTTATGAAATGAAGAGTTTTGAATGATGAGCAAGTTGGAAGGGTTTTTGAAAGAAAATGGAAATGTTATTTTTGGAAGGAAGGTTATGTTATTATGGAAGTTTTGATGATGAAATGAAAGTTTGAGCAAGATAGTTTTTCCAAAAACTTTGGTTTGAAATCAATAAGTATTGATGCGAGTACTCAAGCCTTGAGATGGAAGTATATGGTGGTACAAGTTGATTGATCAATGTTGAAAGGATGAATTCAATTTGATATGCATGTATGAGTTGGCTATGTCGTCATCTTGAAACCTTATTTCCAAATTTCAAAGTTTTATGAAAATGGATATGATATCCCAAGAACATAGATGCTATAAGAAGCATGCTCACTTCTTACACGAGAACATAGAAGTGTGAACTAGAGAAACTCTATCCCGCCACGAGCGGTAGCAAATAAGGGACGAGAGCGATAGCAAGAAGTGGCGAGATCGAACTCAAAGGAGAAACAGTGTAAGTTTTAAAGACAAGAAAGACCTCGTTGTTGGCACAAATACGTGCGACCTTGACTTCGCCATCAACAACACCATCGGCGATGACCTCGGCAGGGGTATAGATGCTAATAACGAGCTTAGGCAAATCGCCGAGCTACCACGGACGAACCAAGTAAGTGGAAGGCGACGACGAAGTCGCCGCGAACTGAATACAAGCCGAAGTAAGCTGGAAGACGATCTGACAAAGTACGAGCTGGAATACGAGCTGAACGCGAACTGAAGTGAAAATACCGAAGTGAAAACTGAAGCCGAGCTGCGGTGAGGAGGATGCCGAAGTGCGACCTCGGCGCCGTTCTCATCAACCTCGACGCCGACCTTGTCGACTTCGACTTCGGCATCGGTATCGACACTAAACGTCCTCGACTTCGGAATTGGCGATTGCGACTTCGACTTCGTCGACGACATCGACATCGGCATTGACATCGCCGACCTCAACATCATCGATGACCTCGGCCATGACATTAACTCCGACCTCGACCTCGGTATTATCTAAGACCTCGGCTTCGGCATTGAAAATTTTACACTTCGCCTGATGTTGGCAGTGACCTCGGCATCTATAACCTCGGTGCCTGGGACGCCATCATTTATGCCTTCATTCTTGGTGACTTCGGCATTTTTCAACGCGGTCGACTTCGACCTCGGAGTCAGCATAATAACTTCGACGTCGTTAACTTCGGCCTCGACGTCAGCAGAAAACTGCTTTGTGCAGTGTTTTTGTTTTAGCTCGTTCTCTTTCGTTAGGACTCCGATTTACACATGGTTTTCACCTACGTACTCCTAACGCCCTGATCTTCATTTGTTATGAAGAACATAATCCCTAATTCTGTCTCCAGAACATGCTAGAGTCCGTTGAACTTTAGTTCAAATGGTTGGTATAGGACAAGGATCTCATAGCATATCATATATATTAAGACGTTATTGGCTTATGTGTATACGTTCGGGTAAGAGTAAGAAGGTAAGTTTTGATGTGTACCATATCTTGTGACGATACCTACCTTATAGATTGTTTAGTTTTAACCTAGTTGCTTCTCGTTGTGCTTAAGTTATCCTTCCTGCTTTTGAGATGACGATAGTTTGACTTATGATAGTTTTGATCGTGATGATGGAGGAATGCGATATATTGCTAGGAGGAGGATTGGACCACACCCCACCCCGAGGAGGTGATGAGTATTTACCGCAAGCTGGATGTGTTGGAGAGGACACAGGCGAAGTTTCGCATATTACCTCCGCCTTTGGAGAGACGCCCGAGCCCATGGCGCGACTGACTATGATGGCATCCAGCGCCTTTTGTCTATACTCCCCTGTACTTGGGAAGATTACGCCCGAGAGATATCGGGGGATTATATATACCGGGCAGTTGGCAGCTACGACCTGATAGGAGATCTGCCCAGATTCGTAAGTCATCTGACTTATGTCTACAGTATTTACGGAGCAGCGCCGAGGGGACCCTATCTCCCTCCACGGGAGTACACCTGGCGGGATGAGTCGCCAGAGTGGCTATACACTGAGGTCCCGAGGCAGATCGACCCAGTTGTGCCTCCATACCGATTCGACGAGGCGGGTGCGCCGCTTGGAGAGGCAAGACGCCCGAGAGCTTTGGGAGAGCCCGTGTTCCCTCCTCTACCTGTAAGACACCCCGTACGTCCACCGCTATCACCCCCACCGCCTATGGCCCCACCCGTACCACCAGTCGAGCACTTCGCCAGACAGTGCGGATGAAGGTAACAGACGCCTCAGATGGTTATAGCCCGATCCGCTATACCTACAGCCCGATCCGCCATGACTACGAGCTCTATGGCGATGACGACTTCAACCCCATGCGCGACATACCGATGTACGAAGATGATGGAGCAGGATCATTGAGAGTACGTACTCGTGAGGATGATTCCGAGGAAGAGGAAGATCCCGAGGAAGACCCCGAGGAGGACGATCAGTGGGAAGATGCCTGATGAAGGCACTAGATGAAGCTTAGTTAGAATTTTGTTATAGATTGTTTATGTCATTCCTTTTTGTGTATGGTTTTGATGGAACTAGAACCTTGACTTTTTGGAAGGCCGTGTGGGCCGGGATTCATGTTTTGTTTTTATGACTTTTAGTTTTGAACATCCTGCTTATGGCAGAGCTTGATTATCGTTATATATATACACGACCCCGAGCGGGCTTTTGCGGCGAAATTTTGGATGAGAATGACGAAGTATTTTATTTAAAATCGTTATGCAATGAGGCTATGATGATTCTATACATGTTAAGTTATGGAAGAGGCAAGTGATTAACGATTATATGTTTTATTAGCAGAATGCCTCCGAGAAGAAACCCGAGCAAGAACCCAGAGGCAGAGGTCGGGAAGACATAGAGGAAGGGTAGGATCCCGAGCAAGAAGTCAAGACATACCCCAACCACCTCCACCTCAACCCGATCGCGGGATCGGGAGCTATTCTAGGCGTAACCCACCTACCTTTAATGGGAAAGGCAAACCCGAAGAAGTCGAACAATGGGTAAGAACCATTGAACAATCTTTAATTTTCGAGATGCACAAGCACGTGAGCGATCGTCCCTGTAGCTTTTCAATTAAATGGACCCGCTGGTTTACGGTGGGAGGCCGGAAGAAGACATTTCTCGCCGAGCAACTAGAAGAGTTCTCATGGGAGGACTTTAAGAGAGGCTGATGAGAAATACATACCTAAGAGCTATAGAAAGAGAAAGGAGCAGAATTTTCCTGTGAAGCAAGAAAACTATATCGTGATCGACTATGATCGTGCTTTCTGCGACATGTCGAGGTATGCACGCAGGCGGTAGACACCGACTTGAAAATGTCGAGAAAAGTTTAGGCCAGCCCGAGGGCGGAGATACGGATGTCTCTTGCCACCATGGAGACCTGACTTAATCAAGCTCTTGCACGAGCTTTAGATATCGAGGCAAAGAATGTCCGACGTTAAGTCGTGTCACTAAGACACATAGCACAACGGAAAAGAAAAGGAAAGTGGGAACCAGTCGCGGCAATAATAGCGGGGAGGCTATGAGAACGCAAGCCACAAGTGACCCCAGCAAGGAACCGGGCACGCCCAGCGAGTGCACTGGTAAGGCGGCTTTGCTCCTCCGACGAGAGGACCGCAAGAGCAAATGAGGGCTCCTCCATGCCCTAAATGCCATAGGGTACACAAGGATATGCACGACAAGCAATGTGAATTGCTTCAAGTGCGGAGCGAGAGGCATTACGCCAACAATTGCCTGTGGGCACGCTCGGATATAAGGCCGAACCAACCGGCAATGTCCACCACTAAGGGCTATCCAATTCCAATTTCAACCTCAAGAACAACAGTGGCAACAACCCCAAGAATTGGTGCAGCAACAACAATGGCAACAACCGCAATAAAGAACCTCCGCAACAACAAGTGGCAAAGAACCACCTCAACAACTAAGGCGGCCGCCATCGCGACAACGCCAAAGAAGAAGAAGAAGAAACCAGAAACAAACCGCCAAACCAAGAAGGACGGCGCCCGTCACCTCAGCCGCCCAGTTAGAGCTTACGCCTACACTCGGAGGCGTAATCGAGCAAAATCAGGAAACTGGCGGTATGGGAGTTCTTCTCAACATACCGTTATAAGATATTCGACACGGGTGCTTCACATTCTTTTATAGCAAAATCATGCGAGAAATGCCGGGACTTAGGTGCGAAAAGGCAAGCCGTGATATGAGAATCTCATCGCCTATAGGAGGGATTATGGTATTACACACTTTTGCTCGAACCTAGAGTCGACACTAGGATCACTTAAGGTTCCGCTAACAATCTAAACATAATACCCATGGATGATGTAGACATAATCCTAGGAATGGGTGGTTAGCTAAGAACCACTCCACAATCCTTTGCAAGGAAAGGAAAATATCATTTAAACTTTCCGGACGAGAAGCTACGATTTTCACGGGATCGCATGGGAAGGAGAATCCGATTGATCAAGACTAAAGGTGGAAGGATGATCAACCAGAAAGGATGCCACGCATTCCTTGTGTACTTGAACGGGGAAGATAAACCCGAAGCGAGGATTGAAGACATTGAAGTTGTCCGAGAATTTTCGGACGTGTTTCCCGAGGATCTACCAGGGTTACCCCCTGATAG
The DNA here is from genome assembly GCA_036937905.1 of Salvia rosmarinus. Taxonomy (NCBI): domain Eukaryota; kingdom Viridiplantae; phylum Streptophyta; class Magnoliopsida; order Lamiales; family Lamiaceae; genus Salvia; species Salvia rosmarinus. The sequence goes on from CM072814.1 coordinate 38,425,794, forward strand.
ACAACTAGAGTTCACCATCGACTTGGAACCCGGATCGGCTCCAGTGTCGAAGGCGCCCTATAGGATGGCCCCAAAGGAGTTGGAGGAACTGAAGATCCAGATTCAAGAATTGTTGGATCTAGGTTTCATTAGGCCAAATGTTTCACCTTGGGGAGCGCCTGTTTTATTCGTTAAGAAAAATGATGGTTCTTTAAGGATGTGCATCGATTATCGAGAGCTAAATAAGATGACACTAAAGAACAAGTACCCTTTACCAAGGATTGACGACCTGTTTGATCAATTACGAGGAGCGGGAGTATTCTCGAAAATTGATCTCAAGTCAAGTTACCATCAGTTGAAGATACGGTCTGAGGATGTACCTAAGACTGCGTTTTGGACGAGATATGGTCACTATGAGTTCATAGTTATGCCGTTCGGATTGACCAATGCACCAACCGTATTTATGGACCTTATGAACAGAGTATTTCATCCATTTTTGGATAAATTTGTTTTGGTCTTCATAGATGATATCCTCATTTATTCGAAGAATGAAGAGGATCACAAGGAACATCTGAGAACGGTACTGCAAACCTTGAGAGATGAAAGGTTGTTTGCTAAGTTTAGCAAATGTGAGTTTTGGTTGAAGGAAGTTATGTTCCTTGGGCACATCGTTTCTGCCGAAGGCATAAAAGTAGATCTAGCCAAAGTAGAGGCAGTGCAAGGATGGAAATCGCCACGGACTCAACATGAGATTAGAAGTTTCTAGGACTAGCTGGTTATTATTAGAGATTCATCGAAGGATTCTCCAAGATTGCAAGGCCAATAACCCAGCTACTTCGGAAAGGAATCAAGTTCAACTGGACTAAAGAATGTGAGACGAGTTTTCAAATACTCAAGGAAAAGTTGACAAGTGCACCAGTTCTAGCAGTTCCAGAAGCGGACAAAGAATATGTAGTCTATACAGACGCTTCTAAGACTGGACTGGGTTGTGTTTTGATGCAAAACGGAAAGGTGATAGCTTATGCATCCCGACAACTCAGACCCCATGAACTGAACTACCCAACCCACGACTTGGAATTAGCGGCAGTAGTCCATGCTCTGAAAATTTGGAGACACCATCTCTATGGAGTGAGATGTGAGATCTTCACAGACCATAAGAGTCTGAAGTACTTCTTTGAACAAAGAGACTTGAATATGAGGCAAAGAAGATGGCTCGAATTAGTGAAGGATTACGACTGTGGTATTAACTACCACCCGGGCAAGGCAAATGTAGTAGCTGACGTCTTAAGTCGTAAGAGTCAATCCAAGCTAGGATGTCTCTTTATGCGGGAAGAAAAACTCGTTGAAGAGTTTGGAAGATTGAGGATTGAACTGATTGAACCACCCGAGACGATCGTGAGTTGTATCGCTACACTCACACTGACGTCTGATCTAAGAAAAAGGATTGTCGAAAGACAAAGGATGGAGGAAAAGTTAGAAAAGATCAGACAAAGGGTAAGGTCTAAAGGATTTAAGAACTTCCAGGAAGCATCAGACAACGCCCTATTGTTTGAAGGTAGAATATGCGTTCCAGACGACGCAGAGCTTCAGAATGAGATCATGAGTGAGGCTCACGATACACCCTACACCGCCCACCCAGGCAGTACTAAGATGTACCAAGACCTGAAGGAAAAGTTCTGGTGGGAAGGCATGAAACGAGACATAGCTTCTTTCGTAGAACGCTGTCTTGTTTGCCAACAGGTGAAGGCGTTACATCAACGTCCTTACGGAAAGTTGCAACCGTTGGAAATACCTGAGTGGAAATGGGACGAGATAACGATGGATTTCGTTCTAACTTACCCAAATCAAAAGAGGAAACATAGCCATATGGGTAATTGTGGACAGGCTTACAAAGAGTGCTCATTTTCTACCAATTTAAAGCACTTATGGATCTGATAAGTTGGCCCAACTTTACGTCATGGAAATTATACGGCTACATGGAGTGCCAAAATCTATTACCTCCGATAGAGACTCCAAGTTCACATCCAGATTCTGGATTAGCCTGCAGAGAGAGTTGGGTACAAAATTGAATTTCAGTACGGCATTTCACCCACAAACTGATGGGCAGTCGGAAAGGACGATCCAGACACTAGAGGATATGCTTAGAACAGTAGTGTTGGATCAAGGTGCAAAATGGGAAGACATTTTACCCCTTATTGAGTTTTCTTACAACAACAGCTACCAAGCGACGATTGGTATGGCCCCGTACGAAGCCTTGTATGGCAAGAAGTGTAGATCACCGCTTTATTGGGATGAAGTCGGTGAGAGAAAAATCATAAGGCCAGAAGCAGTGAACGAAATGATTGAGATCGTTCGATAAATTAGGCTGAGGATAAAAGAAGCTCAAGATAGGCAGAAATCCTACGCTGATACGCGTAGATCTGAGCTGCAGTTTGAAGATGGATACAAAGTGTTTCTTAAAGTCTCTCCATCGAAATGAATAATCAGGTTTGGACTGAAAGGAAAGTTGAGACCCCGCTTTATAGGACCTTATGAGATCCTAGAGAGGATAGGTCAAGTAGCTTATAGGTTGGCTCTTCCGCCAAACCTAGGAAATGTTCACAATGTGTTTCACGTATCGCAATTGCGAATATACGTTCACGATCCAAAGCACGTGATCCACCAAGACGACGTGATTCTCAAGCCAGACATGAGCTATGAAGAAGAGCCAAGGCAATCCTCGACCACAAGATTCAGCAACTACGGAGCAAGTCGATTCCGTTAGTCAAAGTGCTGTGGAGACACCACGGACAAGAGGAAGCCACGTGGGAGCTTGAAGAAGCGATAAAAGAACGATACCCCGAATTGTTTTTCTAGAGGTATGCAAATTCCGGGATGGAATTTCTTTTAAGGGGGGTGGAATGTAATATTCCAAAGAAACGAACGTCTAATTACGGTATTTTAAACCGTGAATTAGGGTTTCACCGTATTTTATTTCTGTATAACATCGAATATTGATTTAGAATCAGTATTATAATAACGAATTCCTTTTTATATTCACTAAAGATTGTGAATTAATGAATAGAATATTATTAAATGGTTCGACAATATTATTTTAACGTCGAACGCGTATCGAACGTTAGTATTTATGGAATTTTCTGAGCAGAGAAGCTTGGAATCAATTTCCATATTAATTCCTATGATAATGGAATATTATTTATAAAGTAAGTATGAACTTACTACGACCATTTTGAGATGAGTCGATTGTGGACGTTTTGAGACGTTTTGAACGTCAACGTTTTGAGACGTTTTGAAAAACGAGTTTAATGCTCAGGAAATTATCATAATTAATTTTCTATTATTATTTTATATAATTACAGTATTAATAATCATTAAAATCAATTTTTGAGCTATTAAAACTCGATTATTTTGAAATAGGATTTTCGAAAACCCTAATTACCTAAACTAGGTTTTTTCACATAAAATGATACCATATTTTTATCCTATGCTATTATTTATTATCTAAATCATATATTATGATATATATGAGTATATTTAGATCGAATTTGACATGAGTATCAATAATAGGTGTGATTTATATTTTTATTCCTATTTTCTCAATAATTATCGATAATTTCGAATTAATTGTTATATGATGATTTAATTATTTTAATGGCTTGTATTATATAACTATGACCTATACTATGATTAATATATAGTATTAAGGATGAAATAAAATTAAATCCACCCTTGGAACCCATAGAAGCCGTCGGCCATCATCCTGGAACAAGCATGGATTTTCTTTTTCATTGGCCAATACATGAGGAGCCTTTTTGCACTCACTCATGATCACTTAACCCACTAGTAAGAAGAATGCTGCCATTGTAAGATTGTGTGTGTGTGCCGTGTAATAGGAGTGATATAGGGGGAGAGGGACTCTTCCCCTTCACCCCATATTCATTATACCTCTTCCCCTACATTTCAAACATTTTGGAACACCAAAATTCTCTACTCCCTCTCCCATTCTCTGAAAAAAAACCGAGAGCTCCCTCCCCATTTTGCTCAAAATTTTTCTTCATCCTTTCTCCTCCATTCACCCAAGGTTGGATACCCTAGCATTGTTCCTTTGAATCAATACCATTCCAAAGGTAAAACATGGACCAAGCTTCGATTTTCCTCTCCCATTTGTTCGAAAATGTCGAGCATATTCATATGTTTATATATGTGTTCTAATGTTCTTATTTTCGAGATTTTGAGTATGTGTATGTGCTTGATGATTTTTATTTTTAAAAATATGAGAATGTATGCTTAGATGATCATATGACCTTGCTTATTAAATTTTTGAATAGATCTAGTGTATATATATGATTTTCGAACCATAGGACATGTTGAAATAATTTTGAAAATATTAAAAATGTGTATATGGTGACCGATTGTTTTTGATTTATTTTGAGGGTGGAATATTGATCTATGATATGTTTAGAGTCCATAGAAATTGATTTGGAATTTTTGAAAAACCCTAGCCTACTTTTCTAAAAATACCGTGAGCTTTTAATTATGTAACTTGGTGTATGATTTTATTTTTAAGCATACAATGGCATAATAATGCTCTAGGACCTTGATTATATGTTCTATGATTTATCTAAAATTTTTGAAGACCAAATGCTTAAATTTTTGAGAATGCCGTGAGCTTTATGAGTTCATACCTTGGTGTATGATTTTTATTTTGATCATGCAATGGTATATTATTGATCTAGTATATTGAATGTGTGTTGTATGATTTTGTTGGAAATTTTGGAGATCAAATGCTATTTTAAATCAAAAAAACCGAGGAGCAATTGCTCAATATGGTGATGATTTAATTTGGTTTTGATGAATGTTACTATGTTATATTGTTATATTATGATGTATAAACATAGTGTATAATTGTTGGAATTTTTGAAAACCAAATACCATAATTAATCAAAAAAAGCCGAGAGCTTGTAGCTCCATATGGTGATGATTTCAAATGGTTTTGGTTGATGTTATGATGTTACAACGTTATAATATAATGTTTAATCATGTTATAATTTAATTAGAATTTTTTTGAATTGTTTGATAATTGTTTGGTATTTATTTCGAAAATACCGTGAGTGTTGTGAGTATATTCCTTGGTGAATGGTTATGATGGACTATAGATTATAATTGTGATATATATTGATGTTGGGACATTATACTAAGTGTATAACAATTTTGGGAATTTTTTGGACAATTATTCCATAATTAATGGAATTACCGAGATATATATATATATATATATATATTAATAAATGACAAACAATATCATATGGATGATAATAATTCTTATTCTGGACCATAGTGTATAATAATACACTATATTAATTTAGAAAAAATTTAGAAAATCATTTGGTAATTTTTAAATAATTACCGAGAATTTTTGAAATATTATAAGGGTTTTAAATCCTTCTTAATTCAGTTTAATAATAAATTATATGTCTAGTAATTATTTTAGACATATTTGGTTTTTATAAAATTTCATAAACATAGATTACTATGTTTGAGACAAACGTTACACTTTATAACGTTATTAATCGAAAATATACGTTTTATTTATTAAGAGGATTAATAATTGTGAAATTATTTATAAGTCCTTTGATTTACGTGACAAATCGAGAAATAGGACTTTACGAAGTTAAATCGATCAAAATTCGATTTATAAAAGGAAATAGTAAGAAATTACTATGTAAAAGTCAAAATTGTTGACTTCGTTGACTTTTAAAGTCAAACGTACGATTATACGTTCGATAAATACGCTAATACGCGTAAGACGTACTAATTAAGTATGATACCTCAATATTAAGAAAGGAATTCAAAAATGAAATCCTTTTATCGAGAAACGTAAAAATACGTTGAACGTTTAAACCGGAAGGGTTAAACCGAAATAGTTGAACGTGTCTCGAAGGACGAGAACAGTTCAATCATTTACGTATTTGAAAACGTAATTAATTCATTTTACATCGATATAGAATATCGAAGTTATCTTAGACTTTGAGAGTCTCGATAAGCGTGAACGACGTACTAAAATATCGCTTTTGCGTAAAGGTGTGGACGCGAACGAGACGATCGGACACTGACAAGCAAACAAACCTAGGACTCATTTTACGACGAACCATAGTCCAGGTGGGCTTACTTTTCAAACAAAATGTGACTTCACTTTTCTTTCAAAATGAATTTATTTACGATTTACTCTTCAACTGTTGATAAATGTTTACAACATTACCGCCAAAATATTTCATTTTGTGTATGGATCCTATCTCATTATGCATGGTGTGATGGTTGGAACTATATAATGATATGAAATGCATAAATGGTGTGATGGTTGGATGACATGATATGAATCGTCATTTGTTGGGTCGCTACCAACCTTTTATGAAATCGATATCGGGTCCTATGCTTGGGAGGATAAATACCGCTAGGGCTAACGGTACACCGAGCGTGTTGTGTGCTGTATGGGTAATGGCCGGTTACGACGTCGTAGAAGGGAGGCCTCCCTCTCGACGTTTGATCTATAATATTGTGATGAGATGTGATTATGGGATATGGATCATACACACCAAGAAAAATGCTCGGCCGAGCGATGTTTACGAACTGAAATTGTTTTAGTAAGCACAAGGCATTTCAACTAAAACCCTTGTGACTTACCATGATATTGGCAGCGTAATTAAATTATCAAATGTTTTCGGCATGAGTCCACTGAGTGCAATATTTGTACTTAGCCCTGCATATTTGTTTTTAAATGTGCAGGTTGAGCTCTGATGATGGTGATGGAGGAGGTGTTGAGGAGTCCAGTAACCTTGACCGTTTTTATTAAGAATTTGTGGTTTCACCTTGAATACATATCTTCATATATGTATTCACACACTTTCCGCTGCAAACTCTGAACTCTTTTATGTCATGTTTACTGTTATGAACTATTGAGGTCCATCAGACCATTGTTAAGTCTTTGGGTCTGATGGCCTAAACCATTTGAATTATTGGGATATCATCTTATGTTATGTTCAAGCATGCTAGTTTACAATTGATAGGTATCTTTATCTTAGCCTTTTTGTCCTAAAATACTATTCCTAATATTAGTCACCCTCCAGTCCGGGTTATCCGGAGTGGGACGTGACAAGAATAAGGTTTTCAACTCATTTCATCTACGAAGAAGTATGGATTTCCAAGCATGAACGCGATTAAGGATGGAGCAAAATATCTTATATAAAGAGTTGATACGAAAGTTTGGACAAACAGCAACTCTTACAAGGTTTCAACAGGATATTCAAGCGCTTAACATAGTAACAAAATATAAAAGAATCTCAAGAGTTTGGCAGCGGAATAAACGTGTGAGACATGCATGTGAAGATGCATTCTCAAGGTGAACCAAAATGTTCCATACTTAGTTGCAAAAAAGATTTCCGCTCAACTCCGCTCCGGTCTGTCACCAGCTCAACCTGCACATTTAAAAACAAATATGTAGGGCTGAGTACAACGTACCCAATGGACACATGCCGAAAACATTTTCATTTTTCTTTACGAAATATTGTACTGCCACCATCACAGTAAGACACAAGGGTTTTATTTGAAAAGGCCTTGTGCTTACTAAAACATTTTCATCACTTTCTCAAAACATCGTCTGGCCATGCATTTTCTCATCACAATGTATATTCCAAGTCGGCTATGGATAACGCGCCGGGAGGGTGGCCTCCCTTCACCCGGATGCACGACTGACCGTCCAGCGGTTTAGAGGCTGAATACAACTGACCGCATCTGGCGATTCAAAAGCTAAAGTGTACACAACCCTAGCTAGGATTTCCCCATCTCTTCTAGCTTAGGATCCGAATTTGTAATCTTTCCTGTTGCCCCAAGTAACCCGGATGGATATATACAAAACATAAAACATTTTCGGCAGACAATATCGTTTCTCATCATTTCCAGTATAAGAAAGCAGTAAAGTAATAACAGTAAATACTTTCGAAAAATCATTTTCCAAGAAAGCTCGTAAATGGTTTTGATAAGAAAGTTAACCTCGAGAACTTATGCTTATAGTTCTTACGTCACTAGTTTACTTTCTGTTTCCTTTCTCCTTCGAGCAGAACCCTTTCAACGTGAGAAACGAGATTTAGTACATCACTACGCTTTTCCGAAAAAATCATCGATCCGAAACAACGGACTCACTAACATCAATCCTTTTAACGTTAAGGATCCTATTATCAAACTTAACTACTATTATATTCGTCGTGTCTTGAAGATATATAATTTTCCATTCTTTTATTCTTTCCTTAGTTCAAATCATTCCGCGTAACGTACGAACGTTAATTTCATAACTAACTTCATCACGTACTAACTTTTCTTCCCATCTTACATATATATTCAAATTCTAATGTATTCACAATCATATTCTCATAAGTCTCAACTTTTCATGTATCATACCACATCAACATAGGATCCATAATATCACATAACATTAGACATATAAAATTTGACATCATATCTCCTTATATTATGATTTTCGAAATTCTTTAATAATTATCCAAATTTTTTTTTCAAAATTCTAATTAATTCACATAACACCTTATTATTATCATATATTAATAATATGACATAATATCAATAATTCACAACTTGTACATCAATATCTCATGCTTGGTCATTTTCGAAATCATCATGTCATATTATTTCATATTTTTCAAAATTATGATTTAATTTATACATACTTGAATAATATTAACTATCATCATTTTATGCTCAAAACAACATTTAAAATTCATGTTCATCAACATATAAATCTTGCATAATTTCGATCATAGCATAAAATTTCATAACATGCCCAACTTTGTATTAAAATCATAATACATGCTTATAAACATCATATAAACATATTTACTTAACAATTTAAACATATAGCATAAATTTCACATATGTCACATAATTTTTGAAAGCATGTAACATAACATGTCATATATGAATTTCTAATATTTTTGCATGTAATAGTAAAGGTTGTATGATTTCTAACCTTTTGATCGGCGTCGGTAACGTTTTTCTATCTAAGGTTGGAGAGAACTCTTGGAGAATACTTTCTATTTTTTTCTCTCTATTTTTCTCTTATTTTTCTTCCTAATTTCTTTCATATGGTATGGGAGAGGGTGGCCTCCTATTTATAGAGGTTATAAGATGATTTAATCATGATTTTATGAAAATATCTTAGTCTAAAGTCAAAAATTAGAACTCTTATTTATTACCCCTCAATTTTCGGTCCATCCTAGTTGCATATGAGACAATTATTTATCTTATCCTATAGTTTATTTAATTAATTTATAACCTTATCAAGATTAGATGTCATTATCAAAGAATTCCAAAATTATTTCCTTCTTAATTTGACCCATATTTTCGGTCATATGCACTCAATCAATACATCCACTTGTTTAATTAATAATTCACCTTATCTTTACTTTAATAATATCTCTATATCATGATCATATACTTCAATGTCACAAAGATTGACTCTTCTTTTCACACTATATACCTTATTTTCGGTCACTATGATAAACAAGAGACAAAAATTATTTCTTATCTTATCTTGATACATCATCTTATCTTATAATTAATACATGTCATTTTTATTCCTATCACTTATCATAAAATAAGAAGTTCCAACACATTAATACATACATATATATTTCGGTTATCTTAATAATAAAGAGATTAATTTTATCTATATTATGCTAAGTTACAAGAATTAATTAATATCATATCTTATCTTTATCCTAAAGTTTGAATTTTTCTCTTTTCACATATGTTCACACTTTGTTCACATTTGTTCACATTATTTTTCAAAAATTTCAACTACTACAAGACAAAAGCTTTTAGTTACTTGTTCAATTTGAACATATACTTTATCTTATCTTTTAATAATATCTTATCATTATAATCATAACACATCATTATTAAGAGTATAATATTTTCTCATTTTCACACCTATATTTTAAAATTTTCGGCCAACATGTATAATATATGCTACATATTATAGATTATAGATGATAGGATAAATTATAGAAACATTGATTAAGATCAATTCTATGTACTAAAGTGAAGTTATCGGATAATAATTAGAAACTAAGGATAAATTATCAAATCTTCATTCTTTTGATAACTAATATTATTTTAACGAAGAATTATATAAAAAAAATGCTTCTTTATTATAAAATAAATTCTTGGAATATTTCTAGCAATATTCCTATTTTTTCGAAAACTAGGGTTTTCTAGGAATTAAATTCACAAAATTCCATTCTTACCCTAATTTATAAATTTCGAAATTCACATGATGTTTATGAGATAAGATTGATCTTGAAATCATGATATTTATCAAGTATTAAAGGTTGTGCAATTAAATAAATTATTTGATACAAATATCACATAAAATCATGAATTTTTGAAAATCACATAAAATCATAGACTATTTTCGAAAATCTCATAAACTAAGGTCAAGATTTTATCTCTTATGATGTTGTAACAGCCCGCCAACCCAAAGTACGGATTAGCAGAGACTGTTACTAATAAACGAGATTAAGGATTAAGTAATGACATGGAACACTGAATGGTTTGACATATATCGGGAAAAATTCTGAAACTTCATGAGTTTAGGGTTTTACAACATGAAACATAACATACATATGACTTCATAATCTGGCAGCGGAAAACATGTGATTTACACATATGACGATGTGTAATCAAGGTACTACTAATCAGCGACAAAAGACTTCAACGGCTCAACACTTCAACATCCACATCAACTGCTCAACCTGCACATTTAAAAACAAACATGCAGGGCTAAGTACAAATAATGCACTCAATGGGCTCATTGCCAAAAACATTTCTTTAAATTACACTGCCCCTTTACAATAAGACACAAGGGTTTTATTGAAAAGGTCTTGCGCTTACTAAAACATTTTCTTTTATTTTCAAAAGTCGTCTGGCCAGACATATTTTCTGTCTATATGATCCATATCAGTTCTCATATATTATTATCATAACATCATCACATGTTGGTAGCGAACCAACAACTATAATCTCTTTATAACATCATCATACGTTGGTAGCGAACCAACAATTTTCACTATCATCATACCAGCCATCTCCACACATATCAATATCATTATACGTTGGTAGCGAACCAACAACTTTCAATATCATCATACCAGCCATCTCCACACATAACATGATCATATCAATTTAATCCTAGCCAGGTATTCTGCATCCGGCTTAGGAACAAACATTAATTTCTCTTAAGTCGGGAGCGACCCAACAACTGATTTACTTTCATAGTTGGCTTGCCCAACAACATGATAGGATCATACATAAAAACATAAACACTTTGTGCAGGTAATCATCATTTCTCAATAGAAATACTGTAAATAAATACTTTTCATTTGCAGAAGCAAAATAAGTAAAAGAGTTTTCGAGTAAAGTCCACCCGGCACGTAGCTTTTTAATAAGGTTCCTTTCTAACGTCAACGCTCAAGTCCACGTCCCACCTTAACGTAAGAACTATTTTAGTACATTGGTCACGTTTCGATAGAGATGAACATCGTCTAACGTCCTATGAATCAAATAAGGCTAACGTCGGACTTATTTTGACGTTTCCTAATCAAAATGATGTCGATTATGAAATCGCTCATCATATAAGAGATATTTCATCTCTCTAGCACATAATGTACGTTTTAATGTAATTACGTATCGTAAGTTACATTGTTACTAATCGTACTACGTCACATAGATCACGTATTATCGAATTTCGTGCCTTTTGACCTTGGTCAATGTTTTTGGTCAACATTTTGACTTTTAGTCAACAATTTGACTTTGGTCAACATTTTAGTCAACATTTTGACTTTTTAATACTATATATGTATTTTTGATATTTTATGCATAATTCTTGTTCCAAAAATTCTCATAAAATCATAATATGTTTAAGACATTATTTTAGAACATATTATGCAATTATATCTTATAAAATAAATTTATAACATTAATACATATAATATATAGTTTTCGGTCCTCTTATTTAAATAACTTAGACTTGTGCAAAAATTCCTATAAATTCACATGTCACACTATTTCATTAGAGAATTAATAATATGTAATTACTTTGGTCAAGGAAAAATTATACACCTTAGTATTATACTATATGGTTTTCGAAAACTTTAATTTAACTAGGTAAACATTCTTCAAAAATTCCAAATAAATCACATAACATCTATTCATCCTTAAGTATCCTTACTATAACATTATTTTTATTTATTATGAATCGTTCAGTTAAATCTTCCTAAGTCATATTCGAAAATTTGGACTTAGGTCCAAATAATTTTTAACAAATCCAATAAATTCATAAAACACTATATTATGAATCTACACTATCAATATGTTATGATAACACTTAAACATGAATTATATCTCAACATGTTATCATATTCTAAAATTTTCGAAAATCATACACTTAGGTACTAAAGTTTTCCAAAAATTCTATATAAAATCATACAAGCTTAATTAATACCCTAGATCATTATTTCATGCTCAAATCAACAATTATAAATCATAATCATCAACATATGGCAAGCTTAAGTTTTCGGTCCATACATGAATTTTAATAACATGCTTAACTTTGTAATATAATCATAATACATGCTTAATAATATCATATAAACATGATTTCTACACACTTTAGCATATGAGCATGATTTTCGAAAATCATCATAAACAAACTAAGCTCATATCATAAAATTTAACGGATGAAAGTCGAAAATTCTAACATGTATACGAAGCTCGTAAGAAATCTAACCTTTTAATCGGTATTGATTTAATCGACGAAGGTTAATTTGTCTAAGGTTTGGAATTGAATTTGAAGAACTCTCTCTAAAATTTCCCACTATATTTTTGGTCCTTAAGGTAGCAAAATGAGAGATTGTAGTGCTAACCTTATATTTATAGAGTAATTCAAGTTGCATGCTAATCATTACATGAATTGATAATTAATACTCTTGCTACAATTGTCAAAAAAATTGGCTACTACTTGTAGCACAACACAAAAATTTTGTTCTTATCAAATACAATTCTTCAAGTATTGTTATCCTTTAATTAATACACCTTTCCACAATTGTCACACCATTAAGAAATCACTACTTTATATTATATATATATGTCGGCTACCATAGGTAATAAAAGAAAAATTATTCCTTTCATTCACACCTATACTCACGGTTAATTTGAATAGCATGGTGATGACACCTACATATATTATTAAAAAAATTGAATAGCATGGTGATGCTCACGGTGATGAATTTTTTTTTGACAAAATACTTAAATCAATTCTTATTACTTTAATCAAGAAAAATCAATTCTTTTCCTATCTTAGTTGTAATCGGCCACTTGGATTTAATTAGGGAGGATTTTTAATTTTTATACTATTATATACTTTATTATTACTATAGGATAATTTTAAATTTGAAAAGTAAAAAATAAACACATGATATTTATTTATGTTCACACTTAATTGTCAATATTTTCAACTACTAGCAAACAAAAGACATAGTTACTTGTTCAATTTGAATACTTATTCTATCTTATCTTATAATAATGCCTTATCAACATAATAATATCATAGCATTAATTAAAGCATGATATTTTTATTCATTTCACACCTTAAGTCCATATTTTCGGCTACTACATCCAAAGGACCTTAGATTACTTGTTTTAATTGATAACTACTACTACATTATCTCTTAATAAAATAATAACAACATAATCATATCCTCTAATTAATAGGATCAAGATATTTTTCATAATATCACATAAAATTACTCATATTTTCGGCACTTTCTAGCACATTACACAATCCACTTGTTTAATTCATGATAAACCTTATCTTATCCTTAATGATACCTCCATATCATAATTATCACATAACATTATTAATTGGATAAGAATTAAATCCAATTTCCCACATATTTAAGTTTTCGAAAACAATATATAGCAATAATGCTATATATTTTATTTTCTTGTAATAAATAGCTAATATATATCTATGTGATATATTATAAATCATAGATGATGAATTTAATCATAGAAAAATATTTAGAACAATTTTAGATCACAAAACCCTAGTTTTGATAATTAGGGTTTTCGAAACTCTTAGCATTTGGTACGTTTTATTCCTTAATTCCCTAGCATTATTTTGATGATAAATAATGCTCTTATAACATAAAATAATCATAGGAATTTTAATTTTATAATTCCATGATCATTTGGCTAAGTTATCGAATTATCTCTAAACGTGAGACGTTTGAAACGTCTCTATATTCTCATAATTAAATCATCTCTAAAATGTCCAAAATAAAGTTGTAATAACTTTATTCATCCTTATAATAATAAGGAAATTTAAATTTTAAGCTTCAATGCTTAAAAATATCGTAAGACTTAACTGTCGAATTTAATCGATGTTAGAACAATACGTTCGAAGGAATATTAGAAACTATATTCCTTAATTCACTAAGCGTCAGTGAATATAATAATCCTTGTATAAAGGATAGTCAAAATCAAGTTTCGATAATTCACTATTTTGATTACCGGAATAAAACCCTAATTCGCGATTTTTTTTATCGCAATTTGGCGTTTAAAAACTCGGGGTATTACATTCTACCCCCCTTAAAATAAATTTTGTCCTCGAAATTTGCATACCTTAGAAAGGTATGGGGTATCTTTCCATCATAACACTCTCAAGTTCCCTACGTGGCTTTCTCTTGTCCCTAGTTACTTTTTCGACATTTATCCGAGTATAACTTGATTCTTAACTATTGAATCTTACGATCAAAATAGTCGTAGGTTCTTTCTCATAACTCATATCTTGGTTCATGAATAACATCCTCATGATGAATCTCGTGTTTTGAATCATACACGCACTTTCTTATCTATGCCACGTGGAAATATTTTGTACATTCCCCAAACTTTGTGGAAGTACCAATCTATAGGCTATTGGGTCTATCATCTCTAGGATCTTGTAAGGTCCTAGTAAAACATAATCTCAAGTTTCTTCTTTCTCCAAACATTATAATTCCTTTCAATGGAGGAACTTTAAGAAAACTTTATCTCTGCATTTACAATGCAGTTCATTTTTACGCATATCAGCGTAAGACATTTTGTCTATCATAAGCTTCTTTCACTCTTTGCTTATCTTGGCAAACATCTTTAATTATTTTACTCCCAATATAAGCTTTTAAAACTTTCCTCTTTCTTTTATTATCACCATAAAGAGGTGATCGACATTTTCTTTCGTACTATACCTCATATGGGTCATATCAATTGTTACTCGACAACTATTGTCGCAGGTGATCTTAGTAAATGGAAAAACACGTCTTCCAATTTGTACTTCATTTCGACACTAATGTCCTTAACATATCTTAAAGCGTTCGTATAATTCTTTTTTTTTCCAACTGCCTATTTGTCTGTGAGCGAAAGCTATGCTAAAGTTAAATTTTGTGTCGAACTCTTTTGTAAGCTATTCCCAAAATCTAGAAGCAAACTTAGAACCTCTATTAGATATGATAAATTTTGGTACTCATATAAACGTACGATCTCTTTTGAACTAACTCATCAGATTCATGAGTAATTCGTATAGGCAGAAAACAAGCTCTCTAGTAAGTCGACCCTCTATTACCCATATAGCAGTGTTACCTCTTTCGACTTTGACATCTTTCCTTTGTTCCTCTATTATCCTTTTTCTTAAATCAGACGATCAGATCTCTGGTTGTTCAACCATCTCTATTCTCAGTCTTTCAAACTCTTCAACGAGTTTCTCTATCCTTGCACTGTTTTAACCTTCACCGGACCTATTTTAATTCCTCCTAAAGACACGATGTGTCCAAGGGATATTGTTTCTTTAAACCAAACTTCTCATTCACTAGACTTGGCAAGAAGTTATTCGGCTTTTAAGGTTTGTAAGACAGTCCTCAAGTGTCCCTTATGTCCTTTCTTCCTCTTTGAATTGTTGAGAATATTATTTATGGAGATTAAGACAATTAGTCTAAGTAAGGATGGATCACTTAATTTCTTTGGGGTCCATACATATGGCTGGTGCTTTTGTTAGTCCGAACGGCACGACTATATACTCATAGTGGCCACATCTTGTTCGGAAAGCCATTTTGGGTACATTATTAGCTCGTACCTTAAGTTGATTTATAGTCCAATTGAGATCGGTTCTCAGGACTACTCTTGCTCTCTTTTTCCACTAACTGGATACTCATTTATCATTGGTCATGAATTATTCATTCTCAATCATCTTTGCACTTTCTTAATGGGCTATCTTTCTTCTTGATAAGCAAGCTGGGTGTTTCTTAAGGTGGTACACTAGGTCCGATAAAACTTAGATCCTGCAGGTTTTATTTTAAATCTTTGTCCTTCCAATTCCTTTGAAGCCGTTCAATAAAGTGCCCTTGACACGGCTAATCATGGTCCTAGATTGATAATGAACTCCAGCTGTCTATCAGGGGAAAACCTCGATAAGTTGTCGGAACAACGTCTGGAAATTCTTGAGCAATTCACCACATCCTTGACCTTTATTTTCGCTTTTTCCTCTCTGTTTAGATAAACAGGGGATGCTCGACGTCCCTTCTTGTTTATTATTCTCATTGTTTGTAGTGTGGATACGGTTGGAATTTTCTTTCCCATGTTGATTCCATAGAAACTCGTAGCTTTTGACCGAAGAAGTGGAACAAAATTTCTTTCTTCTCGTACAAGATCGTGGAATGATTTTTGACTAACCAATCCATTCCTAGGATTATCTTTACGTTTTATATAGGTACTATGTTCAAGTTCTTTAGTAAAGTCTTAAGTGATCCTAGGTTCAATTCTAGGTTCGAGTAATACGTATGGCGACCATGATTCTTCCTTTAAGTAAAGAAATTCTCATCCTTCGATTCGCTTATTCTGATTTGAGTTCTAACGTATCCACGCATGCTCTTACTATTTTTGTGATAGTAGGATGTGAAGCACTTGTCTCGAACAAAAGTATTTTAGGCATATTGAAAAGTTCTCTCATACCTACAAGCTTTCCTGATTTTGTTTGTTCTATCATTATCATACTTTCTAACCAGTATGAATGATTCAGCTTCCTTCTTCCTCTTTATCGATCTTTAGAATATATCTTCCATATATTCTTTCTTTTAAAATTCTTTCAAAAAGAATCCGTATATTAGCATTTGTTGTGCTATCATATGTAATATCCTCTTTGGATATACGTCATTTCTCTTAATCTTCATTGGTTTGACTAAGTGGTTTCGCATAAGTTAAAATCCCTTGTTTACTGAGAACGCATCATACTTTTTCCTTGATCTCATATATCTTTACTATCTTCTCGACATTCTATGTTTACTTTGTTTCAATGCTGAGGTACCCAACATTTCACCTTATGGGTCATCTCATAAATATGAGGAATAACTTTTCAATTAGATTCACCTTAAGGTCCTTCCTTGTGAATCCCTTCCTTTGTTCGCTTAAACGTATTTCCTTTGCAATCGTCTTTTAAAGTTATCTCACTTTGTTTAATTACTAAATCACGCATAAGATGAGCGTTTTGTCTCTATATACTTTAGAGTATGACGGTTTCATCTCAAATAACAAATCTTCTTCTTAATCCTCTTCTTCCCTTCAAAGGAATTATTTTTCTTATCGTAATCAAACTGTTTGCAAAACTTATCTCATATTCCGGCTATATCATAACTGTATAGCTGGTATTTTCCTCATCTATTCTTAACTCTTACCCTTTTTCTTGAGCATGATATCCGAAAGTTATATTACTTTCGTTATACTTTGATTCTCACTTTTAGGATCAAGACCGTCATCATTCTAATCCATACGGGTAAGGTAGTACATTTGTACACCATAACTTAGATTCCAAGTACCAATGTTTCATTGCCAAGTCTCAACGTCGGGGTATCTTCCCCATACTTGGTTTAATACTAGGAATAGCCTAGCTATTCATATATCTCATTATTTGATCCATCGATCACACGAACATTGGTTTGACCAAAGTCTCTAGTACTTGGAAACGATTCTATTTAATCATAATCTTTATCGATTTATGGATAGAGCAGAAAACTTGATACTGAGATACTATCATTCCTTTATATCCATCAACTGAGTCTTTTTCATTTCCATACTTTAAACACATCCGACCTACTATCGAGGTCTTAGGGACAAACAACTATCTTTAAAGATAAGTTGTATTCTCCCCCGTTATAACATAATAAGAGGATGTGATATCCCAAGGATATCATATACTTTTCTTTACTTCTACTCTAGCACTCAATGCTAAAGAGTATCTCTTTCATAACTTAGTCATCATACGCTCACACGGAGGTATAACTTTACTGTTATCGGTATTGGGAAAGCCCATCAAGGGTCGATCCACCTATGTGTATCATAAAAATATATCTCGTCTCATTGAGAACGTCTTTACATCATATCTTGATGTCTATTACTTTACTGATCTGAAACTTTTAGGTGACAAGATACGTCAACCTACGTCCAACTTATTGGTTTCAAGGATTGAAGGCAAATTATCGTAATCAACTTTCAAGAGGTATGGGTTCACAATCCAAGATAACAACTCTGAAGGTTTGGAACAATATGTTCTGCAAACTGAATAATTGGGAGGTAGGGTCCGAAGACCAGAATAACGAGTACTGAGATTTCTTTGGTCATATGGGGTGGCCAGGCCCGTCACAAATACTTTCTCAGTCACATGAAGGTTTGGTTTCAAAAGAACGCTTTATGAAATTTTCTGACTGTAAACTTCTTTCAGAGAAAGTGAGAATTCAATTGATATCTCAATCGAAACTAGATCATAGAGTTAAACTCAATAACAGAATTTTGGGCTATGAATAAGATTTGAAACCTTATACAACTCATTTTTGTTGTCATCAAAGGTTCTCATGTACACATATGTTATAGTTCTTCTTGAACTATTGAGAATCTTGCTTTCTAGTAGCATTCTAAGATTCCTCTCACACTGTAGAGTTCTCGTTCTATATGTCGCAAGATCAGTATCAACTGTTTCTTTGATCACATTCTTGTTTCGTTTCTAACGAGAAAGTCATAGTCAATTTGGATTTCCGTCATACGTGAACATCCAAACAAAAGACTATATTCATGTCACTAGAGTATAGTGACATTCATTATCTCTAAATCATCATCCTCGTCTTTGCTCTTTGACTTTCTGCTCTTTGTTCTCGTCATTCAGCTCGAGATTCTCATTTCAATCTCGTTTCTGTCTCATGACAGACTAAAATTCTCATAGTTCTTTTTCTATGTTCTTTCGCAAAAAGGGATCATGCGACTTAAACAGTCTATGTTCTTTGGGATAACATATCCATCATCAAAATAACTGGAAATTTTAATTGTAAACATTCATAACATAACTCTTTCATAATAATCATGCTCATCAATTTCATGAATTCAAAGATTCACTTTGACATATCTATGTCAACACTTTCTCATATAACATCATCATAACATAATCATATGTTGGTAATGAACCAACAACTTTCATAACATAAATTCTCATTGAATTCCATGAATTCAAAGGTTTCTCTTTTGACATATCAATGTCAATGCTTTCTCATATCACTTTCAACTCTTCACAACATAAAACATAATTGCAACATTTGCAATTACTTTCACTTTCAACAATCCTCATAACTTTCATTTCTCTTGAAAAATCATTTCAATCATCATTTACTACTTTTATTTTCAAATATCTTTCATAACTTTCATCTCTTTGGAAAATATCATTTTCCATGTTCAAACTTTTCATTTAAATTTTAAGAAAGGGGCATTTACTTTCAAACTCTTTCATTTCAAAACTGAGAAAATCATTTTTCCTAATGCATATTAATTCTTTTAAGTTTTCCATGAATATGCAGTCCCATACCTGCATATTCTTGGAATCCTTTGAGCTTTCCTTGAATATGCAGTCCCATACCTGCATATTCTTAGAATCTCTCCTAATTCTAAACTTTCATTTTCTTACAAAAAAAAATAAAAATCATTTCATTTTAAAAATTTTCACTTTCAAACTTCTCATTCTCATTCTCAAAGCTTGAGAAAGTCATTTACCTCTTTCCCGGTTGAGCTTGATGTGATGGAGTGTTGAGAATAGTCAGCTGATCTCTATAAGTCTAGTGACTCAATCTAGACTTAACTGTGAAAAGAAATTTGGGTTCAAGGAAAGAACTGCTCTGATACCACTTTGTAACAGCCCGCCAACCTAAAGTACGGATTAGCAGAGACTGTAACTGATAACGGGATTAAGTAATGAGTAATGACATGGAACACTGAATGGTGTGACATATATCGGGAAAAATTCTGAAACTTCATGAGTTTAGGGTTTTACAACATGAAACATAACATACATATGACTTAATAATCGGCAATGAAAACATGTGATTTACACATATGACGATGTGTAATCAAGTACTACTAATAATCGACAAAAGACTTCAACGGCTCAACACTTCAACATCCACATCAACTGCTCAACCTGCACATTTAAAAACAAACATGCAGGGCTGAGTACAAATAATGCACTCAGTGGGCTCATTGCCAAAAACATTTCTTTAAATTACATCGCCTTTACAAGAAGACACAAGCGGTTTTATTGAAAAGTCCTCTTGCGCTACTAAAACATTTTCATTTATTTTCAAAAGTGCGGCGGACATATTTTCTGTCTGTATGATCCATATCAGTTCTCATATATTATTATCATAACATCATCACATGTTGGTAGCGAACCAACAACTATAATCTCTTTATAACATCATCATACGTTGGTAGCGAACCAACAATTTTCACTATCATCATACCAGCCATCTCCACACATATCAATATCATTATACGTTGGTAGCGAACCAACAACTTTCAATATCATCATACCGACCATCTCACACATAACATGATCATATCAATTTAATCCTGGCGGTATTCTCGCATCCGCTTAGGAACAAACATTAATTTCTCTTAAGTCGGGGGCGACCCAACAATCGATTTACTTTCATGGTTGGCTTGCCCAACAACATGATAGGATCATACATAAAACATAAACACTTTGGGCGGTAATCATCATTTCTCAAGCAAATATCGTAAATAAATACTTTTCATTTGCGAAGCAAAATAAGTAAAGAGTTTTCGAGTAAAGCCCACCTGGCACGTAGCTTTTTAATAAGGTTCCTTTCTAACGTCAACGCTCAAGTCCACGTCCCACCTTAACGTAAGAACTATTTTAGTACATTGGTCAAGTTTCGATAGAGACGAACATCGTCTAACGTCCTATGAATCAAATAAGGCTAACGTCGGACTTATTTTGACGTTTCCTAATCAAAATGATGTGGATTATGAAATCGCTCATCATATAAGAGATATTTCATCTCTCTAGCACATAATGTACGTTTTAATGTACTTACGTATCGTAAGTTACATTGTTACTAATCGTACTACGTCACATAGATCACGTATTATCGAATTTCGTGTCTTTTGACCTTGGTCAACGTTTTTGGTCAACATTTTGACTTTTAGTCAACAATTTGACTTTGGTCAACATTTTAGTCAACATTTTGACTAAAGTCAACATTTTGACTTTTTAATACTATATATGTATTTTTGATATTTTATGTATAATTCTTGTTCCAAAAATTCTCATAAAATCATAATATGTTTAAGACATTATTTTAGAACATATTATGCAATTATATCTTATAAAATAAATTTATAACATTAATACATATAATATATAGTTTTCGGTCCTCTTATTTAAATAACTTAGACTTGTGCAAAAATTCCTATAAATTCACATGTCACACTATTTCATTAGAGAATTAATAATATGTAATTACTTTGGTCAAGGAAAAATTATACACCTTAGTATTATACTATATGGTTTTCGAAAACTTTAATTTAACTAGGTAAACATTCTTCAAAAATTCCAAATAAATCACATAACATCTATTCATCCTTAAGTATCCTTACTATAACATTATTTTTATTTATTATGAATCGTTCAATTAAATCTTCCTAAGTCATATTCGAAAATTTGGACTTAGGTCCAAATAATTTTTAACAAATCCAATAAATTCATAAAACACTATATTATGAATCTTACACTATCAATATATTATGATAACACTTAAACATGAATTATATCTCAACATGTTATCATATTCTAAAATTTTCGAAAATCATACACTTAGTTACTAAATTTTCCAAAAATTCTATATAAAATCATACAAGCTTAATTAATACTCTAGATCATTATTTCATGCTCAAATCAACAATTATAAATCATAATCATCAACATATGGCAAGCTTAAGTTTTCGGTCCATACATGAATTTTAATAACATGCTTAACTTTGTAATATAATCATAATACATGCTTAATAATATCATATAAACATGATTTCTACACACTTTAGCATATGAGCATGATTTTCGAAAATCATCATAAACAAACTAAGCTCATATCATAAAATTTAACGGATGAAAATCGAAAATTCTAACATGTATACGAAGCTCGTAAGAAATCTAACCTTTTAATCGGTATTGATTTAATCGGCGAAGGTTAATTTGTCTAAGGTTTGGAATTGAATTTGAAGAACTCTCTCTAAAATTTCCCACTATATTTTCGGTCCTTAAGGTAGCAAAATGAGAGATTGTAGTGCTAACCTTATATTTATAGAGTAATTCAAGTTGCATGCTAATCATTACATGAATTGATAATTAATACTCTTGCTACAATTGTCAAAAAAATCGGCTACTACTTGTAGCACAAGACAAAAATTTTGTTCTTATCAAATACAATTCATCAAGTATTGTTATCCTTTAATTAATACACCTTTCCACAATTGTCACAAATTTAAGAAATCACTACTTTATATTATATATATATGTCGGCTACCATAGGTAATAAAAGAAAAATTCTTCCTTTCATTCACACCTATACTGACGGTTAATTTGAATAGCATGGTGATGACACCTACATATATTATTAAATTTTTTTTGAATAGCATGGTGATGCTCACGGTGATGAATTTTTTTTTGACAAAATTCTAAAATATATTCTTATTACTTTAATCAAGAAAAATCAATTCTTTTCCTATCTTAGTTGTAATCGCCACTGGATTTAATTAGGAGGATTTTAATTTTATACTATTATATAATTTATTATTACTATAGGATAATGTTATATTTGAAAAGTAAAAAATAAACACATGATATTTATTTATGTTCACACTTAATTGTCAACATTTTCAACTACTAGCAAACAAAAGCCATAGTTACTTGTTCAATTTGAATACTTATTCTATCTTATCTTATAATAATGCCTTATCAACATAATAATATCATAGCATTAATTAGAGCATGATATTTTTATTCATTTCACACCTTAAGTCCATATTTTCGGCTACTACATCCAAAGGACCTTAGATTACTTGTTTCAATTGATAACTACTACTACATTATCTCTTAATAAAATAATAACAACATAATCATATCCTCTAATTAATAGGATCAAGATATTTTTCATAATATCACATAAAATTACTCATATTTTCGGCACTTTCTAGCTCATCACACAATCCACTTGTTTAATTCATGATAAACCTTATCTTATCCTTAATGATATCTCCATATCATAATTATCACATAACATTATTAATTGGATAAGAATTAAATCCAATTTCCCACAAATTTAAGTTTTCGAAAACAATATATAGCAATAATGCTATATATTTTATTTTCTTGTAATAAATAGCTAATATATATCTATGTGACATATTATAAATCATAGATGATGAATTTAATCATAGAAAAATATTTAGAACAATTTTAGATCACAAAACCCTCGTTTTGATAATTAGGGTTTTCGAAACTCTTAGCATTTGGTACGTTTTTGTAATATTCCAAAGAAACGAACGTACGATTACGGTATTCTAAACCCGTAATTAGGGTTTTGCCGTATATAATTTTGACGACATCGAATATTGTGATTTCGATACGACATCGTTATACGCAATTCTTTTATAATTCACTAAGTATTGTGAATTACGAAATGAAATTTATGAAATGATACGACGATTATTATTTTTAACGTCGAACACGTATCGAAAGTCAGCTTTTATGGTAATCTACGGTGTAAAGCTTAGAATTAATTTCCATCTTAATTCCTTGATTAAAAGGAATATATTATAAAGTAAGTACGAGCTTACTACGACCATTTCAAGATGAGTCGATTTTGAACATTTTGAGACGTTTTGAGCGTCAGCGTCTGAGAGCGTTTTGTAAAATGAGTTTAATGCTCGGAGATTATAATAAATAATTTCCTATTATTATTTTATATAATTTCAGTATTATTAATTATTAAAATCGAATTTTCAGTTATTAAAATTCGATAATTTGGTATTGAAATTTTGAAAACCTAAGTTTATAAACTTTGGTTTTCACATGAAATGACACCATTAAATTATCATATGATATCTAAACTATATATTATGACATATATGAGTATCATTAAGCTATGAAATCAGTTTTTGGAACATTAAAACTCGATAGCTTATATTTATAATTTTCGAAACCTAATCTTCGAAATTAGGGTTTTATATGCATGAATTAATGCTATAATTTTATCCTATGCTTTTAATTATTATCTAAATCATATATTATGATATATATGTGTATATTTGAATCGAAAATTACATGAGTATCAATAATAGGTGTGATTTATAATTTTTATCCTATTTTCCTAATTTTGGATCGGTGATTTCGAAATATACATATGTGTTGGATTTAATTATTTTAATGGCTTGTATTATATATCTATGACCTATACTATGATTAATACATTGTATTGGGATAGAATAAAATTAAATCCACCCTAAACACCCCTATGTGCTTGTGGCTACCCTTACATACACAATGATGTGCTTTTTTAACACCCAATGCATGAAGCCCTTTTTCCCTAGCCTAATGATCACTATATTACCATCAATTGCTGCAGATTTTATTCAGATTTTGGCAAAAATCGAGAGTGGAGAGGGTTAATGGGGAGGCTCTTCACATTACACTCTACTACACTCAACACACATTACAAACACTCAACACTCTCATTATTCTCTCCATTGCTTCCTTTCTTGACCAAAACAGTGAGAGTTTCCTCTCCATTTTCCAATGACCTTCTTCTTCTTCTTCTCTTCTCATTTCTTCTCCACCAAGTTGATACATACCTTGTTCTTGGATACTATACCATTTCTAAGGTATATATATGGACCTAAGTCTGGATTGTATCTCACTTTTGGCAAGAAAAATCATGCTTATATGCTTATGTGTGTGTCGAATGGTATATGAGTATATATGTGATTTTATTGTTCTTATGTATGATCTATGGATGAATAATGGTTCTTGATGATTTTATTTTCAAATATATGAAAATATATGCTTAGATAATCATATGTTGTTGTTTATTTAATTTTGAATGGATCTAGCATGTTTATGAAATTTTGAACCATAGATCTTGTTTAAAATAATTTTCGAAAATGTTATAAAATAGCTAGTAAGGACCGAATGCTTCTTAGCATATTCTAAGCATGTATTATCGATCTATGTTATGATTCAAGACTATAATATGTTATTTGAAAAAATTTGGAAAACCCTAGCTTAATCTTTTAAAAATACTGAGAGCTTCTCAAATGTGTACCATGGTGTATAAATTTTATTTTAAGCTTGTGATGACATATTAATGCTATAATGTATTGTTTGTAAGTTATATGATTTATTTAGAATTTTTGGAAACCATATGATTAATTTTTGAAAAATACCGTGAGCTTCAAAGGTTTGGTATGTTGGTGTATGATTTTATTTTAATCATACAATAGTATATTAATACTTTAGTATATTAATTATGTGATATATGATTTTGTTGGAATTTTTGGAAATCAATTACCAAGATTAAATCAAAAAAACCGAAGGCATTAAGCCTAAGTATGGTGATGATTTAATTTGGTTTTGATGAATGTTTTAATATTATAATGTTGTATTATGATGTATAAACATAGTGTATAATTATTAGAATTTTTGGAAATCAAATACCATAAATAAATCAAAGAAGCCGTGAGCTATGTGCTCAATAAGGTGATGATTTAATTGGTTTTGATGATTGTTATGATGTTATATTACTATACTATAGTGTATAAACATAGTATATAATTGTTGGAAATTTTGAAAACCAAATACCAAAAATTAATCAAAAAGCCGAGAGCATGTATGCTCCATATGGTGATGATTTCAATTGGTTTGGTTGATATTATGATGTTACAATGTTATAATATAATGTTTAATCATGTTGTGATTTAATTAGAATTTTTAGAAATTGTTTGATAATTATTCGGTAATTATCAAGTTATTACCGTGAATATTGTTATATATTGTGAAATGAATGCTTATGATGAACTATAGGTTATATTAATGATATATATTGATGTTGGGATATTATACTATGTGTATATTAACTTTGGGAATTTTTAGATAATTATTCCATATTATATGGAATTACCGAAATGAATATATATGTAAATATACTAATAAATGACAAACAATATCATATGGATCTTATAAATTCATATTCTGGACCATAGTGTATAATAATACACTATATTAATTTAGAAAAATTTTCAAAGGTCATTTAGTATTTTTAATCTAATTATCGAAAATTTCGATAATTTAAAAGGGTTTTAAAATCCTTTTTAATTCAGTTTATTAATAAAATATATGTCTATTTATATTCTGGACATATTTTGGAAATTATAAAAATTTTATAAACATAGTTTACTATGTTTAAGACAAACGTTAGGTTGTTAACGTTTTAAAATCGAAAATACTCTTTTCTAATTATTAAAAGGTTTAATAAATGCGAAATTACTTATAAGTCCTTGATTTACGTGATAAATCGAGAGTTAGGACTTTACGTTTTCAAATCGATCAAATTCGATTTATAAGACAAAATAGTAAGAAATTACTATTTGAAAGTCAAAATCGTTGACTTTGTTGGCCGTGTTGACCGTTGACTTTGAAAGTCAAACGTGATGATTATCGTTCGATAAACACGCCTAATGTGCGTAAGATGTGCTAATTGAGTATAATACCTCATTAGCAAGAAAAGTTTCACAAATGAAATCCTTATATCGAGAAACATGCTCATATCGTTAAAGCGTTTAGCGGGGCGTTAAGCGAAATAGTTGAGCGTATCTCGAGGGCGAGAACAATTCGATTAAATAACGTATTTGAAAGCATATCAATTCATTTGAGAATTCAACTCACATCGATATAAAATATCGAAGTTATCTTTGAAAGTCTCGAAGAAACTTGGCGACGTACTAAAACCTCGCTTTTTCGTAAAGGTGTGGGCCTTAAACGCGGCGACGGGACTTTTGTGAGCGAGCGAACCTAGGACTTTTACAACGAACCATAGTCCGGTGGGCTTCTTATCTTCAAAATGTGGGCCTTTTCTTACCCCACTAAAAGCGTGACTTTCTTGTTATTTCAAATGAGTTATTCTGACACTTATCCTACATGTTGTTTAACAAATGTTTCTTGCATTAATTGCCAAAAATATTTCGTTTTGTGTATGGATCCTATCTGTTATGCCGGGTAGAAATTGTGGAGATAGTTGGAACTATTATATCATTGTTGTGGTAGCACCTGACCTTTTTAATGTCGGGTCTGTGCGGATGATAAATGCACAGCTAGGATTGGCGTGAAGGTTGGAACTATCTGTTGTGTTAACATATGCTTGCAGAGAGTTGTGTCTTGTATGCGGGATTACGGCGGTCACGGCGTCGTAGATGGGAGGCCTCCTCTCGGCGTTTATTATTTATTATTATTATGTATTGTAACTATGAGATACGGACCATACACACCAAGAAAATGCTCGGCGAGCTATGTTTCTTAACGAAAATGATTTGGTAAGCCTGAGGCATTTTAACTAAAACCCTGTGACTTACCCGATATTGGCGGTAATTCAAATTCTATCAAATGTTTTCGGCATGAGTCCTTTGAGTGCAATTTCTTGTACTTAGCCACTGCATGTTTGTTTTAAATGTGCGAGTTGAGCTCGATGGTGATGATGGAGGTGTGTTGAGAGTCGGTGTCCTTGATTGTTTATTTAGGATTTGGTTTTGCCTTGAATACATATCGTCATATATGTATTCACACACTCATTGCTAAACTCTAACTCTTAAACCTTATGTCTCTTGTCGTACTATTGAGGTTCATGGATCACGGTTTAATCTTTGAGTCGATGGCTAAACTCTTTATTATTTGGATAATATCTTATACCATATTATGCATGCTTGTTTATAACCAATGTGGCCATTTACTTTGGTTAATTTGTCTATAATACTATTCCTAGTATTAGTCACCCTCGGTCCGGGTTGGTGGGAGTGGGGGCGTAACAGTGGTATCGAGCGCTTTTGCTCTTTGTAAACCCAAAATCCCTTTTATTCTAAGTCAGGTCGAGTCACTAGACTTCTAGTAAACCACTTGACTCTCTCAACACTCCATCACATCGAGCTCAACCGGGAAGAAGGTAACTGCATTTCTTTCTCAAAACCATGAAATGGAAATTTTACATGTTGAGCAAATTGGAAGAACTTTTGAAGGATTTGAATTGACTATGATGAAAATGAAAGTTGAGCAAGAAAATTTTTCCAAAATACTTTTGGGTTGAACTAAGGCAAATACTCGAGTATTGATATGAAAGTACATGGTGGTACTAGTTGAATGATCAACATGGGATGAATGAATCCATTTTTGATATGCATATAAGTTAATTATGATTGTTATGTTGAAATCATATTTCCAAAAATTTTCAATTGAAACCTCATTCCAACTTTCAAAATTTTGTTTATGATGAACGATATGTTATCATAAGACGAACTTAGACTCTAAGGAGCATGTTCACATATCGTGAAAGAACATAGAAGTACGAACTTCTTTTTCCTTACGATAGCAAAGAACGATAGGAAGAATGAGAGTAATGATGGCCTCGAGCTCGAGCGACGAAAGGCGGCGAGAAGGATGAACAAGGTGACCTCGACCTTAAAGATGAACAACGTCGACACTTCGTCACTACTTCGACATGAGTGAGCATCGACACAAATCACGACATGGACGTCACTTACGGATTCAGAATGTTCAGCCTCAACTTAAAAACCCGAAGATGGTAGACGTATTACGTCGACATACGTCTCGATTTACAATTTGGCACGATCGCGCAAATTTCCTGCACTGCGCAGTAAATTTGTTTTAGCTAGATCTCTCTCGTTAGGACTCCGATTTACGCATAGTTTTCACCTTCGTACTCCTAACGCACTGATCTTCATTTGTTATGAAGAGCAGAATCCCTAATTCTGCCTCCAGAATACGATAGAGTCCGTTGAACTCTAGTTCGAGTGTTTGGTATAGAATAAGGATCTCGTAGCTTATATTAAGATGTTGTTGGCTTATGTATACGTTTGGGTAAGACTAAGAAGGTAAGTTGTGGTAAATATTGTGCAGTATGACGTTGCCTACCTTATAGACTTGTTTGACCTTATCTAGTTGCTTCACGTTACGTTTAAGATATCCTTGCCTGCTTTTGAGATGACGATAGTTGACTTATGTTAGTTTTGTTCGTAACAGATGGAGGGGATGAGATATCTCGCGAGGAGGAGGATTGGACCACCCCACCCCGGAGGAGGAGGTGAGTATTTATCGCTCATTTGGATATCTGTTGGGAAGACTTGGGTGAGTTTTGGCTTATTACCTCCGTCATGGAGGCGCCCGAGCCCAGGCGTGGCTGATTATGACGGCATCCAGCGCCTCCTAGCGATACTCCCCGCACAGGATGGGTATGCGAGAGATATAGGAGATTACATCTACCGGGCGATGGGCAGCTACGACTTGGTGGGAGATTTGCCCGGTTCGTGAGTCACCCGACTTACGTGTACAACATTTCTGGGCAGCACCGAAAGGACCCTACCTCCTCCCGAGAGTATACTGGCGGGATGAGTCGCGAGTGGCTTTACAGAGGTTCCGAGGCGATTGACCCGGTCATGCCTCCTTTCCTTTGACGAGGAAGGCACGCCCGCTTAGAGAGGCGCAGCACGCCTGCAGCCTTGGGAGAGCCGGTATTTCCACCCCACCGCCGGACACCCGTCGTCCACAGTACCACCTCCACCACCTATGGTCCCAGCCGTACCACCGGTCGAGCACTTCCATCGGACGGCCACGGATGAGGGTAGCAGATGTCGCGGTGGCTACGGCCCGATCCGCCATGACTACGAGCATCGGGTGAACGCGACGAACGCTTTTAACCCTGCGAGACATACCGATGGTGGAAGCGATGGGCCGGTCCATCGAGGCGCCCGCATGGACATTTCGGCGGCGAGGGCGACTCAGGAGGAGGAAGATCCCGAGGAGGACGGACAGTGGGAGGACGCATGATGTAGACCTTGATGAAGCTTAAGGAGATTTTTTTTTTGTGTTTAAGCTTACATTGTTTTCCTTTTTCCTATGGTTACATTTTAGTGTTGGACTTAGAACCTTAACTTTTGGAAGGCCGTGTGGGCCGGGACTTATGTTTTATTTCTCTTTTTGTATAACCGTTGGTTTTGAACATCCTGCCTATGGCAGAAATTTTTGGATATATATATATATATATGACCCTAATAGGGCTTTTGCGGCAAGTTATGTTTGTTAAGAGTGATATTCTGTTTAGAATCGTTTTACAATAAGGCCCAAAATAGTGTTGGTGTATGTTGAGTTGTGAAAAGAATAAGTGCTAATGATTACTGTTTTCTATAGCGACATGCCTCCGAGAAGATATCGGGCGGGAACCCGAGGTCGAGGTCGGGGAAGGCGAGAGGAAGGGTAGGATCCCGAGCAAGAGCGGAAGAAATTCCCCAACCACCACCTCCACCTCAACCCGATCGCGGGATCGAAGAAATGTTTCTAAGAGAACCCTCTGTCTTTAACGGGAAAGGCAGCCGGAGGAAGCCGAACAATGGGTTAGGGCCATTGAGCAGTTTTACCTTTTAAAGCACGGCACGGAAAGGCTTTAGTGTGTTACCTTCCGGTGATAGGACCGGTGACACGGTGGGAGGCCGGAAGAAGACTTTCACGGTGAGCGACGAGGAATTCTCGTGGGAGGATTTGAGGAGGCTGTATGAAAAGTACATTCCTAAAAGCTATAAGAGGAAGAAGGAGCGAGAATTTTTCTGCTAAAACAAGAAAGGATATTGTGACCGACTATGATCGCACTTTCTGCGAGATGTCGAGATATGCACGTAACTAGTGGACACCGACTTGAAAATGTCGGAAAAGTTCGAGCGGGGCTAAGAATGGAGATCGCATGTCTCTTGCCAGTCATGGAGACTGTCCTGCTGAAGCTCTCAAGACGAGCTTTAGATATTGAGGCGCCATGACCGAGAATAAGTCGGTGTCATCTCGGATACACAATCTTGGATAGAGGAAAGGAAATGGGAACCCAACATGAGGAATAACAACCGGGGGCTATGGGGGCCTTGAGTCACTGGCGCACCGTGGCGAGGAAGCAGCGCCACAAGGGCAAAGGCGGAAGAGCAACATATGCTCCACCGGCAGGGGACCACATGAACAATTGAGGACACCTCAATGCCCTCGATGCCATAGAGCACACAAGGGTGTGTGCGGAAAAGCGTGGTAGTGTTACAAGTGCGGGCAAGCGGGCATTCGCCAACAATTGCCCAGTGTCACGTTCGGATGTAGGCCGAACCAACCGGGCAATGCTCGACCATTAAAGGGCTATCTGACTTCAACCCGGCCGCGCGGCGGTTTCACCCCAACCCCGGCAACTCCGGTGGCAACGGCCCAGACCTCAACAACAACTCCAACAGCGCAACAATGGCGGACGCGGCAACAAATCCGCAGCGGCGGTGGCGGCAACCACCGCAATAGCGGGCGTCAACCACCGCGCCAGCGCCCGGCGGCGACAGCAGGCGAACGGCGGCCGCGAATCAGCCGGGACCGGCGCCCGTCGGCCTCGGCCGGCCGGGCTGAAGCCTACGCCACATAGGAGGCGAGCGAGCAAAACCAAGGAAACTTGGCGGTATGGGAGTTCTACTCAACCTACACTGTTATAGTATTGTTCGATCACGGTGCTTCGCATTCTTTTATTGCAAAATCATGCATAGAAATCTTTGGGCCCTAGGTGCGAAAAGTCGAGCCGGGATATGAGAATCTCATCGCCTATAGGAGGATTATGGCCGTTACACACTTTTGCTCGAACCTAGAGTTGACATTAGGATCACTTAAGGTTACGGCTAGCGATCTAAACATAATACCCATGGATGATGTAGACATAATCCTCGGAATGGGTGGTTAGCTAAGAATCATTCCACGATTCTCTGTAAGGAAAGGAAAATTTCGTTTCACTTTCCTGGACAAGAAGCTACGCACTTCCACGGGATCAGCATGGGGAGGAGGATTCCGATAGTATCAGCACTACAAGCTAGGAGGATGATGAACCAGAAGGGATGCCATGCATTCCTTGTTTATTTAAACGATGAGGATAAACCCGAAGCGCGGGTAGAAGACATTGAAGTTGTCCGAGAATTTTCGGACGTATTTCCCGAAAATCTACCAGGACTACCTCCTGATAGACAACTAGAGTTTACCATCGACTTGGAGCCAGGATCAGCCCGATGTCGAAGGCGCCCTATAGGATGGCCCGAAGGAACTAGAAGAGCTAAAAATCCAAATCGAGAGCTTTTGGATCTAGGATTCATTAGGCGAGTGTTTCACCTTGGGGGCGCTGTTTTGTTTGTTAAGAAAAGGATGGTTCTTTGAGGATGTGCATCGATTATAGGGAGCTAAATAAGATGACACTAAAGAACAAATACCCTTTACCCAGAATTGATGACCTGTTTGATCAATTGCGAGGAGCGGGTGTATTCTCTAAAATTGATCTTAAGTCAGGATACCATCACTGAAAATACGATGCGAGGATGTACCTAAGGCGCATTCGAACCGAGATATGGCCACTATGAGTTCATAGTTATGCCATTCGGATTAACCAATGCACCAGCCGTATTCATGGACCTCATGAACAGAATATTTCATCCATTTCTGGATAAATTTGTTTTGGTCTTCATAGATGATATCCTTATTTACTCAAAGAATGAAGAGGATCATAGGGAACATCTGAGCGGTTTTGCAAACCACGAGAGGCGAAAGACTCTTTGCTAAGTTTAGCAAATGTGAGTTTTGGTGAAGGAAGTTATGTTCCTTGGACACATCGTGTTCTGTGAAGGTATAAAAGTAGATCCGACCAAAGTAGAGGCCGTGCGAGAATGGAAATCACCAAAGACTCAAAGACGAGATTAGAAGTTTCCTAGGATTAGCTGGCTACTATAGGAGATTCATCGAAGGATTCCCTAAGATTGCAAGGCCAATAACTTGACTACTTGGAAGGAATCAAGTTCAATTGGATGATGAGTGCGAGATGAGTTTCAAAATACTCGAGGAAAAATTGACCGGTGCACCGGTTCTAGCGGTCCCGAGCGGATAAGGGGTATGTGGTCTATCCGACGCATCTAAGGCTGGGTGGGTTATGTTTTGATGCAAGAAGGAAAAGTGATAGCTTATGCATCCGACAACTCGGACCCCACGAGCTGAACTACCTGACCCGCGATTTGGAATTAGCGGTTGTAGTTCATGCCTAAAATTTGGAACACCATCTCTATGGTGTGAGATGTGAGATCTTCACGGACCACAAAGTTTGAAGTATTTCTTGAACAAAGAGATCGAACATGAGACAAAGAAGATGGCTAGAATTAGTAAAAGATTAAGACTGTGGTATTAACTATCACCCGGGCAAAGCGAATGTAGTAGCTCACGCCTTGAGTCGTAAGAGCCATACCAAGTTAGGATGTCTCTTTATACAAGAGGAAAAACTCGTTGAAGAGTTTGGTAGAATGAAGATTGAACTGGTTGAACCGCCCGAGACAATTGTGAGCTATATCGCTACACTCACACTGGCATCTGACCTAAGAAAAAGAATTGTCGAGAGACAAAGGATGGAAGAAAAGTTGGAAAAGATCCGAGAAAGACTAAGGTCTGAAGGATTCAAGAATTTCAGGCGCGGATAACGCCTTGTTGTTTGAAGGTAGGATATGCGTTCACGACGCGAGCTTGAGCGAAATCATGAGTGAGGCTCATGATCGCCCTACACCGCCCACCAGCGGTACTAAGATGTACCGGGACACGAAGGAAAAATTTTGGTGGGAAGGCGTGAAGCGAGACATAGCTTCTTTCGTAGAGCAGCTGTCTTGTTTGCCAACAAGTGAAGGCACTACACCAGCGTCCCAACGGAAGTTACAACCGTTGGAAATCCACGAATGGAAGTGGGACGATATAACGATGGATTTCGTTACAAGCTTACCCAAATCGAAAAGAAACACAGCCATATGGGTAATTGTGGATAGACTTACCAAGAGTGCTCACTTTCTACCTATTCAAAGCACTTATGGATCGATAAGTTGGCCCGGTATGCGTGAAGGAAATTATACGATTACATGGAGTGCAAAATCTATTACCTCGATCGAGACTCCAAATTCACATCCGAGTTACGGATTAGCTTACGAGAGAATTGGGTACTAAACTCGATTTCGATGCGGCTTTTCATCCACAAGCGGATGGGCGATCGAAAAAACGATCAAGCGTTAGAGGATTTGCTTAGAACAATAATATTGGACCAAGGTGCAAAATGAGAAGATATTTTACCTCGATTGAGTTTTCCTACAACAATAGCTACCAAGCGACGATCGGCATGGCCCCATTCGAAGCCTTGTATGGCGAAGTGTAGATCACCACTTTATTGGGATGAAGTCGGTGAAAGAAAAGTTATAGGGCGTGATGCGGTGAACGAAATGATCGAGATCATTCGAAAAATTAGGATGAGGATAAAAGAGGCTCAAGATAGGCAAAAATCTTATGCCGATACGCGTAGATCCGAACTACGATTTGAGGATGGAGACAAAGTATTTCTTAAGGTCTTTCCATCGAAAGGTTGTCGGGTTTGGCACGAAGGAAAGCTTAGACCCGCTTTATAGGACCATATGAGATCTAGAGGATAGGTCCGGTAGCTTCTGAGGTTGGCTCTTCCGCCAAACCAGGGAATGTGCATAACGTTTTCACGTGTCGCAATTGCGAAAATCGTTCAAGATCCTAAGCACGTAATCCACCAAGACGGCGTGATTCTCAAGCCCGACATGAGCTACGAAGAGGAACCAATGGCAATCCTCGACTATAAAGTCCAACGACTACTGAGCAAGTCGATTCCATTAGTCAATCTTGTGGAGACACCACGGACAAGAAGAAGCCACGTGGGAACTTGAAGAAGCGATAAGCGAGCGATACCCGATTTATTTTTCTAAAGGTATACAAATTTGGGACGAAATTTTTCGTAAGGGGTGGAATGTAATATTCGAAAAGCGAGCGTCGATTACGGTATTCTAAACCCGTAATTAGGGTTTTGCCGTATATAATTTTGACGACATCGAATATTGTGATTTCGATACGACATCGTTATAACGAATTCTTTTTATAATTCACTAAGTATTGTGAATTACGGAAATGAAATTTATGAAATGATACGACAGTATTATTTTTAACGTCGAACACGTATCGAAAGTCAGCTTTTATGGGAATCTCTGAGCTGTAAAGCTTAGAATTAATTTCCATCTTAATTCCTTGATTAAAAGGAATATATTATAAAGTAAGTACGAGCTTACTACGACCATTTCAAGATGAGTCGATTTTGAACGTTTTGAGGCGTTTTGAGCGTCGCGTCTGAGAGGCGTTTTGTAAAATGAGTTTAATGCTCAGGAGATTATAATAAATAATTTCCTATTATTATTTTATATAATTTCAGTATTATTAATTATTAAAATCGAATTTTCAGTTATTAAAATTCGATAATTTGGTATTGAAATTTTCGAAAACCCTAAGTTTATAAACTTTGGTTTTTCACATGAAATGACACCATTAAATTATCATATGATATCTAAACTATATGTTATGACATATATGAGTATCATTAAGCTATGAAATCAGTTTTTGGAACATTAAAACTCGATAGCTTATATTTATAATTTTCGAAACCTAATCTTCGAAATTAGGGTTTTATATGCATGAATTAATGCTATAATTTTATCCTATGCTTTTAATTATTATCTAAATCATATATTATGATATATATGTGTATATTTTAATCGAAAATTACATGAGTATCAATAATAGGTGTGATTTATAATTTTTATCCTATTTTCCTAATTTTGGATCGGTGATTTCGAAATATACATATGTGTTGGATTTAATTATTTTAATGGCTTGTATTATATATCTATGACCTATACTATGATTAATACATTGTATTGGGATAGAATAAAAATTAAATCCCACCCTAAACACCCCTATGTGCGCCGGCTACCCTTCCCCATGCACAATGATGTGCACCTTTTTTTTAACACCCAATGCATGAAGCCCCTTTTTCCCCTAGCCTAATGATCACTATATTACCATCAATTGCTGCAGATTTTATTCAGATTTTTGGCAAAAAAATCGAGAGTGGGAGAGGGTTAATAGGGAGAGGCTCTTCACATTACACTCTACTACACTCAACACACATTACAAACACTCAACACTCTCATTATTCTCTCCATTCCTTCCCTTTCTTCAAACAAGCTTGAGAGTTTCTCTCCATTTTCCAACAACCTTCTTCTTCTTCTTCTCATTTCTTCTCCACCAAGTTGATACATACCTTGTTCTTGGATACTATACCATTTCTAAGGTATATATATGGACCCTAGTACCGATTGTATCTCACTTTGGCAGAAAAATCATGCTTATATGCTTATGTGTGTGTCGAATGGTATATGAGTATATATGTGATTTTATTGTTCTTATGTATGATCTATGGATGAATAATGGTTCTTGATGATTTTATTTTCAAATATATGAAAATATATGCTTAGATAATCATATGTTGTTGTTTATTTAATTTTTGAATGGATCTAGCATGTTTATGAAATTTTGAAGCATAGATCTTGTTTAAAATAATTTTGAAAATGTTATAAAATAGCTAGTAAGGACGAATGCTTCTTAGCATATTCTAAGCATGTATTATCGATCTATGTTATGATTCAAGACTATAATATGTTATTTGAAAAATTTGGAAAACCCTAGCTTAATCTTTTAAAAATACTGAGAGCTTCTCAAATGTGTACCATGGTGTATAAATTTTATTTTAAGCTTGTGATGACATATTAATGCTATAATGTATTGTTTGTAAGTTATATGATTTATTTAGAATTTTGGAAACCATATGATTAATTTTGAAAAATACCGTGAGCTTCAAAGGTTTGGTATGTTGGTGTATGATTTTATTTTAATCATACAATAGTATATTAATACTTTAGTATATTAATTATGTGATATATGATTTTGTTGGAATTTTTGAAATCAATTACCAAGATTAAATCAAAAAAACCGAAGGCATTAAGCTAAGTATGGTGATGATTTAATTTGGTTTTGATGAATGTTTTAATATTATAATGTTGTATTATGATGTATAAACATAGTGTATAATTATTAAATTTTGGAAATCAAATACCATAAATAAATCAAAGAAGCCGTGAGCTATGTGCTCAATAAGGTGATGATTTAATTGGTTTTGATGATTGTTATGATGTTATATTACTATACTATAGTGTATAAACATAGTATATAATTGTTGGAAATTTTGAAAACCAAATACCAAAAATTAATCAAAAAGCCGAGAGCATGTATGCTCCATATGGTGATGATTTCAATTGGTTTGGTTGATATTATGATGTTACAATGTTATAATATAATGTTTAATCATGTTGTGATTTAATTAGAATTTTTAGAAATTGTTTGATAATTATTCGGTAATTATCAAGTTATTACCGTGAATATTGTTATATATTGTGAAATGAATGCTTATGATGAACTATAGGTTATATTAATGATATATATTGATGTTGGGATATTATACTATGTGTATATTAACTTTGGGAATTTTTAGATAATTATTCCATATTATATGGAATTACCGAAATGAATATATATGTAAATATACTAATAAATGACAAACAATATCATATGGATCTTATAAATTCATATTCTGGACCATAGTGTATAATAATACACTATATTAATTTAGAAAAATTTTCAAAGGTCATTTAGTATTTTTAATCTAATTATCGAAAATTTCGATAATTTAAAAGGGTTTTAAAATCCTTTTTAATTCAGTTTATTAATAAAATATATGTCTATTTATATTCTGGACATATTTTGGAAATTATAAAAATTTTATAAACATAGTTTACTATGTTTAAGACAAACGTTAGGTTGTTAACGTTTTAAAATCGAAAATACGCTTTTCTAATTATTAAAAGGTTTAATAAATGCGAAATTACTTATAAGTCCTTGATTTACGTGATAAATCGAGAGTTAGGACTTTACGTTTTCAAATCGATCAAATTCGATTTATAAGACAAAATAGTAAGATGTCACTGTTATGCCCCTCAATCCTAAGTACGGATTAACAGGACTATAACTCTAAACAGGATAAAAATACAAGGAGACTTTAACAGGAGAACGTAAGAACGTAATACATGTGTCATTTATATTCTTGGACTATATTACATAATTTAGGGTTCTTGCAGCGGAAGACATGTGATATGTTCATATGACGATGTACAATCAAGGTATAAAACAATTCAGCGACAACATTCCTATTGCTCAACACTGCTCCATCCATCATCTGCTCAACCTGCACATTTAAAAACAAACATGCAGGGCTGAGTACAAGAATGCACTCAGTGGACTCATGCCAAAAACATTTTATCATTTGTAGATTACACTGCCACATCATGGTAAGACACAAGGGTTTTAGTTGAAAATGCCTTGCGCTTACTAAAGCATTTCATCAGTTCATAAAAATCATCGCCTGGCCAGGCATTTTTCTGGGTGTGTATGATCCATATCCCTTATCATCATTCATCATAACATCATAGTCGAACGTCGTGAAGGAGGCCTCCCTCTACGACGCCGTGACCGGCCGTGAATTGTCCTTACAGCACACAGTCACCTTCAGTGTACACGTTAATCCTAGCCAGGTATAAGCCTTCCGGCACAGGATCCGATATCGATTTTCATTCATAAATTGGTAGCGACCCAACAACATTCATAACAATTCATAACATCTCATAACATCTCATGGATAGGATACATACACAAAACATAAACATTTTTGGCAGGTAATCATGTAAACATTTTATCAACAGTTGAAATAAACATCGTAAATAAATATTTCAAAAGCATTTTATTTTTGAGTAGAGTAAAGCCCACCTGGACTGTAGATTGCCTTAATCCCATTTCTTGGACTGTAAGTCCTAGCTTTAGCCTATCTATTCTTGGCCTTGAGGTTTTGGAGCTGGAAAAATCCATTGGGTCTTAGAACCCATATTTCTATTTTAGTGTATATCATGGTATGATATACACTCAATTGACCATGTGGTAGCACCTAGTCAAATATTTCACGTTAAGGTATGCCGTGAAAATATCGTATCATGATGTTTTATCATAATTCGTACATCTTATAATGCTCTATCGTACCTTGCGACATAACATAATGAATGCATCGATTAATAGCATGTTAGTCACATAAGGCATACTTCACATAGGGGTTTCTAACACTTAGTCAAATTTCAAGTGTTTTAATTTCAGCAAAAACAGCTTGAAACAACCCAAGTGACGAACTTTGACGATCCATAACTCTCGATTCAGAATACGTATGGTCGCACAAAGATACATTATGGAAACCTCTAAACATGTACTACAAGTTCTAAGAAGGAATTAAATCCAAAAGAGTCGTGGTTCTGAAGATATAGGGTCTCAAAGTGGGCAACTCAAACTGACTTCTATACTTAGAAATGTTTTCAGAATTTCCAGTTTTAGCTTAACGACGAGGGGTTTTGCGAGGCTCGTAACTTTTGACTCACAATACCAAAATGGCTGCAGGCTACCAATTTAGAAACCTTGTAACAAGTACTACATATGTCATGAAGACCATACTGGAAAATATCTAACTCATCGAGAAATACATAAGTCCAAAGTGGACTAGTTGGAAATGGACAGTTTCCAGTAGGTGACTTTGGGTCGATGAAAAGTATACCTATAAAACTTGGTTTGGGATCAAACTTTCCAGATCAAAACTAGACATGGTGGGGAACATTTCTTATGAAGAAACCCAAGTCCAAATCGGACTACAAATGGCTTGAACACCTCACGTAAAAGTCATACTCGAACAGCCTATTATATGAAAAATTTACTAAGGCAGTTTGTCCAAAACAACTTACTGTAATGTATCAACTTTAAAAATTCACCGTGAGTTCATTATAAGGAATCTGGAAATGAAACCAATCATATTGAAAAGCCACTTAAGTCTAGTTTTATCCAGAAAAAGCCTCACTCAATGATTCACCATAGATTGGGAGATAAAAATATTTTACCACAAGCTATCACTCCCGTGACAATTTTGTGCAGTTGGCTTGTAAAATCTGGAATAAATAGTAAAGATTTTTAGAAAATTCTGAAAATTTACAGGAATCTTCTAGACATGCTGAATTATGTTTCTGCCAAATTTTAGAGTTTTATCATTAGCCAAACTTAAAACGAAAGCCACGCACTATGGGTGATAAACACGGCGATTTCGCAGATTTGTGCAGTGTTTTTGATAAATACAATTAAAATAGCAAATCAAGTTGGATGGACTTGAAATTTTACAGTGGCACACTAGACACATATAATTTCAACATATCAAAATTCACAATCATCGGACCACTGAAACTTAGTCAAATAAATTCGTGAAGTTGCTGTTCGTCCAGGAAATCAACATGCAATGATCAAAAGTATTGAATCTACCTATTAAATCAACATGCAATCACTTTCAAGCATAGACCCAACACATTCAAGCATATTGATGAACATGCATGTGTATATCTTGATCATCCCTAGGATCTAAGGAGATGGTATCTACCTTAGCCACGAAATTGGCAGAGAATCGAGAGGGATGAAGAGTGGATTGGGGCTGTCCACCTTGAGGGCCTTGCTGCCGTGAGATGAAAGTGAGGGGGAAAGCTCTTGGCCTCCTTGCAGACTTTAGAGAGAGGAGGAGAGGAGAAATGGGGGAAAGAGAGAGGGAAGAGGGACGGCAATGAGGGGTGTGAGGGGTGGTGTTGGGTGGGTATAGGGGTGGAAGAACAAGTGCTTATCTTAAGTGACAAATGTAACTATATCTCATGCATTACTACACTTGCACAACATCACACACTCTCACTCTACACACACCCATATACACGACACACACTTATATATATGTATAAGTTTCAGATTTTAATAGTGTAATTATGTTATAATTAATCCAATGTCACTTAGATACATGTAATAGGAAAATCAACAATACACTTTGTTACACCTTCAAGGGTTTTCGGCTATTACACATAAACCATAGGTCAAATTTTTATTTTCATGCCAAACATTGATATATGTTATGACATATAGTTTAGATGATAAATAATATCATAGGATAAATTAATGGCATCATTTTATGCGACAAGAATCGAGTTCGAAAATTAGGGTTTTCGAACGTTTGAAAAATTGGTCACTCTCAATTCTTGTTGATCTAACATTGATTTAATGCTTAATAATACTGTAATTACATATACTAATCATAGGAAATTAATTCCTATAATTTCTTGATCGATTAAAACGCTTTTCGTTTCATCTCAAAACGTTAACGTTTGAAAACGTTGTGAAACGTTCATTATCGACTCATCTCGAAATGGTCGTCATTACTTTAATAAATTATTCCATTAATAATGGAATTTAATTCTAAGCTTAATTGCTTAGAAAATATCATGAATTTTAACTATCGATACGTGATCGACGTTAAAATAATACTGTCGATATACTTCATATACTTTTATTTCTTAATTCACAATTCTCCGTGAATATAAAATAGGAATTCATTCCTTCGTAAATAATCGAAATCATTATTCGATATCTTATGGATTGAATCATCTCAGCGAATTTCTAATTTACGGGTTTTAAATACCGTAATTAGGCATCTAATTCTGCGGGGTATTACATCCTACCCCCCTTAAAAGAAATTTCGTCCCGAAATTTGCATACCTTATAAAGTATGGGTATCTTAACGTCATAACATCATAACTTTCTATGTGCTTTTCTTTCGTCCATGGTTCTTCCATTGGACTTTCATTATAAGACCCAAACTTGCTTCTTTTATCGTTGAATCTTACGATCAAATTAGTCGTTGATTTTCATCATAACTCATCTGAGTCAAAGGTCATGTCATCATGTTGGTTTACGAGAATTGGGTCATTTTCGTATTTCCTTAACTGCGACACGTGGAAAAACATTTCGTACTTTCCCCCAAATGTGGTGGAAGTACCAAGCTATAGGCTACTAGGCCTATCATTGCTAGGAGCTCGTAAGGTCCTTTAAAACGTGATCTCAACATTCTTGTATCTAAACTTATAATTCCTCTAGATGGAGAAATCTTAAGAAACTTTAATTCGCATTCAAGAATGCGGTTCGGGTTCTGGCGTACCAGTAAGACTTTTGTCTGTCCTAAGCTTTTCTTATTCCTTGCCTTGTTGGTAGATATCTTA
The DNA here is from genome assembly GCA_036937905.1 of Salvia rosmarinus. Classification (NCBI taxonomy): domain Eukaryota; kingdom Viridiplantae; phylum Streptophyta; class Magnoliopsida; order Lamiales; family Lamiaceae; genus Salvia; species Salvia rosmarinus. Next base: position 38,468,679 of record CM072814.1, read on the forward strand.
ATCGTTTCATTTACAACGTCAGGACTTTATACCTTTGCTCACCTACTTTGTTACAATAAAGTGGTGGTCAATACTTCTTTTCGTAATACGCTTCATAAGGCTACATTAATCGTTGTTTGACAGCTACGGTCGTACATAAACTTAACAAGTGGTACAATAAGTTCCCACCGATACCTTGGTTTATCACTTGTTCTATCGTATCCTTAAACATTCATACTGTCCTTTTGATTGTCCTTCTGCCTGTGAGTGGACATCTATGTTAAGGCTCAATCTCGTATCTAACTCCTTTTGTGAGTTAGTTCCAAATCTAGGGGTACTCTTGAAGTCTCTATCTGAACTGATAGGTTTTGGTACTCCTTGTAAATATACGATTTCCTTTTTGTATAACTGAGCTAATTTATCGGATCTATGAGTCATCTGAATAGGCAGAGACAAAACATAATTGGCGAGTCAATCCACTACTAGCCATATAGTAGTGCAACTTCTTTATGACTTTGGTAAAATCTGTCATAAGATCTATTTCTATATCATTCTATTTTCATTCGTATATCTCTAGAGATTATAACCTCTTATAAGGCCTTTGATACAATGCCTTTACTTGTTGGTAACCGAGACACTGCTCGACAATGTGGTTATATCTTATCTCATTCCTTCCTATCTAACCTTTCTCATAATTCACAATGTCACTTAAATATGCCTGGTTGGGCGGTATGAGAAGGATCGTGAAATTCATTCTTGGTTTCATTTCTAAGCTTATTATTGCTTGGAAATATATGTATATCTCTCTTAGACAATATAACACCGTGTCAAGCTCCTTAAAATATCCTTTAGCTCTTCATTCCTTATTTTAATTTGTATTCCATTCCCATCTTCATTTTCTCTTTTTTGTCATATTTCACCCTGGTTGTGAGGGTACCATTTACGTTCGTCCTTGATTTCCCGACTATTTCTGTTCTCGTTTTCTTAACCTTTCTGATGAGTTTTTCTTTTCTATAAGGACATACCTTGATTTAGACTGAATTTTATATCTTAGGCATTAGATTCTACATTATCCTTCCTTAGGTGATTATTTATCACAATTATAATCTTTTACTGATTTGAGCCATCTTTTCTATCCTGTATCCAAGTTTCTTTGCTCGACGAATAACTTCAACTTTTGTAAATTGTGAAGGGTTCTTAACTTATTGATATAGGAGTGATGTCCTCGCGACTTTGGTATTTATACTACTGTCACTATCAGAGGTAATAGATTTTGGCACTCCGTGAAGTCGTATAATTTCCTTTACATACAACTGGGCTAACTTATTAGATCCATAAGTACTTTGGATTGGTAGGAAGTGAGCACTCTTGGTGAGTCTATCAACAATTACCAATATAGTGGTGTTCCCTCTTTTTGATTTGGGTAAGTTCGTAACGAAGTACATCGTTATTTCATCCCATTTCCACTCGGGTATTTCCAACGGCTGAAACTTTCCGTATGGACGTTGGTGTAACGCTTTCATTTGTTGGCAAACAAGACGGTGTTCTCTGAAAGAAGCTATGTCTCGTTTCATGCCTTCCCACCAAAACTTTTCTTTCGGTCTTGGTACATCTTAGTACTATACGGGTGGCGGTGTAGGGTGTATCGTGAGCCTCACTCATTATTTCATTTTGAAGTTTTGCGTCGTGCGAACGCATATTCTTCCTTCGAGACAATAAGGCGTTGTCCGAGCGCCTCCGGAAGTTCTTAAATCCTCCAGTCCTTACCCTTTCTCGGATCTTTTCTAACTTTTCCTCCATCCTTTGTCTCTCGACGATCCTTTTTCTTAAATCAGATTCTATCACTATTTCAAGTCATGAGTTGGGAAATTCTGTTCATGTGGCCTAAGTCATTGTGACGCATAAGTTATTATTTATCTCATATTAATACATAGCCTTACTTATTAATCCATGTAAATTTGATTCCTTTTTGGGGTTGCTATGTTATTGGCCTTGCTACTTTAGGGAGTCTCAATGGATCTCTAATAGTAGTTAATCAATCTATAAAATTCCTGATCTTATTTTAGGTCATTGACGTCTTTCATCTTTAATTGTTTTGTCCTTTGTGAGATCTATATTGTTTTCTTCTAAGGACACTATGTGCCTGAAGAATATTTCTCTTTTAAGCTGAAATTTACAAAACTGTATTTGGCAAAATTCGCCCGGCTCTTAAAAGTCGTAAGACAGCCCTTCGATTTTCTTTATGTTCTTTCTCGTCCTTTGAATAAATAAGAACATCATCCGTAAGGATTGAGATAAAAATTTTCTAGGTATGTGTGAAACACTCGATTTTTGAGGTTCATAAACAGGGCTGGTGCATTGGTTAGTCCGAATGGCGTAACTATTATCTCATAGTAACCATATCTTATTCAGAACAATTCATTTCCATATTTCGGATACCATTCTTCATGACCACATAATATTACATCATAATGCCTCAGTGAGGACTTTTCATACATTACTTACGAGGGTCGGTCTACCGAGCTGACTGATTACAAGGCGTCTAGCTCTTTTTACACTCAAAACTTTGACACTTCTTTCACCATATTCATAAACTCTTCCAAACTACGTTTATTTTACATATCTTAATCACACCATTTTCATCATAAACCATTATCTACATATAAGTCTTATAGGATCCTAGGATTCTATGTCTTTGAGTGACCTTCGTCGGAGTTGTACTTTTCCCTTGGAAACTTGCCTTTCTCCAAGTACGTTTTTGTTTTCATACTTCTGATGGTCGTTCTCTTTTAGAGAGCCAGGGGTCAAGCTGCTCCCCGTTTCTTCTTCAATACTAGAAGTTGGTGTTACTTTTATCAGAAAGTATGGTTGGGTTGGTAGCGGTAATTCTCCTAATCCATGAGGCGATAAGATTTTGTCCTTTTGCCATTCTCGTCTCTTTCCGGTATAATTGATGGCGGGGCGTGGGGCGGCGTTTGGAACATCAGGGTACAACCATTCCTTTATACTGTGTGGTGTAACTTGCCGAGGTCCGGGACAAGTACTCGTAGGTGTCGTTTCCTACGTATTATATGTATACTTGAGCCTGTTGATAAATCCTGGTAAGTCTGTCCAGGCTTTGGAATTTTTATCATGGAGAAAATATTCTCTTGATACTTCTTTTGCAAAAATTCTGCCAATCTGTTGGCAAATGACAGATACGTCGTTGGGTACCATCCTCATTTAACACTCTATAGTTACTAGTATCCATCCAGAGGTGCAAAAATTTTCTACAAAACTGTTCTGAATCCATGCCTAGTTCATAATAAAAGAGCCGATATGCTCGTGTGAGTTATAACCTTGTAGGCCTTGGGGTTAACTCTTACCCGTTAAACTCTCTTTTCTTGTCATCGTAAACGGATATTTTAGATAAATCCGACTTAATTTAAGCAATGGAGGATTTCTAAACAAGAAGGATCTCTTAAAGAATTATACACTTTAAGACATATATAGCCGTAGATGACTCATGACTCTTATCTTAATACTCATTTCGTTTACATCTTGATCGTATATTGCCTTAAAGATATTCGCATAGGCGACGGTGGGTCTTGATATTACGTCGTGTAAAACCTCTAACGAAAAGGCTAGACCGGTCACTAATCACATGAATGATGACCATTTAAAACTTCTTGTCTCTAAAATTATATCTACGTTCCACATAGATATAATGATCCAAATCATTGGATAGCACTTTAGGCGATTCTAGGTTCAATTTCGAGCTTGAGCAACATTTGCGATGGTCAAAATTCTCGTATAGGTAAGGAGATTTTCATTTCTTGATTCGCTTACCACGAGTTGGGTTCTATCGCTTCTACGCATACTTGTGCGATGTCAGCGAAGCACCTAAATTGAACAAAATCTTATGGCTATTCGAGAAATTTTCCTCATACATATTCTGCCTTTTGGTTCTGTTTGTTCTGTTTTCGATGCAAGGTGTAGGCTTTGGTCTACGGTCTTTCCGTTTATTCAAGTAAATGTCTATTTCATATGTCATTGTCCTTTCCATTGGGACATTATGTTCCCTTGCTATGGTCTTCTGTTGCCTCATTCACCCTATACTTCTCGGTATTAGTATCGTTATGCTTTTACTAATAGCATTCATGGTTAGGTTTACATCAACTTATCCTTTGATATTGATATATTTCCATAACTAAGTCTCATCTTAGAGATCGTCATGTTTCTATCACTATCATTCATTCCTAATCCGGTATGAATGACTTAATTCCCCTTTTCACTTTATCGATCTTAGGAATATATTTCTCATATGTCCTTACTTTAAACTCCTCTCTAGAGAAATCCTTGTACTGGCCTTTAGCGCCATCGTTTGTAATATCCCTTTTTTGGATATAGTCATTTCTTCTTAATCTTTTATTGATTCATCATGCAATTTCGCATAAGATAAAATCCTTTGTCCACTGGGGATGTATTGTACTTTTACTTGACGTCAAATATCTTTACCATTTTCTCGACATTCAATGATTTCTTCATTTCCATGTCAGAGATACTTAATATCCCATTTTACTGATCGTCACAATGTGTGAGGGATAATCTTTCCAATTGGATTTATCTTAAAGTCCCTCAATGTGAATCTCTTCCTGTGTTCTCTTGGTTGGATTTCCTTTGCAGGATCTATAGAAGCTATCTTGCTTGTTAACTATTAAGTTACACAAGACAAGCGTTTCGTGTCATTATAACTTAGAGTATTAAGATTTATTTCAAAATAATGAATCTATTTCTTAATCCGTTTCCTTACTTCAAGGGAATTACCTTACTTATCGAAGTCATAACATTTCTGAAACTTATGTCATATCAGGAACTATCTAATTGTATAATTCGTAATTTCTTCTGCTATTTTTGACTTTTGTCCATTTTCTTGAGCATGGTATCTGAAAGTAATCTTACTTTCTTTATACTTCGGTTTCCACCTTCAGGACTAAAACCGTTATCATCGTCATATGGCTTGGTAGGGTAGTACCTTCGTACTCCATAACTTAAATTCTAAGCATCTTATTTCCATGTCTTGGCCTCAGAGTTATTTTCTCCATACTTAGTTCACATATTAGGGCTATCCTCGTCGTTCACACAATCTTGAGGATTATGATTCCTCAATCTCATTATCTTTTGTTTAACTAAGTTTTAATTACTCGGAATCGATTATGCTCAAACATAATCTCATTGACTGAGGTATAAGGCGGGAGATTTATTGTCTGAGACGCTATCATTTCCTTATATATATATATTCTTTGAAAAGAATATCTTGTATGCATCTTCATTCTTTTTAAACATGTCCAACCTACTAACGAGGTTTCAAGGACATCCAACTATCTTAAAGATAAGTTGTAATCACTCTCGTCATGACATAATAAGGAAAATTCATATCCTATAGGTATCATATACTTTTCTTTACTGTTGCTCTTTGCATTCAATGCTAAAGAGTATCTTATTCATAACTTTGTTATCATAACAGTCGTATGATGGTATAACTTCATTGTTATCATTCTTTGTTAACCCCATCAAGGGTCATCACATCATGTGTGCCATAGGAAAAATAAATATCTCATCTCATCGAGATTTTCTTTACATCATAATTTCTTGATGTCTATCACTTTCTTGATCGAAACTTTTAGGTGGTCGTGATAAGTCAACCTATTCCATGCCCGACATTTATCGCTTTACTAATTCGTACTTAGGTGACAGTGTAAGTCAACATTTATCATACTTGATGGTTTCAAAAAAAATCAAGGAGAAATTATCATGATTACCTACAAAAGGTACTGTCTCATCCATCAAGATAACATCTTTCAATGATTAAATCTATATGTTCCTTGGACTGAATAAATGGGGCTCTAGGGTCCGAAGACCAGAATGACGACTACTGAGATTTCTTTGGTCATATGGGCTGGCCAGACCCGTCACAATTATATTCTCAGTCACATAAGGCTTTGGGTTCAAAAGGACACTTTATAAATTTTTGGGTTGGAAGTTTTCTTCAGAAGAAGTGAGAAACTCGAATGATTTCTCAATTGGAACTAGGTCATAGAGTTAAACTCAACGACAGAAATTGGGTAACAAATAGAATTCTGAAAACTCATATACCCGTAATAGGTCATCAACAAAGTTCTCATGTATGTCAAGGTTCTACTTGTATTACTGAAGATCTTACTTTCTTAGTAACATTCTAGGATTCGTATCCTGCCATAACAGTCTTACTCTTTTCAAATCGTAGAACTAACTTCAACTGATTCTCATGAATTCTGGAGTAGGAATCAGGAATTTGGTCCTCCATAAGAAATGAAGTACAGTGCATTAGGAGCACGTGAGCGAAAACCGACGTAAATCGGAGTTCACACGACCGAGAGCGAGTCAAAACAAAATCACTGCGCGGTGCGGGGAAATTTACACGCGTTCGCGCCGAAGTCATAAACGATGCCGACACCAAGTTCGTGCATGCCGTTACCGATGCCGGTAGTACAGAATATTGCCGACACCGAGGTCAGACAAACTACCCCAGTCGATATGTCAAAGGCGATGTTATAAATGCCGATTTCGAAGTCGACAGTCGCACATGCCGATGTCGAAGCCGAGGTCGTACATGTCGAGGTCGAACAATTTTGTATAAATCTTTCACTTTTCCTCACTCAAGATGGAATGAAGTTCTCAAATCCATCGTTACTCTTGTTCTTGTAATTGAAGGGAATTCTTACTTCTATGTGTTCTTTCGTAAAAAATGATCATGCTTCTTAAAAAGTCTACGTTCTGTTGAACTAGCATGCTTATCATCATAATCAACTTTGAGATTGAAGTAAAACTTCGAATATTCCTACGTAGTTCATTTACACGCACGTATTTCGTTGAATTTAAAGAATTCAACATATCATATTTGACAATTCAATGTCCAATCTCAATCATTTTAAACATGAATAATCATAGCTTCGTTCATAATAATGAACCCTTATTATATTTCAGAAACTCAAACATTTCATCTTTGGCACATCATGCCAAAACTTTCTCATATCATTGTCATCATCTTTCTTATATCTTCCTTCTTTTCATAATTTTCTTGACAAGTCATTTGTAATATCATTCATTTTCAACCGTTCTCATAGCTTTCATTTCTTTTCAAAGATCATTTCAATCATCCTTCACTTCAAACTTTTCATTTTATTTAAAAAAAATTATTTCATAAACATTCGTCCGGCCAGGCTAATTTTCAAAACTTTGGGAAAAGAGTCATTTACCTCATTTCGGTTGAGCTTGATGTGATGGAGTGTTGAGCATTGTCAGCTGATCTCTAGAAGTCTAATGACTCAATCTAGACTTAACCTTAAAGAAGATTTTGGGTTCAAGAGCGAACCGCTCTGATACCACTCTGTCACAGCCCCTCAATCCTAAGTACGGATTAACAGGACTATAACTCTAAGCAGGATAAAAATACAAGGAGACTCTTTTAACAATGGCGTAATACATGTGTCATTTATATTCTTGGACTATATTACATAATTTAGGGTTCTTGCGGTGGAAGACATGTGATATGTTCATATGACGATGTACAATCAAGGTATAAAACAATTCAATGACAACATTCCTATTGCTCAACACCGCTCCATCCATCATCGCTCAACTCGCACATTTAAAACAAACATGCAGGGCTGAGTACAAGAATGCACTCAGTGGACTCATGCCAAAAACATTTTATCATTTGTAGATTACACTGCCACATCATGGTAAGACACAAGGGTTTTAGTTGAAAATGCCTTGCGCTTACTAAAGCATTTCATCAGTTCATAAAAATCATCGCCTGGCCAGGCATTTTTCTGGGTGTGTATGATCCATATCCCTTATCATCATTCATCATAACATCATAGTCGAACGTCGTGAAGGAGGCCTCCTCTACGACGCCGTGACCGCCGTGAATTGTCCTTACAAAGACACGGTCACCTTGGTGTACACGTTAATCCTAGCGGTATAAGCCTTGGCACAGGATCCGATATCGATTTTCATTCATAAATTGGTAGCGACCCAACAACATTCATAACAATTCATAACATCTCATAACATCTCATGGATAGGATACATACACAAAACATAAACATTTTTGGCAGGTAATCATGTAAACATTTTATCAACAGTTGAAATAAACATCGTAAATAAATATTTCAAAAGCATTTTATTTTTGAGTAGAGTAAAGCCCACACGGATGTAGATTGCCTTAATCCCATTTCTTGATCTGTAAGTCCTAGCTTTAGCCTATCTATTCTTGGCCTTGAGGTTTTGGAGTGGAAAATCCATTGGGTCTTAGAACCCATATTTCTATTTTAGTGTATATCATGGTATGATATACACTCAATTGACCATGTGGTAGCACCTAGTCAAATATTTCACGTTAAGGTATGCTTTCGTGAAAATATCGTATCATGATGTTTTATCATAATTCGTACATCTTATAATGCTCTATCGTACCTTGCGACATAACATAATGAATGCATCGATTAATAGCATGTTAGTCACATAAGGCATACTTCACATAGGGGTTTCTAACACTTAGTCAAATTTCAAGTGTTTTAATTTCAGCAAAAACAGCTTGAAACAACCCAAGTGACGAACTTTGACGATCCATAACTCTCGATTCAGAATACGTATGGTCGCACAAAGATACATTATGGAAACCTCTAAACATGTACTACAAGTTCTAAGAAGGAATTAAATCCAAAAGAGTCGTGGTTCTGAAGATATAGGGTCTCAAAGTGGGCAACTCAAACTGACTTCTATACTTAGAAATGTTTTTCAGAATTTCCAGTTTTAGCTTAACGACGAGGGGTTTTGCGAGGCTCGTAACTTTTGACTCACAATACCAAAATGGCTGCAGGCTACCAATTTAGAAACCTTGTAACAAGTACTACATATGTCATGAAGACCATACTGGAAAATATCTAACTCATCGAGAAATACATAAGTCCAAAGTGGACTAGTTGGAAATGGACAGTTTCCAGTAGGTGACTTTGGGTCGATGAAAAGTATACCTATAAAACTTGGTTTGGGATCAAACTTTCCAGATCAAAACTAGACATGGTGGGGAACATTTCTTATGAAGAAACCCAAGTCCAAATCGGACTACAAATGGCTTGAACACCTCACGTAAAAGTCATACTCGAACAGCCTATTATATGAAAAATTTACTAAGGCAGTTTGTCCAAAACAACTTACTGTAATGTATCAACTTTAAAAATTCACCGTGAGTTCATTATAAGGAATCTGGAAATGAAACCAATCATATTGAAAAGCCACTTAAGTCTAGTTTTATCCAGAAAAAGCCTCACTCAATGATTCACCATAGATTGGGAGATAAAAATATTTTACCACAAGCTATCACTCCCGTGACAATTTTGTGCAGTTGGCTTGTAAAATCTGGAATAAATAGTAAAGATTTTTAGAAAATTCTGAAAATTTACAGGAATCTTCTAGACATGCTGAATTATGTTTCTGCCAAATTTTAGAGTTTTATCATTAGCCAAACTTAAAACGAAAGCCACGCACTATGGGTGATAAACACGGCGATTTCGCAGATTTGTGCAGTGTTTTTGATAAATACAATTAAAATAGCAAATCAAGTTGGATGGACTTGAAATTTTACAGTGGCACACTAGACACATATAATTTCAACATATCAAAAATTCACAATCATCGGACCACTGAAACTTAGTCAAATAAATTCGTGAAGTTGCTGTTCGTCCAGGAAATCAACATGCAATGATCAAAAGTATTGAATCTACCTATTAAATCAACATGCAATCACTTTCAAGCATAGACCCAACACATTCAAGCATATTGATGAACATGCATGTGTATATCTTGATCATCCCTAGGATCTAAGGAGATGGTATCTACCTTAGCCACGAAATTGGCAGAGAATCGAGAGGGATGAAGAGTGGATTGGGGCTGTCCACCTTGAGGGCCTTGCTGCCGTGAGATGAAAGTGAGGGGGAAAGCTCTTGGCCTCCTTGCAGACTTTAGAGAGAGGAGGAGAGGAGAAATGGGGAAAGAGAGAGGAAGAGGGACGGCAATGAGGGGTGTGAGGGTGGTGTTGGGTGGGTATAGGGTGGAAGAACAAGTGCTTATCTTAAGTGACAAATGTAACTATATCTCATGCATTACTACACTTGCACAACATCACACACTCTCACTCTACACACACCCATATACACGACACACACTTATATATATGTATAAGTTTCAGATTTTAATAGTGTAATTATGTTATAATTAATCCAATGTCACTTAGATACATGTAATAGGAAAAATCAACAATACACTTTGTTACACCTTCAAGGGTTTTCGGCTATTACACATAAACCATAGGTCAAATTTTTATTTTTCATGCCAAACATTGATATATGTTATGACATATAGTTTAGATGATAAATAATATCATAGGATAAATTAATGGCATCATTTTATGCGACAAGAATCGAGTTCGAAAATTAGGGTTTTCGAACGTTTGAAAAATTGGTCACTCTCAATTCTTGTTGATCTAACATTGATTTAATGCTTAATAATACTGTAATTACATATACTAATCATAGGAAATTAATTCCTATAATTTCTTGATCGATTAAAACGCTTTTCGTTTCATCTCAAAACGTTAACGTTTGAAAACGTTGTGAAACGTTCATTATCGACTCATCTCGAAATGGTCGTCATTACTTTAATAAATTATTCCATTAATAATGGAATTTAATTCTAAGCTTAATTGCTTAGAAAATATCATGAATTTTAACTATCGATACGTGATCGACGTTAAAATAATACTGTCGATATACTTCATATACTTTTATTTCTTAATTCACAATTCTCCGTGAATATAAAATAGGAATTCATTCCTTCGTAAATAATCGAAATCATTATTCGATATCTTATGGATTGAATCATCAAAATAATTTCTAATTTACGGGTTTTAAATACCGTAATTAGGCATCTAATTCTGCGGGGTATTACAGTCCAAAATAAAATTAAATAACTTTATTCATCCTTATAATAATAAGGAAATTCAAATTTTAAGCTTCAATGCTTAAAAATATCGTAAGACTTAACTGTCGAATTTAATCGATGTTAGAACAATACGTTCGAAGGAATATTAGAAACTATATTCCTTAATTCACTAAGCGTCAGTGAATATAATAATCCTTGTATAAAGGATAGTCGAAATCAAGTTTCGATAATTCACTATTTTGATTACCGGAATAAAACCCTAATTCGCGATTTTTATTATCGCAATTTGGCGTTTAAAAACTCGGGGTATTACAGATGTTTATCATATTACTTACATTTCTAAGAGATAAACATTATCTCTTGATTATCATGACCTTATCTTATCTCTAAATAAAATATCTTAGTTATACTTATCTTGAAAATATCATTTTCAACCTTATCTTATCTCTTAAGGGTCATTATCAAACCTTATCATTAAATATCTCTCATATACAACAAAACATAACAACTCATCACATATTATCACTTTAATAAAGTGATCACAATTAATTCATAATTCAGCCATGTTTATCCCATAATTTTCGAAAATTATGGGCCATGTATAAGAAGATATAATTTTTTCTTTATTTGAGTAATACTTATCCAATCAATATCCTATGTATTAAAAATAACATCTCATCACATAAAATAAAGTGATCTTGATCACAATTTAATCATATATCCACATATGCTTCGAAAATAATGAAACAATTAGGAGAAAATATTTCTATTTCTTCCTTAGTGTAATAATATTCTACATATACTTAAAAACATAATTATTTACTATTAAAATTTATTTCATGCGAAAAAGATTAAGAAATTTTCGATTTTCTCAAAATCGGCAACTATCGACGTTCATTTTCCTTCTTGTTTCTATCGTAATATTCCTTCTTATTTTCGAAATTTAATACTCAAAAATTCGGGGTATTACAAAAGTTGAGCATGTTAAAAATTTTCTTATCATATGAGAATTATATGTTGGTGATAATGAATTTTATTGTTGTTTTGAGCATGAATTGATAATAGTTAGTATTGTTTAAGCATGTATGAATTAATTCATAATTTTTGGAAAATATTGGATATTATTTCATAAAAATTTCGAAAATCATAAGGTATGATATATTGATGTGTGATTTGTGTATAATGGATATTATGGTATATTGTTGATGCATGATGATGATAATGTGTTGTGTGAATTAATTAGAATTTTTGAAAATTGTTTATTTGATTTTTCAAAAAAAAATCGAGAACTATAGGTGTAGGGTTTTGATGTTAAATTTTTCTTTGTCTAATGTTATTTTTTATTAGGGGTGAAAATTTAGAACTGGAAAATCGATTAGTATCCAAACCAAACTGATTTTTTGGAGTTCAATTATCCGAATAACCGAGTTTGGTAAAATCGGTTCGGTATTCGGTCTTGGAAATTTAAAATTTTTGTTATCGGTATACCCGATACCGATAACCGAGTGGGTATACCGATAACCAAAATAATTATATTATATATATATATATATATTAGTTTTATAATTATTTTAAAAATACTAAAACTAAAAGAGAGAGAGAGAGAGAGGGCTCGCGAGCCTCGCGTTGCACCCAGAGTGTATGTTTGTTACTTTGTTTAATTGTTTTCTTAATCTTTTGAGTTTTGGGGAAAGGGAAGGGAGACTGGGAATTGGGGAACCCTAGATTCACCAATACCTTGTGCCGCTGCCTCCGCCTTCGACCGCCATCGTCGTCTCTACCTCCGCTTTCTTGCCTTCCGCCTTTGATCGCCGCCGCGTTCACGCTCACCTCCACATCGACATTCGCACTTTGCACATAGGCGCGCGTCGCCGCCCACCGGTGCCTCCGCGCGCCGCCGCCGCTCGCCGCCGTCGCCGCCGCCGCCGACCCACGCACGCACTCTGCAAACCAACTCCCGGACTACCGTCGCCCCCGCTGACTCCCTCGCCGGACCACCACCCGCATGGCCGGTGGCGCCGCTTTCAAGGTGCGATTTAAGTTTTTGAGTGAGAAGAGCGGCTACTATCGACCATTGGTAATTTGAGTATGATTATTAACGCCTAAGTAGAAGTTCTTAGTTCGATGCTTAGACCAAATTTTATCCGAAGCCCATATTATCGATGAAATTGAATTTTGAAGCTTGTTGAGTCTCGATTAAAATTTTCAAATAATCAAATCCATTTTCTAGTGGCGTAAAGGAACCGAGCATGAATTATGAACAAATATCTCTAGCGTGAGCTTGACATTAAAAATTAACTAGGCTTGAACTTAAGAAAAATAAAGAACATGGATTTGTGGCAACCTCCTAAAGATCTGATGACTTTTCCGACTTTAGATGGTGCATTAACAAACTAAAGTTTTAGGAACAAAAAAGAGATCGGAACTTTGTTCTAATACTTGATTTTCATGTTGATTTTTGGCTTAACCAAACAACCGATAACCGAACCGATTGGTTATTCGGATAACCAAATAACCAATCGGTTCGGTTATCGGTAAGCATATATATGTACTTTTCGGTTTCGGTTAACCGAATTTTCGGTTCGGTTAACCGAAATCGAACAGATTTCCACCCCTATTTGATATTATTGATCCTATGTTAATATAGTGTGTTATGTGAATTTATAGGAATTTATGGAAAAGTTTTGAAAATCATTCCAAAAGGGCCGAAAATAGTCAAAGTGGGAAGTTAGAGTTTCAAATTTATTTTATTAGATGCGATCACATATTTAGTTCCAAAAATATGATTAAGATATACTTTGAATTTATGTGATTTTTAAAACGAGGTATAATATTTAAGATTTTGAAATATAAGGTGTTATGCTTAAGCTAGTTACATATATATGTATATTTGGACATGATTAATTGTTAAAGTGAAAAATCGAGACTTATGAGAATGTGATTAGGAATCTATTAGAATTAGAGTATATATATGTAAGTTAATAGTTCTAAATATGAATGTTGATGAATGCATGTTTTTGAAGTCGAAAATGACTTGGTTAAAGTATGAATGTATGAAGTATGTTAGTGCGTGAGTAGAGTTATGTTTAACGCACAAAGTTATGTTTTACGCCTAGTATAAATATGGGTTTCTCTGAATAGATATACTAGGACGTATGAGACGAGTTAGAGATACAAGAATATCTCTTTTATAAGAATCGATTTCATAATTAAAATCATGTTATCGAAAAATAGCTAATACAAGTTCAACCTAAGTTATTGGTATGTGGTCCGAAACAATGTTTCGTCTCAGTTAAGAACGAGAAGTAATAAGTTAGAACTTTTGATGAAAAGACGAACCAAATTGGTTAAAGACACAAAGGCTTTAGAAGGTCTATATTCAGTTAATAAAGCTTGATAAGATTTAAAAGTTATCGAGTTCCATTAGATTTTGACGATTTTCAAAGATGCGACCGACGTACTAAATTAGTTTCTTACGTAAAGGTGGAGCACGAAGGTGAGCAACGAAAGTAAAGGAAATAAACTTGTTTTGAGAAGGAGAACATACCAGGTGGGCTTTTTCTCCTCAAGGATAAAATAAAATGATAAATGTTTTATTTATGATGCTTTCTTCGAAATGAAAAGTCTTTATTTACGATGCTTTCTTTTGAGAAAATGATGATGAGATGTTATTATTTAATTACCTGCCCAAAATGTTTATGTTTTATGTATGGATCCTATCAGTGTTGGTTCGCCAACATAAGTTTAATCGAATTCGGATCCTATGCTAGAGGGAGAATTCCTAGCAAGGGTTAACGTGTACACTAAGGTAACTGTACTTGCTGAAAAGTTTGCTCATCCGATTCACGGATTTGTGTCTTTGAAAGGTTTTCTCGGCCGATCACAGCGTCCGTGGAAGGAGGCCTCCTTCTACGATGCAAGATGAGTTATATGAGATGGGATATGGATCATACAGACATAAAATATGTCTGTCCAGACAAAGTTTAAGAAAAATGAAAGAAAATGTTTAGTAAGCACGAGCATTTCTAATAAAACCTCGTGTGTTACTGATGGGGCAGCGTAATTCAAAGTTATGATAAATGTTTTTGGCATAAGTCCACTGAGTCTTTGTACTCAGCCCTGCATGTTTGTTTTTAAATGCGCAGGTTGAGCTGGTGATGAGATGGAGCAGTATTGAGCAGTAGGAATCTTTTGTCACTGATAGTAGAGCATTGAATGCACATCTCATATGTGTACTTCACATGTTTTCCGCTGCACTAAGTTATGTTTTGATCAGAGAACTATATTCCTTTAGATCAATTGAACCCTTTTGTTAAAGATCTGATGGCCTAGTCTCTCTTATGTAAATTATGTTTGCTTAACCTCAAATGCTTTGAAGTTCTAGAAGTTTTCTAGATATATGTCTCACAATTCGATATCCCATTTTCTTTTTACGCTTCTTAATTCCCGTTCCAAGTAATAGTATCTCTTGAGCCAAATGCTCATCTGGAGACATTTTTGGACATATGTGACATCATCAAACAAAATGGGGTGCCACAGGACACTATCCGAATGCGTATGTTCGGATTCTCTCTGCGCAACCAGGCGAAGGATTGGTTCAAGAGCTTGGACCGTACAGGGATCAACAGCTGGGGGAAACTTTGCGAAAAGTTTTTTTCAAAATACTTTCCCGGCTAAAGCTCAGATGATCATATCAGAGATCTTCCACTTCTCCCAACTAGGATATAAGTCATTATTCGAGACATGGGAGAGATTTAGAGGCTTGTTGAGAAAATGCCCTCAATATGTATTTTCCAGGGAGCAACAGATTACTCAGTTCTACAGTGGACTGACACCTCACACCATAAGCATAGTGGATGCATCAGCAGGGGATTGTCTGTTAAACCGTAGAGTAGAGGATGCCAGTAGGATAGTAGAAGAGATGGCTGCCAACAACTATCAATGGCCTATGGAGAGAACACCTGTGACAAAGGCAGCTGCTGTAGAGGTCGACTCCAAATATGACGATCTCTTCGAAAAATTCACGCTTCTAAAGAGCCAGTTCGGAAAGGAGAGGAAAGCCAAGGGGGTAGCTCAGGTCACTACTGTAGAGCCAGACTTGATAGAGACGAAGGATGTTAACTTTATGAGCCAGAGGAACCTCAAGGGAAAAATCCGGCATATCATCCTAACAATAGGAACCATCCCAACTTCTCATATGCTAACCCTAATAATTTCCAGCAACCTCCACCAAGCTTCACAGTGCAGAATGGAATTATTCAGGAGACGAAGAAGCAATAACTGGAGGAAATGATGCAGCAGTTGGTTGTGAGTAACCAACAATTAGCAACTCAACAAAACTTCTTCATTAGTAATACTGGCCATAAGATTACACATTTGGAATCCACCGTAGCAGCTATGGGAAAACATATGAAGATGATGGAGAACCAGCAGAATGGCAACATAAGTCGGGCCAATTTCCTTGCATTACGGAATAAAGGGAGAAATTAGTCCCCGGCAATGATGCCAAAATTTGATCAGCCTATTTTCTAACACAAAAACATGTTAGTAGATAGGTAAGTCGAGTATCGTATCCCCAGGGATTGTAAAGCGAAAATATAAAAGCTAACTCAATAATTCGTTATTATTATCCAAGCAACAATTTGGTTGAAAAGAGTTTTGGGACTTCAAATTAATAATTCAAAGTCAAGAGAATCAGAACGAATAAAAATAACAATAAAAATCAAATAGACGAAAAGTCTAACCCTATGGATGTAATAATTCTACCCAAAGCGTATGTTTATCCTGGTCCCTCTTAACCAATTTTTAATCCAGACAAAGATGAAAGATCACATAAGTAACCAACCATTTCAGTTACGACAATTATGGTTGTGGATTAATAATTTACCTATTACTGTTACGTCTCAAGGTGAAAATTAGTAACTCAAAAAATATCACAAAGAATATGCTTCCTACGGATGTTCCTATCTCAGCTACAACTCAAGGCTTACCCGTATTGTGCATTCAAGATCGATTGACAATCAAAACTGTTAAGTATTCAACTGACAACTATATATGCATTAAAGTTGATCAGAAATTAACACATAAGATTTAGCACCAAGAATCACAAATCAATGACTGGAAGGTAAATAGCAGGAATAACCACACTTAGGATAAAATCATACAAACCCTAGGATTAGAACAAGAAATTAGCTAGACATAGAAATTGAAATAAACGATGAAATTAACATAAAAATAGGAATTGAATTGATAAAACCCGTAATGGAGTGTTGGAAGAACAATTATTGGGTTTGACTCCAAACCCGAGTAGAAAACTGAAAATCTGAAATCCTTCGGATGAATTGCTCCATTTACGATTACAATGCGTTAACGTAAAGTAGAATTGATGAAAACTAAAGTCTAGAAGCGTAATATCTAAAGCTAGAATCAAAATTGAGTGAAATGAGTGCAAAAATAGGCTAAAAAGAAGGTGAGGCGCCAATTGATGGTCCGGGGTATTTATAGATGATGGACTGACGCCCTAATTCTCGTCAGGCCGCGGCGCCTAGTGGCCAGCCTAGCGATCGCTAGGTTGGTCGCTAGCTGTGATACAGAGACTTTTTGTAGGAGCTCGCGGCCAAGCTAGCGACCGCTAGGGTGGTCGCTAGCTTTAATATAGAGACTTCTTGGGAGGAACTCGTGGCCAGGCTAGCAACCGCTAGGGTGGTCGCTAGCTTCAAAACAGAGTGCGCGACTTCGATGTTTCGCTCCGTTCTCTTGCGTCCGAACTCCGAATTACGATCCGTTTGCGTCGATGGACTCCTATCGAGACACTCTTTAACATTGTAAAATTTTCCCATCCATACTTGTCATATCCATTTCATCCTATTTATTGTCATTTTTAAACAGTTCTTCTTCAATCGAGCTCGCGATCGGGCTAGCGGCCGCTAGCCTCCTGTTCCTTTTCATTTTTGGTTACTTCTTTGCCTTGTGCATCGATTATCACCTGAAAAGCCTACAAAACACAAAAAAAGAACCCCAAGAGTAGTATCTTCTCAAAATGGCTAAAAACATAATATCAACTATATAAACACATTTAAACTGATCTAAATTCATATTAATATATCATTCTTAAACTAGTAAAAAGTGTGTTCATCATGGCACCTACCCAAAAAGTTGTGCAAGATAGAGAACCATAGGTTACTGCACCCACGTTGCCATTGTGCTAGTAGCACCTCATCGTAGTGGAAGGGTTGTTCGTCAACCCGAGCAATTTATCTTCGTGGGTGAATCTTCGGATTTAGTCCCAAGAACGAGCATGTTGTAATCGACCCATGGACATACAACAAGCGATACAAGATATAGATGCAGGATCATGGCACACCGCTATGGACTTAGAAATTGAGGCCATAACAGCTACGGATGTATACGAGAAAACACCTCTACTAGATGGCAAGGATGCCATAGGTAGTAAGTGGGTATACAAGAGGAAGAAATATTCAGATGGAGAGGTTTCAGCTTTTAAAGCTAGGCTTGTGGCGAAAGGGTACACTCAGATTGAGGGCATCAATTTTGATGAGACCTTTTCATCTGTAGCAATGCTCAAGTCCATCAAAATTCTTCTGGCCATATCAGCTCACCTGAACCTAGAGGTTTGCCAAATGGATGTGAAAACCGCTTTTCTAAACGGTTACCTTGAGGAAGGTAGAGACATCTATATGCAGCAACCCGAAGGTTATGTGGTGAAGGGTGAAGAGAATCTTGTATGGAAGCTTAAGAAGTCTATTTATGGACTTAGCAAGCTTCCCGATCATGGAACTTACGCTTTGACGAGGTGGTAAAGTCCTATGGATTGACCCAGTTGCCTAGAGAGAGTTACGTGTATCGTTTTGATGTCAACGGTGACGTGGTATTTCTTGCACTTTACGTAGATGACATCCTTCTACTTGGCAACAATGTGAAGCTGTTATCAGATGTAAAGAGTTGGTTATCGATCAGTTTCAAATGAAAGACTTAGGAGATGCAGCGTACATTCTTGGGATCAAGGTTGACCGAGATCGTAAGAGAAAAATGTTGAGCTTATTTCATGTGTCTTACATTGATACTGTGATTACTCGTTTTAGCATGCAAACCGCCAAGAAGGGATTGCTACCCTTCAGACATGGTGTTCCTTTATCTAAGGAGCAGTCACCTATGATTGGAAAAGAGATAGAGGAAATGAGATAAGTTTCTTATGCTTCCGTCGTAGGAAGTCTCATGTATGTAATGCTATGTACGAGGATCGATATCTGCTACGCGGTAGGCATAGTAGCTAGATATCAGTCTAACCCTGGACAAGCTCATTGGACTGCGGTAAAATATATACTCAAGTACCTGAAAAGAACTCGAGATTATAGGCTAGTTTACCAAGCAAATAGTCTAATGCCTTTGGGTTTTTCAGACTCGGATTTCCAAGCTGACCGTAATGAGAAGAAGTCTACCTCAGGCTGTGTGTTTACCTTGGGAGGTGAAGCTATATCTTGGCGGAGTGCAAAGCAGCGGTGCATTGCAGACTCTAGCATGGAAGCCGCATATGTAGCCGCTTCTGAGGCTGCTAAGGTGGCGGTATGGCTCAAGAACTACCTCATGGATCTAGATGTGGTACCTCATTTGCCCAAGGGTATCATAGTGTACTGTGATAACTCAGGTGCAGTAGAAAACTTGAAGGAACCACGGTCCCACAAGGCGACAAAACACATAGAGAGAAAGTACCATGTCATATGAGAAATCATTAGATTGGTACTGCGGATAACTTAGCTTACCCATTCACGAAGATCCTGCCGCAAAAAGTCTATCACGAGCATGTTCGTGGACTTGGACTGCGCAAGGTGGACCCACTTAGAAAGGAAACTTTTGTATAAATGGGAGAAGAAAAGTGTGGTGGTGTTTGTAATAGCTAGTAGAGAGACACATTGTACACTAAAAGTTTGCTTTAGTATAAGTGGGAGATTGTTGCATTTGTATACTGAAAGCATAATAGTTGAGCTTGTATACAATGTTTCATGTTACCACTATTACAATCTCTTATCTGAATTGTTTACTTGATTGCACATATATGTCCCTTTATCTCATACAAAAGTTAGATCATACAGTGTGTAGGAGATCACAAAAGTCTGTATGATTGGTCAAGTTTATTGAGATATAAAAAGATCACAGCTGCGACAAATTGAGGACGAGTTGTCGGTATAGGTTGCAGTATAGATAAGAAGTGACTTGACTTGGTTGCTTGTCTATGCTGGTACATTTCTGACGTATTGATGGATCACAGTGAGACAATTTCTTCTATCTGACCATCATGAAGAACCTAGATCTCGGTGACTTTACTTTGATCTAAACCTCGATAAGGTTTTAGGTGAGTGTGAGTTGCTGACCATCACTTTGACTTGTTATGGGTGAGGGTTACATGAGATAACTCAATATTCTTTGCATCTTGGGTGGTGGCAGTGCTTGTATGTCATGCTAGTAACCTATATCGAGTCACCGTATCCGTTTAGGATGATGGCATCCCCCTTAAGGAGCTCAAAATATTTATTTTACTAAACCCTGCAGGTTGAGTCATCTCAAATAAAATAATAAGGTTGTGTGGTACTACTTAAGGAATTAAAGAGATTAATTGTTTTAAGCAGTCAGAACGCTATAAATAATTAATGAACGTGCGATATACTAAATACGGGGATTCGTGAAGTCTAAGTGCAAGCCCGACTTAACTTCGGTAATAAAGGGGTAAGTTGGTATTTATTCTCTAGTGGCATGAATGAATGTTTATGAATTAATTTATGTTCTGGGCTGAACATAAGATAATTAATTCATTTGAGGCTCATCTTTATTCCTTGCATCTGATCCCTAGGCTGGCCCATCAAGGCCTTTGCTGCTGGATATATTTGCCCCTCTCTAAGTAGAGTTCCATTGGGACTCTGTTATGATTCTCCTATATCTAGATAGATTATATCTGATATCATTAGGTATCAAAGGATATTATTCTTGATATGGTGTATCTTTAAAGATAAGATTGTATTTATTGGATATGCAGAGATCTTATCCTATTAGGATTCTAGGGATGCATTATAAATATAAGGTGATAGAAAATCAGAAATAGTGATTCTCATATTTGTGATTTTCGAAATTACATAGGAGAGAGGAAGAATGCTAATTTTCGCAGCACTCTCCATAGATTGCTCTCACTCAGCATTGGAGTTTTGACAAATGGGATACAGTCCAGAAGATCAAAGCACGAGTCTTGATTCTCTTTTATTCGATAAAGGTAAATACGAGAAAACACCAACGTGTTGCAATTAATTATATAGGTGCATGCTAGGTATATTATAGGTGCATGCTAGGTATATATATAATCAATGTATGATGAATTAAACATCCAAGATAGATCATCGGAAGAGGGTAAAATCAGATTTCCCTACAGGCTCAACGTAGTCATTTTTCAAACTTTATGTGAAAAATATAATAAATTCCTATTATGAATTATAATTATTCATGAGGTTAGATATTTAATCACATTCATTAAAATAAAATCAAAAATCTCTTCCCTACAACTAAAGGTTTTCAAAATTAGCAAAATAATTCCAAAAATTCTTGTAAAATCATATGATTCTCTATATTAATCAAGGACCAATAATATATAATAACATTCAACATAAAAAAATTAAACATCACAAACCTATCAACCTTAGCTCTCGATTTTTCTTTGAAATCAAGCCAAATATTTTCTAAAAATTGTGAATTAACTCATACATGCTTAATTAATATCCAACATCATATATATGTGCTCAAATCATCCAACAAATTCAAAACATGATCATATAATTTCTCAATTAAATTTGTCATATAAAAAAAATCCAAACATTTTCACATATGTATTAATTTGAAATCTAAGCTCATAAGCATCATACCTTTAATATTAATACATAAGCTTAAATCATTTGAGCAAATCATAAAAAAAATCCTCAAAGTGGTCGAACACTTGATCCATGCCAAACCATGTTGAAATCCAATTTTTCTTACACATCTAAGGAAGTTAGAAGATTATTTACCTTTTAATCGATTTTGATTCATCAAAAGTCGAGAATCGAACGTGTTGTTGAGAAGAAAAAAATTGAAGAACTCATTCCTTTCCCTTCTTGGTTGCTCACGGTTAATGAGAGGGAGAAAGGGATAAGTATGAAAGTAAAAATATCTTCTCCACTTTGGTTTAGTCATAAGTCTTAATAATCATGTCGTCAAAACTGTGCTCATTAGAAAGGGATAAGTATTAAAGTGAAAATATCTTTTCCACTTTGGTTTAGTCATAAGTCTTAATAAACATGTGGTCAAAATTGTGAAGCACTATTCCTTTCCTTTCTTTTCCCACTTGATCGGTCATAGCTTGATAAATAGGAAGACTTTTGGTCCATGTTTTATATTATAATAATAAGTAATGTAGATCCTAAAAAATATTATGTGGTTACAAAATAAGATACTATTCCCTCACCTTTTTCTTTCTTTAGTTTCGGCCATATGTAGAGAAAAATGAAGATATTTTGCTTGTCACTTTATTAAAATATTATATAGTATAATTTTCCAAAATAGATTTAATAGCATGTGGTGAACAATTTCAATCTTCATCGTAAAAGAATGAGTGTAGGATTAATTATCGTAAAGTTAATCGCTATTGGAAAAATCGCCCTACAAAAAGGAATAAAGTATTCCTTAGTTACTATTCACTCATCGACATAAAAATGAAACCTCTCATATCGTGTTTGTCTCATAAGATTTTTCTAAAAATGAATTCATACAAATATTTCTAAGCGTGAATAGTGCTTTCACGCTTATCGAGACATTATTTATCGGGGTAAAATTCGAAACCTATACTTCTTACTCAATTTTGAATTATGGAGTAGGATTCATTATCAATTAGTCGAGATAAATCTTCGATTTCAGAACTTCTTATTATTATTTTTTAAACATAACATAAAATCCTTGATTAATAACTTAATTGACCGTGTACCAGTTTTAGACAACGAAGCATCAATCAAAAATTAATAACATAAAAATCCTTAATTAATAACTCTCGAAGACTCACATTAACAAACAAAGGTGTAATACCCCGAAATGTTTTCTTAAATTAGCATGATATATGTTTTTGTATATGAATTATTTTCTTGTGATTATGATCTTATAAAATTTAATTTTTTTAATGTGTTACAGGTTGTTAGAGCGAGGATGCACCCTAGCATATGTAAAGTTTAATAAATGAGTTTTAAATTCTAGTAATTATAATTATGGATTTATGTAAAGTCTAATTTTTAGAATGTTTTAAATATTTATTAATAGATAAAATAATATAATTGTAGAAATTAAGTAAAGAATTAATTATCATTCAATAGTATAATAAATTGTGTACATATAATAAATGGAATAAATATACATATTGTATGTAAGTGTAGGAAATGAATGGAAGAGTTTAGAAAATTACACCTAAGCATGTATATGTGTGTGTGGTTTTGGAGGGGAGGAGGGGGGGGGGGGGAACAAAATCAATAAAAATTACTAAACCTCCTTAGTATTCACATTAATCAAATTTCTTTCCTTTTTCCCCATTTTCAAAACCACACACACAAACACACTCTTCACCATTTTTCATCATAAACACCAAGATTAAGGTAGTAAATCATTCATAATTAATTTTATATCTTGTTTTTGAGGCATAATATCACTTATTTCATGTTTATGTGCATAAATTATTTTCACTTTATGTCCTCGGGTTTGATTTTCACTTTATGTGCATAAATATTTACTAGTTGATGATTATTCACGTGTTTATATGTTAATCTATGTTTATAAGCTTATATTATGCATAAATGAGGGTTTAACTATGATATATATGTGATTTGAGAAATATGATTAAACCATAGATTTGAATTTTAAATGATGTTGTATGATGCTTGTATTATGTTTTAATGAAAATATTTATGTTTAGCTTTAGCTTAATTATGGAAGTGATTTATCTACCGAAATCAGTGTAAGGTTTCGTTGCAGCTTTGACAGCTGAACCGGATCTGAGAGAAACGATCATGAGCGCGCAGCGAGGAGATGAGTTCCTGGAAGGAATGCATTTGAAAGCGAGGTTAGAAGATAGCAAGGGTTTCATGGAAGCGAAGGACAACGCGCTATTATTCCGAGGAAGGTTATGTGTGCCACTCAATAGGGAATAGAGAGATAAGATCATGAGTGAAGCTCATGAGGCACCATATACAACTCATACAGGAAGCACCAAAATGTACAGAGACCTTAAAAGGAACTTTTGGTGGGAAGGGATGAAAAAGGATGTAGCCGCGTTTGTGGAACGTTGTTTGGCTTGTCAGCAAGTGAAAGTTGTGCATCAACTTCGGTCAGGTTTGTTGCAACCGCTACCAATCCCAGAGTGGAAATGGGAGCATATCGGTATGGATTTCGTGGTGAGTTTTCCAAGGTCAGTGCGAGGAAACACCGCTATATGGGTTGTCGTCGACAGACTGATGAAGTCAACTCATTTCTTATCGATTCGGATGACGTACGGGTTAGATAAGCTTGCTTAGCTTTACGTCAGAGAGATCGTACAGTTATACAGTGTGCCGATAACGATTACGTCAGATCGTGACCCGAGGTTCACGTTAAGGTTTTGGAAGAGTCTGCAAGAAGCTATGGGAACCAAGCTGAATCTCAGTACAACCTTTCATCCTCAAACAGACGGTCAATCGGAAAGGACGATTCAGGTCTTGGAGAATATGCTGCGAGCAGTCATGGCCGACAGAGAAGGAAGTTGGGAAGAGATACTACCTTTGGTGGAGTTTTCCTATAACAACAGTTATCAGGCCACCATAGGAATGACTCCCTATGAAGCGTTGTACGGAAGGAAGTCCGATCGCCACTTTATTGGGATGAAGTGCGCGAGAGAAAGATGTTAGGACCAGAGATGGTTCAGCAGACGGTCGAGGTTATCGATCAGATCAAGCGAAGGATCAAGGAGGCTTTGGACAGGCAGAAGTCCTATGCGGACAAGCGTCGTATGAATCTTCAGTTCATGGTAGAAGATCGCGTCTTCCTTAAGGTTTCCCCGACGAGAGGAGTCGTTTGTTTTTTGAAACGAGGTAAGTTACGATTGAGGTTCGTTGGACCTTTTGAAGTTCTCGAAAGGATAGGCCCCGTTGCCTATAGGCTAGCATTGCCACCTAGCATCAGAGATGTGCATGATGTGTTTCATGTTTCTCAATTGAGAAAGTACGTGTTCGACCCAAAACACGTGATCAAGCATGATTAGGTAATCCTTGCTCAATATTTGAGTTACGAGGACAGACCAGTGGCTATCCTTGAATGGGAAGTTAAGGCGTTGAGGAACAAGCAGATTTCGTTGGTGAAAGTGTTGTGGGATCACCATGGTGAGGAAGAAGCCACGTGGGAGTTGGAGGACAAGTTCAGGGCTCAGTACCTTGAGTTGTTTCCGCCATGTGCATTAAATTTCGGGGACGAAATTTTTCTAAGGAG
This sequence comes from Salvia rosmarinus, assembly GCA_036937905.1. NCBI lineage: Eukaryota > Viridiplantae > Streptophyta > Magnoliopsida > Lamiales > Lamiaceae > Salvia > Salvia rosmarinus. The sequence goes on from CM072814.1 coordinate 38,494,215, forward strand.
GGAGGGATGTAATACCCCGTCCTTCCTAAGCTTTAGGTTTGTTTGGCATGTTTTTCGAGAAGATAAAGGTTGACTTTTTGTTTCGGTGGTCCGACCATCACGAAACCTCAGGCGTTGTGAAGAGTGTCTTATGACGAATTCATAGACACTAAGTATGCATGTTTTCGACCACCCAAGAAGGTTTGGCACTCTGGGAAAGTTATCGAAGAATCGGACTTTTCATGGGTGACGAGCCCGTTTTTTGTGCTCTCTTTGGCGTAGTCCTTGCCCTAGAAAGAGTGCATTTTGTGTGTGTTCTTTGCGTGTGTTTGTGTCTGGGAGGATACGCTTGGGATGTTACAGGTTGAGACGGACCTTGGGCAAGATCAGGCCACCTCCTGTGAGAGAGGTAAAAATCCCGAAGACTATCTTGGCAAGGCATTCTGACAACTTGCCAAGACACTGTACCGCATGGGAGCTGAGCCTGATCAACGAGCTGACGTGAAGCCAAGAAGATAATCGAGACAAGGAAGAGAGGGAAAAGGACAAGGAGTGATGCATTGGACAGAGGGTAAATTCAGGATGCAGCTGGGAGACGCAGACAAGATCTCTGGCAGACTTGCACGTAAATGGGAAGATTCTGGGCAAGGTCCTTCCTGCCGCCTACTTGATTTTTACCGAAAAGGGAAAGGTCAATGATGGAGTCCGATATTGTTGGGCACGTTTTTAACTTTAATTATTTTCAGACCCATTTAGATGTTAGATTAAATAGTTTCCTAGTTGAATTAGGTTTCTTATATTAGTTAGAATCCTTCTTTGATAAGGAGTCTGTTTTGATTAGGAATCCTTCTTTGACAAGGATTATGGTTCTTTATTTTTAGCTTTATATAAAGGCTTGTAAGCATCTGAAAATATTGACTTTTGATTGATCAATAAATGTGAGTTTTATTCTCTCTTCATTAGCTCTTGAATTTTCTTGTGTTTGCCAAGGAATTCAATTATCGACGTATCGACGAGACATTCATCCCTCGTTAGTGTGTCATTCATCGTCCCGAGTTCTTGCGTCGACTATCTAGTTGGGGTATAGGCGAAATCTTGACCTATATCACTTGAGGGTTAGATTCGAGAGGTTTTGGGATATTCCATCTTGTTCGTTCTTCCGTTCGCGTGTCGATAGATCCTTGAACCAGCGAGGATCGTATCATTTGGTATCGAGTGACCTTCCACTGGTCGGTGTCTCATAGGGTTCGCGGATCGCCGACCGAGGCGATCGGGTCTTATGGGGTGGGGATGATCGTCCCACATTGCCCATGGAGGCTTATCTAGGTGAATTCCCATATTTGGTATCTTGCGAGGCTAGTGATTTGAAGTGGGTGATGAATAAGGAAAAGTCATCGGTTGATATAGGTGACGATTTGGATTTGAGGACAAATCCTTCTCGAGAGGAGGAATGATGGAGTCCGATATTGTTGGGCACGTTTTAACTTTAATTATTTTCGCAGCCCATTTAGATGTTAGATTAAATAGTTTCCTAGTTGAATTAGGTTTCTTATATTAGTTAGAATCCTTCTTTGATGAGGAGTCTGTTTTGATTAGGAATCCTTCTTTGACAAGGATTATGGTTCTTTATTTTTAGCTATATAAAGGCATGTAAGCATCTGAAAATATTGACTTTTGATTGATCAATAAATGTGAGTTTATTCTCTCTTCATTAGCTCTTGAATTTTCTTGTGTTTGCGAGGAATTCAATTATCGACGTGTCGACGAGACATTCATCCCTCGTTAGTGTGTCATTCATCGTCCCCGAGTTCTTGCGTCGACTATCTAGTTGGGGTATAGGCGAAATCTTGACCTATATCACTTGAGGTTAGATTCGAGAGGTTTTGGGATATTCCATCTTGTTCGTTCTTCCGTTCGTGTCGATAGATCCTTGAACCGGCGAGGATCGTGTCGATCGACTACTGTTCTGCGAGATGAGATAAACACGCCGGATCGAAGCGGAGGAGCCACAGCCGGTGTCCGAATGCCGAGGCATTTGTTGTCCTCACCACCTGCTGTCTCGAGATATGTGCACTAACCAAGACAAGGAGGATGCACTTAGGCTCCCAACATAACAACTCCACACATTATTCAACAATGACACGAGACACATTCGGTGGAGAGAGCATCAGTCCGAAACTGTCACGATCCCACTCCGGATAACCCGGCCTGGAGGGTGACTAATACTAGGAATAGTATTTTGGGTTTACAAAGGCTAAAATAAAGACACGTATCAAATGTAAACTAGCATGATTGAACGTAACATAAGATGCTAACATATCAAACCAGGTGGGTTGGACCATCAGACCCAAAGACTAACAATGATCCGACGGACCTCAATAGTCTATGTCACATTATCCTCCAACAGATCCAAAAAGACATAAATGATCTGAAGGACTTCAACAATTCATAACAGTAAGCATAACATAAATAAGTTCCACGTGGCGTGAAAGTGTGTGAATACATATATGACGATATGCATTCAAGGTAAAACCGATTCTTAATAAAGTAACAAGGACCTTTGGACTCCTCAACACTCATCCATCACCATCGTCAGAGCTCAACCTGCACATTTAAAAACAAACATGCAGGGCTGAGTGCAAGTAATGCACTCAGTGGACTTATGCCGAAAACATTTTTCATAATTGGATTACACTGCCAATATCATGGTAAGACCTGAGGGTTTTAGTTGAAATGCCTTGTGCTTACTAAAACATTTTCGGTTCAGTAAAAGTCGCTCGCCGAGCATTTTTCTTGGTGTGTATGATCCGTATCCATATCCTCATTTCATCATAACATCAAAGTTCAAACGTCGTGAAGGAGGCCTCCTCTCGACGGCCGTGACCGACCGTGGTGTCCTTACAACTCACGATCACGTTCGGTGTACGTTAATCTAGCTGTGCATCGTCTTGGCATAGGATCGATATCGATTTCATAAGCGGGTTGGTAGCGACCGACAAAATTCATAACATTTCATATCATCATATCATTTCACAACATTTCACATCATTCATTCCGGATAGGATGCATACACAAAACAGAAATATTTTTGGCAGGTAATCTTGTAAACCTTTTATCAACAATTGAAAATAAGCATCGTAAATAAATTCATTTAGAAATAATTTAAATAAGAAGCTCGTATTTGATTTAGGAAAAGAAGCCCCACCTGGACTATGGTTCGTCTTAACTCGAGTCCTAAGTTTGATTCCTCGTCAATGTCCGGTCGTCACGTTCGCGTCCACACCTTTACGTAAAAGCGAGGTTTTAGTACGTCGTTCACGTTTCTCGAGGCTTTCAAAGTCTAAGATAAACTTCGACATTCTATATCGATATAATCTGAATTCCTTAACGAATTCAATACGCTTTTCATTAACGTATTTCAATTGAATAGTTCTCGTTCTTCGAGACACTTTCAACCATATCGTTTTAACCTTTCCGGTTTAAACGTTCGACGTATTCATACGTTTCTCGATATAAGGATTTCATTTATGAAATCTTTTCTTACTAAAGAGGTATCTTACCTAATTAGTACGTCTTACGCGTATTATCATATTTATCGAACGTATTTTCGTATGTTTGACTTTAAAAGTCAACAAGGTCAACAAAAGTCATCAATTTTGACTTTTCAATAGTAATTTCTTACTAATTCATTTTATAAATCGATTTTCAATCGATTTCATTTCGTAAAGTCCTAATTCTCGATTTGTCACGTAAATCGATGGACTTATTAATATTTTTCTCAAATATTAATCTTTTTAATCATTAAACAAATATTTTCGTTTATAACGTTATTAAATATAACGTTTCGTCTCAAACATAGTAATCTATGTTTATGAAATTTTATAAAATCCAAATATGTCTAAAATAATATTTAGACATATAATATATTATTAAACTGGATTAAAAGGATTTAAAAATCCTTATAATTTGTATAAATGCTCATGGTAATTTCAATAAATTACCAAATGGTTTTCAATTTTTTTTCTAAATTCATATAGTGTATTATTATACACTATGGTCATTAATATGTATTAATATCATCCAAATGATATTCGATTATCACCATTTTAATTCCTTAAGGCCATGGTAATTTCAATAAATTATGAAATAATTGTCTAACAATTCCCAAAATTTTTTATACACTTAGAACAATGTCCCAACATTAATATATAACACATTTATAACCTATAGTCCATCATAAACAATTTATTCATCAAGGAATTAATCCAATATGTAATCGGTAATTCACAAATAAATACCAAACGATTTTTAAAAATTCCAACAAAATTATATCATGCTCAAACATTATAGTATAACAATGTAACATCCTAACATCAACCAAAACCATTTTGAATCATCACCTTATGAGCTATAAGCTCTCGACTTTTTTGATCCTTTGGTGTATTTGGTTTCCAAAAATTCCAACACTTATACACTACGCTTATACACTATAATATAACAATATAACATTATAATTTTCATCAAAAACCAATTAAATCATCACCATTCTTAAGCACAATGCTTACAGTTTTTTTGATTTAATTTTGGTAATTGATTTCGAAAATTCAACAAAATCATATATCACATAATCAATGTACTAGCTCATCAATATACCATTGCATGTTCAAAATAAAATCATACACTAAGATATAAAATTATATAGCTCACGGCATTTTCTAAAAATTCATGCCTTTGATTTTCAAAAATTCTAATAATTTCATAGAACATATAATCAAGGTCCTAGAGCATTAATATGTCATTGCATGTTTAAAATAAAAATTATACACCAAGGTATATGCTTATATAACTCACGGTATTTTGAGAAAAATAGGCTAGGGTTTTTCAAAAATTCCAATTAAATTACTATGGACTTAAAACATATCATAGATCAATATTTCATCCTCAAAAATATTTTATATACAATCGGTCATCAACAAATATTTTTATAACATTTTCAAAAATAAAAATTTTCTAACAAGGCTAAGGTTCGAATATATCATCTATAGGCTAGATCTATTCATATATTTCATATGCAATATCATATGTTCATCTAACATGCATTTCCTATTTTTAAAAATAAAAACCATCAAGAACATATAAGTAAACAATAGCTCATACAAAGGAACATTAAAAACATACATATTATGCTATGAACATGCTTCGAAATTTTATAACAAGGGAGGATAAAAATTGAAGCTATGGTCTCATATTTACCTTTGAAAATAGTATAGGTTTCAAGGAACAATGTATGGTATCAAGAGTTGGTGAATGAATGAAGAGATGAAGAAGAAAATTTTTAGAAAATGGGGGAGGGAGTGTCTCGGCCTTGCAGGTTTTTGGGGAGGAAGAAGAGAGTGTTTGGAGTGTTTGAGAAGTGTGAGGGAGATAATGAGTGAATTGGGGTGAAGGGGAAGAGTCTCCCCCTATAATCCTCTCTCATTTACACGGCTAACACCCCTCAAATGAATAAAATATTTGCAGCATTTTAGTTAGTGGGTTAATGATCATGAGTGAGTGCAAAAAGGCTCCTCATGCATTGGCCAATTGAAAAAGAAAAAGCATGCCTTGTACAAAGGGTGTAGCCGGCGTATTTTATGATCCAAGGGGTGTGATTTTATTTTTATTATACCATGATACAATGTATTAATCCATATATAATCATAGGTATATAATACATGTCATTAAAATAATTAAAACACCACATAGCAATATATACGAAATTAACGTAAAAATAGGGCTAAAAATATAACTCACGCCACTTATAAGTTTTCACGCTATTTTCATGCCAAAAATACACATATATATCATAACATATAATTTAGATAATAAATAATAGCATAGGATAATTTAATGGTATTATTTCATGTGAGAAAACCCTAGTTTGAATAATTAGGGTTTCGAAAATATGCATATATACACTATCGAGTTCTCTAAGTTTTAATATTGTTTTTAATGCTTAATACTACTGTAATTATATAAAATAATAATAGGAAATTAATTATAATAATTTCCGGATCATTAAACCCATTTTTGAAACGTCTCTAGACGTTGACGTTCAAAACGTCTCAAAACGTTCATAATCGACTCATCTCAAAATGGTCGTAGTAAGTTCGTACTTACTTTATAAATAATATTCCATTTATATAGGAAATTAATTCCAAGCTTCGCTGCTTAGAAAATTTCATAAAATACGGACGTTCGATACGCAATCGACGTTAAAATTATATTGTCGAACTATTTCATAATATTCTATTCCTCAATTCACAATCCTTGGTGAATATAAAAAGGAATTCGTTATTACGATATTGAATCGAAATCAATATTCGATGTCATACAAAAATAATATACGGCAAAACCCTAATTAACGGGTTTAAAATACCGTAATTAGACGTTCGTTTCTTCGGAATATTACAGAAACTCTCTCTAGACTTCTCTATTTTATTTCTCTTGCTTTCATGAGCGATTGGTGAGGAAGAAACAAGTCCTACGGGCAAACACTTATTTTATGTATTTATGACCTCTGCTCGAGCAACTGCTTGGCACAGACTGCCTTTAATTTCAGTTTGATTTTCGATTCAAGTATGGTTTCTTTTATGTTCTTGGTTGTTGCATTTATGTTTATGTCGATTATGCATGAGTAGTCGGTTTGGTTGGGCTCGGGGTGAAGCACGTTGAGTCGAGGTCATACGAGTCGTGAGGTCTAAACGTACTTAGAAACTTGAGTGGGTGTTCCCGAAGCTCTAGGCCTTTATACCCATGTTATTCCTTTCCTTGAGCGTTGTAATACCCCGGATTTTTGAACACCAATTTTCGAAAATAAGAAGGAATATTACGATAGAAACAAGGAATATGTGATGAGTTGTTATGTTTTGTTGTATATGAGAGATATTTAATTTATATGATAAGGTTTGATAATGACTTTAAGATAAGGTGATAAGAGATAAGGTGATAAGGTTAAGAGATAATGAAAATAGTAATATTTTAAGATAAGATTTTTAAGCTATGATTTTATGATATTTTTATAAAAAGATAGGATAAGGTTATGATAACTAAATTAGGGAGATAATGTTTATCTCTTAGAAATAGAATTTTGCTAGAAAAATAATATGATAAACATCATAAGAGATAGAATCTTGTCCTTAGTCAGTATATGTGATTTTTGAAAATAAGCTATGATTTTATGTGATATTTGTATCAAATAATTTATTTAATTGCACAATCTTTAATACTTGATAAATATCATGATTTCAAGATCAATCTTATCTCATAAACATCATGTGAATTTTGAAATTTATAAATTAGGGTAAGAATGGAATTTTGTGAATTTAATTCTAGAAAACCTAGTTTTCGAAAAAATAGAACTGATAAAAGTTTTAGTAAAGCGCATTTCAACTAAAACCCTGTGCTTACTATGATGTGGCAAAGGTAATCTTCAAATGATAAAATGTTTTCGCATGAGTCCACCGAGGCATTCTTGTATTTTGCTAGAAAATTCAAAGAATTTATTTTATAATACAAGAGCATTATTTTTATATAATTCTTCATTAAAATAATATTAGTTATCAAAAGAATGAAGATTTGATAATTTATCCTTAGTTTCTAATTATTAGCCGATAACTTCACTTTTGTACATAGAATTGTTCTTAATAAATTTTCCTATGATTTATTTTATCATTTAAGACTTATATTATGTCACATAGCTATTAATTAGAAGAAAATAAAATTTATAACATGTTGTTAGCATAAAGTACCGAAAATTATGTATTTTTCATATCTTTGGGATATTAAATTATATGATTATGATGTAGAGATATTTTTAGTGTTAAGATAAGGTGAATGATTAAATATACAAGTGGATATGTTAATTATATGATAAGGGCCGAAATTGTTGACTAAAAATAGGTTAGAAATAATTTTGAAACTCTTTGAAAATGACATCTAATCTTGATAAGGTTATAAATTAATTAAATAAACTATAGGATAAGATAAATATTTGTCTCATATGCAACTTGGATGGACCGAAAATTGAGGAGTAATAAATAAGAGTTGTAAATTTTGACTTTAGACTAAGATATTTTCATAAAATCATGATTAAATCATCTTATAACCTCTATAAATAGGAGGCCACCCTCTCCCATACCATATGAACGAAATTAGGAAGAAAAAATAAGAGAAAAATAGAGAGAAAAAAATAGAAAGTGTTCTCCAAGAGTTCTCTCCAACCTTAGATAGAAAAACGTTGCCGACGCCGATCAAAAACCGATCAAAAGGTTAGAAATCATACAACCTTTACTATTACATGCAAAAATATTAGAAATTCATACATGATATGTGTAATATCCCGAAGAATTAAAAGCCAGATTACGACTTTTAGGACTCGTAAATTAGAATTTCGCCGAGATATTAAATTAGAAAAACATTGAATAATGATTTCGATTGATTACGAAGTAATGAATTCCTATTATATATTCACTGAGAATTGTGAATTAAGGAATGAAATGTTATAAAGTATTTCGGCAGTATTATTTTAACGTCGATTACGTATCGATAGTTAAAATATCATGAGATTTTCGAAGTATCGAAGCTTAGAATTAAATTCCATTATCAAATGGAATAATTTAATAAAGTAATTACGACCATCTTGAGATGAGTCGATAACTAATATTTTGAGACGTTTCAAACGTTAACATCTAGAGACGAATTGAAAAATGAGTTTAATGATCAATGAATTATAGTATTTAAATTCCTATGATTATTTTATGTAATTAGAGTATTATTAAGCATTAAAAACAATGATAGATCATTAAGGATTCAATAGTGATCAATTTACTAATTTTCGAAAACCCTAATTCGAAAATTAGGGTTTTCTCACATGAAATGATACCATTAATTTTTCCTATGATATAATTTATCATCTAAGACATATGTTATGATAAATATATCTATGAATGGCACGAAAATAAAATATGTATCTCTTGAGAATGAAAATGCCGTGACCTTATGTTATAAACCACATAATTCACGTTACTTTGGTATACACTATGCTATGTGATGTTTTAATTATTCAAGTGGTATCTATGTTAGACATTAATCTAGTATAAATCAAATGATATGATCTTACATTTAGGAATTGTATCTTGATTAATACATAAGTATTAATACACAAATTAAAAAAAAATCATTCCCTTTGAACCCACTAGAGCCGTCGGCTCTTAGACCAAGATTGCATGGCCTTGAGTTGTTCAAGGTCCAACATGATGTATGGAGTATTAACTCCATTTCATGATCACTAAGTGAGTCATAATCCATTATTTGAGAAGGCTTCCATTTTATTTTATACATTTGTGAGTGACCGAGGGAGTGAGAGAGAGATATTAGAGTTGGATCCTTCTTTCTTCTTTCATTTCACTCACTCAACTCATTGAACAAACACTCAAACACTCCTTCCTCTCTCCAAAATTCTGGAAAAACCGAGCACTTCTTCCCCTTTGAAAAATTTTAGTGTTCATCTCTTCTACCTTCTTCACCAAAGCTTGACACCTTAAGCTTGTTCCTTAAATCCATACCATTAGAAGGTGAGAAATCGAACAAGGCTTCGATTGTCCTTTAATTCTTATAAAAAATTCGAAGGTGGGTCTTGTACTAATGCATGTGTTCATAGTGTTCTTGGATGTAAAAGTTTTCTAGTGCATGTGTTCTTGATGATCTTTGATTGTAAAAATTAGCTAATGCATGTTAAGTTTGACCTATTGTTGGATTTGTATACTGAAAGCAGTATGGTTGAGCTTGTACACAATGTTTCCTGTTACCACTATTACAATCTCCTAGCTGAATTGATTACTTGATTACATATATCTGTGTCCCCTTATCTCATATGTAAGTTAGATCATAAAGTGTGTAGAAGATCACAAAAGTCTGTATGATTGGTCAAGCTTAATGAGATATAAAAAGTTTCACAGCTGAGACAACTTGAGGACGAGTTGTCGGTATAGGCTGCGGTATAGATAAGAAGTGACTTGACTTGGTTACTTGTCTATGCTGGTACGTCTCTGACGTATTGAAGGATCACAGTGAGATGAGTTCTTCTATCTGATCGTTGTGAAGAACCAAGATCTCGGTGACTTACGATGATCTAAACCTCGATAAGGTATTAGGTGAGTATGAGTTGTTGACCATCACTTTGACTTGTTATGGGTGAGGATTACATGTTCTAACCCAATATTCTCCGCATCTTGGGTGGTGGCAGTGCTTGTATGTCATGCTAGTTATCTCAGTCAGTCACCGTATCCGTTTAGGATGATGGCGCCCCTTAAGGACCTCAAAGGTTTATTGTACTAAACCTGCGCAGTTGAGTTAGCTCAAGTACAATAATAAGGTTGAGTGGTACTACTTAGGAATTAAAGATATTAATTATTTTAAGCGATCGTAATGCTATAAATAATTAATGGACGTCGATATCTTAAATACGGGATTCGTAATGTCTAAGTGCAAGCCGACTCACCTTCGGTAATAAAGGGTTAAGTCAGCATTTATTCTCTAGTGGCATGAATGAATGTTTATAAATTAATTTATGTTCTGGGCTGAACATAAGATAATTAATTTATTTGAGGCCCATCTTTATTCCTTGCATTTGATCCCTGGGCTGGCCCATCCAGGCCCGTAGCTTGGAGAAAATCGGTCCCTATCTCTCTAATAAGGTAAGGATTTGATCCTCTTTATCCATAAGGATATTATTATATTTATAGGATATGCATGGATCATTTCCTAATGGGATTATGGTAAAACATTATAAATATAAGGTAAGAGATAAGATCAAGGCTAATCCTCACATTTATCCTTACACAATTTTCGATAATTACCATTGTCAAGTGGGAGAGAATTTTCGAAAATAGTGAGATAGAAAGGAGGTGATTTTATGTAGCATTCTCCATAGATCGTCCTCACTCGACCTTGGAGATTGGGCAACCGGGATACAGTCCAGAAGATCAAAGCACGAGTCTCGATCCGTTCATCCCGTTCATCCCGATGCAGTTCAAAGGTAAACACGAGAAAACCCGACGTGTTGCAATTAATTATATAGACGCATGCTAGAAATATAATCAATGTATGGTGAATTAAACATCCAAGATAGATCCTCGGGAGAGGGTTAAATGAGATTTCCCTACAATTGGTATCAGAGCCTGGGATCAGAATCTTGGCTCTGTTGGATTAATTCACGTTTGATTATAACGTGCGCAATTAATTAATTGTTGAATCTATCGTTCATCATGGCTTGGTTTTATTTTTGTCGGATTTTGTTTTTCACCATGAGAAAATCCGTGGTTAGATTAGATTTTTCCCTGTAAATCTTATCTGTAAAAGAAGAACGAAGACGAAAGCACGAAGAACGAGACGATGGAGAACAGGTCGCACGGCGTGCGGGTGACGGCATGCTCGGCGTGCACGGCACTCGCGGACGCACCGCGAAACCATGCGCGTTCTCGGCGAGACGGGGGTGAGACTCGGTGGCATCGGCTGCTTGGGCGTGCGGGGCGCGCGATTCTCGCGCAGACGCCTCGGCACGCCCCGACGCTGAGCGCGCGAGCCATCGGATAGGGGTCATGCGTGGAGCGCGGATGCGCAGCGGCGGCAGGCGGCGTTTATTCGCCCGAGCATACGGCGGCGCTTCGGTCGCGGCACGCGAGTGCGCGTGGAGACCTCGGCAGAAGCGCGCAGCGACCTCGGCAGTCATCCTCGGTAGCCGTGGTAGTACGGGCGATGTGGCTTGACACGCCTCGATGAGTCGAGCTCGGCGGCCGCCGGACGACCTCAACAAGGTCGACCTCGGCGGTCGGCGGCAGCGCACTTCGCGCGCACGCGGAGTTCGGCGGTCGGCATCGGCGTGGCTACGCGGGCGCATGGCTCGGTAGGCAGGCGGTGCGGGCGGCGCGTTTCACGCAGCGGATGCCTCGGCACCACTCGGCGGCCGGCGCGGCGCATCCTCGCGGACGCCAAGCGAGGCGTCGCAAACCACAAAAGGTGGCGGTGGCGGTGGGCGGCGCATGGGCTATGCCCTAGCGTGCCCGGACCATTCGGCCCAAACACGCCCGGACCGATTTTCCGGCCGAACTCGATTTTCGGCCCGAATCCAGTTTTGACGAATCCGGTCCGTGCCCGTGCACGCGAGGCCCGTTTTTCAAAGTTTATGAAGATCTGTACTTTGCAATTCTATGTAATAGATTAGGCAGGAAAGTGCAGGTTCCACGAGTGGGCCACGATGAACGTTTTATTTTATTTTTATCGTTCATTGCATGTCGTGGATGTTTAAATAATGCAGAAGCATGCTATGTATGTTTAAATTACGTAGAAAAACATATTATATGTTTTCGTGATTGGATGCGCATAGTAAGCATGCTAGGTTTATCGCGTTTTCAAGCATATTTTAGAATTCTGCGAGCATGTTTTACATGTTGAGTTCTATAGAAAAGCATGCTAGGATTACGTGATCTGTATGGACAAACCTTTTGAAATAAAAGACTAAGCAAGTAACGACATATTAATTTTCAAATTAAAATATCAAGACCTCCACTTTTGATCTCTAAAGAAAGTGAGGAACGATCGTGAGTGGCGTCCTGGCGTGGCTTGCTTGCCTTGTTTATCATAAGTTTGTTAGATGAGATTTCTAAATAAAACATTTTAAATCTATTGAGAAGTGGGAGTTTCATGTAAACGCCCACACGCGTGGCTTGCATGTGCGATTTTCATAAGTTGTCTAGAGATAGTTTTAAAAGGAGATAACAAAGGAATTTGGATTGGAAGCGGTATGGTCCTAGTGAGTATGTCAATTCTAAGAATTCATTTTCTGCTGTTAAAATTGTGGTCATTGCTTAGACATCACCTCGAGTACAACTTCATGAAGTCCTTCTTGCGATAGTGATGTGGTCTAGTAAGGTCAATCATTAATTTCATTTGTTATAAGGATAAGTTGACATGGATTGAAATTAAGCGACTAAAGGTATATTTTAGTGCAGTCGGGGGTTCATATGTAAACGTCCACACGCGTGGCTTGCATGTGGGATTCCTTGGGCGATTGGAGGTTTCAATCAATATTGTTTTATCAAAAGGTTACAATATTGTTGTTACGAATTATGTGCGATCGTATGCTTATGTGTTTACATTGTCTTTTCAGATATGTCTCTTACACCGATTATCAATATGCTCACACAAAATCCCTTATCCGGTCCAAATTTTATCGAGTGGAAACGAAACATGGAATATGTTCTTATCGCTGAAGAACACATGTTTGTTCTCACTACTCCTAAACCCGATGCCCTTACTGACGCATCGACTAATGAGCAGCGAGAGTCAAGCAGACTTTGGCATAAGTCGAACAATATGGCCAAATGCTATATGATGACTACAATGTCCAAGGCTACCGCAAAGATCGATCGATGGTAGACGCGATCAAATATGGTCAAGTCTCGAGAGTAAGTTTGGGCGATCGGATCGGACATCCTTCCACACAATGAGAGAAATCTTGGCGTGTAAGATCGAAGTTGGTCCATGAACATGTCTCCCACATGACTCATCTCATGGATAGTCTTGATTAGTTGGGAGGAGGTATGACGTAAGCCAAGGTCGATATCATCCTTAACACCCGCCCAAGTCTTTTGAGAATTTTCGTGTGACGCGATCATGAGCAAGACCGAGTATACACTTAGTCGGTTGCTTAATGATCTCGTGGCGCGGAAGGAGTCATGGGTAAAGGGCACATGCTCTTGCTAGAACATCTAGGGGCCCAAATTTTCCGTTGAAAAATGGAAAAAGGAAAAGGGGCACCAAAGGTGGTAGAGGCAAGTGAAATAGTGGGAGTAATGGGAACAAGAACATGCATGCCACCGGAGGCTTAAAGAAGCCAAAGGAGAGGGGCAAGTGCTTCAAGTCGGCAAGGCGTGCATTGGAAGACCAAGTGCCCTATGCTCGAGGCTCAAGTACGCCATTTGCTTTAATGTGGAAACATGTTTAGCGACTTGTTCTACCCATTCTTGGGTAGTAGACACGGGTGTGTTGATCATGTTTGTTACACCTTGCAGGGGTTCCTGCGGACAAGGGAGCTGAGTGATGGCGAGATAACGATCTCCATGGGCAACGCGGCGAAAGTCGAGGCCGTTGTAGTCGGAGATGTTACTTTATGTTTTGAGAGAGCAGTTTAGTTTTAAAAGGCGTTTTATATGTGCACGATTTTCGGCGGAACCTTGTTTACATTTGAAATTGTTTATTCATGGATATTACGTTATTTTTGATAGTAGTGTTTCTATCATAAGAAATGACGAAGTTATCGTGTTGGCACTTTATATAATTCGTTTTATACTATTTACGCAAAACATAATACCCATAACTATGTTGCATCTACGTCGAACCTTAAAAAAGAAAGTTTTCTTATGAAGATGACACCACATTTCTCGGCATCTTAGATTAGGTCACATCAATCTAAATAGGATCCAAGGACTAGCTAAGAATGGAGCATTGGGTGATCTCACAGTTACTCCGTTCCCAGTCTGCGAATCCTCTATAGAAGGAAAGATGTCGACTAGACCCTTCAAGGCGAAGGGTTATAGAGCCAAAGAAGTGTTAGAGCTAGTCCATTCTGACCTGTGTGGACCGATGTCCACACAAGCTCATGGAGGGAATGCAGTATTTTGTCACTTTCATTGTGATTACTCAAAATGCGGATACATATACCTGCTTCACCGCAAGTCTGAATGCTTTGAGAAATTCAAAGAGTTTAAGGCGGAAGTGGAGACGAAGCTTGGTAAAAGTATCAAGTCACTGTGGTCTGATCGCGGTGGCGAATACCTCAGTAACGAGTTTATGGACTACTTGGTGCAGTGTGGGATTACCTCCCAGCTCACTACACCGGGCACACCACAACAAAATGGTGTGTCAGAGCGAAGAAATAGGACTCTTTTGGAAATGGTTAGATCAATGATGAGTTATTTAACATTGCTTATTTCGTTCTGGGGGTATGCCTTAGAAATGGCGGCATACTTGCTAAATCTAGTACCATCCAAGTCAGTCGAAAAGACCCCTTTCGAGTTGTGGTTTGGGCGAAGCCTAGTTTAAGCCACATAAGGATATTGGGCCCAAAGACATGTCTTTGAACAAGAAGGCGATAAGTTGGAGGCTAGATCGACGCAAGGTCGTTTATTGGCTATCCTAGAGGAGCGAAGGTGGTTTATTCTATAGTCCTAAGGATCAGAAGGTCATTATTAGCACTAATGCCCGATTCTTAGAAGAGGATTATATGACAAACCACAAATCCAAAGTTGAAATCATTCTTCAGGAATTGGAAGATGATCGTATTCCACCACCGATTAGGCCAAAGGTACGAGATGTCGTGTCTAGTGGGAGGGATCACCACCAGATACTTCAAGAAATTGAAGTGGGTCGAGTTTCCTTTGGAGATATCGACCGTACATGTGCTACCTACCAAAGAAGTTGTGCAAGATAGAGAACCACAAGTTCTCGCACCCACCGTTGCCATTGTGCCGATGGTGCCTCGTCAGTAGTGGAAGGGTTGTTCGTCAACCCGAGTGATTTATGTTAGTGGGTGAATCTTGGTTTAGTCTCGGAAGCGAACATGCAATAATCGACCCATGGACATACAGCGAGGCGATACAAGACATTGATGCAAGATCATGGCACACCGCTATGGACTTAGAAATTGAGTCCATAACAGCTATGGATGTATACGAAAAGACACCTCTACCAGATGGCAAGGAAGCCATAGGTAGTAAGTGGGTATACAAGAGGAAGAGATTCGAGATGGAGAGGTTTCGGCTTTTAAAGCCAGGCTTGTGGCGAAAGGGTACACTCAGATTGAGGGCATCGATTTCGATGAGACCTTTTCGCCTGTAGCAATGCTCAAGTCCATCAGAATTCTTCTGGCCATAGCAGCCCACTTGAACCTAGAGGTTTGGCAAATGGATGTGAAAACCGCTTTTCTAAACGGTTACCTTGAGGAAGGTAGAGACATCTATATGCAAAGAAACAGAAGGTTATGTGGTGAAGGGTGAAGAGCATCTAGTATGGAAGCTTAAGAAGTCCATTTATGGGCTTAAGCAAGCCTCACGATCCTGGAACTTACGCTTTGACGAGGTGGTAAAGTCCTATGGATTTACCCAGTTGCCTAGCGAAAGTTGTGTGTATCGTTTAGATGTCAACGGTGATGTGGTATTTCTTGCACTTTATGTAGATGACATTCTTCTAGTTAGCAACAATGTGAAGTTGTTATCAGACGTAAAGAGTTGGTTATCCGATCAGTTTCAAATGAAAGACTTAGTAGATGCAGCGTACATTCTTGGGATCAAGGTTTACCGAGATCGCAAGAGGAAAATGTTGAGCTTATCTCAGGCGTCTTACATTGATACTGTGATTACTCGTTTTAGTATGCAGACCGCCAAGAAAGGATTGCTACCTTTCAGACATGGTGTTCCTTTATCTAAGGAGCAGTCACCTATGACTGCAAAGGAGATAGAGGAAATGAGACAAGTTCCTTACGCTTCCGCCGTAGGAAGTCTCATGTACACAATGCTATGTACGAGGCCCGATATCTGCTATGCGGTAGGCATAGTAGCTAGATATCAGTCTAACCCTGGACAAGCTCATTGGACTGCAGTAAAGCATATACTCAAGTACCTGAAAAGGACTCGAGATTATAGGTTGGTTTACCATGCAGATAGTCTAATGCCTTTGGGTTATCTGACTGGATTTCCAAGTCGACCGTGATGAGAAAAAGTCTACCTCAGGCTATGTGTTTACCTTGGGAGGTGGGCCGTATCTGGCGGAGTGCAAAGCAGCGATGCATTGCGGACTCTACCATGGAAGCCGAATATGTAGCCGCTTGAGGTCTGCTAAGGAGGTGTATGGTTCAAGAACTACCTCATGGATCTAGGTGTGGTACCTGGTTTGCCCAAGAGTATCATAGTTTACTGTGATAACTCAGGTGCAATGGAAAACTCGAAGGAACCACGGACCCACAAGGCGACCAAACACATAGAGAGAAAGTACCATGTCATACGAGAAATCGTTAGACGAGGGGACGTCTTGATTGAAAAGATTGATACGACGGATAACCTAGCGGATCCATTCACAAAGAGCTCGCCGCAAAAGTCTACGGCGTGCGTTCGAGGACTTGGATTGCGCTTGATGGCACCCACTTTGAAAGGAAACTTTTGTATAAGTGGGAGAAGCAAAGTGATGGTTTTATTGTAATAGCTAGTAGAGACACATTGTATACTAAAAGTTTGCTTTAGTATAAGTGGGAGATTGTTGGATTTGTATCTTGAAAGCGGTATGGTTGAGCTTGTATATAATGTTTCTGTTACCACTATTACAATCTCCTATCTGAATTGATTACTTGATTGCATATATCTGTGTCCTCTTATCTCATATATAAGTTAGATCATAAAGTGTGTAGAAGATCACAAAAGTCTGTATGATTGGTCAAGCTTAATGAGATATAAAAGTTTCTGGTGAGACAACTTGAGGACGAGTTGTCGGTATAGGCTGCGGTATAGATAAGAAGTGACTTGACTTGGTTACTTGTCTATGCTGGTACGTCTCTGACGTATTGAAGGATCACAGTGAGATGAGTTCTTCTATCTGACCGTTGTGAAGAACCAAGATCTCGTGACTTACGATGATCTAAACCTCGATAAGGTATTAGGTGAGTATGAGTTGCTGACCATCACTTTGACTTGTTATGGGTGAGGGTTATATGTTCTAACCCAATATTCTCCGCATCTTGGGTGGTGGCAGTGCTTGTATGTCATGCTAGTTATCTGTATCGAGTCACCGTATCCGTTTAGGATGACGACGTCCCCTTAAGGAGCTCAAAATGTTTATTGTACTAAACCTGCAGGTTGAGTTAGCTCAAGTACAATAATAAGGATGAGTGGTACTACTTAAGGAATTAAAGATATTAATTATTTTAAGCAGTCAGAATACTATAAATAATTAATGGACGTGCGATATCTTAAATACGGGGATTCGTAATGTCTAAGTGCAAGCCCGACTCACCTTCGGTAATAAAGGGGTAAGTCAGCATTTATTCTCTAGTGGCATGAATGAATGTTTATAAATTAATTTATATTAAAATTTGAACATAAGATAATTAATTTATTTGAGGCCCATCTTTATTACTTGCATTTGATCCCTGGGCTGGCCCATCCAGGCCCGTAGCTTGGAGAAAATCGGTCCTTATCTCTCTAATAAGGTAAGGATTTGATCCTCTTTATCCATAAGGATATTATTATATTTATGGGATATGCATGGATCCTTTCCTAATGGGATTATGGTAATGCATTATAAAATAAGGTAAGAGATAAGATCAAGGCTAATCCTCACATTTATCCTTACACAATTTTCGATAATTACCATTGTCAAGTGGGAGAGAATTTTCGAAAATAGTGAGATAGAAAGGAGGTGATTTTCTGTAGCATTCTCCATAGATCCACCTCAAGCTCGGCCATCTTTAGCCGAGATAGTGCACAATGAAGGAGCTACCCAAGGAAGAATAGTGCAAGACCTCGACAAGTTCAAAAACAGAGACAAGAGGAGTCCTACAATCTGTATTGACTCAGCTTAACACCTTGACGCAAGAGATATCAAAGCTCAACCAAAAGCAAGGGACACTTCCTGCTCAAGTGCAAATCAAGCCCAATGCGCACGTCAATGCAATTAACTTGAGGAGCGGCAAGAACTTGCCAGGCAGGGAAGAAGCCCCAGTCAAGGAGCTAGTCGAGACAGAAGACATAACCGAGGAAGTCGAGGACTTGGTCAAGGAACCTGAACCCGAGGTGAAGGCTTCCTTGCCCAAGGTAGCAGATAAGACAGAGATCAAGATCAGACCTCTCTTTCCAGGAAGGTTGGCAAGGAACAAAGAAGCTGAAGAGATGAATGAAATGATCAAGATCTTTAAAAAGGTAGAGATCAACATACCTTTGATCACTGCTTTGACCACGATGCCGAGGTGTGCCAAGTTCCTAAAAGAGCTGTGTACCAAGAGAGTTAAGTACACGGACGATGCCAAGTTCCAAATGGGGGAGAAGGTCTCAGCCGTGTTCAAGCGAGACCTCCCAATCAAGTGTACCGATCCCGGAATGTTCTATATGCCTTGTGTGATCGGGACAACGAGGATAGACCAAGCTATGCTCGATCTCGGGGCATCAATCAATGTGATGCCCCTATCTATCTATCAAGAGTTGAAACTCGGACCACTCCGACCATCTTGTGTTGAGATTCAACTGGCAGACAAGTCAAGTGTCTATCCCGAAGGGATCATTGAGGATGTGCTCGTCAAGGTGCAGGACCTTATTTTCCTAGCCGATTTTTACGTCCTACATATGGGCAATACCCGGACCAAGAAGCAGCTCATGCTGCTAGGCAGGCTGTTTCTCAAGACGACCCGAACTTTAATCGACTGCGATACGGGGAAACTCACATGCAAATTTGCCGGGGAGACGGTCACCTTTGACATCCACAAAGCCAAGTGATCGCTCACTTTTCTAACACTAAAAAGTGTAAGTATATAGGTAAGTCGAGTATCGTATCCACGTGGATTGTAATGTCTGAAACACGAAGCTAGCTCAACGATAATTCATCATTATTCGCCACGTAAAATTGGGTGAAAGGTTTTAAGGCTTGAGACTTCAATCCAAAGCGAGGGTAACAAAGCGTAAAATAAAATAAAGCGATAAACACTCGGATGGTAAAAGCAGATAAGGAAGTCTAACCACAGGGATGCATTAATCCTATCCACAACATATGTTTATCCATTCCTATTAACCCATTTTAATCCGCATAAGATGGAAGATCACATATATAACCAACAACTCGATTCACGACAATTGCGGTCGAGATTACGAGTTTTCCTACCATTCTAGGTGAAAACAAGCAACTCAAAAGGATCACTAAGAATATGCTTCCTACGAATATCCTATCTCGGCCACGACTCAAGGCTTATTCGTATCATGCATTCAAGATCGATTGACAATTAATACAATTACGTAATTAACCGACAACTAGATATGCATCAAGATTGATCGAAATCAACACATATAAATAAGCACCAAGAATCATGAATCAATGCCCGGAAGGTAAATAGCGATATGTAAATCACAACATATAGGATCGAATCATGCAAACCCTAGGATCAAGATGCGAATTTTAGCTACGCATAATTAAAATAACAAAGCAATAAATAATTAAATAAAACATAAATTAAGATAGATAGATAAAACCGTAAGAATCCACGAAGAACAATTGTAGCGACTTGAATCAGGAAGAAATTTCAATTCTAATACTAAACTATGAAATTGGAATGAAAATACTTAAAGAAAAAGCTAAACAAAAATAAACGGGAAAAGAACTTGCAAAAGAAAATAAAGAAGAATTTTTGTTCTGCTATGGAATGGTGTTTTTAAGCTACTGCTCTATCTCCTATTTATAATAAAACATAAGCTCCTTTTTCATAAATTCCCCAATCCTATTCTGACTCTGATTCAATCCTATTATGACTCTGATTCAATCCTATTCTGACTCGGATTAGAAGTATACATGGACTAGGTGTCTCAAATTGCTGAAAATTCATGATTTCTTGCGAATTTTGCCCTTGCGACCTTAGGTCGCGAGCAAAACTCGCGAATCGTCTTTTCTCGGCTGCACGCGCGACTTCGCTGTTTCGCTCCGTTCTCTCTCGTTCGGACTCCGAATTACAATCCGTTTACGCCTACGGACTCCTATTGAGATGCTCTTTAACATAGTCAAATTTGTACATCCATCCTTATCAAATCCATTTCATCATATTCAACGTCGTTTTCAAGCGATTCTTCTTCGCATGAGCTCACGGTGGGCCATTGATTCCTCTTTATCGTGATCCACCTTTTTTACATTAAAACCTATGCTAAAATGACATGAAATACACATGGAATAATATCTTCCAAGGTAAACATAAATATATCAAAAGACAACTCAAAAGATCACTTATCACTTAGAAACGAAACGAATATAGCCTTATAAATCATGTAAAAATGAGGCTTATCAACTCCCCCAAACTTACCCTTTTGTTTGTCCTCAAACAAATTAAAACAAGAGAGAGATGACCAGAGACAGGTAAAGCGTCGAACAATAAAAGTAATAAGCCTCAGAGCAATGAGCAATAAACGATTCACTCAAATGAATCAAATCACAACATCTTTCGTTCAACTCCACACATCATCATAATCATAAGCACAAGCCTTCTCAAACTTGAATCCTCACGACATGGATATATATATACGAAAACTCAAACACTCAAGTGTATCAAGGAGGATATGTATACTCTCAAAGTTTAAAAACACATGGAATCTACCATAGGCTTGCAAATCGTCTAATTCTCCATTGCTCAAATATGTGCTCAAGAACTAAGATCAAGAAGGTCTTTATATAAGGTTATAATGTAGGCTCTTTGGTAGGGTATGATATATTTAGGCTAAGTGACTCATAATCCCATAATGAAAAACATCATAAGTATCACAAGACATAATTCCCAAACTTTCACAATTCATTTCAAATCTCTACACCAAAAAGTCATTTTTCTTTAAGCACTCCATAATTTTCATAGAAGTGATATACTCATCTCAAAGCACTAGCTACTTACCCATTTATGTTCTTTTCACACACTTGTGTCATTTATTTATTTATTATTTTTTTGAACTTATATGGGTAAGCAACTATTTTTATTATTATCACTTCCTCAACAATTATTCTCTTTCATTTCTTTTTCTCAACCTTTCATTCAAGCAACCAAAAATCACACTAACAACATAACCCAACCCACGGCTATATGAATGAATAAGGTAGGCTCAAACGGGCTCATCAAAGGATAATAACGAGGTTAGTGTTTGGATAGTGTATAGGCTAAGAAAAGAATGCCTAATATCATTTCAAAATTCTTAAGCACATCAATGCAACCTCGAAAAAGAACCAGAGCAAGTTCTAGAGAAACATATGCTATTTCAAACAATTCACACAGGAAAAAACAAGGCGCAAAGATATGACAATGAAAGCTCAAGTCTCACGTGTTTCAAAATGTGATCAAGTTCTCAAAGGCTCAATACTCACAATAATCATAACATGCTTCGTCTCACAAAATCGCTTGTAATCAAATTTTCTAACAAAAACAATTCTCATCATCGGTGCTCGTCATTCAACTCAACCCACAAAATGCATACGTAACCCAAACACGAAAAACAAAACAAACACAAACAAAAGAAAACATAACAAAACGAAAAACAAACCAAAACAAAGAAAACATTGGGTTACCTCCCAACAAGTGCTAAATTTAAATGTCTTTAGCTAGACCAATACTAACCTCGATCAATCCGTGATTTGGCCAGATCTTCTTACCAAATCTTTGCTTGCCTCCATATTTTGCGTTGACCGCAGACCACCACCGAGTGTGGAAGTGGCCTCCCAAACTTGAACAAGTCACTCGAGTTCCATGCCGAGTCCATCTTTCTTTGTAGCACCCTTGTCAACTAGTCGGTTGACATCCAAGCTCGAGATTGGCTAGTCGCAATGATGGTGATTGAATGACACTCTTCATGCTCGCACTATCGTGTCGCGGGATGGCGCCATAGATTGAGATTTTCAGCTTCTCATCGTTAACACGAAATGTTAGATCACCTTCCGCACGCCAATTAAAGCATGACCAGTTGCTAGAAAAGGCCTACCCAAGATTAGTGGTTGATTTTAAATTCGTGAATGTCTAAAATAACAAAATCTGCTTTGGAAAGATAAAATCCGAACTCTTACCAATTCATCCTCAACTATCCCTTAGGGTATGCAATCGACACATCACCATCATTAACGAAATGGAGGTCTTCTTGGTTTGCCCACCCCAAGCGATTGAACACATTTAACGGTATCGGGTTTATGCTCTCCTAAATCACACAACACGTTGGGGAACGTGTGCTCTACAATCTCGCACTCCAACGTACCGCCGGGATCATACGCTTTAGAGGAGCTTCCTCGCAAGACAACCTTTGCATTCTTGGATAGGGTAATTTTTCAAATTTCCCAATTTCTTCTTGCTTGCAAGCGCGTCTTTAAAAATTTCATGTATCCGGCATGTTTCGCAGCACTTCAAAGAGAGACAAATTGATCTCAACTTTTTGAAAAATCTCTTTGAAACGTGCAAACTCCTCGTCATATTTCGACTTGACTAGCCGACTCGGAAACGGGATCGGAGGAGTGTACGTGCGAAGATTGGACTTTGGAGGCTCTTCGCGGTCGACCTCGCGACCGCTGGGCAGGTCGTGAGGCGTCTGCTCTGCGCTGCAATCCTTCTTCGCGTTCGAACTTGCGGGCGCTATGTCGCTCGCGAACAAATCTGGGGCGCGCACAATCTGATGGCTCGCGGTCAGGCTCGCGGGCGCGTGCTCGGTCGCGAGCGTCTGTGGGGAAAACTCGGGACTCTTCGCGATCGGGCTCGCGGTCGCGAGCTCGGTCGCGAGTTTCTGTTCCAGTTTACTTTCAGCCTCTTCTTCTTCGGTAGGGCTCGGGTAAGCTTGTCCACTCCTCGTCTGGATGGCGAAACATTGATTTTTCGGGTTCACCTCCGTATTACTCGGAAATTGACCCATCTTTTGTAGTGCATTCAACTGTACGGCTACTTGACCAATCTGATTTTCCAACATCTTTACGTGTTTCCCCATAGCCGTCTGATTGACTCGGATGAGTTGAGTTATTTTCGCTTCCCGCGATCGCTTATAAATGCACTCTGGTTCGTTGCCAATTGTTGGTTGCTTACAACCAACTGCTGCATCATGTCTTCTAAACTTGGCTTCTTCGGTTCTTGGATCATACCATTCTATACCGTGAAACTTCTCCTTGGAGAGGTTCTTGAAAATTATTCGGGTTGGCATACGAAATTTGGGTGATTTCATGTTATTCGGATTGTATGCCGGATTTCCCCATGGTTCCTCCGATTATTCGCCACGACAATTGCGGCTGTAGATTACGAGTTTTCCCTAC
This sequence comes from Salvia rosmarinus, assembly GCA_036937905.1. Taxonomy (NCBI): domain Eukaryota; kingdom Viridiplantae; phylum Streptophyta; class Magnoliopsida; order Lamiales; family Lamiaceae; genus Salvia; species Salvia rosmarinus. Next base: position 38,518,290 of record CM072814.1, read on the forward strand.
CATTCTAGGTGAAAACAAGCAACTCCAAAAGGATCACTAAGAATATGCTTCCTACGAATATCCTATCTCAGCTACGACTCAAGGCTTATTCAGTATCATGCATTCAAGATCGATTGACAATTAATACAATTACGTAATTAACCGACAACTAGATATACATCAAGATTGATCGTAAATCAACACATATAAATAAGCACCAAGAATCATGAATCAATGCCGGAAGGTAAATAGCGATAATGTAAATCACAACATATAGGATCGAATCATGCAAACCCTAGATCAAGACGTAATTTTAGCTACGCATAATTAAAATAACCAAGCAATAAATAATTAAATAAAACATAAATTAAGATAGATAGATAAAACCGTAAGAATCCACGAAGAACAATTGTAGCGACTTGAATCCGGAAGAAATTCTGAATTCTAATACTAAACTATGAAATTTGAATGAAAATACTTAAAGAAAAAGCTAAACTAAAATAAACGGGAAAAGAACTTGCAAAAGAAAATAAAGAAGAATTTTTGTTCTGCTCTGGAATGGTGTTTTTAAGCTACTGCTCTATCTCCCTATTTATAATAAAACATAAGCTCCCTTTTTTCATAAATTCCCCAATCCTATTCTGACTCTGATTCAATCCTATTATGACTCTGATTCAATCCTATTCTGACTCGGATTAGAAGCATACATGGACTAGGTGTCTCAAATTGCTGAAAATTCATGATTTCTTGCGAATTTTGCCCTTGCGACCTTAGGTCGCGAGCAAAACTCGCGAATCGTCTTTTCTCGGCTGCACGCGCGACTTCGCTGTTTCGCTCCGTTCTCTCTCGTCCGGACTCCGAATTACAATCCGTTTACGCCTACGGACTCCTATTGAGATGCTCTTTAACATAGTCAACTTTGTACATCCATCCTTGTCAAATCCATTTCATCATATTCAACGTCGTTTTCAAACAGTTCTTCTTCGCATGAGCTCGCGACTGGGCTATTGATTCCTCTTTATCGTGATCCACCTATTTGACATTAAAACCTATGCTAAAATGACATGAAATACACACGGCATAATATCTTCCAAGGTAAACATAAATATATCAAAAGACAACTCAAAAGATCACTTATCACTTAGAAACGAAACGAATATAGCCTTATAAATCATGTAAAAATGAGGCTTATCACCGAGCAATTTCCGATCGACAACGAGATGGTGGACTTCATCAGTCTTACTGAGAAGGATGTTGAGAGATACTCTGCCAACGTAGTGATCAAGGACGTCTACGACAGAATCATCCAAGGACATACTGAAAACCTAGAATATCTCGACAAGGAGGAGGTCATGGCAACCGAAGTGCTTGAGGTAGAAGCCGACCAAAGCGGGGACGATCAACCAAGCTATCAATCACCGCTAGTGCATGACAAGGAGATGGTGCAACCTTCCTTGAAGAAAGCCCACATGCTACAACTCAAACGCCTACCGAAGCACTTGAAGTATATCTACCTCGGAGCCAATGAGACGTTGCCAGTAATCATAAGCTCCGAGCTGACAATCAAAGAAGAAGAAGAGACGAGAGCCGTCTTGAGCAAGTACAAGGAAGCCATCGGCTGGACCTTAGCCGACCTCAAGGGAATCAGCCCTACTGTTTGCCAACACTACATCTTGCTCGAGGACGATGCCATACCGGTCAGAGACCCCGGAGGAAGATCAATCCGGTAATGAAAGAAGTTATCAAGGTGGAGATACTCAAACTCCTTGAGTTGGGCCTCATTTACCCTATCTCGGACAATCGGTGGGTCAGCCCGATCCACGTCGTGCCAAAGAAATCCGGCGTATAGGTGGTCGAGAATGAAGGCAAGGAACTGGTCGCGATGAGACTCCAGATAGGGTGGAGGGTTTGTATCGACTACAGAAAGCTCAATAAGGTGACCAGGAAGGACCATTTCCCCCTGCCGTTCATTCACCAGATGCTTGAGAGACTCGCTGGGAATAGGTATTTCTGTTTTCTTGACGGCTACTCTGGTTATATGCAAATTTGTGTGGCATTAGAAGATTAAGATAAGACTACGTTCACTTGCCCGTCTGGCACATTTGAATATCGTTGTATGCCATTTGGTTTATGCAATGCCCCAGGGACATTTCAAAGATGCATGATGAGTATATTTTCTGATTTGCTTGAGCAATGCATTGAAGTGTTCATGGATGATTTTCTTGCTTATGGCAAGACGCTTAACCAAAGGCATAGAGCATCTTGAGTTAGTTCTCGCAGAGGTACGTGGAGAAGGATCTTCCGATTGAATGAGAAATGCCACTTCATGGTCAAATAGGGAATTGTCCTTGGGCATGTTATCTCTGAGAAGGGCATTGAGGTAGACAAAGCCAAGGTGGAGATCATAGCCAAGCTACCTTATCCCACCAACATCAAGCACCGCGGGATTCCTCGCCATTTGGATTCTATAGGCGGTTTGTCGAGGACTTCGCCAAGATAGCACAACCGATGAACCGCCTCCGTAACGATGTACCGTGGGAGTTCGACGACGATGTAAAGAAGCCTTCCAGATATTGAAGGAGCACCTTGTCACAGCGCCTATCATAAGGCCACCCGAATGGGGCATGCCCTTTGAGCTGATGTGCGACGCTAGTGGATACGCTGTTGGCGCGGTGCTTGGGTAGAAAATTGGCACGGAAAGCTTCGTCATATACTATGCATCGAAGACCCTCATCGGGACCGCAGATCAATTACACGACCACGGAGAAGGAGCTTCTTACCATGGTGTTTGCCTTCGAAAAATTCCGCTCCTACCTCTTTAGGAGCAAGACGGTGGTTTACACTAACCACGCTGCCTTGAAATATCTCATGGCCAAGAAGGATACAAAGCCAAGGCTTATACGGTGGATACTCCTCCTCTAGGAGTTCGACGTTGAGATCAAATGATAAGAGTGGATCTCAAAATCAAGTGGCCGACCACTTGAGCAGAATTTGGAGAAAGGATAAAGGAGATCCAATCCAAGCAACGTTTCCTGACGAGGAGCTACTCGAGATCTACACCAAGGAGCCGTGGTACGCTGACTTGGTGAACTACATCGTGACAGGAGTGTTGCTCGTGGGAATGCCAACACATCAGAGGACTAAACTCAAGAAGGAGAGTCGACAATACGTATGAGATGACCCATACTTGTAGAAGCAATGCTCGAACTTGATCTTGAGGAGATGCATTCCGGAAGGTGAACAAACAAGCATCCTTGAGCACTGCCATGAGAAGGAGTGAGGAGGATATTTTGGGCACAAGAGAACTGCAAGGAAAATCCTTGATTGTGGGTTCTACTGGCCCACTATCTTCAAGGATAGCTACGAGAAGTGCCGAGGCTGCGATAAGTGTCAACGCGAGGGTAATGTCTCAAGGAGGAATGAGATGCCCTTGGTACCTATCTTGCCAGTGGAAGTATTTGATATGTGGGGCATGGATTTCATGGGGCCATTGCCGAACTCTAAAGGAAATCAATACATACTCCTAGCAGTGGACTACGTGTCAAAATGGGTAGAAGCCAAGGCCACAGCCAAGGCGGACGCAAGGACCGTAGCCGTTTTTCTCAAGTCAAATATCTTTAGCCGGTTCGGTGTGCCAAGAGCCATAATCAGTGATTGGGGCACCCACTTCTACAATGCCACCATTGGCAGCTTACTCAAGAAGTATGGGGTGCATCACCGGATGTCCACCGCATACCATCCTCAAGCCAATGGCCAAGCTGAGCTCTCAAACCACATTGTGAAGACTATCTTGAGGAAGGCCTTGGGAGAGAGCAAGAAGGAGTGGAGCACTCACCTCGACGATGCACTATGGGCATACCGGACAGCCTTCAAAACGCCATTTGGAATGTCTCCTACCGGATGGTGTTTGGCAAGATGTGTCACCTGCCTGTCGAGCTGGAACACAAGGCGTACTGGGCAATCCGCAAGCTCAACTTTGACTGGGATGAGGCAGGAGAGAAGCGCAAGCTTGACATATAAGAGCTCGAGGAGATTCACCTCGAAGCTTATGACAATACCGCTATATACAAGGATAGGCTCAAGAGAGCCCATGATCTTTTGATCAAGGAAAAGAAGTTCGAAAATGGGCAAGTAGTGCTACTTTATCAAAATAGGTTCCGCTATGCCTGGCAAGCTGGCCACCCAGTGGGTGGGACCTTACATGGTGCACGCCCAACATCCGAATGGAGCCGTGGAGATAAGCGATATGGACGGCAAGAAAGTGTTCAAGGTGAACGGAAGCAGGCTCAAGACCTACCATGGGCACGACCAAAGGCATAGAGAATGGGAAGCTGAGCAAGATGAGCTTCACGAGGTTCCTCAAGAGGATCCTCAAGACACCTGAGCTCAAGGAAGACGTCGAGCTAACGACGTTAAACAACAGCGCTTTCCGGAGACAACCCGGTAGGGTACGATTTTAATCGCTTACATTTTATTCCCTTTTTGTCAAGGGGGTAGTCTTGACCACTTTTAACACTTTGCCTCAAGCAAAGTGTGTGAGTGGGGAAGCCCACCCTCGTTATTTTGACCTGTTCCTTGAGAGGACTATTTCTTCCTCGAGGGGCGTATTTTCCTAAACTGCATGTCTGGAAGAAACTCAAGGCGAGGCAAAATGGAGGCGCTGCAGCTGGCAAGGCGACAGCCTTGGCCAAGGACACGGGACACGAGGCGGCATCTGAAATTCTGCGGGCTGATGCAGGAGACGTCCCATCAGTCAACCCACTACCCTATAACCGTCCAAACCCCACGTTCTAATTTTCCCCCTATTTCGCCTACCCACCTTCCCACATTCAAACCTCACCCAAAAACTTCCCCAAACCACAGCACAAAAACCCTAACCTTCCATCCATGGTGCACACACGTCCAAAGAAAAGACTCCCAGAACCAACCCCGAAGAAGACCGCCGCACGCCATATCAAGATGGAGAAGGCACCAGCCGAGCCCGCCGCTAAGAGAAGCCCGTCGTCCGGCGATGGAGCCACCCTCACTGAGTTCACCGAGGGAGCAGAAGAAGCATCCATCCTCCATGACATCCACATGGAGGTGGACACTGACAAGGAGAAGCAGCCCACGCCGGAGAAGGCGCCCGAGAAGACGCCGGAGAAGAAGAAAGAAGGGGCCTCCTCCTCCGAAAAGAAAAAGACGAAGGAGACTCCTGCCTCCATCTCAAAGAAGACGCCGCCGACCCCCTCTCACACTGGGTCCATCGGCACAGAAACCAAGGTGGTGGAGGAGAAGGAGGTCTCCGAGGAAGGAAGCTCTGGTGACGCGCTCGGAGAAGACAAAGATGAAGGAAAAGACCCAGCGAAAGAGATCGAGGAAGAAGACGTCCTCCTCACTGAAGAACGGCCGGCGAAGAAGGCAAAAATGGCAACACGCTCGTCGAAGCGAGGGAAGGCCTACACTGTCAGCGCCAAGGAGCTCACCAAGAACAAGGAGATGGTGGTGCCCAAGCGACTGGAGCCTGCACTCCTTGAGCAACTACATGTCAAGGACGACGTCGAGCGGCTGTTTAAAGGAATCGGGTGGGGGAAGTTTCTTGAATGGGATACCACAGTCTACGCGCAATTGGTGAAGGAGTTTTACGGAGATCTTGACATCGACCACGACAAGGGAGTGCGGTGGGAATCTGATTCACCTCCCGGGAAGCGGAGAGAGTTCACGGTTGACGAGCTCAACCAAGCTTTAAACATGGTGACATTGATGGAGGTCAAAGGAGCAAGCTACAAGGGGGTAGTCAAGGTGGTGCCCAATTTCACGGATGGAAATGGTCGGGGATGTGGGAAAAATTAATTGGAAAGGATGGCGCACAGTTCAAATCGTGTGACGCCAAGGGAACCGCACTCAAGGACCCAGCCACGTAAGTATGCCAACGGATCCTATCCTACAACCTCTTTAGCAAGAAGGACAGCAGCGCAACCATGTCAAAGAGCGAGTTGTACATCCTCTGGGCGATGCACGAGAAGATAAGGCTCAACTTCGCAGCCTTTGCCATCTCGCACATGAAGAGCATCATGGGCAGGGAGCAACAGAGGCTGTCCTTGTGCCACTTGCTGACCAACTTCGCCAAGGAGAATGATCCGCTTGGCCCCGACTTTACCATGACCCCCGAGAGAGAGGACGCCTTTAACCTGAAAGTGCTCAAGAAGATGCTCAGGATAGTGTAAGACGATGACGACAAGCTCACCATCTTGCAGGAGCTTGAGAAGCTAGTAGCCAAGCCAGCACGCTCAAAGGTGGCAGGACCTTCAGCAACACCAGAGCCTGCCCAAGACGACACTCAAGCAGCCCTCGCCAGAATACAAGAAACCTTGACTGAGATCCAGACCGCCCAGCTCGTATTCTTCGCCCACCAAGGATTTAGGTACCCACCTGCATCCCCCTAAGATTTTCCTCCCTTTTGTTTGTGTTTTTTGTTTTTGTGTTTTGTTTTTCTTTTCTGTTTTTCGTGTTTGTTTGTTTTGCGTTTGTGTGTTTATGTTTTTCCGGGACCATAATCAGCCTAACACTTTGCCACAAGCAAAGTGTGTGAGTGGAGGGCCCCTATTTTTTTTGTTGTGTGTTGACCAAAGACGTTTGAGATGAGCATGATAATTATGATTTCGGCATATGCTTTGTAATACATGTTTAGCTTGTTTCAATAAGGTTGGTATGACGGAAAAGGGGCATAGCATGCACACCTGTGAGAAATTGAGCCTATATATGCTTTATCATTGCAACATGATTTCTATTTTGTGTGATATTTGGATGCTTGACTTGGTTGTGCTAGAACTTGCATGCTGTCTCAAAGCCCAACTGTTGTAGGTCTAAGTGCTCTAGATGATTTAGGCTTTCTCTTCGTAGCCATGGTCAACAATGAAAATAAACCCAGATATATATATCCTTTGAAAGACCCCTTTGAGTTGTTCGTTTTCTTTTAAAATTGCCTGTGCTCTTCCCTGGCCTGGGATTAGAGAGAGGAAGAATAGAGGAGGGATATATATGTCTTGGGCATCATTTTGGGCAAACACAAACATTAGATGCCTTGGCCTTCGGCCGAGCATCATAAGCTTAAATTCAAAATGTGTAGAAAAGAAAAAGGGTGGGGGAACATGTGATAAAGAAAAAGAAAAGAAAAGAAAAAGAAGTTCCCCCAAAAATATAAGTGTGCTCAGGCCCGTAAGTATCTTGCCAAGGGAAATGGGAAAACATTCTGCCCAAGACCTAAGTCAAGACAACCTTACCCAAGCTTAAATACTTCCAACTTAGCCAAGAAGCCACTCAACACAACCCTAAAGACCTAAGGATAAAGAACTTTGACCAAGCTATAGTGCAGAGACAATAGACGGCAGGCAAGCCTATGGCACTTCCTTTATCAAGTCATCACTGAGCGTGAAAACACTAAACACAGAGAGTTTGAGTGCTTGAGAGGAACTCCCACAAACTTGCTTTGCCCTGATCTTGATTAACCTTGATGCATAGCTGTATTAATCGCCTATGTCGGATTATCTTTGTTATATTTTCATCTTATCCTTGCTGGTCTTTTGCGTGTGTTGTTTGTGTGTTTCTGTTTTTCTTTTGGGCAAGGAATGCTTGCACACTTGAGGACAACCGTGGTTCAAGTGTGTGAGTGTGACGAGCCCGTTTTTAGTGCTCTTTTTGGGGTAGTCCTTGTCCTAGAAAAAGTGCATTTTGTGTGTGTTCTTTGCTTGTGTTTGTGTCTGGGAGGACATGCTTGGGATGTTGCAGGTTGAGACGGACCTTGGGCAAGATCAGGCCACCTCCTGTGAGAGAGGTAAAAATCCCGAAGACTATCTTGGCAAGGCATTCTGACATCTTGGCAAGGCAAGATCAGGACACTGTACCGCATGGGAGCTGAGCCTGATCAACGAGCTGACGTGAAGCCAAGAAGATAATCGAGACAAGAAAGAGAGGGAAAAAGGACGAGGAGTGACGCAGTGGACAGAGGGTTATGCAGCTGGGAGACGCAGACAAGATCTATCTGGCAGACTTGCACGCAAATGGGAAGATTTTGGGCAAGGTCCTTCCTGCCACCTGCTTGATTTTTTCCGAAAAGGGAAAGGTCAACTGCACGCCGAGATGAGACAAACTCGCCTGGATCGAAGCGGAGGATCCATGTCGGTGTCCAGAGCCCGAGACAACTGTTGCCCTCACCACCTGCCGCCTCGAGATGCATGCACTGACCAAGACAAGGAGGATGCACTTAGGCTCCCAACATAACAACTCTACACATTATTCAACAATGACACGAGACACATTCGGTGGAGAGAGAGCATCAGTCCGAAACTCTCTCTAGACTTCTCTATTTTATTTCTCTTGCTTTAATGAGTGATTGGTGAGGAATAAACAAGTCCTACGGGCAAACACTTATTTTATGTATTTATGACCTCCGCCGAAAGAACCGCCGCGTAGACCGCTTTAATTTAAGTTTGATTTTCGATTCAAGTATGGTTTCTTTTATGTTCTTGGTTGTTGCATTTATGTTTATGTCGATTATGCGTGAGTAGTCGGTTTGGTTAGGCTCAGGATGAAGCATGTTGAGTCGAGGTCATACGAGTCGTGAGGTCTAAACGTACTTAGAACCTTGAGTGGGTGTTCCCGAAGCTCTATGCCTTTATACCCATGTTATTCCTTTCCTTGAGCGTTAACTCGGCCGGTAGCCTTGGGGAGGGGTAGCTACAAGCAATAGCCGGAGTAAGACATCGAGTGTCTCTTTATCCCGGGAAGTGCGGTGGAGTGGGTGATTGTAGCCGTCGGCCTTGGGCAAAGGGTCATGAGCCACCCTCGACCATTGTGGCTAGTTGGGTTGTCTAGTGAGTCAAGTCGCTAGGGGCGGATAACCTATTTTGGGAACCGTCTTGGCAAGGGGGCAAGGCAGGGGGCCTCTGTACTTAGTCCTAAAATCTACGGGTAAGCTGGGGCTGGGGGGCCTGGTGTACGTGACAACCTAAAAGGGCACCTACTTCTTGGTACCTTTAACCAACGACATACACTCTTGGTGAAAACCCTTGAACCTATAACCGACACCTTGACCAATATCTCAACGTGTGGAATCCTTGGACCAACTACTTGTCATTTAATCTTTTATCTTGTGTTTAGTTTTCAGTTTTACATTCTGCTCAAGATCTATCTCTCAGTACATCTCTACTGAGACCGTCAGCCTGACTGACACCTTGCCCTCTGGGCAACCTCCTACTCAAACTGTGACAACTTGAGTAACAACACAACTAGCTCTCTTGGGTTCGACCCCTTAACTTTCCATATACGGAACTATGTGTTCAAGTTGGAGGAGATTATAAATGTATCTTGACGCGTTCTAGGACCTCTGACGATGGGTCCCGAAGGGTCGTCAATGGGTTTTTTAAAAGCATATCTTGTTTATAGTCGTTGTGTCCGGTATTTTATTTCGAGTCCATGGGTACCAAGTTTGCTTATTTTTGAGCCCGTTTGCGAAAGTTGCATCGCTATGCGTTTTGAAAAGGGTCGCTTGCAAGTAGTAGTGATAGCCCCCGCTTTTCCTATAAATAGAGGGCTAGGGCCTTCATTTTCAATGTTCATTTTCTTCTTCTCTCTGTGTTTATTGACGAGCCGAGCAGCCTGTGCACGCCACTAAGCTACCGGAGGTGGGGATCGAGCAGGTGAGGCTCGGTGGCGGCGTCATTCTTACTGCTTCCGGCCACCACCGCCGATCAGCCCCTTCCCGGCAGCCTCCGTTATTCGTTTTTATCCTATTCTTGTGTTGATTCCGTCTTTTCCTAGATAGCATAGCATAGAACTCGGGTTCTAAAGGGACGAGGCGAGAAAACGGCCAGAGGCGCGAAAACCGCCGCCGACCGCCACCGCCATTACCGCCGTCGTGCAACAAGTTGGCCGCCGATTTGGTGGCCGACGGACCATTTTTTGGCTACGGGCCCTTTAGATTTTGAGTTCTGGGCTATGTGTTCTACTAGCGTACCAATTCCGTTTTTTTGTTTTTCGTATTTCTACATGCCGGGATGTTTTTCGTCGTTTCGAGTTTCTGAAGAAAGTACATGCCTGGGTTATCCTTTTTCAACATGGCTTGTCATTCCATGTTCCTTGTTATGCATATTGCTTATATTTCCATTTTCATGCATCGGTTTTGGATAGTTTATCCTAGATCTGAGGATAGGCATCGATTTTTGAAGCTTCTTCGCTGCTAAGAATTGTATCATCTTCATGCATGCATATTTTAAAGGTACCCTATTATATAGATCTTGATGCCCTGAATATATTTGCCTTCTGTATCGAGTTGATTTGAAAACCCTGAGAGTGCCAAATGTGGGTTCAGAAAGTCAAAAACCCCCGTTTCGCTTCGATCTCCGTTTGGATCATGTTGTTGCTTTGCTTTGTGGAATGTGACTCCAAAAGTTGTTCCATCTTGTTACCAGGTACCTACCAGTGTGATATGTGAGGTTGTTAGATCTGTGGATATCTCCGAATTGGCGTTTTCGACTGTTCAGGTTGAGTTATATATGCTTATTTTGAGTTATTTACTCTGATATTTAAAAACCAAAAACGTGTATGCCATAAAAATGTTTTAACGAAATTAATATTGTTCCCTATTCTGAGATGTGGATCTGTTGATTGTGCACAGATCTCTATTCGGTGGGTTGATCACCATCTTGAGTATTGATCGTAAGGGGATAGACCCTGAACTCGTGGTTATGGTTCTGAATGGGATAGACCCCGGAAGGCCACACGGATTGATTGTGGTATGGAAAGAAGACTACATTGATTTGGCTGGCTAGATATGTTCCGGGCCGTGATATTGTGGGCTGGCTAGATATGTTCCGGGAAGAGATGTGATGGGCTGGTGGGACACGTTCCGAGCCAAGGTTTTGTTTCAACTAAAAGTACTCTCTTAATTGACTCATAATCGAATGAGGTATTCGTAGAGGGAAAGTTAACCTAAGTCGTCTCTCAAGGAAAACTTAATAGGGCTTATTGTTCATGTCGCATATAAAAGCGATAAATTCTAAACACTCTAATACCAACGGGGGGTTTGGAACAAACGGAAATTGAAATACGGAAAGGAAATATAAATAAAAGCAAACTAAATAGGAGTTATCAATCCCTAATTGAGAGAACCTAAGAAAACACGAAAACAGGAAGCTAAAGCATAGAACCAACTAAATTAAAATCATCAAACAGGAAGCAATAAAATTCAACGGAGAGAGATTCAACATAATACTAAATTCCAATAACAATTGCATAGAACATAATTTATCAAATGCCAGAAGAAATAGAATCAATTTAAAAACCAATAATCCAATATCTACTATGAAATTGAATTGAACAACAATCTCAAAGCAAAACATGTAAATCGATCGAATGAAATTCAACAAAAATCATAAAACAAAGTGCATAAATTGAAGGAATGAAAATCAAGAATTAATACTCTAATGTTTTGTATCTATCTCTGTTGTCGCCTGAAAAATCTCGGAATATAATCTTGAAGAACAGCGGCTGCACAGAAAATGAACTGAATGACCTAACTCAGTGTTGCGCGTTTATATATATAAAGTGAGTGAGCGTCGGTTGCACGCTGAGCGAGCGCGGAGCAGGGACTTTGTTTCAAAGGGAGCGCTCTCTGAGGATGAGTGCTCACTGATGGAGAGGTTTTGTCTCAGAAGTGAGCGCTGGCTCAAAGTGAGTGGGCCCGCAAAGGAGGTGAGCGGCGCATGAGGTGGATGAGCGCGCGAGGCGAGCGGGCATGGGCGGGCGAGCCAGCGCGGGTGAGTGCGTGCACACGGTGAGCGAGCGCGGACGATGAGCGAGTGCACGGTGAGCAAGCATGGGCGATGAGCGAGCGCACGGTGAGCGAGCACGGGTTAGCGAGCGAGCGCACGCAGTGAGCCGGCGCTCGATGGTGAACGCGTGCGCAGGTCGTGGGCGGGAACTACGGGCAAGCGGACGCTTGCTGGGCATACGGGTGTGGGCGAGCGCTACGGGCGAGCGGGCACTCGGCATGCGGCGCGGGCGGCGTTGCGCGGTGGGATGGGGTGCGACGGTCGGCGGGTGCACGTGCGTGACTTTGACAATGTGTTCCGTTCTCCCTCGTCTGAACTACGAATTACGATCCGTTTGCACCTACGGACTCCTATCAAGACGCTCTTCAGTATATGATAACTCTTGGAAGATCCCCTTCATCCTATTTAATACCGTTTTCCTACAAAATATCGAAACATACCAAATAAGTCTGAAATGAAATTTTCTAATCAAAACAACGGCATAAGTAAGACAAATAACTGGAAACGACATACAAAATAAAACAAAGAATAAGCACAAAATGAAACCAAACAACTTCCCCACACTCATCCATTTGCTTGTCCTCAAGCAAAGTCTATACTAATAAGAGTAGAAAAATAACTCATGCAACTTAACTCTTAGTCCAATCAATCAAACCTCTTTTTGCCTTTCCCCCAAACATGATGAATACATAATCAAAGTTAATGTGAAACAAATCTAAGATTGTGAGAATGTCAAATAAACAAGTAGGTGGTTTTTGCTCAGACCCAACTCTCTGCTAGGGGTGAATTAACTAAAGTAGTCACCTTTATCAACAAGTTTCTTTTGAGAACACAAAGAAAGTATTAACAGATTTTGGAACAATGTTCGGAAGGTGAATTCTCAATGAACTCGAGTCTCCTATCATGGTTTTCCATGCCCATTTTTTGATTTACGAGAAAGAGGGGCAAAATCCCATCCTCCATCTCAACAATCTCAACAATTCACTGGAGTTTTCATTCTCATTCTTCACTTTTTTTTTTTACTGAAACAAGTATATAGATAACCACACTGTTAACACTACTCCTAGCATTAGTCGGAAAATCACATCAATAACCCCTGATTTAAAATTAATTCACACAATCTCGTCAATTCACATTGCACTTCAATAACATAACATCAAGATAAACGGGATTACATGAAGGTTTGACCAATACCACAGAGTTCAGGTGCACAAATCAAAATCCCAACTCATTCGTATAGACAAAAACTTGAGTCCAAGAGGTCGAAATAAACCAGATGGATATTACCAATCATGCACATAAACATAACACGACATAAAACCAAAAACTCTCCCCTCCACACACATTCGAGCACTGTCCCCAGTGCTCTAAACATTAATAACAAAATATGGCCAATAGATGATAAGACTTCCCTGATAATAGATGTCAACAAAGGCCGCTCAGACATCGTATCCCAAGAGAAGGCCTGCAGTAGACACCATAAAAGCAACGAAAAACACACCACAATAGGAAAGAAAAAACCCACCGAAAGAAGGACGAGAAAAAATAAAATAAAGAAATATATACATACTCTCTAACAGTGAAGCATCACTGTTGGTCCGGCGGTGGTGGCGGTGGATAGATAGTGTGGGATAGGGACCAGGCGTCCCACTTGGCCTGAAGATCAGCCAGATGTTGTGCTTGGGTGTCTAATCACTGGTAAACATCTTGACGGAAATCCCCAAACGCCTGCTGTGAAGATTGACTTAAATCGTTGAACTGGCGAGATTGGGTGTCAAGATGCTGATACACCTCATCACGAAATCTCCAAACCTCTGGGTCATTGATTGATTGAAATCTGTGAATTGTTGACCTATGTGCTGCCTGTACTCCTCAAAGTTTAGATTCCAGGAGGAGCTAAAGTCCCTAAACTGCTGTGAAGTGGCCTGCTGAAACTGGCCAAAGCTGGAGTCAAAATTAGCCCTAATATCACTAAAGGCGTCACTGTGGGGCTGATGGGTGTAGGGGTAAGTCAGGAGGGGCGTGTCAGGTGCCCCCGTCTCTCCTTCTTCGACGGCTTCATCCTCGGGGATATCTTCTTCCATGGGGATAGCTGTGCAGGCATGAGACACGGACGGATGGTGCTGCTTAATCATAATATACTCTTGCACGCTGCGCCGTGCTTCATAAAGAAGTAATGTAGCCGGGTCCGATACTATAACCCGAAAATCGCTGAACGTGATAGGAAAATTCTCAATGACATTGGAGCCCGATTGTGGAAAATTATCTCCAGTTAATCCCCTAAAGAACTTGGCCAAAATCAAAGGGTACTGGCTCAAAGAAAGATGTGCCTTACGGTGTCGCCTCATATAATCAAATCGCCGCCACAAGAACGGTGTTGTACAAATCTTCTTGTCATTTACAGCACACCACAAGAAGAAAACTTTATGAGCACTCACTTTATTTGCCTGCTCTTTCTCTGTGAGGTTATATGGAAGGAATTTATGGGCGATAACTAGAGCTGGATCCTTAATAAAGGCACTAGAAGTGCCTGCTGATGACCAGTTATCAAAACCAGATAAACTTTTCCATGTTTCAGCGAGAGGAAAATCCTTTGGTATATCAGAAAACCCACTAACATGAAAACCAAATACATCGTTCATAACCTTTGGTGTAAGAGCAAATCTAGTCCCTCCCAACCGACAATAAGCTGATTTAAAATTGGGATTGATCTCGAGCAACACACAAAATTCCCTAAGCACAGGCTTTAATACTATTTTCCGATTCCCTTATTGCCAAATCAAGTAAACCCCACAATTTCAGATAACGTTTCACAGTTGCATCAACACCCAACGAAGCCAAAATATTCCAATCATAAGAACGTGGGTGACTAATATCCTTAGAACGGACAACTGAGAAGAAAATCCCTTCTTGAGGTGAATAAATAGGGAACAGAGCGTTGTAGTTCTCCTGTAAATCTTCGGGCGGTTCACTGGATCCCGAAGGGTCTACGTCTGTTCTTGCTCTTTTCGTCAAAGAGACGAGTGGATACTTTGTTCGAACCATGATGAAGTGATGCCCGGAGACTTGTTCGGAGTGGGCTCGGTGCTGTGCGAGTGGGATGGCGAGCGATGACAAGATGGGCGAGTGCTGGCGAGCGCCCCGTGAGCGAGCACGGACGGACGAGTGCTGGGTGAACGCGTGGCGCGGGCTGGGACAAGCGGGCGCTTCGGGTGGAAGGCGTGCGAGCGTCGGGTGAACAGCGTGCGGGCGTGCGAGGGCTAGCACCGGCAATCGGTGAGTGGCCGCTGGGCTTAGAAGGGCGAACACTGGGCGAGGGTGCGCGAGCATTGGGCGAACGCGGAGTGGGCGCTAGAGGGGCAGAGCACCGGCTGAAGAACACCGGGTGACATCGGGCGTGCACGGGCCAAATGCGTGGGTGAATGGGGGATGGGCGCTCGAGGGCGAACGCCGACTGTCGGAGAGCGTGTGCTGGGCTAGGCTGATGAACGTCGGGTGAACGACGAACGGGCGCTGGGTGAGCAGAGCGTCGGGCAAATGGCAGGCGAGTGCTGGGCTAGCACGGTCGAACACCGACAGCATCGAGCGGGCGCTGGAAAGGTCTGGTACGGTGGTGATAGGCTGCGGTGGAAAAAAAAGCGGCAGACGGCTGAGGAGCTGGAGGATGAGCGGGCGAGATGGAGGCACTAAAATTCTGAAAGAAAATTAGGGCACACCCTAATATAACGCCGGTTCAAAGTGCACGCCGGTCTAGGGGCCCTGAGCGTCGGTTCGGATGAAGCACCAGTTCTCACTCTTCTTTTTTATATCGAGCGCCGGTTCACCGACTAGCGCTGGATGGGAAGGAAAAGAACGCTGGTTCACCATGAGCGCCGGTTATGGATGGCTTCTTTCAATTCTTGAGCGCCGGTTCACCTTAAGCACCGGTTATGGGTTTGCTTCTGTCCAACTCTTGAGCGTCGGTTCACCTTGAGCGCCGGTTGTTGGTTGGCTTCGTCAACTCTTGAGCTTTGGTTCGGAGGAGCACCGGGTGGGATGTGTGAGCATGAGCGCGGATCACTTCGACTTGTGGGTAAGTCATTCAACTTTGAGCGCTAATTCACGCCGAACGCGGATGGTCGCACCGACGATCTGAACAAAATAACAGAGAAAAAGAGATAGATCAAAAGAAATAAGAGAAACAAGCAAAAAAGAGAAAGAAAAGAAAAATCATGAAGAATCTGTGGGTAAACTTCCACGTAGTACTCAGTTTAACGTCGTAGTTAAATCGGAGATAAAAAGGATCGATGAGCAAGATGTTCTCCACTTCTTCCAAATCCTCTCGATCAAAATATGGTTTCACTTGCTGTCCGTTCATAGTTAATGATCCGTTGGTGTTAGGATCGCGAAGTAAAATCGCTCCGTAAGAAAATACCTCCTCAATAATGTAGCGACCACTCCACTTGAAGTTGAGCTTTCCGGGGAAGAGTTTCAAACGAGATTGTATAAGTAAAACCTTCATTCCCGGCCTTCAATCCTTACGAACTATTCACCGATCATGAATCCACTTAACTTTATGCTTGTAAATATGGGCACTCTCATATGCTTCGTCCTGTAATTCTTCGAGTTCGGTCATCTGGAAAGCTCTACCCTTGCCTGCTTCTGTGATGTCGATATTCATGGCCTTTATCGCCCAATAGGCTTTATGTTCAATCTCAACAGGTAAATAACACGCCTTTCCATACACAGCCTATATGGACTCATTCCCAAAATGCTCTTAAACGCAGTACGGTATGCCCAAAGTGCAGCATTCAACTTCATTGACCAGTCCTTCCTGGATGGTTAGACCATCTTCTCGAGCACACCTTTGATCTGCTTGTTGCTTGTCTCAGCCTGTCCCGAAGTTTGTGGATGATATGGCGTGGCCACCTTGTGGGTGATGCCATTTTTCTCCATGAGCTTCTTGAACAACTAATTACAGAAATACGCCCCCCATCACTTATGATCGCTTTGGGGAAACCAAACCTGTAAAGAATGTTCTCCTGCACAAACTTCAATACAACATTAGCATCACTAGTCCGCGTGGGAATTGCTTCAACCCACTTGGACACATAATCAACAACAAGCAAAATGTATTCAAATCCGTTAGATTTTGGGAAAGGCCCCATAAAATTAATACCCCATACGTTAAAAATCTCAAAGACAATGATTATTGTTAAGTGGCATCTCATTTCTTCTCCCCACATTGCCCACTCGTTAGCATCTGTCACATGAGAGGTAGAAGGCGTGAGCATCCTTAAAAAGTGTTGGCCAAAAGAGACCACTCTGCAGCATCTTAAAAGCTATCTTGCACCCACAAAAATGCCCTCCGCAGTGGGCCTCATGACACAACCTTAAAATTTGACTTTGCTCCTCATCAGGAATGCATCTTCTAACCACCTCGTCCTTCCCGAGCTTGAAAAGATATGAGTCATCCCAAAAATAATTCCTGTACACACTAAGAAATCTCTTCCTTTCTTGGGAAGTCAAATCAGGTCTCAAGGAGCCACAAGCCAAGTAATTAACAATATTAGCATACCAAGGCGATGAATTAATTTCCAAAGCATGCTCAAAATGATAAGACTCGGCAAGAGTCTCCTGTATAGGTAAAACAAATGAGGACTCGAGACGAGACAAATGGTCAGCAACGCCATTGTCACTACCTTTCATGTCTACAATTTCTAGATCAAACTCTTGCAGAAGTAGAACCCAACGAATCAATCTAGGTTTGGCCTGGGATTTAGTCAACATATATCTCAAGGCAGCATGATCACTGTGAACAATTACTTTAGAGCCAATCATATAAGAACGAAACTTATCTAAAGCAAAGATAACAGCAAACAACTCTTTTTCCGTAGTTGTGTAATTAACTTCAGCAGAACTTAAAGTTAAGCTAGCATAATAAATCACACGCAACATTTTATCCACATGTTGACCCAAATAGCTCCCACGGCCACATTGCTTAAGCATCACACATTATTTCGAAAGGTAATGACCAATTTGGAGCAACAACAACCGGGGCAGTAGTCAATTTCTCCTTGAGCAAATTGAAAGCATGCAAACATTTATCATCAAAATTGAAAAGAACATCTTGAGCAAGTAGATGGCACAAAGGTTGGCTTATCTTAGAAAAATCTTTTATAAACCTACGGTAAAAACCCGCATGTCCTAAAAAACTCCTAATGCCCTTAACATCAACGGGTGGAGGTAACTTTTCAATTACATCCACTTTAGCTTTGTCAACCTCAATGCCATTTCTGGACACAATATGCTCCAAGACAATCCCACTCTTTACCATAAAGTGACTCTTTTCCCAACTTAGAGTGAGATTGCTCTCCACACAATGTTTTAGCACACGATCAATCTTATCTAGAAATCTGTAGTAACCCAAAAATCTCTTAGTCTTAATTAGAGCATAATTAAGCATTAATTAGGGGTTTAAAGGTATTACATCCTTACAATTTATAAGAAATGCATAATAAGTTAGAAAGTGATAGAAATTCGATTAAATTCTAATCGAGTGAGTAGAATTTAGAAGAAGTGGATATTATTTGAAAATGAGTTTTATTATGATAAAATGTGAGGTATGTGATTATTATTGTGTCTTTGGATGAAAATTTTAATTTAATAGAAATTGTTCTAAAGAATGCATTAATTATTACTTATGTGAGATTTATTTACAAAATGGGATGAAATATTGTTTAAACTATTAAATGGCTTGAATAAATTTATTTTATTAATATCTGGTGATAAAGGAATTTTTTTTTATAATTTTCGAAATTTATGAAATTAAAGTATAATTATTTGAAAATTTTCATATGAAAGAATTAAATATATATTTTTATGGTTTGCATTCCAACAATGGATTTAATTATTTTAGATATTTATATTAATGAGAAAATTTAGTTTTTTCTATCAAAGAATACTAATGTTCAACATTTATAATTTTAGAAAAATGCTTATGCAAATTTTCGAAAATTGTGGAAAAGAAAAGAATATGAATAAAATTAAATAATGCTATCTATATATACATACTTCTAGAACTAATCTTCATATTAAATCATCTTCCACCTCCATTTTCTTCCCCCATATTCGGCACTTCACACACTAAGCACACACAAAATTTTCTTTTCAAGTTTAATCCATGTTTAAGTGCTAAAGTGATTGGAAATCATATCAAAGAAGGTAAATACTTTGATTAAGCCAAGTTTTTGTGATTTAAATTGATGAACATGATGTTCTCACATATCATGATTTTTGAAAATTTGAAGATTTTATTTAAGGTTGATTTGTTTAATTTTTGTTATGTTTATTGATTTAAGTATGCTTATGATGCATAAATAACATAAGCTATGGTTTTAATTCTCTAAATTCATGAAGTTGGTGAATTAAAGTATTATGTATGAACCCTAATTTTTGTATGTGAATTATGTGTTATGATTTGATTAAATTGAGTTTAGATATGTGTAATTAAGTTGAAATAAAAATGATTTAGTGGAAGAAATTTAAAATATATACAACCCTTCATTTTTGAAAATGAAGGGATTTGGATGAACTTTGATTTCTTGATTTTATTTAATGTATTTGATATAGTTTTTGAGATCTATGATATAAATAATGCTTAAGTTGAATTTATGGGATTTTATGGATTTGAAATGTGAAATTTAGAAAATTAAAGTTCAGTATTAAATTGTGGATTTATATGATCAACTTGATTAAGATTTGAATTGATCATGGATTGATGATCATTGATAATAAATAAGTATGAATGTGAGTTGTTTGATATTAAATGGATTATAGATTAAAAAGTTCATGTAATACATAATATACATGGTTGAAGGGCATAATTAAAGTGTGATGTAGATGAATTGATTTAAACTTGTTTTATGTCCCTAGGTATATATTTTAGCATATGATGATGATTTGGTGGAGTTCGGGATGAGTTTGGTTGGTTTGGTATTGAAATGGCGATGCATTTTATAAACATTACTCTGCCGAAATTTTGTTAGAATTTGTTTATTAATAAGACGTTTTGAGAATTGAATTGGTGAACTATTGATATGTGTTTAAGTGGAATTTATTCACTTGAAGTTGTTTAATTTCTTTGATCATAGCATGTTATGTGATTATCTAAGATTTAAGTGTATTAAAGAATAAGTTACAAAGGAATACAATAAGCCTAACCTAATCTTAGATTTAGGTAAGACTAAGATTTAGTTGTGATATGTTCAAGTGAACAAGAAGTTTTTCTAAATTTGATAATAATCTTATTTTACAAAGAACAAGCAAAGGAAATCGAGAATTGAAAGACGAAGAAGAAGACGTAGTAACATGAACAGTATCAGGTGGGTAATGGTTCTTAAATTATTTTCTGAGCAAAGTTAAATGTTATGTTTCAAACGTGTTTCTATCGTGAGAATATTTCCAATCACCACATTATGGGTATGTTGATAATGATTGATTTACCACATTGTGGGTATGACGGCAATTGACCGTGAGCTTGCAAATGTAGGCCAGTCATGGTATTGGGAAGGAGGCCTACTTCCCATTACCTAATGACGTAGATAGGGTATGACCGTGGTTGGCAACCTTCGGGACCAACTCGGGTATGTGATGCCGGTATGTTATAAAATGTGAATGTGTGGTGATAGAATAATAAATTATTCTAATGAGGTACTTACTCAAGTTTATCTTCTCAACTCTTATGTTAAGCAAAATTTGTAAGATATTGATTAAAGTTTCGAAAGTTAACATTTTGGCAATTACCCACTGAGTACTTTCTGGTACTCATGCCTGCAAATATGTTTTCCATGTGGTGTAGGTTGAGCATGGAAGGGATGTGGACTTTGGAGCTGAGTTTGGTCTTTTCTTTTGTTTTGAATAGTTATGCTCGAATGTCATGTCTTCATACATGACATTCACTACTCTTTCGTTGATGACTCTGATACTTGAAACTATACTTTTGGGAAAAACCTTGTAAATACTTGGAAATGCTTGTGTACATATTATTGAGGATGTGACCTCGCTTGTTATTGTTGGTTGTTGTTGGTTATTTGCTATTGTGCAGGTTGGCTTATCCATATTCTAGGGGATATGTCGTCCATTTGTCCAAAATTTTATTTCTTTAAACCAGTCACGGTTTGATTATTTAGTTAATTATCTATTTAAATAGTCAGGTCATGACAAAATCATGAAAAGAAGATCCAAATACCGAAAAGTCATCCATGAATACCTCAAGAAAATCTCCAATCATCTCGGAGAAAATTGACATGATGCATGCACCGAAAGGTGCCTGGTGCAATACAAAGCCCAAAAGGCATCCGCCGGTAAGCATATATACCAAAAGGGCTAGTAAACGCCGTCTTGGCCTCATCCTCGGGAGCAATAGCAACCTGATAGTAACCAGATAAACCATCAAGAAAACAAAAATATTCATGTCCGGCTAACCTATCAAGCATTTGATCAATAAAAGGGAGAGGAAAATGGTCATTTTTGTCGCGGCATTCAACTTCCGGTAGTCGATGCACATGCGCCAACCGGTAGTAGCCCTTGTAGGCACCATCTCTCCTTTCTCATTCTTTACCACTGTGATGCCTCCCTTCTTGGGCACCACGTGTACTGGGCTAACCCACTCGTTGTCCGAGATAGGGTAGATAAACCCTTCCATAAGCAGCTTCAAAATCTCCTTCTTCACCATTTCACTGAGGATCGGGTTCAATCTCCTCAGGGCATCAATAACAGGCTTCACTCCATCCTCGAGTGTGATATGATGCATGCATTTCGTTGGGCTGATTCCCTTGATGTCGGCTAGACTCCACCCAAAAGCAAGCTTATTCTTTCTCAGAAACGAAAACAGTTCTTCTTCTTCAAGATTTGATAGCTCAGCGGAGATGATCACTGGCTTCTTATTCCCCTCCTCCAAGAATACGTACTTCAAGTGTTGTGGCAGTTCCTTCATTTTCCAGAGTGGGCTTTGGCATGCTAGCAACTTCAAGTGTCCACTCTTCCTCGTCAGCCGATCTTGCAAAAACTTCCTCGAGATTATGCTCCTGCAACAACACATTCTCGGCCAAGGGATCAATAGTATCGATGAAAGCACAATCATCAATATAATTAGCAGAGGGAAACATCACACTGTCACGTACAAAAAAAGACACAGTTTCACCAAGCACAATCATTTTTAAAGTGCCACTCTTAACGTCAATAAGTGTGTTGGTTGTGGCCATGAATGGCCTTCCCAATAACAGTGTGTGCTCTTTTCCATCCTTTCTAACCTCACCAATTTCCAAAACAACGAAGTCAACATGCACTATCAACCCACCCACCTTTACTAAAATGTCCTCAATAATACCCTTTGGATATCTGATGGACCTATCGGCTAATTGCAAACATATCCTAGTGGGTTTAAGTTCACCTAATTCTAATTGTTTGAAAATTGAATAAGGCATAAGATTAATCCCACCCCAAATCAAGCATGCCAGAAGCTTCCTTACCATTTACCTAAAGCAATTTTAATAACAAAACTACCTGGATCCCGGAGCTACGGAGGCAACTGGTGCTGTAGGATGGAATTAGCCGCCTCGGAGACCACGACTTTCTCGTACTCTCCAAACCTTCTTTTCTTTGAGGCTAGCTCCTTGAAAAACTTGACGTAGGCCGGCACATTTCTGATCACGTCCAACAGAGGCAAATTAACATTCACCTTGGACATGAGTTTGTAGAACTCGTTGAATTGCCGGTCCTGCTTCTCTTTCTTCAGTCGGTGTGGAAAGGGTATCGATCGAGTATAAGGCTTTGCTACCTTATGCAATTTGACCTCGATCTCTTTCTCATTTTCCACTTCCCAAGATTTGATCTGCTTCTCTGATGTTTCTCATTCAAACTTGTGGTGAAGCAGGTATACGTATCCATACCTTGAGTAATCGTCAATGAAAGTGACAAAATACTCGTACCTTCCACGAGCTTGTGTGGACATTGGTCCACATAGGTCAGAATGGAATAGCTCCAACACTTCCTTGGCTCTATACCCCTTCGCTTTGAAAGGTCTGGTCGACATCTTTCCTTCAATATAGGATTCGCAGACTGGGAACAAAGTGACAGTTATTTCACCCAATGCTCCATTCTTAACCAATCTTTGGATCCTATTTAGATTGATGTGACCTAATCTAAGATGCCAAAGAAATGTGGTGTCATTTAGCGAAGTAAACTTCTTCTTCTTAAGGTTTGATGTAGATGCAACATAATTAAAGGTATTATGTTTAGCAGAAATAGTATAAAGCGAATTATATAATGTGCCACCACAGATAACTTCGCCATTTCTTATGATAGAAACACCACTATCAAAAATAATAGAATATCCATGTATAAATAGATTGGAAACTGAAATAAGGTTTCGCCGAAACTCCGGCACATACAAAACGTCTTTTAATACTAAAATTGTTTTATCAAAACATAAAGAAACATCTCCGACTGCAACGGCCTCGACTTTCACCGCGTTGCCCATGGAGATAGTTATCTCGCCATCAAAAAGCTCCCTTGTCCGCAGAAAACCCTGCAAGGTGTAACAAACATGATCAGTCGCAACCGTATCTACTACCCATGAATGAGTAGAACAAGTTACTAAGCATGTTTCCGTTACTAAAGCGAATGCCGTACTGAGCCTTGAGCATGTGGCACTTAGCCTTTCAATGCCCAGTCTTACCACACTTGAAGCATTTGTCCCTCTCCTTTAGCTTTTTCAAGCCTCCGGTGGCAACCATGTTCGTGCTCCCACTACTCCCACTGACTTCCTTGCCTCTACCACCTTTGGTACCCCTTTTTCTTTTTCCACTTGTCAATGGAAAATTTGGGCCCTTAAATGTGCTAGCAAGGGCATGTGCCCCTTGCGGCCATGAGATCATTTAGCAACTGACTATGTATACTCGGTCTTGCTCACGATCGCGTTCACGCAAAAATTCTCAAAAGACTTGGGCAGTGTGTTGAGGATTATATCGACCTTCGCTTCACCGTCGATACCTCCTCCCAACTGATCAAGACCATCCATGAGACGAGTCATGTGGAAGTCATGTTCATGGATCGAACTTCCCTCTTTCATCCTACACATCAAGATTTCTCTCATTGTGTGGAAGCGGACTGTCCGATCCGACTGCCCAAACTTACTCTCGATACTTGACCATATTTCAGTCACGTCTACCATCGACTGATGCTGTAGCTGCAAGCCTTTGAACATAGTTGTCATCATATAACATTTGGCCATATTATTTTACTTATGCCAAAGTCTGCTTGACTCTCGCTACTCATTCGTCGATGCATCAGTAAGGGCATCGGGTTTGGGAGTAGTGAGAACAAACATGTGTTCTTCTGCGATAAAAAATATTCCATGTTTCATTTCCACTCGATAAAATTTTGACCGGATAGAGGGTTTTGTGCGAGCATATTGATAATCGGTGTAAGAGACATGTCTAAAAAGTAATGCAAACACATAAGCATACGATCGCACATAATTCATAACAATAAAATTGTAACCTTTTAATAAAACAATATTAATTGACACCTCCAAACGCCCAAGGAATTACACATGCAAGTCACGCGTGTGGACGTTTACACATGAACCCCTCGACCAGACTAAAATATACCTTTTAGTCATTTAATGTCAATCCATGTCAACTTATCTTTATGACAAATGAAATTAATGATTGGACCTTACTAGACCACATCACTATCGCAAGAAGGGACTTCACGGGAAGTTGTACTTGAGGTGATGCCTAAGCAATGACCACAATTTTGATAGCATATAATGAATTCTTAGAATTGGCATACTCACTCGGACCATACCGCTTCCAATTCAAAATCTTTTGTCATCTCATTTTAAATCTATCTCTAGAGAACTTATGGAAATCACATATGCAAGCCATGAGTTTGGACGTTTACACATGAAACTCCCACTTCTCAATAGATTAAAATGTTTTATATAGAAATCTCAGCTAACAAACTTATGATCAACAGTGCAAGCAAGCCACGCGTGTGGACATTTAATCACAGTGCGTACCACTTTTTTTAGAGATAAAAAAGTGGAGGTCTTGACATTTTAATTTTAAAAATTAATTTGTCGGGTTGCTTGCTTAGTCTTTTGTTTCAAAAGGTTTGTCCAAGCAGATCACGTAATCCTAGAATACTTTCTATAGAACTCAACATGTAAAACATGCTCGCAAAATTCTAAAACATGCTTCAAAATTTGATAAACCTAGCATGCTTGCTATACACATCCAATTACGAAAACAAATCAAATGTTTATCGACGTAATTAAACATACATAGCATGCTTCTGCATAATTTAAACATCCACGACATGCTTTGAACGATAAAAATAAAATAAATTCGTTCATCGCAGCCCTCTCGTGGATCCTGTACGTCCCTGCCTAATTTATTACATAAATTTGCAAAGTACAGATCTTCAAAAAAATATCGAAACGGGCCTCGCATGCACGGGCATGCACCAGACTCGTCAAAACTAGATTTGGACCGAAAATTTTGAAAAAATTTGGAGCGATTGGAACGAGCCGGTCGGTAAGAAATTTGGAAACGGTCAAAACAGGTCCGCGTAATTGGGTCGGGTCAGCCCAATATGGACTGGGCCGTGCGCTAGGGCACAGCCCATGCGCACGCGCAGCACACTCCGCCGCCCTTGCCGCACCTCGTCTTGCCTGGTAGTGCCGCACGATCGCCCAGCCTACCGACTCGAGCTATCGAGACGTGCCAAGCATCATCGTGCAGCCTGGCCGAGAGACCCTGCGTGTGGTGCCGCTCGTCCCTGTCGAGAGCTACCGAGAAATGCTATCGGGAGAGCTACGCGCGACTCGCTGGTTGGGCTTACGCTCTCGCGCGATGGTACTGTTCGCAGAGGTCGCGATCGCCGCCTGTGCACCGCCGAGCACTGCCGAGCGGTCTGCACGCGCACACTGCCGATGCATGCCGAGCGTTGCTGACGTCTGTCGAGAATCTTGCACGAGCACGCTCAGTGCCGAGGCCTCCGCGAGGAAAACACGGGCCCCGCTCGCCTAGCCGCCGATGCTCACCGAGGAAGCCTGCCCTATTGCCGAGAGTTGCTGTGCGCGACTGGGCGCTGGGCCTGCCCGCGCGCTTAGCATGATTGGCACCCGCGCGCAGAGGTCACGTGCCATCTCAGGACCCACCAAGGGTTCACACACGGTCGTCCAAGCGTTCAGCGCCGAGGCGTGCCGCGGTATCCGTGCGGGAATCGCGTACCCCACACCCCCAGGCTATCGAACACTCGACGAGACCTACCGCCGAAGCCATCTACGCATGGGCTACCGAGGAAACCCACCGCCCAACTGCCCTGTTCGCCCGTAAGTCCGGCACGGTCGTGCGCTAGGTCGCACGACGTGCTTCCGGCGTGCCTCCCATCGCATCGTACGATGGGACTTCATTGTCTCATTTTTAGTGTTCTTCATCTTCATTTCTCTTTTACAGATTAGATTTACAAGAAAAAATCATAATCTAACCACATATTTTCTCGTGGTGAAAAAAGAAATCCGACAAAAAATAAAACGAGCCACGATGAACGACAGATCCACAATTAATTAAATACACACGTAATAATCAAACGTGAATTAATCCAACAGAGCAAAATTACTAAACCTCGCTCTGATACCAGTTGTAGGGAAATCTAATTTTAACCCTCTCCCGATGATCTATCTTGGATGTTTAATTCACCACATATTGATTATTTACCTAGTATGATGTTCCGACCAAATTGTTCTACTAAGTCGCTCGCAATAGTACGAGGTCCCTATAGGGTGGTAAGGTCGACCCAAGTCGAATATCTCGAGGAAGACTTAACAGGGCTTATGATGTGTTACGATAAAAACAGTAAATCTAAATCCTAAACTTGATTGGGGGGATGCTTAACTAAAATTGACAGGAAATTGAATCACGCAAACGAATGTTCCAAGCAGTCCTATAGCAATAGGAGTAATTCAAGAATGTGAGAAAGACTATGTATTAGGGTTCTTCGCCTTGTTTAATAGATTTATGCTTGCTTAAGAAATCTACCTACTCATGCAATCCTCAAACCTTAATCCAAACACTCGACTTTCGTTCCGTGGATTAAACCTAGGTTATCAAATTTCACAAATACATAAACTATTAGAGTACCCGTTTCCGGTAACCTCTAATCCTATTGATTTCTATGATGCAACGTATCTATCTCTCGATAATACATGAAACATAAATAATTAAATGGTGATCGATTACTTAACAGTAAACCCTAAGATTCAATTGGTATAATCAATCAAAACAAATAAACAATCAATCAATTTGAATCACCCAACCCTAGAAGAAGATTAGTTCATGCTCATCTCACGGATCAAACAATTGAAATCAATAGAAATCATTATTCAATAATTCAACGGAAGAAAAAGAGAATAACAATTCTTACAATCGCAATAGTCGTTGATGAATTTCTTCAATCAAAGTTCTTGAATCAATCAAATGTAATGGAATTACTTGGAAAATAAGGGAATAGATTCAGTGCGTGGAAGAGGTCTTGCGAGAATAAAACTGGCGAAATAAAAATCAGAACTAGGGTTTCAGTGAGTTTTACAACATATATATAGAGCCCGAAATTTCTTGACCAGCGCCGGACGCAGACCCAGCGCCGGACGCGTGCCATTCAAAGTTAGATGAAATATGGGTCACTCAGCGCCGGACACATAGGAAGCGCCGGATGGGCGCCGCGAAATGGGAGCCGACCGGACGATGCGGTGTCGGACGTGGCGCCCATCGAAAACTTCACCGGCACCCAACGCGACGGATGTGGGATCTCTATGGACAACTTCAACTCAGCGCCCAACGCCGGACGCATGACAGCGCCGAACGCGAGCACTTTCTGGGCAATCTTCGCTTGGGCACCCAGCGTCGGACGCAAGCCAGCGCCGGACGTGGGCGCCCATCGACCACTTCACCAACAGCGACAAAGATCCCGCACGGACGCACTCAAGCGCCGGACGCTGGCTTTCTAAGCGATCTTCACGACGCTAAGACGCACTCAAAGACCGCCACGTCGAGTCCGGCGCTTGGGTGCGTTTATATGCTCCAATTGCTTAAACGCGATCATTCCCCTACACAAAACAAAAACGAACATGATTCCACTCAAACATATTCAAAACTAAACGAATAGGAATCAAATTGTTTCAAACAAATAAAGAAAAACATAACAAAAACATGCAAAACAACTCCCCCACACTTAACTATTTGCTTGTCCTCGAGCAATTTTAGTTTCTCGAAAAGAATGGTACATATCAAATCAATGCTTCAAATAGGATCAATCACATATTCCCTTCTTTTCAATGCATCTTAAAATATAGTTCTCAATATAATGATCCTCATTTATCAATACAAACATGTGACTTATCATAGAATAACTGTGCTTCGACTCAAATATGATTTCAGACATCAATATACAACTCACATGTTCCCTTAAATGTAAGACATCCCAATGATAAAACTAAATAAGATATGTGGGACTTAAAACCGATTATATGATAATATTCGTTAGGTGAAACCTTTAAGTGATATACTCGAGTATCCTAACGTAGTTATCTATACCCATAGCATAGAGTCTCCATTCGAGAGACAACACAAGCAAGAGGGGTAGAGCCCCTTATTCGAATTTTAAGCCCACTTATTTCACAACATAACTTCCATTTTTTTTTTCTTTTTTTTCCATTTTTTTATTGGAAGAATCATACAAAATAAGGGTCCCATGTATGAAGTATATAACTACTGATCACACACATTGTCTAATCACAGCTTCCTAATCATGTCACACAGTTCAAATCGACACCTAAGTTTCATCACACTCAAAACCATATATACCAAGACGAAATGAAATTCAGATCAAAACATAATTAATTCAACTTAAAGCACAATTCTTCACGCACCATTTCTTTCAAGAATATAAAATCATCTCTTATCCAAACAAAAAGCTAAGGATAAAACAAAAACGACAAGACGCAAACAAAACGGAAAACGACACCCCCCACACTTTAAAACAGCAAGATCCTCATTGCAGATAAATATAAGAGTATAGTAGAGGTGACTTCCCTGAAAGCGACGAAACGGAACGATGGGGTATCAAATCCGAAACAAAACCTACAAAACACCAAAACAAGACAAACAAAGAAACTAAAAGCAAAACGAAACAAACGAAAAATAGAAAAACACATACACTCCAATAGTGAAGAATCACTATTGGTCAGACTGCGGTGGTGGAGGTGGAGCGTCATGAAATGTAGTCCACGCGTTCCACTGAGCCTCAAGAGCAGCCATGCGCTGATTCTACTCAATCATCTGCTGATTATACTCATTCCAGCGCTGGTTCTGCTCATGCCATAATCTGTTCTGTTCGTCAAGACGTTGATTTTGCTGATCAAAACGAGAGTAGATATCTTGACGAAACTCGGTCAAGTGGCCAGCTAATTCACTTCTGAACTGGCCCAACTCTTCACGTATAAAATTAAACCCTTACGCCGATGCACCTTGCTGAAAAGGGAACTGTGGATGACTGGGATCGGCGTTGCTCTGAACTGGCTCAGTATCCTCTCTTGCCTCGTCACCCTCATCTTCGGATGCAATGGTGGTGTCAAAAATGGCTATATCACACGAAGGTGCATGAGATGGTCCTGCACCTGCTGCTTGAGCTTTTGCGAGCTGCGCATGCATATACCTCTTCATGCAGTTCCTCAACTCATGAGGTACAAGAGTTGTCTCGTTATATGCAAAATGAGCGCCTCGGAGCTCACTAAGATCAATCGTCTTAGGTCTTATCAGATCTTGCCCTGTAATATGTCCTTCTTCATTATTAATAATCCCTAAATGCACTGACAGACCAGTAGGGATTTGACACAAGGTTGGCCGACATTTCTTACGTCGTTGAACAAGCTGTAAATGTTCCCATATGAAAAATGTTGGCGAAACCATTGTCTTATTGACTGCGCAAGTGAGCAAGAAGACCTCAGCAGTGTTGACCTTATTAGCCTGCTCATTCCCGAAGACATTAAAAGCGATAAACTTATGCACCATCGCCAATGCTGGATCCTTAATAAATCCACTCGGCATTCCTACAGATGATCAGTTGTTAAACCCTGATAATTACTGCCAAGCCTCTCTTACATTGAATGATTGATGTACACCACGTGCACCAGAAGTCGAAAATCCAAACACACCCTTCATAACACCAGGTGTGACAGCATACTCTTGCCCCAACAGACGATAGGTCATAGTGTCAGATTCATCGTCAAAACTCATTGTACAATAGAATTCAACCAATAATAGAGAATAACCAGGCAATTCCATCATAGCATATTGAAGCAGGCCTAAGTTCTTTAAATATTTTTTAATTCTATCCTCAAGACCCAAGCTTTGCATCAATTGCCAATTAAATAAACGTGGAGGAGTTATATCTTGATGGATAAAACGACGATGAAGAGTACCTTCCACAGGATTATAGATGGGAAAAGCGGCTGAGTACATAATGTTGATGTCTTCTACGGGTTCCTCCATACGAACGTCATCATCTCGTGGATGACGGGAGCTAGATCCGCCAACTTGCTTCATGCGGACCATATTGATCTTTGTGTGAGTGGAACGCCGGAAGGCTCAGTGAGCGTCAAACTAGATAGCGCGAGCGCTGAGGAGTGCGGAGGAAACGGGCGCTTGGCGATAACGCCGAACGGAAAGAAAGCCAGAGCTGGGGGCGCGCGGAGATGGGGTAAGCACCGGCTGTGGTGTAGCACCGGACTTGAGAGAAGTGAGCTAATGGCGCGCGGCGCTAAGGAGGTATCGTCGGACGGAGGGCGCACGGCACTGAGGTGAAAACACCGGACGGAAGGAAAAAATGAGCGTTGGGCAGGAAGCGTCGGGCGGATGGCGCATGGCGCTGAGGTGGTAGCGCCGGACGGAAGGAATTTGCAAGGCGCGGGGGCACGGATCTGGCAGATAGCGCCGGACGGGGTCAAATCACCGGACGGAGGGCGCGCGACGCTGCGGTGGTAGCGCTGGACGGAAGGCGCGTTGGACGGAGAAACGTGATGCTAGACGCGGTACGCGACACTGGCGTAGCGCTGGACGGAGGAGGTGGAACGCGGCGATGGACGCGACTTGGAGAGCACTGAGCGCCGGACGGAGGAGATGGAAATGGCAGACGGAGAGAATGGAAGCGTGAGTTCTATGAGAGAAGGAGCTGCGCGAGAGAAAACAAAAACTAGGGTTAGGTTTACGCAAACCCTTTAAATAATAAAAAGATTTTTTTTATTTTTTTTTCAATAGAAAGAAAATGGACCCAGCGCCGGTTTCGTGGCGTCCGGCGCTGGGTTACCTTCACAGCCCATTTGCGTTTCGCACCCAGCGTCGGTTTCACCTCATCCGGCGCTGGGTGAACTCTCTGTATTCACGCGATTACTTTTCAATGGTACCCCAGCGCCGGTTTCGGTGCGTCCGGCGCCTAGGGTACTCCTCTGGACATAATTTTGAGAAAGCGCAGCGCAAAATTTGTTTGGTGACCTGCTTCTGCTGCAAAATTTGTTTCACACCTCGATTTTTGTTCTCCATAGACCCAAGACTCCTAAATATATAACTCCAAATCCTACACCACACAAAACAAAAACCAAGATAAAAACACAAACAAAAATATAAAAATCAAAAGAAAACAGGAACAAAACATAAAAGAACGTGGGTTGCCTCCCACGAAGCGCTAGTTTTAACGTCGTCAGCTCGACCATTGCTTCCTCATTTTGTAGAATTTTGTCGGGTGAGAAGCTTCGATCCGACTCTCATTATCCAACGCGCCTCTGCTAGGCTGTAATACCCCGAATTTCTGGGTTTAAAAATTTCGAAAGTAAAGAAGGAATAGTGCGATAGAAACGAAAATGAAAGTGAACGTCGGTAATTGTCGATTTTGAGTAAATCGAAATTTTTCTCAAAAATTCGAATGAAATTAATTTTAATAGTAAATAAATATGTTTTTAAGTATGTGTGGGATATTATTTACACTAAGAAAGAAAAAGAAATATTTTCTCTATTTTCTTAGTGATTTTCGAAAAATAGGAATTAAGAGATTAATTTGTGAATTAATATGTGATCACTTGATTTTATGTGATGAGTTGTCATGTTTATCTTATGGTATATGATAAGATAATTATCTTGTATAAATCAAGCATGATTTTCGAAATTTATGAGGTGGATGTGATGAGGATTGGAAAATGACATTTTAGGATAATTATGCTATGATATTTTTATAAAAAGATAAGATAAGGTCATGATTAATTGAGAGATAATGTTTATCTCTTAGAAATATGTAGAAATGTGATAAATATCATAGGAGATAATATTTTGATATTAGCTTGCATGATTTTCGAAACTAGTGTATCGTTTTATGTGATTTTCGAAAATCACCAATTTTTATGTGATAATTGCATCAAATAATTTATTTAATTATATACTTGATAAATATCATGATTTCTAGATCAATCTTATCTCCTAGAAATTATAAAAATTTTGAAATTAATAAAATAGGGTAAGAATGGAATTTTATAAAATTTAATTCCTAGAAACCCTAATTTTCGAAAAATTGGGGAAATTGCTTAGAATTGTTTCAAAAATTTATTTTATGATATAAGATCAATATGTAATTCTTCATGAAACTAATATTAGTTATGAAGAGAATAAAGATTTAATACTTTATCCTTAATTTCGAATTATTTGCCGATAACTTTACTTTAATACATAGAATTGATCTTAATTAATTTTCCTATGATTTATTTTATCATCTAAGATCTATATTGTGTCACATAGCTATTAATTGGAAGAAAATAAAATATGTAGCATATATTATATATAGGGGCCGAAAATTTGGACTATTAAGTGTGAAAAGGATATAAATATCATACTTTAATTAA
This sequence comes from Salvia rosmarinus, assembly GCA_036937905.1. Lineage (NCBI taxonomy): Eukaryota > Viridiplantae > Streptophyta > Magnoliopsida > Lamiales > Lamiaceae > Salvia > Salvia rosmarinus. The sequence continues at coordinate 38,551,071 of CM072814.1, forward strand.
TGAGGGGTTATAATTATAAAGATAAGATATTATTAGGTGTAAAGTAGAGATGGTTATCAAATTAAACAAGTAACCTATGGTTTTGTCCTTTAATAGCCGAAATTATGGACTTAGAATAAGGTTGGAAACATTTTTAAAACTCTTTGATAATGACACCTTATCCTAAGTTGAAAATTTTGACTTTTCAAATATGATATTATTATAAGATAATATTAAAGTATATGATATAGAAAAAAATAAAAATCTATCCTAAGGAAAGAAGGGTGGTCGAAACACACACACACACCACATAAAGTGATAATTCATTTATTCTATGATAATTATAAGAAATATAAATTAAATGATAAAATAACATAATAAACTATAGGATAAAATAAAATAATTATCTCATAAGAATAGGAAGTGGCCGAAAATCACTACAAGATAAAGTATGAGTTGTAATTTTGATTTTTACACCTAGACATGTGATAATTTTAAGAAGATAAGATATGATAATTAAAGTATAGGATAAGATCAAAAATGACTCATGTATAACTCATATGGTTCGAAAATTAAGAAGATAAAAAGGAGTTGTAAATTTTTGACTTTATATTAAGATATTTTATAAAGTAATGATTAAATACACTTTATAAACTCTATAAATAGGAGACCACCCCCATACCACACCATATGACCGAAAATAGTAAGGAAATAGAGAGAAAAAAAATAGAGAGTGTTCTCCGAAGTTCTCTTCGATCCTAGGAAGAAAAACGTCGCCGACGTCGATCGAAATCGACTAGAAGGTTAGAAACCTTACTACTCTTATTATGTTATGCAAAAAATATTAAGAATTCATAAATGATATGTTTTGTTACATGCTTTCAAAAATTATGTGACGTACGTAAAAAAATATGTTATATGTTTGCGTTATTAATTAAATATGCTTATACGATGTTTATAAGCATGTATTATGATTTTAATACAAAGTTAAGCATGTAATAAAAACATTATGTCATGACCGAAAATAAGCATAGGTTATATGTTGATGTATATGAATTTTAATTGTTTTTTGAACATGAAATAATGATAGTTATTCATGTTTAAAATTGTATGATTTTATGTGGAAATTTTTTGGAAAAATATGGAATATTATGAGATAATAATTTCAAATATAGCTAAAGCATGAAATATTGATGTATAAGTTGAATATGGTGAATATTATGTCATATTATTAATATATGATGATAATAACATATTATGTGAATTAATTAAGATTTTCGAAAAAAAATATATATATTATTGAAATTTTTGAAAATTGAAAAGTGAAAGATTATGATGTCTTATGATATGTGATATGTGGATCATACGATATGATACGTGGAAAAGTTGAGACGTAGGAAAAATATGTCTGTGAATACGTAGAATTTGAGTATATACGTAAGATACGAAGTAAGGTCAGTATGTGATGAAGATAGTTATAAAATTAAGATTCGTACGTTACGCCGAATGATTTGAACTAAGGAAAGAATGAAAGGATAGTACGTACGTTGGTTCGGATCGATGATTCTTGCGAAGCATGATGATATGCTAAAATCTCGTTTCTTACGTTGATAAGGTTTGACTCAAAGGAGAAAGGAAACGGAAAAAGTAAAACCCTAAGTGACATAAGAACTTTAAGTTCTCGAGGTGGGCTTTCTTATCAAAACCATTTACGAGCTTTCTTGGAAAATCATTTACTGTTATTACTTTACTATTTTTCTACAAATGGTGAGATACGATATTGTCTGCCAAAAATGTTTTATGTTTTGTATATGTCCATTCGGGTTGCCTGGGGCAACAGGAAGTTACTAATTCGGATCCTATGCTAGAGGAGTAAGGGAGAAATCCTAGCTAGGGTTGTGTACACGTGTTGGGCCTCTGAACCGTTGGGCGGTCATGCTCTGAACCGCTGGGCGGTTAGTTGCGTCCGGGTGAGGGGAGGCCTCCCTCCCGGTGCGTTTATCCATAGCCGACTTGGAATATACGTTGTGTGATATGAAAATGACTGGCCAGTCAACTTTGAGAAATGATGAAAATGTATTTTAGTAAGAACAAGGTCTTTCAATAAAACCTCAGGTCTTCGTGGTGAGGGCAGTATAATATTTCGTAAAATAAAATGTTTTCGGCATGTGTCCACTGAGTGCATCTTTGTACTCAGCCCTGCATATTTGGTTTTAAATATGCAGGTTGAGCTGGTGATGGAACAGAGCGGGAGTTGAGCGGAATCTTTGCCAAGTAGTATGAAGTATTTTTGGTTCGCCTTGAGAATGCATCTCCATATGCATGTCTCACACGTTTTATTCCGCTGCCAAACTCTTGAACTCTGTTATAGTTTGTTACTATGTTACGTTTTTTTGATATTCCTGTTGAAAGCTTCGTAAGAGTTGCTGTTTTGTCCGAACTTTCGTATCAACTCTTTATATAAGTCATTTTGTTGCATCCTTGATCTCGATCATACTTGAAAATTCATATTTCTTCACATATGAGATGAGTTGAAAACCTTATTCTATTAATATTTTTTTAATCCAAACCCCAAGTCACGGTCCGGTAAGGATAAGCCAAACCGGGCTGTGACATAGGCGGTAACCATACTCCGGTGAGTAAGGTGGTGGCTCATTCAACTTATCCTTGAATTGTACTTCACCCCGATCTTTCTTACACCTAGCTTGGAGTTTGGGGTCAGTCTTCTCACTGCCGATTTCTTTATGACCTGCTTTATTGTCAACTTCTTCCTTAGACATCTGTACCTGCAAGACCTTATTCTCGTCCGAAGTATCAAGTGCAATGATAGAAAAACATGATGCAGTAGTAGAAACAGTAGAACTATCACTCGTACTACTAGCACGGAATGTTTTCGTCATTCCCAAAACAGTCAAGCTTATCAATCCTTTAGTAAAATCAATTAAGGTATTTTTTTAGCCATAAATGGCCTACCTAACAACAACGAATGTCCACTCTCATGTTTTCTAGTCTCTTCTCCCATATCGATGACAACAAAATCAACTGAGATTAAAGGTTACCCATTCTTATTAAAACATCTTTGATCACACCCTTCGGGTACCGAATAGTTCCCTCAGCTAATTCTAATCGCATGCTGGTTTGTTTTAACTCCCCAAGTTTTAATGAGTTGAACAGAGAAAAAGATATTAAGTTAATCCCGGCACCCAAATCAAGCATCCCCGATGCAGATTTTCCATCACCAAAATCAACATTAAGAGTAAAGCTACCTGGATCGCATTGCCTTGGTTTGGGTTGGTACGGAATGGGCTTCTTCTTCTTCTCAACTACCACTTTCTTCATATCCCCCGTTTCCTGCCCTTCGACTATCAGACGGCTCGGAAATTGAACTGGTGGCTCGTAAACTCTGTGAGGCTTTTCTTCTTCCACACTGGTCTCTTCATCAACCTCGCACTTTTCATTTTCACTTCCATAAGCAGTAATAGCCTTGGCATGCTCCGATTGACTAGGAAACTTCCCCTTTTGGTCTTTTCTCACTAGCTGTTCAACAGTCCCAGCCATCTGTCCCACTTGAGTTTCAACCTTTTCAAAGATGACTCCAAAGACTCAAATCTCAAGTTACTTGCTTGGATAAACGTATTTAGAGAATCCTCAAGCGATGGTTTATTAGGAGCATCAATTTGTTGCTAAGTTTGTTGAGGTTGCTGTCTAAACTAGGTACCCTGACTTGATCCCCCTTGATTTTGACTCCAAGAGAAGTTAGGATGATCTCTCCAACCAGGGTTGTAAGAATTTGAGAAGGGGTCATATCTGGGCCTCGACGGATAGCCTTGCTGATTGCCTCTTTGGTACCCTTGTTGGAACCCTTGCATAGCATTAACTTGCACTTCTTCATATGCCATCTCATTGGTTCTTTGGCACATGTTGGCTCCATGCCCCGCTTCTCCACAAATACCACAAGTTTCCATCGACATCGCTTGTTGCTGTTGGAATTGAGGTGATGTCTGAGGCTCGGTTGTTCTCAATAGCTGAACTTGGCGAGTGAGATCCGCCAGTTGCTGTGTCATTTCATAGTTGGGTGTCACCTCTTTTGTTGTAGCAGGTCTTCGTCCTGCACTTCTCCTTTGCGAGTTTGTAGCTAGCGTCTCCAAAATCTCGCTGACATCATCGGCAGTATAGTTTCCAATGTCTCCGCCAGCCGCATTATCTATCATGTATTGAAAATCCATCGTCAATCCATCATAGAAAAACTGATTGAGGAGTTCAGCTGGATAATGGTGTTGCGGGCACTGCTGCTGTAACGACTTGAAACGATCCCATGCCTCATGCAGAGGTTCTCCAGCCATCTGCTTGAAGGTGGCTATCTGAGCCCTCAGCTCTTGTGTTTTCTGGTTCGAGTAGTATTTTCCCATGAACTTATCATAAACGGCTTGCCAACTCGTCAGTGAACCAGGCTGTAGAGACATCAACCATGTCTTGGCTCTATCATTCAAGGTGTAAGGAAAACACCTCATTCTCAACGTATCTTCTGTGAGCCCGTTCAACGGAAAAGTGTGAACCACTGCATAGAACTCCCGGATGAAGTTCAAAGCATCCTCACTTGGCATCCCATAGAAAGAGGGTAGAAGGTTGAAGTGGATGGGCTTCAACTCGTAGTTTTGGGCCGGATCCCCGAGGACTATGCATGACGTTGTCACCCCAATGACGGGTCGAGCAAAGTCACGCATCCGCGGGTTTCCTTCATCGTTGACTCCTCCATTTGCTGCCATTTCTTCTGGCACAACTTCCTCACTTGGAGATCTACTCTCCAAATTCTCATGCTCAAGCTGTCACGAACTCGTCTCACTTTCGAGACGAGCTTTCTTCTTCCGAGTTCGAAAGATTAAAATCTCTCACCCTGTGAATGTTATCGAATACTGGTGCCAACTTCCTTTTAAGACTTCGACGACCTAGCATACACAAACACAAGACAAGAAAACGGATTACGCGCACCTATGGGAAGAAAATAACCAAACAAAAATAAAATAAAGAAAAATAGAAGATAAGGAGGGGAAAATAACACAATAAAAAATGCCTAAAGCCTTCCCCGGCAACGACGCCAAAATTTATTCCGACCAAATTGTTCTACTAAGTCGCTCGCAATAGTACGAGGTCCCTATAGGGTGGTAAGGTCGACCCAAGTCGAATCTCTCGAGGAAGACTTAACAGGGCTTATGATGTGTTACGATAAAAACAGTATATCTAAATCCTAAACTTGATTAGGGGGATGCTTAACTAAAATTGACAGGAAATTGAATCACGCAAACAAATCAAACGAATGTTCCAAGCAGTCCAATAGCAATAGGAGTAATTCAAGAATGTGAGAAAGACTAGGGTATTAGGGTTCTTCGCCTTGATTAATAGATTGATGCGTGCTTAAGAAATCTCTACTCATGCAATCCTCAAACCTTAATCCAAACACTTGACTTTCGTTCCGTGGATTAAACCTAGGTTATCAAATTTCACAAATACATAAACTATTAGAGTACACGATAATACACGAAACATAAATAATTAAATGGTGATCAATCACTTAACAGTAAACCCTAAGATTCAATTGGTATACTCAATCAAAACAAATAAACAATCAATCAATTTGAATCACCCAACCCTAGAAGAAGATTAGTTCATGCTCATCTCACGGATCAAACAATTGAAATCAATAGAAATCATTCTTCAATAATTCAACGGAAGAAAAAGAGAATAACAATTCTTACAATCGCAATAGTCATTGATGAATTTCTTCAATAGAAGTTCTTGAATCAATCAAATGTAAAGGAATTACTTGGAAAATAAGGGAAGAAATTCAGTGCGTGAAAGAGCTCTTGCGAGAATAAAACTGATGAAATAAAAATCAGAACTAGGGTTTCAGCGCGTTTTACAACATATATATAGAGCCCAAAATTTCTCGCCCAGCACCGGATGCGTGCCGTTCAAAGTTAGATGAAATACGGGTCACTCAGCGCCGGACGCATAGGCAGCGCCGGACGCGGGCGCTCGTGAACGAGAGCCGACCGGACGCATGCCAGCACCGGACACGGCGCCCACTGGATAACTTCAGCTCGGCACCCAACGCCGGACGCACGACAGCGCCGGACGCGGGCACTTTCTGGGCAATCTTCGCTTGGGCACCCAGCGTCGGACGCACTCAAGCGCCGGACGTGGGCTTTCTCTGGGCAGTCTTCACGATGCGAGACGCACCAAAGACCGCTACATCGAATCCGGCGGCAGGTGCGTTTATATGCTCCAATTGCTTAAACGCGATCATTCCCCTACACAAAACGAAATGAACATGATTCCACTCAAGCATATTCAAAACTAAATGAATAGGAATCAAATTGTTTCAAACAAATAAAGAAAAACTTAACAAAAATATGCAAAACACATGCATCTATGTAATTAATTGCAACACATAGGTGTTTTCTCGTGTTCACCTGCGAATTTGTTTGACAAGGAATTGGATCAAGACTCGTGCTTTCATCTTCTGGACAGTATCCCGTTTTCCAAAACTCCAATGCCGAGTGAGAGTAATCTATAGAGAGTACTGCAGAAATTCGCCTCTTCCTCACAATTGGAATTTTTAGAATCACAATATAATTTCTTGTAATTTTCGAAAATCACACTAGCATTAGGATAACCTGATTTCCTCTGACCTTATATTTATAATGCAACCCTAGATCCTATTAGGATATGATCTCTGCATATCTAATAAATATAATAATATCTTTTCAGATAGAGAGGATCAGAATAGAGTCCCAGAGAGACTCTCATGAGGTGGACGATTTTCTTGTAGTTACCAAGCCTTGATGGGCCAGCCTAGGGATCAAATGCAAGGAATAAAGATGGGCCTCAAATAAATTAATTATCTTATGTGCAGCCCAGAACATAAATTAATTCATAAATATTTATTCTTGCCACTAGAGAATAAATGCTGACTTACCCTTTTATTTCCGAAGTTGAGTTGGTCTTGCACTTAGACTTCACGAACCCCATATTTAAGATATCGCACGTCCATTAATTATTTATAGCATTCTGACTGCTTAAAATAATTAATCTCTTTAATTCCTTAAGTAGTACCACTTAACCTTATTATTATATATGAGATAACTCAACGTGCAGTGTTTAGTAAAATAAACCTTTTGAGCTCCTTAAGGGGACGTCATCATCCTAAACGGATACGGTGACTCGATACAGGTAACTAGCATGACATACAAGTACTGCCATGTAATGCCCCAGATTTTCATAACTCTGATTAAGCGCTAAGTACGTAATTAATTAGGAATTAATTACGTGAGTGACTAGGGACAATGCATCCTCAGATAAGATTTTATAAAGTTTTAACTTAAAGATTTATTTTAGAGTTCTAAAGTTGATCGATTTAACAATAAATTTTTATTTATTGTTTAGTTCAAAGTTTAGTTTTGAAAGAGTGATTTATAAGGATTTCAACTCACTAGTAATTTCTATATTCCAAATTGAATTATCTTGATTTAATAAATTAATAAGGATGGATTATATCCTTATAATCTTTCGAATATGTGTATATGTTCGATTGAAGACTTAACGTCTCTAATAAATTGGGCCTAGCATTAAAATGTTTTAATGAGCCCAAATGTTGATTAAGCTTATTAAGGAAGCTAAGAATTTTCTAGAACCTTATAGCTTATTAAAGAATCCATTTAAATAGCTTATGTTAGAAGATTAAAATAGTAAGATAAATAATATATATATATATATATATATATATATATTTGCAAACTTAGCCTCCAAGGCATGAATAGTATCCTCTTATCACATATATATATTAGCTTCCAAAAGGATTCCATTTTTCTCCCATTTTGCTCTCAATTTCGGAAATCACACACACACACATACACGAAATTTCTCTCTTCCAAATCAAGATCCGGACTTCCAAACCTCTTCGAATCGGTAGATCGACGTCTTAAGAAGGTAAACTACTAACTTATTTCAAGTTTTGAAGAAAAATCAAGATGAAAACCCACCCCCAAACCCCTACATGTTTCGGCCATTTGGCCATGTTCTTTACGGGTTTTGTTCTTCGATTTCTTAGTTGATATATACATAGATCTACCTATATTGAGTGATTATATGTTGAGAAAACAAAATAAAATCCCCTCTTTAAACTCCATATGTTTCGGCCATGATGGCCTTGTTCCAAAGAATTTTCGTTCTTCGATTTTTAGTTCATATATGCTTAGATCTATCCTTTTAGAAGTGATTTATGTTCGATCTATGCTTTGATTTGTTATTTTCAAGAAAAACCCAAACTTTAGTCAAGAACCCTAATTCTTACTTTGAAGAATAGTTGTTGATTTCTTAAAATTGAGCTTGTATTTATGTAATTAAAGGTATTTGAGCATGATTAGAGTCGATTGTTGAAATAAAAATCGAAACCCCTAATTTTCTAGTGAGGACCGAAAACTATGGGCTTGATTTTAAGATGATTTAGCTTTGATTTGTTTAGAATAAGTTAGTATATATGTGATTATATATATATGCTTGTGTTTGGTAAAAGAAATTGGAATTAAATCCAACTTATGTGAAAAACCCTAATTTAGAATGCTTATGGAATATCAAGAACTATTTATTTTGATTTTATTTGATTAGTTTGATTTCAAAAGTATGATCTAGTATATGAAATTAGCTTATTTTGATTTATTGAGATTTTTCTATGCTTATACGAAAAAGTTAGATTTCGTTAGTTTGCGAAATTACAAAGGACGTTGGGATATTAACTTGATATATGAAATTTGATTTCAAAACATAGATTCTTTTGATTATATAGCTTGATCAAGACTTACTTGATCAAAGTTTCCAAAGGAAAAGATTTGAAAGTTAAAGATTTTATTATAAGCGATATGATATCCCTTATATATATAAGGAATTGAAAAGATTAATGTTCTTATAAAATACTTTCTCAATATATTGAATAGTTTAGTTTTGGATGCATTGACCTAGCAGAGCTTAGCTTAACCATAGAGTATCGAGAGAGTTAGTAGAGGCTCAAGAGTTAGAAACTCTTAGTTCCTCTTTCTCGTATTTATTCCTCTTATCTCTTTTTAAGGAACAAGTAGAAGCGAGATAGAGATCAAGAAAGGAAAGACAGAAAGTCTCGAGTAAGCCAGATTCCAGGTGGGCTTTCTAAACTAAAATATATGTGCACAAGTTTATGATGATGAGCATGTGTCTCTTTTATAAAGTTAATTGACTTGCCTGTTTTGAGCATATTGCATATTGCCTATCTACGAGAGAATGACGATATCGGCCCTATGCTAGACGAGTTGCTAGTAAGGGTATGTGTACACAGGCGGCCTTTGGCCAAGGTGTTTGAGAAGGAGGCCTACTTCTCAACACAAGAGTGTGTAGATATGGTGTTTATTGATGATTGTCTGCAGACATGTTATGATTAGAATTGTTAGCACGTGCATTGATCATGAAGTAAGTGATTTCTTAAAGCATGATTCATAGGACATTTCTTAAAACCCCTATGAATCTAAGAAGTGGCAAGTCGATTATATAGCTCTAAGAGCATGTTTCAATTGTTTTTGGCAATTGCCCACTGAGTGCATCAAGTACTCATGCCCTGCATGTATTTCTAAATATGCAGGTTATGTAAGAGATGACGGCGGAGACTGAATGCTGAGCGAAGACCTATTTTGTCATGCCATATGTTTTGCCCCGGGTTTATGTCTTCATACATAAACTCAGCTACTCTTTTGCTGACAACTCACTTACAGTTTGTAAATTATTGCATGATTCGAGTCTGAATAGGTTAGACATTTGATAAATAAGTAAGTTCTTGAGTCGAAAGTTTTTGCATCAACTTGCTAAGTAGTGAATTATAAATCTTCGACTTTTGACCATTATTAAATCACAAGTTCAAAGACTCGTCTTTCTCTGGAATGGTAAATGTCTACTTCTGAGAGTCTTTAAAGTTGATCAACATGTTAAATAGTGATTGATTAATATAAACTTTGATCCTTGGTTTAATCATAGGTCTAATGACTCTTCTTTTGTTAAAATGATGACTGTTTATATCTGTGAGTCTCTTGATATAGTTAGTCATTTCTTTTCCTTCCGCCCGTCGCACTCCGATTAGTCGGTTAATACAAGATTAGATAGGTCGGGGTGTGACATGCCACCACCCAAGATGCGGAGAATATTGTGTTATCTCATGTAACCCTCACCCATGACAAGTCAAAGTGATGGTGTGTCACGACCCAACTACTTAATCATGTAATTAGGCCGTGACTTGGGTTAAGAAGGAAATTCTAATAATTAATAACGTCAACAATGATCAAAATATCTCAAGAGACAAATGGGTAACAACTTTTATCAAGAAAAATTCAAATGTTTATAGACTAAAGAGGTAAAATGGAATTGGACATAGGATGATTTTAGGTCCTCAAACCACAATGAAGAATCGAACACGAAGGACAACGGCTGAGGACAAATAATCACAACGGGATAACCAATATTAATAATGTACATTTTCGAGCATACTTTGACAACTTTCAACGAATAATTTCAACTTCTTAAAACATGGTTTAACAATGATCCAATAGCATAATATTGAATCCAACGAAAAAAATTCTGAGCATTCGAGTAAATCCTTATTCACAGAGCATTAAACATGATCACTTCGTCATAGCAGAACATATAAGCAAGTAAAGGCCAAAGTTTGGCAACGAGAAGTGTGGCTGAGAATTATGTGTGAAGACATAACACTCTGGACAACAAAACATGTTAACATCAAATGAACAACATTGACAGTTAAACATATTATCATGAATCAAATCATATAGAGAAGCTCCTTTGCGCAGTATTCGATTCCAGCATCCTCTCGAGCTCAACCTGCATATTTAGAAATATATGCAGGGCGTGAGTACTAAAATGCACTCAGTGGGTGTATGCCAAAACATAAAAATTGCCCTTAGGGCTATATACTTGACTTGCCATAACATATGCTTTCACAAATACAAACTTACTTGCTTTTATTCTCATAATATCATAACATATGCATATGCATGTTTCATATCTGCATGCAACTTTCTCTTCTCCTTCCCATATCCACGGATCCTTTATGCGTGTTGAGAAGTAGGCCTCCTTCTCAAGCACATTAACATCACATACTCGAGTTGGTCCCGAAGGTTACCAACTACGATCGTACCCGATGTCGGTCATTTCTTTCTTTCTTTCTTTCTCGTGGATAGGTAGTGCATTATGCTTATGCTTATGTTCAAAACTTTAGCAAGTCAATCAACTTTGAAACTTTGCAAATAAATGCATTTCATATCATTTCATTTTCTATGCAAAAGCATATCATATCATTTGAAAGTATATAAAAGCATAAGCATATCATTATAGAAAATATTTATACCCACCTGACGACAATCACTCGGGACTGTACCTTTCATCTTCCACTTCTTTCTTTTTCCCATTTGGTCCATCAATCTACATAAAACGGTATACAAGCCTATCAAGAACCAAACAAGAACATAACTCATCTTAGTCGTCGACACGACCATATCTTCTCGATATCAAGACGCATGGTCTATCAACACTTGGGTCATTGCATCTTCTAACATCTTACACAAACAAATTCTAACGAAATTTCGGCAGAGTAACGTTTATAAAATGCATCGCCATTTCAACACCAACTCAACCAAACTTCACCAATTCATCACCATAAGACTAAATGAGCATAGAAAACTCAACAACAAGCTTCAACTATGCATATCTTAGCCAAAAACCTAACAGCTCCTTAAGACATAACTTTATGTCCAACGTCGAACGTCACATGAGACGTCATCCAACACCAACAGCCTCTATACATGCTCAACTATCATCAAAGATTATCAATTAATCAACACAATACAAAGATCAAAGCTTTAGCATTAAAAACCCATTTTCGCCGACAAACTAAAATTTTGTAACTTTTGAATACGTCGGCCGAAAAATCCGAATAAATCATTTTAAGCTTTATTCATATCATAGAATTCAAATATGAAGTCAAACTGATCAAATAAAATCAAAAATCCAACATTATAATAGCTAGGGTTTTCGGCCATTTTGGGAGTTTCAATATAGTTTCGATTTCAAATGTTTTTCTTGCTCCAAACATGTTTATATCAATCCAATAACACATATATAAAGGAAATTCAATCATAACATTAAATATCCAAGATCAAAGCACCTCATATTTTCGAAAATTTCACAAATTTCCAAACAATAAACATATGCTTCACAAATTCAACGTTAAACAATACGTAGACGACGAATCTATCATAATATCATGAAATAATCAAACAAAACATAATCCTTCATAGTTTCTCCAAATGACCGAAAATTTGAACTATGCATAGGTTCATGATTTTAAATTTTTCAAACCGTAGATGTGTTCATGATTATACCTCGTTTGAAGACGGATCGAAAATTCAACGGTTGGATCTTTATATAAAATTTTGCCTCAAGAATTTCAAAAATTGTGTGTATGCAAGTGTGTGTTTTGGATGAAAAATGGGGAAGAATTGAGGATTGAATAGTGTTATTTCATATTTCTATGTATATACTTATGTAATAATTCATTTTATTTTTTATTTTCTTAAATAAGGTGATTATTCACCCTTTTTCTAGAAACCTTTTTCTTTTCTTTTCTTTTTCTCATTTTCTTTAATAAATAATAATCACTTTCTTTTTGGAAATTAAATATAAATATTTTAAAATAATGCATAACATTTTTATAGCAAGAAATCAAAACTAATTATCTGATAAAACAATCTCTACTTGAATCTCTGCTTTTGAACTCAATAATATATCATAAACATCAAAATATAATTATACAAATATATTCTTGACTCCGAAAATCATTTTAAATATTCTGCTATTAATTCAAGCTTAATCGGCAAACGCCGACGTCACAAAAGCCTAGTTTTGAAATTCCTAATTTTCTGAAATCAAGACTTTATTGAGCATGTATCTATCATCTCAAGACCCTTGGAATCTAGGTCTTCTTATTCTAAATAAGATCTAAGAATCTTATCTCGGTTTCTATCTCAAATCTGCCTCAATTCTATCTTCTCAACTCGAAGCTTAACGTAAAAGCTTCTAACTTAAACAACTCTTCTTAAGGATGCAATGTCCTTCTTATAAACTCTTAATCAGAAGCTAATCTCTGCGACAAAAAATGTGGGGTATTACATGGTGAGTAACTCATACTCACCTAATACCTTATCTTGATTTAGAACAACGTAAAGTCACCGAGATCTAGGTTCTTCACGACGATCAGATAGAAGAACTTATCTCACTGTGATCCATCAATACGTCAGAGACGTACCAGTATAGACAAGCAACCAAGTCAAGTCACTTCTTATCTATACCGCAGACTATACCGACAACTCGTCCTAAAGTTGTCTTAGTTGTGATCCTTTCTATATCTCATTAAGCTTGACCAATCATATAGACTTCTGTGATCTTCTACACACTGTATGATCTAACGTATATACGAGATAAATGGACATACATATGCAAAATTCAGATAGGAGATTGTAATAGTGGTAACAGGAATCATTGTATACACGCTCAACCAAGGAATCATTGTATACAAGCTCAACCAAAACTGCTTCCAATATACAAATCCAACAGAGACACATTATGGATCGAACTTCATTCTTCCATCCTGCACGCCAAGATTTCTCACATAGTGGAAGCGGACTTGCCGATATGAATGCCCAAACTTACTCTCGAGACTTGACCATATTTCAGTCGTGTCTACCATCGACTGATGCTACAGCTGTAAGCCTTTGGACATAGTAGTCATCATATAGCACTTGGCCATATTATTTGACTTAAGCCAAAGTCTGCTTGACTCTCGCTGCTCATTCTTCGATGTGTCAGTAAGGGCATCTGGTTTGGGAGTAGTGAGAACAAACATGTGTTCTTATGTGATAAGAACATATTCCATGTTTCGTTTCCACTCGATAAAATTTGGACCGGATAGTGGATTTTGTGCGAGCATATTAATAATCGGTGTAAGAGACATATCTGAAAAGTAATGTAAACACATAAACATACGATCGCACATAATTCGTAATAATAATATTGTAACTTTTTGATTAAACAATATTAATTGAAACCTCCAATCACCCAAGGAATCCCACATGCAAGCCACGCGTGTGGACGTTTACACATGAACCCCTCGACCAGACTAAAATATACCTTTTAGTCGTTTAATTTCAATCCATGTCAACTTATCCTTATGACAAATAAAATTAATGATTGGACCTTACTAGACCACATCATTATTGCAAGAAAGGACTTCGCGGGAAGTTATACTTGAAGTGATGCTTAAAGAATGACCACAATTCTGAGAGTAGAAAATGAATTCTTAGAATTGGCATACTCACTCGGACGATACCGCTTCCAATTCAAATTCTTTTGTCATCTCATTTTAAATCTATCTCTAGAGAACTAATGAAAATTGCGCATGAAACTCCCACTTCTCAATAGATTAAAATGTTTTATTTAGAAATCTCGTTTAACAAACTTATGATAAACAGTGCAAGCAAGACACGCATGTGGACGTTTACTCACAGTGTGTACCACTTTGTTTAGAGATCAAAAAGTGAAGGTCTTGACGTCTTTAATTTAAAAATTAATACGTCGGGTTTCTTGCTTAGTCTTTCATTTCAAAAGGTTTGTCCATGCAGATCACGTAATCCTGGCATGCTTTCTATAGAACTCAACATGTAAAACATACTCGCAAAATTCTAAAACATGCTCCAAAAACGCGATAAACCTAGCATGCTTGCTATACGCATCCAATCACAAAAACATATTACATGTTTATTTACATAATTAAACATACATAGCATGCTACTGCATAATTTAAACATCCACGACATGCTTTGAACGATAAAAATAAAATAAAAAATCGTTCATTGTGGCCCATTCGTGGATCCCGTACTTCCTTGTCTAATTTATTACATAAATTTGCAAAGTACAGATCTTAAAAAATCTCGAAACGGGCCTCACTTACACGGGCACGGACCAGACTCCTCAAAACTGGATTTTGGTCGAAAATAAAAAAATGGACCGGAATAGTGAATCGGGCTTTTTCGGCTCGGAGAACTGGATCAGGATCGAAAAATTGGGTCTGTATCGGAAATGGGCCGATTCGGCCCAGAGGGTTGGGCCGTGCGCTAGGGCATAGCCCACATGCACGCCCAACCACCCACCATCTCTCGTCGAGCCATCGTGCATCACCCAGCATCTACCGATATCCTCCTGCAGCTGCAGAGACAGTATGTCGAGCGTCGACATCGTCGAGGACTGCTGCCGAGGAACGTATGCCGCATGATGAGGTGCCGAGTGCCGACCCATGCATCACGCATGGTGTCACCCAGCCTGTATGCCAAGCTCGCCCGAGACTTCGCACGCTTTTGGAGCATGTTATTCAACATTCATAATATCACACACCCTATTATTTTCAACACTACCGAGACTTCGCACGCCGAGCGCCACGCACGATGCGTGCGCTGTCACCCGAGTGTCACGCAGTCTCACACAACGATATCCACCCAGCA
The DNA here is from genome assembly GCA_036937905.1 of Salvia rosmarinus. Lineage (NCBI taxonomy): Eukaryota > Viridiplantae > Streptophyta > Magnoliopsida > Lamiales > Lamiaceae > Salvia > Salvia rosmarinus. The sequence continues at coordinate 38,566,691 of CM072814.1, forward strand.
ACCGAGATAACCGAGCGTCGTCAGTGATCGTGTGCCATGCTACCGAGGAACCTATGCAGGTGCTACCGAGGAACCTATGCAGGTGCTGCCGAGGACTGTCGAAACTATTCACCCGTCTGCTGTCGAGAAGCACCAAGCCTGCTGCCTAGCAGTGTTCTGTGAGCGCCGAGCACACCTAGCGTGCCATCGCTCACACGCTCTGACTCCATTGCGTCGAACGACATGACTCCATCATCTAATTTTGTTCTTCGTATTCTTCGTCTTCGTTCTTCGTTTTATAGATAAGATTTACAAAAAATAAATCCTAATCTAACCAATGATTTTCTCGTGGTGAAAAATGAAATCCGAAAAAAAAACGAAAACAAACATCCGAGCCACGATGAACGATAAATCCATAATAAATTAATTACGCATGTAATAACCTAACGTGAATTAATCCAACAGAGGCGAATCGATCGAGGCTCGATACCAGTGTAGGAAATCGATTTTAACCTCTCCGATGATCTATCTTGAATGTTTAATTCACCATACATTGATTATATACCTAGCATACACCTATGTAATTAATTACAACACGTTGGTGTTTTTTCGTGTTTACCTATGAATTTTTCGGACACAAGGAGGATCAAGACTCGTGCTTTGATCTTCTGGACTGCATCCCGTTTGCCAAAACTCCAATGCTGAGTGAGAGCAATCTATGGAGAATACTGCAAAATTTCGCCTTCTTCCACGATGTGAGATTTTCGAAAATCACTATAATGGAATAGTTAGTTCTTATTTTCTCTCCCTTGTATTTATAATACAATCCTATAATCCTATTAGGATAGGATCTCTGCATATCTAATAAATACAATCTTATCTTTAAAGATACACAATTTAAAGAATAATATCCTTTCATATCTAATGATATCAAATATAATCTATCTAGATATAGGTGTAATAACCCGAAAAATTTAAAACTTTTATTAGTGATGTTTAAATCACTTATTTGTTGTTCTTAGACCTTAATCATGTTTAAGGTAACCAACGAAACGAATTAGAATCGATTCGGAGATCGAAAACTAGAGAAATAAAAAACTAGTGACTAATCCTACCGGATTAGGATTTTCTAAATAGCCTGAACATAGAATGAAAGATCGAGAATGAATCTTAACAAAAGGTTTCATTTCTAGAATCCTCTTGCGAAAACATGTGAGAAGCGAAGAATGAGAATTTTCGGGCATACTTGCGGTCAGTCTTAAAAGCACTATTTACGAGCACGATCAACTTCGATCTGTGCTAATCATGATAATTAATGATAACAATTAATATCATGAAGTAAATGTATTTTTATGAATTTAGAAATTATAAGAATCAATTTCGAAAGAAATTCTGAAGAACAACAGAACATCGGAAAATACAGGAAAACCTAAATTGATCCGAATGACCCGAAACTCGAACCAAGGGTCTAAATCAATAAAATATTATTTATAAGACTCAAATTAATTATGAAAGCTCAATAGTTCAATAGAATATTTTGAATGAGCATAATTTAATCGTCGAACGCTGTTTTTCCGCGAAAACTTAGAATTGACTTATCGGACGACATCCGAACTTCATAAAATTTTATAATCATTAAAATAAATCATTTAGTGTCTATTTAATAAAATAAAACCTTAAGGTTCGAGAAATCAATCGAAAGCGCGTTAAAACTTAAAGAGTCGGTATTAACATGCCAAAACGGGTAATTTGGCCAATCCACCTCCCAACTACCACCAAGACCACCCCAAATGAGCTAAGGACAGCCCATTAGGCTGTAACACAGCAGCAATTTCGTGCCATTTCAGCCTCTCACTTGGGAACCAAAATTCTCTCTCATTTTCAAATTCTCTCCATTGTTCTTCACACTTTGGAGCCTTTAATCCTCCTTCTCAAACATCCAAATAATCTTTCTAAGACTATAGGAAGGTATTATTCATCATCCTCCTCCATTCTAATGGAGTGGAATTTTTGTTTGAATTTTTTTGGGTTAAAAACCCTAGTTTGCTCCTCATTTTTTTCATGACCTTGGAACCATCAAATGCTCTCAAGACATGAATAAAAAATGCTTAGAATAATGTTCTAAGGCTACTGTAAAATTTCATAAATTTTGGAGCATGTTTGTTGTTTTTTGATTTATGCTTTAATTCTTTTTATAAATGCTAAAGCATGATTTTGTGAATATTATTTGAGATTGTTGCTTGCTAATGTATTATAAGCATGTAGTATAAATATCATAATTTTTCAGAATACTTTTGAATTTTTTTTTTAAAAACCGTGAGCTCCATGGCAATTTTAAGCCATGGTTTGATTTTCTTTTGAAAATAGTTGAGATATGGTGTTTAATATATGATGTGAACATCATATATAAATCTTAGGATTTTGAAACACATCTCTATTTTATTTTATTTTATTTTGGCGAGACATATATATATATTTTAGAGTATTGTTTGATTTTGTTTGTTGAAAATAGTTGAGATATGGTGTTTAGGGTATGATATGAACATCATATATTAACCTTGAATTTATTGAAACACCTCTCCTATTTTTGAGAAAAGAACCGTGAGCTATATTATATATATATAGTTATTTATTTTATTTTTGTTGTTGAAAATAATAGGATGTGTGATATTATGAGTATTGGTTAATGTTTGATGTTAATATTACATGTTATTACATATATAACAAATATTGTGCAAGATTGGAATTTATTGAATATGTAAATATATACATATATATGGAATTACCGAAATGATTTAAGGGTACAGGGCATGAGTTTAAAATTTTAATGCATGATATGAAGTGATATTTAATGTTTAGTATATGGTATGAGCATGATATAATTTTTGTGGAATTTATTGGACACCAAAGCCCACTAAATTGTGATTACCGAAAACTTTGAGCAATTTTAACCTATGGTTTAAAATTTTATATGATGATATTGGGTTGATAATTAAATTCTATAGTATGATAGGAGTATAACATGATTTTATTGGAATTTATTTGATACATATGCTAATTGTTGTTAATTATCGAAAACGTAACAAAGTGGCTAAGTATGAGTTTAATTCTAATGTTAAATGATACTATGATAGTGAAATTATAAGCTGAGAATGAATGGTTGTGATTATGGTGAATGAATGGAACACTTATGCACACATACACAATGTTTGTGTATTATGTTAGAAATTAGGGTTTTCAAACGCTTTAGTGTAGTTTATGTTGTGTATGGTATTGGTTGGTGTTGAATGTTTATGTTTATATTATGCCGACAAACCAAAACCCCAAACGTAAACAATATAATACTATATGTACGAGAATCCAAAAGAAATCGATCGATGTCGATAATTTAAGAAGGAATTAACGAGAATCGAAGTTAGACACAAATTAGGGTTTTCTTTTAATAAAAGGATACTCGAATGCGAGTTCTAAGTAAGAAAAATCAAAAGCCGAGCTACAACGTTAGTACTCAATAACGACAACCCAAAACGATATTAGTTGAGCGTTAAAACAACCCGATAACGAATAACGATTATACGACATATGTAATCTCCGACGAGTTAAGATGAACAAACAATGTCGTAATGTGTAAGCAAGGATTCGAATATAAGATGTCGATCCTTATGTCTCAAAAGTCGAGTTAATATTCCCGAAACACTTCATTTATTCTTAAGTACTTACTTACATGATAACATGTATTCACTTGAATCATAAGTTAATACTCCTCTTTTAATTATCGTGCTAATCGATGAGCCGTCGAGCATAACCTACTAGGACGTAACTAAAATTGCTAAGTCTAGTTAGTGGCTTGAGAGTTTCCTAATTTATCAATCATAATTTGATTACCGACAACCTATAACGTAATAACGTTATAATAAAACTAAGGTTAAGAGTCGAGGATAGACTCGGAATATGTGATTCATAATTGGAGTTCACCTATGAACGATGAAGTAATATAGCTTGGGAATTGGGAATGTAAGATAATAGAAATTATCTTAAAACGATCACATAAAATCATAAAGAAACCATAATTGGGAACTTTAAGTCGTAGTTTATAAGCGACCTTGATCGATAGAAAGAATCTAAACGCTATTTTCTTATGAAGGGTTTGACCGTACGTAGTCGACGAGGAAGAACATCACACCTGCTCATTTAGAACCACTAGCTTGGATTAGCATGTGGGCTTTCTTGAAACAAAAATGTTATGCATAACTCAAAGCATGATTTAAAAAAGCTTTATGAAATATTATCACATGAACTGTTATTGACTGCCAATTATTTATTTTTTGTTGTGATCCTATCTGAGATTGGTATATCCAATGTGGTATGTGAATGTGTTGGTCCACCAACGTTAAAAAAGGATAACAATTGTGTAGGTGGCCACCTCCATAGTGCACGAATGAATGAATGAATGCATGATCATATATGGAAACAACGTGAATGAAATAGTTCGGCCGAACGCTTTTGGAAAACGATAAAATGTTTGATAGGCATGAGTCTTTTAACTAAAATCCTCATTCTCTATTGTGGGCGATTAATAACTTTTGCCAAAGAAAATGTTTTCGACACGAGTCCTTGAGTACTTTTGTACTTAGCCACGCATTTTGTTTTGATGTGCGGGTTGAGCAAGGATCGATGATGGGTGCGGTGGTGCGAGTAGCGACTATTTTGATGCTTTATTAGAAAGGTTTCTAGAACCTTGGGCATGCATCGTCATATGCATGTCCACGCGTTTATTCTTTGCCCTAACTCGATATTATTTTGATGCACGAATTATGATTGCTTCCATACCGTATTGAACTTGAGGTCGTACCTCGTTCCTTGAATTGTGCCCTGATTGGGTTATTTTGAACCTTGAACCTTTTGACGAGTCCTTCTGTGACTCGAGTTGGTATTGAACAGTTTATCCCTTTTTAGTCTATGCGTTATTGAGTAGTTAAATGGTTAATTGCATTGATTAGTTGTGTTTATATCCGCTGCCTTACTATACCAGTGACGATCTATATGATCCGTACAAAGTGGTATCAGAGCACTTGTTCGCTCTGAACCCTAGAAACCTTTTCCTTGAATCCTGAGTTGAAAGTTGAGTCTAGAAATTGTTTAGGTTTGGATCTCTTGCTTTGCACTCCATCGTCGTCCTGCTCAACGAGGAAGAGGTAACTGTTTCAACTAAAGGTTGTTTTGAAATGATTGAAGTATATGAAATGTGATTGGAATTTCAATATTGCCTTGTTGGGAAGTTGAAAAACATTTGGAAAATGGAAATTTTTGAAATTGAGAAGTTGTTTCAATTGACTAGTCATTAGCTTGAATGATAGTTACAAGCTTTAGGAGCTTAGTAAATGAGTAAATGTGAATGCTTGATTATCGTTACAATGTGTCGCGATTTGTGTTTCTTGTTGTATGCGAAGCATGATAGAAGCATGATGTAAATGAGTATGTTTCCCATGAGAACATAGACAATTAAGATGCATGATCCCTGCGCGAACTTAGTATGAGAACATAAGTACGCCCAATTGAGCGAAATACTAAGAAAGAGCGAGAACATAGAAATCTTAAGAATCACAATCCGAGCGGATTCGATGATGAGAACGCGACGAGTCTACGATGATGAAGCGATTGTAGCGGAGGTTCGCCTTTGTTATAAGTCCCAACCTCTATCGTGAAGGAATTCAACACACGGCGTCTTGCCTCTATCGCGGCATAAGTGAAAAGAATAAAAGTATAACGCTATGAAGGTATAAAAGAAATGATGAATTGTAAGTGCATAATGAGAACGGATATGATATGATCCTATAACATTAATAGAAATAAGAAATCCAAGACCGATAAGATAAGGTGACCACTTAGCCTTTACAGAAGGCTAGGCCTCGATCGCTACTATACTCTAAGAAACCATACCGTCTCTTCCGGAGACCCGACCATAAAAGTCGCACCATAGGAATTGAGGTAAATAGGTCATAATACGATATAGATTGTTATAATATACGTATACGGATGTTATTATGTACATACCTTCTTCTAGATACACCGTTATGTTTCTTGTGTCGACCATAGTGATACTTTCCTTTTCGGATGGCTCGGGTTGTGTTCATGACTAAGCGCCTCATCCTCTAGGGCCATCCCGAGGAGGTTATCGATCGTCTTCGCTCCTACCGGATGTGCCACGGAGGCGACCTTGGCGAGTTTTGGCGCACTTCACACGTCATTTGGGCTGCTGCACATGCCGGGGTATATCGCATTATGATGGTGTACTCGCGATCATGAGGCGCCATCCGGTGGCGTGGTTACGCCCGTGAGATATCGACGGACTACATTTACGGCGTCGAGAGAACTTTGACCTGGAGGCGGACCTGCCTCGCTTTGCTAGCCACTTGAGCTATGTGTTCACGGTGTATGGAGCTGCACCACGTGGGCCGTATCTCCCCGCACGGGAATACACTTGGCGTGATGAGATTCCGGAGTGGCTCCATCCAGAGGTGCCTCGTTTGGCGGTAGCGGACTGTGTTCTTACTGGCGATGGCGGGAACATGTTGACGGGACCTTCCCATACCCGACAGCTCACCTTCCCAGTCCTACCACCAGTAGGATTCCATCCTCGCCATTGCCCGCCCAGGCCATCACCGCCAATCATGCCATGCCCATATCCAGCCACCGCCAACTCCGTCTGAGCCTTTGGACCATGATGTTGTAAGGATTGATGATCCCCGTGACATGGCTATAGGTATAGTAAGAGAGACCGATGTCCGCCCTGTTGTAGCCCCTTTTCCGGATGATGTCTACGAGGAAGTCATGGCTGAGATCCGCCGAGACCTAGCGGCTATGGAGGAAGCCAAGGTCGTTAGAGACCGAGAGCCCGTTGCTCCCTTTCGGCCGAAGAGGAGGAAGATCGGAGGAAGATCCGAGGAAGATCGAGAGGAAGATCCGAGGAAGATCGAGAGGAAGATCAGGAAGACCGGAGGAAGACCCAGGAGATCTATCGGTGACGGCGAGATGGAGGGGTGGATAGCTCCCATGCTTCGATCCGACTCGACACATGGAGCCCGATCTACACCGGGCAACCATAGATCTAGTTCTTAGGATTAGATTGTCTTTTATCTATATACTCTGTATATCTTTTGATGCATGCGAAAGCGACGAGTCATTCCGACATGAACCCTATTTTGATAACCACGGTGGCGTTTAGATTTTTATGCGCACCGTGACTAGTCTACGGGTGATCTTGATATTGTTTTTGGCATCATACTACGTGCACGGTCTTTGTAATCTTCAAAGCGATGAAAGTCCTCGTAGAGGCAATTGATATGATATGGTGATAGCTCTCGAGAGCCTTTTGTTTTAATGTTACGATGTGTGGTGTTCGATGATGTGCTAGATTTATGCTCGTAATTATATGAATACCGTGCTGATATGTATGCATTAATCACGATGGATAGTATAAGAAAACTTCTAATTACGTGTGTTTATGAAGGATAGGATCTTTGAGAAGAAGAAATCGTGAAGTAACACACGAGAGAAGACACTCCACCCCCACCACCACCACGGCGAGGCGGTTGAGGAACTATTCCTCGGCGAGAACCCACCAACCTTCAGCGGATGGGAATCCCGTGGATCTTGAACTATGGATTCGCTGCTGGGCGAATCTTCAACTTCCTCCTTGCACCTCTCGGGAGCGCTTGTCATGCGTTGCCTTCCGGATAGCGGTGCCGCCGACTTACGGTGAGAAGCGAAGAGGAAGACTCTATCGAGGAAGAGTGGAAAATTTCTCTGTGAGGAATTTAAGGAAGAAGTGTCGAGAAGTACATTCTAAAGCTAGGAAAAAGATGGAACATAGGTTCTACAACCTCGCCAAGGAAAGGCAGCGGTCACAGTTGCGCCCGGTTGGTCGACAAGCGAAGAGGGCCGAAAAGTTTCGGCGGGACTCCGCCATGAGATCGGTGTCGCTAGCTGGTCACGGAATCGACTTACCGTGAGGCCCTCAGCCGGGCATTGGACATCGAGGCTGCTATGCCCGAAGATAGGATTGTCGCTGAGCATCCCCCGAATCATCAAGGGGATCGTTGTCACATCCCGGTTTGGCTTATCCTTACCGGACCGTGACTTGGGGTTTGGGTTAAATAAATATTAAAGAATAGGGCTTTCAACTCATTTCATCAATGAAGAAATACGGATGTTTCCAAACAGAACGAGATTAGGATGAGCAAAATAACTTATATAAAGAGTTGATATGAACGTTTGGACAAAACAGCAACTCTTACCAAGCTTTCAACAGGAATAACAAGAACTTAACGTAGTAACAAACTATAACAGAGTTCATGAGTTTGGCAGCGGAATAAAGCGTGTGAGACATGCGTATGGAATGCATTCTCAGGTGAACAAAATACTTCATACTACTTGACAAAGATTCCGCTCAACTCGGTCTGTTCTATCACCGCTCAACTGCTGAGTTAAAAACAAATATGCGGTGAGTACAAAAATGGACTCGGTGGACACATGCGAAAATATTTTACTACGAAATATTGTATGCCTTTATCACGATGAAGACTGAGGGTTTTGTTTGAAAAGGCCTTGTTCTTACTAAATACATTTTCATTACTTTCTCAAAACACGCATGCGCATGCATTTTCTCATAACGTATATTCCAGTCGGCTATGGATAGCGCGTCGGGAGGCCTCCTTCACTGGATGCACTGATCGACCATGAGCAGTTCGGAGGTGAAACAATGACCGTAACCGGTTCGGTGAAGTGTACACAACCACTAGCTAGGATTCCCTTTCACCTCTAGCTTAGGATCCGAATTCGTAATACTTTCACATTGCTGATAAGCCTCGGTTTACATGATTTATAAGGCTATATTCGTTTTGTTTCTAAGTGATAAGTGATCTTTTGAGTTGTCTTTTAATATATTTATGTTTACCTTGGAAGATATTATGCCGTATGTATTTCATGTCATTTTAGCATAGGTTTTAATGTAAAAGGTGGATCACGATAAAGAGGAATCAATAGCCCGATCATGAGCTCATGCGAAGAAGAAGCTGTTTGAAAACGACGTTGAAAATGACATAATGGATCTGATAAGGATGGTTGCAAATTTGACTATGTTAAAGAGCATCTCGATAGGAGTTCGTAGGCGCAAGCGGATCGCAATTGAGTCGGACGAGAGAGCGGGCGAAAGCGGCAAAGTCGCGCGCGGGGAATTCGCCTCGCGAAACGCTCGCGACCGTTGGTCGCGATGCCGGGTCGCGAGGAAGGCCGAAATTTCAGCAATTTTGATTGCCTCTCGACATGTCTTCGCGGGGGAATGATGCACGCAGCGCCTCGCGAGGCCCTAGGTCGCGTAGATATCTATTTGGAGTCAGAAAAGGACGGGGATTGAGGAGAAAAGGGCGCTCGCGACTCATTATAAAAGGGGAGAGAGAGCAGTAGTTTTCTACACCATTCCAGAGCAGAACACAATTTCTTCTTTATTTTCTTTTGCAAATCCTTTTCTAGATAAATTTAGTTTAGCTTTTTCTTTAAGTATTTTCATTCCAATTTCATAGTTTAGTATTAGAATTTAGAATTTTATTTACGGATCGAAGCTGCTACATTGTTCTTCGTGGATTCCTACGGTTTTATTTATTTAATTCAGTTTATGTTATTCTTATTTATTTATTGTTTTGTTATTTTAATTATGCGTAGCTAAATTTCGTATTGATCTAGGGTTTGTATGTCAACTAGATTTATATAATTAATCTGTTGATCTTGTTTTGCCTTCCATTCATGATTTATAATTCTTGGGTTTAATTCTCATGTGTTGGTATCGGCCAATATTGATGCATGCTAGTTATGTGATTGATGTCTGGCGGAATTAATTGCATAATCGATATCGAATTTATAATCTGTTTTGCCTTGAGACCAGCGGAATAGGTGAGCTGTAGGAGGTTAAATCTTTGTGTGCTTTTGGTAATTAGCTTACTTCTCTTGAGACCCGCGGAGATAGAGTTTAGGCTAACCTACTACTATATAGGCGTCTGGCGGAAACTATAGTTATATTAGTGATCCTTCATCGAATGTGGATTAAATTGGTAAGCAGTTAATAGGTTAATTGTGTGAATTTGGTTGGGTTAAGTACATCCCAGGATCGATCTTTTATATCGAGTTTTATTCTATCTTTATTTTGAGTCTAGTTTTATTAGATTCTCTCTTGATATTTTGTTGCACGGATAATAATAAAGATTATGTGTTAATTACTTCTTTGTGTTCTCAGTCATGATCCGTGGATCGATATATATACTTATTTGTTTTACTATCATTTATTTGGTAGGAATATTAGCGATCAAATTTTAGGCGCCGTTCGGGTTATTTAGATTTCACGGTGATAATTTTACGGATTGTAGTTATTAATTGAGGCGTTTAAAAATAAAAAAATTTAAAATTAAAATAGAAAAAAAAAAAGATCTTATTATTTACGTGTTGCTTCTCGGATCGATTTTATTTTATCTCTCGTGCGATGCATGATTACAAGATCCCAAAGGAAGAAATTATTCCTTGGATCTTGAGATTGAAAAGATCACATAAGAGAGCGAGAAAGAAGACAACAGACAATGGCGAGATATGCGAGACACGATCGGATGGCGAAATGGAGGAGATGTTAGCGACAATGCAGCGCATGTTGGCGTTGAATAATCGAATGGGCGAGATGGGTGGTGAGCACGACCACTACCGCTCGACCACATATACGTGCCCACCTACGGATCGGTTCGAGGTGGAGGTGGGGCGAACGTCGATGCCAATAATTTTGAGTTAAAGCGCCCTCATCGACATGATACAAGCGGAAGCGGTTTGGGGAGGGTCTTGAAGACCCCAATGCTCACTTGAGGCGTTCTTGGATATATGCGATACTATCAAGCGAGCAGTGCGGTGATACCATCCGGATGCGGATGTTCGGATTTTTTTGAGGAGTCAGCGAAAGGCGGTTCGAAGCTTGGGCGGATCGAGGATTATCACGTGGGGCGGCTACGTGAAAAATTTACGTCTAAATATTTTCCACACGCGAGCTCGAAGATCATTGCGAGATCTCCATTTTCCAGTTGGGAGATGAGTCATTGTTCGAGCTGGGGCGATTGAAACACTGCTCCGCAAGTGTCCACGGCATGGGTTTCACACGGCGACAAGTGACACGGTTTCTGATGGACTCAATGCTAACACCGAAGCATTGTTGATCGTCGGCGGAGGATGCCTTCTCGATAGAGGAATAGATGAGCGTTGAGAATCATTGAGGAGATGGCATCAGCGGTTATCGATGGCGATGGAGAGCGGCCGATCGAGAAGAGTGGGCTGCTGCGAGTTGGATGATAAGTATGATGACTTGTTAGAAGTTTACATCTTTGCGAGAAGAGTGCTGAAGCCGAGAGGAAAGGGCGGATGTTGTGGCCATGGCGCGAGAATATCGAGGAGGTTGATTTTGAACGAAGGGTAATGGTCGGGGAATCGGTGGGAATCAGTCCTATCATCCAACAATAGGAATCATCCCAATTTTCCTATGCTAGCAGAATGCTCGACAATTACCACAGGTTTCTTTGTTAATAATGGAATGATTGTGGAGCCGAAGCCGAGCATTGAGGATATGATGCAACAATTGTTGACGAGCAATCAGTGAGATAACGAGCCACCAACAAATGGTGACTCGTGAGAATATTCGAGATCCGGTGACTTGGGAATAGGATGAGCAGCTACGGAAACACGGTCAGCGCCATCAACAATACGGTGATAGCCCTTGGAAAACAAGTAAAGATGTTGGAGAACCAAGTGGGGCGGATGGCGATGAGAGATTTGGAGCATACGAGCGAGGCGATTCCCAAGCAACAGAGCAGAATCCTAAGAATCATATACCTCCGAATCGGTGCAATGCTATTCATACGAGAAGTGGAAGAGCCTACATAAATTATCCGAGATGCGAAAGGAAGAAGAGGATCATACGCGAGGAGAAGAAATCACGCCTCGCGACACGGCGAAGCGCGGTCGCGAGCTAATGTCGCGAGCCCGGCCGCGAGGAAGCCTCGCTGAGAAGAATGATTTCCTCGCGACCCGGCATCGCGACCACGGATCGCGAGGGCGGACGCGAAGCAGACGAGAGCACCTCGCGACAAGCCTTCGCGAGGAATCATCGCGACGAAGGTCGCGAAGTCTGCCGACAAGCAATTCGCGAGCGAAGATAGAAGGCGCCTCGCGAGGCATGATTAGAGGATTCACGAGAGAGTAGCGCATGATCGGCGATGTTTCCAAAGCCTACTGACCCGTTCCACGGCGTTTTAGGAAAGCGAAATATGATGAGAATGCGCTCGCTTCAAAGAGATCTTCGAGAAAGTGAACATTAATCTTTCTCTTTTGATGCGCTTGAATATGCCGGATCGTTAAATTTCTCAAGGATGCATTGGCGAATAAGAAAAAGTTGGGGAAATTTGACAAGATCAACCTCTCTGAAGAATGCAGTGCTATCTTGCAGAGAAAGTTGCCGCTGAAGCAAAAGGACCCGGGGAGTTTCACTTTGGAGTGCGAGATCGCCGGGCGCACCTTCCCTAATGTTCTATGCGATCTAGGGGCGAGCATAAATCTGATGCCGTTAAATGTGTTCAATCGCTTGGGTGGGCAAACTAAAGAAGACCTCAATTTCATTAATGATGGTGACAGTTGATTGCATATCTAAGGGCATAGTTGAAGATGTGTTGGTAAGGATTAGGGATTTTGTCTTTCTGCGATTTTGTTATTCTAGACATTCACAATTTAAACATCAACCACTAATCTTGGGTCGGCCTTTTCTAGCAGTGGTGCTTTAATTGATGTGCGGGAAGGCGATCGACTTTTCGTGTGAGCGATGAGGGCTGAAAATATCCATATATGATGCCATCAAGCAACATGATAGTCCAGAGCATGAAGAGTGTCATTCAATCACTACTGTTGCTGTTAGCCAAATCTCGAGCTTGGATGTGAACCGTCCAGTTGACAAGGGTGCTAGAAAGAAAAGATGGACTCGGCATGGAACTCCGAGTGTCTTGTTCAAGTTTGGGGGAGGCCACTTCCATACTCAGTGGTGGTGCGGTCGATGTGAAATATCGAGGCAAGCACAAATTTGGGAAGAAGTCTGCATCAAAGCCGGATTGATCGGGTATAAAATGGTCTAGCTAAAGACATTTAAATTTAGCACTTGTTGGGAGGTAACCCAATGTTTTCCATTGTTTTGTTTTCGTTTTGTTTTGTTTTCGTTTTGTTTTGTTTTGTTTTGTCTTTCTTGTTTGGGTTACGTATACATTTTGTGGGTTGAGTTGAATGACGAGCAGCCGATGATGAAATTGTTTTATTAGAAAATTTGATTGCAACTGATTTTGTGAGACGAAGCATGTTATGATTATTGTGAGTATTGAGCCTTTGAGAACTTGATCACATTTTTGAAACCTGTGAGACTTGAGCTTTCGACTGTCATATCTTTTCAGTCTTGTTTCTTTACGTGTGAATAGTTTGAAATAGCATGTGTTCTCTAGAACTTGCTCGGTTCTTTTCGAGGTTGCATTGATGTGCTTAAGAATTTTGAAATGATATTAGGCATTCTTTTCTTAGCCTATACACTATCAAACACTAACTTTGTTATGTTATTATCCTTTGATGAGCCCGTTTGAGCCTACCTTATTCATTCATATATCCGTGGGTTGGGTTATGTTGTTAGTGAGATTTTTGGTTGCTTGAATGAAAGGTTGAGAAAAAGAAAGGAAAGAAAGAAAATATAGATAATGAGAAAGTGAATATTAAAAATAGTTGCTCACCCATATAAGTTCAAAAAAAAAAAAAAAAAAAAAAGAGAGTTAGCATAAGTGTGTGAAAAGAACATAAATGGGTAAGTAGCTAGTGCTTGAGATGAGTATATCACTTATATGAAAATTATGGAGTGCTTAAAGAAAAATGGCTTCTTGGTATAAAGAATTGAAATGAATTGTGAAAATTTGGGAATAATATCTTGTGATACTTATGGTATTTTTCATTATGGGATTATGAGTCACTTAGCTAAATATATCCGACCTACCAAAGAGCTACATTATAACCTTTTATAAAGACCTTTTGATCTTAGTTCTTGAGCACATATTTGAGCAATGGAGAATTAGGCGATTTGCAAGCTTATGGTAGATTCCATGTGTTTTAAACTTTGAGAGTATACACGTCCTCCTTCATACACTTGAGTGTTTGAGATTTCTTATATATATATCCATGTCGTGAGGATTGAGTTTGAGAAGGCTTGTGCTTATGATTATTAAAAATATGGGTTTAACGAAAGATGTTGTGATTTGATTCATTTGAGTGAATCGTTTATTGCTCATTGCTCACGAGGCTTATTGCTTTTATCGTTCGACTCTTTACATCTACGGTCGTCTCTCTTTTGTTCGATTTGTTTGAGGACAAACAAAGGTTAAGTTTTGGGAGTTGATAAGCCTCGGTTTACATGATTTATAAAGGCTATATTCGTTTTGTTTCTAAGTGATAAGTGATCTTTTGAGTTGTCTTTTAATATATTTATGTTTACCTTGGAAGATATTATGCCGTATGTATTTCATGTCATTTAGCATAGGTTTTAATGTAAAAGGTGGATCACGATAAAGAGGAATCAATAGCCCGATCGCGAGCTCATGCGAAGAAGAAGCTGTTTGAAAGCGACGTTGAAAATGAAATAATGGATCTGATAAGGATGGATTTGCAAAGTTGACTATGTTAAAGATCATCTCGATAGGAGTTCGTAGGCGCAAAAGGATCGCAATTCGGTCGGACGAGAGAAAGCAGGCGAAAGCAGGCGAAGCGCGCGAGGTCGCCTCGCGAGAAACGCTCGCGACCGTTGGTCGCGATGCCGGTCGCGAGGAAGGCCGAAATTTCAGCAATTTTGATTGCCTCTCGACATGTCTTGGCGGGGAATGATGCGCATGGCGCCTCGTGAGGCCCTAGGTCGCGTAGATATCTATTTGGAGTCAGAAAAGGACGGGGATTGAGGAGAAAAGGGCGCTCGCGACTCATTATAAAAGGGGAGAGAGAGCAGTAGTTTTCTACACCATTCCAGAGCAGAACACAATTTCTTCTTTATTTTCTTTGCAAATCCTTTTCTAGATAAATTTAGTTTAGCTTTTTCTTTAAGTATTTTCATTCCAATTTCATAGTTTAGTATTAGAATTTAGAATTTTATTTACGGATCGAAGCTACTACATTGTTCTTCGTGGATTCCTACGGTTTTGATAAGAAAGTCCACCTCGAGAACTTATAGTTCTTACGTCACTAGTTCACTTTCCGTTTTCGTTCTCCTTCGAGCAGGATCCTTTTTCAATCGTGAGAAACGAGGTTTAGTACATCGCTATACTTTTCGATAATCATCGATCCGAAAACAACGGACTTACTACATCAATCTTTTTAACGTCAAGGATCATATTTTCATACTTTAACCACTATTATACTTGTCACGTCTCGAAGGGATATAATATTCTTTTCTTTCATTCTTTTCTTAGTTCATATCATTATGCGTAACGTATGAACCTTAATTTCATAACTAACTTCGTCACGTACTAACTTTACTTCTTATCTTACATATATATTCAAATTCTACGTATTCAAAGACATATTTTCATACGTCTCAATTTGTCCACGTATCATATCGCATGATCCACATATCACATATCATAAGACATCATGGTCTTTCACTTCACAATTTTCGAAATTTTTTTAAATATTTTTCGAAAATTTTATTTAATTTACATAAATTATTATTATCATCATATATTAATAATATGATATAATTTTCATCATACATGACTTGTATATCAATATTTCATGCTTTAGTTATTTTCGAAATTATTATCTCATAATTTTCCATATTTTTCCAAAAATTCCACATAAAATCATACAATTTCAAACATGGATAACTATCATTATTTCATGCTCAAAACAACAATTAAAATTTATGTTCATCAACATATGAATCTTACATAATTTCGATCATGGTATAAAATTTCATAACATGCCAAACTTTGTTATTAAAATCATGATACATGCTTATAACCATCATATAAAAGTATTTAATTAACAACTTAAACATATAGCATAAATTTCACGTATGTCACATAATTTTTTGAAAAGCATGTCACAAAACATATCACATATGAATTTCTAATATTTTTGCATGAAATAATAAGAGTTGTAGGGTTTCTAACCTTCTAGTTGATTTCGATCGACGTCGGCGATGTTTTTCTATCTACGGTCGAAGAGTACTTTGGGGATCACTCTCTATTTTTTTCTCTCTATTTTCTTAGTATTTTTCGGTCATATGGTATGGTATGGGGGTGGTCTCCTATTTATAGAGTTTATAAAGTGTTTTTAATCATTACTTTATAAAATATCTTAATATAAAGTCAAAAATTACAACTCATTCTTATCTCATAAATTTTCGGTCCTATGAGTTGTACATGAGACAATTTTAATCTTATCCTATACTTTAATTATTCATCATATCTTATCTTTTTAAAATTATAACATATCTTGGTGTAAAAATCAAAATACAACTCATACCTTATCTATATCTAATTTTCGGCCATCTCTCTTAGGTATGAGATAATTATTTTATTTTATCCTATAGTTTATTATGTTATTTTATCATTTAATTAATGTATCTTATATTTATCATGGAATAAATAAGTTATCACTTTATATAGTGTGTGTGTGATTTTCGGCCCCTTCTAGATTCTTAGGATAAGTTTTTATTTTTTTCTATATCATATACTTTAATATTATCATATAATAATATTATATTTGAAAAGTCAACATTTTGAACTTTAGGTAAGGTGTCATTATCATAAGGTTGGAAATTAATTTTTCTTACCTTTATAAGTCAAAAAATTTGGCCCCTATAGGATAAAACCATAGGTTACTTGTTCAAATTGATAACTATCTCTACTTTACACCTAATAATATCTTATCTCTATAATTATAACCCCTCATTAATTAAGGTATGATATTTATATTCATTTCACACTTAATAGTCAAAAATTTCGACCCTCACCTCTAATATATGCTACATATTTTATTTTCTTTCAATTAATAGCTATGTGACACAATATAGATCTTAGATGATAAATTAAATCATAGAAAAATTAATTAAGATCAATTTTATGTACTAAAGTAAAGTTATCGGTAATTAATTCAAAATTAAGATTAAATTATCAAACTTTCATTCTTTTCATAACCAATATTATTTTCATGAAGAATTATATAAATATAATGATCTTATATCATAAAATAAATTTTTGGAACAATTCTAGCATAATTTCCCAAATTTTCGAAAACTAGGGTTTTCTAGGAATTAATTTCATAAAAATCCATTCTTACCCTATTTCATAGATTTCGAAATTTATACAATTTCTAGGAGATAAGATTGATCTAGAAATCATGATATTTATCAAGCATTAAAGGTTGTGCAATTAAATAAATTATTTGATACATATAATCAAATTTTTCGAAAATCACATAAAATAACACATTATTTTCGAAAACTATGCAAGCTAGGATCCAAAATATTATCTCCTATGATATTTATCATATTATCACACATTTTTATGTGATAAAAATTATCCATGTTTAGTCATAACCTTATCTTATCATTTTATAAAAATATCATAGCATACTTATCACAAAAATGTCATTTTCAAATCCTTATCACATACACCTCATTTTTTTCGAAAATCATGCTTGGTGTACAAGATAATTATCTTATCATATACTACAAGATAAACATGAAATCTTGTTTTTAGAAAATCAAGTGATCACATATTAATTGATCACATAAAATTAATCAAGTGATCACATATTAATTCACAAATTAATCACTTAATAACTATTTTTCGAAAATCACTAAAAAAATAGTGAAAATATTTTTTTTCCTTCCTTAGTGTAATACTTGGCTAAATAATATCCCACATATACTTAAAAACATATTTATCATATTTAAAATTTATTTCATTCGAATTTTTTTAGAGAAAATTCGATTTTCTCAAAATCGTCAATTACCGACGTTCATTTTCGTACTTATTTCCTTCATAACATTCCTTTTTATTTTCAAAATTTTCAAGCCCAAAAATTCGGGTTGTTATAATCGTGGGAAGAGAAAGTTGGAAGGACCCACCAAGACAAGGGTCGACTTGGTCGGTAGCCGACAGGAGGCCGTGGCGAGGAAACAACGTGCCGTCAGGGGCACGGGCGCGGAGTGGGCGCCCATGGTACCCGCGTCTGGCGGAAATTAAAATTCGTGAAGCTCCCCATGTGCCCGGGTGCCATAGAAGTCATAAGGGGCATGCATTCACAAATGACGGATGCTTGAGTGTGGCGAAGGACCACTACTCAGGGACTACAGGATACGCCGAGGAGAAATGGCCGTCCAAATGTGCCCAACCAAGTCCAAGCTGGTCCGGGCTATCAAGCTCAACCGATCGACAACGACCCGGTTCGATCTACCGGCCAAATCGGTGACCATATCAACCACGGCGGCAGCGGCGACAACAATGGCGACAACCGCAACAACACTACCGACAGCCCCAACAGCCGTAGCCACAGCAACAACAACAACAACAACAACAACAGAAGCAGCAAATGCAGCAACCACAACAACATTATCGGCAACAACGGCCGCCCGAAGTGGCGAGGGCTACGCCTCAACCAGAATGGGAGTTCCGCAAGAGCCGCCAGGAACCAGGAAACTTGGCGGTATGGGAATACTCCTCCAATTACCGTTATCCTCTTGTTTGATCTTGGCGCCTCGCACTCTTTTATTCTTTGAAGCATGCGTAGAGAACTTAGGATTAGATCCTAGCGTCTTTGAACAAATCATGAAATTATTCTCGATGAAGGCATTAGAGCGGTAACCCACATATGCTCGAACCTAGAACTTGGATTAGGCTCACTTAAGGTCATGACAGATAACCTTCACGTCATACCTATGACAGATGTGGACATAATCCTAGGAATGGATTGGCTAACCGAACATAGTGCGACCATCCTGTGTAATGAAAGGAAAATTTCTTTCCAACATTCCGGAGAGGAACCTACCGACCTTCACAGGATCAGCATGGGGAGGAGGGTCCCAATCATATCCGCACTACAAGCAAGGACGTTGTTGAACAAGACCGAGAACCATGCCTACCTCGTCTACCTCCAGGAGGAAGATCGAATGAGAGGAGAATGAAGGCGTCCCAATCGTGAAGGGTATCGATGTGTTTCGGAAGAACTACGGGATTACCGCCAAACCGACGGATCGAGTTCACTATCGACCTCGAACCGAGTTACATCCACGTGTCAAAAGCCCCATACGGATGGCACCAAAGGAACTTGAAGAATTGAAGATCCAAGCGCAAGAACTCTTGGAGTTAGGTTTCATTAGACCAGTATGTCTCCATGGGGAGCACCTGTCCTTTTCGTGAAGAAGAAGGATGACACTTTGAGAATGTGCATAGACTATCGAGAGTTAAACAAGATAACTCTTAAGAATAAGTATCCTTTGCCTCGAATTGACGATCTGTTTGATCAACTTAAGGGAGCAGGAGTCTTTTCAAAGATAGATCTAAAGTCGAGATATCACCAATTGAGGATTAGACCAGAGAATGTACCTAAGACGGCTTTCCGTACAAGGTATGGTCATTTCGAATTCATCGTTATACCCTTTGGACTTACAAATGCCCTAACAGTATTTATGGATATCATGAATAGGGTATTTCACCCATACTCGAGACAAATTTGTCCTAGTATTCATAGGCGATATCACGATATACTCAAGAATAACCAAGAACACAAAGAGCACTTGAGAGCGGTCTTTGCAAACATTAAAGCAAGAGCAACTCTTAGCCAAGTTTAGTAAGTCGCGAGTTACGGTTAAGCAGTGACATTCTTAGGTCACATCGTGTCCGCCGAGGAATCAAAGTAGACCCCTCGAAGATTGATACAGTTCGAGAATGGGAATCACCAAAGAACCCGAATGAAATTCGGAGTTTCTTAGGACTTGCCGGCTACTATCGAAGATTTATCGAAGGATTTTCAACGATAGCCCTACCCATGACCCAATTGTTGAGGAAAGGAATCAAGTATACCTGGACCGCCGAGTGTGAGGCTAGTTTCCAGAGACTGAAGGAGTTGTTGACGACAGCACCTGTTCTAGCAGTACCCGAGGTAGATAAAGAATACACAATCTACACGGATGCTTCAAAGAATGGACTAGGATGTGTGTTGATGCAAGAAGGTAAGGTTATTGCTTATGCTTTAAGGCAATTACGCATACATGAG
Source organism: Salvia rosmarinus (assembly GCA_036937905.1). Classification (NCBI taxonomy): domain Eukaryota; kingdom Viridiplantae; phylum Streptophyta; class Magnoliopsida; order Lamiales; family Lamiaceae; genus Salvia; species Salvia rosmarinus. Next base: position 38,587,037 of record CM072814.1, read on the forward strand.
TTGAACTATCCTACGCACGACCTGGAATTAGCAGCGATCGTACATGCCTTAAAGATTTGGAGGCATCATCTTTATGGAGTTAGATGTGAGATCTATCTTGACCATAAGAGCACGAAATATTTCTTTGAGCGAAAGATCTTAACATGAGGCAGCGTAGATGGTTAGAGATAATGAAGGATTACGTTGTGGTATCAATTACCACCCATTCAAGGCTAATGTTGTAGCCGATGCCTTGAGTCATAAATCCCCTAGTTTGGGATGTCTCCTCGGTCATGAGAAAATTCTTATAAAAGAATTTGGAGGATGAACATCGAAGTCATAGACCCGTCTTTGACAATAGAGGTGTATTACAGCGTTGATTGCAATCCCGGACTTAAGAGTCCGAATCTTAGAAGCTCGGAGGAAGGCGAGAAGCTAGAGGAATCTGAGCTAAGATCAAGGACAACAACCACAAGAATTTTAAAGCAACATATAATGTTTTCTTTGTATGGCGGAGGTGTGTGTCCCGGAAGATGAAGGGCTTAGGAGGCGAGATCTTGAAGGAAGCCCATGAGACTTCTTACACGCACACCGGAAGCACCAAAATGTACCAAGACCTCAAAGAAATTTTGGTGGGATGGAATGAAGCGAGGCGTAGCTTCGTTCGTAGAAACGTTGTTTGACGTGCCAACAAGTGAAAGCACTTCACCAACGATTTGTATGGAACCTTACAACCGCTAGACATACACGAATGGAAATGGGATGATATAGCCATGGACTTTGTTACCGGGCTACCCAAATCACAAAGAGGAAATACCGCTATTTGGGTCATCATCGATCGTTTGACCAAGAACGCGCATTTTCTACCCATTCCGATAACACATGGATTAGACAGACTAGCATAGTTATACGTCCGAGAGGTCATCCGTCTACATGGAGTTCCGAAGATTATTACGTCTGATAGAGATTCGAAATTTACATCCAGATTCTAGATGAGTTTACAAAAGGAATTGGGGACTCGACTACATTTCAGTACCGCGTTCCACCCACAGACGGACGGACAGTCCGAGAGGACCATTCAAACGCTAGAAGACATGTTAAGAACCGTTGTCCTCGATAGAGGAGAAAGTTGGGAACAAGTGTTACCACTTGTGGAATTTGCCTACAATAACAGCTACGAGGCAACAATTGGAATGGCCCCGTACGAAGCTCTTTATGGAAAGAAATGTCGATCACCCCTCTACTGGGATGAAGTGGGAGAAAGGAGAGTATTAGGACCTGACTCTGTGGGCGAAATGATCGAGATTGTGAGACAGATCCGCCAACGGATCAAGGAGGCTCAAGACCGACAAAAGTCGTATGCCGACAAACGTCGCACAGAACTGCATTTTGACGTGGGAGACAAAGTCTTCTTGAAGATTTCTCCGTCAAAAGGGATCGTGAGATTTGGAATAAAAGGGAAACTACGACCACGTTTCATAGGACCCTATGAAATCTTGGAAAGAATAGGACCAGCGGCTTACAGACTTGCATTGCCGCCAAGTTTTGGAAACGTGCACAATGTGTTCCACGTTTCACAACTAAGGAAGTACATACATGACCCTAGCCATGTGATACCACCGACAGATATTGTCCTCGATGACAATATTAGTTACGTAGAACTCCCTACAGAAATTTAGACCGACGTATCCAAAAGCTAATGAACAAAGAGATACCGTTGGTGAAAGTTCTATGGCGACACCATGGTCAAGAAGAACCAACCTGGGAATTGGAATCAGCTATGAAAGGGAAATACCTAGATCTATTCCAAGGTTAGCAAATTTCGGGACGAAATTTATTTTAAGGGGGATGGTATGTAATAACCCGAAAAATTTAAAACTTTTATTAGTGATGTTTAAATCACTTATTTGTGGTTCTTAGACCTTAATTATATTTAAGGTAACCAACAAAATGAATTAGAATCGATTAGGAGATCGAAAACTAGAGAAATAAAAACTAGTGACAAATCCTAGGATTAGGGTTTCTGAATAACTGAACATAGAATGAAAGATCGAGAATGAATCTTAACAAAATGATTTCATTTCTAGAATCCTCTCTCGAAAACATGTGAGAAGCGAAGAATGAGAATATTGGGTATACTTGCACAGTCGGTCTTAAAAGCACTATTCTGAGCGGATCAACTTCCAGTCCATGCTAATCATGATAATTAATGATAACAATTAAGATCATGAAGAAATGTATTTTTATGAATTTAGAACTTATAGGAATCAATTTCTGAAAGAAATTCCTGAAGAACATAACCGAACGTCGGGAAAAATATACCGGGAAAACCCTAAATTGATCCGAACGACCCGAAACTCGAACCAAGGGTCTAAATTAATAAAATATGATTTATAAGACTCAAATTAATTATGAAAGCTCAAGATTTCAATAGAATTTTTGAATGAGCATAATTTAATCGCCGAAAGCTCTTTCTCCGCGAAAACTCAGAATTGACAAATCGGACGACGTCCGAACTTCATGAAATTTTTATAATCATTGAAATAAGTCATTTAGAGGCTATTTAACAATATAAAACCTTAAGATTCCGAGAAATCAATCGAAAGCGCATTAAAACTTAAAGAGTCGGTATTAACATTCCAAAACGGGTAATTTGACCAATCCACCTCCCAACTACCACCAAGACCACCCCAAATGAGATAAGGAAAGCCCATTAGGCTGTAACACAACAGCAATTTAGTGCCATTTCAGCCTCTCACTTGGGAACAAAAATTCTCTCTCATTTTCAAATTCTCTCCATTGTTCTTCACACTTTGGAGCCTTTAATCCTCCTTCTCAAAGCCTTCCAACATCCAAATAATCTTTATAAGACCATAGGAAGGTATTATTCATCATCCTCTTCCATCCTAATGAAGTGGAATTTTTGTTTGAATTTTTGGGTTAAAAACCCTAGTTTGCTCCTTATTTTTTTTCTTGACCTCGGAGCCATCAAATTCTCTTAAGCCATGAATGAAAAATTCTTAGAATAACGTTCTAAGGCTACTGTAAAAATTTCATAAATTTTGGAGCATGTTTGTTTTTTTTTCGATTTATGCTTTAATTCTTTTTATATATGCTAAAGCATGATTTTGTGAATATTATTTGATATTTGTTGCTTGATAATGTATTATAAGCATGCAGTATAAATATCATAATTTTTCATAATACTTTTGAATTTTTTTTGTAAAAACCGTGAGCTCCATGGAAATTTTAAGCTATGGTTTGATTTTCTTTTGAAAATAATTGAGATATGGTGTTTAATATATGATGTGAACATCATATATAAATCTTAGGATTTTGAAACACATCTCCTATTTTATTTTATTTTGGCGAGACATATATATATATTTTAGAGTATTGTTTGATTTTGTTTGTTGAAAATAGTTGAGATATGGTGTTTAGGGTATGATATGAACATCATATATTAACCTTGAATTTATTCAAACACCTCTCCTATTTTTGAGAAAAGAACCGTGAGCTATATTATATATATATATAGTGATTTATTTGATTTTTGTTGTTGAAAATAATATGATGTGTGATATAATGAATATTGGTTAATGTTTGATGTTAATATTACATGTTATTACATATATAACCATATTGTGCAAGATTGGAATTTATTGAATATGTATATATATGCATATATATGGAATTACCGAAATGATTTAAGGGTAGAGGGCATGGGTTTAAAATTTTAATGCATGATATGAAGTGATATTTCATGTTTAGTATATGGTGTGAGCATGATATAATTTTTGTGGAATTTATTGGACACCAAAGCCCACTAAATTGTGATTACAGAAAACTTTGAGCAATTTTAACCTATGGTTTAAAATTTTATATGATGATATTGGGTTGATAATTAAATTCTATAGTATGATAGGAGTATAACATGATTTTATTGGAATTTATTTGATACATATGCTAATTGTTGTTAATTATCCAAAACGTAACAAAGTGGATAAGTATGAGTTTAATTCTAATGTTAAATGATGCTATGATAGTGAAATTATAAGCTTAGAATGAATGGTTGTGATTATGGTGAATGAATGGAACACTTATGCACACTTACACAATGTTTGTGTATTATGTTAGAAATTAGGGTTTTCTAACGCTTTAGTGTAGTTTATGTTGTGTATGGTATTGGTTGGTGTTGAATGTTTATGTTTATATTGTGCCTACAAATCAAAACCCCAAACGTAAACAACATAATACTATATGTACGAGAATTCAAAAGAAATCGACCAATGTCGATAATTTAAGGATGAATTAACGAGAATCGAAGTTAGACACAAATTAGGGTTTTCTTTTAATAAAAGGATACTCGAATGCGAGTTCCTAAGTTAGAAAAATCAAAAGCCGAGCTACAACGTTAGTACTAAATAACGACAACCCAATACGATATTAGTTGAGCGTTAAAACAACCCGATAACAAATAACGATTATACGGCATATGTAATCTCCGGCGAGTTAAGATGAACAAACAATGTCGTAATGTGTAAGCAAGGATTCGAATATAAGATGTCGATCCTTATGTCTCAAAAGTCGAGTTAATATTCCCGAAACACTTCATTTATTCTTAAGTACTTACTTACATGATAACATGTATTCACTTGAATCATAAGTCAATACTCCTCTTTTAATTATCGTGCTAATACGACAAGCCGTCAAGCATAACCTACTAGGACGTAACTAAAATTGCTAAGTCTAGTTAGTGGCTTGAGAGTTTCCTAATTTATCAATCATAATTTGATTACCGACAACCTATAACGTAATAACGTTATAATAAAACTAAGGTTAAGAGTCGAGGATAGACTCGGAATATGTGATTCATAATTGGAGTTCACCTATGAACGATGAAGTAATATAGCTTGGGAATTGGGAATGTAAGATAATAGAAATTATCTTAAAACGATCACATAAAATCATATAGAAACCCTAATTGGGAACTTTAAGTCGTAGTTTATAAACGACCTTCGATCGATAGAAAGAATCTAAGACACGCTATTTTCTTATGAAGGGTTTGACCGTACGTAGTCGGCGAGGAAGAACATCACACCTGCTCATTTAGAACCACTAGCTTGGATTAGCAGGTGGGCTTTCTTGAAACAAAAATGTTATGCATAACCCAAAGCATGATTTACAAAAGCTTTATGAAATATTATCACATGAACTGTTATTGACTGCCAATTATTTATGTTTTGTTGTGATCTTTTCTGAGATTGGTATATCCAATGTGGTATATGAATGTGTTGGTCCACCAACGTTAAAAAAGGATAACGATCGGATCCTACTTAGTTAAGGACTAACTCGGATTGTGTACACGTGTGACTGTGTGTTAAGGTTAGCTACCTCGACCGGTCACGATGACTATGTGTAGGTGGCCATCTCCATAGTGCGCGAATGAATAAATGAATGATCAGATATAGAAACAACGTGAATGAAATAGTTCGGCCGAACGCTTTTGGAAAACGATAAAATGTTTGATAGGCGTGAGTCTTTAACTAAAATCCTCATGCGTTATTGTGGGCGATTAATAACTTTTGACAAAGAAAATGTTTTCGACACGAGTCCACCGAGTACTTTTGTACTTAGCCCCGCATTTCGTTTTGATGTGCGGGTTGAGCAAGGATCGATGATGGGTGCGGTGGTGCGAGTAGCAACTATTGTGATGCTTTATTAGAAAGGTTTCTAGAACCTTGGGCATGCATCGTCATATGCATGTCCACACGTTTATTTACTGCCTAACTCTGATATTATTTTGATGCCTGAATTATGATTGCTTCCATACCGTATTGAACTTGAGATTGTACCTCGTTCCTTGAATTGTGCCCGGATTGGGTTATTTTGAACCTTGAACCTTTTGACGAGTCCTTCTGTGACTCGAGTTGGTATTGAACAGTTTATCCCTTTTTAGTCTATGCGTTATTGAGTAGTTAAATGGTTAATTGCATTGATTAGTTGTGTTTATATCCGCTGCCTTACTATACCAGTGACGATCCATATGATCCGTATGATCCATATATCCGTACTTCCTTGGGAAGTCGGGTCGTCACAATAGGAGAATTATAACAGAGTCCCAGTGGGACACTACTATGAAAGGGACGAAATTCACTGTAGCACCAGGCCTTGATGGGCAAGCCCAGAGATTAAATGCAAGGAATAAAGATGTGTCTCAAATGAATTAATTATCTTATGTTCAGCCCAGAACATAAATTAATTCATAAACATTCATTCATGCCACTAGAGAATAAATACCGACTTACTCCTTTATTATCGAAGTTAAGTCGGCTTACACTTAGACTTCACGAATCCCCGTATTTAAGATATCGCACGTCCATTAATTATTTAAAACGTTCTGAATGCTTAGAATAATTAATCTCTTTAATTTCTTAAGTAGTACCACTCAACTGTTGGATTTGTATACTAAAAGCAGTTTGGTTGAGCTTGTATACAATGTTTCCTGTTACCACTATTACAATCTCCTATCTGAATTGTTTACTTGATTGCATATATCGATGTTCCCTTATCTCATATATAAGTTAGATCATACAATGTGTAGAAGATCACAGAAGTTTGTATGGTTGGTCAAGCTTAATGAGATATAAATAGTATCACAGCTGAGACAACTTGAGGACGAGTTGTCGGTATAGGCTGCGGTGTAGATAAGAAGTGACTTGACTTGGTTGCTTATCTATACTGGTACGTCTTTGACGTATTGATGGATCACAGTGAGATGAGTTCTTCTATCTGACCGTCGTGAAACACCTAGATCTCGGAGACTTACGTTGATCTAAACCTCGATAGGTATTAGGTGAGTATGAGTTGCTGACCATCACTTTGACTTGCTATGGGTGAGGGTTCCTTGAGATAACCCAAGATTCTCTGCATCTTGGGTGGTGGCAGTGCTTGTATGTCATGCTAGTTACCTGTGTCGAGTCACCATATCCGTTTAGGATGATGACGTCCTCTTAAGGAGCTCAAAAGGTTTATTGTACTAAACCCTGCAGGTTGAGTTATCTCAAGTACAATAATAAGGTTGAGTGGTACTACTTAAGGAATTAAAGATATTAATTATTTTAAGCAGTCAGAACGCTGTAAATAATTAATGGACGTATGATATCTTAAATATGGGGATTAGTAAAGTCTAAGTGCAAGCCCGACTCACCATCGATAATAAAGGGGTAAGTCATCATTTATTCTCTAGTGGCATGAATAAATGGTTATGAATTAATTTATGTTCTGGGCTGAACATAAGATAATTAATTTATTTGAGGCCCATCTTTATTCCTTGTATTTGATCCCTGGGCTGGCCCACCCAGGCCTGTTGCTTAAGTGTATTTCGCCCCTCTCTCTATTAGAGTCCTACTGGGACTCAACTTGATCATCTCTATCTTAAGAGATAAGATTATATTTATTAGATATGCATAAATTCTATCTTGATAGGATTTAGGATTGCATTATAAATATAAGGTGAGAGAGAAAATCAAGGCTAATCCTCATTCCATATTTTCGAGAATTACCATAGTTCATTGGTGAGAATTTTCGAAAATTGTAGAGAGAAGAAAGATGGTGATTTTCTATAGCATTCTCCATAGACTGTCCTCACTCGACATTGGAAATTAGGCAATCGGTGTCACGCCCCCGCCCCGGATAACCCGGACTGGAGGGTGACCAATACTAGGAATAGTATTTGGGGTTCACAAGTCTAATATAAAGGTACATATCAAAAGTAAACTAACATGCTTGGACAATACATAAGGTGATGTCAAAACAAATCAGGTGGTTTAGGCCATCAGACCCAAAGACCAGCAATGGTCTGACGGACCTCAACAGTGTTTAACATCATACATAATATAAATAAGTTCAGAGTTTGCAGCGGAAAGTGTGTGAATACATATGTGACGATATGCGTTGAGGTGAAACCAAATTCTTAACAAAGTAACAAGGACCTTTGGACTCCTCAACACTCTCCATCACCATCGTGAGCTCAACCGCACGTTTAAAACAAACATGCGGTGATGCGAGAAATGCACTCGGTGGACTCATGCGAAAACATTTTATCATGAGTAAATTACATCGCCAATATCATGGTAAGACCTGAGGGTTTTAGTTGAAATGCCTTGGCTTACTAAAACATTTTCGTTGGTAAAAGTCGCTTGGCAAACATTTTTCTTGGTGTTTATGATCCGTATCCCATAGTCTCATTTCATCGAACATCATAGTTCAAACGTCGTGAGGAGGCCTCCCTCGCGACGCCGTGACCGGCCGTGGTGTCCTTACAAGACACATCACGTTCGGTGTACGTTAATCTTAGCCGGGCATCGTCTTGGGCATAGGATCCGATATCGATTTCATAAGCGGGTTGGGCGACCCAACAAAATTCATAACATTTCATATCATCATATCACTTCACAACATTTCACATCATTCATTAGGATAGGATCCATACACAAAAAGAAATATTTTGGCGGGTAATCTTGTAAACATTTTATCAGCGGTTGTAAATAAGCATCGTAAATAAATTCATTTGGAAATAATTTAAATCGGCTTCGTATTTTGTTTGGAAAGAAGCCCCACCGGACTATGGTTCGTCTTAATTGAGTCTAGGTTTGATTCCTCGTCGATGTCCGATCGTCGCGTTCGCGTCCACACGCTACGTAAAGCGATATTTTGATGCGTCGTTCACGTTTCTCGAGACTCTCAAAGTCAAGATAAACTTGATATTCTATATCGATATAAACTGAATTCTTAACGAATTCAATACATTTTTCATTCGTATTTCAATTGAATAGCTCTCGTCCTTCGAGATACTTTCAACTATTTCGTTTAACCTTCCGGTTTAAGCGTTCAACGATATGAATCGTTTCTCGATATAAGGTTTCATTTATGAAATCTTTTCGTACTAAAGAGGTATCTTACCTAATTAGTGCGTCTTCACGCCGTATTAGCTTATTTATCGAGCGTATAATGGTACGTTTGACTTTAAAAGTCAACAAAGTCAACATAGTCAACAAAGTCAACAATTTTGACTTTTAATTAGTAATTTCTTACTAATTCATTTTATAAATCGATTCTCAATCGATTTTATTTCGTAAAGTCCTAATTCTCGATTTGTCACGTTAATCGATGGACTTATTAATATTTTTCTCAAATATTAATCTTTTAAATCATTAAACCAAATATTTTCGTTATTAACGTTATTAAGTATAACGTTTTGTCACAAACATTGTAATCTTTGTTTATAAAATTTTATAAAAACCAAATATGTCTAAAATAATATTTAGACATATAATATATTATCAAACTTGATTAAAAAGGATTTAAAAATCCTCAAAATTTCATTTTTGCTCTCGGTAATTTTATAAAATTACCAAATGATTTTCAAATTTTTTTCCAATTTCATATAGTGTATTATTATACACTATGGTCATTAATATGTATTAACATCATCCAATTATCATTCGATCAACACTTATTAATATATATATAGTCACGGTAATTTTGATAATAAATGAAATAATTGTCCAAAAATTTCCAAAATTGTTATACACTTAGAACAATGTCCGAACATTAATATATAACATACTTATAACCTATAGTCCATATCAAACAATTTATTTACCAAGGAATTAATCCTTAATGCATTCGGTAATTATCAAATCATTACCAAACAATTCCCAAAAATTTCAAATAAATTATATCATGCTCAAACATTATAGTATAGCAATATAACATCATAACATTAACCAAAACCATTTGAATCATCACCTTATGGAGCATAGATGCTCACGGCTTTTTTGATTCAATGTAGTATTTAGTTTCCAAAAATTCTAACAATTATACACTATGTTTATACACTATAATATAACATTATAACATTAAAACATTCATCAAAAACCAATTAAATCATCACCATACTTAAGCACAAGGCTTACGGTTTTTTTGATTTAATAATGGTATTTGATTTCCAAAAATTCCAACAAAATCATGTAACACATAATCAATATACTAGATCATCAATACACCATTGCATGTTCAAAATAAAAATCATACACCAACATATATCATTTTGAAGCTCACGGTATTTATAAAAACTCATGCATTTGATTTTCAAAAATTCTAATAAATTCATAGAACATATAATCGAGGTCCCGAGCATTAATATGTCATTGCATGTTTAAATTAAAAATCATAAAAACGACCCATTAGGACCAACCGGATGGAGAGCAACTATCTAGGAGTAGTATTTTAGGGGATTACATGGGTAAAATAAAGATGCATAAAAATAAACTAACATGCTTGAGCGTAATATGAAGTGATGTTATAATGTTTTGAAAATTTAGCCATCGGACCCCAAAACTCGCCCGATCCGATGGACCTCGATAGTTTGTAACATAAAGCATAATTAAAGGAGTTCGAGTATAGCAATGAAAGTGTGTGAATACATATATGACGATATGCATTCAAGGTATAACCCAAAATTCAAGTAAACCGTCGAGGACACTTGACCTCAACACATCCCCCATCATCACTATCGAGCTCAACCTGCATTTAAAACAAACATGCGGGGCTAAGTACAAGAAATTGCACTCGGTGGACTTATGCGAAAACATTTGATGATATTTGGATTACCGCCAATATCGAGTAAGTCATAAGGGTTTTAGTTAAAATGCCTTGACTTACCAAATCATTTCGATTAAGTAAACATAGCCGCGGGCATTTTCTTGGTGTGTATGGTCCGTATCTCATAGTCACAATACATAATAATAAATAAATAAGCGTCGAGAGGGAGGCCTCCCATCTCGACGCCGTGACCGCCGTAATCCGCCGTAATCCTGCAAGCATATGTTAACACACGATAGTTCCAACCTCACGCAAGCATATGTTAACACACATAGTTCCAACCTACCACAACAAATGATATCGCTTCCTAGCAGCATTTATCATCGACACGGGACCCGACATTAAAAGGTTGGGTGCTACCACAACAAATGATATAATAGTTCAACCATCTCCACAAATTTCTACCCGGCATGAGATAGGATCCATACACAAACGAAATATTTTGGCGGTGTAATGCAAGAAACATTTGTTAAGCGAGTTGTAGGATAAGTGCCGTAAGTAAATTCATTTGAAATAACAAGAAGTTACGTTTTGGTGGGGTAAGAAAAGGCCCACATTTAAAGATAGGAAGCCCACCGGACTATGGTTCGTTGTAAAGTCTGGGTTCGATCGTTCGTCAAAATCCCGTCATTGCGTTTGCGTCCACGCTTACTAAAAGCGAGGCTTTAGTACGTCGCTCAAGTCTCTCGAGACTTTTAAAACTAAGATAAAACTTCGATATTTCATATCGATGTAGATCGAATTCCTTAGTGAATTGATATGTCTCTCAACACGATAACATTGAATTGTTCTCGTTCGAGAGATCGTTCAACGATTGATGCGTTTCTCGATATATGGATTTCATTTGTGAAATCTTTTCTTACTAATGAGGTATCATACTCAATTAGTATATCTTACGCGTCTTGACGTGTTTATAAGCGTATAATAATCGCACGTTTGACTTGAAAAGTCAGCGAAGTCAACACCGGTCGACAAAGTCGATGATTTTGACTTTTAAATAGTAATTCTTACTATTTTGTTTTATAAATCGAATTTGATCGATTTGAAAACGTAAAGTCCTATTTCTCGATTTATCTTGTAAATCAAGGACTTATAAATATTTTCGCATTTTTAATAACTCTTTTTATAATTAAAAAGCGTATTTTGGTTTTTAAAACGTTATAAAATGAACGTTTGTCTCAAACATAGCAATCTATGTTTATAAAATTTTGTAAAATTCATAAACTGTCCAGAATATTAATAGACATATATTTTATTAATAAACTGTTTTAAAAGTATTTAAAATCCTTATTAATTATCGAAAATTCGATAATTAATTTAAAATGTCAAATGACATTTGAAAATTTTCTAAATTAATATAGTGCATTATTATACACTATGGTCCAGAATATGAATTTATCAAATTCATATGGTATTATTTGCTATTTATTTATATATATACATATATATATTTACGGTAATTCCATTAAATAGGGAATAATCATCCAAAAATTCCCAAAATTGATATATATCTATTATAATATCCCAACATCAGTATATAGTATTAATATAACCCATAGTTCATCATAAGCATTCATTTCACAATATCTAACAATTATTCACGGTAATTACGAGATAATTACCAAATAAATAGCAAACAATTTCTAAAAATTCCAATTAAATTCCAACATCATTAAACATTATATTATAACATTGTAACATCATAATATCAACCAAACCAATTTAAATCGTCACCATATGAGCTTGTAATGCTCTCGGCTTTTTCGATTCAAGGTGTTGTTTGATTTTCAAAAATTCCAATAATTATATACTATGTTTATACACTATAGTATAGTAATATAACATCATAATATTTATCAAAACTAATTAAATCATCACCTTCAAGAGCATATCACTCACGGTTTATTTGATTTAATTTAGTATTTGATTTCCAAAAATTCTAATAATTTTACACAATACATAAACAATATACTAAAGCACTAATACACCATTGCATGTTCAAAAATAAAATCATACACCAACCTATGAAATTTAAATGCTCACGGTAATTTTTTAGAAATCAAGTATATGGTTTTCAAAAATTCTAATTAAATCATAGAACATATAATCAAGGTTCTAAAGCAATAATATGCTATTGTATGCTTGAAATAAAAATCATACATCAATGTACATCATACATAAGCTCACGGTTTTTGTAAGAATAAAAGCTAGGGTTTTCTAAAAATTTCTAAATTAATACCATAGTCTTAAATCATATAATAGAGCAATAATACATCACTAAAATACTTAGAACATGCTCGGTCATTATACATATTTTTGTATACTTTCAAAAATTATTTCAAACACCTACTATGGTTCGAAAATCATGCATAGGCTAGATATATCCATACATTTCATATATAACAACCTATGTTCATCTAAACACATTTTCTCACATTTTTGTACATAAAAACCTTAAGAACACATATTCATCCATAAAAACATTTAAAACATACATATTCATGTATATACTGACCTTGAAACATATACACATATATATAAACTGCTTTCGATTTTCTTGAGTAATAGAGAGAGAAATCGATGCTATGGTCTTAGTATTACCTTGAGAATGGTCTAGTATCCAAGAACAAAGTGTGTATCAAGGTTGTGAAATGGAGAAGGGAGAAGAAAAATCTGAAAGGGGGGAAGAGCTCTCGGTTTTGGGCAGAATTTTGAGAGAATGGAGAGTGTATTTTGTGAGTTTGAAAGTTGGAGTGAAAGATAATGAGTAAAATGAAAAGCCTCTCTCCCTATACCTCTCTCTCACTCTCGATTTTGGGCAAGGAAAAGGGCAAAATCTGCAGCCCCTTGGTAGTTGTTTAGGTGATGATTGAAGTGTGTTAAAGGAGCTATTCATGTATTGGGCAATTTCAAAAAGTGGAAATCATTGTGCATGGGGAAGAGATGAAGCATAATCGGCGCATGGGGGTTTAGGCTGATTTTATTTTTAAAATACTCTTAATACATTGTATTAATCATATAATAGGTCATAGATATATAATACATGTCATAAAATAATTAAATCATCACATAACACAAAAATTGGAATTACCGATTGCAAAATTGGGAAAAATAGGATTAAAAATATAAATTACACCTATTATTGATATTCATGTAATTTTCGTCCCAAATATACACATATATATCATAATATATGATTTAGATATTAAATAATAGCATAGGATAAAGTTATTACACATTTTGTGAAATAAAAACCCTAATTTCGCAAATAGGGTTTCAATTTTTATAAAAACTGAAACCTTCGATTTTTATGGTTAAAATTCTGTTTTAATGCTTAATAATATTCATATATATCATATTATAAAGTTTAGATACCATAGGATAATTTAATGGTATCATTTCATGTGATAAAACCCTTATTTATAAGTTTAGGGTTTTCAAATTTAAATTAGAGAATATCGAGTTTTAATATCTCAAATATTGATTTTACTAATCATTAATACTGTAATTATATAAAATAATAATAGGAAATTAATTATTAAAACGAGCATAAAACTCATTTTCAAATCGCCTCAGGCGTTAACGTTAACGTCAAAATCGACTCATCTCAAAATGGTCGCATAAGTTCATACTTACTAAATAAATATATTCCATTTAATAAAGGAATTAAGATGGAAATTAATTCCAAGCTTCTTTTCGAGAAAATTTCATGAAAAGGGTTTTCGTTAAAACATATTGAAAATTCTAAATAAATCATTATGAGCTCTAAACATATCATAGAAAAATAATCCATCCTTATAAAATATTTTAAAACAACGGTATTTTTTGTAAAATAGGCGGTTTTCCAAAATTCTAAATAAATCATATAAACATTTTATAACATTTATAAACATTTTAAAATTATTTCTTAAGCATGCTCAAGGTTCGAACACAACATATATAGGCTGGATCTATTCAAAAATTTCATATGAAATAGATTAAATAAATCCTAACATACATTTCCTACTTAAGAACATTTAAAACACATACATATGTATAACAACATCTCATACTTAAGAACATTTAAAACACATACATATATGTATAGAACAAGTCTCGATTTTTTTTTTATAAACAAGGAGGATAAAATCGAAGCCATGGTCATGTATTTACCTTTGGAATGATATTGATTCAAGAGAACAATACTAGGGTATCAAACCTTGGGTGAATGGAGAAGAAGAAGAGAAGAAAATTTTGGAAAAATGGAAGAGGATGCTCTCGGTTTTGGCAGCAAGAATGGGGAAGAATGGAGAGAAAAATGAGAGAGAAATGAGAGTGTTTGTGTATAATGAGTGAAAATGAGGGGAAGTGTGTTGAAGGGGAAGAGTCTCTCCTATTTTATTCTCTCTCTCACTCGGCCATACCCACTCAATTGGATAAAATATTGCAGCCATTTGTTTAGTGGGAGGGTGATCATGAGCTAGGCAAAAAGGCTCCTCATGCATTGGCCAATTTAAAAAGAAAAAGCATGCCTTGTACAAGGGTGTAGCCGGCGTATTTAGGGGTTCCAAAAGGTGTGATTTTATTTTTGTTGTACCATAATACTATGTATTAATCCATATATAATCATAGATATAAAATACATGCCAATTAAATAATTAAAACACTCACATACTAAAACACACGAAAATGGCGTTAATAATGCATATATATTATAAGTCACGCCTATAAATTTTACACAAGACATTTTCGTGCTAAACATACTCATATATGTCATAATATGTGATTTAGATAATAAATAATAGCATAGGATAATTTAATGGTATCATTTTATGTGAGAAAACCCTAGTTTTGAAATTAGGGTTTCAAAATCAACTCATTGAAATAATCGAGTTCCATAGTTCAAGAATTGATTTTAATGCTTAATAATACTGTAATTATATAAAATAATAATAGAAAATTAATTATAATAATTTCGGATCATTAAACCCATTTTGAGCGTCTCAGGCGTTGGCGTTAACGTCTCAAAACGTTCATAATCGACTCATCTCAAAATGGTCGTAGTGAGTTCATACTTACTTTATAAATAATATTCCATTAATATAGGAATTAATATGGAAATTAATTCCAAGCTTCACTGCTCAGAAAATTTCATAAAATCTCGGCGTTCGATCGTGTCGGCGTTAAAAATATGTTGTCGAACCACTACGTATTATTCTATTCCTTAATTCACAATTCTTAGTGAATATAAAAAGAAATTCGTTATTAAGATATTGAATCGAAATCAATATTTGATGTCTTACAAAAATAATATACGGAAAAACCCTAATTCACGGGTTTAAAATACCGTAATTAGACGTTCGTTTCTTTGGAATATTACATTCCACCCCCCTTAAAAGAAATTTCGTCCCGAAATTTGCATACCTCTAGAAGAATAAATCGGGGTATCGTTCTTTCATCGCTTCTTCAAGTTCCCACGTGGCTTCTTCTTGTCCGTGGTGTCTCCACAGCACTTTGACTAGCGGAATCGATTTGTTTCGCAGTTGCTGAACTTTATGGTCGAGTATTGCCGCTGGTTCTTCTTCATAGCTCATGTCTGGCTTGAGGATCACGTCGTCTTGATGGATCACGTGCTTTGGATCGTGTACGTATTTTCGTAATTGTGACACGTGAAAAACATTGTGCACATTCCCCAAATTTGGCGGTAGAGCCAACCTATAAGCTACTGGACCTATCCTTTCTAGGATCTCATATGGTCCTATAAAACGGGGTCTTAGCTTTCCTTTTAGTCCAAACCTGACGATCCCTTTCGATGGAGAGACTTTGAGAAACACTTTGTCTCCACCTTCAAACTGTAGCTCAGATCTACGCGTATCAGCGTAGGATTTCTGCCTATCTTGAGCTTCCTTTATCCTTAGCCTAATTTGTCGAACGATCTCAATCATCTCGTTCACTGCTTCTGGCCCTATGATTTTTCTCTCACCTACTTCATCCCAATAAAGCGGTGATCTACATTTCTTGCCATACAAGGCTTCGTACGGGGCCATACCAATCGTTGCTTGATAGCTGTTGTTGTAGGAAAACTCAATAAGGGGTAGAATATCTTCCCATTTTGCGCCTCGATCCAACACCACTGTTCTCAACATATCCTCTAGTGTCTGGATCGTTCTTTCCGACTGCCCATCAGTCTGTGGGTGTAATGCCGTACTGAAATTCAATTTGGTACCCAACTCCCTTTGTAAGCTAATCCAGAACCTGGATGTGAACTTGGAGTCTCTATCAGAGGTGATATATTTTGGCACTCCATGTAATCGTATAATTTCCTTGACGTATAGCTGGACTAACTTATCAGATCCATAAGTACTTTGAATTGGTAGAAAGTGAGCACTCTTGGTGAGTCTATCAACAATTACACATATGGCTGTGTTTCCTCTTTTTGATTTGGGTAAGTTCGTAACGAAATCCATCGTTATTTCATCCCATTTCCACTCGGGTATTTCCAACGGCTGCAACTTTCCGTATGGGCGTTGGTGTAATGCTTTCACCTGCTGGCAAACAAGACAGCGTTCTACGAAAGAAGCTATGTCCCGTTTCATGCCTTCCCACCAGAATTTTTCCTTCAGGTGTTGATACATCTTAGTACTGCCTGGGTGGGCGGTGTAGGGTGTATCATGAGCCTCACTCATTAGCTCGTTCTGAAGCTCTGCGTCGTCCGGAACGCATATCCTTCCTTCAAACAATAAGGCGTTGTCCGACGCCTCTTGGAAATCCTTAAATCCTTCAGATCTTACCCTTTCTCTGATCTTTTCTAACTTTTCCTCCATCCTTTGTCTCTCGACAATCCTTTTTCTTAGATCAGACTTCATTGTGAGTGTAGCGATACAACTCATGATCGTCTCTGGTTGTTCGACCAATTCAATCCTCATTCTTCCAAACTCCTCAACGAGTTTCTCTTCTTGTATAAAGAGACATCCTAGCTTGGATTGGCTCTTACGACTCAAGGCTTCAGCTACTACAATCGCTTTGCCCGGGTGATAGTTAATACCACAGTCGTAATCCTTTACTAGTTTAAGCCATCTCCTTTGCCTCATATTCAAATCTCGTTGCTCGAAGAAGTATTTCAAACTCTTATGATCCGTGAAGATCTCACATCTCACTCCATAGAGATGGTGTCTCCAAATTTTCAGTGCATGAACTACTGCGGCTAACTCCAAGTCATGAGTTGGGTAGTTCAGTTCATGTGGTCTGAGTTGTCGGGATGCATAAGCTATCACCTTTCCGTTTTGCATCAAAACACAACCCAGTCCAGTCTTAGAAGCATCCGTATAAACTAAATATTCTTTGTCCGCTTCTCGAACTGCTAGTACTGGTGCACTTGTCAGTTTTTCCTTGAGTTTTTGAAAATTCCCTTCACATTCTTCAGTCCAGTTGAACTTGATTCCTTTTGAATGGCGGGTTATTGGCCTCGCAATCTTGGAGAATCCTTGATGAATCTCCGATAATAACTAGCTAGTCTAGGAAACTCCTAATCTCATCTTTGAGTCCGTGGCGATTTCCATCCTTACCGCCTCTACTTTAGCTGGATCCACTTTAATGCCTTCTGCAGACACAATGTGTCCGAGGAACATTACTTCCTTCAACCAAAACTCGCATTTGCTAAACTTAGCAAAGAGTCTTTCATCTCTCAAGGTTTGCAACACCGTTCTTAGATGTTCCTTAGGATCCTCTTCATTCTTTGAATAGACAAGGATATCGTCTATGAAGACTAACATGAATTTATCTAAAAATGGATGAAATACTCTGTTCATGAGGTCCATGAATACCGCTGGTGCATTGGTTAATCCGAACGGCATAACTATGAACTCATAGTGGCCATATCTGGTTCGGAATGCAGTCTTTGGTACATCCTCAGACCGTATTTTCAGCTGATGGTAACCTGACTTGAGATCAATTTTCGAGAATACGCCTGCTCCTCGTAATTGATCAAACATGTCATCAATTCTTGGTAAAGGGTATTTTTTCTTGAGTGTCATCTTGTTTAGCTCTCGATAATCGATGCACATCCTCAAAGAACCATTCTTTTTCTTAACGAACAAAACAGGCGCTCCCCAAGGTGAAACACTAGGTCTAATGAAACCTAGATCCAACAATTCTTGAATTTGGATCTTCAGTTCCTCCAACTCCTTTGGGGCCATCCTATAGGGCGCCTTCGACACTAGAGCCGATCCGGGTTCTAAGTCGATGGTGAACTCTAACTGTCTATCAGGAGGTAATCCCGGTAGATCTTCGGGAAATACATCCGGAAATTCTCGAACAACTTCAATGTCTTCAACCCTCGTTTCGGGTTTATCCTCCCCGTTCAGGTAGACAAGAAATGCATGGCATCCTTTCTGGTTCATCATCCTTCTCGCCTGTAGCGCCGATACAATCGGGATTCTTCTTCCCATGCTGATTCCATGAAAATGCGTAGCTTCTTGTCCAGGAAAGTGAAACGAGATTTTCCTTTCCTTACAAAGAATCGTGGAATGATTCTTAGCTAACCAGTCCATTCCTAGGATTATGTCTACGTCACCCATGGGTATTATGTTTAGATCATTCGCCAGAACCTTAAGTGATCCTAAAGTCAACTCTAGGTTCGGCGAGATATGCGTGTGATCATAATCTCTCCTATAGGTGAAGAGATTCCCATATCCTGACTTGCCCTTTCAGACCTAAGTCCCAACCATTCTACGCATGATTCGGCTATAAAAGAATGCGAAGCACCCGTATCGAACAATATAATAACAGGTACGTTGAGAAGGACTCCCATACCTGCCAGGTTTCCCTGATTTTGTTCGTTCTGCCTCCGGTGTAAGGCGTACGCTCTAGCCTGGGCCGGCTGAGGCTGACGGGGTGCTTGCCCTTGCTGGTTCTTCTTCTTCTGCTTGCTTCTTCTTTTTATTATTATTGTCGTGGTGGTTGACGCCTTTGTTGTTGTTGAGGTGGCTGCCACGGCTGTTGTTGGAGTTGCTGTTGGGGTTGGGGTTGGAATTGTGGCGGAGGTTGGGGCTGAAACTGTATAGCCCTAAGCGGCTGGGCGTTGCCGGGTTGATTTGCCCTCACAATCGTGTCCGGGCGTACCCCTGGGCAATTGTTGGCGTAATGCCCTCTCGCTCCGCACTTGAAGCAATTCACATTGCTTGCCGTGCACATTCCTTTGTGCATCCTATGGCATTTAGGGCATGGAGGAGCCCTCACTTGCTCTTGTGGGCCTCTTGCCGGTGGAGCAAAAGCTGCACTCTTCCAACCTTGCCCTGGTTGGACCATATTTCCTTGCCATGGGCGTTTGTGACTTGCATCCCCATAGCTTCCTCTGTTGCTATTTCCGCGGTTGGGTTTCCACTTCCCCTTTCCTTTGTCCATCGCGTTATGTGTCTGAGCCGACACTGACTTATCCTCAGGCATTGCTGCCTCAATATCCAAAGCTCGTGCAAGAGCCTCGGTGTAAGTCAGGTCTCCATGGCTAGCGAGAGACATCCGTATCTCTGGCCTTAGACCTGATCTAAATTTCTCCGACATTTTCAGGTCGGTGTCTACTTGTTCCGGTGCGTATCTCGACATGTCGCAAAAAGCGCGATCATAGTCGGTTACGGACAGTTTCTCTTATTTCAGCATGAAGAATTCATGCTCCTTTCTCTTCCTATAACTCTTTGGTATGTACTTTTCATACATCTCATTCTTAAAGTCCTCGCACGAGAACTCTTCCAGTTGTTCAGCAGTGAAGGTTTTCTTTCTGGCCTCCCACCAGAAATCCGCTGGTCCGTTCAGTTGGAAAGTTACACAGGACAGTCGCTCTTGCGCTGTGCACCTCAGAAAGTTGAAAATTCCTTCAATGGCTCTCACCCATTGCTCAGCTTCTTCTGGACTGCCTTTTCCATTGAAGACGGGAGGGTTCTGTCTTAGAAATAATTCCTCGATCCTGCGATCAGGTTGAGGTGGAGGTGGTTGGGGTATATCTTCGGCTTCTTGCTCGGGGATCCTACCTCTTCCCCTAGTTCTTCCTCGACCTCTGCCTCTAGGTGCTTGTTCCGGGTTTCTTCTAGGAGGCATTCTGCTATATAAAACATATAATCATCAATCACTCATCATTCTTAAGGCTTAACATACATAATATCATCATAACCTCCTTGCAAAACGAGTTGAAATAAAACATTTCGTCCTTTCCATCCAAAATTTCGCTGCAAAAGCCCACTCGGGGTCATATATATATAAATATCCAAAAGCTCTGCCGTAGGCAGGATGTTCAAAAACCAAAGGTCATAAAACAGAACAACATAAATCCCGGCTCACACGGCCTTTCAAAACATCGAGTTTGTCTTTCCATCAATCCCATACATAAAAAGAAAGAAACAGCAAATGCTAATCATAACAAAATCTAATCAAGCTTCATCTAATGCCTTCACCAGGCTCCTTCCTACTCTTCATCTTCCTCTTCATCGGAATCATCCTCACGAGAACGTACTCTCGATGATCCTGCACCGTCATCTCCGTACATCGGTATGTCTCGCATGGGGTTGAAGTCATCTTCGCCATACAGGTCGTAGTCATGGCGAATCGGGCTATAGCCATCGAAGGCATCCGATACGCTCATCCGCACTGTCCGACGGAAGCGCTCTACTGGTGGTAGTGGAGCTGTCATAGGTGGTAGGGGTGGTAGTGGTGGACGTACAGGATGTCCAACAGGCAATGGAGGAAAAACGGGCACTCCTAGAGCTCTCGGGCATGCTGCTCTTTCCAAGCGAGCAGGCCTGCCCTCGTCAAACAGAAATGGAGGCACCACCGGGTCGATCTGACGCGGGAACTCAGTGTACAGCCACTCCGGCGATTCATCCCGCCAGGTATACTCTCGGGGAGGGAGATAAGGTCCCCTCGGTGCGGCTCCGTATATCTTTGTATCGTAAGTCGATGACTTACGAACACAGGCGCATCTCCTACCAGATCATAGCTGCCAACCGCCCGGTATATGTAGTCCCCTGATATCTCCCGAGCATAGTCCTCCAAATCACAGGGGAGTATGGCTAAGAGACTTCTGATGCCATCGTAATCAGTCGCGCCGTAGGCTCGGGCATTCCTCCATAATCGGAGGTAGTATGCCAGGAATTTGCCCAAGTCCTCGCCGCAGAACATCCAACACTCGCGGTAGGTGCGCATCACCTCCTCGGGGGTAGGGTGTGGTCCTAGCCTCCTCCTAGCTATGTATCGCATCTCCTCCATCTGCCACGATCAAAACTAACTTAAGTCAGACTAACGTCATCCGATAAGCAGATAAGGATAACTTAAGAACATCTGATAAGCAACTAGGTTAAGCTTAAACAATCTATAAGGTAGGTGACGTCATAAGGTACAGCACATATCATATCTTATATTCTATTTTACTCGGAAACATATTATCTAATAGCGTTCTAAGGTATAGGCTATGCTATGAGATCCTTGTTCTAAACAAACCACTTGAACTGACGTTCAATAGACTCTAGCGTATCCTGGAGATAGAATTAGGAATTCTGTTCTTCATAACAAATGAAGTTCAGAACGTTAGGAGTACGCAGGTGAAAACCATGCGTAAATCGTAGTTCTAATGAAAGAGAACTGGGTAAAACAAATTTATTGCGTAGTGCAGGAAATTTACGCGATCGTGCTAAAATAACCTCGAGGCACATGTCGACGTAATACGACAATCATATCCACGTCTTCAAGTCGATGCTTGGCCTCCTGAAGTCAAAGTCAAAGTCAAAGTCCGCGTCGATGTTCACACATGTCGAAGTGGTGACGTCATGCCGATGTCGTTCTTCTCTAAGGTTGAAGTCGTCCTCGTTCATCCTTTATGTTTGCCTTTTGTCGTTCGAGTTCGAGGCTATCGTCACTTTCGTTCTTCATGTCGTCCTTTTGTTCTCGTAAGGGAAAAGGAGTTCATATTTCTATGTTTTTTCACAATATGTGATCATGCTCCTTAGAATCTATGTTCTTCTCGAGGTAACACATTCATATGTCTTCATAAGTCTCAAGATTTGAAAATACAATTTCAAAACACATCATAACAATTTTTGAAATTTGGAAATAAGCTTCAAATGACAACATAGTCAACTCATACATGTATATCGAAATGAATTTATCCTTTCCATGTTGATCATTCAACCCAGTTCAACCATATACTTTCGTCTCAAAACTTGATCACTTGTATAACTTCTCGTTTGATTTCAAAATCAAAATTTTTGAAAAAAATTTCTAGCTCGTACTTTCATTCCCATCGTCAAAATCTCATAATATCACAACATCCTAATCTTTCTTTCAAAAGTCCTTCCAACTTGTTCATCATTCAAAACTCTTCATTTCATGAGTTTGAGAAAGAAATCAGTTACATTTTTCCCGGTTGAGCTCGATGTGTGGAGTGTTGAGAGTAGTCAGCAGATTTCTAGAAGTCCAGTGACTCGATCTAGACTTAGTTTTTGAAAAGAGTTTGGGGTTTCAAAGAGCAACAGTGCTCTGATACCACTCTGTCACACCCCCGCCCCGGATAACCTGGACTGGAGGGTGACCAATACTAGGAATAGTATTTGGGGTTCACAAGGCTAATATAAAGGTACATATCAAAAGTAAACTAACATGCTTGGATGATACATAAGGTGATGTCAAACAAATCGGTGGTTTAGGCCATGGACTAAAGACCAAACAATGGTCTGACGGACCTCAACAGTGCTTAACATCATACATAATATAAATAAGTTTAGAGTTTGCAGCGGAAAGTGTGTGAATACATATGTGACGATATGCATTCAAGGTGAAACCAAATTCTTAACAAAGTAACAAGGACACTGGACTCCTCAACACTCCTCCGTCACCATCATCAGAGCTCAACCTGCATATTTAAAAACAAACATGCAGGGCTGAGTACGAGAAATGCACTCAGTGGACTCATGCCGAAAACATTTTATCATGAGTAAATTACACTGCCAATATCATGGTAAGACACAAGGGTTTTAGTTGAAATGCCTTGTGCTTACTAAAACATTTTCAGTTCGTAAAAGTCGCTTGGCCAAACATTTTTCTTGGTGTGTATGATCCGTATCCCATAGTCTCATTTCATCAGAACATCATAGTTCAAACGTCGTGAGGGAGGCCTCCCTCTGCGACGCCGTGACCGCCGTGGTGTCCTTACAAAGACACATCACGTTCGGTGTACACGTTAATCTAGCCGAGCATCGACTTCGTCATAGGATCCGATATCGATTTCATAACTGGGTTGGGCGCGACCCAACAAAATTCATAACATTTCATATCATCATATAACTTCACAACAATTCACATCATTCATTCCGGATAGGATCCATACACAAAAGTAAATATTTTGGCGGGTAATCTTGTAAACATTTTATCAGCGATTGTAAATAAGCATCGTAAATAAATTCATTTGGAAATAATTTAAATCGGCTCGTATTTGGTTTAGGAAAAGAAGCCCCACGGACTATGGTTCGTCTTAATGAGTCCTAGGTTTGATTCCTCGTCAATGTCCGTTAAATCGCGTCGGCGTCACACGCTTTACGTAAAAGAAATATTTTAGACGTCGTTCGCGTTTCTCGAGACTCTCAAAGTCTAAGATAAACTTGATATTCTATATCGATATAAACTGAATTCCTTAACGAATTCAATACGCTTTTCATTTACGTATTTCAATTGAATAGCTCTCGTCCTTCGAGATACTTTCAACTATTTCATTTTATCCTTTCCGGTTTAAACGTTCAACGTATATGAATACGTTTCTCAATATAAGGATTTCATTTATGAAATCTTTTCGTACTAAAGAGGTATCTTACCTAATTAGTACATCTTACGCGTATTAGCGTATTTATCGAACGTATATGGTACGTTTGACTTTAAAAGTCAACATAGTCAACAAAGTCAACAATTTTGACTTTTAATTAGTAATTTCTTACTAATTCATTTTATAAATCGATTCTCAATCGATTTTATTTCGTAAAGTCCTAATTCTTGATTTATCACGTAAATCGATGGACTTATTAATATTTTTCTCAAATATTAATCTTTTAAATCATTAAACCATATATTTTCATTTTTAACATTATTAAGTATAACGTTTTGTCACAAACATAGTAATCTATGTTTATAAAATTTTATAAAACCAAATATGTCTAAAATAATATTTAGACATATAATATATTATCAAACTTGATTAAAAATGATTTAAAAATACTCAAAATTTCATTTTTGCTCTCGGTAATTTTATAAATTACCAAATGATTTTCAAATTTTTTTCCCATTTCATATAGTGTATTATTATACACTATGGTCATTAATATGTATTAACATCATCCAATTATCATTCGATCAACACTTATTAATATATATATAGTCACGGTAATTTTGATAATAAATGAAATAATTGTCCAAAAATTCCCAAAATTGTTATACACTTAGAACAATGTCCCAACATTAATATATAACATACTTATAACCTATAGTCCATATCAAACAATTTATTTACCAAGGAATTAATCCTTAATGCATTCGGTAATTATCAAATCATTACGAAACAATTCCCAAAAATTTCAAATAAATTATATCATGCTTAAACATTATAGTATAGCAATATAACATCATAACATTAACCAAAACCATTTGAATCATCACCTTATGGAGCATAGATGCTCACGGCTTTTTTGATTCAATGTAGTATTTGGTTTCCAAAAATTCTAACAATTATACACTATGATATAACATTATAACATTAAAACATTCATCAAAACCAATTAAATCATCACCATACTTAAGCCTGCGTTTACGGTTTTTGATTTAATATTGGTATTTGATTTCCAAAAATTCCAACAAAATCATGTAACACATAATCAATATACTAGATCATCAATACACCATTGCATGTTCATAATAAAAATCATACACCAACATATATCATTTTGAAGCTCACGGTATTTATAAAAACTCATGCATTTGATTTTCAAAAATTCTAATAAATTCATAGAACATATAATCAAGGTCCCAGAGCATTAATATGTCATTGCATGTTTAAATTAAAAATCATACACCAAGGTATACACTAAATAGTTCACGGTATTTTTTTGTAAAATAAGCTAGGGTTTTCCAAAAATTCTAAATAAATCATTATGAGCTCTAAACATATCATAGAAAAATAATCCATCCTTAAAAATATTTTAAAACAATCGGTCATCATATAAACATTTTATAACATTTTTGAAAATTATTTCTTAAGCATGCTCAAGGTTAGAACATAACATATATAGGCTAGATCTATTCAAAAATTTCATATGCAATAGATTAAATAAATCCTAACATACATTTCCTATTTTTGTAAACAAGAATCATCAAGCAACATATGTATAACAACATCTCATACTTAAGAACATTTAAAACACATACATATATGTATAGAACAAGTCTCGATTTTTTTTGTATCTGAGGAGGATAAAATCGAAGCCGTGGTCATGTATTTACCTTTGGAATGATATTGATTCAAGGAACAATACTAGGGTATCAAACCTTGGGTGAATGGAGAAGAAGAGAAGAAAATTTTGGAAAAATGGAAGAGGATGCTCTCGGTTTTGGCAGCAAAAATGGGGAAGAATGGAGAGAAAAATGAGAGAGAAATGAGAGTGTTTGTGTATAATGAGTGAAAATAAGGGAAGTGTGTTGAAGGGGAAGAGTCTCTCCTATTTTACTCTCTCTCTCACTCGGCCATACCCACTCAATTGGATAAAATATTGCAGCCATTTTGTTTAGTGGGAGGGTGATCATGAGCTAGGCAAAAAGGCTCCTCATGCATTGGCCAATTTAAAAAGAAAAAGCATGCCTTGTACAAGGGTGTAGCTGGCGCATTTAGGGGTTCCAAAAGGTGTGATTTTATTTTTGTTGTACCATAATACTATGTATTAATCCATATATAATCATAGATATAAAATACATGCCAATTAAATAATTAAAACACTCACATACTAAAACACACGAAAATGGCGTTAATAATGCATATAAATTATAAGTCACGCCTATAAATTTTACACAAGTCATTTTCGTGCTAAACATACTCATATATGTCATAATATATGATTTAGATAATAAATAATAGCATAGGATAATTTAATGGTATCATTTTATGTGATAAAACCCTAGTTTTTGAAATTAGGGTTTCGAAAATCAACTCATTGAAATAATCGAGTTCCATAGTTCAAGAATTGATTTTAATGCTTAATAATACTGTAATTATATAAAATAATAATAGAAAATTAATTATAATAATTTCGGATCATTAAACCCATTTTTCAGAACGTCTCTAGACTTTGACGTTCAAAACGTCTCAAAACGTTCATAATCGACTCATCTCAAAATGGTCGTAGTGAGTTCGTACTTACTTTATAAATAATATTCCATTAATTTAGGAATTAATATGGAAATTAATTCCAAGCTTCGCTGCTCAGAAAATTTCATAAAATACTAACGTTCGATACGTAATCGACGTTAAAAATATGCTCTCGAACCACTGCGTATAATTCTATTCCTTAATTCACAATTCTTAGTGAATATAAAAAGGATTTCGTTATTAAGATATTGAATCGAAATCAATATTCGATGTCTTACAAAAATAATATACGGAAAAACCCTAATTCACGAGTTTAAAATACCGTAATTAGACGTTCGTTTTTTGAATATTACAATCGGGATACAGTCCAGAAGATCAAAGCACGAGTCTTGATCCGTTCTACCCCGATAGATTCGCAGGTAAACACGAGAGACACCTGCGTGTTGCAATATATTCAAAACCATTAGACTTGGGGAAAGGCCCCAGGAAATCAATACCCCAAACGTCGAAAATTTCAACTACCAGGATATTGTTCAGGGGCATCTCATTTCTCCTCCCCATATTCCCAACTCGTTGGCATCTTTCACATGAAAGGTAGAAGGAGTGGGCATCCTTGAAAAGAGTCGGCCAGAAGAGACCACTCTGCTGCACCTTGAAAGCTGTCTTTCGCCCACCAAAATGTCCCCCGCAGTGGGTTTCGTGACACAACTTAAGGACTTGACTTTGCTCCTCATCAGGGATGCATCTTCTAACCACCTCGTCCTTCCCGAGTTTGAAAAGCTATGGATCATCCCAAAAGTAATTCCTGCATACACTAAAAAATCTCTTCCTTTCTTGGGAAGTCAAATCAGGTCTCAAGGAGCCACAAACCAAGTAATTAACAATATCAGCATACCAAGGCGATGAATTGATTTCCAAAGCATGCTCAAAAGGATAAGACTCAGCAAGACTCTCTTGTGCAGGTAAAACGAAAGGGGATTCGAGACGAGACAAATGGTCAGCTACACAATTGTCACTACCCTTCCTATCTATGATTTCTAGATCAAATTCTTGCAAAAGAAGGACCCAACGAATTAATCTAGGTTTAGCCTGAGATTTAGTCAACATAAATCTTAAAGCGGCGTGATCACTCGTGAACAATTACCTTAGAACCAATGATATAAGCTCGAAACTTATCCAAAGCAAAGATTACAAACAAAAGCTCATTTTCGGTAGTAGTGTAATTCATTTGAGCGAACTTAAAGTTAAGCTAGCATAATAAATAACACGTAACATTTTATCCACACGTTGACCTGTCTGAGCCCCACAGACCACATTGCTAGCATCACACATTATTTCAAAGGGTAGCGACCAATTTGGGGCAACAACAACGAGGCGATGAGTCAATTTCTCCTTAAGTAAATTGAAAGCATGCAAACATTTTTCATCAAACTTGAAAAGAACATCTTGAGCAAGAAGATGACATAAAGGTTGGCTAATCTTAGAAAAGTCTTTAATAAACCTACGGTAAAACCCGCATGTCCTAAAAACCCTAATCCCTTAACATCAGCGGTGGGGTAATTTCTCAATTACATCCACCTTAGCCTTGTCAACCTCAATCCCATTCCTAGACACAATATGTCCCAATACAATCCCACTCTTAACCATAAAGTGACTCTTTTCCCAACTAAGAGTGAGATTGCTCTCCACATAACGTTTAACACACGATCAATCTTATCTAGGCAATCATGAAAGAAGATCCGAAAACGAAAAGTCATCCATGAATACCTCGAGGAAATCTCCAATCATCTCGAGAAGATTGACATCATGCACCGAAGGTGCCGGTGCATTCACACATGCCAAAAGGCATCCGCGGTAAGCATATGTCCCAAAGGGACTTGTAAACGCCGTCTTGGCTTGATCCTCTGGAGCAATTGCCACGATAATAGCCGGATAAACCATCAAGAAAGCAGAAATATTCATGTCTAGCTAATCTATCAAGCATTTGATCTATAAAAGGGAGAGGAAAATGATCCTTTTTTGTCGCGGCATTCAACTTGCGGTAGTCGATGCACATACGCCAGCCTGTAGTAGCCCTTGTAGGTACCATCTCTCCTTTCTCGTTCTCTACCATTGTGATACCTCCCTTCTTGGGCACCACATGTACTGGGCTAACCCACTCATTTGTCCGAGATAGGGTAGATTAGCCCTCCATCGAGTTTCAAAACCTCCTTCTTCACCACTTCACCGAGGATCGGGTTCGATCGTCTCGGGCATCAATCCTTGGTTTAACTCCATCCTCAAGCGTGATGCGATGCATACATGTTGCTGGATGATCCCTTGATGTCGGCAAGACTCACCCAAATGCCGACTTATTCTTCTTCGGGACCGAAAAGCTTCTTCTTCTTCAACACTGAAAGCTCGGAGGAGATTATTGCGGCTTTTCATTTCCTCCTCCAGAAAACATACTTCAAGTGTCTCGGCGGTTCCTTCATTTCTAGAGTGGGCTTGGGCATTCTAGCAACTTCACGTGCCCACTCTTCCTCGTCACCGATCCGCAAAAACTTCCTCGAGGCTATGTTCCCGCAACAACACATTCTCGGCCAAGGATCAATAGCATCAATGAAAGCACAATCATCAATGGAATTTCTGAAGGAAACATCACACCGTCCCTACGAGTAAAAGACACAGTTTCACCAAGCACGGTCATTTTAAAGTGCCACTCTTAACGTCAATTAGTGTATTGGTTGTGGCCATGAATGGCCTCCCCAATAACAGTGTGTGCTCCTTTCCATCTTCTCTAACCTCACCAATTTCTAACACAACAAAATCAACGGGAACTATCAACCCACCAACCTTAACTAAAATATCCTCAATAATACCCGGATATCGGCGGACCTATCCGCTAGTTGTAGACACATGCGAGTGGGTTTAAGTTCGCTAATTCTAATTGTTTAAAAATCGAATAAGGCATCAAATTTATTCCGGCCCCCAAATCAAGCATGCCAGAAGCCTCCTTACCATTACCTAGAGCAATTTTAACGATAAAACTACCTGGGTCCCGGAGTTTGGGAGGTGGCGATGTGCGGGATGGAATTTTCCGCCTCGGATACCACGACCTTCTCATATTCTCCAAACATCCTTTTCTTTGAAGCCAGCTCCTTGAAAAATTTGACGTAGGCTGGCACATTTCGATCACGTCCAAAAGAGGCAAATTGACATTCACCTGGGCGGGAGTTTGTAGAACTCGTTAAGCTGCGATCTTGTTTCTCATTTCTTAGCCGGTGCGGGAAAGGTATCGGAGGAGTGTAAGGCTTTGCTGCCTTATGCAATCGGACCTCAGTATCCTTCTTAGTTTCTTCATCTTGAGATTTCAGCTGCCTCTCGGATTTCTCCCCCACCTCATTCTCAATCACACGACCACTCAAAACAAGGTGTGACTGAGCACGGTGGGGTTGGCTAGGGAGCTTCCCCACTGCTTTTTGCTGTAGTACCTCGTTCAGTGAGCTAGCAAGCTGTCCTATTTGCGTCTCCATACGCTTGATTGTGGATTCTAGAACATCAAATCTTTGGTTCGTCACATCCTCAGATGCTGGTCTCTGAGGTGGCGGCGGAGGTGCCCGCTTGATCGATACTGCTGCTGCTGCGGGTATTGCTGCTGCGAGAACTGCTGTTGTGGGGGTTGCTGCTGCTGCTGTGGATATTGCCTCTGCTGCTGAAATTGCTGTGGCTGTGGAGGTCTTCTGAATGGGCGCTCGATTTTGGTGTCGTCGGCATCCACATCCCAAGTCGACATTTGAGGTGGAGGTGGGCTGCTGCGGGTATGATTGCATGTGGAAGCGGAGGCGGTGTTGTGGATACGAGTCTTGAGGTGATTGTTGTGGGTACTCATATTGAGGTGGAGGATGTGGTTGCTCGATGAGGCATTGTAGGATTGATCCTCATAGTGCTGCGGAGGCAGTTGTTCCCAGTAGGGATTGGAGGCTTGATCCTCATAGTACGGTGGAGGTGGTTGATCCCAATATGGATTGTAGGATTGTTGCTCAGGGTAGGGATCGTAGGTTTGATACTCATGGTTTGGCGGGTATCCCTCAGAATAATCGAATTGGGCTCCTCCTTCGAAAGAAGAATTTGCCCAATACGACGAACTTTCCTCCCCCCAGCCTGCTTGACCACATTCGTACTGCTGGTAACCCTGGATTAACAGACACCAACAACAAAAACAAGATCACACGCACCGGGGGGAGAAAATAACGAAATAGAAAGAAAAGAAACACAGAAAACAAACAACACAAACAATACGCCTAAAGTTTTCCCCGGCAACGGCGCCAAAATTTGTTCAACCAAAAGTATACTCTCAATTGACTCGCAATCGTACGAGGTGTTATAGTAGGGAAAGCTAACCCTAGTCGTCTCTCAAGGAAAACTTAACAGGGCCTAATGTTCGTGTTGATCAAAGAAAACGATTAAATCCTAAACACTCTAATACCAACACGAGTTTTTTGAGACATACGAGAATTTAAATACGAGAATCAAACAGCAAACCTAAGCCAGGGTTTGTCAATCCCGAGCTAAACTAATTAAGCAATAGATCTAAACTAGAGGTTGTCAAACCCTAGATGATAAACTACTAAACACGGAATCAGGAAACAAATCAAAAGCAATTAAATAAGATCTCCAAACAAGAAACGATGAGATTCAACGAAGAACGATTAATCATGAAATCCGAGTTCAACTCCACTTGCATAGAATTCAAATAATTAAAGCCGGAAAGCAAGAACTAATCAAGAACCCAACAAGAACAGGAATTAAACGAAGCAGGATAAATCAATACGTAAACGAAACGATCAAGAACAATGGAACAAATAACCGAGAAATTACTTTCAATCCAATCCCAAAATAACACACTGAAATTACTAGAAAATGTAAATCAAATAACTGACGTTGCTAGAATTCATAAAGAGATAGAGTACCGATTACAGAACGTGAATTAATGTCTGAATTGTAGGAAATTGAATAACAGATGAACTTGAGCTCCAGCGGCGTGTTTTAGAGAAAACCAGAAAAAATACGTAAAATTCGAACCACGAAAAACCTAAAAACGATATATATAAAAGCAATGGCGCGGCTGAAACGAGCGCCCGCAGAGCGAGGCGAGGCGGCGACGAGGCACGCGCGCGGGCGTGGTGCGGACGGAGGGCGCTGGGCGCGCGGGCGTGCGGCGTGTGTGCGCGGATGGTCGGCCATGCGACGGGGCCGTGCGCGACTTCAATAATTCATCTCGTTCTCCTTCGTCCGAACTCCGAATTAGGAACCGCTTTCGCCTATGAACTCCTATCGCGATGATCTTCATTATAATTGATCCTTGGTAGATTCATTTCATCCTATTTAATGCCGAGTTTCTGTAAAACATTGAAACGAACCAAGTAAGTCCGAAACGATAAATAATAAACGAACTAACGGCATAAATGGGATAAACTAATGAAGACAACATGCAAAAAATACCAAGAATAAGCACAAAATGACACCAAACAACTCCCCACACTTATTCATTTGCTTGTCCTCAAGCAAAGTCTATACAAGCAAGAATAGAAGAATAGCTCATGCAACTAAACTCTTAATCTAATCAATCAAACCTCTTTTGCAATTCCCCGGACATGATGAGTACATAATCAAGGTTAATGTGAAACAAATCTAAGATTGTGAGAATGTCAATAAACAAGAAGATCATTTTTCTCGGACCCAACTCTCCGTTGGGGTGAATTAACTAAAATGGTTACCTTTAGCAACAAGTTTCTTTTGAGAACACAAAGAAAATATTAATGATTTTGGAACAATGTTCGAAAGGTGAAGTCTCGATGAACTCGAGTCTCCTATCGCGGTTTCCCATGCCCATTTCTCAATTTACGAGAAAGAGGGGCAGAATTCCATCCTCCATTTATATAATCTCAACAATAAACATAGAAAGTCTTAACAGATTTTGGAACAATGGTCGAAAGGTGAATTCTCGATGAACTCGAGTCTCCTATCATGTTTTCCCATGCCCATTTCTCAATTTACGAGAAGGTGGGGCAGAATCCCATCCTCCGTTTCGACAATCTCACATAAAAACAATATTATTATTTTTTATTTTTTATTATTATTTTTTAAAAGAAACAAGTATATAGGTAACCAAACTGTTAACACTCCCCCTAACATTAGCCGGACAAATCACATCAATAACCCCCGATTTAAGATTTATTCACACAACCTCGTTCATTCACATTGCACTTCAATAACGTAACATCACGATAAAGAGAACACATCGAGGTTTGACCAATACCACGAGTTCGGTGCATAAATTACAATCTAACTTATTTGCATAGACAAAACTTGAGTACAAGATTACAAAATAAGCATAGATCCATGGTGTCAATCATGCACATACCCCGAGCACAACATATACAACATATCATCAACATTGAGACTGGCGTTTAAAAGATGTACATGGGCCATTCAAAGTGGGCATTCGAAGTTGATGACATGCTAAAACCGGGAGTTGTTGATGATATGTTGTATATGTTGTGCTCGGGGTATGTGCATGATTGACATCATGGATCTATGCTTATTTTGTCATCTTGTACTCAAGTTTTTGTCTATGCAAATAAGTTAGGATTGTAATTTATGCAACTGAACTCTGTGGTATTGGTCAAACTGATTTTGAATTTCCGAAACTTTTGGTGATATATGATTTGAGTATAATGTGAATTGATGAGACTGTGATTGATAGAAAATGAATAGGGGAAATTGATGTGATTGGGAGTTGTTGATGATATGTTGTATATGTTGTGCTCGGGGTATGTGCATGATTGACACCATGGATCTATGCTTATTTTGTCATCTTGTACTCAAGTTTTTGTCTATGCAAATAAGTTAGGATTGTAATTTATGCACACGAACTACGTGGTATTGGTCAAACCTTGATTTGTTCTCTTTTATCGTCATGTTACGTTATTGAAGTGCAATGTGAATGAACGAGGTTGTGTGAATAAATCTTAAATCGGGGGTTATTGATGTGATTTGTCCGGCTAATGTTAGGGGGAGTGTTAACAGTTTGGTTACCTATATACTTGTTTCTTTTAAAAAAAATAATAATAAAAAAAATTAAAAAAATAATAATATTGTTTTTATGTGAGATTGTCGAAGCGGAGGATGGGATTCGCCCTCCTTCTCGTAAATTGAGAAATGGGCATGGAAACCACGATAGGAGACTCGAGTTCATCGAGAATTCACCTTTCGACCATTGTTCCAAAATCATTAAGACTTTCTATGTTTATTGTTGAGATTATATAAATGGAGGATGGAATTACGCCTCTTTCTCGTAGAATTGAGAAATGTGTCGTGCCCCAATTCCCGAAGGAAGGCACGGATGCCGGGGTGTGATTAGGGGTTGGGGTTAAGAAGCGGGGAAGAAGGGGATACATATAACATACATGATAAGAAGATGTCACCATGAAATCGGGCAAGATCTCCTTTATAACTAGGACATATCACGAAGGGAGGGTGCACAAACAATCCACCTGAGAATAATATCGATATCATAACTCGAGAAAACATGATCTTGGTTTATTATAAATAATGCAAGAAGGCAAAATAGCATTACATCTGTCAACTAGACCGGTCAACCACATAGCATGCTCGTATCGAGACTCACGTGAGAATAACATAACAAATCTTGTTCCCAATCAGAAAGCAAATAAGGGACAAGAATACATAATTATCAGAGTACGTATATAACACAACATCGCGGAAGCATAGCATGAAGAACCCCAGCTCCACCCTCGGCGTCGCCCGTCCGGCCCTCCTCCATCCGTGAAAAGATTTGAAAAAGAGTTTGGGGTGAGTACTAGCACTCGGTGGGGTTTTATCATAAATCAAAAGAATCATGAGGTCGTGTTGAGCACTTACCTTAGAAGGTTTAAAGCGTAAATCCACTTCTAAGTAAGCAAAATAGATTTTCATTTTTCGATACCGATCCGTTATTATCATTACTCCCATCATAGAACCATGAACCACGGCTCGGAGCGTATCCCGCCAGCCCGTCACATGACATTCATTCGCCGGAACATATCCGGCCCACGCCTTAACGTATCCACCGGCTAACTCGGTGTGGACTTGTGGGTCAATCCGTCGAACCATAACCACCTCATTACCATTTCCGTGTGGACTTCCGGGTTCATCCTTCGTAACCATAACCACGTGTTCGGGGTCTATCCTTATGATCAATACTCAAGATGGTGATCAACCCGCGAATAGAGATCC
This sequence comes from Salvia rosmarinus, assembly GCA_036937905.1. Classification (NCBI taxonomy): domain Eukaryota; kingdom Viridiplantae; phylum Streptophyta; class Magnoliopsida; order Lamiales; family Lamiaceae; genus Salvia; species Salvia rosmarinus. Next base: position 38,622,324 of record CM072814.1, read on the forward strand.
GTGCACAACCATGATAGAACCATATCTTGGATCGAGAACGATAATAATTTCACAAAACATTTTACGGCGTACATGTTTTATTTTGAAATATCGAGTAAATAACTCAAAATAGCATATATAACCCAACTCGAACCGAGGCAAACGCCAACCGAGAGATATCTACGGATCCGATGACTTCACCGATCGTCTTGGTAGGTACACAGTAACAAGACGAAATAACTTTTGGGGTCACTTCCCACAAAGCAAAGCAACATCGTGATCCAAACGACGATCGTAGCAAAATTAGGGTTTCGACTTTTTCAACCCACATTTGGCACTCTCGGTTTTCAAATCAACTCGATGCTGAGAAGGAAATATATTCGGGGCATCAAGACCTATAATAGGGTACTTTCAAAATATGCATGCATGCAAGTCGACTCAAATCTTAGCGTGAAGAAGCTTCAAAATCGATGCTATCCTCGGATCTAGGATAAACCATCCAAAATCAATGCATGAAATGGAAACATAAGCAATATGCATAACGACGAACATGGAATGACAAACGACGTTGAAAATGGATAACCGGGCATGTATCTTCCTTTAGAAAACTCAAGCAACGGAAAACATCCCGACATGCGTAAACGCCGAAAATGTAAAACGGAATCGGTACTTTAGTAGAATGCATAGCGGAACTCAAAACCTAAAGGACCAGAGCTGTGAAAGGTGGCTCGGTGGCCACCAAATCGTGGCCACAAGCTCACGGCGTGAGTGAATGCGCGGCGGTCTTGGCTTAAATCGGCCCGCCTCGGCCGTTTTCCGCCTCGTCCCTTTAGAATCCCGAGTTCTATGCTATACGATCTACTAAAAGGCGGAATCAAAACAAGAAAAGGACAAAATAGAAAACGGGCTGCCCGGGGTGGTTGATCGGCGGTGGTGGCTCGGCAAAGCGGCGAATGGTGCCGCCGCCGAGCCTCCCCTCGATCCCCACTCCTCCAGTGACTTGCAGCAGCACTGAGCTGCTCGGCTCTTCCGAAACACAGAGGCGAAGGAAATGAGCGTTGAAAATGAAGGCCCTAGCCTCCTATTTATAGGAAAATTGGAACAGCTTGCTTGCATAATGCCCTTTTCGAAAACGCAAAAATGACGCAACTTTGCAAACGGACTCCAAATTTAGCAAACTTGGTACCCATGGACACGAAATAAAATACGGACACAATGACTATAAACAAGATATGCTTTAAAAGATCCATGAAAAGTCCGGTTTTCGATAACTTCCGAGTGCCAAACCTTCATGGGTGGTCGAAAACTCTGATACTTAGTGTCTATGAATTCGCCATAAGACACTCTTCACAACGCACGAGGTTTCGTGGCGGTCGCATCACCCAAACAAAAGTCAACCTTTGACCTTTTCTAAAAACGTGCCATGCAAAATGAAGCTTAAAAAGACGGGGTATTACAAAATGGGCATGGGAAACCGTGATAGGAGACTCGAGTTCATCGAGACTTCACCTTTCGAACATTGTTCCAAAATCTGTTAATATTTTCTTTGTGTTCTCAAAAGAAACTTGTTGCTAAAGGTAACCATTTTAGTTAATTCACCCCTAACGGAGAGTTGGGTCTGAGCAAAAATGATCTTCTTGTTTATTTGACATTCTCACAATCTTAGATTTGTTTCACATTAACCTTGATTATGTACTCATCATGTCTGGGGGAATTGCAAAAAGAGGTTTGATTGATTAGATTAAGAGTTTAGTTGCATGAGCTATTCTTCTATTCTTGCTTGTATAGACTTTGCTTGAGGACAAGCAAATGAATAAGTGTGGGGGAGTTGTTTGGTGTCATTTTGTGCTTATTCTTAGTATTGTTTGCATGTTGTCTTCATTAGTTTATCCCATTTATGCCGTTTGTTCGTTTATTATTTATCGTTTCGGACTTACTTGGTTCGTTTCAATGTTTTATAGAAAATCGGCATTAAATAGGATGAAATGAATGTACCAAGGATCAATTATAATGAAGAGCATCACGATAGGAGTTCATAGGCGAAAGCGGATCCTAATTCGGAGTTGGGACGAAGGAGAACGAGGCAATTGTTGAAGTCGCGCGACGCCCCGCCGCATGGCCGACCATCCGCGCACACACGCCGCACGCCCGCGCCCAGCGCCTCCGTCCTGCACTCCCGTGCGCTGAACGCCGCTCACCCGAGCGTTCCCAATTTCCCTCGCGCTCGGAGTGAATGCCGGCTCGCCGCGCACCTCCGCGCCGCGCCCCGCCCACGCGCCCGCCCGCTCGTCCATCTCGCTGAACGCCGGCTCACTCCGAGCGCGTTCCTATTTCCCTCGCGTGCTCGGAGTGAACGCCGGTTCACCGCGCCCACGCCGCCTCGCGCGTCCCGACAACGGCGCCAAAATTTGTTCAACCAAAAGTATACTCTCAATTGACTCGCAATCGCAAATGCGGTGTTATAGTAGGAAAGCTAACCCTAGTCGCCTCTCAAGGAAAACTTAACAGGCCTAATGTTCGTGTTGATCACGTAAAACGATTAAATCCTAAACACTCTAATACCAACACGAAGTTTTTGAGACATACGAGAATTCAAATACGAGAATCAAACAAAGAAACCTATGCTGGGGTTTGTCAATCCCGAGCTAAACTAATTAAGCAATAGATCTAAACTAGAGGTTGTCAAACCCTAGATGATAAACTACTAAACACGAATCGGAAACAAATCAAAAGCAATTAAATAAGATCTCCAAACAAGAAACGATGAGATTCAACGAAGAACGATTAATCATGAAATCCGAGTTCAACTCCACTTGCATAAAATTCAAATAATTAAAGCCGGAAAGCAAGAACTAATCAAGAACCCAACAAGAACAGGAATTAAACGAAGCAGGATAAATCAATACATAAACGAAACGATCAAGAACAATGGAACAAATAACCGAGAAATTAATTTCAATCCAATCCCAAAATAACACACAGAAATTACTAGAAAATGTAAATCAAATAGCGGCGACGCTAGAATTCATAAAGAGATAGAGTACCGATTACGTAACGTGAATTAATGTCTCGAATTGTAGGAAATTGAATAACAGATGAACTTGAGCTCCAAGTAGCGTGTTTTAGAAAACCGAAAAAATACGTAAAATTCAACCACGAAAACCTAAAACGATATATATAAAGGCAATGAGCGGTTGAAACGAGCGCCCGCTCGAGGAGGCGAGGCGAGCGCTGGGCGAGGGCTTGGCGAGGCGCAGCGGCGCGCGGGCGGGCGCGCGGCGAGGCGCGCGGAGGTGCGCGGGCGAACCGGGCGCTCACCCGAGCGCGAGGGAAATAGGAACGTCGCGCCGAGTGAGCCGGCGTTCAGCAGAGATGGACGAGCGGGCGAGGCGGGCGGGCGCGCGGGCGGAGAGTGCGCGTGGCGAGCCGGGCGCTCACTCCGAGCGAGGGAAATTGGGAACGCGCGCCGGAGTGAGCCGGCGTTCAGCGCGGGCATGCGCGGACGGAGGCGCTGGGGCGGCGGCGTGTGTGCGCGGGATGGTCGGCAATGTGACGGGGCGTGCGCGACTTCAACAATTCATCTCGCTCTCCTTCGTCCGAACTCCGATTAGGATCTGCCGCCTATGAACTCTATCGCGATGCTCTTCATTATACTTGATCCTTGGTAGATTCATTTCATCCTATTTAATGCCGATTTTCTGTAAAACATTGAAACGAACCAAGTAAGTCCGAAACGATAAATAATAAACGAACTAACGGCATAAATGGGATAAACTAATGAAGACAACATGCAAAACAATACCAAGAATAAGCACAAAATGACACCAAACAGCGCTTGCAGATGCCTCGGCACCGCTCGGCGCTGAGCATGTGTGCTCGGCGGCGCTCGGAGCGGGTCGCGGCGCACATGCGTTCGTGGTGGCGGCGCTCGTAGCGCGCGCCCGGGCGACGGGCAAGCGCGTTTTCGTGCAAGATCCCCGCATCTCCGCGGCGCCCCGCGACCGCGAGGAAGCCCGTGAGGTGGCACGCCAGACATGGGCGACGTGGGGCGTGCGAATTTCACGCGAGGCCTCGGCGGCGGCCGGCGCCTCTCGGCGCCCTCGGTCGGTCGCGGGCGGCAACGTGTGGATTTCTCGCAGCTCGGCCACCTCGACGCGAGCACGTGCGAGTTAACCTCAACACGCGCTGATTTCTCGACGGCGCGGCGCGCTTCGGCGCGATTATCGCGCAGGAAACCTCAAGCCTGCGCGATTTGTTCCGAGCCAGTCGTGCGCGGAGGAAGTGGCGGCGGCGGTCCGGGCGCATGGGTTGTGCCCTAGCGTGGCCCAGCCCTTATACGTTGACCGCCCGCTTTGTTTTGGGTGACCGATCGGTTTCGCCCCGACCCATTTTCAGCCAGATCCGATTTTTCGACCGGTTCCAGTTTTTGACCTTGTTCGCCTGCTCCAATGATCTGGCCCATTTTCAAATCTAGTTTTGATGAATCCGGTCCGTGCCCGTGCACGCGAGGCCCGTTTTTCGAGTTTGAAGATCTGTACTTTACAAATTTATGTAATAAATTAGGCAGGGAAGTACAGGATCCACGAGTGGGCCGCGATGAACGATTTTATTTTATTTTTATCGTTCAAAGCATGTCGTGGATGTTTAAATTATGCAGAAGCATGCTTTGTATGTTTAATTACGTAGATAAACATGTTATATGTTTTCGTGATTGGATGAGCATAGTAAGCACGCTAGGTTTATCGCTTTTTTTTTCCAAGCATATTTTAGAATTCTGCGAGCATGTTTTACATGTTGAGTTCTATAGAAAAGCATGCTAGGATTACGTGATCTGCATGGACAAACCTTTTGAAACAAAAGACTAAGCAAGTAACCCGACATATTAATTTTAAATTAAAATGTCAAGACCTCCACTTTTGATCTCTAAACAAAGTGATACGCCTTTGTGAGTAAACGCCCACACGCGTGGCTTGCTTGCTTTGCTTTGTCATAAGTTTGTTAGATGAGATTTCTAAATAAAACATTTTAATCTATTGAGAAGTGGGAGTTTCATGTGTAAACGTCCACACGCGTGGCTTGCATATGCGATTTTTCATAAGTTATCTAGAGATAGATTTAAAATGAGATAACAAAGGAATTTGGATTGGAAGTGGTATGGTCCTAGTGAGTATGCCAATTCTAAGAATTCATTTTCTGCTGTTAAAATTGTGGTCATTGCTTAGACATCACCTCAAGTACAACTTCCCGCGAAGTCCCTTCTTACGATAGTGATGTGGTCTAGTAAGGTCCAATCATTAATTTCATTTGTCATAAGGATAAGTTGACATGGATTGAAATTAAACGACTAAAAGGTATATTTTAGTTTGGTCGAGGTTTCAATTAATATTTTAGCTTGCATGTGGGATTCCTTGGGCGATTGGAGGTTTCAATTAATATTGTTTTATCAAAATGTTACAATATTATTGTTACGAATTATGTGCGATCGTATGCTTATGTGTTTACATTACTTTTCAGATATGTCTCTTACACCGATTATCAACATGCTCGCACAAAATCCTCTATCCGGTCCGAATTTTATCAAGTGGAAACGAAACATGGAATATGTTCTTATCATTGAAGAACACATGTTTGTTCTCACTACTCCCAAACCCGATGCCTTCTATCGACGATCGACTAATGCAGCTTGAGAGTCAAGCAGATTTTGGCATAAGTCAAACAATATGGCCAAGTGCTATATGATGACTATGATGTCCAAAGGCTTGCAGCTGCAACATCAATCGATGGTAGACGCGACTGAAATATTGTCAAGTCTCGAGAGTAAGTTTGGGCAGTCGGATCGAACAGTCCGCTTCCACACAATGAGAGAAATCTTGGCGTATAAGATGGAAGAAGGAAGTTCGGTCCATGAACATGTCTCCCACATGACTCATCTCATGGATAGTCTTGATCAGTTGGGAGAAGGTATTGACGCCGAAGCCAAGGTCGATATCATCCTCAACACACTGCCCAAGTCTTTTGAGAATTTTCGCGTGAACGCAATCATGAGTAAGACCGAGTATACACTTAGTCAGTTGCTTAATGATCTCGTAGCTGCGGAAGGAGTCATGGGCAAAGGAGCACATGCTCTTGCTAGCACATCTAGGGGCCCAAATTTTCCATGAAAAATGGAAAAAGAAAAAGGGCACCAAAGGTGGTAGAGGCAAGGGAACTAGTGGGAGTAATGGGAGCAAGAACATGTCTGCCACCGGAGGCTTGAAGAAGCCAAAGGAGAGGGGCAGGTGCTTCAAGTGCGGCAAGACTGGGCATTGGAAGGCCAAGTGCCCTATGCTCAAGGCTCAAGGTACGCCATTTGCTTTAGTAACGGAAACATGTTTAGCGACTTGTTCTACCCATTCTTGGGTAGTAGACACGGGTGCGACTGATCATGTTTGTTACACCTTGCAGGGGTTCCTGCGGACAAGGGAGCTGTGTGATGGCGAGATAACGATCTCCATGGGCAACGCGGCGAAAGTCGAGGCCGCATAAATGGAGATGTTACTTTATGTTTTGATAAAATGCTTTAGTTTTAAAAGGCGTTTTATATGTGCCGGATTTTCGGTGAACCTTGTTTCGATTTCAAACTATTAATTCATGGGTATTCAGTTATTTTTGATAGTGGTGTTTCTATTATAAGAAATGACGAAGTTATCTGTAGTGGCACTTTATATAATTCGCTTTATACTATTTCTGCCAAACATAATACCTATAACTATGTTGCATCTTCTTCAAACCTTAAAAATAGAAAGTTTTCTTCGCAAGATGACACCACATTTCTCTGGCATCTTAGATTAGGTCACATCAATATAAATAGGATCCAAAGACTGGCTAAGAATGGAGCGTTGGGTGATCTAACATTTACTACGTTCCCAGTCTGCGAATCCTATATAGAAGGAAAGATGTCGACCAGACCGTTCAAAGCGAAGGGTTATAGAGCCAAAGAAGTGTTGGAGCTAGTCCATTCGACATGTGTGGACCTATGTCAACACAAGCTCGTGGAGGGTACAGTATTTTGTCACTTTCATCGACGACACTCAAGGTACGGATACATATACCGCTTCACCGAAGTCCGAATGCTTTGAGAAATTCAAAGAGTTTAAGGCGGAAGTGGAGACGAAGCTTGGTAAAGTATCAAGTCATCATGATCCGACCGCGGTGGCGGGCTCTCAAGAACGTGAGTTTATGAACTACTTGGTGCGGTGTGGGATTACTTCCACCACTACACCGGGCACACCACAACAAAATGGTGTGTCGAGTGAAGAAATAGACTCTTTTAGAAATGGTTAGATCGATGATGAGTTATGCAACATTGCCTATTTCGTTCGGGGTATGCCTTTTAAACGGCGGCATACTTGCTAAATCTAGTACAATACAAGTCAGCCGATAAGACCCCTTTCGAGTTGTGGTTTGGGCGCAAGCCTGGTTTAAGCCACATAAGGATATGGGGCGATCCAAACACATGTTTGAACAAGAAGGCTGATAAGTTGGAGCCTAGATCCGACGCAAGGCTGTTTATTGGCTATCCTTGAGGAACGAAAGGTGGTTATTTCTATAGTCCAAAGGATCAGAAGGTCATTATTAGCACTAATGCCCGATTCTTAGAAGAGGATTATATCAAAACCATAAACCAAAGTTGAAATCATTCTTCAAGAATTAGAAGATGATCGTATTCCACCACCGATTAAGCCAAAGGTACGAGATGTCGTGTCTAGTGGGATGGATCAACACCGATACTTCAAGAAATTGAAGTGGTCGAGTTCCATCGAGATACCGGCAGCGCAAGTGGCTCTATCCAAGCAAGTTATGCAAGATAGAGAACCACAGTTATCGCACCCACCGCTGCCATTGTGCGATGCAGCCTCGTCAGTGGGAGGGTTGTTCGTCAACCCGAGCGATTTATGTTCGTGGGTGAATCTTCGACTAGTCCCAGGAAACGAGCAGGCAATAATCGACCCATGGACATACAACGAGGCGATACAAGACACTATTGCAAGATCATGGCACACCGCTATGGATTTAGAAATTGAGTCCATAACAGCTATGGATGTATACGAAAAGACACCTCTACCAGATGGCAAGGAAGCCATAGGTAGCAAGTGGGTATACAAGAGGATGAGAGATTCTGATGGAGAGGTTTCGGCTTTTAAAGCCAGGCTTGTGGCGAAAGGGTACACTCAAATTGAGGGCATCGATTACGATGAGACCTTTTCGCCTGTAGCAATGCTCAAGTCCATCAGAATTCTTCTGGCCATAGCAGCCCACTTAAACCTTGAGGTTTGACAAATGGATGTGAAAACCGTTTTCCTAAACGGTTACCTTGAAGAAGGTAGAGATATCTATATGCAGAAACCCGAAGGTTATGTGGTGGGGTGAAGAGCATCTAGTATGGAAGCTTAAGAAGTCCATTTATGGACTTAAGCAAGCTTCACGATCTCGAACTTACACTTTGACGAGGTGGTAAAGTCCCATGGATTTACCCGCTGCTCAGCGAAAGTGTGTGTATCGCTTAGATGTCAACGGTGATGTGGTATTTCTTGCACTTTACGTAGATGACATCCTTCTACTTCGCAACAATGTGAAGTTGTTATCGACGTAAAGAGTTGGTTATCCGATCAGTTTCAAATAAAAGACTTAGGAGATGCGGCACATTCTTGGGATCAAGGTTTCACCGAGATCGCAAGAGGAAAATGTTGAGCTTATCTCAGCGCCTTACATTGATACTATGATTACTCGCTTTAGTATGCGGACCGCCAAGAAAGGATTGCTACCTTTCATACATGCCGTTCCTTTATCTAAGGAGCACCACCGTGATTGCAAAGGAGATAGAGGAAATGAGACAAGTTCCTTATGCTTCCGTAGGAAGTCTCATGTACGCAATGCTATGTACGAGATCCGATATCTACTATGCGGTAGGCATAGTAGCTAGATATCAGTCTAACCCTGGACAAGCTCATTGGACTATGGTAAAGAATATACTCATGTACCTGAAAAGGACTCGAGATTATAGCTAGTTTACCAAGTAGATAGTCTAATGCCTTTGGGTTATTCTGCACTGGATTTCAAGTCGACCGTGATGAGAAAAAGTTCACCTCGTGCTATGTGTTTACCTTGGGAGGAGGAGTCAGATCTCATGAGTGCAAAGCGGCGATGCATTGCGGACTCTACCATGGAAGTCGAATATTTAGCCGCCTGAGGTCGCTAAAGAGGTCAGATGGTTCAAAACTACCTCATGGATCTAGGTGTGGTACCGGTTTTCCCAAGAGTATCATAGTTCATCGTGATAACTCGGTGCGATGGCAAACTCAAGGAACCACGGACCCACAAGGCAACGAAACACATAGAGAGAAAGTACCATGTCATACGAGAAATCGTTAGACGAGGGATGTGCTGATTGAGAAGATTGGCACTTGTGGATAACCTAGCTGATCCATTCACGAAGAGCTCCGCCGCAAAAGTCTACGAAGAACATATTCGAGGACTGGATTGCAGAAGATGGCCCCACTTAGAAAGGAAACTTTTGTATAAGTGGGAGAAGCAAAGTGATGGTGTTGTTTGTAATAGCTAGTAGAGACACATTGTATACTAAAAGTTTTGCTTTAGTATAAGTGGGAGATTGTTGATTTGTATACTAAAAGCGGTTTGGTTGAGCTTGTATACAATATTTCCTGTTACCACTATTACAATCTCCTATCTGAATTGTTTACTTGATTGCATATATCTATGTTCCCTTATCTCATATATAAGTTAGATCATACGGTGTGTAGAAGATCACGTAAGTCCGTATGATTGGTCGCTTAATGAGATATAAATAGTATCACTGACTAAGACAACTTGAGGACGAGTTGTCGGATAAGTGCGTGTAGATAAGAAGTGACTTTATTTGGTTGCTTATCTATACCGGTACGTCTCGACGATTGATGGATCACATGAGATGAGTTCTTCTATCTCGACCGTCGTGAAGAACCTAGATCTCGGAGACTTACGCTGATCTAAACCTCGATAAGGTATTAGGTGAGTATGAGTTGTCGACCATCACTTTGACTTGCTATGGGTGAGGGTTACATGAGATAACCCAAGATTCTCTCGCATCTTGGGTGGTGGCGTCTTATATGTCATGCTAGTTACCCGTGTCGAGTCACCGTATCCGTTTAGGATGATGACGCCCCTCATGAGCTCAAAGGTTTATTGTACTAAACCCCGCAGTTGAGTTATCTCAAGTACAATAATAAGGTTGAGTGGTACTACTTAATGAATTAAAGATATTAATTATTTTAAGCAATCGAGCATCGTAAATAATTAATGGACGACGATATCTTAAATACGGGATTAGTAAAGTCTAAGTGCAAGCCCGACTCACCATCGGTAATAAAGGGTAAGTCAAAGATTTATTCTCTAGTGGCATGAATAAATGTTTATGAATTAATTTATTTTCTGGGCTGAACATAAGATAATTAATTTATTTGAGGCCCATCTTTATTCCTTGTATTTGATCCCTGGGTTGGCCCATCCAGGCCTGTTGCTTAAGTGTATTTCGCCCCTCTTTCTATTAGAGTCCTACTGGGACTCAACTTGATCCTCTCTATCTTAAGAGATAAGATTATATTTATTAGATATGCATAAATTCTATCTTGATAGGATTTAGGATTGCATTATAAATATAAGGTGAGAGAGAAAATCAAGGCTAATCCTCATTCCATATTTTCGAGAATTACCATAGTTCATTGGTGAGAATTTTCGAAAATTGTAGAGAGAAGAAAGAGGGTGATTTTCTATAGCATTCTCCATAGACTGTCCTCACTCGACATTGGAGATTAGGTAATCGGGATACAGTCTAGAAGATCAAAGCACGAGTCTTGATCCGTTCTACCCGGCTGCATTCGCGGTAAACACTAGAAAACACCTACGTGTTGTAATTAATTATATAGGTGCATGCTAGGCATATAATCAATGTATGGTGAATTAAACATCCAAGATAGATCCTCGGGAGAGGGTTAAAATCAGATTTCCCTACATCAACCTTATTATTGTACTTGAGATAACTCAACCTGCAGGGTTTAGTACAATAAACTTTTGAGCACCTTAAGGGGATGTCATCATCCTAAATGGATATGGTGACTCGTTACAGGTAACTAGCATGATATACAAGCACTGCCACCACCCAAGATGTGGAGAATATTGGGTTATCTCATGTAACCTTCACCCATAACAAGTCAAAGTGATGGTCAGCAACTCATACACACCTAAAACCTTATCGAGGTTTAGATTAATGTAAAGTCACCGAGATCTAAGTTCTTCACGATAATCAGATAGAAGAACTCATCTCACTGTGAGCCATCAATACGTCAGAGACATACCAGTATAGACAAGCAACCAAATCAAGTCACTTCTTATCTATACCGCAGCCTATATCGACAACTCGTCCTCAAATATTCTCAGCTGTGATCCTTTTTATATCTCATTAAGCTTAACCAAACATACAGACTGTGATCTTCTACACACTGTATGATCTAACTTATATCTGAGATAAAGGGACATATATGTGCAGTCAAGTAAACAATTCAGATAGGAGATTGTAATAGCGGTAACAGGAAACATTGTATACAAGCTCAAACAATCTGCTTCTAGTATACAAATCCAATAGTTGTCACGGTCCAATACCCGAGGGAAGGCACGGGTCGGGATATGATTAGGGGTGAGGGATAAGAAGCGGGGAAGAAGGGAGAAATACATAAAGCATATATAACAAGAAGATATGACCAGAAAATCGGGCAGCATCTCCTGTATAACTAGGACATCTCCTAAGGGGGGGTGAGCAATCAATCCACCAACATAAATATATCAACAACATAATATCGAATAACATAATCTGGATAGATACTGGTAATGCACAAGAGAAAATAGCATTACATCCTATTATTCTAGATTGATCAACCATATAGCATGCTTTTGTAGAGACTCACAACATCATCACAAATCTTGTTCCCAGTCAGAGAGAAAAATAAAGGGACAAGAGTACAACAACAACAATACTTATACATAACACAACCTCACGGAAGCAGAAGGCATGAAAGAAACCATAGCTCAACCCCTCAGCGTCCCCCGTCCAGCCCTCCTCCATCTGTGAAAATATTTGAAAGGATTTTTGGGTGAGTACTTGCGCACTCAGTTGGTTTTTGCAACATAAAACAAAATTCATGATAACCGTGTTTAGAGAACTTACCTTAGAAAGTTTTAAAACGTAAACCCACTTCTAAGTAAGCAAAAATAGATTTTTCCTCTTTGTTACCTGACTTGTTATCACTGTTACTCCCATCATAGTACGTCGATTCAGAACGTATCCCGCCAGCCCACAACATTTCAGCCCGGAATATATCTAGCCAGCCCACAACATCTCGGCCCAGAACATATCCAGCCAGCACACGCCCGAAATGCATCCAGCCAACTAATCAATGTGGCCTTCTGGGGTCTATCCCCTTCAGAACCATAACCACTCCTTCATAGGTCTATCTCCTTCAATCAATCCGTTATGGGGTCTATCCCCTTCATAACCACGAGTTCGGGGTCTATCCTCTTTCGATCAATACTCAAGATGGTTATCAACCTACCGAATAGAGATCCATGCATAATCAAAACATAACCACATCTCGCAGTAGGGAACAATAATAACTTCGTTAAAACATTTTCATGGTGCGCATGTGTTTGATTTTGAAATATCAGAATAATTAACTCAAAATAAACATATATAACCCAATCTATACTGTCGAAAACGTCTACCGGGAGATATCCATAGATCCAACAACCTCACAAATCACACTGGTAGGTACCTAGTAACTGGATGGAACAACTTTTGGAGTCACATTCCACAAAACAAAGCAACAACATGATCCAAATGGAGATCATAGTAAAATGGGAGTTTTTGACTTTTTGAACCCACATTTGGCAACCTCCGGGTTTTCAAATCAACTCGATGCAGAGGCAAATATATTCAGGGCATCAAGATCTATTAGGGTACCTTGAAATTATGCATGCATGAAAGATGATACAAAACTTAGCTAAGAAGAAGCTTCAAAACTTGATGTTTATCCTCAGATCTAGGATAAACCATCTGAAACCGATGCATGAAAATGGAAGCATAAGCAATATTCATAACAAGGAACATGGAATCACAAGCTATGTTGAAAAAGGATAACCCGAGCATGTACTTCCTTTAGAAACTTGAAACGACGAAAAACATCCCGGCATGTAAAAACATAAAAAACGAAAAAACGTAATCGGTACGCTTGTAGAACACATAGCCCGGAACTCAAAACCTAAAGGGCCCATAGTTAAAAAGTGGCCTATCGGCCACCAAATCGGTAGCCAACTGGGCGACGATGGCAATGAGGCGGCGGCAGTTTTGGCCGACCTTCGGCCATTTTCTCGCCTCATCCCTTTAGAAACCCGAGTTATGTGTTATGCTATCTAATAAAAGATGGAATCAAAACAACAAAAGGACTAAAACAAAAATGAAGGCAATCGGGGGACTGATAGCGATGGGCAGGCCGGCAGCAGCGCAATGACGCCGCCGCTGAGCCCTCGCGGCTCGATCCCTACTCCTACAACGCTTTCGCAGCTTACCTGGGGCTGCTCAGCTCTTCCGTAAACACAAAGAAATGAGGAAATGAACGTTGAAAATGAAGACCCTAAGCATCTATTTATAGGAGAAAAGCATAGGGCTGCGCAGCTGCTTGCGCTAGAGACCTTTTTTTTAAACGTAAAAACCTATGCACCTTTGACAAATGGACTCCAAAAACAGCAAACTTGGTACCCATGGACTCACAATAAAATACTGGACACAATGACTATAAACAAGATATACTTTTAAAAGACCCTTGAAAAGTTCGGTTTTTCAATAACTTCCCCGGAGTGCCAAACGTTCGTTGGTGGTCGAAAACCTACATATTTAGTGTCTATGAACTCGTCATAAGATACTCTTCATAATTCCCGAAGTTCCATGATGGTCGGACCACCGTAGGAAAAGTTCAACTTTTTACCTTCTCGAAAAATATGCCAAACAAACCTGAAGCTTAGGAAGGACGGGGTATTACATCCCTTCCACCTTAAAAAAAATTTCATCCCAAAAATTTCATGCACGTGGCGGAAACAATCTTGTACTGAACCCTAAAATTTTCTTCCAACTCCGACGTGCCTTCTTCCTCACCGTGATGGTTCCACAACACTTTCACCAACGAGATCTGCTTGTTTCTCAACACCATGACTTCCTATTCCAGGATAGCCATTGGTCTCTCCTCGTAACTCAAGTCCTGATCAAGGACTACCTGATCATGCTTGATCACGTGTTTTGGTTCGAAAACATACTTTCTCAATTGAGAAACGTGAAACACGTCATGCACATCTCTGATGCTGGGTGGCAACGCTAGCCAATAGAAAACGAGGTCTATCATTTTATGAACTTCAAAAGGTCCAACGAACCTCGGTCATAACTTACCTCGCTTCCCAAAATGAACGACTCCTCTCATCGGGGAAACCTTAAGGAAGAAACGATCTCCGACCATGAACTAAAGATCCGTATGACGCTTGTTCGTATAGGATTTCTGCCTGTCCTGAGCTTCCTTGATCCTTCGCTTGATCTGAGAGATAACCTCGATCGTCTGCTGAACCATCTCTAGTCCTAACATCTTTCTCTCGCCCACTTCATCCCAATAAAGTGACGATCTGTACTTCCTTTCGTACAACACTTCATAGGGAGCCATTCCTATTGTGGCCTGATAACTGTTGTTATAGGCAAACTCTACCAAAGGTAGTATCTCTTCCCAACTTTCTCCAATGTCGGTCATGGCTGCTCGTAACATATCTTCCAAGATCTGAATCGTCCTTTCCGATTGACCGTCTGTTGAGGATGAAAGGTTGCACTGAGATTCAGCTTGGTCCCCATGGCTTCCTGTAGACTCTTCCAAAACCTTGATGTGAACCTCTGGTCACGATCTGACGGGATCGACACTGGTACACTGTAATATCCCACCGACCAGTCTGCTTGGGACGGAGGAATATCACGAGATAAAATTTAAAAGAAGAAAAAAAAAATGAAACTCACACATAAATAGTTATATATATATATATAGAGAGAGAGAGATAGAAATATTGTAACATAAATCAGTTACAAACAACACTCCTAAGACGAGATCTTAACAAGTAGAAAGGTTAAAAGGAAATTAACTCAAATGAAAAGAAAAAATATTCAAAATCTTGACATAAAATCAGGGTGATACAAATGACATCCCAGAGAAGGGGGCCTATGCGTTTTTGGCTATGCAACTCGAAGGCAAAAAGCAGACACTTGGCGTAGTCAGTGCCTAGGTTCACAATCTCACGAATATAGTGGAGGGTAGATTTTCGAAAAGCATAACATACTTAACAAGTCAATGTCTAGGTACTAATGTCGCTGTCTCACTCTGCCATGCCAGCAGCTCCTCGACCTAAAAACATTTGAAAAGATTTTAGGATGAGTACTAGCGTACTCAGTGGAAGAGTACCCCATTTTAATAAAGAACAGTTCATAAACAGTTGAGAAAAGTGCATGCTAAATCACATATCATAGGGAGGTTTTAAAAGTAAAATAATTTATCCCTATATATGCAAAACATAGTTTTCCGAGCAAAGCTCGTAGTGCACAATCAATCATCATAGCTCATCGCATCTGTGCTACCTACTGGACCATAGGGGGAAACAACGTTCCACTAATGGTCAACATCGCCTAAACTGGGGAACTCGGCTGAATTCACCCAGCTTGGACTACCGTGTACACTACCTCAGCCAGTACTTAGCTCGAGGCACGATCGTTAACTACTTCCGGCCGAAGCCGTAGCGGTTTAACCGCTCCAAGGTCAGCACCAAACAATGAGCATAAAACAGCATGCAATTCTCAAATTTAAGTAAACAATTTGGGGCTTAATAACCCGAAATACATTGCAGAAAATAGATCCCACCTATCACCGAAATGGTACCAACTGTCCATGTTACCGCACGCGTACCATCGGTTATCCTTGATGGGCCTTAACTAGTCCTACAAAATAAATCTAGTTCTTAAATACATTTGCTAATAACGATTTCTTGGAATCCAAGTCCTAGGCTTATCATATCCATTCCCAGTCTTAAGGTTTTAGAGTTGAAATATCCATCGAGTATTAGAGTCCATATATCTATTCCTGGTATAATATGCAGTCAACTGGTCATGTCATAGCATGAGTTCACATATTTTCCCGTTACGACATGCTTTTGTAAAAATATCATGTTGTGTTGTTTTATCATATTTCTTACATCTTATTAATGCTCTAACGTACTTGCGAGATAACATGTATGAATGCATCAATTAATAGCATTTTAGTCACATAAGGCATAACTATATGGTTCGGATCGTGTCCAAACTTTTCAGATCACAACTAGACATGGGAAGGAACATATTTTATGAAGAGACCGAAGTCAAAGTCGGACTAAAAACGGCTCGTACCTCTCTCGTAAAAGTTGGACTTAAATAGTTTATTAAAATTAGAAATTGGATTTAGGGAGTTTGCCAAGAAGATTATCTGGAATGCGTTAACTTCAAAAATTCACCGAGGACTTATTATAAAGAATCTATGAATGCAATCTATCAATTTGAAAAGCTATTTGAGTCTAGTTTAGTTCAGAAAAATCCTCACTCAAATATGTGCAATAGGTTGGGAGTAAAAATAGTTTACGACAAGCTATCCATTCCAAGACAGCATTGCACAGGTCGTTTGTAAATTCAAAAATAGATAATAAAGATTTTTAGAAAATTATGAAAAATTGCAGAGAACTTCTAAGAACCCTAAATTGCGTTTCTGAAAAATAAGGGCATGTTCCTAATAGCCTAACTCTAGAAGGAATCTAAATACCGCAGATGCTGAACAGGGAATTTTTGACAGCTTGTTCAGTGGATTTGAAAATATATTTAAAATAGTAAATCACCTTGTATTGACTTGAAATTTTTCATAGACATACTAGACATACTTAAGTTGAACATATTAAAATTTGGTTGTCATCGGAATACTGAAACCTAGTCACATAATTCAGTGAAGTTACTGTCTTCGCAAGCTACTTCCAGTTTTAGTGAACATACTTGTAATTAAAATTCTAGCATATTTACTCACATGAGCAATTGAACAAACACTTCATAGGTATACGTGTATTGCACGAAATAATGAATTTATCATCCCAATCCCCAACCAAGTTAATCAATTAAATCATGCAATCCATCCACGAGCAATACACAACATAGTAACTGGCTGGAATCATACAATTTAATGACATGCAATCACTCACATGTAGAAACCCATCAATCTCAAGCACTTAGGCATACATGCATGCATGTAATTTGAATACTAGCTCAAGGTGTGTATTCTTCACATTGGAGATGATTTAACAGTAATCAAGAGATCGACGAAGAAGGCGTTGAGCTCAAAGATTAGAAATGTTTCAGCCGTTCCCTACACCAACAAGAGTTATAAAATCCACTTCCAAATTAGCAAGTAGGGTCTGTATACCAAGACATAAGATGAGTGAGGTTCTTAGCTAGGGAGAAAGAAGGAGACACAGATGAACCTCACCTTGAAATTGGACTAAGCCATTGGCCTTTTGTGCCTACCCGATGGAGGTACTGGAAAGATGGAGAGTAAGAATATATAAGAGAGCTTTGAGTGTAGGGGCTGCCTTGATTACGAGGTGGCCATAAGCCACTTTACTGTTCCGAAGAGAATGACGGCGAGAGGAAAAATGAGGAATGGTTTGGCCGAGCTCATCAGTGTCGGCTATGGAGAGTGCGAGAGTGAAGAAGAATTGAGAGGGGGAAATGAGATTGTTAGTCGAAAAGGAATTCGAGAGAAAGGAAGAGTAATTACGGAATAAGGGAACTAGGTGTAGGCTGTAGTGTTAGGAATAATGGAGTGGTAGGTGGCAATTATGGGTAACACTTGTCACCACTCTTCCATGCATGTCTATACACACACGACACAATGTAACACACACACAAAGACGTCACACATGCATAAAAATATGCATACAACACTAAGTACACACATATAGGAGTATGGCCCACTCACATGTATTACTCCCGTAGATATATTTTTTATTTTATATATACGTTTAGGTGCATAGTCAATATGCGCTCATATAAGTTATATACTTATAAGTTATAACACACGTCCATACATGGACATATACATATGTTTATATATATTTAATATCATATTCTCTTACTTAACTAATTAAGTTAGATAATTTAAATTAATACATTAGGTAGTACATATTGTAATACATTAATTAACAAAGCTTATAATCACATTAGATAATATATATATATATATATATATATATATATATATATATATATATATATATATATATTATTTCGGATCTCGAATGAGATTTAATTCGACTAATCGGGTAACGGAAATAGTTTAGAATTCTTCACATATCATGATAATGCATACCAATAAAAAATTCGAGCTCCTTATTGATTTCAGAAGGGAATATTTTCTCTTAGAAAAAGAAATTTATTAATAGAATCTTTTAATAAGGTTTATTACTAGCAGATAGCTCTTTGGGATATTACAAACTACCCCGTTAGAAAAAATTTCATCCTCGAAATTTCACGATGTCTAGCGGGATATGTCTAGTAAGGCTTCTTATAGCTCGGTCTTTATTCTCATTATCCTTCCTGGTTCTTAAAATCTTTAGAGAAATCACTAATCGTGTATCTTTACTTCTAAATAGTTAAATGGGTCTTTTAGTGGACCCAGTTAAGCTCTTTATTCTTCGTTGCGTCACTCTGATCAGACTCCGTGATCATGGGTTGTGCAATGTCGCGACTTCTTATCTCAAATAAAACCTCATCATACTATATGATTAAGCCGGCGTCGCACCATGACTCTCTATTTGACAAAATCTCATAGCCCTTCGTGACCTAGTATTTCGTGTCCAGTGCTTCATGACTAGTCGTGTATACCTATCATTTTGTAACTTTAGTCTTTCTTCAGGTTGTGACTTCAAAGTTGAGTGTGGTACGTGGGGACGTGGGGTTCGTACTAAGGAGGATGGAAGAGGATAGCGTAAAAGCTTTACCTTAGTAGTACTAGGGTTTTCGACCGTCTTGTCGAGAAATATGAATCGAGGGTGTCAGTATAATGTAGAGTTCAAGAAAAGCTCAAGATGACCGGGGTGAAAAGACCAAAAGATTTTCATCTTGGAATTTATGGTGATCATGGGCCACCTAATTTGAGTTGCAATATCAGTGGTAACAAGAGGAGCGAGAAAGAGAAATGGGTTGAGTAACACTAAGATAAAAGACGCGAGTTCTTATTGAATATAAAAAAATGGTGTGGTCTCGGGGGCATGCTAAAAAAATTTCATCGAAAAAAAGTAAAAATAAAAATCAAATCGAGGTCAAGAGATGAAGTTTCCCTATCCGACAAGGTTTATCTAGAGAACCAAAGACTTGTGAGGTGCCGCTGTGGTTGATGTACCATTATGGTATAAAATCGTGACGACCGTGGATGGTCCGTTGTCGTGGAAGAGTTCGTCTCCAAATCGTAAGCTTTAAGGGGCAAGGGTATGGGTACCCACCAGTGGCGACGGCTCCATGAGCGTGGCCCCAGTAGTGATGCCGAGGTTAAATCCTTAGTGAGAGAGACGGTAACGTGTTTGAAAGCTTTTGAGACGGATGTGGTCAAAGGGGTGTGTCGAGAAGGGGTTCTCGATCTGGACCTTTACAATGAACAAAGCTATTGGGCGACATCATATTTGGGATGGTCTGGAGTAGGGTAAGGTGTGTGTCCTGCAAAAAGGGAAAGATTTTTTTTTTATGATGGGCCTAAGCCGGGGCAAAGTTCATGATAGCAGTGCGAAGGATGAGTACGGATATGGTAGAAAAACGTCGGCCTTGGAAGTATCTCGAGTCGTGACGTGGTGCAATCCGCTTTTCGGCTCATGGGGCAAGGGTGGTATTCGTTATTACGCCCACCGGATATATGTAGATACGAACTCGTTATGTTGTGTGTATCATTCATATAAGAAAGGGTCATACACTGGGATAAGGATGGGGAGCTTATGCGCTGAGGTAAGTAGTTATGTATGAACTTGGAAAAGATGGGTACGTCTTATGATAATCGTACGCCATATTTTACATTTGGGCATTCAGGTTTGCTTAAGTCAGGATGCTCTTAATAGCACTGGAAACAAACCGGGTTTTATGCTACGGACTTAGGGTTCAGTTTCTATCGGGACATCAAGAGGGGTGGTCAAAGATCAAGACGGACAATAAATATCTTGAAAGTATTAGCTTCCAAGCATATTTAGAAATTACTCAGCACGATAGGGGTATCTCAATTAATCTGCCAACGGGGAGTTAATCGAATGGGGTTTGCCTCACTCGAGGACTTCCAAAACTGGAGTTCATCCAAAGTGAGATTTGAAAAGAAAATAGATTAGTAATTTTTTTTTTCCTATTACGAGGGAGGTTTGAACAATGAGAGATTTCAATAGTTAAAGTGGCATGAGAATCTTGCAAAAGATTCAACCCAATTTCTCAATTGATGTGGATAAAGCATTGAAAGTAGGGGATAAGTTAGCTGGTTTAAAGATTTGTCACTTCAGAGACTTGTAAGAACTGCTTCTAGGTTGATTTTTTTTTTTTAAAGATGACCCTACTATATGCCTCAGATGAGGATTTTAGTATGATGACAAGCAAAAGTCATAAGCATGAAATCATCGTGAAAAAAATAAATGCGATTAAGTTTCAAAGACAATAGGAAGGAATGACTATAAAGCTGATCGAAACAACTTAGACTTATACGAGGTTTTTAACTTAATGGATTAGTGAAAGGGTAATGCTTAGAGGACGAGTAGTTATAGTTTCTTGATTCTAGCTCAGGTATCATTCTTCAAGTTTACTGTTAGTGCCCTCTTCCCTGAGCTCGTCCTTTGTGTACTAGAGTTGGTAGCTCGCTTCATTCTATAGATCAAAGATCTGTCTTCTATAGGTCGATAATGCCTTTGAGCAGGGGGCTTCTTCTTTGTGCGGTGGGTGGGTGGGGTTACTCCACTAGTCTTAACTACTAATGGGCAAAGAAGATGGCATATAAGCATGAGTTTGCAAGCCTTTCACTTTTCTGAGGTGGTCTTGTTTTTGGGTCATCCTTCTTCTGGTGATCGATGGAATCCTGTAATAGAGGAAACAAGTGCTTTCAATAGTGGAACGTTCTTCGGCTTGACAGGTCTAATTGGCCAGGGATTATTTGGTCAATATAGTTGCATGGTCGATGGTGTGGAGGCTCCGAAGTGTTGTCCATTTTCTTGGAGTCACAATAATACTTGCTCGAAGTCATGACAGCTATCCTCGTCGAGTAGAGATTACAAGTTGTTAGGTGTGAACTAGATCTGTCGATGTTTCTTCAACCTTCGCTTCATGATTAGTCTAGTGGAAACCCGTCGACAGTTGTGGTTGTTATCACGTAATTATATTTGGTCGAGAGCATCAGTTTAGGTTACTTGGTGTGGTGATCACTTCTTTATTTATAGTTCAGGTGAGTTGGCGATCGGGATGTAAGTTAGCGGATATGAGTATGGTGTACTGAACGTGAAAAGTTTGCGATCTACATGAGCATGATCGAAATAATTGGCTGGAAACTGCGTAGTGTAGGTCAGAAATGTCAACAAATCTTGGTTTTCTAGGGACCGTGCCAAATCTGTTTCAGAGTCAAGGCATCTACATCGGCCGGTTAAGAGTTTACACTATTGTGCATGGACCAGAAATGTAGCTGGGATTATCCATGATTGGATTGCTTGTTACAGGACTGGTGATGGTTGCTACAACTAGATAGCCGAGGTGGGTTGAAAATCTGTAGCTATGACGTTAATAATTGACGTGGGGTTATAAGAGTTTTGGATGCCCAATCTCAGATGATGCACTAATCCCGTATTATAGTTGCCGACTAGTGGAAGTTAACTTATTCCAATGTGACTTAGGGATTGGTTGCTAGTGGTAGCCTAAATCATCTTATATTCTCATTCACCTCCGCTTAGTTTAAGTGGATCATCTTCGCTGCAATTTTGTGTTTTGTAAATCGTCTTCCGGGCTGATTCTCATCTAGTGACGAGACTTGTAACGTACCTCCCTATTGATTCTTTAGGACTCATACTGTAGTCTCTAAGGAAATAAGGGTGTCCTATCATCCACAAGGCAAAATTCTAGTTGAGCGCTTAGAGTGTGATCCTAGATAGTCAGACTAGGTGAAAAGAAAAACAACATAAGAGAACATAAGGAAATCTAGGTTCTCATAACCTATGTATCTTGATGGTTCTTATCTTAGTATGACTCCTTAAATTCTAGCGGTTCTTACTTATCGACTTGACCCATTGTCCTTAATTACTTGTAAGATTTCATTTCTAAGTTCAAGGTACAAACTTAACTTGCTCACTTCAAGGGTAGAGTCAGACAAGAAACTCTACTTGCTATTCAGGTTTCTTCGTTCTTTCAGTTGCCACTTCACATGTTACTATTATCTCATTAAGGATCCACTCCGATCTCATGGGCTCCTTCGTCCCATCCTGATCATCCAACGATTTCATATCAACATGAAACTATTTTCACAGCCCACTATTATCTCAAACATTTTAAAAAATTTCACTTCAATTATGTAATAATTTTTTTTTTTGATGAAACCTTCACTTCATTTCATTTGAGAACTAATTTGAAATCCATCGGTTCAAGAAACATACCTTTCAGAGGACAGCATGGAAGAGAGAGACGACAAGCGATTGACTGTCCTTCAAGAATCTAAAGATTGTATCCTAACTTAAATAAGATGTGAGTTCGATAACAAGGGTCGAACAATGAACTAAGATTGGAGTTCTATCAAGGAGAGCTTTAAAAATCTGGACTATTTGGAGGAGTAAGTTTTGGTAGTAAAAATGAGTCAATTAATAAGTGTTGCAGGTTACACTGAATCGAAAGGAAATGTTGGTAGCCAGAGCAAAGTCTGGGCTCTGATACCATTTGTAATATCCCACCGACCAGTCTGCTTGGGATGGAGGAATATCACGAGTTAAAATTTAAAAGAAGAAAAGAAAAGAAAAAAAAATGAAACTCACACATAAATAGTTATATATATATATAGAGAGAGAGACAGAAATATTGTAACATAAATCAGTTACAAACAACACTCCTAAGACAAGATCTTAACAAGTAGAAAGGTTGAAAGGAAATTAACTCAAATGAAAAGAAAAAACATTCAAAATCTTGACATAAAATCAGGGTGATACAAATGACATCCCGTAGAAGGGGGCCAAAGCGTTTTTGGCTATGCAACTCGAAGGCAAAAAGCAGACACTTGGCGTAGTCGGTGCCTGTGTTCACAATCTCACGAATATAGTGGAGGTAGATTTTCCAAAGCATAACTTACTTAACAAGTCAATGTCTAGTGCGATCGATGTCGTCTCACTCGCCATGCCGACTCCTCGACCTAAAAACATTTGAAAAGATTTTGGGATGAGTACTAGCGTACTCAGTGGAAGAGTACCCGATTTTAATAAAGAACTGTTCATAAGCAGTTGAGAAAAGTGCATGCTAAATCACATATCATAGGGAGGTTTTAAAAGTAAAATAATTTATCCCTATATATGCAAAACATAGTTTTTCGAGCAAAGCTCGTAGTGCACAATCAATCATCATAGCTCATCGCATCTGTGATACCTACTAGACCATAGGGGGAAACAACGTTCCACTAATGGTCAACAACGCCAAACCGGGAACTCGGCCGATTCACCCTTGGACTTCGTGTACACTACCTCGCCGTAACTTAGCTCGAGGCACGATCGTTAACTACTTCCGGCCGAAGCCGTAGCGGTTTAACCGCTCCAAGGTCAGCACCAAACAATGAGCATAAAACAACATGCAATTCTCAAATTTAAGTAAACAATTTGGGGCTTAATAACCCGAAATACATTGCAGAAAATAGATCCCACCTGTCACCGAAATGGTACCAACTATCCATGTTACCGTACGCAGCCACTGGTTATCCCTTGATGGACCTTAACTAGTCCTACAAAATAAATCTAGTGATGGGAAAACTAGGTTTAGCCCTCGCCCCGAGGATCTATCTTGGATATTTAATTCACCATACATTGATTATATTCCTAGCATGTGTCTATTTAATTAATTGCAACACGTAGGGGTTTTCTCGTGTTTACCTTTGGATCTGTCGGGGTCGAACGGAATGAACGGATTGAGACTCGTGCTTTGATTTTCTGGACTGTATCCCGGTTGCCCAATCTCCAACGCCGAGTGAGGACGATCTATGGAGAATGCTTCGGAAAATCACACTTCGCTCTCTATAAATTTTCGAAAATTCCTCACTAAGCACTATAGTGATTCTCGAAAATTTTCTCTCTATGGACGAAAATATTGAGGTTAATAATCAGCATTAACCTAAACATTATGTCTTACCTTATATTTATAATGCATTATCATAATCCTATATGGAAAGGATTTATGCATATCCCATAAATATAATAATATCCTTGTAGGATAAAGAGAATAAAATCTTGCCATAGAGAGCACATAGGGGGCGCCGATTTCTTTAGCTTAAAGGTCTGGATGGGCCAGCCCAGGGATCAAATGCAAGGAATAAAGATGGGCCTCAAATAAATTAATTATCTTATGCTCACCCGAACATAAATTAATTTATAAACATTTATTCATGCCACTAGAGAATAAATGTCGACTTACCCTTTATTACCGAAGTTGAGTCGGGCTTGCACTTAGACATTACGAATCCCGTGATTTAAGATATCGAACGTCCATTAATTATTTATAGCATTACGATCGCTTAAAATAATTAATATCTTTAATTCCTTAAGTAGTACCACTCAACCTTATTATTGTACTTGAGCTAACTCAACTGCGGGGTTTAGTATAATAAACCTTTTGAGCTCCTTAAGGAGACGCCATCATCCTCAACGGATACGGTGACTCGATATTGGGTTAGAACATATAACCTCACCCATAACAAGTCGGAGAATAGTGATGGTCAAGAACTCATACTCACCTAATACCTTATCGAGGTTTAGATCATCGTAAGTCACCGAGATCTGGGTTCTTCACTACGGTCGATAGAAGAACTCATGTCATCGTGATCCTTCAATACGCCGTAGAGGCATCAAAGATAGACAAGCAACCAAGTCAAGTCACTTATCTATACACAGCCTATACCGACAACTCGTCCTCAAGTTGTCTTAGGCGTGAAACTTTTATATCTCATTAAAGCTCGACCAATCATCTGAGACACGTGATCTTCTACACAACGTATGATCTAACATATATGAGATAATGGGACACGATATATGCAATCAAGTATTCAAATCAGATAGGAGATTGTAATAATGGTAATGAAAACATTGTATGCAAGCTCAACCAAAAGCGCTTTCGATATACAAATCAACAATCTCACTTATACTAAAGCAAACTTTTAGTATACAATGTGTCTCTACTAGCTATTACAAACAAAACCATCACTTTGCTTCTCCCACTTATACAAAAGTTTCATTTCTAAGTGGGTGCCATCAAGCGCAATCCAAGTCCTCTAATGTGTCCATCGTGACTTTTGCGGCGAGCTCTTCGTGAATGGATCCGCTAGGTTATCCGTCGTATCAATCTTCTCAATCAGCACGCCACCTCATCTAACGATTTCTCGTATGACATGGTACTTCTCTCTATGTGTTTGGTCGCCTTGTGGGTCCGTGGTTCCTTCGAGTTTGCCATCGCACCGAGTTATCACGATGAAACTATTATACTCTTGGGCAAACCAGTACCACATCTAGATCCATGAGGTAGTTCTTGAACCATACAACCTCTTTAGAAGCCTCAGGCGGCTACATATTCGCTTCCATGGTAGAGTCCGCAATGCATCGCCGCTTTGCACTCCTTGAGATCGGCTCCACCTCCCAAGGTAAACACATAACCGAGGTGACTTTTTCTCATCACGGTCGCCTTGGAAATCAGTGCAGATAACCCAAAGGCATTAGACTATACGCATTGTAAACTAGCCTATAATCTCGAGTCCTTTTCGGTGCTTGAGTATATGCTTCTACGGTCAATGGGCTTGTCGAGGTTAGGCGATATCTAGCTACTATGCCTACCGCATAGCAGATATCGGGCCTCGTGCATAGCATTGCGTACATGAGACTTCCTACGGCGGAAGCGTAAGGAACTTATCTCATTTCCTCTATCTCCTTTTAAATATAGGTGACTGCGTCTTAGATAAAGGAACGCCATGTCTGAAAGGTAGCAATCCTTTCTTGGCGGTCTGCATACTAAAACGAGTAATCACAGTATCAATGTAAGACGCCTGAGATAAGCTCAACATTTTCTTCTTGCGATCTCGGTAAACCTTGATCCCAAGAATGTACGCCGCATCTCCTTAGTCTTTCATTTGAAACCGATCGATAACCAACTTTTCGTCGATAACGACTTCACGTTGTTGCCAACTAGAAGAATGTCATCTACATAAAGTGCAAAATACCACATCATCGTTAACGTCTAACCGATACACACAACTCGCTAGGCAAGCTGGGTAAATCCATAGGACTTTACCCCTCGTCATAAGCGTAAGTTCCATGATCGGGAGGTTCGCTAAGTCCATAAATGGACTTCTTAAGCTTCCATACTAGATGCTCTTCACCTTACCACATAACCTTGGTTCTTTGCGATATATATGTCTCTACCTTCCTCAAGGTAACCGTTTAGAAAAGCGGTTTTAACATCCATTTGCCAAACCTCTAGGTTCAGTGGGCTGCTATGGCGGAAGAATTTCGATGGACTTGAGCATTGCTACGGTCAAAAGGTCTCATCGAAATCGATGCCCTCAACTGAGTGTACCCCTTCGCCACAAGCACGGCTTTAAAAGCGAAACTCTCCATCGGAATCTCTTCCTTTGTATATCCACTTACTACCTATGGCTTCCTCGCCATCCGGTAGAGGTGTCTTTTCATATACATCCATAGCCGTTATGGACTCCATTTCTAAGTCCATAGCGGTGTGCCATGATCTTGCATCAATGTCTTGTATCGCCTCCTTGTATGTCCATGGGTCGATTATCGCCTGTTCGTTTCCTGGGACTAAATCCGAAGATTCTCCCACGAACATAAATCGATCGGGTTGACGAACAACCCTCCCACTACGACGAGGTTCTACAGGCACAATGGCAACGGTGGGTGCAGTAACTTGTGGTTCTCTATCTTGCACAACATGCTGGGTAGGTACCACTTGTACGGTCGGTATCTCCAGTGGAACTCGACCCACTTCAATTTCTTGAAGTATCTGGTGTCGATCCCTCCCACTAGACTCGACATCTCGTACCTTTGGCCTAATCGGTGGTGGAATACGATCATCTTCTAATTCTTGAAGAATGATTTCAACTTTGGATTTATGATTTTTCATGTAGTCCTCTTCTAAGAATCGAGCATTAGTGCTAATAATGACCTTCTGATCCTTAGGACTATAGAATAAACCACCTTTCGTTCCTCTAGGATAGCCAATAAATAGCCTTGCGTCGGATCTAGCCTCCAACTTGTCAGCCTTCTTGTTCAAAGACGTGTCGGATCGCCCATATCCTTATGTGGCTTAAACTGGGCTTGCGCCCAAACCACAACTCGAAAGGGGTCTTTTCGACTGACTTGGATGGTACTAGATTTAGCAAGTATGCCGCTGTTTCTAAGGCATACCCCCAGAACGAAATAGGCAATGTTGCATAACTCATCATTGATCTAACCATTTCCAAAAGAGTCCTATTTCTTCGCTCTGACACACCATTTTGCTGTGGTGTGCCCGTGAAGTCTTGTTGGGATGTAATCCACACTTCACCAGATAGTCCATAAACTCGTTCTCGAGGTATTCGCCACCGCGATCGGACCGCATGATGACTTGATACTCTTACCTAGCTTCGTCTCTACTTCCGCCTTTAAACTCTTTGAATTTCTCAAAGCATTCGAGACTGCGGTGAAGCGGTATATGTATCCGCACTTGAGTAATCGTCAATGAAAGTGATAAAATACTGCATACCCTCCACGAGCTTGTGTGGACATCGGTCCACACAGTCGAATGGACTAACTCTAACATTTCTTTGGCTCTATAACCCTTCGCTTTGAAGGTGCAGTCGACATCTTACCTTCTATACAGATTCAGAGGCGGGAACGGAGTAACCGTGAGATTACCCAACGCCCATTCTTAGCGGTCTTTGGATCCTATTTAGATTGATGTGACCTAATCTAAGATGCCAGAGAAAAGTTGTGTCATCTCACAAGAAAACTTTCTCTTTTAGGGTTTGAAGAAGATGCAACATAGTTATAGGTATTATGTTTTGCGTAAATAGTATAAAGCTTAATTATATAAAGTGCCAACACGTATAACCGTCATTTCTTATGATAGAAACACCACTATCAAAAATAAATGTAATATCCATGAGTAAATAATCAAACGAAACAAAGTTCATGAAAATCCGGCACATATAAAACGTCTTTCAAAACTACAACTGTTGTCCCAAAACACAAAGAAACATCTCCAATCAGAATCGCCGACCTTCGCGTTGCCCATGGAGATCGTTATCTCGCCATTAGCTAGCTCCTTATCGCGGGAACCCCGCAGGTGTAACAAACATGATCGTTGCACCTGTGTCTACTACCCAAGAATGGGTAGAACAAGTAGCTAAACATGTTTCCGTTACTAAAGTAAGCGGCACCTTGAGCCTTGAGCATAGGGCACTTAGCCTTCCAATGCCCGTCTTGCCGATTTGAAGCAATTGCCCTTCTCCTTCGCTTCTTCAAGCCTCCGTGGCAGCCATGTTCTTGCCCCATTACTCCCACTTCTTCCTTGCCTCTACCACCTTTGGTGCCCTTTTCTTTTCCCATTTTGCAACGGAAAATTTGGGCCCTTAGATGTGCTAGCAAGAGCATGTGCTCCTTTTCCCATAACTCCTTCCGCACCACGAGATCATTAAGCAACCGACTAAGTGTATACTCGGTCTTGCTCATGATCGCATTCACGCCGAAAGTTCTCAAAAGACTTGGGCGGTGTATTGAGGATGATATCGACCTTGGCCGCGTCAATACCTCCTCCCAACCGATCAAGACTATCCATGAGATGAGTCATGTGGGAGACATGTTCATGGACCGAACTTCCTTCTTCCATCTTACACGCCAAGATTTCTCTCATTGTGTGGAAGCGGACTGTCCGATCCGACTGCCCAAACTTACTCTCAAGACTTGACCAAATATCAGTCGCGTCTACCATCGACTGATGCTGCAGCTGCAAGCCTTTGGACATAGTAGTCATCATATAGCATTTAGCCATATTGTTTGACTTTTCCAAAGTCCGCCGACTCTCGCTCATCGGTCGATCGTCGATAAGGGCATCGGGTTTAGGAGTAGTGAGAACAAACATGTGTTCTTCAAATGATAAGAACATATTCCAAGTTTCGCTTCCACTCGATAAAATTTGGATCGGATAACGGATTTTGTGCGAGCATATTGATAATCGGTGTAAGAGACATATCGAAGCGATAATGTAAACACATAAGCATACGATCGCACATAATTAGTAACAATAATATTGTAACCTTTTGATAAAACAATATTAATTGAAACCTCCAATCGCCCAAGGAATCCCACATGCAAGCCACGCGTGTGGGCGCCACATGAACCCCTCGACCGCACTAAAATATACCTTTTAGTCGTTTAATTTCAATCCATATCAACTTATCCTTATGACAAATGAAATTAACGATTGGACCTTACTAGACCACATCACTATCGCAAGAAGGGACTTGGCGGGAAGTTGTACTCGGTGATGTCAAGAAATGACCACATTTTTAACAAGTTAAAATGAATTCTTAGAATTGGCATACTCACTCGGACCATACCGCCCAATTCAAATTCTTTTGTTATCTCATTTTATATCTATCTCTAGAGAACTTATGAAAATCGCACATACAAGCCAGCGTGTGGGCGTTTACATGAAACTCCCACTTCTCAATAGATTTAAAATGTTTTATTTAGAAATCTCATCTAACAAACTTATGATAAGCAGTGCAAGCAAGCCGCGCGTGTGGGCGTTTACTCACGCGCGTATCACTTTTTAGAGATCAAAAGTGGAGGTCTCGACATTTTAATTTGAAAAATTAATTTGTCGGGTTGCTTGCTTATCTTTTGTTCAAAAGATTTGTCCATGCGAGATCACGTAATCTAGCATGCTTGTCTATAGAACTCAACATGTAAAACATGCTCGCAATTCTAAAAAGCTTGAAAAGCGATAAAACTAGCATGCTTACTATGCGCACTTAAATCGTAAAACACTTAAAGGTTTGTCAGCGTAATTTAAACATACATAGCATGCTCTTGCATAATTTAAACATCCACGACATGCAATGAGCGATAAAAAATAAAATAAAACGTTTCATCGTGGCCCTTTCGTGGAACCCGCAGTTCTTGCTTAATCTATTACATGGAATAGTAAAATGCAATTAAACGAAACGGACTCGGCGTGGATGGGCACGGACGGATTCGTCAAAACCGGATTCGGGCCGAACAATGGAACGGGCCGAACCGGTCGAAAAATCGGATCGGGCTGAAAAACCGGTGCGGGCGGGTTTGGGCTGGTTGGCCCAAATGGGCCGGGTGGCAGCTGAGGCACGACCCATGCGCGCCGCCAGACACATTCACCGCCACTCGCTGCTCAAATGCAGCCCCCGCCGCCCTCTGCCGAGGAGTCGCCGCCGAGGTGCGACTGCCACGGGCCCTGCCGAGGCGAGCCGTGCCCGCGTCGCGGCTGCGCCGCCGTGGCTGCGTGAAAACGCACACCTGCGTCGCCCGCCTGTCGCCAGCACGCCCGCGCGCTCGAGGTTCCAGCGCCGCGTCTCGCCGAGGCCGCCGGAGCGCCGAGGCCTCATCGTGATTCGCGCCTCGCGCCCACGCCCGCCGAGACGCGTTGAGGTTTCCGTGCGGTATTGCGAGCACCGCCGAGGCTCGCCGCGCAAGTCGTGCGCGCGCGCCGCCCGTGCGCATGCGCCGCCGCCACGCCCGTCTCGCCCGTCCGCGGAGAAAACACGCGCGCTGCTGTGCGACGTGATCGCGAGCTCCGTGCACGCCAGCCGCCGTCGCCCGCACGTCGTCCGTCCGCGCGCCCGTGTTTCCGACGCCCTTCATCATCTCGTTCTTCGTGCTTTCGTCTTCGTTTTCTTTACGGATAAGATTTACGAAAAATAAATCTAATCTAACCACGGATTTTCTCGTGGTGAAAAACAAAACCCAACAAAAACAAAAGAGCGATGATGCAGCGGATCAACAATTAATTAAGCGCACATAATAATCAAGCGTGAATTAATCCAGCGAGCCAAGATTCTCGATCTCGGGCTCGATACCAATTGATGGGAAAACTAGGTTTAGCCTCGCCCGAGGATCTATCTTGGATATTTAATTCACCATACATTGATTATATTCTAGCATGCGTCTATTTAATTAATTGCAACACGTGAGGGTTTTCTCGTGTTTACCTTTGGATCATCGGTCGAGCGGAATGAGCGGATCGAGACTGCGTGCTTTGATCTTACGGGCTGTATCCGGTTGCCCAATCTCCAACGCCGAGTGAGGGCGATCTATGGAGAATGCTTCAAAATCACCCTTGCTCTCTATTAATTTTGAAAATTCCTCACTAAGCACTATAGTGATTCTCGAAAATTTTTCTCTATGGACGAAAATATTGAGGTTAATAATCAGCATTAACCTAAACATTATCTCTTACCTTATATTTATAATGCATTATCATAATCCATATGGAAAGGATCTATGCATATCCATAAATATAATAATATCCTTGTAGGATAAAGAGAATAAAATCTTGTCATAGAGAGCACATAGGGGCACCGATTTCTTTAGCAAGGGCACGGATGGGCGGCCAGGATCAAATGCAAGGAATAAAGATGGGCCTCAAATAAATTAATTATCTTATGCTCATCCGAACATAAATTAATTTATAAACATTTATTCATGCCACTAGAGAATAAATGCCGACTTACCCTTTATTACCAAGTTGAGTCGGGCTTGCACTTGACATTCTGAATCCCGTATTTAAGATATCGAGCGTCCATTAATTATTTATAGCATTACATTGCTTAAAATAATTAATATCTTTAATTCCTTAAGTAGTACCACTCAACCTTATTATTGTACTTGAGCTAACTCAACTGCGGGGTTTAGTACAATAAACCTTTTGAGCTCCTTAAGGAGGCGTCATCATCCTCAGCGGATACGGTGACACGATACGAGATAACTAGCATGACATACAAGCACCGCCACCACCCAAGATGCGGAGAATATTGGGTTAGAACATATAACCTCACCCATAACAAGTCAAAGTGATGGTCGTTAACTCATACTCACCTAATACCTTATCGAGGTTTAGATCATCGTAAGTCACGAGATCTGGGTTCTTCACTACGGTCGATAGAAGAACTCATGTCATTGTGATCCTTCAATACGTCGGAGGCGTGTCGGCATAGACAAGCAACCAAGTCAAGTCACTTATCTTATCTATACATGCTCTATACCCACAACTGGTCCTCAAGTTGTCTCGTTTGTGAAACTTTTATATCTCATTAAGCTTGACCAATCATACGGACACGTGATCTTCTACACTCGTATGATCTAACTTATATATGAGATAATGGGACACGAGATATATGCAATCAAGTATTCAATCGGATAGGAGATTGTAATAGTGGTAACAGAAACATTGTATACAAGCTCAACCAAAACTGCTTTCAGTATACAAATCCAACATCTACTTCTTAAATACATTTGCTAATAACGATTTCTTGGAATCCAAGTCCTAGGCTTAGCATATCCATTCCCAGTCTTAAGGTTTTAGAGTTGAAATATCCATCGAGTATTAGAGTCCATATATCTATTCACGGTATAATATCGATCAATGGTCATGTCATAGCATGAGGTCACATATTTTCCGTTATGACATGCTACGTAAAAATATCATGTTGTGTTGTTTTATCATATTTCTTGCATCTTATTAATGCTCTAACGCATTGCGAGATAACATGTATGAATGCATCAATTAATAGCATTTTAGTCGCATAAGGCGTAACTATATGGTTTGGATCGAGTCCAAACTTTTCAGATCACAACTAGACATGGGAAGGAACATATTTTATGAAGAGACCGAAGTCAAAGTTAGACTACAAACGGCTCGTACCTCTCTCTTAAAAGTTGGACTTAAATAGTTTATTAAAATTAAAAATTGGATTTAGCGGTTTGCGAAGATTATCCGGAATCGTTAACTTCAAAAATTCACGAGGACTTATTATAAAGAATCTATGAATGAAATCTATCAATTTGAAAAGCTATTTGAGTCTAGTTTAGTTCAGAAAAATCCTCACTCAAATATGTGCAATAGGTTGGGAGATAAAATAGTTTACGACAAGCTATCCATTCCAAGACAAACATTGCACGTGTCGTTTGTAAATTCAAAATAGATAATAAAGATTTTAGAAAATTATGAAAAATTGCAGAGAACTTCTAAGAACCCTAAATTGCGTTTCGAAAAATAAGGGCATGTTCCTAATAGCCTAACTCTGAGCGGAATCTAAATACGGAGATCTTGAGCAGGAATTTTGCGACTTGTTGGTGGATTTGAAAATATATTTAAACACTACTACAAAATCAAGTATAGACTACGCGTTTTATGTGTAATGTATGTGCGTTTCAGTAGTGTAGAGAAAAATGGTGTAGAGAAAATAGCGCATACACTACGCTTTGTGTCGTAGTCTATACCACCATAGACTACGCTTTTCGCACATAGACTACGCTTTTCGGCGTAGTCTATACCCCATGAACTACACAAAATTTCGCACATACACTCACGCTTTTTATCGTAGTCTATACCCACTATAGACTACGCCACGCCGTAGTCTATACAAACAGACTACACAAAATTTCGTACATACACCACGCTTTTGTCGTAGTCTATACCATTATAGACTACGCTTTTCGCACATAGACTACGCTTTTTACGCGTAGTCTATACCGACAGACTACACAAAATTTCGCACATACACTACGCTTTTTATGCGTAGTCTATATGTATTAACTACGGTTTTTGAGTTTATTTACTATAGTTTTTATGCCAAATTTACTACGCTTTTTCTATTACAACCCGTAGTTAATTTAATAACAACTACGGTTTTTCAATTTCAACCGTAGTTAATTTCTTTATTTAAACCTGTACAATTAATAACGCACAAGCAAATGAGATTAAAATATACTTGCGACTACGTTCAAAATCACTATTCAAAAATATACAATCTGTTTTCATTACAGCTACAAAATCACTATACAAAAATATACAACATTTTTCATTACTGACTACAAAATCACTATACAAAATATACAATCATTTTCATTACTGACTACAAAATCACTATACAAAATAATTCAAAAGATCGATAACTTACAACTAAAACATGCCAAGACTATATGTGAAGAAGCATGAAATTTGCCCATTCAACGCGAACTTCATCAATGTCCTCTTGAGAGTAAGACCGATTTTGAAACTATTAACAATTCAAAAATAGAATATTAGCACTCTTGTATGAAAAAAATGATTATATTAAAGAAATGAAATCAAGATCTTGATCTTCCTAGTTCTAACAAATTCTTTTTATAAGTTTAGTTAATCTAGTCATTGTTTCTAGGACTGACTAAAATGTAATTAGGAGGTAAATGTATATCGAGTGATTCAGATTAAAACTTCTCAAACAAACTCTTCGATCTCTAGAAGAAGAAAGAGCATCCGGGAAATTTCTAGCAATAAATGTAAATAATACTCGAGGAAAGAAAATACCAAGAGTCTACCAAAGTTGTAAATGGAGAGCACCACATGAAGTTTTTAAGTGATAAAGTAATAACTAATGACCCTCGATATATCGCCATTGATCTCACGAATACCCTTTACTTGAGTTCTCACTCTTTCTAAAAGAAGTTGCAATCAGAAAATTTCATAAAGCGTTCGTTGGAAATCAAACCTTCATGTGACTGAGAAAGTATTTGTGATGGGCCTGGCCACCCCATATGACCAAAGAAATCTCGAAGACTCGATATTACGGTCTTGGACCTATTCCCCAATTATTCAGTTCAAAGAACATGTTGATTCCAACCCTCAGAATTGTCATCTTGAATTGTTAAATCAGACCTCTTGAAAGTTGATATGATAAAATTTTCTTCAATCCCTGAAACCAATAAGTATGACGAAGGTTGACATGTCTTGTCACCTAAAAGTTTCAGATCAGTGAAGTGATAAACATCAAGATATGATGTAAAAAAAAAAAAAGTTCTCAATGAGACGAGATACATCTTATGATATACATAGGTGGATCGACCCTTGATGGGCTTTCCCAGTACTGATAACAGAAAAGTTATAATTTCCACATGAGTATATGATGATTGAGTTATGAACGAGATACTCACTAGCATTGAGTGCTAGAGTAAAAGTAAAGAAAAATATATGATATCCTTGAGATATAATCTCCTCTTATTATGATATAGTGAGAAAGATTACAACTTATCTTTAAAGATAGTTATTTGTCCATAAGACCTTGATAGTAAGTCGGACGTATTTAAAGTATGGAAATGAATAAGACTCAGTTGATGGATATAAAGGACCGATAGTATCTCAATATCAAGTTTTTCGCTTTATCCATAAATCGATAAAGGTTATGTTTAAGTAGAATCGTTCCCAAGTATATGAGACTTTGGTTAAACCAAAGATAGTGTGATCGATGGATCAAATAGTAAGATATGTGAAAAGCTAGGCTATTCCTAGTATTAAACCAAGTATGGGGAAGATATCCCGACGTTGAGACTTGACAATGAAACATGGGTACTTGGAATCTAAATTATAGTGTACAAATGTACTACCTTACCTGTATAGATTAGAGTGATGACAATCTTAATACTCAAAGTAAGGACCAAGGTATAACGAAAGTATTATAACTTTCGGATATTATGCTCAAAGAAAGAAGCAAGAGTTAAGAAATGCGAGCCCAAAAATCTATCCTTCTTGATAATATATTGTCATATTGTCACACTATGTTACTAACTATTAATACATAGTTCCTATAAAACACTATCTACTACATATCATATATGTTGATAATGTGGTCTTTATGTACATAAGCTATTTATATCCCGGAATAGAGAATTCTTGTTCTAATTTAGTTTTGCATCGTGTATGCAATTTCACAAATACATGCCAACAGTTAAACATGGCATCATTGATATATCTTGATCATCAAGCAGTGGATGTGAAACAGGGATTACGAAAGTAGTTTTCATGTCCTAAATTATCAAGAACCCTTCATTTAGAGCTGTTGGCAACATGACTTGAAGCATTACGAGCAGAAAAAAGCAGTTGAGCTAGGAAACCTCAAACCATCTCGATAGTCAATCTTGAGCCAAATCCTTCTAAAAGCTTTGTTTTTGGAGCGTTACTCCCATATCCTTTATCATAGATGTGCAGCAACAAATTTTAGTTGTGGGAAGAGAGGCAAGATGAACACATTCATCGTATTCATTAATCAAGACCAAAGAGATTTTTGGCGACAAAGTACTTAGCTTAAATGCTATCTAGATCGTTTTATTCTAAATTTCATTTACATAAAAGAGAACACACTCATATACACACATACATAAATAAAATACTCACACTATAAGCTGGTGCCCACAAGCTTGCAATAGTCGATACATTATTACCGTCTCGCAACAAAACCAAATAAAAGACATCGATTCTTGTGACATTTGATCATATCATTCACAAAGAAATTACCAAAATATGAACTTACTCCTGTGAAAATGAGTTATACTAAAATAACTTATAGA
This sequence comes from Salvia rosmarinus, assembly GCA_036937905.1. NCBI lineage: Eukaryota > Viridiplantae > Streptophyta > Magnoliopsida > Lamiales > Lamiaceae > Salvia > Salvia rosmarinus. The sequence continues at coordinate 38,659,344 of CM072814.1, forward strand.
CAACTATTAAACTCGATAAAGATTCTACATCCTCATTTCTTCGACTCAAAAGGAAAGCTAAGCTCCAAAATTGGACTATAACATCAATTTTCAAATCCTCGAGATAAAAGAATTTCGTAGCTCAACTCAATCTCTTAGGCATGAACCTCGAAGAATCGAATGGCTATGAAAATAAATATTGAGCAATAAAAGAGTGGTTATCATTGATGGGGTTGACCACTAACCACATCTATCGATGCTCACAAATCTAATAATTTGTTATATCAACATTTCCAAATGGAAACTCCAAAAAAAACTAAACATCTTCCTCGACATCTATAAGATCAAATTTTAGTTATAGAAAAAATCATTATGGCAAGCAAAACCAAAGAATGAAATGAAGATCATGAATTAGATTAGGATTGCAAAAAATAGATGGTGTGGGGACCAAGTAGTGAATAATGGTACTTCTTTCATGCATATAAGCGTATGAAACATTACAAAGAATTTTCTTGTGCTTGATTATCTAATAAGGCCAAGTCCTTTGGTTAAAAGAGTATGAAAACTACATAATCATCACCGATTTTCTCTAAAAGTAGTCTTAGGGTAATCTCACAGAAACAAAGACCTCAAGTTGAAAATGTATCACAACTTTGTTCTAAGTTCAAAATCTCAACAAAGTTTCTTTCAAGCTCGATCGTTCATCAATTTTTATAAGGAAAGAACCTTTCAAGCTCGGACTATTTATTTGACCACGACATCGGTATAGGATATAGCCCCTTCCCGTTAATTAAAGTATTAAAAAGCAGTTAATTTATCGGTCGAGCTACCATGTACATCTCTATACCATCAAAAGCACGAGGAAGGGATGCAAGGAAGAAATAGAGACATACTTTTGATATAAAATCGTGCCCACGAATCATGAAGCCGCTGTAGATCTACAATTATATTAGTAGGCTTGACCGGAGGCTTAATCTGTCATTAACAAATTTTTCATTGATTTAGGTAAGGCAAAACAATGGCCCATAAATTGCAATAAATTTCTTAGCGAGGTAGCACGACTCTGCACAGAAAGTAAGCAAAAGGAAATTTGCGAGCAAAGATCACCACCAGAAAAACACATAAATGCATGGTGGAAAAATAACAATAAATAATTAACATAACATTAGTGTGCAAAATATGAAGACTAGAATTGTTGGGATCGATAGTATTCCCAAGTCCTATTTGAAACATATAAATTGTCCGATGAAGAGGTCGATTGACAACATCGGGGAGTAAAGCTCACGGTTGTGCCTTTCAATTCCCATCCGAATATAGCATTTGTAATAATGATCACGGTGTTCAAGACCATTTTGAAACCAAGATATCAAATAGCATGTGCCACACAATCACAAAATAAACATAAGCTAGCATTACAATGTCACCGAAATAGACATTGCTAATCTTCACCCTCTAGTCTCCACCATATTTCATATTTTCATAACAAAGAATCAAAATAAAAATAAATCATATTATTGTTTCAATCCTTGATCACTACCATATTCCATCTAAAGATTCCTCGGCATCTTCAAAGTTCTCCTATTCCATTCCAACCTATAAGACCATCAAGATCTTGTAGTATGCACAAGGCTATTATGCAAGCATAGAGAACGCTTAATTTTTAAGACATGCATCCCCAAGTAAACAACAATATCTTCTTATCACTTAGAAAATTAAGCTGGACAATAGTTCTTTCAAGGAAATGACGTTCCAAATAGAAGGAACCGATTAATAAGCGCCTTCTTATGTATCTATATTTAAAAAAAAAAAGAGGTCAATTATAGAACCCACCTTCCAAAGTATGCTTCCATGGTGCGGACCTTCCCCGAGACCAAGAACTTCAACACATGAATATCCTTCTAACAAGATATGCCGGCATTGTAGGGCTCTACAATAGTATCCGAGACTTTGGGAGATGGGAAAAGCGGAGAAGGTGAGCATCGTCCTGTTGGATATTCCTCCCTTATCTTTGAGATCAAGCAGTACCCATGCCAGGTTCTGTCCTCCTCCCAAAGAATGGCACACTTGGAATCTCGCACGTTATGTTACATTATCATCGTAAAATTACAGATTATAGATGCTATTGGATTAGCCTCATAAACAATCATTAGCCAAAGCATACAATAACAAAAAGGTGAATCGATCGGATCGGGCTATTTTACCATATTCATTCACAAAGACATACAAATAAACATGTAGAGAGCAATATTTCAAACGATCGCAATAAATTTGGAAAAGGAGATCCGGAATTTCAGACGATTGTAGAAAAATGGAAAGGGATCGGAATTTCGTGTGATTGTAGAAAAAGCGGAAAGGGATCCGGAATTTCAAAGCGATTGTAGAAAAATGGAAAGAAGATCTAGTTCTCGCTTCTTTCAAAAGAAACTTAGAATTCAATAGCCGATAAGAAATATCATCACACAAACACGAGATCCGCATCTCAATCGAATAACATAAAATGAGCGAATCAAAGGGATAACCCGTAATAGATACCTTGCAAACAATCGCAGTTCTCCGCTTCTTTCCCGACGACATCGAGCGGAATCGATCAACTCCGCACCCTGTAATGCCCTTAGCCCGATTATTTCCAGTAGCGATCGTCTAAAGAAAAATTATCGGCCTAAAGATCGGGTATGACTGCCGGAGCCGATGGATCGCTGCGCATGCCGAACGACCATGCACAACCATGGACCGCCCGCACCGATGACCGACCGGCATCTCGAACTTTCGCTTCGCGATCCGCCAATTGTTGCTATCCATCTCCGGCCGCCTAAAACAACCACAAATTATCGGACTAATTCAAACACCGCCACTATATGTCCTCTCCAAACAAAAGAAAAAGACGATTGTTATTAAATTGAGATTTTGGCGCAATTTTGACCTTGGAGGATTTAGCAAGGAGGCGAGAGAGATCGCCGATGAAATTGCAAGAAATCTGAGTTGTGGAGAAATACAATAAATTGGAAATGAAATCAAAAATTTATTATTTGTAGAAAGTGGGCGTGGGAGGTGAGTGGGTTTGGGGTAGGGTATCTATCTACCAACGAACACCGAGGGAAGAGAAGAAGAAGTATGTATGTTGGAACAATTGTAACTCCAAGACACTTTTTATCGCTTTTTAAATCAAAAGGAATTTCCTAATTGAAAAATCTTGTAATTTAGTGTTTTTTTTTAATTTATGACATAGACTACGCTTTTTATTAAAAACACGCACATAGACTACGCTTTTTCGTAGTCTATACCCACTATAGACTACGCACATAGACTACGCTTTTGTTAGCGTAGTCTATATTCAAAAATTAAGCACATAGACCACGCTTTTGAAAAAAAGCGTAGTCTATACTATAGACTACGCTTTTACGAAAAAGCGTGAGTCTATAAATGTGTAGAGAAAAGTGATATTTGTAGTAGTGAAAATAGTAAATCACCTTGTATCGACTTGAAATTTTCATAGACATACTAGACATACTTAAGTTGAACATATTAAAATTTGGTTATCATGAAATATGAAACCTAGTCACATAATTCGGTGAAGTTCTTGTCTGCAAGCTACTTCCGTTTAGTGAACATACTTGTAATTAAAATTCTAGCATATTTACTCACATGAGCAATTGAACAAACACTTCATAGGTATCGTGTATTGCGAAATAATGAATTTATCATCCCAATCCCCAACCAAGTTAATCAATTAAATCATGCAATCCATCCACGATCAATACACAACATAGTAACTGGATGGAATCATACAATTTAATGACATGCAATCACTCACATGTAGAAACCCATCAATCTCAAGCACTTAGGCATACATGCATGCATGTAATTTGAATACTAGCTCAAGGTGAGTATTCTTCACCTTGGAGATGATTTAACAAGAGATCGACGAAGAAGGCGTTGAGCTCAAAGCTTAGAAATGTTTCAGCCGTTCCCTACACCAACAAGAGTTATAAAATCCACTTCCAAATTAGCAAGTAGGGTCTGTATACCAAGAAATAAGATGAGTGAGGTTCTTAGCTAGGGAGAAAGAAGAAGACATAGATGAACCTCACCTTGAAATTGGACTAAGCCATTGGCCTTTTGTGCTACCCGATGGAGGTCTTGGAAAGATGGAGAGTAAGAATATATAGAGAGCTTTAAGTGTGAGGCTGCCTTGATTACGAGGTGTCCATAAGCCACTTTCTTGTTTCAAGAGAATGACGGTGAGAGGAAAAATGAGGAATGGTTTGGCGAGCTCATCGATGTCGGCTATGGAGAGTGAGAGTGAAGAAGAATTGAGAGGGAAATGAGATTGTTAGTGAGAAAAGGAATTCAGAGAGAAAGGAAGAGTAATTACGGAATAAGGGAACTAGGTGTAGATGTAGTGCTAGGGAATAATGGAGTGGTAGGTGGCGATTATGGGTAACACTTGTCACCACTCTTCCATGCATGTCTATACACACACGACACAATGTAACACACACACAAAGACACGTCACACATGCATAAAAATATGCATACAACACTAAGTACACACATATAGGAGTATGGCCCACTCACATGTATTACTCCCATAGATATATTTTATATTTTATATATACCTTTAGGTGCATAGTTAATATGTAATATCCCGCAATTTTAATGCTTGATTACGATAATTTAAATCCTAATTAGGGTTTTAAGTTCGATAATTAAACTCCTAATTAGTCAATGCTCGATTTTGACTAAGCATAATTTGATTATGTCTGTGTGACATTCACTGACGCTTGGTGAATTAAGGAATATAGTTTTCGATATTCCTTCGAACGTATGTTTAATATCGATAAAATACGACAGTTAAGTCTTACGATATTTTCTAAGCATCGAGGCTTAGAATTCGAATTCCCTATTATTATAGAAGTGAATAAAGTGATTCTAATTCGTTTACGAACATTTTAGAGATGATTCAATTACGAGAGTTTTGAACGTCAACGTTTTGAGATAGTTCGATAAATTAGTCGAATGATCAAGGAATTAAATTATTTAAATTTCTATGATTATTTTATGATATAAGAGCATTATTTATCATTAAAATAATGCTAGAGAATTAAGGAACAATTATTGGATAAATTGTTACTATTTTTTTTAAAATATGATTCGAAAATATGAAGTTGTGACATGGGATTAATTTAATAATTTTTTCTATGATTTAATTTATCATCTAGGATATATATTATGTCATATATCTATTAAATATAAGAAAATAAAATGTTTAGCAATTAAGCTACAACATTGCCGAAAATGTGAGCAATTAAGAATAAATGAATTAAATCCTTATCTTTTGATGATGCTATGAATTAATTATCATAGTGAGGCATTATTAATGTATAAGATAAGGTATATTATGAATTATACAAGTGGGAGGCCACTTGTAAAGGAAGCTACCGAAAAGTTTGACATTAAGTGTGAAATGGGTACAAATATCATGCTATTATTAATGCTAAGCTATTATTAAGTTGGCGAGATATTATTATTAGATAAGATGGAGTAAGTATTCAATTAGAACAAGTAACTATGATCCTTGTCTTGTAGTAGGTGAAATTGTTGACAATTAAGTGTGAACATGTTGAAAATTCAAAGTGTATAATATTTGACTTTTCAAATTGATATTTCTCTAAAGTATTACTAGTAAAATATACTTTGATAATGACATATTAATTCATGAATATTGATAGAAGATAAAATAGAATTTTTTTTCCTTGTTTTTGAAATAGCCGAAGCTATGTATATATATATATTAGTGATGAATTCTCGATTCTTTTTTGAGGATGGTTGAATGAATATAATATATAATATAATAATTAAAAAAATTAAAACCTTATCATTAGTATACAGTGGATAATTAAAGAATATTTCATCAAAATAACTAATGAAAGTGAGTGAACTTGTGAACCTTATACGAATGTCTGTAATATTGAGCAACTAGGAAAAGGAAAAGCGAATATGGACGATTACGGTATTACTAAGATATTTTAGTGCAAGTGGAAAAGGTCTATAAATAACGTAATTAGGGTTTTGCCGTATATTATCTTTTTCGACATCGAATCTTGTGATTTCGATACGATATCGTTATATATCACAAAATTAATGTAAATTCCTTTTCATAATTCACTACGAAGTTATAAATTGTGAATTAAAGGATTGAAATATTACGAAATGATTCGTCGATATTTTTAAGCGTCAGCAGCGTGTCGAGCGTCGACTTTTCATGAAATTTTACGGCGGTGAAGCTTGGAATTAATTTCCATCTTAATTCCTTTATTAAATGGAATATATTCACTTAGTAAGTATGAACTTCTGCGACCATTTTGAGATGAGTCGATTTGAGCGTTTGAGGCGTTTTGAGCGTTAACGTCTGAGGCGTTTTGAAAAATGGGTTTAATGCTGGGAAATTATAATAATTAATTTCCTATTATTATTTTATATAATTACAGTATTAATGATTAATAAAATCAGTATTTGAGTTATTAAACTCGATAATTTGAAATTTAATTTGAAAACCTAATCTTTTAAATAAGGGTTTTATCACATGAAATGATACCATTAAATTATCCTATGGTATCTAAACTTTATAATATGATATATATGAATAATATTAAGCATTAAATCAGATTTTGAGCCATAAAAATCGAAGGATTCAGTTTTTATAAAATTGAAACCCAAACTTTCGAAATTAGGGTTTTTAATTCATGAAATGTGTAATAATTTTATCCTATGCTATTATTTAATATCTAAATCATATATTATGATATATATGTGTATATTTGGGACGAAAATTACATGAGTATCAATAATAGGTGTGATTTATAATTTTTATCCTATTTTTCCTAATTTTCGATCGGTAATATCAATTTGTGCATATATTATGTTTTAATTATTTTTATGGCATGTATTATATATCTATAACCTATGATATGGTTAATACATAGTATTAACATGTAACAAAATTAAAATCAGCCCTTGGAACCCCATGGCCGTCACTACACCCTTACAACAAGCATGCCCTCCTTTTCCTTTACTTTGATGCATGAAGGGCTTTTTGCCTAACTAATGATCACCTCCCACTCCCAAAATTCAGCCATTATCACTTGAGTGTGTGAGGTGTGTGCCGTGTTTGAGAGGGAGAGATAGGGGGAAGGACTCTTCCTCTTCACCCCACTTTCCTTATACTCTCTCCCCCTCATTTCAAATCATTTTGAACACCAAAACACCTAACTCTCTCCCATTTTCTGCTCGAAAACCGAGAGCTTCTCTCTCATTTACAAATTTTTCTTCTTCTTCTCCATCTCTATTTCACAAGCTTGATACCATATCTTTGTTCTTGTGAACCTATATCATATCAAAGGTAAATATGAGTCATAGTTTCGATTTTTCAGCCTCCATTGTTCAAGATTTTCGAACATGTTCTTAGTATGTATGTATGTGCTTAAATATTCTTATTTTCGAAACCTTGTGTATTAGTATGTTCTTGATGATTTTTATTTACAAAGATATGAGAATATATGTTGAAATGAGCATGGGTTGTCATATATGCAATGTTTGTAAGGATTTAGCATGTATATGAAATTTTCGAACTATAGTGTATATTAAAATAATTTTTGAAAAATGCTATAAAATGTTGGATGATGACCGAATATATTCCAAGGTGTTTTAAGCATGGATTATTGATGTATAATATGGTTAGAACACATAGGATATTATTTAGAAATTTTAGAAAACCCTAGGTATTTTTTTTATAAATACCGTGAGCTTCAAAAACATGTACCTTGGTGTATAATTTTTATTTCAAGCATGTAATGACATATTAGTGCTTTAGAACCTTGATTATGTGTTCTATGATTTAATTAGAATTTTTGAAAACCATATACTTGATTTTACAAAAATACCGTGAGCTTTATAAATATATAGGTTGGTGTATGATTTTATTTTTGAACATGCAATGGTGTATTAATGCTTTAGTATATTGTTTATACATTGTGTGAATTAATTAGAATTTTTAGAAATCAAATGCTATTTTTAATCAAATAAGCCGTGAGCTTATTGCTCTTGAAGGTGATGATTTAATTAGTTTTGATAAATATTATGATGTTATATTACTATACTATAGTGTATAAACATAGTATATAATTGTTGGAATTTTTGAAAACCATATACTAAATAAATCGAAAAAGCCGAGAGCATCACAAGCTCATATGGTGACGATTTAAATTAGTTTGGTTGATGTTATGATGTTACAATGTTATAATACAATGTTTATTGATGTTGGAATTTATTTAGAATTTTTGGAAATTGTTTGCTATTTATTTGGTAATTATCTTATAATTACTGGTGAAATATATTATATATTGAAATAAATAGTTATGATGAACTATGGGTTATGTAAATATTATATACTGATGTTGGGATATTATAATAGGTATATATCAATTTTGGGAATTTTTGGATGATTATTCCCTATTTATTTGAAATTACCGTGAATATATATATGTATATATATAAATAAATGGCAAACAGTACTATATGAATTTGATAAATTCATATTCTGGACCATAGTGTATAATAATACACTATATTAATTTAGAAAATTTTTCAAGGGTCGTTTGCTATTTTTAGGACAATTATCGAAAATTTCGATAATTAATAAGGATTTTAAATCCTTTTTAAAACTGTTTAATTATAAATTTTTGGTAAAATAATATTCTGGACAGTTTTCAAATGTTACAAAATTTTATAAACATAGATTGCTATGTTTGAGACGAACGTTCATTTTGTAACGTTTTAAAAACAAAATCACTTTTAATTATAAAAGAATTATTAAAATGCGAAAATATTTATAAGTCCTTGATTTACAAGATAAATCGAGAAATAGGACTTTACGTTTTCAAATCGATCAAATTCGATTTATAAAGCAAAATAGTGAAATTACTATTTAAAAGTCAAAATCATTGACTTTGTAGACCGATGTTGACTTCGTTGACTTTTGAGTCAAGCGTGCGATTATCGTTTATAAATCGTCGATGCAGCGTAAGATATACTAATTGGTATGATACCTCATTAGTAAGAAAAGACTTCACAAATAAAACCCATATATCGAAGCGTGCCAATCGTTGAGCGTATCTCGAGCGAGAACAATTGATGTTATGCGTATTAGAGGCGTATTGAATTCACTAAGAATTCGATCTCACATCGATATGAAATATCAAAGTTATCTTAAGTTTTGAAAGTCTCGATAGACTTGAGCGGCGTACTAAAGCCTCGCTTTTTCGTAAAGGTGTGGGCCTTGAAGCAATGACGGGATTTTGGATGACGATCGAACTGGGACTTTACAACGAACCGTAGTCGGTGGGCTTCTTATCTTCAAAATGTGGGCCTTTTCTTACCCCACTAAAAGCGTGACTTCTTGTTATATCAAATGAGTTTATTTACCGTACTTATTTTACAAGCTGTTATCAAATGTTTCTTGCATTACACCGCGAAAATATTTCGTTTTGTGTATGGATCTATCTGTTATGCCGGGTAGAAATTGTGGAGATAGTTGGAACTATTATATCAATTGTTGTGGTAGCGTGAACCTTTTAATGTCGGGTCTGTTGGGATGATAAATGCACAGCTAGGATTGGCGTGAAGGTTGGAACTATCTGTTGTGTTAACATATGCTTGCAGTAGTTTGTGTCTTTGTATGCGGGATTACGGCGGTCACGGCGTCGTAGATGGGAGGCCTCACTCTCGGCGTTTATTTATGTTATTTATTATTATGTATTGTGACTATGAGATACGGACCATACACACAAGAAAATGCACGGCGGGCTATGTTCTGAACGAAAATGATTTGGTAAGCACAAGGCATTTTAACTAAAACCACTGTGACTTACTCGATATTGGCGGCGTAATCGAATATTATCAAAATATTTTCGGCATAAGTCCTTTGAGTGCAATTTCTTGTACTTAGCCTGCATGTTTGTTTTAAATGTGCGGGTTGAGCTCGATGGTGATGATGGGGATGTGTTGAGGAGTCTAGTGTCCTTGACCGATTTACTTGAATTTTGGGTTATACCTTGAATGCATATCGTCGTATATGTATTCACACACTTTCATTGCTATACTACGAACTCCTTTATTTATGCTTTATGTTACAAACTATCGAGGTCCATCGGATCGGGGCGAGTTTTGGGGTCCGATGGCTAAAACTTTCTTAAAAACATTATAACATCGCTTATATTACGCTCAAGCATGTTAGTTTATTCTTATGCATCTTTATTTTACCGTGTAATCCCTAAAATACTACTCCTAGTATTAGTAGCCCTCAGGTCCGGGTTGGTCGAGAATGGGGTCGTGAAGTGGTATCGAGGCGGTTTTGCTCTTTGAAAACCCAGACCTTTAATTCTAAGTCTAGATCGAGTCCTTTGGACTTCTAGAAACCTACTGACTCCTCTCAACACTCCATCACATCGAGCTCAACCGGGAAAAAGGTAACTGCATTTCTTTCTCAAACTCATGAAATGGAAAACTTCTGCATGATGAGCAAGTTAGAGGAACTTTTTGAGAAATATTATTATTATGAAAATTTTTGAAGTTGAGAAAGAAAATTTTTCCAATTTTTTGAATTGAGCCAATACAATTGCTCAAGTATTGAGATGGAAGTGTATGGTAGTATCGAGTTGAATGATCAACATGAACGAGCAATTCATTTTAATATGTATATGGGTTGATCATGACTGTCTTTTGAAATCATACTTCCAAATTTGCAAATAAAACTTTACCTTCCGACTTTCAAAATTTTATTTATGATGGATGATGTGTTATCATGAGACGAACTTAGACTCTAAGGAGCATGCTCACGTATCGTGAAAGAACATAGAAGTACGAACTTCTTTTCCTTATGCGAACAAAGAGCGATAGGAAGAATGAAAGTGATGATACCCTTGAGCACGGACGACGAAAGGCGGCGAGAAGGACGACGAGGGCGACCCGACCTTTAAGTTGAATGGCGTCGGCACTCCATCATCACCGACACGGTGACCAGCAACACGAATCACGACATGGACGTCACTACGACTTCAGGATGTTCAGCCTCGACTTAAGAACCCGAAGATGATAGACGTATTACGTCGACATACGCCTCGATTGATATTTTTGCACGATCGCGCAAATTTCCTGCACTGCGCAGTAGATTTGTTTTAGCTAGATCTCCCTCGTTAGGACTCCGATTTACGCATGGTTTGCACCTACGTACTCCTAACGCACTGATCTTCATTTGTTATGAAGAACAGAATCCCTAATTCTGTCCCCAGAATACGATAGAGTCTGTTGAACTCTAGCTTAAGTGTTTGATATAAGACAAGGGTCTCATAGCGTATATTGAGATATCATTAGCTATATGTATATGTTTGGGTAAGACTAAGAAGGTAAGTTGTGGTATATATTGTACATTATGATGTTGCCTACCTTATAGAATTGTTAGTTCTAGCCTAGTTGCTTCTCGTTATGCTATCCTTTCTGTTTTAAGATGACGATAGTTGGCTTACGTTAGTTTTCTTTTCCTTTTACCGTGGCAGATGGAGGAGATGCGCTATATCGCTAGGAGGAGGGTAGGACCTCATGCCCCACCCGAGGAGCTGATGCGCACCTATAGGGAATGTTGGATGTCTTGGGGAAGACCTAGGTGAGTTTACGGCGTACTACCTTCGGTTGTGGAGAGCGGCCGAGCTATGGCGCAACCGACTACGATGGCATCAAGAGACTCCTAGCTATACTCCCTTGTACAGGATGGTTATGCCGAGAGGTATCGGGAGACTACATCTATCGCATTCCCGAGGTTATGATTTGATTGGGGATACGCCTAGGTTCGTGAGTCACGACTTACGTGTCGATATCTATGGAGCCGCGCGATGGGACCTATCTCCTCACGGGAGTACACTTGGCGTGACGAGTCGCGAGTGGCTGTACCTTGAGGTTCGAGCAGGTTGATCGGTGATACCCCATGCAGGGTGGGCGAGGGTAGGATGTCGAGGTGGATAGGCGGCGCGCCCAGAGCCTTGGGAGAGCCCGTGTTGCCACCGGCGGTTTTGGACACCCGATCGTCCGCCACTACCGCCCTACCACTGCATCCGATCCACCACCACCCAGAAGGCGAAGAGCCCTTCCGCCGGACGGCGCGGATGAGTATTAGATACCTTCCACGGATATGACCCGACCGGTATGCTACGGTCCGATCCGCCACAACTTCGACTTATCGGTAGCGGATAACTTTGGACCCTGCGCGACATACCGATGATGGAAGCCGGTGTGCGGGACCATCAGTGCGACCTCGTGAAGGCGATTCGGATGAGGAAGGCGACTCGAAGAGGAGGAAGACCACGAGGAAGGCGGAGTAGGAAGGAAACTCGTGAAGACCTTGGCGATGTTTTAATTAGAATCATTTCGTTATGACTAGCATGTGTGCTAGCTTTTTCCTTTATTTCAATACCATGGTTCTAGGACTTGGATTTTCTTTTGGCCGTGTGGGCCCGAAACCTTGTTATTTCTATTTTCTATGATTCTCGATGTTAGACATCTTGTTTTTGACAAACCTTGGTTATCTATCCACATATATTTTTGACCCAAGTGGGGCCTTTTTGGTGGCAGTTGTCTATGCTATGGATGAATTGTTTTACTTTTATATCGCTTTAAGAAGAAGCTATGAAAACCTTATTTTGTTAAGTTGTAAGCGTTTAATAATTAACGATGGTATGTTTTATATAGCGAGAATGCCTCAGAAGAAACCGAAAGAGAACCCGGTCGAGGAAGACTGAGGAAGGGTAGAATCCCGAACAAGAACGAAGATAATCCCCAACCACCGCCTCACCTCAACCCGATCGCGGGATCGAAGAACTATTCTTGAGGCAAAACCCTCACATTTTTAACGGAAGGAGCCGGAAGAAGCCGAACAATGGGTTAGGGCCATTGAGCAGTTTTCACTTTCTTAAGGTGCAGCACGGGAAAGGATGTCGTGTGTTACTTTCCGACTTATCGGACCGGTGACACGGTGGGAGGCCGGGAAGAAGACTTTTCTGTAGAGCAGCTAGAAGAATTCTCGTGGGAGGATTTCAGAGAGAGTTGTCTGAAAAGTATATCCCAAAAGCTATAGGGAAAAAGAGGCGGGAGTTTTCTGCTAAAACAAGAAAAATTATCCGTGACCGACTATGATCGCACTTTCTGCGAGATGTCGAGATATCATGAGATCTGGTGGACACCGACTTGAAAATGTCGGAAAAGTTCGGTCGGTGAGAATGGAGATCGCATGTCTCTTGCCACCACGGAGACCTATCTTACGAAGCTCTCATGCGAGCTTTGGATATTGAGTGACCATGATGAGAATAAGATGGTGTCGTCGCGGACCTGCGGTAATTTGGACAAGGAAAAGGGCTGGGACCCTGACCGCGGGAATAACAACATGAAACTATGGAGAAGCAAGTCCTGGCGCGCGTGGCGAAACACGGCGCAACAAGGACGAAGCGGAAGAGGCGACTTATGCTCCACCGCAAAGGGACCACGAGGAGCAGTCGAGGGCACCTCAATGCCCTAGATGCCATAGAGCACACAAGGGTGTGTGCGGCAAGCGTGGTGGCTGTTACAAGTGCGGGGCAAGCGGGCATTCGCCGACAATTGCCCAGCGTCACGTTCGGATATTAGGCCGAACCAAGCGGGCGATGCTCGACCACTAAGGGCTATCTGACTTCAACCCGGCCGCGCAACAATTCCAACCCCAACCCCCGCAACTCCAATGGCAACAACCCCAGCATCAACAACAACTCCAACAGCCACCACAATGGCAGCAGCCGCAACAGCAAATTCCGCAACCGCAGTGGCAGCCACCGCCCCAACAACAGCAGAGGCGGCAACCACCGCGCCAACGCCAGCAGCGGCAGCAACAGGCCAGGCAGCAGCCGCCAAATCAACAAGGACCGGCGCCCCGTCAGCCTCAGCCGGCTCAGGCCAGAGCCTACGCTCTGCATAGGAGGCAGAACGAACAAAACCAAGGAAACTTGGCAGGTATGGGAGTTCTCCTCAACCTACCTGTTATAGTATTGTTCGATACGGGTGCTTCGCATTCTTTTATTGCAAAATCATGCGTGAAATCTTTGGGCCTTAGGTGCGAAAAATCAAGCGGGATATGAGAATCTCATCGCCTATAGGAGGGATTATGACCGTTACCACTTTTGCTCGAACTAGAGTTGACATTAGGATCACTTAAGGTTACGGCTAACAATCTAAACATAATACCCATGGATGATGTAGACATAATCCTCGGAATGGGTGGTTAGCTAAGAATCATTCTACGATTCTCTGTAAGGAAAGGAAAATTTCGTTTCACTTTCCTGGACAAGAAGCTACGCATTTTCACGGGATCAGCATGGGAAGGAGGATTCCGATAGTATCAGCACTACAAGCTAGGAGGATGATGAACGAGAAGGGATGCCATGCATTCCTTGTTTATTTAAATGATGAGGATAAACCGAGCGGGTAGAAGACATTGAAGTTGTCAGGAATTTCGGACGTATTTTCAATCTGCCGGGACTACCTCCTAATAGACAAGCTGGGTTTACCATCGACTTGGGCGGGATCAGCCCGGTGTCGAAGGCGCCCTATAGGATGGCCCCAAAGGAGCTAGAAGAGCTGAAAATCCAAATCGAGAGCTTTTGGATGCAGGATTCATTAGGCAGTGTTTCACCTTGGGGGCGCTTTGTTTTGTTTGTTAAGAAGAAGGATGGTTCTTTGAGGATGTGCATCGATTATAGAGAACTAAATAAGATGACACTAAAGAACAAATACCCTTTACCGAATAGATGACTGTTTGATCAATTGCGAGGCGGGTGTATTCTCGAAAATTGATCTTAAGTCGAGATACCACCAGCTAAAAATACGGCTGAAGATGTACGAAGGCGCATTCGAACGAGATATGGCCACTATGAATTCATAGTTATGCCATTCGGGTTAACAATGCACCAACCGTGTTCATGGACCTCATGAGCAGTATTTCATCCATTTTGGATAGGTTTGTTTTGGTCTTCATAGATGACATCCTTATTTATTCAAAGAATGAAGAGGATCATAAGGAACATCTGACGGTTTTGCAAACCTTGAGAAATGAAAGACTCTTTGCTAAGTTTAGCAAAGTGCGAGTTTTGGTGAAGGAAGTTATGTTCCTTGGACACATTGTGTCTGTGAAGGTATAAAAGTAGATCCGACCAAAGTAGAGGCCGTGCGAGAATGGAAATCACCTAGAACCCGCCACGAAATTAGAAGTTTCCTAGGATTAGTGGCTACTATAGGAGATTCATGAAGGATTCTCCAAGATTGCAAGGCCGATAACCCTTGACTACTCGGGAGGGATCAAGTTGATTGGATGATGAGTGCGGCGAGTTTCCAAATACTCGAAGAAATTGACGGTGCACAGTTCTAGCGGTCGAGCGAGACAAGGGTATGTGGTCTATCCGATGCATCTAAGGCTGGGTGGGTTGTGTTTTGATGCAAGAAGGAAAAGTGATAGCTTCGCGTCTCGACAACTCGGACCCCACAGTGAACTACCTGACCCGCGATTTGGAATTAGCGGTGTAGTTCATGCCCTAAAATTTGGAACACCATCTCTATGGTGTGAGATGTGAGATCTTCACGGATCATAAAAGTTTGAAGTATTTCTTGAACAAAGAGATCTGAACATGAGACAAAGAAGATGGCTAGAATTAGTAAAGATTACTTGTGTGGTATTAACTATCACCGGGCGAGGCGAATGTAGTGGCGGCGCCTTGAGTCGTGAAACCGTACAAGTTAGGATGTCTCTTTGTACAAGAGGAAAAACTCGTTGAAGAGTTTGGCGGGATGAAGATTGAACTAGTTGAACCACCGGGACAATCGTGAGTTGTATCGCTACACTCACGCGACATCGATCTAAGAAAAAGAATTGTCGAGAGACAAAGTTGAGAAAAGTTGGAAAAGATCCGAGAAAGACTAAGGTGCGAAGGATTGAGAGTTTTCAAGAGGCACGGATAACGCCTTATTGTTTGAAGGTAGGATATGCGTTCTGACGGCGCTGAGCTTGAGCGAAATCATGAGTGAGGCTCACGTCGCCTACACCGCGCCCGGGTAGTACTAAGATGTACCGGGACACGAAGGAAAAATTTTGGTGGGAAGGCGTGAAGCGAGACATAGCTTCTTTCGTGAAACGTTGTCTTGTTTGTCGACAAGTGAAAGCACTACACCAGCGTCCCTATGGGAAGTTACAACCGTTGGAAATCCCGAGTGGAAGTGGGACGATATAACAATGGATTTCGTTACAAGCTTACCCAAATCGAGAAGAGGAAACACAGCCGTATGGGTAATTGTGGATAGGCTTACCAAAGTGCTCACTTTTACCTATTCAAAGCACTTATGGATCCGATAAGTTGGCCCGGTGTATGTTAAGGAAATTATGCGACTACATGGAGTGCGAGGTCTATTACCTCGATCGAGACTCAAGTTCACATCCAGTTTTGGATTAGCTTGCGAGAAGGCGGGTACAAGATTAAACTTGATCTGACATTCCACCCACAAACCGATGGACAATCGGAGAGAGCGATCAAGCGCTAGAAGATATGCTTAGGCGTAATTTTGGATAGCGGTACAAAATGGGAAGATATTTTACCTCGATTGAATTTGCTTACAACAACGGTTATCAGCGACGATCGGCATATTGTCTGAAGCCTTGTATGGCAAAAGTGTAGATCACCACTTTATTGGGATGAAGTCGGTGAGAGAAAAGTCATAGGGCACGATGCGGTGAGTGAAATGATCGAAATCGTTCGACAAATTAGGATGAGGATAAAGAGGCTCGGGACGGACGAAATCTTCTGACGTCTGGCGTAGATCCGAGCTCTGGTTTGAGGATGGAGACAAAGTATTTCTTAAGGTCTCTCCATGAAAGGATTGTCGGGTTTGGCACGAAAGGAAAGCAGACCCGTTTCATAGGACCTTATGAGATCTAGAAAGGATAGGTCCGATAGCTTATAGGTTGGCTCTTCCGCCAAACCTAGGAAATGTCCATAATGTTTTCACGTCTCACAATTACGAAAATCGTTCACGACCCAAAGCACGTGATTCATCAAGGCGGCGTGATCCTCGGGCGGACATGAGCTATAAGGAAGAACCCGCATGACCATACTTGACCACAAAGTTCGGCAACTACGAGACAAGTCGATTCCGTTAGTTAAAGTCTTGTGGAACACCACGGACGAAGAAGCCGCGTGGGAGCTTGAAGAAGCAATGAGGAAAAATACCCGACTTATTTTTCTAAAGGTATACAAATTTGGGACGAAATTTTTCGTGAGGGGTGGAATGTAATATTCGAAAAAGCGAATATCGATTACGGTATTACGAACCCGTAATTAGGGTTTTGCCGTATATTATCTTTTCGACATCGAATCTTGTGATTTCGATCGATATCGTTATAACGAATTCCTTTTCATAATTCACTAAGGATTGTGAATTAAAGGATTGAAATATTACGAAATGATTCGTCGATATTTTTAAGCGTCAAGCAGCGTGTCGAGCGTCGACTTTTCATGAAATTTTACGGCGGTGAAGCTTGGAATTAATTTCCATCTTAATTCCTTTATTAAATGGAATATATTCACTTAGTAAGTATGAACTTCTGCGACCATTTTGAGATGAGTCGATTTGAGCGTTTGAGGCGTTTTGAGCGTTAACGTCTAGAGACGTTTTGAAAAATGGGTTTAATGCTCGGGAAATTATAATAATTAATTTCCTATTATTATTTTATATAATTACAGTATTAATGATTAATAAAATCAGTATTTGAGTTATTAAACTCGATAATTTCGAAATTTAATTTCGAAAACCCTAATCTTTTAAATAAGGGTTTTATCACATGAAATGATACCATTAAATTATCCTATGGTATCTAAACTTTATAATATGATATATATGAATAATATTAAGCATTAAATCAGATTTTGAGCCATAAAAATCGAAGGATTCAGTTTTTATAAAATTGAAACCCAAACTTTCGAAATTAGGGTTTTTAATTCATGAAATGTGTAATAATTTTATCCTATGCTATTATTTAATATCTAAATCATATATTATGATATATATGTGTATATTTGGGACGAAAATTACATGAGTATCAATAATAGGTGTGATTTATAATTTTTATCCTATTTTTCCTAATTTTCGATCGGTAATATCAATTTGTGCATATATTATGTTTTAATTATTTTTATGGCATGTATTATATATCTATAACCTATGATATGGTTAATACATAGTATTAACATGTAACAAAATTAAAATCAGCCCCTTGGAACCCCATGGCCGTCATTACACCGCCCCAACAAGCATGCCTCCTTTTTTCCTTTCACCCAATGCATGAAGGGCTTTTGGCCTAACTAATGATCACCTCCCACTCCCAAAATTCAGCCATTATCACTTGAGTGTGTGAGGTGTGTGCCGTGTTTGAGAGGAGAGATGGGGAAGGACTCTTCCTCTTCACCCCACTTTCTTATACTCTCTCCCTCGTTTGAATCATTTTGAACACCAAAACACCTAACTCTCTCCCATTTTCTGCTCCAAGAAAACCGAGAGCTTCTCTCTCTCATTTACAAATTTTTCTTCTTCTTCTCCATCTCTATTTCACAAGCTTGATACCATATCTTTGTTCTTGTGAACCTATATCATATCAAAGGTAAATATGAGTCATAGTTTCGATTTTTCAGCCTCCATTGTTCAAGATTTTCGAACATGTTCTTAGTATGTATGTATGTGCTTAAATATTCTTATTTTCGAAACCTTGTGTATTAGTATGTTCTTGATGATTTTTATTTACAAAGATATGAGAATATATGTTGAAATGAGCATGGGTTGTCATATATGCAATGTTTGTAAGGATTTAGCATGTATATGAAATTTTCGAACTATAGTGTATATTAAAATAATTTTTGAAAAATGCTATAAAATGTTGGATGATGACCGAATATATTCGAGGTGTTTTAAGCATGGATTATTGATGTATAATATGGTTAGAACACATAGGATATTATTTAGAAATTTTAGAAAACCATAGGTATTTTTTTATAAATCTAGTGAGCTTCAAAAACATGTACCTTGGTGTATAATTTTTATTTCAAGCATGTAATGACATATTAGTGCTTTAGAACCTTGATTATGTGTTCTATGATTTAATTAGAATTTTTGAAAACCATATACTTGATTTTACAAAAATACCGTGAGCTTTATAAATATATAGGTTGGTGTATGATTTTATTTTTGAACATGCAATGGTGTATTAATGCTTTAGTATATTGTTTATACATTGTGTGAATTAATTAGAATTTTTAGAAATCAAATGCTATTTTTAATCAAATAAGCCGTGAGCTTATTGCTCTTGAAGGTGATGATTTAATTAGTTTTGATAAATATTATGATGTTATATTACTATACTATAGTGTATAAACATAGTATATAATTGTTGGAATTTTGAAAACCATATACTAAATAAATCGAAAAGCCGAGAGCATCACAAGCTCATATGGTGACGATTTAAATTAGTTTGGTTGATGTTATGATGTTACAATGTTATAATACAATGTTTATTGATGTTGGAATTTATTTAGAATTTTTGGAAATTGTTTGCTATTTATTTGGTAATTATCTTATAATTCTAGTGAAATATTATATATTGAAATAAATAGTTATGATGAACTATGGGTTATGTAAATATTATATACTGATGTTGGGATATTATAATAGGTATATATCAATTTTGGGAATTTTTGGATGATTATTCCCTATTTATTTGAAATTACCGTGAATATATATATGTATATATATAAATAAATGGCAAAGCAGTACTATATGAATTTGATAAATTCATATTCTGGACCATAGTGTATAATAATACACTATATTAATTTAGAAAATTTTTCAAGGGTCGTTTGCTATTTTTAGGACAATTATCGAAAATTTCGATAATTAATAAGGATTTTAAATCCTTTTTAAAGCATTTAATTATAAATTTTGGTAAAATAATATTCTGGACAGTTTTCAAATGTTACAAAATTTTATAAACATAGATTGCTATGTTTGAGGCGAACGTTCATTTTGTAGCGTTTTAAAAACAAAATCACTTTTAATTATAAAAGAATTATTAAAAATGCGAAAATATTTATAAGTCCTTGATTTACAAGATAAATCGAGAAATAGGACTTTCGTTTTCAAATCGATCAAATTCGATTTATAAAGCAAAATAGTGAAATTACTATTTAAAAGTCAAAATCATTGACTTTGTAGACCGATGTTGACTTCGTTGACTTTTGAGTCAAGCGTGCGATTATCGTTTATAAATCGTCGATGCTGCGTAAGATATACTAATTGGTATGATACCTCATTAGTAAGAAAAGACTTCACAAATAAAACCCATATATCGAAGCGTGCCAATCGTTGAGCGTATCTCGAGCGAGAACAATTGATGTTATGCGTATTAGAGGCGTATTGAATTCACTAAGGAATTGATCTCACATCGATATGAAATATCAAAGTTATCTTAAGTTTTGAAAGTCTCGATAGACTTGAGCGACGTACTAAAGCCTCGCTTTTTCGTAAAGGTGTGGGCCTGACGCGTGACGGGATTTTGGATGACGATCGAACTGGGACTTTACAACGAACCGTAGTCGGTGGGCTTCTTATCTTCAAAATGTGGGCCTTTTCTTACCCACTAAAAGCGTGACTTTCTTGTTATATCAAATGAGTTTATTTACCGTACTTATTTTACATTTGTTATCAAATGTTTCTTGCATTACACCCGAAAATATTTCGTTTTGTGTATGGATCTATCTGTTATGCCGGGTAGGGCTGTGGAGATAGTTGGAACTATTATATCAATTGTTGTGGTAGCGTGACCTTTTTAATGTCGGGTCTGTTGGGATGATAAATGCACAGCTAGGATTGGCGTGAAGGTTGGAACTATCTGTTGTGTTAACATATGCTTGCAGTATTTGTGTCTTTGTGCGGGATTCTGACGGTCACGGCGTCGTAGATGGGAGGCCTCACTCTCGGCGTTTATTTATTATTTATTATTATGTATTGTGACTATGAGATACGGACCATACACACCAAGAAAATGCATGGCGGGCTATGTTCTGAACGAAAATGATTTGGTAAGCCTGAGGCATTTTAACTAAAACCACTGTGACTTACTCGATATTGGCGGTAATAATCGAATATTATCAAATATTTTCGGCATAAGTCCACTGAGTGCAATTTCTTGTACTTAGCCACTGCATGTTTGTTTTAAATGTGCGGGTTGAGCTCGATGGTGATGATGGGGATGTGTTGAGGAGTCAGTGTCCTTGACCGATTTACTTGAATTTTGGGTTATACCTTGAATGCATATCGTCGTATATGTATTCACACACTTTCATTGCTATACTACGAACTCCTTTATTTATGCTTTATGTTACAAACTATCGAGGTCCATCGGATCGGGCGAGTTTTGGGGTCCGATGGCTAAACCTTTTTAAAAACATTATAACATCACCTTATATTACGTCTCGAGCATGTTAGTTTATTCTTATGCATCTTTATTTTACCGTGTAATCCCTAAAATACTACTCCTAGTATTAGTAGCCGAAAAAAATTCTCAGGTCGGGTTGGTCGAGAATGGGGTACTAAATGTTGACTAAGTCAAAATAGTTGACCAAAACGTTGACCCGAGGTCGAAAGGGCACGTAATTCGATGTCGTGATTTATGTGGCGTAATGCGTTTAGTAACAATGTAACTTACGACACGTGAAATGCATTAAAAGCGTACATTATGTACTAAAGAGATGGAATATCTCTTATATGATAGGTAAATTCATAATCGACATCATTTTGATTAGGAAACGTTATAATAAGTCCGACGTTAGCCTTATTCGATGCATAGGACGTTATAGACGATGTACGACTCTATCGATACGTGACCAATGTTCTAAAATAATTCTTACGCTAAAGGTGGAACGTGGACTTGAGCGTTGACGTTAGAAAGGAACTTTATTGAAAAGCTACGTACCTGCCCAAAGTGTTTATGTTTTTGTGTATGAATCATATCATGATTGTTGGGCAAGCCAACTATGAAAGTATATGAGTGTTGGTTCGCCAACCGACTTGATCGTTGGGTAGCTCCACGGTGATGAGAAAATCGATATCGGATCTGAGTCGGATCTGAATTCACAGCTGGGTTAACGTGTACACCGGTGTGTGTTGTGAGCCGTTAGTAACATCATCGGCGGTCATGATTCCTAGTCGGATCTGAGAATCCACGACTATGTGATTGTGAGCCGTTAGCAACATCTTGACGGTCGCGGTGTCGGTAGAAGGAGGCCTACTTACGACGTGAGATCGATTATGGCGATTATGTGAATGATATGGATCATACAAAGAGAAAATGTTGGCCGGCGATGTTTTGAGAAATGAAAATGTTTAGCAAGCACAAGGCATTTTCAATTAAAACCCTGTATGCTTACTTATAGGCGGTGTAATTTAAAGAAAATGTTTTGTGATGAGTCCACTGGGTGCATTATTTGTACTCGACCGCATGTTTGTTTTAAATGTGCGGGTTGGTGATGGATGAGATGGAGCGAGTGTTGGCGATCCGGTCTTTTGTCGTGATAGTTAAACCTTGGATACACATCGTCGTATGTGTATTCACATGTTTCATTATGAAAGTACCTTAAGTTATGTTTTGAGTTTGTACCTCGTTCCCTTCAAAGTAGTTGAACCCTTTTGATAAAGGTGCAGGTGATTCGAGTTTCATATGTAAGTTATGTTTGTCGTGTTAAATGATATGAAGTCTTGAGAGTTTGTCTATCATATGCCCTGATCCATAATTAGTTACTTTTACGATTGTTAATCCCGTCATTAGTACGGTGACACCTAATCCGTACTTTTGAGTTGGCGGGCTATTACAGTTGGTATCGGAAGCGGTCGTTCCTTGAACCCAATTTCCTTTCAAAGTTAAGTCTAGATTGAGTCACTAGACATCTAGAGATCGGTGACTATGCTCGATACTCCGTCACATCAAGCTCAATGGGAAAAGGTAAATGACTTTCTTAAAGTTTTGAGAATGAGGTGAGAAGTTTCAAAGTGAAAATTTACTAAGTGAAATGATTTTTCCAAGAAAATGAAAGTTTTGAAATAAAGAGATTTTAAGAATATGCGGTATGGGATTGCATATTCGAGGAAAACTCGAAGGTTCCACGAATATGTAGGTATGGGACTGCGTATTCATGGGAGACTTAAAGAATTTGATAAGCGTTGAGTAAATGATTTTCTCGGTTTTGAAAATGAAAAAGTTTGAAAGTACATGCCCTTTCTCAAAATTTTGAAATGAAAAGTTTGAACATGGAAAATGATATTTCCAAAGAGATGAAAGTTATCGAGCTGTTGAAAGTGAAAGTAATTGCAAACATTCTGATGAAGTTTATGAAATTGATATTTTTTCCTAAGCGGATCGCGAGAATAATGGCTAGGATTAATTTGATATGATATTGTTATATGTGGAGTTGGCTGGTATGATGAAGTGAAAATTGTTGGTTCGCTACCAACGTGTAATCTTTATTATGACGCGATTGATTGTTATTGGTTCAGTACCAATATATTTTGATGTTATGATGATATTGAAAGATGTTGGTTCGCTACCAACATATGATTATGTTATGATGATGTTATGAGAAAGTGTTGACATTGATATGTCTAAAGTAAAATCTTTGAATTCGTGAAATTCAATGAGCATGATTATTATGAAAGAATTATGTTATGAATGTTTATAGTTATGAAATTTCCAGTTATTTTGATGATGGGTATGTTATCCCAAAAGAACATAGGTATTTAAGTCGCATGATCCCTCTCATGAAAAGAACATAGAAAGAGAACTATGAAATTTTAGTGCATTATATGACGTAGATCGAGATCGAAATGAGAATCTCGGTGAATAAGCGAAAACAAAGAGCTGAAAGTCAAAGAGCAGAGATGAGGATGATGATTTAGAGATAATGAATGTCACTATACTCCAGTGACATGAGTATAGTCTTTGTTTGGATGTTCACGTGTGAAATCCAAATTGACTATGACTTTCTCGTTAGAAAGCGAAATAATAAAGTGATCAAAGCAGTTGATCACGATCTTGCGACTTTTATAGAATGAGAACCTTTAATGACAACTAAGATGAGTTGCATAAAGTTTTCAAATCATATTCACAGCCCAAATCCTGTTATTGTGTTTAACCCTATGATCCAGTTCCAATTGAGATTTTACTTGAGTTCTCACTCTTTCTAAAAGAAGTTGCAATCAGAAAATTTCATAAAGCGTTCGTTGGAAACCAAACCTTCATGTGACTGAGAAAGTATTTGTGACGGGCCTGGCCACCCCATATGACCAAAGAAATCTCAGTACTCATTATTCTGGTCTTCGGACCCTATTCCCCAATTATTCAGTTCAAAGAACATGTTGATTCCAACCCTCAGAATTGTCATCTTGAATTGTTAAATCAGACCTCTTGAAAGTTGATATGATAAAATTTTCTTCAATCCCTGAAACCAATAAGTATGACGAAGGTTGACATGTCTTGTCACCTAAAAGTTTCAGATCAGTGAAGTGATAAACATCAAGATATGATGTAAAAAAAAAAGTTCTCAATGAGACGAGATACATCTTATGATATACATAGGTGGATCGACCATGATGGGCTTTCAGTCTCGATAACGAGAAAAGTTATAATTTCCACATGAGTATATGATGATTGAGTTATGAGCGAGATACTCACTAGCATTAGTCTAGAGTAAAAGTAAAGAAAATATATGATATCCTTGAGATATAATCTCCTCTTATTATGATATAGTGAGAAAGATTACAACTTATCTTTAAAGATAGTTATTTGTCCATAACACCTTGATAGTAAGTCGGACGTATTTAAAGTATGGAAATGAATAAGACTCGGTTGATGGATATAAAGGACCGATAGTATCTCGATATCAAGTTTTTAGCTTTATCCATAAATCGATAAAGGTTATGTTTAAGTAGAATGGTTCCCAGTATATGAGACTTTGGTTAAACCAAAGATAGTGTGATCGATGGATCAAATAGTAAGATATGTGAAAAGCTAGGCTATTCTAGTATTAAACCAAGTATGGGAAGATATCCGACGTTGAGACTTGACAATGAAACATGGGTACTTGGAATCTAAATTGTAGTGTACAAATGTACTACCTTACAGTATAGATTAGGTGATGACAATCTTAATACTAAAAGTAAGGACAAGGTATACGAAAGTATTATAACTTTCGGATATTATGCTCAAAGAAAGAAGCAAGAGTTAAAAACGCGAGCCCAAAATCTATCCTTCTTGATAATATATTGTCATATTGTCACACTATGTTACTAACTATTAATACATAGTTCTATAAAACACTATCTACTACATATCATATATGTTGATAATGTGGTCTTTATGTACATAAGCTATTTATATCACGGAATAGAGAATTCTTGTTCTAATTTAGTTTTGCATCGTAATACAATTTCACAAATACATGCCAACAGTTAAACATGGCATCATTGATATATCTTGCGATCATCAAGCAGTGGATGTGAAAGCAGGGGATTACAGTAGTTTTCATGTCCTAAATTATGCGAGAACCCTTCATTTAGAGCTCATTGGCAACATGACTTGAAACCTTCTGAGCGAGAAAAAACCAGATTGAGCTGAAACCTCAAACCATCTCAATAGTCAATCTTGAGCAAATCCTTCTAAAAAGCTTTCTTTTGGGCGTTACTCCCATATCCTTTATCATAGATGTGCAGCAACAAATTTTAGTTGTGGGAAAGAGCGAGATGAACACATTCATCATATTCATTAATCGAGACCAAAGATTTTTGGCCGACAAAGTACTTAGCTTAAATGCTATCTAGATCGTTTTATTCTAAATTTCATTTACATAAAGAGAACACACTCATATACACACATACATAAATAAAATACTCACATTATAATCGGTGCCCACAACTTGCAATAGTCGATACATTATTATTATGCGCAACAAAACCAAATAAAAGACATGATTCTTATGACATTTGATCATATTCATTAACCTCGGAAAAATCAAGTGATCCACACGTACTTAGAAAAATTGTCTTAATCCTTAAGAGCGATATCCCTATCTATACATAGAATAAGAAAGAACATAAGGAACCGTGAAGAAGCATCTTGCGGACATTTAGAGCCAATCAAAATTATATCAAGTTTAGCCAATGAGAACTTTGACTCGAAGAATTAAATTCCGTGAGACACATAGTGTCTTTATAAGAAATCAAAGTGAATCAAGCAAAGGATAGAACAATGCCGAATGGAAGTTGTCGAACACCCAAATGAGATTGGGAATTTCTTGGGATAGCGGCTATTATTAGAAAGTCGTTGAGAATTCTCTAAGATAGTAAGACCGATAATACAACTACCTCAAAGGGAATCAAATCTCGAGGGCCAATAAATGTAAGGTCATGTATTGATGTAAGAAGAATAATAGCTTTTGGATCATAATGACTTAGACCGTATGAATGGAATTACCAACTCACGACTTGAAATAGCGACAATAGTATGCGTACTAAAGTGTTGAAGACATTCCCCATACGGGATGAGTTGTGAATTTTCACAAATCACAAGGTTTGGAACATTTCTTGAGCGAAACTCAAAAAGAGAGAGAAGATGAAACTCGAACTAGTAAAGGATTACGATTGTGATATAAATTATCACCCGGAAAGGCAAATGTAATAACTAATGCCTTAAGTCGTAAGAATCAACTCGAATTGGGAAGCTCTCTACAAGAGAAGGAAAACTCACTAAAGAGTTTAAGAAAGTGATTATAGAAATAGTTGAGCAACTAGAAGCGATCGGGAACCATATTGCCACACTCACAGATCGTCGGACTTAAGAAAAGAGGCGATACAGATAATAAAGGAAAGATGAAGGACTCGAAGAATAAGAGTTAAGAAGAGGAATGGAGGTGAAGGGTCTTAAAGGAGCATCGAACAAGGTTATAACGTCTAAAGAAAGGTTATATGTATACACACTCCACGCAATAATAAGCTTAGAAATGAAATTTTGAAGGAAATTCATGATATCCCTTATATTAGCCAACCGGTGACATCGAGATATATATTATGATTTACTGAGTAAAGTTAGATATTAAAGAAGGAAATGAGATATAACCACATTTATTAAGTATTATCTCGATTACCCACAAGTGAAGCATTGTATCAATGACCTTATAAGGAGTTATAATCTCGAGATATACAAATTGTAATACCCCATCCTTTTTAAACACATTTTGCATGGCACGTTTTTCGAGAAAAGGTCAAAGGTTGACTTTTGTTTGGTGATCGACCGTCATGAAACCTCAGCGTCGTGAAGAGTGTCTTATGGCGAATTCCACGGACACTAAGTATCGAGTTTTCGACCACCCATGAAGGTTTGGCCTCAGGAAGTTATCGAAAACCGGACTTTTCATTGGTCTTTTAAAAGCATATCTTGTTTCTAGTCATTGTGTCCGATATTTTATTTCGTGTCCATGGGTACCAAGTTAGCTAAATTTGAGTCCGTTTGCAAAGTTGCATCGCTTTTTGCGTTTTCGAAAAAAGGGCAGCTTACATGCAACTGTGACCTAACTTTCACATAAATAGGAGGCTAGGGCCTTCATTTTCAACGTTCATTTCCTTCGTCTCTATGTTTACGGAAGAGCCGAGCAGCTCCAGTGCTGCTGCGAGAGCTGGAGGAGTGGGGATCGGCGGGAAAGCTCGGTGGCAGCCATTCTTCTTCTTGCCGAGCCACCACCGATCAACCACTACCCGCAGCCCGTTTTCTGTTTTTGTCCTTTTCTTGTTTTGATTCCGCTTTTAGTAGATCGTATAGCATAGAACTCGGGATTCTAAAGGGGCAGGCGAGGAAGCTTAATAGGAGGCATCCATTTCGACCAAACCGCCGCTTGCCGCCGCCATTACAGCCACGTGTTTGTTGGCGCCCGATTTGGTGGCCGACGGGCCATCTTTTGCTCTGGGTCCTTTAGGTTTTGAGTTCGGGCTATGCATTCTACTAAAGTACCGATTAGTTTTACATTTTTAGCGTTTACGCATCGGGATGTTTCCGTTGCTTGAGTTTTCTAAAGGAAGTACATGCCGGGTTATCCATTTTCAACATAGTTTGTCATTCCATGTTCGATAGTTATGCATATTGCTTATGTTTCCATTTTCATGCATCGATTTTGGATGGTTTATCTAGATCGAGGATAGCATCGATTTTGAAACTTCTTGTTGCTAAGATTTGAGTCGACTTGCATGCATGCATATTTTGAAAGTACCCTATTATTGGTCTTGATGCCACGAATATATTTTCCATACGCATCGAGTTGATTTGAAAACCGGAGAGTGCGAATGTGGGTTGAAAGTGAAAACCTTAATTTTGCTACGATCGTCGTTTGGATCACGATGTTGCTTTGCTTTGTGGAAGTGACCCCAAAGTTGTTCGTCTTGTTACGGTACCTACCGGTCGATCGGTGAAGTCGTCGGATCCGTAGATATCTCCCGGTTGGCGTTTTAAATGCATTCGGGTTGGGTTATATATGCTTATTTTGAGTTATTTACTCGATATTTCAAAATAAAACACATGCGCGTCAAATGTTTTGATGAAGTTATTCTTGTTCTACGATCGAGATATGCTTCTATCATGGTTGTGCGGATCTCTGATTGGTGGGTTGATCACCATCTTGAGTATTGATCGTGAGGGATAGACCCCGAACACGTGGTTATGGTTACGAAGAGGATGAGACCGGAAGTCCACGGAAATGGTAATGAGGTGGTTATGGTTCGATGGGATTTGACCCACAGGTCCACGCGAGTTAAGCCATTTGGATCGTTCGGGCATGGGCTGTTGGATATGTTAGGGCGAATGAATGAGATGTGATGGTGGCGGGATACGTTCAGTCGTGGTTCATGGTTCTATGATGGGAATGTGATAATAACGGATCGGTGTCGAAAAATGAAAATCTATTTTGCTTACTTAGAAGTGGATTTACGTTTAAAACCTTCTAAGGTAAGTGTTACGAACACGACATCATGATTCTTTTGATTTCTGATAAAACCCGGTGAGTGCGCTAGTACTACCCCAAACTCTTTCAAATCTTTTCACGAGATGGAGGAGAAATTTGGGCGAGGCGGCCGAGGGGTGGAGCTGGGTTCTTCATGCTATGCTTCGCGATGTTGTGTTATATCGTACTACGATATTGATGTATTCTTGTCCTTATTTGCTACGATTGGGAACAAGATTTGTTATATTATTCTTTGTGAGTCTCGATATGAGCATGCTATGTGGTTGACCGGTCTAGTTGACGGGATGTAATCTATTTTGCTTTCTTGCATTACTTATAATAAACGAATCATGTTTTACGAGGTTATGATATCGATATTATTACATTGGTGGATTGTTTGTACCTCCCTTGAGGATATGTCCTAGTTATAGAGGAGATCTGTCAGATATCATGGTCACATCTTCTTATCATGTATATATATATATTCCCTTCTTGACTTAACCCCATTTTAATCACGCCCGGCATCCGTGCCTTCCTCGGGAATTGGGACGTGACGACTTAGTATCGAGCGGTGTTCTTGTACGATATCTATCTTTGTTATCGATACCGGCTTGGTATCGGTCACGATTCAGCTTTGGGTATGTATACATATTGTTTGATATCAAGCGGTTTGTTTGCTTTATATCATGTGCGTTCTTGAAATTGAGTTTTAGAACTTGTTCTTCTAAAGCTGTTCATCGAACACAACTACCCTCGGCTCACCGTCGATCCGCCTCCTTTAAAAAGGGGATGAGGTATGTGTTTATTTGCGTTGATGCTTTATGTGGTTACGTGATGCTTGATATGATCTTGGTTTCATGTGTTTTGGCCTGGTAAGAGTTTACGTGATGTAAACGTGATGTGGATGTTGAGGTGAGATGGATGTGGCATGGTTGGATGTTGATATGGATGTGGAAATGATTTGTTGATGGAACAAAAAGGGCTATCACGTTGTGATGTGAAAATCGTTTATATGATATGATGTGATTGATGTGATCACGTATGGTTGATGTAAGTCTATGTGTTTACATAGTAATGCATTGTTGATTGAAAATCTTGTTTATTTTGTTAAACGAGTGCTTGTAAGTGAATCCTGTATTTGCTTACGTGATTATTATGATAAATATCGATATTGATATTGATATGTGTTGAAATGAACATGTGTTTGAGACATGATTACCCAGATGATTGGGGCAAGAAAAGGAAACGTGAATATTTGTTGTTATGTTGATAAACTAACATGTAGGTTTATGGATATTGATGGCCCGAACAAGCGTTGGTTAAGATCCCACATGATGGATGAGCAAATCCGTAAGTTCGAGGAATGTGCCGGGGAATGTCCATGGCCGTTGGGAGTATTTGCAGGAGATTTGTTGGATTTTGGAGAAAGATCGAGGCAGTGGGAAAGTATCGAGTATGAGGCTTACTATCGGTTGTGAGAGGCTACCGACGGGTTGCAACCGTGGCGAAAGCGAGATACGTGATGTTGAGGCGGATCTATCACGGGCACCTTACCTTGGATTTCAGGTTCGCTGCTCGAGTATGGAGCGGTGGACCGATCATCGAGTATACCATCGAGGAGGATATGATAGCAAGGCATGTTAGGATCGATCAGTTGATGATAGGGATGATGTTCCGAAGAGCCTTTGGGAGGCGACCATCACTCGAGGCGATCACCGGTGCATCGAGATACACGGTCACTACACCTCCATCGGCGATCCTTACCTTTGAAGGACTGGAGCGATTTTGAGGCGAGGAACCTCGGTGAGAGATTGTCCATCAAGCGATGGCAGGAAAGAGGCCCGGGATCGAATTTTGAGACCACAGGCATATCGGGTTGGCATCGAGGAGGAGACTCCGGAGGAGGAGGAGACCCGGAGGAGGATGAGGAGGGCGGTGAGGACTCGGAGGATCGGTAATCGGATAGCCGATGACTACGATGAGGTCGGGCATGTTGAGGAAGAGCGGCGCGAGAGATAGGGACTCGAGCACGGCTTTCACACGATACTCGGGCAATGAGCCACGGCTTGGATGGGATCATACCCACGAGAGCTTGCTTCCATGCGGGATCGCTTTTACAGGCGGCGGCCAATTGAGCCACGATAGGAAGGAAGAGAGGATGAGGAGGCGAATGGAACATTGGGACGAGCGGGAGTAGTGGGCGGATATGGAGGACATGGATCTAGGTAGTCGGTGTGTCTGATGGTGATCATGATGCGCTAGAAGCATGGACAAAGCGGCATCTTTTGTGATGGTGGGAGTCGATTCTTTGCTCATATCGACCTTTTGGTGACATACCTTGATCTTGTATTTTGTGATCCTTCATGGACCTTTGATATTCTTGATACTAATCTTGTCTATGCGGGATGTTTATGTTTTGATGCTTATATGTGATATGAGCTATGCCGTGATGATATATGATCTATGTGATGTGTGATGATAATGTTATGTGAAATGCATAACAATGATATGTTGTGATTGCATGATTATATGTGATCGTGCGTGATATGTGGTATATGTGATGATATGTGATATGGGTGATGATATATGTTGTGCGATGATACTCGGTTATCTATCGGCGTTCTCGTGTTTCAAGCGTCGATGCAGAATCGAGAACAAGGAACGGAGAAACAATAACGTGGAAGAAGCCGAGAACCACCTTTGGTTCGTGACATGCGATCGAGAGTTTTCGCGAGCAGAATCCCTACGTTGTGGTCTCGGCGAACCGATCGTGCGAGGCGGATCGATCCACGAAGGATCTTGAATACATCGGTGCGAAGAAGCGAGAAAAGCTAAGTGCGCGATCTTTCGGCTAACCGATGAGGCTGATTTACGGTGGGAATCCGTGAGGAGGACCTAACACCGACCTGATGGGGAAGGTATCGTGGGAAGATTTCGAGGAAGAACTCATGGAAAGGTGCGTGCTGGCGTTCTGAGTGAGAGAAAGCAAAGCGAGTTACGGAATCTTCGTCGAGGAGAAGGGCGGTCACGAAATGCGATCGTTCGTTCGATAAATGCATCACGTTATACTACGTGCACGGTTGTGCGCGAAATTGCCGGCGAGCGAGTTGAGAGAGGACTCGGGCCGGAGATCGAATTTGCTCGTCGATCGAGGGAGATCGGCGTATCGCGATCCTTGAACCGGGCATTAAACATTGAGTCAATGTTGCCCGGGAAAACGATGCCACCGGACAGCCGGTGACGGAGGAAGAGTAGAGAAATGGAAAGATCGAGGAAAGCGATCGGTGTTCGAGGGAACGAGTGGTCGATGATTCCAAGGAATCAAGGCATTCAAGTGAGAGAAAGACAACCTTGGGAAGGAATTTCCAACCCATGCGGCGGTGTGGAAAACCTTGGTGCGAAATGCCAAAGGAATCATTTCGGCGAGTGCGGGCAGGTAGCACGAGTGCTATCGTTGTAAAATCTGGACATTACGCTCGAGATTGTCAGTTAGGAGGCTAGCGATGCGGCCTTGATGGCGACATCCGACTCCGTGGCGGTCGAGGCTCGCGAGGACAAACAACAGGAGGAGGTCACCTAGGCCGACAAACCAAGGCCACCACATGACAAACAAGGGTGTACGCCTTGAATCGGTGGCGGCTCAAGCTCCATGAAATCTTGCGGTATAATCCATATGAGTGATATACCCATTTTGCTTTGTTTGATCTGAGAGCCTCACATTCTTTCGTTTGAAAATCGTGTGTGAGAGGTTGGGTTTAGTACCGAAATCACAGTACATGAAATTAGCATCCCATCGAGAGGCGCTAAAGCGAATTTGCGAACCGGAGGTAGAAATACGTGAGCGAAGGTCTTTGTCAATTTGCATGTCATCGGAATGGAAGATTTGATGTCATCTTTAACATGGATTGGTTGGAAAAGCTCAAGCAACTATCGTTGTCTCGAGAGAGTTGCTTTTCGAGCAGCCGAAGGAGTGGAAGTTTGTTTCCACGGCGTAAGGATGGGTGTTTGCGTGCGATGATCTCGACGAAGGCGGTGAGGATGATCGGGAAGGAAGGCTGTCAAACTTTCTTGGTAAGTTTGACGAGGCACAATAAAACAGTATAGCGATTGCAAAGGAGCGATGGTGTGTGAATATCGGACGTGTTTCGAGGACTTGCCGGTTACTGCTTTGATAGACAAGTGGAATTCACTATTGATGCGGAACCGGGAGGCGGCGCCGATATCAAAGGCACCATCTGAGAATGGCAACTAAGGGTGCAAAGCTGGCGCGATTGCGAGGCTGTTGGATCTAGGTTTTATCCGACCTAGCGTGTCGCCGCGAGGGGCGCTTGATTACGTTCGTCGAAGAAGAAGGATGGGTCGATGAGAAGCCGTCGTGGTAGCGCAAGCGAGGAGATGAATTCTGGAGAAGATGCGTTTGAAAGCAAGGCTAGAAGATAGCAAGGGTTTCGAGGCGAAGACAACGCTACTATTCGAGGAAGGTTATGTGTGCCACTCGATAGGAATTGAGAGATAAAATCATGAGTGAAGCTCATGAGGCACCGTATCTGACTCGTCGGGAAGCACCAAAATGTCTGAGACCTTAAAAGGAACTTTTGGTGGGAAGGGATGAAAAATGATGTAGCCGTGTTTGTGGAGCGATGTTTGGCTTGTCGACAAGTGAAAGCTGTACATCAACGTCCGTCGGGTTTGTTGCAACCGCTACCAATCGAGTGGAAATGGGATCATATCGGTATGGATTTTGTGGTGAGTTTTCCAAGGTCGTGAGAGGAAACACCGCTATATGGGTTGTCGTCGATAGGTAGCGAAATCGACTCATTTCTTACCGATTCGGATGGCGTCGGGTTAGATAAGCTTGCTTTCGACTTCGTTAGAGATAAATGCGGTTACATGGTGTGCGATGTCGATTCGTCGGATCGTGACCGAGGTTTACATCAAGGTTTTGGAGAGTCTCGAGGAAGCTATGGGAACTAAAGCTGAATCTCGATCTGACCTTCCATCCTCAAGCAGACGGTCGATCGGAAAGGGCGATTCAGGTTTTGGAAGGCATCTGCGGCGATCGTGGCCGATAGAGGAGGAAGTGGGAAGAGATACTACCTTTGGTGAAGTTTGCCTATAAACAGTTATCGAGCCACCATAGGAATAGCTCCTATGAGCGTTATGCGGAAGGAAGTGTCGATCGCCACTTTATTGGGGCGAAGTGGGCGAGATGAAGATGTTAGGACCAAAAATGGTTCGTGAGGCGGTCGAGGTTATCGATCGGATCAGCGAAGGATCGAGGAAGCTCGAGCAGGCGAAGTCCTATGCGGACAAGCGTCGTCTGGATCTTGATTCATGATCGGAGATCGCGTTTTCATAAGGTTTCCCGACGAGAGGTCGTTCGTTTGGGAAGCGAGGTGAGATTCTGACCGAGGTTCGTTGGACCTTCGAAGTTCTTAAGAGAATAGGCCTCGTTGCTATAGGTTAGCTTTGCCACCTAGCGCCGGAGATGTTCATGGCGTGTTCACGTTTCTCGGTGAGAAATGCGTGTTCGACCCAAACACGTGATCAAGCATGACAGTGGTTCTTGCTCGGGATGCGAGTTCGAGTAAGGCCGGTGGCTATCTTGGAGCGAAGTGAAGAGTTGAGGAACAAGCGATTCCATTGGTGAAGGGTTGTGGAATCACTGCGGAGATGAGGAAGCTACGTGGGAGTTGGAAGACAGTTCGAGGCTCGGTGCCACAGTTGTTTTCTCCACGTGTTTGAAATTTTGGGGACAAAATTTTTCTAAGGAGGGAGGATGTAATACCCGTCCTTTTAAGCTTCATTTTGCATGGCATATTTTTCGAGAAAGGTTAAAGGTTGACTTTTGTTTGGTGATCGACCATCACGAAACCTCGAAGCGTCGTGAAGAGTGTCTTTATGGCGAATTCATAGACACTAAGTATCTGAGTTTCGACCACCATGAAGGTTTGGCACTCAGGAAGTTATCGAAAAACCGGACTTTTCATTGGTCTTTTAAAGCATATCTTGTTTCTATTCATTGTGTCCGGTATTTTATTTGGTCCATGGGTACAAGTTTGCTAATTTTGGAGTCCGTTTGCAAAAGTTGCGTCGCTTTTGCGTTTTCGAAAAAGGGCGCTTGCAGCGGTGTCGACCCTGCTTTTCTATAAATAGGAGGCTAGGGCCTTCATTTTTCAATTCATTTCTTCGTCTCTGTGTTTACGGAAGAGCGAGCAGCTCAGTGCTGCTGAGCAGCTGGAGGAGTGGGGATCGGCGGGAGGCTCGGTGGCGCCATTGCTGGCTTTGCCGAGCCCCTTGCCGATCAACCACCCGAGACAACCCGTTTTCTGTTTTGTCCTTTTCTTGTTTTGATTCCGCCTTTTGGTAGATCGTATAGCATAGAACTCGGGATTCTAAAGGGACGGGCGAGGAAGCGGCGGGCTGGCCATTTCGGCCAAACCGCCGCGCAGCCCATTCTGCCACCGTGGTGTTGGCGCCCGATTTGGTGGCGGCAGACCCTGCCACAGCTCTGGTCCTTTAGGTTTGAGTTCAGACTATCATTCTACTAAAGTACCGATTAGTTTTACATTTTCGCGTTTACGCATGTCGAGATGTTTTCCGTTGCTTGAGTTTTCTAAAGGAAGTACATGCAGGGTTATCCATTTTCAACATAGTTTGTCATTCCATGTTCGTCGTTATGCATATTGCTTATGTTTCCATTTTCATGCATCGATTTTGGATGGTTTATCCAGATCGAGGATAGGCATCGATTTTGAAGCTTCTTGTTGCTAAGATTTGAGTCGACTTGCATGCATGCATATTTTGAAAGTACCCTATTATTGGTCTTGATGCTGAATATATTTCCATACGCATCGAGTTGATTTGAAAACCGGAGAGTGCGAATGTGGGTTCGAGAAAGTTGAAAACCCTAATTTTACTACGATCGTCGTTTGGATCACGATGTTGCTTTGCTTTGTGGAAGTGACCCCAAAGTTGTTCCATCTTGTTACGGTACCTACGGTCGATCGGTGAAGTCATCGGATCCGTAGATATCTCGGTTGGCGTTTCATTATGTTCGAGTTGGGTTATATATGCTTATTTTGAGTTATTTACTCGATATTTCAAAATAAAACATGTGCGCCGTAAAATGTTTTGATGAAGTTATTCTTGTTCTACGATCGAGATATGCTTCTATCATGGTTGTGCGGATCTCTATTCGTGGGTTGATCACCATCTTGAGTATTGATCGTGAGGATAGACCCGAACACGTGGTTATGGTTACGAAGGGGATAGACCCGAAGTCCACGAAATGGTAATGAGGTGGTTATGGTTACGATGGGGTTTGACCACGAAGTCACACGAGTTAGCCCGGTGGATCGTTCGGGCATGGGCTGTTGGATATGTCTGGGCGAATGAATGAGATGTGATGGGGTGGCGGGATCGTTACGAGCCGTAGTTCATGGTTCTATGATGGGAATACTGGTAATAGCGGATCGGTGTCGAAAAATGAAAATCTATTTTGCTTACTTAGAAGTGGATTTACGTTTTAAAACCTTCTAAGGTAAGTGCTCGAACACGCATCATGATTCTTTTGATTTCTGATAAAACCCGGTGAGTGCGCTAGTACTACCCCAAACTCTTTTCAAATCTTTTCACCAGATGGAGGAGAATGGGACGGCGACCGGGGTGGAGCTGCGGGTTCTTCATGCTATGCTTCAGCGATGTTGTGTTATATCGTACTCGATATTGATGTATTCTTGTCCCTTATTTGCTTCGATTGGGAACAAGATTTGTTATGTTATTCTGTGAGTGCCGATATGAGCATGCTATGTGGTTGACCGGTCTAGTTGACGAGGATGTAATCTATTTTGCTTTCTTGCATTACTTACAATAAACCAAGATCATGTTTTACGAGGTTATGATATCGATATTATTATGTTGGTGGATTGTTTGTGCACCCTCCCCGGGATATGTCTAGTTATAGAGGAGATGTTGTCAGATATCATGGTCACATCTTCTTATCATGTATGTTATATGTATTCCCTTCTTCTCCGCGACTTAACCCAACCACTAATCACACTTTGACATCCGTGCCTTCCCTCGGGGAATTGGGCGTGACACAAATGAAATGGGATGATATAGCAATGAATTCTATAGCAGTCTTACCAAGATTATAGAAATGACAACGCTATATGTATAGCGATGGATTGACTCACCAAATATGTTTATCTTTGTTTATTTAGATGACCATGGAATTTATAAGTTAGCTACATGGTATATGAAGAAAGTCATATTTTCATGAGATACCAAAACCTATCACATCAGATAGAGATTCCAAATTACCCTAGATTTTAAACTAGCTCATAAAAGGGAGTTAGACACGAGGTTAAACCTTAACATAAGGCGTCCGTTCAAGCGGATAGACAATCACAAGAGCGATACAAATGATTAAAGATACAATGAGAATATGAATGTTAGATCGAGGTGTAAGTGGGAACATGTTGTACCACTTATCAAGTTCACCTATGACCATGGTTGTCAACAGCGATCAATATAGCCATATGAGGCATGATGTGAAGAATATATCGACTACCACCTTATTGTGGTAAAGTAAGTGATGGAAAGTATAAGGTCGACTATGTAAATGGAATAATTAAAGATTTGCCAAATTAGGCAAAGAATGAAAGAAAAGCATGACAGATTAAAAGTCTTACGGCGATGCGTGTAGATCTAAGCTGCATTTTGAATGCGAAATAAAAGTTTCTTAAGACTCTATATGGAGGAAATTATAAAGTTCGAGTACAAAGGAAGTTGAGATCACGTTCGGTAGGATCTTACGAAATCTAGAAATGATAAGCCCGGTAGCACATAGATTGGTACTTCACGCAAAATTGGGGAATGTACGAACTATCTTCACGTATCAAAGTTAAGAAAATGCGTATATGATTGAAACACGTGATCCATCATAATGGTGTGATCCTTGCTTTCGAATATGAGTTATAATGAAATCTACGATTATTTTGATCGTAGAGGCAATGATTGAGGCGAGGTTATAACTTTAAATGAAAGTCCTATGGAGAAACCATGGACAAAAGGAAATCACGTGGAAGCATGAGAATGTTACGATGAAAATACCCCATACTTTCGGAGTATGCAAATTTCGGGACGAAATTTCTTTTAAAGGGTAGAATGTAATACCCGAAATTTTAAATCTTAATTACGATAATAAAAATTGTAAATTAGGGTTACGTCTCGATAATTAAAATAGTAATTCGCCGAATATTGAATACGATTATTTATAATCTGAGGATTAGTATGTCATACTGCGATGATTAGTGAATTAAGGAATATAATTTATATTATTCTTGGCGGTATTATTCAGCGTCGATTAATTTCGATAGTTAATTTTACGATATTTCTAAGCGAGAAAGTTTAGAAATAAATTTCTTTATTAAAGAAATGAATGAATAAAGTAAATATCACTTTATTACGAGCGTTTTGGAGATAATTCAATTCTTGATGTTTTGAGACGTTTTAAGCGTCGACTTTTGAAACAATTTGAGAACTCGGTCAAATGATCATGGAATTACGTTATTTAAATTCCTATGATTATTTTAGGTAATAATAGCATTATTTACCATTTAAATAATGCTATAAATTAAGAATAGAGATTGAACAAGATAGATAATTTTGAAACCCTAATTTGAAAATTAGGGTTTATAGTTTGAAAAATGTTCTAAATATTTTTCGTGATAAAATTCATCATCTAAGACTTATAAAATGTCATATAGCTATTTATTAGCTATTTATTTCAAAAGAATAAAATATGTGACTTATTTTTCTTATAAGTATCGAAAATTAGGGTTTATATTGTATAATGGATTAAATGACTATCAATTGATAATATAATGTTATAATTATATTATTAAGATATTTTAAGGATAAGGTGAGGTGTAACACCAAGTGGATCAAGTGGGAGGATTTTATCCCTTAATGGCGAAAATAATGTTCAAATTGGAGAAAATCCGACAAAAATTAATCTAGGATTATATGAGTGATGTGTATGAATATGGTTCATTACTTAGTGTATCTAGGTGTAAAATAAAATTTTATCCTATGTCTAAAGTGAGGGGACGAAAATTTCTATGTGAACACATAGATACACTTTGAAAATTCAAGTGTGAAAGTTTGACTTTTAATGGATAATGTTCCTAAAGTTTAAACATTATCTTATACATATGATAATGATAACTATGATTCATGAACATGGTAGAAGGCTAATAAAATTCTCCTCTACAATATGAAGTACCGAAAATTCCTATATATATACATTAAATTGTGATTTTCATAATTCTTTGAAAATTATGAGAATTTATATAATATAAGTTAATTATAAGGTAAGATGATGTATTGAAGCATGAAAAAAATAGAAATTATATCCTATGTTATTGAAATGGGCGAAATGTGTAAATAAGTGTTCAAAGGATTTAATTTTATTATTTCATGAGAATGATGATTGATAATGAAATTAATCATATAATTAATTATTATATGATATAATATGATATATTATGTAAATGAAATGAGGTGAATTATTTAATTAAATAAGTGTGACATATTTGTTCACTTAGTAGCCAAAAATCCACATAAAATCATAGGATTTTATATGCAACTTGTTTCTATGAGTTGTAAAGTGAAATAATTATGTGATAAGGTGTGATATCACATGTATTAAATAATTAAATTAAATCTTATCTATTGGGAACTAAAAGTACCGAAAATTACATGGCGGATGAAATTAATTGCAACTTGTTTAGCTTATTGTGCTAGTTGGAAGCTTATCCTTATTAAGAGATAAGATTACTTTTGAAGCTCATTTGCTCAAAAAATAGAGAGGCCGAGAGCTTGGAAAGGAGAGAGTGAGGGTTTTAAAATTTTCTTTCATAGATCTTGAGTGAAAAGCGATCGTCGATCGAGAATCAAAACCGATTAAAGGTTAGGAATTTAAGTAAGCTTTTCTACATGGTTAAATTTTTGAAATCCGTCCATGAAATTTTATCTTATGTTCATATGTTCATATTTTTGAAAATTATAAGTATGATATGATGTTTAGTTGTTCATTAAACATGTTTATATGATGTATTAGAGCTTATATATTGAAATTGGAACAAAATTATGCATGTATGAAAAAAGTTAGAAAAGGACCGAAAACTTAGGGTATATATATGTTGTTGAGAATGATTTTTAAATGTTGATTTGAGCATGAAATAATGATCTAGGGTATTTAATATACTATATGAATTTATGTAGAATTTTTGGAAATTATATGCTTAATATTTCATAAATACCGAAAATTATCAAGACATATTATGTTGATATATGTTTGATATTTGAATGATACTATAGTATATAAGTGATATAGATTCATAATATAGTGTTATACTAATTTATTGGAATTTTATAAAATTAATTTACCTATGTACTAATTTTCAAAAATCATGCCCTAAGTATATATTAATGTATGATTGGTAATTGTTAGAAATTATGTTATGATATTGATATATGGTGTTAATTGTGTGTACTATGATTTAATTAGAATTTTTGAAAAATATTTGATAAATTTTTCAAAATTACCGAAAATGATTTTGTGAAATTAAGTGATGTACAAATTTTATATGATAAATATTAATACATATTATTGATCCCATGATAAAATAGTACACTATGTGAATTTATAAGAATTTTTGGAAAGGTTATATGATATTAATCATAAGGGCCGAAACCTTATATTATAAGGTTAATAAGTTTTAAAATTACATTATGATGTATAATCACACTTTATGTTCTAAAAATATATTTTAGACATGTTGTGAATGTATGTGATATCGAAAATGAGAAATATTATGTTTATGTCAAAACATTATATTATATGCATACATGAGAATAATAAAGTATATTATGTAAGTTAAGTCATAAATGGAAATAAAATCAATAATAATTATTGATTTACGTGAAAAATCAAGACATGTGATATTGTGATTAGAAATCGATTGAAAATCGATTTAAAGAACTATATGATAAATTTGAAAACTATATGTTAATAAAAGTCACAATTGTTGACTTTGGTCAAAACGTATGAAATCGTTAATACGTGAATGAGCGTTATGTAGTACGTCTTACGTAAATTGATATCGTTAAATAAATGCGCTAATACGTATGGAGCGTATTAGAATTATAAGAATATCTCTTTATAAGAGACTATTTCATAATTGAAATCATTTTATCGAAAGGCGTGAGTATAAGTTCGACGACTTGACTTAAATGGTGATATGAGGTCATATATATTATACTTACGTCTTTATCAAATGCAGGGCGATACTAAGTGAGTTGAAAGATGCGAAATATTATTTTAGAAGGTTATTAAGGTTTATTAGGCTTTGGCGTTCTCGAAAGCGTGATGGACATACTAGATTAACCTTTACGTAAAGGCGACGCCGACGTGATCATTGGCGTTAAGGAAGTATGTTTAAGAAAGCTACGTACAGGTGGGCTTTACTCGACTCAAAATAAAATGCTTTTGAAATGTTTTATCTACGATGTTTTATTACAAGAAATGTTGATGAAATGTTTTATTTAATTACACCCAAATGTTTATATTTTTATGTATGTATCCTATCCGTGAATGTTGATGAATGTGTTGGTTCGCTACCAACTTATGAATGAAATCGATATCGGATCCTATCTGGGAAGGATTATACAGCTAGGGTTAGCGTGTACACTTAAGGGTATTTGTGTGTTGAAAGGACAATTCTCTCACGGTCTGGCGGGCGTAGAAGGAGGCCTACTTCTACGACGGTATTAATGATGTTATGATGAAAGGAAAGGGATATGGATCATACATACAATGAGAAAAGGCCTCCGGCGAATGTTTTGAGAAATGATGAAAAATGTTTTAGTAAGCACAAGGCCTTTTTAACTAAACTCTTGTGTCTTACTTGATGGGGCAATGTAATTTAAAGATGATAAAATGTTTTGGCATGTGTCCACTGAGTGCATTCTTGTACTCAGCCCTGCATATTTGTTTTTAAATGTGCAGGTTGAGCTGGTGATGTGATGGAGCAGTGTTGAGCAATAGAGTCATCTATTCTCGAAAGTCGATACCTTGATTGTACATCGTCATATGTACAAATCACATGTTTCATTGTAAGATGTTTGAGTCATGTAATGAAGTCCAAAAGTATTCTTAATTTATGTATTCTGATTCGATGTCGAATGGTCATCACATTCATTAATTCGTGTTTAAAGTGATAGTCCTGTTAATCCGTACTTAGGATTAGTGGAAACATTCTGACTTTCACAGTTTTGTTCGTTTTATTTTTGGTGCAGAGCATAGGTTCTAGCTTGCGGTGTCTATACCTGTCCATGTAAACATCTATCTCATTTATCTTTGTCCTTGCACTCGTGGCACCACGTTTCCTTGCCACGGCCTCCTGTCACCTTGTTCGCCATATCTTTCTCGGTTGTCATTACTGTTATTCCTTTATCAATTGCATTATGCGGCTCGGTCCATGTTGATTTATCCTCTGGCATTGTTGCCTCGACAGTCTAATCTTGTCATAGAGATCGTGATGTATCCGTCACTATCATCTATTCTTAATTCAGTCTGAAGGATTCAGTTTCCTTTTCATTTTTATCGCTCTTAGGAATATATATATCTCATATATTCTTACTTTAAAATTTTTCAAGAGAATCCTCATGTTGGCATTTGTGGCGCCATCATTAGTAATATCTGTTGGATATCGTCGTGTCCTTAATCTTCATTGATTAGCTAAGTATTTTGCATAAGTTAAAAACTCTTGTCCACTGGGGACGTATCATACTTTTGCTCTAACATCATGTACCTTCACCATCTTCTTGACATTCTATGTTTGCTTCATTTCAATGTCAGATGTACCCAAAATTCCACCTTATTTGTCATCATATAAGTATGAGAAACATATTTCTCAATTAGCTTCATCTTAAGGTCTTTCCATGTGAATATCTTCCTTTGTTACCTTGAATGTATTTTCCTTACAAAGTTCTCTAGAAGTTGTTTTGCTTGTTAAATTCCAAAACACACAAGACAAGCGTTTTGTGTCTATTTAACTTAGTGTACCAAGGTTTCATCTCAAATAATGAATCTACTTCTTAATATACTTCTTTGCTTCAAAGGAATTACCTTACTTATCGTAGTCAAACTGTTTCTGAAGCTTATATCATATCCTGGGCTATCTCACAACAGGATAGCTCGTAGTTTCTTCAGCTATTCTCAACTTTTGTCTCTTTTCCTTGAATATGATATCTGAAAATCATATTGTTTTCATTATACTTCGGTTCTCACTTCTAGTGTTAAAATTGTCATCGTTGTCATATAACCTGGTAGGGTAGTATGCTTATGTACCATAACTTAAGTCCCAAATATAAGTGCCTCATTACCATGTCTCGTTCGGTGGTATATTCTCCATACTTGGTTTACACACTAGGACTAGCCAAGCTATTCACACTTTTCAATATTTATGATTTATCAATTTCACTATCATTGGTTTCACTAAGGTCTCAAATATTCGAAATCAATTCCGCTCAAGTATAATCATAAGGGTTAAGGTATAAAGCGAGAGACTTGTTAACTGGGATGCTATCATTCTTTACATATCCATTGAAACGAGTCTCGTATACCTCCATAAAGAGCCATGTCCAACCCACTAACGAGGTCATAAGGACAATCAACTATCTCAAAGATAAGTTGTTATCTCTCTCGTTATAACAATATAAGAGGTTATTTTCCAAGGATATCATATATATTTTTCTTTACTTCTACTTTAGCACTCAATGCTAAAGACTATCTCGTTCGTAACTTTATTATCATAACAGTCATATGGTGGTATAACTTTACTGTTATCAATATCTGGAAAGCCCATCAAGGGTCATCGTATCTATGTGTATCATAGGGGAAAATATATCTCGACTCATCGAGAACTTCTCTACATCATAACTTGATGTCTATCACTTACTAATTCTGAAAACTTAGGTGACAAGATAAGTCAACCTACATCGTACTTATTTGTTTCAAGGATTGAAGAAAACTTGTTATGACAACTTACAAGAGGTACGGGTTCACAATTCAAGATGACAACTTTTAAAGTTTGAATCAATATGTTCTTTGAACTGAATAATTGGGATATAGGGTCCGAAGACCAGAATGGCGACTCTTGAGAT
The DNA here is from genome assembly GCA_036937905.1 of Salvia rosmarinus. NCBI lineage: Eukaryota > Viridiplantae > Streptophyta > Magnoliopsida > Lamiales > Lamiaceae > Salvia > Salvia rosmarinus. The sequence goes on from CM072814.1 coordinate 38,703,755, forward strand.
ATCTTTGGTCATATGTCTGGCGGACCGTCTACAAATACTTCTCGATCACATGAAGGCTTGGTTTCAAAGGACGCTTTATGAAATTTTACGGTTGTAAACTTCTTTCACAAAAGTGAGAAAATCAAGTGATATCTCAATTGAAACTAGATGATGAGAGTTAAACTCAATAGCCAGAACTTGGGTAATGAATAAAATTTGAAACCTCATATAACTGGAATAGGTCATCATAAATTGTAAGGGTTATCAACATACACCATACATCTCAAACTCACGATACTCTTGAAAATCCAATTCTCAATTTGCCTTCAAAATTTCTACCACATCGTGGTCTCTCATTCTGTGTAAACCACAATACTAAACTCAATTGATTCTTTGATCACATTTCTATTTCGTTTCTAACGAAAAGTCATAATCAATTTGGAGTTCCGTCTCGTGTGAACATCGAAGGAAAGACTATACTCATATCACCGTCAGTATAGTGACATTCATCATCTCAAAATCATCGTTCAATTCTTGCCACCATCATTTCCATCTCCGCTCTTTGATTTTCTCCTCTTTATTTTCGTTGTTCTCGTCTTTCAACTCGAAATTCTCATTTCAATCTCGTTTTTGTTCTCATGATGGAATAATATTCCCATAATTCATCTTTCTATGTTCTTTCGCAAAAGGGATCATGCGTCTTAAACAGTCTACGTTCTTTTTGGATAACATACTCATTGTCATAAACAACTTGAAATTGCAAAACTTTAATCATTAATAACATAACTCATTCATAACAATAATTCTCATAGAATTCCACGAATTCAAACATTTCACTTTTGACATATCAATGTCAACACTTTCTCATATCACTGTCAACTCTTTCTCATATCACTGTCAACATTTCCTCATATCTCTTTTCTTTTCACAACATATTACATCATTTGCAACATTTTCCATAACTTTCACTTCCAACCATTTCCCATAACTTTCATTTCCTTTAAAACATCATTTCAATCATTTTTCTGCAATACCCCGTATTCCTGTAGCAGAGATTAGCTCTTGATTAAGAGCTTATGAGAAGGGCATTGCATCCTTAAGAAAGAGTTGTTTGAGCTGGAAGCTTTTTATGTTAAGCTTCGCATCGACAAAAATAGAATTTGAGATTTATTCGAGATCGATTCGAGATGGAACCTAAGATAAGATTCTTATGTCTTGTTACGAACAAGAAGACCTAGTTTACGAGAGTCTTGAGATGATAGATACATGCTCAATGAAGTCTTTATTTCATAAATTGGAGAATTTCAAATATTTGCTTTTTGTGATATCGGCATTTGCCGATTAAACCCTAATCGTCGGCTGAATACTCAAACGGTTTTTAAAGCCAAGAATGTTTTACAATCAATGTTTGATGTTTATAATATGTTAATTGAATTTAAAAGAGAATTTCAAGCAAGGAGCATTTTATTAGAAATTGAGTTTTTAAATCGTAATGATATGGATTAATAGCATGTAGCGTGCATTCTATATTTATTATTCATCATGTTTTAAAGAAATGAAAAATGGAGAAAAATAAAAGAATTTTCTAGAAAATGGTGAATAATCACCTTAATAAAGAAAATCAAAAAGAAAATAAAAATTTGTGGACAATTATAAATATGCTACTATTCACCTTCTTTACTAATTTTTCTCCTAATTTTTGAAATTTACACATACTAAACACACTAAAATTTTCCAAATTTCATGCTCAAATTTTAGAAGATCCAACCGTTGGATTTTCAATCATCCTCGAAACAAGGTATAATTCTAACTTTAGAACACATCTATGGTTTGAAATTTTGAAAAATATAAACCTTTGAGCATGCTATGATTTTCGGTCATTTTGATGATTGTGAATGAATATGTTGTTGTTTGATTAATTCTTGGTATTATGTTAGATTAATCGCTGACGAGTTGTTTAACGTTGAAATTTTGAGCATATGTTTATCCTTTGAAATTTTGTGAAATTTTCGAAAATATGGAAGGTCTTGATCTTGAATATATGATGTTTAATGCTTAATATTCTTTCATATATGTGTTGAGGAATAGATATAAACATGTTTTGAACGAGAAAAACGTTTGAAATCGAACCTATGCAAAAATCCCATTTTGGCCGAAACCCTAGCCCTTATTATGTTGGAATTTTGATTTTATTTGATAAATTTGAGTTCATATTTGGATTCTATGATATGAATAAAGTTTAAAATGATTTATTAGTTTGACGTCAAGTTTGAGTTTCAATGCTAAAGCTTTGATCTTTGGATTTTGTTGGTTGATTAGTGATATTTGATGATAAGTTGAGCATGTATAGAGGTTCGTCTAAGATAGATGACGTCTTGCGCGATTTATGACGTCGGACATAAGCTATGTCTTAAGGGGTCGTTAGGTTTTTGGTTAAGGTTGAATGGTAAGCTTGTTGTCGAGTTTTCTATGCTCGTTTAGACATACGAGGATTCGGGATGTCTTGTTATATGTTTAAGATGTTAGAGGATGCAATGACCCAAGTGTTTATAGACCATAACGTCTTGATATTGAGAAAATATAGTCGTATCGACGACTAAAATAAAAGTTATGTTCTTGTTTGATTCTTGGTAGGCTTTTACGCCGATCTATGTTGATTGAGGGACCAAGAAGAAGAAGAAGAAGAAGAAAGAAATGAAAGATAAAAGTACAGTTCGGTGTATCGTTGTCGGTGGGTATATAAGTATTTTCTATAATGATATGCTTATGTTTTTATATATATTTTCAAATGACATGATATGCATTTATTTACAAAGTTTCAAAGTTGAATGACTTGCCTGTTTTGAGCATGACATGCATAATGCACTACCTATCCACGGGAGAGAAAGAAAGAAAGAAAGTGAGAAATGATCGACGTCGGGTATGACCGTAGTTGGTACCCTTCGGGTCCAATACGGATATGTAATGTTAAGGTGTTTGAGAAGGAGGCCGAATCAAAGCTACAAATTCGGAGGCGAAGACAATCCAAGGCAGAACCGAGGTAGATATGCAAATCGGTTCGTGGAGAGGACGTTGCTCATTGATGGCAGTGACGTTGGATGACTTCGATTTAATCTTGGGGATTGAATTCTTGGTTGCGGCCAAGGTGGCTGTGATGCCGCGTGTGGGAGGCATGTGGATGATGGATGAAAGCTGCCCGTCGTTCATGAAGTGCGAGATCAAGACAGGCAAAGTCTTGAGTGGACTGATCTCGGTCCAGTAGTTGAAGAAGGGAGTGCAACGTGAAGCATCGAGTTCCCTTGCTGCAATGACTCGTGTGGAGTCAGAATATGTTGGTGATCTTACCGACATTAACCCTATTGATCGTAACCTTGTGGTGTAGGTGAACGAAAAGGGAACAGAGGCCAAGAAGGGGGGCGACCCACCAACGACGAGGGCGTCGTCAGGTTTTGGTGGGGATGGTTTGTTACACCCTTAAAGTTTGGCGCCGAGATGTGCCAAGACATGGGCGCATCTTGGCACGATGGTGTCGGGACACCTCAGTCCTAGGTGATCCGATGTGAGCCGGGAAATGGACATGAGACTTGGCCGATGAAAAGGAGACATTGGACCAAGGATGTGCGGGATGCATCGTACGAGCCGAGCAGGCACATATTGGAGCAAGGCCGTGCGGAGCTGACCGAACGGGCACGAGTGTTGGTTCGTCGGGCGAGGGTTTAGGGTGATGCCGGGCGCTGGGCCTCGAGTACCACACGTCAGGCTATGTCGGGCGTGAGTGTTGGCTCGTCGGGCGAGCGTGCCGGGTGATGCCGGGCGTTGGGCGCAGAGTGCCACACACGTCGGGCTAAGTCGGGAGCCGAGCGAGAGATGGCCGAGATGCGTACAAGCATCGATGAGAGCAAGCGCCGAGATGGGTGATGGCGAGGCATGCGAGCAGAATGCACGGGCGATGAGTGCCCCACGCCAAAATGTCCGGCGGTGTCGGCGGGACATGCGGCGAGAAATCAAAGCGCCGAGAGATGTCGGCGCCGGTGTCAGCGATCCCGAGGCCGAGTGCGGCGGGCGGCAGTAGCGAGCAAGGTGGCCGGCGGGCGGTTACCGCCAGGCGGTTGAGTCCGAGAAATGCGAGAAGTGTGCGAGTGGTGCCGCACACATCCAAGACGTGTCGGCGGTTCCAGTGAAGAAGTGCCGAGACACGGGCGGTTATGTGCGATAATCGCCCCACGATGCGAGAAATACGTGGATGAGGGCTAAGTCGGCTATGTGGGCCAAATCAGTTGGATTTCCTAAGTGTTGGGGGATGTCCAACACCTTTAGATAGGCATTTTAGCCGAGACGAAAGTTTGGTTGAGTGAGTGTTTTGTACTCAAGCCTATGTGAGGCGATCCTTTGTATGAAATTGTGAATAATATAAAGTTTGGGAGTGAGTTATCCCGTAATCTGTGCGTGCTTTACATTCGTTCAACCCGACCACAATATACACGAGTGCAGTGTGAGATTGTGGGCGAAGGAAGGCTGGTCGACTTGAGAGCTGGTCGACACCGCACAAGGCGAAAATTTCTGGCCGAAGAAAACCTTGTGACAATTTGGTATCAGAGCCAGGTTAGAAAAAACTTGGTGTTGCGCGAGAGAAGCTTGTGCCAAGTTCGAGAAAAATTTGGTATTGCGCGAGAGAAGCTTGTGCCAGGTTAGAAAAATACTTGGTGCGTAGCGTGAGTGGCTACGAAGAGAATCAGGTTATTGAAAATCTGATTGCGCTATGCGTGCGCGAGAGTTGCCGCGAAGATGATGACCAATCAAGAATTTACGGCTCTTGTCGATAGAGTGGGCCGAATGGCAGATTTGCTCGGGACACCCCCGAAATCGTCCGTGCAAGTGGCTATTTTCCAACGCATCCGAGATGCTGAGTTGATGCTTGGGAATATCCACAAGTGTAATATCCCGTAGTTTTAATGCTTAATTACGATAATATAAATCGTAATTAGGGTTTTAAGCTCGTTAATTAAAAACTTAAATAGTCAACGCTCGACTTTGACTAAGCATAATTTGATAATTTCTGTGTGATATTCACTGACGCTTAGTGAATTAAGGAATGCAGGTTCTGATATTCCTTCGAACGTATATTTCTAACATCGATAAAATTCGACAGTTAAGCTTTAAGATATTTTCTAAGCATTAAGGCTTAGAATTGAATTCCTACCGGTATAGAGATGAATAAAGTGATTCCAACCTATTTATGAGCGTTTTAGAGATAATTGACTATTAACATTGTGAGGCGTTTGACGTCTACGTTTAGAATAATTCGATAACTTGGCCAAATGATCATGGAATTATAAAATTCAAATTCCTATGATTATTTTATAATGTAAGAGCATTATTTATCATTAAAATGATGCTAGTGAATTAAGGAATGGAAATTGAACAATTCTATCAATTTCGAAAACCCTTAAAATCGAAATTAGGGTTTTGTGAATTCAATTGTTCTAAATATTTTCCTATGTTTTAAATCATCAATTAGGATTTATAATATGTCACATAATTATGCATTAGCTATTTAATACAAGAAAATAAAATTTTTGGAATCATCCTTATGATTTTCGAAATTTAGGGTTTCTTAAGTGTGAAATTGAACTCAATTCTTATCCAATTAATGATGTATCATAATTATTATATTAATATGATATTATGGAGGATAAGATGAGTTGTATTGCAACTTGCACTAGTGGGGGGGGGGGACACTTGTGCATAAGGGACAAAAATTTGCAACTTTTTATAAGATTTTATGAATAAAAATCTTGCTTTAATTAATGTAAAGGATAAGATATGATCTTATCATGTTATGATGTGTAAAGTAGTAGTAGTTAACAAGTTGAACAAGTAATCTAAGGGTGCATTAATGAGGGGGCCGAAAATCTTGAAAAATTAGGGTTGAAAAATTTGATTTCACACTTTATAATTGCGCCACATGTTATAGTTGAAATATTTGACTTTTCAAAGGTGACTTTATTATATAATAATAATATAGTATATGATATGGAAAAAATAAAATTTATCTAAGGAATGCATAGTGATGAAAATGGTGTATATACACTATAATGTTGTAATTTAATTATTTTGTGACAACTATGGTGCAGGTTGTTAATTAAGTGATAAGATAACATGATGAAGTGTACATGATAAGGATAAAATTTTGTCCAATTGCTACAAGTGGTGGCCGAAAATGTGGTCTTGAATTAAAGGTGGAATTATCATTATTTCATGTAATAATTACACTACAAGTTGCTTAAGTCTATAAATATAAGGTAAGCTTCTCATTCATCCATTTTGGAAACCCCACACCACCGAAAATTGTGAGAGAAAAAGGGGAGAGCATCCTTCAATTTTAATCCCAAACTTAGTTCAAATAAACCTTCGCCGATTAAATCGACTCCAATTAAAAGGTTAGAAATCTTACGAGCTTCGTATACATGCTAGAATTTTCGAATTTCATCCGTTAGAATTCATGTTCTAAGCTTAGTTTGTTTGTGACATTTTCGAAAATTATGGAACTTATGCTAAAATGTTTAGAAATTGTGTTTATATGATGTTATTAAGCATGTACTATAATTATATCACAAAATTAAGCATGATATTAAATTCTATATGTGGACTGAAAACTTGAGGGTGTGATATGTTGATGATTATGATTTTTAATTGTTGAATTGAGCATGAAATCATGATCTAGGGTATTAAATAAGCTTGTATGATTTTATGTGGAATTTTTGGAAAACTATAGTATATAAGTCTATGATTTTCGAAAAAATTATAGTATGATAACATGTTGTGATATGATCCATGTTTAAGTGTTGTCATAGCATATTGATAGTGTAGATTCATAATAAAGTATTGTATGAATTTATTGGATTTGTTAAAAATTATTTGGACCTAAGTCCAAATTTTCGAACATGACTTAGGAAGATTTAATTGAATGGTTCATAATAAATAAAAATTATGTTATAGCTAGGATGCCTATAGAGAATTATGTGTTATGTGAATTTATTGGAATTTTTGAAAAATGTGTGCTTAGTTAAATTAAAGTTTTCGAAAACCATAGACGAAAGGATATTAATGTTATAAATTTATTTTATCAAGTATAATTGCATAATATGTTCTAAAATGATGTTTTAGACATATTATGATTTTATGAGAATTTTTGGAACAAAAATTGTACATAAAATATCGAAAATACATATATAGTATTAAAAAGTCAAAATGTTGACTAAAGTCAAATTGTTGACTAAAAGTCAAAATGTTGACCAAAAACGTTGACCAAGGTCAAAAGGCATGAAATTCGATAATACGTGATCTATGTAACGTAGTACATTTAGTAATAATGTAACTTACGTTACGTAAGTACATTAAAACGTACATTATGTGCTAAAGAGATGGAATATCTCTTATATGTTGAGCGAATTCTTAATCAACATCATTTTGATTAGGAAACGTCAAAATAAGTCCGACGTTAGCCTTATTTGATTCATAGGGCGTTAAGCGATGTTCGTCTCTATCGAAGCGTGACCAATGTACTAAAATAGTTCTTACGTTAAGGTGGGACGTGTTTTGAGCAGAGACATAGAAAGGGACTATAGAAAGACCTGCATATACCAGGTGGGCTTTATTTGAAAACCTTTTTATTTATTTTTGCCTTCTGCAAAATGCAAAGTATTTATTTACAGTACTTCTGTTGAGAAATGATAATGAGATTGATTACCTGCCCAAAGTATTTATGTTTTTATGTATGATCCTATCATGTTGTTGGGCAAGCCAACTATGAAAGTAAATCAGTTGTTGGGTTGTTTCCCGACTTAAGAGAAATTAAAGTTTGTTCCTAAGCCGGATGCAGAATACCTGGCTAGGATTAAATTGATATGATCATGTTATGTGTGGAGATGGATGGTATAATGGTATTGATATGTGTGGAGATGGCTGGTATGATGATATTGAAAGTTGTTGGTTCGCTACCAACATATGACAATCGTGTATATGTGGAAAAGGATGGTATGATGATAGTGAAAATTGTTGGTTCGCTACCAACGTATGATGATATTATAAAGAGATTATAGTTGTTGGTTCGCTACCAGCGGTGATGATATTATGATAATAATATATGAAGCGATATGGATCATACAGATGTAAAATATATACGGCGGATGACTTTTGAAAATAAAAGAAAATGTTGTAGTAAGCACGAGCATTTCAATAAAACCTCGTGTGTTACTTAAGAGGCGGTGTAATTTGAGAAAATGTTTTGGTATGAGCCCACTAAGTGCATTCGTGTACTTAGCCCCGCATATTGTTTTAAATGTGCGAGTTGAGTGATCGATGGGATGGGCGGTGTTGAGCGGTCGGTCGTTTGATGTCGATAGTAGAACCTTGAATACACATCGTCACATGTACTTCACATGTTTTCACGCTAGATTATGAAATCTTATGTATGTTATGTTTTGTCAAACCTCAAACACTTGAAGCTCTAGAAATATTCTCAATATATGTCACACCATTCGGTGTTCCATGTCATTATTCATTACTTAATCCGTTTATCGAATGATCCACGCTAATCCGTACTTTGGGTTGGTGAAATTTTGTTACAAAGTGGTATCGAGCGATTCGTTCCTTGAACCCAAATTTCCTTCAAAGTTAAGTCTAGATTGGTGACTAGACTTCTAGAGATCAGCTGACTATGCTCAACACTCCATCACATCAAGCTCAACCGGGAAAGAGGTAAATGACTTTCTCAAAGTTTTGAGAATGAGAATAAGAAGTTTGAAAGTGAAAGTTATTAAAGTGAAAAGATTTTTCAAGAAAATGGAAGTTTTGGAAATAAAAGAGATTCCAAGAATATGCAGGTATGGGACTGCATATTCATGGGAAACTTAAAGGATTTGATATGCGTGGGCAAATGATTTTCTCAGTTTTGAAAATGAAAGAGTTTGAAAGTAAATGCCCCTTTCTCAAAATTTTGAAATGAAAAGTTAGAACATGGAAAAGATATTTTCCAAAGAGATGAAAGTTATGAAAGATATTTGAAAATAAAAGTAGTGAATGATGATTGAAATGATTTTTCAAGAGAAATGTGTAATATTCCAAAGAAACGAACGTATGATTACGGTATTTTAAACCCGTAAATTAGGGTTTTGCCGTATATTATTTTTATGACATCGAATATTGTGATTTCAATTCAGTACTATATTAACGAATTCCTTCTTATATTCACTAAGGATTGTGAATTAAGGAATTGAAATATTACGAAATGATTCGTCAATATATTTTAACGTCAATCGCGTATCGAACGTCTGTATTTTATGGAAATTTCTGAGCTGTAAAGCTTGGAATTAATTTCCGTCTTAATTCCTTTATTAAAGGAATATATTTATAAAGTAAGTACGAGCTTACTCGACCATTTTGAGATGAGTCGATTTTAAGCGTTTGAGGCGTTTTGAGCGTCAACGCGTCTGAGGCGTTTGAAAAATGAGTTTAAGGCTCGGAAATTATTATAATTAATTTCCTATTATTATTTATATAATTACAGCATTATTAAATATTAAAATCGAATTTTGAGTTTTTTTTAAAATTGATAATTTTGAAATGAATTTGAAAACCCTAAGTTTATAAACTATAGTTTTCACACGAAATGATACCATTAAATTATCATATGGTATCTAAACTATATATTATGATATATATGGATATAATTACGCATTAAAATCATTTTGAACCATTAAACCTCGATAATATTTATATATGGGTTTCGAAACCCTAATTTTAAAATTATGGTTTCGTATGCATGAATTAAGGCAATTATTTTATCCTATGCTATTATTTATTATCTAAATCATATATTATGATATATATGAGTGTATTTTGATCGAAAATTACATGAGTATCAATTATAGGTGTGAATTATAATTTTTATCCTATTTTCCTATTATTCTCGCCATTTTCGAATTAATACCTATAAGATGTTTTAATTATTTTTAATGGCTTGTATTATATACCTATGATCATGTATGATATATATAATGTATTAAGGAGTGTAACAAAAATTAAATCAACCTATCCCCCCCTAAATGCGCCGGCCACCCCTCTTACTCAACCATGATTGCCACCTCCTTAACACCCAATGCATGGAGAGCCTTTCTAACCTACACTAATCATCACCACACTCTACACACTCAGCCATTAATCCTCTTGTGTGTGTGTGTGTGCCGAAGAGAGAGAGAGATATACATGGGAGAAACACTTCATTCTCACTCACAATACACCTCTCACTCACATTTCTCACTCTCTCCCTCTCCATTGCTGCTGAAAAACCGAGACCAAGCTCTCCCCCTTTGCTAAAATCTTTTTCTTCTTTCTCTTCTCCTCCCATTCGAAAACCATAACACCCCTCCATTGTTCTTTGATTCTATACCATATCAAAGGTAAAAACAAGACCTAGTACCGATTTTACCTCCCTTTTTGCAAGAAAATTTGATTGTATACATGTATGTGTTTATATGTGTGTTCGAATGTATACATATATGTTTATATGTTTTAAATGACCTTATGACTGATCTATGGTTATATATGTTTGTTCTTAATGATTTTTATTTCCAAATATGCGAATACATGTTAGAATAATCATATGGTGTTGCTTATTAAATTTTAGAATAGATCTAGCATGTTTGCATGATTTTCGAAACCCTAGTCTTATTTAAAATGGTTTTCGAAAACTTTATAAAATAACTAGGTGATGACCGAATGCTTAATATTTATTTTAGTAATGGATTATTGATCTATGATATGTTTTAAACCTATGGTGTGTTAATTAAAATTTTTGGAAACCATATGCTTAATATTTCAAGAATACCGTGAGCTTTGTGTACCATACCTTGGTGTATAATTTTTATTTCAAGCATACAATGTCATATTAATGCTTTGGTATATTGATTATGTATTGTATGATTTTATTAGAATTTTTGGAAATCAAATGCCAATTTAAATCAAATAAACCGTGAGTGTTATGCTCAATAAGGTGATGATTTAATTGGGTTTGATTAATGTCATGATGTATTATTATTATACTATAGTATATAAACATAGTGTATAATTGTCACAGCCCCACAATCCTAATTACGGATTAGGAGGACTATAGTTGTATACATGAAAGAATAAACATGGAGACTCTCATTAATAAGCGTAATACATATGTCGAGCATGCTCTTGGACTCTAGTACATAAATTAGGTTCTTGCAATTGAAGACATGTGATAAGTACATATGACGATGTACTATCAAGGTATAAACATATCGTGACAACATTCCTATTGCTCAACACCGCTCCATCCATCATCTCGCTCAACCCGCATATTTAAAACAAACATGCGGTGAGTACAAGAATGCACTCGGTGGACTCATGCGAAAAACATTTTATCATTTGTAGATTACATCGCCACATCATGGTAAGACACAAGGGTTTTAGTTGAAAATGCCTTGTGCTTACTAAAATCATTTTCATCATTTCTCAAAATCATCGCTGGCCGTGCATTTTCTTAGTGTGTATGATCCGTATCCTTATCATCATTTCATCATATCATCATAGTCGAAAGTCGTGAGGAGGCCTCCTCTACGATCCCGTGACCGCCGTGAATTGTCCTTAAAGACACAAATACCTTAGTGTACACGTTAATCCTAGCCGGTATTGTCCTTGGGCATAGGATCGATATCGATTTCATTCATAAGTTGGGAGCGACCAACACATTCATATCATTCATGTCATTCATATCAATCTCATGGATAGGATACATACACAAAACATAAATATTTTGGCGGTATTCATGTAAACATTTTATAAGCATTTCTTGGAAGAAAGCATCGTAAATAAAATATTTCAATAGCATTTCATTTTGAGTAGAGTAAAGCCCACCGGACTATCGATTGTCAAATCGATTTCTTAGGTATAAGTCCCGCACTTAGCCTATCTATTCTCGGCCTCAAGTTTTGGGTAGAAACTATCCATCGAGTCTTAGAATCCATATTTCTACTATAGTGTATATCAAGGTATGATATACACCCAATTGAGCATGTGGTGGCACCTAGTCAAATACCTCACGTTAAGGTATGCTTTCGTGAAAATATCGTATCATGATGTTTTATCATAATTCGTGCATCTATTAATGTTCTAACGTACCTTGCGACATAACATAATGAATGCATCAATTACTAGCATGTTAGTCACATAAGGCATATTTCACATAGGGAGTTCTACACTTAGTCAAATTTTAAGTGTTTGAAAATCAGCAAAACAGCTTAAAATTAACCCAGTGACATACTTTGATGATTCATAACTCTCGATTCAAAATACGTATGGCCACACAAAGACACATTCTGAAACCTCTAAACATGTACTACAAGTTCTAAGAAGAATTAAATCCAAAAGAGTCGTGGTTACGAAGATATAGGGTCTCAAAGTGGGCAACTCAAACTGACTTCTATACTTGAAAATTTTAAGAATTTTCATTTTAGCTTAACGACGAGGGTTTTATGAGGCTCGTAACTTTGACTCACAATGCCAAAATGGCTGCAGGCTATCAATTTGAAACCTTGTAACAAGAACTACATATTTCATGAAGACCATACTGGAAAATATCTAACTCATCGAGAAATACATAAGTCCAAAGTTGATTAGTTGAAATGGGCGGTTTCAGAGGTGACTTTGGGTCGATGAAAGGTATACCTATAAAACTTGGTTTGGGATCAAACTTTCCAGATTATAACTAGACATGGTGAGGAACATTTCTTATGAAGAAACCCAAGTCCAAATCGGACTACAAATGGCTTGAACATCTCACGTAAAAGTCATACTCGAACAGCCTATTAACATAGAAATTTTCTAAGGCAGTTTGTCCAAAAAGGCTTACTGAAATGCGTCAACTTTAAAAATTCACCGTGAGTTCATTATAAGGAATCTGGAAATGCAACAAATCATATTGAAAAGCCACTTAAGTCTAGTTTAATCCAGAAAAAGCCTCACTCAATGATTCACAATATATTGGGAGATAAAAATATTTTACCACAAGCTATCACTCCCGTGACAATTTTGTGCAGTTAGCTTGTAAAATCTGGAATAAATAGTAAAGATTTTTATAAAATTCTGAAAATTTACAGGAATCTTCTAGACATGCTGAATTATGTTTATGCCAACGTTTAGAGTTTTATCATTAGCCAAACTTAAAACGAAAGCCACGCACTATGGGTGATAAACACGGCGATTTTGCAGATTTGTGCAGTGTTTTTGATAAATACAAATAAAATATCAAATCAAGTTGTATGGACTTGAAATTTTAAAGAGGCATACTAGACACATATAATTTCAACATATTAAAATTCAAAATCATCGGACCACTGTAACTTAGTCAAATAAATTCGTGAAGTTTCTGTTCGTCCAGGTAAATCAACATGCAATGATATAAACACACAATCTAAACTACTTCAAGCATAGATGTGTACATGCATGTGATTTGGCTATTTTGACGAATTGAGATGTGTGGATATCTACCTTAGGCACGGCGAAGCTTGTTGTCCGGGTTTAGCTTCGGGAAGAGGGTGGGCTGGTGGCTGCCCTTTTAAGCAAAGAGAGAGACGAGAATTGAGGGGGGGAAGAGAAGAAGATGGACTGAAAATCTGAATTTTGGGGCTGAGATGCTACGGTTAGGGGGAAACTGTAGTGGTGTAGAGAGGTGGGGAGGTGATAGGTGTCACCACTTTGGCTAACACACAATTCTTCACTCCACACACACACATTATACGACACCTACACAACACATGCACTAACACACACATGCACTACATATTAATATAATAATATGCATGGTCAACCCCATTAGCATACTACACGGTACACACTACACCCATATATACATTTGATATGCTGTAACATATAGTTTAGAAAATTAAAAATATCATAGGATAAATTAATGGCATCATTTTATGCGATAAAAATCGAGTTCGAAAATTAGGGTTTTCGAACGTTTGAAAAATTGGTCACTCTCAATTCTTGTTGATCTAGCATTGATTTAATGCTTAATAATACTGTAATTACATATACTAATCATAGGAAATTAATTCCTATAATTTCTTGATCGATTAAAACGCTGCGTTTATCTCAAAACGTTAACGTTTGTAAAGCGTTGCAAAACGTTCATTATCGACTCATCTTGAAAGGGTCGTCATCACTTTATTACATTATTCCATTAATAATGGAATTTAATTCTAAGCTTAATTGCTTAGAAATATCATGAATTTTAACTATCGATACGTGATCGACGTTAAAATAATATTGCCGATATACTCATATACTTTTATTTCTTAATTCACAATTCTCGGTGAATATAAAATAGGATTTCATTCCTTCGTAATTAATCAAGTCATTATTCGATATCATTACGATTGAATATCTCAATGAAGCTTTGATTTACTGGTTTTAAATACCGTAATTAGACATTTAATTCGGGGGTATTACATCCTACCCCTTAAAAGAAATTTCGTCCCGAAATTTGCATACCTCATAAAGTATGGGTATCTTAACATCATAACATCATAACTTTCTATGTGCTTTTCTTGGCCCATGGTTCTTCCATTGGACTTTCATTATAAGACCCAAACTTGCTTCTTAAATCGTTGAATCGCATGCGATCAAATTAGTCGAGATTTTCATCATAACCCATCTCGAGTCAAAGGTCATGTCATCATGTTGGTTTACGAGAATTGGGTCATTTTCGTATTTCTTAATCATGACACGTGGAAAACATTTCGCACTTTCCCCAAATGTGGTGGAAGTACCAAGCTATGCGCTACTAGGCCTATCATTGCTAGGAGCTCGTAAGGTCCTTTAAAATGTGATCTCAACATTCTTGTATCTAAACTTATAATTCCTCTAGATGGAGAAATCTTAAGAAACTTTAATTCCGCATTCAAGAATGCATTTCGGGTTTACGCGTGCCGGTATGTAAGATTTTTGTCTGTCCGAGCTTTTCTTATTCCTTGCCTCGCTGGTAGATATCTTAATCGTTTCATTTACAACGTCAGACTTTATACCTTTTCTCACCTACTTTGTTACAATAAAGTGGTGGTCAATACTTTTTCGTAATCCCCATAAGGCTACATTAATCGTTGTTCGACTACTACTATCGTACATAAACTTAACAAGTGGTACAATAAGTTCCCACCGATACCTTGGTTTATCATTTGTTCTATCGTATCCTTAAACATTCATACCATCCTTTTGATTGTCCTTTCGCCATGGTGGGCATATATGTTAAGGCTCAATCTAAGTATCTAACTCCTTTTATGAGTTAGTTCAAAATCTAGGGTACTCTTGGTGTCTCTATTTGAGCGATAGATTCGGTACTCCTTGTAAATATAAAATTTCCTTTTGTATAACCGAGTTAACTTATTGGATCTACGAGTTATCTGAATAGGCAAAGTCAAACATAATTGGCGAGTCATTTCACTATTACCCATATATCAGTGTTGCTTCTTTATGACTTTGGTAAAATCTGTCACAAGATCTATTTCTATATCATTCTATTTCCATTCGTGTAGTTCTAGAGATTATACTCTCTTATAAGGCCTTTGATACAATGCCTTTACTTATTTGTAACCGAGACACTGCTCGACTATATGGTTATATCTTATCTCATTCCTTGCTATCTAACCTTTCTCATAATTTACAATGTCACTTAATAATGCCTGGTTGGGCGGTATGAGATGGATCATGAACTTCATTCACGATTTCGTTTCTAAGCTTATTATTGCTTTGAAATATATGTATATATATATATCTCTTTTAGACAATAACATTGTCCAACGCTCCTTAAAATCCTTCAGCTCTTCATTTCTTATCTTAATTCGTATTCTATTCCCATATTCATTCTCTTTTTAGTCATATTTCACCTTGGTTGTGGAAATACTACTTACATTCGTCACGATTGCCCATTATTATTGTTCTCGTTTTCTTAATCTTTCCAATGAGTTTTCCTTTCTATAAGGACATACCATAATTTAGACTGAATTTTATAACTTAGGCATTAGATTCTACATTAACCTTCCTTAGGTGATTATTTATCACAATTATAATCTTTACCGATTCGAGCCATCTTTTCTATCATGTATCCAAGTTTCTTTGCTCGACTAATAACTTCAACTTTTGTGAATTGTGAAGGGTTCTTAACTTATTGTTATAGGAGTGATGTTCTCGCGACTTTGGTATTTATACCATCGTCACTATCGGAGGTAATAGATTTTAGCACCGTAAAGTCGATAATCTCCTTTACATACAATTTGGCTTACTTGTCGATCCATAAGTACTTTGGATTGGTAGGAAGTGAGCACTCTTAGTGAGTCTATCAACAATTACCCATATGGCGGTGTTCCTTTTTTGATTTGGGTAAGTTAGTATGAAGTCCATCGTTATTTCATCCCATTTCCACTCGGGTATTTCCAACGTTGTAACTTTCCGTATGGACGTTGGTGTAACGCTTTCATCTGTTGGCAAACAAGGCGGTGTTCTACGAAAGAAGCTATGTCTCGTTCATGCCTTCCCACCAAAACTTTTCTTTCGTGTCTTGGTACATCTTAGTACTATCGGGTGGACGGTGTAGGGTGCATCGTGAGCCTCACTCATTATTCCACTTTGAAGTTTTGCGTCGCTCGAACGCATATTCTTCCTTCGCATAATAAAGCGTTGTCCACGCCTCCCGAAGTTCTTAAATTCTCCAGCCCTTGCTTTTCTCGGATCTTTTCTAACTTTTCCTCCATCCTTTGTCTCTCGACGATCCTTTTTCTTAAATCAGATTCTATCACTATTTCAAGTCATGAGTTGGGAAATTCTGTTCATGTGGCCTAAGTCATTGTGACGCATAAGTTATTATTTATCTCATATTAATACATAGCCTTACTTATTAATCCATGTAAATTTGATTCCTTTTTGGGGTTGCTATGTTATTGGCCTTGCTACTTTAGAGAGTCTCAATGGATCTCTAATAGTAGTTAATCAATCTATAAAATTCCTGATCTTATTTTAGGTCATTGACGTCTTTCATCTTTAATTGTTTTGTCCTTTGTCAGATCTACATTGTTTTCTTCTAAGGACACTATGTGCTCAAGAATATTTCACTTTTAAGTGAAATTTACAAAGCAGATTTGCAAAATTCGCCCGGCTCTTAAAAGTCGTAAGACAGCCCTTTGATTTTCTTTATGTTCTTTCTCGTCCTTTGAATAGATAAGAACATCATCCATGAGGATTGAGATAAAATTATCTAGGTATGTGTGAAACACTCGATTTTTGAGGTTCATGAGCAGGTGGCGCATTGGTTAGTCCGAATGGCGTAACTATTATCTCATAGTAACCATATCTTATTTGGAACAATTCATTTCCGTATTTCGGATACCATTCTTCAAGACCATATAATATTACATCATAATGCCTCAGTGAGGACTTTTCATACATTACTTACGAGGGGTCGGTCACCGAAATGATTGATTACAAGGCGTCTCAGCTCTTTTTACACTCAAACTTTGACACTTCTTCACCATATTCATAAACTCTTCCGAACTACGCTTATTTTACATATTATAATCACATCATTTTTATCATAAACCATTATTTACATATAAGTCTTATAGGATCCTAGGATTCTAGGTCTCGAGGACCTTCGTTTGAGTTGCATTTTCCTCGAAACTTGCCTTTCTCCAAGCACGTTTTGTTTTCATACTTGATGGTCGTTCTCTTTTAGAGCCAGGTCAAGCCGCTCCCCGTTTCTTCTTCAATACTAGAAGTTGGTGTTACTTTTATCGGAAAGTATGGTTGGGTTGGTAGCGGTAATTCTCCTAATCCATGAGGCGATAAGATTTTGTCCTTTTGCCCTTCTCTCTTTCCGTATAATTGATGGCACGGGGCGGGGGTGCTCAAACATCGTGGTACAACCATTCTTTTATACCGTGCGGTGTAACTTGTCGAGGTCGGGACAAGTACTCGTGGGTGTCGCCTCCTACGCATGATATGTATACTTAAGTGCATTGACAAATCACGGTAAGTCCGTCTGTGCTTTGTAATTTTTATCATGGAGAAAATATTCTCTTGATACTTCTTTTGCAAAAATTCTTCCAATCATTGTGGCAACCGATGATACGTCGTTGGGTACCATCCTCATTTCACACTCTATAGTTACGAGTATCCATCCGAGGTGCAAAATTTTCTCCAAAACTGTTCTAAATCCATGCCTAGTTCATAATAAAGAGCTGACGCTCGTGTGAGTTATAATCTTGTAGGCTGGGGTTAACTCCTTCTTTTCTTTTTCTTTTTACTCATCGGACCCTTTTATCGCCATCAGAACCATATAGTTCTAGATGAGTCCGACTTAAATTAAGCAATGGAGGGAAAAAATTTTAAATAAGAAGGATCTCTTAATGAATTATACACCTTAAGACGTGTATAACCAGAGAATACTTATGACACGACTCATGACACTCATCTTAATACTCATTTTACGTTTTACATTTTCAACAGTATGTTGTTTTAAAGATATTCGCATAAGCGAGCGGTGGATACCGATATTACGTCGTAAAACCTCTAACGAAAAGGCTAGGCCCAGTCACTAATCACATGAATGACAGCCATTTCCAAACTTGTGTCTCTAAAATTATATCTACGTTCACATAGATATAATGATCCAAATCATTGGGTAGCACTTTAGGCGATTCTAGGTTCAATTCGAGCTTGAGCGACACTTCATGATGGTCAAAATTCTCGTATAGGTAAGGATTTTCATTTCTTGATTCGCTTACCTCGAGTTGGGTTCTATCGCTTCACGCATACTTGTGCGATGTCAAAAGCGAAGCACCTAAATTGAACAAAATCTTATGGCTATTCCGAGAAATTTTTCCTCATACATATTCTCGCCTTTTGGTTCTGCTTTGTTCATTTTCGATGCAAGGTATAGGCTTTGGTCACGGTGTTCCTGTTTACTCAAGTAAATGTCTATTTCATATGTCATCGTTCTTTCCATTGGGACATTATGTTCCCTTGCTATGGTCTTCTCTCTGCCTCATTCACCCTATACTTCTCGGTATTAGTATCGTTATGCTTTTACTAATAGCATTCATGGTTAGGTTTACATCAACCTATCCTTTGATATGGATATATTTCAATAATGAAATCTTATCGTAGAGATCGTCATGTCTCTATCACTATCATTCATTTCTAATCCAAGATGAATGATTTAATTCCCTTTCACTTTATCGATCTTAGGAATATATTTCATATATCCTTACTTTAAACTCCTTTCGGAGAAATCCTTGTACGGCATTTAGTGCCATCGTTTGTAATATCCTTTTGGATATACGCCATTTTTTCTTAATCCTTTATTGATTCATCATGCAATTTCGCATAAGATAAAATCCTTTGTCCATCGGGATGTATTGTACTTTTACCTTGACGTCAAATATCTTTACCATTTTCTCGACATTCAATGATTTCTTCATTTCCATGTCGAGATACTTAATATCCCATTTTACCGATCGTCACAATGTGTGAGGATAATCTTTCCAATTGGATTTATCTTAAAGTCCTCAATGTGAATCTCTTCCGTGTTCTCTTGGTTGGATTTCCTTTGGTAGATCTATAGAAACTATCTTGCTTGTTAACTATTAAGTTACACAAGACAAGCGTTTGTGTCATTATAACTTAGGGTATTAAGATTCATTTCAAAATAATGAATCTATTTCTTAATCCATTTCTTTACTTCCAAGGAATTACCTTACTTATCAAGTCATAACATTTCGAAACTTATGTCATATCGTGAACTATCTAATTGTATAGCTCGTAATTTCTTACGCTATTTTTGACTTTTGTCATTTTCATGAGCATGGTATTTGAAAGAAATCTTACTTCGTTATACTCTGTTTCCACCTTCGTGACTAGAATCGTTATCATTGTCGTATGGCTTGGTAGGGTAGTACATTCGCACACCATAACTTAATTCTAAGCATCTCATTACCATGTCTCGACTTTGAGTTATTTCCTCCATACTTAGTTCACATACTAGGGATATCCTAGCTATTCACACATCTCAATGATTATGATCTCTAAATCTTATTATTGTCCGTTTAACCAAGTTTCAATTACTTGGAATCGATTATGCTCAAGCATAATCTCATAGATTGAGGTATAAGGCGAAAGATTTATTTTCTGGGATGCTATCATTTCTTCATATATTTATTCTTTGAAAAGAATATCTTGTATGCATCTTTATTCTTTTAAACATGCCCAACTTACTAACGAGGTTTTAGGGAAAAACAACTATCTTAAAAAAAATAAGTTGTAATTGCTCTCGTCATGACATAATAGGGGAAATTCATATCCCACAGATATCATATACTTTTCTTTGCTTTTATTCTTGCATTCAATGCTAAAGAGTATCTTATTCATAAATTTGTTATCATAATAAATGATGATGGTATAACTTCATTGTTATCAATCTTTGTTAAGCCCATCATGGTCATCACATCATGTGTGCCATAGGAAGAATATCTCGTCTCATCGAGATTTTCTTTACATCATAATTTCTTGATGTCTATCACTTTATCGATCTTAAACTTTTAGGTGGTCGAGATAAGTCAACCTATTTCATGCCCGACATTTATCGCTTTACTAATTCGCCTTAGGTGACAAGGTAAGTCAACTTTCATCTTACTTGATGGTTTCAAGAATCAAGGAGAAATTATCACGAATACCTACAAAAGGTATTGTCTCATCCATCAAGATAACATCTTTCAATGATTGAATCGATATGTTCCTTGGATCAATAAATGGGGCTCTAGGTCCAAGACCGTAATGACGACTACTAAGATTTCTTTGGTCATATGGGCTGGCGGACCGTCACAATCATATTCTCATCACACAAGGCTTTGGGTTCAAAAGGACACTTTGTAAATTTTGAATTGAAAGTTTTCTTGAAGAAGTGAGAAACTCGAATGATTTCTCAATTCGAACTAGGTCATAGAGTTAAAATCAATGACGTAAATTGGGTAATGGATATAATTTGAAAGCTTATATACCGTAATAGGTCATCAACAAAGTTCTCATGTATGTCAAGGTTCTACTTGTACATCAAGATCTTACTTTCTTTATAAAATTCTAAGGTCCGTATCATACTATAACATTCTTACTCTATACAGATCATAGATCTAACTTCAACTGATTCTCATGAATTCTGGAGTAGGAATCAGGATTTGGTCCTTCATAAGAAATGAAGTACAGTTCATTAGGAGCACGAGGCGAAAACCATACGTAAATTGGAGTTCACACGACCGAGAAAGAGTCAAACAGTAATCTTTGTGCAAGTGCGTGGAAATTTACATGCGTTCGCGCCGAGATCATAAGCGATGCCGACACCAAGGTCGTGCATGCCGCTACCGATGCCGGTAGTACATGTCGAGGTCGAACGATTTCGTATAAATCTTTCACTTTTCTTCACTCAAGATGGAATGAAGTTCTCAAATCCATCATTACTCTTGTTCTTGTAATTGAAGGAAGTTCTTACTTCTATGTTCTTTCATAAAAGTGATCATGCTTCTTAAAAGTCTACGCTCATTGAACTAGCATGCTTATCATCATAATCAACTTTGAGATTGAAGTAAAACTTCGAATATTCCTACGTAGCTCATTTGTACGCACTTATTTCGTTGAATTTAAAGAATTCAACATATCGTATTTGACAATTCAATGTCCAATCTCAATCATTTTAAAACGTGAAAAATCATAACTTTGTTCATAATAATGAACCCTTATTACATTTCAGAAATTCAAACATTTCATCTTTGGCACATCATACCAAAACTTTCTCATATCATTGTCATCATCTTTCTTATATCCTCCTTCTTTTCATAACTTACTTGACAAATCATTTGTCACAACATTCATTCTCAACCTTCTCATAGCTTTCGCTTTTGAGAGATTATTTCAATTATCATTCACTTCACAACATAATATTTCATTTGCACTTTTGCAATAAATTTCACTTTAAATAAATTCACATAACATTCATTTCACTTAAAAATTTATTTCACTTTCAACTTTTCGTTTCAAAACCGAGAAAATAATTTCATAAACATTCGCCTGGCAAAGCTAATTTTCAAAACTTTGAAAAAAATCATTTACCTCATTTCGGCCGAGCTTGATGTGATGGAGTGTTGAGCATTGTCACCGATCTCTAGAAGTCTAATGACTCAATCTAGACTTAACCCTAAAGGAGATTTTAGGTTCAAAGAGCGAACCGCCTCGATACCACTCTGTCGCACCCCACAATCCTAATTACGGATTAGCGTGGACTATAGTTGTATACATGAAAGAATAAACATGGAGACTCTCATTAATAAGCTTAATACATATGTCAAGCATGCTCTTGGACTCTAGTACATAAATTAGGTTCTTGCAGCGGAAGACATTTGATAAGTACATATGACGATGTACTATCAAGGTATAAACATATCAGCGACAACATTCCTATTGCTCAACACTGCTCCATCCATCATCTGCTCAACCTGCACATTTAAAACAACATGCGGTCGAGTACAAGAATGCACTCAGTGGACTCATGCCAAAAAACATTTTATCATTTGTAGATTACACTGCCACATCATGGTAAGACACAAGGGTTTTAGTTGAAAATGCCTTGTGCTTACTAAAATCATTTTCATCATTTCTCAAAATCATCGCCTGGCCAGGCATTTTTCTTGGTGTGTATGATCCGTATCCCTTATCATCATTTCATCATATCATCATAGTCGAAAGTCGTGAGGGAGGCCTCCCTCTACGACCCCGTGACCGGCCGTGAATTATCCTTACAGCACACAGTCACCTTAGTGTACACGTTAATCCTAGCCAGGTATTGTCCTTCCTGCATAGGATCTGATATCGATTTCATTCATAAGTTGGGAGCGACCCAACACATTCATATCATTCATGTCATTCATATCAATCTCATGGATAAGATACATACACAAAACATAAATATTTTTGGCAGGTAATCATGTAAACATTTTATAAGCATTTCTTGTAAGAAAGCATCGTAAATAAAATATTTCAATAGCATTTCATTTTTGAGTAGAGTAAAGCCCACCTGGACTATCGATTGTCTAAATCGATTTCTTAGACTGTAAGTCCCAGACTTAGCCTATCTATTCCTGGCCTTGAAGTTTTGGAGTAGAAACTATCCATCGAGTCTTAGAATCCATATTTCTACTATAGTGTATATCAAGGTATGATATACACCCAATTGAGCACGTGTGGTGGCACCTAGTCAAATACCTCACGTTAAGGTACGCCGTGAAAATATCGTATCATGATGTTTTATCATAATTCGTGCATCTATTAATGTTCTAACGCACCTTGCGACATAACATAATGAATGCATCAATTACTAGCATGTTAGTCACATAAGGCATATTTCACATAGGGGAGTTCTACACTTAGTCAAATTTTAAGTGTTTGAAAATCAGCAAAACAGCTTAAAATTAACCCAAGTGACATACTTTGATGATTCATAACTCTCGATTCAAAATACGTATGGCCACACAAAGACACATTCTGGAAACCTCTAAACATGTACTACAAGTTCTAAGAAGGAATTAAATACAAAAGAGTCGTGGTTCTGAAGATATAGGGTCTCAAAGTGGGCAACTCAAACTGACTTCTATACTTAGAAAAATTTTCAGAATTTTCAGTTTTAGCTTAACGACGAGGGGTTTTGCGAGGCTCGTAACTTTTGACTCACAATGCCAAAATGGCTGCAGGCTATCAATTTCGAAACCTTGTAACAAGAACTACATATTTCATAAAGACCATACTGGAAAATATCTAACTCATCGAGAAATACATAAGTCCAAAGTTGATTAGTTGGAAATGGACAGTTTCCAGTAGGTGACTTTGGGTCGATGAAAGGTATACCTATAAAACTTGGTTTGGGATCAAACTTTCCAGATTATAACTAGACATGGTGAGGAACATTTCTTATGAAGAAACCCAAGTCCAAATCGGACTACAAATGGCTTGAACATCTCACGTAAAAGTCATACTCGAACAGCCTATTAACATAGAAATTTTCTAAGGCAGTTTTTCCAAAAAGGATTACTGAAATGCGTCAACTTTAAAAATTCACCGTGAGTTCATTATAAGGAATCTGGAAATGCAACCAATCATATTGAAAAGCCACTTAAGTCTTGTTTAATCCAGAAAAAGCCTCACTCATTGATTCACAATATATTGGGAGATAAAAATATTTTACCACAAGCTATCACTCCCGTGACAATTTTGTGCAGTTAGCTTGTAAAATCTGGAATAAATAGTAAAGATTTTTATAAAATTCTGAAAATTTACAGGAATCTTCTAGACATGCTGAATTATGTTTCTGCCAACTTTTAGAGTTTTATCATTAGCCAAACTTAAAACGAAAGCCACGCACTATGGGTGATAAACACGGCGATTTCGCAGATTTGTGCAGTGTTTTTGATAAATACAAATAAAATATCAAATCAAGTTGGATGGACTTGAAATTTTACAGAGGCATACTAGACACATATAATTTCAACATATTAAAAATTCACAATCATCGGACCACTGTAACTTAGTCAAATAAATTCGTGAATTTTCTGTTCGTTCAGGTAAATCAACATGCAATGATATAAACACACAATCTAAACTACTTCAAGCATAGATGTGTACATGCATGTGTGATTTGGCTATTTTGACGAATTGAGATGTGGATATCTACCTTAGGCACGACGAAGCTTGTTGTCCGGGTTTAGCTTCCGGGAAGAGGGTGGGCTGGTGGCTGCCCTTTTAAGCAAAGTGAGAGAGACGAGAATTGAGGGGGGAAGAGAAGAAGATGGACTGAAAATCTGAATTTTGGGGCTGAGATGCTACGGTTAGGGGGAAACTGTAGTGGTGTAGAGAGGTGGGGAGGTGATAGGTGTCACCACTTTGGCTAACACACATTCCTCACTCCACACACACACATTATCGACACCTACACAACACATGCACTACACACACATGCACCACATATTAATATAATAATATGCATGGTCAACCCCATTAGCATACTACACGGTACACACTATACCCATATATACATTTGATATGCTGTAACATATAGTTTAGAAAATTAAAAATATCATAGGATAAATTAATGGCATCATTTTATGCGAGAAAATCGAGTTCGAAAATTTGGGTTTTCGAACGTTTGAAAAATTGGTCACTCTCAATTCTTGTTGATCTAGCATTGATTTAATGCTTAATAATACTGTAATTACATATACTAATCATAGGAAATTAATTCCTATAATTTCTTGATCGATTAAAACGCTGCTTCATCTCAAAACGTTAACGCTTGTAAACGCTAAACGCTCATTATCGACTCATCTTGAAAGGGTCGTCATCACTTTATTACATTATTCCATTAATAATGGAATTTAATTCTAAGCTTAATTGCTTAGAAAATATCATGAATTTTAACTATCGATACGTGATCGACGTTAAAATAATACTGCCGATATACTTCATATACTTTTATTTCTTAATTCACAATTCTCAGTGAATATAAAATAGGATTTCATTCCTTCGTAATTAATCGAAGTCATTATTCGATATCATTCTGATTGAATATCTCAGCGAAAGCTTTGATTTACGGTTTTTAAATACCGTAATTAGACATTTAATTCTGAGGGGTATTACAATAATTGTTAAGATTTTTGGAAATCAAATACCTATTTTAAATCAAAAAAACCGAGAGCACCTATGTGCATAAGGAGATGATTTAATTGGTTTTTGATGATTAAATGATGTTATAATGTTATACTATAGTATATAATCATAGTATATAATTGTTGGAATTTTTGAAAACCAAATGCCTATGGAAATCGAAAAAGCCGAGAGCTTACAAGCTCATATGGTGACGATTTAAATTGTTTTGGTTAATATTATGATGTTACAATATTATAATATAATGTTTAATCATGTCATAAATTATTTGGAATTTTTAGAAATTGTTCGATAATTATTTGGTAATTATCTTATAATTACCGATTGCTTTGAGAATTATATTGGTGAATGAATGGTTATAATGGACTATAGGTTATAATTGTGTCATATATTGATGTTGGGATATTATACTAAGTGTATATCAATTTTGGGAATTTTTGGATAATTATTCCTAATTTTCGAAAATACCGTAGCATATATATATATATATATATATATGTTATTTAATGACAAAAATATCATATGGATGTTATTAATTCATATTCTGGACCATAGTTTATAATAATACACTATATTAATTTAGAAATTTTTTTGAAAATCATTTGATAATTTTAAATTAATTACCGAGAATTTTCGGTAATTAATAAGGTTTTTAAATCCTTTTTAATTCAGTTTATTAATAAATTATATGTCTAATTAATATTCTAGACATATTCGAATTTTATAAAATTTTATAAACATAGATTACTATGTTTGAGACAAACGTTAGGTTATTAACGTTTTAAAATCGAAAATACGCATTTTTATTTATAAAGGGGTTTATTAAATGCGAGATTATTTATAAGTCCTTTGATTTACGTGATAAATCAAGAAATGGGACTTTACGATTTTTAATCGATCGAAATTCGATTTATAAAATAAAATGGTAAGAAATTACTAGTTGAAAGTCAAAATTGTCGACTTTGTCGACCGATGTCGACTTCGCTGACTTTGTAAGTCAAACATACGATTATCGCTCGATAAATACGCCTAATACGCGTAAGATGTACTAATTGAGTATAATAATCATTAGTAAGAAAAGATTTCACAAATGAAATCCTTATATCGAGAAACGTGCTCATACGTTAAAACGTTTAAACCGGAAGCGTTAAACCGAAATAGTTGAACGTATCTCGAGGAACGAGAACAATTCAATTGAATAACGTATTTGAAAGCATATTGAATTCATTGAGGAATTCAGTTTACATCGATATAAGATATCGAAGTTTATCTTAGCTTTTGAAAGTCTCGAGACTGAGCGACGTCTTAAAGCCTCGCCAGAAGCGCGGACGCAAACGTGTGGCGATCGGATACCGACGCACGTCGAACAAACTTAGGACTCAATTTACAACGAACCATAGTCCAAGTGGGCTTCTTATCTTCAAAATGTGGGCCCTTTTCTTACCCCACTAAGATGTGACTTTACTGTTATTCCAAAATGAGTTTATTTACAGTACTTATTCTACAATTGTTGATAAATGTTTACTACATTACCTGCCAAAATATTACATTTTGTATATGGATCCTATCTCGTTATGCTCGGGTAGGGCTGTGGCGATGGTTGGAACTATATTATGACAGGTTATGTCATTTGGGTCGCGCCCAACCTTTTAAATGTCGGGTCCTGTGCCGGATGATAAATGCCTGGCTAGGATTGGCGTGAAGGTTGGAACTATTGCTATGTTAACATATGCTTGTGAGATTTGTGTGTCAGCGGGATTACGGCGGTCACGGCATCGTAGACGGGAGGCCTCTCTCGACGTTTAACTTTTAATACTGTTATGAACTGTTACTATGAGATACGGACCATACACACCAAGAAAATGCTCGGCCGAGCTATGTTTATGAACTGAAAATGATTTAGTAAACACAAGGCATTTTTAACTAAAACCCTTGTGACTTACCTTGATATTGGCAGCGTAACTCAAATAATATCAAATGTTTTCGGCATAAGTCCACTAAGTGCAATTTCTTGTACTTAGCCCTGCATGTTTGTTTTTAAATGTGCAGGTTGAGCTCTGATGGTGATGATGGAGGATGTGTTGAGGAGTCCAAGGTCCTCGATCGTTTATTTAGAATTGCTTTCACCTGAATACATATCATCACATATGTATTCACACACTTTCGCCGCTAAACTCGAACTCTTTACTTTATGTCATGAACTATTGAGGTCCATCGGACCATGGTAAGTCTTTGGGTCCGATGGCTAAACCTTTAATCATTTCGATATCAGATTATCGAACCTATCGAGCATGCTAATTATAGTTGATATGTACCTCTATCTTAGTCTGTTGTCCCATAATACTATTCCTAGTATTAGTCACCTCCTAGTCCGGTCGTCCGGAGTGGGGGCGTGATGAGTGGTATCGAGCACCGTTGCTCTTTGTAAACCCAAATTCCTTTTTATTCTAAGTCAGGTTGAGTCATTTGGACTTCTAGTAACCTCTCGACTCCTCAACACTCCATCACATCGAGCTCAACCGGAAAAGGTGGCGATTTCTTTCTCGCACTCATGAAATGAAAAGTTTTGAGCAAGTTAGAAGAACTTTGAAAGAAATCGAAAAGATTATCCTTGGAGAAAAGGATATGATATTATGAAGTTGTTGATGAAATGAAAGTTGAGCAAGAAAATTTTTCAAAAAATCTTGAGTTGAACTAATGCAAGTACTCAAGTATTGAGATGAAAGTACATGGTGGTACTAGTTGAATGATCAACATGGTATGAATGAATTCATTTTTTTTTATATGTATATGAGTTGATTATGATGGTTATTTTGAAACCGTATTTCCAAATTCTCAAATGAGACTTTTTTCCAACTTTCAAAATTTTGTTTATGATGAACGATATGTTATCACGAGATCTAACCTAGACTCTAAGGAGCATGCTCATGTATCGTGAAAGAACATAGAAGTATGAACTTTTTCCTTACGAGAAAAAAAGAACGATAGGAAGAACGAAAGTGATGATAGCCTCGAGCTCGAACGACGAAAGACGAGGGTGAAGGATGAACGAGGACGATCTCAACCTTGAAGATGAACGACGTCGGCATTTCATCACCGCGTCGACACGAGTAACCGTCGACATAGGCTATGATGTGGACATCAATTACAACATCAGAATGTTCAGCCTCAACATAAGGACGTGGATGTGGTAGACGTATTACATCGACATACGTCTCGAATTATATTTTGGGCACGATCGCACAAATTTCCTGCACTGCGCAGTAAATTTGTTTTAGCTAGATCTCTTTCGTTAGTACTCCGATTTGCGGATGGTTTTCACCTGCGTACTCCTAACGCACTGATCTTCATTTGTTATGAAGAACAGAACCCCTAATTCTGTCTCCAGAATACGATAGAGTCTGTTGAACTCTAGTTCGAGTGTTTGGTATAAGACAAGAATCTCGTAGCATATATTAAGATGTTATTGATCTATATGTATACGTTTGGGTAAGACTAAGAAGGTAAGTTGTGATATGTATTGTACATTATGATGTTGCCTACCTTATATATTGCTTAGTTCTAACCTAGTTGCTTCTCGTTATGATTAAGTTATCATTGTCTGCTTTTGAGATGACGATAGTTGACTTATGTTAGTTTTGATCATGACAGATGGAGGGGATGAGATACATTGCTAGGAGGAGGATTGGACCGCACCCGACCCCCGAGGAGGTAATGAGCATTTATCGCTCCAGCTGGATGTGCGCTGGAGAGGACTTGGGCGAGTTTCGCATACTATCTCCGCTGAGAGACGCCCGAGCCCACGGTGCTCACGGCTATGATGGCATCGACGTCTCCCAGCCATACCCCTTGTGATTGGGAGGACTATGCCCGGGAAGTATCAGGGGATTATATCTACCGGGCGATGGGCAGCTATGACTTGGTGGGAGATTTGCCCAGATTCGTAAGTCACCTGACTTACGTGTACAGCATTTACGGGCAGCACCGAGAGGACCCTACCTCCCTCCCCGAGAGTACACCTGGCGGGATGAGTCGCCAGAGTGGCTATACACGGAGGTTCCAAGGCAGATTGACCCAGTCGTGCCTCCATTCCTTTTTGACGAGGGCAGGCCCGCCCGCTTAGAGAGGGCAGCACGCCCTAGAGCCTTGGGAGAGCCTGTGTTCCCTCCCCTACCTGTTGGACACCCCGTACGTCCACCGATACCACCTCCACCACCTATGGCCGCACCCGTACCGCCAGTCGAGCATTTCCGTCAGACAGCACGGATGAGAGTGATAGACGCATCGGATGGGTATAGCCCGATTCGCTATACCTACAGTCCGATCCGCCACGACTATGAGCTATATGGCGATGACGACTTTAACCCCATGCGAGACATACCGATGGTGGAAGGCGATGGAGCGGGACCATCCAGGGGACTACCCCGCATGGACATTTCTGACAGCGAGGACGACTCCGAGGAAGAGGAAGATCCCGAGGAGGACGGGCAGTGGGAGGACGCATGATGTAAACACCAGATGAAGCTTAAAGGGATTTTTTTTGTGTTTAAGCTTCTGTTGTTTTCCTTTTTCTATGTTTGATTTTTTTTTTTTTTTTTGGATCTAGAAACCCTGACTTTTGGAAGGCCGTGAGGGCCGGGATTTATGTTTTCTGTATAACCTTTGGTGTGGAACATCCCGCCTATGGCAGAAATTTTGGATATATATATATACATGACCACGATAGGGCTTTTATGGCAAATTATGTTTGTTAAGGGTGATATATTTCCTTTAGAATCGCTTTTACAATAAGGCCATAATAGTGTTGGTGTATGTTGAGTTGTGGAAAGAATAAGTGTCTAATGATTACTGTTTTCTATAGCAAGATGCCTCCGAGAAGAAATCCGAGCGGGAACCCGGATGTCGAGGTCGGGAAGGCCGAGGAAGGGTAGAATTTCACGAGCAAGCGGAGGACATTCCCAACCAACCCTCCACCTCAACCCGATCGCAGGATCAAGAACTGTTTCTAAGGCGTAACCTCCGCCTTTAACGGAAAGGCAACCTGAAGAAGCCGAGCAACGGGTTAGAGCCATTGAACGGATTTTTACTTTCTTAAGATGCACAACACGGAAAGGGCGTCAGTATGTTACTTTCCGGTGAATGGACCACCGACTTACGGTGGGAGGCCGAAGAAGACCTCATCATTTTGAGCAACTGGAGGAGTTCTCATGGGAGGACTTCAAGAGGGAGCTGTATGAGAAATACATCCCCAAAAGCTATAAGAGGAAAAGGAGCAGAATTTTTCCGCTAAAGCAAGAAAGGATGTCTCAGATCGACTATGATCGCAACTTTTGCGAGATGTCGAGATATGCACCGTATGTGTGGACACCGACTTGAAAATGTCGGAAAAGTTCGTGTCGACCGAGAATGAAGATACGAATGTCTCTTGCCACCATGGAGACCTAATTACAATCAAGCTCTTGCACGAGCTTTAGATATTGAGCGGCAATGTCCAGAAGATAAGTCGATGTCGGCTCGCACACAAATACTGGACAAGGGAAAAGGGAATGGGAACCCAACCATGGAGCTATGGGGACGCTGAGTCACAAGCCGCGTGGTGGAAACACGTGCAACAAGCAGGCAGAGGTGGAAAGAGCAGCTTATGCTCCACCGGCAAGGGACCACAGAACAGCTGAGGGCACCTCCATGCCCTAGATGCCATAGAGTACACAAGGGGTGTGCACGGCAAATGTGGTGAGCTGTTACAAGTGCGGGGAAAAGGGCATTACGCCAACAATTGCAAAGTGTCACGCTCGGATATAAGGCGAACCAAACGGCAATGTCCAACCACTAGGGCTATACAGCCCAACCCCGACCTCCGCAAGCGGTTCGGCCCCAACCTCAAGAACTCCGGTGGCAACAACCCCGGCAAGTGGTGCAAGAACTACAATGGCAAAGAGCCGCCACAACAATCCTCAAGAATCGCGTTGGCAGCCACACACAACAACAACAGGCGGCAGCCACCGCGACAACGCCAAGAAAAGCGGGCAAAGAATAAAGCCGGCAAAGAAGCCGAATCAAAGGACCGGCCCGTCGGCCTCAAATGGCTCAGCTAGAGCTCACGCCTTGCATAGAGGCGAAGCTAACAAAACTAGGAAACCTCGGCGGTATGGGAGTTCTCCTCAACCCACCGTTATAGTATTGTTCGACACGGGTGCTTCAGATTCTTTTATTGCAAAATCATGCGAGAAATGTCGGGCCTTAGGTCTGAAAAGTCAAGCCGTGATATGAGAATCTCATCGCCTATAGGAGGGATTATGATCATACCCACTTCGCCGAACTTAGAGTCGACATTAGATCACTTAAGGTTCTCGCTAACAATCTAAACATAATACCCATGGACGATGTAGACTTAATCCTAGGAATGGATCTGGTTAGCTAAGAACCATTCCACGATTCTATGTAAGGAAAGGAAAATTTCGCTTCACTTTCTCGACAAGAAGCTACGATTTCCACGGATAAGCATGGGAGAAGAATCCCATCAGATCGACTACTGTGCTAGTGAGGATGATGAACCGTAGGATGCCATACATTCCTTGTTTATTTGAAAGAAGAGGATAAACCCAAACGCTGGTAGAAGATATAGAAGTTGTCCAAGAATTTTGGACGTGTTTCCGAAAATTTACCGGATCGCCTCCCGACAGACAACTAGAGTTTACCATCGACTTGGAGCCGTGATCAGCCCCAAATGTCGGGCGCCTATAGGATGGCCCCAAAAGAGTTGGAGGAATCAAGATCCATTCAAGAATTGTTGGATCTAGGTTTCATTAGGCCTAGTGTTTCACCTGGGGAGCGCTTGCCTTGTTTGTCAAGAAAAGGATGGTTCTTTGAGGATGTGCATCGACTATCGAGAATTAAACAAGATGACGCTAAAGAACAAATATCCTCGCCTGTGATTGATGACTGCTTGATCAATTGCGAGGAGTGGAGTATTCTCAAAATTGATCTCAAGTCGATACCATCACCGAAAATGGTCTCGAGGATGTACCTAAAACTGCGCTCCGAACCGAGATATGGCCACTATGAGTTCATAGTTATTCCAATCGATTAACCAATGCACCACCGTATTCATGGACCTCATGAATGTAGTATTTCATCCATTTTGGATAAATTTGTTTTGGTCTTCATAGATGATATCCTTATTTATTCAAAGAATGAAGAGGATCATAGAGAACATCTAAGAACGGTTTTGCAAACCTTGAGAGATGAAAGACTTTTGCTAAGTTTAGCAAATGTGAGTTTTCGGTGAAGGAAGTTATGTTCCTTGGACACATCGTGTCTGCAGAAGGTATAAAGGTAGATCCAGCCAAAGTAGAGGCCGTGCGGTGAATGGAAATCACCAAAGACTCAAAGACGAGATTAGAAGTTTCTAGATTAGCTGGTTACTATAGGAGATTCATGAAGGATTCTCCAAAATTGCAAGGCCAATAACCCCACCATCCTGAAAGGAATCAAGTTCAATTGACTGATGAATGCGAGACGAGTTTCCGGACACTCAAGGAAAATTGACAAGTGCACCAGTTCTAGCGGTCCCGAAGCGGACAAAGGGTATGTAGTCTATCTGAGACATTTATCTAAGACCGGACGGGTTGTGTTTTGATGCAAGAAGGAAAAGTGATAGCTTATGCATCCCGACAACTCAGATCGCATGGTGAACTACCCAACCCATGACTTGGAATTAGCAAATGTAGTTCATGTAATCGAAAATTTGGAGACACCATCTCTACGGAGTAAGGTGTGAGATCTTCACGCACTATAAGAGTCTCAAGTACTTTTTTGAGCAAAGAGATCCGAACATGAGGCGGAGAAGATGGCTTGAATTAGTGAAAGATTACGACCGTGGTATTAACTATCACCCGCAAAGCTTAATGTAGTAGCCGACGCTTAAGTCGTAAGAGCCATACCAAGCTAGGATGTCTCTTTGTACAAGAGGAAAAACTCGTTAAAGAGTTTGGAAGAATGAGGATTGAACTGTTGAACCACCGAGACAATTGTGAGTGTATCGCTACACTCACACCGACATCCGATCTAAGAAAAGGATTGTCGAGACAAAGGATGGAGGAAAAGTTAGAAAAGATCGACAAGGGTAAGGTCCAAGGATTTAAGATTTTCAAAAGGCGACAACGCCTTATTATTTGAAGGAAGGATGTGCGTCCGGACGACGCGAGCTATAAAATGAAATCATGAGTGAGGCTCATGATACACCCTACACCGCCCACCCAGGCAGTACTAAGATGTACCGAGACCTGAGGGAAAAGTTTTGGTGGGAAGGCATGAAACGAGACATAGCTTCTTTCGTAGAACGTTGTCTTGTTTGCCAACAGGTGAAGGCACTACACCAACGACCTTACGGAAAGTTGCAACCATTGGAAATCCCTGAGTGGAAATGGGATGAGATAACGATGGATTTCGTTACGAACTTACCCAAATCGAAAAGAGGAAACACAGCCATATGGGTAATTGTGGATAGACTTACCAAGAGTGCTCACTTTCTACCGATTCAAAGCACTTATGGATCTGATAAATTGGCTCAGCTGTACGTTAAGGAAATTATACGATTACATGGAGTGCCAAAATCTATTACCTCTGATCGAGACTCCAAGTTCACATCCAGATTCTGGATTAGCTTGCAGAGAGAATTGGGTACTAAACTCAATTTCAGTACGGTATTTCATCCACAAACCGATGGGCAGTCGGAAAGAACGATCCAAACGCTAGATGATATGCTTAGAACAGTAATATTGGATCGAGGTGCAAAATGGGAAGACATTTTACCTCTGATTGAGTTTGCCTACAACAATAGCTACCAAGCGACGATCGGCATGGCCCCATACGAAGCTTTGTATGGCAAAAAGTGTAGATCACCGCTTTCTTGGGATGAAGTCGGTGAGAGAAAAGTCATAGGGCCTGATGTAGTGGACGAGATGATCGAGATCGTCCTACAAATTAGGATGAGAATCAAAGAAGCTCAAGATAGGCAAAAAATCTTACGCTGATATGCGTAGATCCGAGCTACGATTTGAAGATGGAGACAAAGTGTTTCTTAAAGTCTCTCCATCAAAAGGATTGTCGATTTGGACTAAAAGGAAGTTGAGACCCCGCTTTATAGGACCATATGAGATCCTAGAGGATAGGTCCAAGAGCTTATAGGTTGGCTCTTCCGCCAAACCTAGGGAATGTGCATAATGTTTTTCACGATCGCAATTGCGAAAATACGCTCAAGATCTAAAGCACATCATCAAGACGACGTAACTCTCAAGCCAGACATGAGCTACGAAGAGGAACCAACGGCAATCCTCGACTATAAAGTCCAACAACTACGGAGCAAGTCAATTCCGTTAGTCAAAGTGCTGTGGAGACACCACGGACAAGAGGAAGCCACGTGGGAGCTTGAAGAAGAGATGAAAGAGCAATACCCCAACTTATTTTTATAGAGGTATGCAAATTCCGGGACGGAATTTCTTTTAAGGGGGGTGGAATGTAATATTCCAAAGAAACGAACGTATGATTACGGTATTTTAAACCCGTAAATTAGGGTTTTGCCGTATATTATTTTTATGACATCGAATATTGTGATTTCGATTCAGTACTATATTAACGAATTCCTTCTTATATTCACTAAGGATTGTGAATTAAGGAATTGAAATATTATGAAATGATTCGTCAATATATTTTAACGTCGATCACGTATCGAACGTCTGTATTTTATGGAAATTTCTGAGCTGTAAAGCTTGGAATTAATTTCCATCTTAATTCCTTTATTAAAAGGAATATATTTATAAAGTAAGTACGAGCTTACTACGACCATTTTGAGATGAGTCGATTTTAAACGTTTTGAGACGTTTTGAACGTCAACGTCTAGAGACGTTTTAAAAAATGAGTTTAAGGCTCAGGAAATTATTATATTTAATTTCCTATTATTATTTTATATAATTACAGCATTATTAAATATTAAAATCGAATTTTGAGTTTTTTTTTAAAATTCAATAATTTTCGAAATGAATTTCGAAAACCCTAAGTTTATAAACTATAGTTTTTCACACGAAATGATACCATTAAATTATCATATGGTATCTAAACTATATATTATGATATATATGGATATAATTAAGCATTAAAATCATTTTTGAACCATTAAACCTCGATAATATTTATATATGGGTTTCGAAACCCTAATTTTAAAATTAGGGTTTCGTATGCATGAATTAAGGCAATTATTTTATCCTATGCTATTATTTATTATCTAAATCATATATTATGATATATATGAGTGTATTTTGATCGAAAATTACATGAGTATCAATTATAGGTGTGATTTATATTTTTATCCTATTTTCCTATTATTCTCGCCATTTTCGAATTAATACCTATAAGATGTTTTTAATTATTTTTAATGGCTTGTATTATATACCTATGATCATGTATGATATATATAATGTATTAAGGAGTGTAACAAAAACTAAATCAACCTAAACCCCCTCTAAATCGCGCCGCCACCACCCTCTTACTCAACCATGATTGCCACCTCCTTAACACCCAATACATGGAGATCCTTTCTAACCTACACTAATCATCACCACACTCTACACACTCAGCCATTAATCCTCTTGTGTGTGTGTGTGTGTGCTACCAAGAGAGAGAGATATACATGGGAGAAATACTTCATTCTCACTCACAATACACCTCTCACTCACATTTCTCTCTCTCCTCCATTGTCACGAAAAACCGAGACCAAGCTCTCCCCCTTTGCTAAAATCTTTTTCTTCTTTCTCTTATCCTCCCATTCGAAAACCATAACACCCCTACATTGTTCTTTGATTCTATACCATATCAAGGGTAAAAATAAGACCTAGTACCGATTTTACCTCCATTTTGCAAGAAAAATCGATTGTATACATGTATATGTTTATATGTGTGTTCGAACGTATACATATATGTTTATATGTTTTAAATGTCCTTATGAATGATCTATGGTTATATATGTTTGTTCTTAATAATTTTTATTTCCAAATATGCGAATACATGTTAGAATAATCATATGGTGTTTGTTATTAAATTTTAGAATAGATCTAGCATGTTTGCATGATTTTCGAAACCCTAGTCTTATTTAAAATGGTTTTCGAAAACTTTATAAAATAACTAGGTGACGACCAAATGCTTAATATTTATTTTAGTAATGGATTATTGATCTATGATATGTTTTAAACCTATGGTGTGTTAATTAAAATTTTTGGAAACCATATGCTTAATATTTCAAGAATACCGTGAGCTTTGTGTACCATACCTTGGCGTATAATTTTTATTTCAAGCATACAATGTCATATTAATACTTTGGTATATTGATTATGTATTGTATGATTTTATTAGAATTTTTGGAAATCAAATGCCAATTTAAATCAAATAAACCGTGAGTGTTATGCTCAATAAGGTGATGATTTAATTGGTTTTGATTAATGTCATGATGTATTATTATTATACTATAGTATATAAACATAGTGTATAATCGTTAAGATTTTTGGAAATCAAATACCTATTTTAAATCAAAAAAACCGAGAGCACCTATGTGCATAAGGTGATGATTTAATTGGTTTTTGATGATTAAATGATGTTATAATGTTATACTATAGTATATAATCATAGTATATAATTGTTGGAATTTTTGAAAACCAAATGCCTATGGAAATCGAAAAAGCCGAGAGCTTACAAGCTCATATGGTGACGATTTAAATTGGTTTGGTTAATATTATGATGTTACAATGTTATAATATAATTTTTAATCATGTCATAAATTATTTGGAATTTTTAGAAATTGTTTGATAATTATTTGGTAATTTATCTTATAATTACCGATTGCTTTGAGAATTATATTGGTGAATGAATGGTTATAATGGACTATAGGTTATAATTGTATCATATATTGATGTTGGGATATTATACTAAGTGTATATCAATTTTGGGAATTTTGGATAATTATTCCTAATTTTTAGTATATATAAAATATATATAGATATATATATATATATATGTTATTTAATGACAAACAATATCATATGGATGTTATTAATTAATATTCTGGACCATAGTGTATAATAATACACTATATTAATTTAGAAATTTTTTTGAAAATCATTTGATAATTTTAAATTAATTACCGAGAATTTTCGGTAATTAATAAGGTTTTTAAATCCTTTTTAATTCAGTTTATAATAAATTACATGTCTAATTAATATTCTGGACATATTCGAATTTTATAAAATTTTATAAACATAGATTACTATGTTTGAGACAAACGTTAGGTTATTAACGTTTTAAAATCGAAAATACGCATTTTTATTTATAAAGGGGTTTATTAAATGCGAGATTATTTATAAGTCCTTTGATTTACGTGATAAATCAAGAAATGAGACTTTACGATTTTTAAACGATCGAGATTCGATTTATAAAATAAAATGGTAAGAAATTACTAGTTGAAAGTCAAAATTGTCGACTTTGTCGACGATGTCGACTTCGTTGACTTTGTAGTCAAACATACGATTATATCGCTCGATAAATACGCCAATACGCGTAAGATGTACTAAATGAGTATAATAATTATTAGTAAGAAAAGATTTCACAAATGAAATCCTTATATCGAGAAACGTGCTCATACGCTAAAACGCTTAAAGCAAGGCGTTAAGCGAATAGTTGAACGTATCTCGATGAACCAGAACAATTCAATGAATAACGATTTGAAAGCATATTTAATTCATTGAGGAATTCAGTTTACATCGATATAAGATATCGAAGTTTATCTTAGCTTTTGAAAGTCTCGAGAGACTCGAGCGACGTCTTCAAAGCCTCGCCAGAAAGTGTGGACGCAAACGCCGCGATCGGATACCGACGTACTAACAAACCTAGGACTCAATTTACAACGAACCATAGTCCGGTGGGCTTTATCTTCAAAATGTGGGACCTTTCTTACCCCACTAAGATGTGACTTTCTTGTTATTCCAAAATGAGTTTATTTACAGATTTATTCTACAACCGCTGACAAATGTTTACTACATTACCGCCAAAAATATTACGCTTAGTGTATAGATCCTATCTCGTTATGCCCGGTAGGGATGTGGCGATGGTTGGAACTATATTATGACAAAGTTATGTCATTTGGGTCGCGCCCAACCTTTTAAATGTCGGGTCCTGTGCGGGATGATAAATGCCCTGCTAGGATCGTGAAGGTTGGAACTATTGCTATGTTAACATATGCTTGTGAGTGATCGTGTGTCAGACGGGATTACGGCCGGTCACGGCGTCGTAGATGGGAGGCCTCCATCTCGACGCTTAACTTTAATATCATATGAACTTTACTATGAGATACGGACCATACACACCAAGAAAATGCTCGGCCGAGCTATGTTTACGAACTGAAAATAATTTAGTAAGCACAAGGCATTTTTAACTAAAACCCTTGTGACTTACCTTGATATTGGCAGCGTAACTCAAATAATATCAAATGTTTTCGGCATAAGTCCACTAAGTTCAATTTCTTGTACTTAGCCCTGCATGTTTGTAACAGCCCCTAAATCCTGAGTACGATTTAGCAGGAGCTAATACTTGGAATAATAATCAAGAAAGCTTTAACCAATATATATACAAGAACTCATATGTTCTGGACGTATTCAACTAACAACATCATAAAATAAATTAATTCAATTGCAGCGGAAAAACGTGTGAATACACATATGACGATGTGTATTCAAGGTTTCTAAATATATTGTATTCAGAATGGGTTCCGACTGCTCCGACACATCTCCATCCATCATCTGCTCAACCTGCACATTTAAAAACAAACATGCAGGGCTGAGTACAAGATTGCACTCAGTGGCTCATGCCAAAATAATTTATCAAGTTTGAATTACTCTGCCTCATCACAGTAACACACGAGGTTTTAATTTGAAATACTCGTGCTTACTAAATATTTTCTGTCATTTTCAATAAATATCGCTTGGCCAAGCATTTTCCACATATGTATGATCCACATCCACCACAACAATCATTCACAACAATTCCCTGCGCTGGAGAGGAGGCCTCCTCTCACAGTCGCCATGACCGGCCGAGCACCCTTTCAGCACACAGTCACAAATAATCAGTGCACAAAATCCAGGCCATCTCAGCACAAGATACGAATTCTCCATCATTCTTGGGGGTACTTCCAAGAATACGAATTCAAACATGTCATAAAGAGGGGGCTACCCAACATTATGCATCAACAATCATGGATTGGATACATACATAAAACATAAACATTTTGGGCAGGTAATTAAATAAATCAGTTCATAAATATTTGCTTGCAATAAAGCATCATAAATAAATCATTTGGTAAATTCTACCAGTTTGAGTATAGTAAAGCCCACCTTTACTTTTGAACTTCGAATTTCGATACGCATGTTGTCCTCTGGTTGCGTGTGAGCCTTCACGTCCCACCTTTACGCAAAAATTTACGTTTAGCACGTTGACACGCTTTTCGAGATTTTCAAAGTTCATTCAACTTTGATAAATAATATAATAATTCGAAGTTTTGATAATCTTAATACGTTGTTTCAACGCGTATTTCAATAAAATAATTCTCGTATTTCGAGAGAGACGTAATATGACCTACAGTCTCATTTTAACCTTTTAGGTTAAATAATTAACGTATAATAACGTTATTCAATAAAATGATTTCAATTATAAAATCTTTTCTCACAAATGAGATATTCAGATAAAAGTAATACGTTTTTCATGTATTAGCGTATTTAACGAACGTATTTCGTACGTTAATTTCGAAAGTCAACCATTTTGACTCTTCGTTATAAAATTTCAATAAAATACATTTTTAATGTATTAATATAAATCGATTTTCAATCGATTTCATTTCAATTCTCGATTTTTCACGTAAATCGATAAACTTGATTAATATTTTCTTTCAATATTAATCTTTTAATACTTTAAGCATTATTTTATGCTTTTAACGTTATTTAATATAACGTTTCGTCTTAAACATAATATTCTATGTTTAATAATTCTCAAAATTCACTTATGTCTAATATAATTTTTAGACATATAATAAATTATTATTCTTGATTAAAAAGGAATTAAAATCCTTTATAAAAGCACTATAGCTCACGGCTATATGCTACAATTCTCAAACTTGTTCCAAAAATTCCTCTAAATTCATATAGTGTATTATTTTACACTATGATCATTAATATGTATTAATATCACTATAGAAAAATTTGGAACACACCTATATCCACTATAGGGCTCACGGTCCTTTTTCAAAAATCAACCAAAATTTTCTAAAATTTTAATAAAATTACACAAGGCTCCACAATCAATATATAACAAAAATATAACCTAAGGTTCAACATATAAAATTTCTACACCAAGGTATATATGTTCAATGGTTTGGTTCTTACAACTATGCATTAAGCATTTTTATAAAATTCAATTAAATTACACTATGCTTATATTCTATAGTGTATCACTAATACATCATAATATTACATAATAACACATTATAACTATTAAACCTAAAGCTATAGTCCTCGGCTATTTTGAAGAAAAATAGCTATACTTATCCAAAAATTTTAATAAATTTCAACATCAACTAATTAATATCCTAGATCAACAATATACTATCATAACACTCAAATAAATTTTGTACATCAAGGTACCAACACTTAGCCATTCTCGGCTATTTTGAAAATCATAACACATGATTTTCAAAAATTCCCAAATATTTACTAAGGCTCCTACAACAACATATATCAATAATCCAACATCAAAACATATCTAGCAATTTTCGATCGTCACTAGGATATTTAAATAAATTGCTTAGCTTAGTAAATAAATAATCTATGCACATATTGATATATGTAACATAATTCCTAAGCATAATAACATGCTAGCATGATTCTTTCACAAATAATACAAAAAGAAATAATAATTTAAACCGATGGATCATTGAAAAATTTAGGTTTTATCGAAGCTTGTTCGATATCTAACCTCGTTATCGGAGATGATCGGTTGTAGGATAAATCAAACTCAAGTAAAAGGAGAGAATTGAAGAAGAAGTAATTTGGTTTTCTTAATGGAGAGGTTTCGGCAGTATGGAAATAGGATGAAATGAAGTGTGCTTTTGTGTTAAGTTCAAGACTATTAAATACACTAGGCAAAACAAGGGAAACAACACCTTGTACAAAATACACTCTCGGCCCTCTCAATTCTCACAGAACAAATGGGTTAATTTTTTTGGTCAAGGGTGATGTCATGATAAAAATATCTCTTACAATTGCATTTACTCTTTGCTAAGCTTTATTAAAGCTTTTGGGAGAAACAAAATCATTTTTGTCTCTTGCACACAACAAGTGCCGTCGACTATGTGCATGGAGGGAGAGAGTTTTCAGATTTTTGGTGTATTATGCAAGTGTAATATTATACACTCTATCCCAAAAATTATGTGCTCAAGTGGTAAGATAAAATCAAGGTTAATTTGTGTAAAGAGGTCAATATTTTCGGCTCTCATATAAATCAAATGCTAGAGTATTTTTCATCTACAAATTTTTACTTGGTAAGTGTGTATTAATACTACACTTAAGATATAACACAAATTGGGTGATCAAAAATAAAATAATCCTATGTTAATTCAATAGGACATTCACGGCACTTTGACATATTCATGCCCAAAAATTGATTTTCATGCTATAAGTAGATACATAGCATAATATATATATCCTAGATGATAATTTATATCATAGGAAAAATTATTGGAATTAATCCATAGGTAGAAAACCTAATTCTTGATTTAGGGTTTTCGAGAATCTTAAATAATCAAAAATATAATTCCAAAATTTTCTAGCATTATTTCAATGCTAAATAATATTCTAATTATATAAAATAATCATAGGAATTTAAATATCATAATTCCTTGATCGTTAGACTTGATTCTCAAGTCATCTCTAAACGTTAACGTTTGAAACGTCTCAAAACGTTAATTATCGACTCATTTCAAAATGGTCGTAATAAAGCTGATTACGGTTTTATCAAATAATTCTAATAATAATGGAATTAAATTCTAAGCTTAAAAACTTAGAAAATATCTCGAGCATTAAAAATATCGATACGTAATCGACGTAAAATAATATTGTTGAAATCGTTACATATTCGTATTTCTCAATTCACATTCATTTGTGAATAAAATATAGGAATTTATTATTCCAAAATAATCGAAATCATTATTCGATATATTAATAATCAAATTATCATAACAATACTCTAATTTACGGAAATTAATATCGTAATTAGGCGTTTAAATATTCGGGTATTACATTCCACCCCTTAAAGAAATTCGTCCAAATTTACATACATCAAAAGTATGGGGCATCTTAGCACCATAACATCTTAAATTTCCACGTAATTTTCATTTGTCCATGGTTTCTCCATGGACTTTCATCAAAGACCCAATTTAATTCTTAATCATCGAATCATACGATCAAATAGTCGTAGATGTTCATCAAAACTCATATTTGAGTTAAAGATCACGCCATTATGATGAATTACGTGATTTGGGTCATATTCGCATTTCTTTAGTCGTGACACGTGGAAAACATTATGTACATTCCCAAATTTTGGTGGAAGTACAAATTATAAACTCTCGGGCCTTTTATTTCTAGGATCCTCGTAAGGTCCTATAAAACATAATCTCAACGTTCCTTGCACTTTAAACTTTATAATTTCCTATACGGAGAAATCTCAAGGAACTTCGTTTCGCATTCAAACGGCGGTTCGGACGAACTTGCGTTTAGCGTAAGACGGTTTGTCTGCGTACTAGCGTAAGACCGCATCTTGAGCTTCTCTCAGTTTTTGCCTTATTTGGCAAATATCTTAATCATTTCATTTACGTTGTCAAGACCTTATACTTTCTCTCACCTACTTTATTACAATAAAGTGGTGGTCGATAATTCTTTCCATATAATGCCACGTGTGGCTATGTCAATCATTGCTTGACAGTCATGGTCGTACGTAAACTTAATAAGTGGTAAATCATGTTCCCACTTGCACCTCGATTTAACATTAATGTT
This sequence comes from Salvia rosmarinus, assembly GCA_036937905.1. Taxonomy (NCBI): domain Eukaryota; kingdom Viridiplantae; phylum Streptophyta; class Magnoliopsida; order Lamiales; family Lamiaceae; genus Salvia; species Salvia rosmarinus. The sequence goes on from CM072814.1 coordinate 38,747,710, forward strand.
CTCATCGTATCCTTAAACATCCATATTGTCCTTTTTATCGTCCATCTGTCCGTGAGGGGACATCTACGATAAGGTTCAATATCGTGCATAACTCCCTTTTTGGTGAGCTAGCTCAAAATCTAGGGGTAAACTTGGTATCTCTATCTAAAGTGATAGGTATTGGGACCCCTTGCAAAAATACGATTTCCTTTATGTACGACTGAGATAAAATTTTCAGATCTCTGAGTCATCTGGATAGGCAGAGATAAGCATATTTGGTGAGTCAATCCACTACTACCCATATAGTAGTGTTATTTCTTTATGACTTTGACAAAAACTGACATAAAAATCTATTGCTATGTCATTTCATTTTCATTTGTATCTCATTAGAGATTATAACCTCTTATAAGGTCATTGATACAATGCCTTCACCTCTTATAACCGAGACAATGCTCGTCAATGAGGTTATAGCTCATTTCATTCTTTACTATCTAATTTTTCTCTCGTAAATCATAATATACTTAAATGCTGCTTGGGTGGGCGGTATGAGGAATATCATGAGCTTCATTCATGATTTCATTTCTAAGCTTATCATTGCTTGAAATATATATGACCTTTCCTTAGACAATATCACATTGTCAGGCGCCTCTTTAAAAACTCTTCAGCCCTTCATAGGTGATAATTTATATCACAATTGGAATCTTTTACTGATTCGAGCCATCTTTTCTATCTTATTTTTAAATCTCTTGCTCGAAGAAATAATTCAAACTTTTATGGTTTGTGAAGAATTCCCAACTTATTTCATATGAGTGATGTCTCCTAGACCTGGTACTTATACCATTCTTCGCTATTTCAAGTCATAAGTTGGGTAATTCTATTTATGAGGTCTAAGTCATCGCGGTGCGTTGACTATCATCTTTCTCACTTTAATAAGTGGCCTCACATTCATTTGTCCATGTAAATTTGGTTCCTTCGGAAGACATCATGTGTCTAAGGAATATTCTTTCTTTAAGCCGAAATTCATATATTAAACTTGGCAAAACTTTGCTCGACTTTAAAAGTCCGCAATACAGTCCTTCGATGTTCTTTAGGTTCTTTCTCGTCCTTCATATGGATAAGAACATCGTTCATAAAGATTTAGACAAAATTGTCTAAGTACATATGGAACACTCGATTTTTGAGGTTCATGAATAGGGCTGGTGTACTAGCTTGTCCGATTGGCATGACTATAATCTCATAGCACCCATATCTTATTCGGAAAAATTTTGCTTTCGTACATCAGATACCATTTACACATAAGCCACCATTTACTTATGAGTCTCATATTATCATAGGACTCTATGTCTCTGAGTGGCCTTCGTCGGAATCGTACCTTTCGCTTAGAACTTACCTATTTCCAGGTACGTTTTTACCTCATATGTCCGACGATCTTTCTCTTTCAAAGAGTCAAGGGTCACATTGCTCCCTGTTACTTCTTTGATTCCAGAAGTGTGTGTTACTTTTATCAGAAAGTAGGGTTGAGTTGATAGCGATAATTCCCTTAATCCTTGAGGGCGATAAGATCCTGTCCTTTTGCCATTATTGTCTCTTTCTGGTATAATAGACGGCACAGGACGTGGGGCGGCGTTTGGAACATCAGAGTACAATCATTCCTTTATGCCTTGCTGTGTAACTTGCCGGGGACTAGGACAAGTACCCGTAGGTGCCATTCCACACGCATTATATATACACTTGAGCCTGCTGACAAATCCTGATAAGTCTGCCCAAGTCTTGGAATTTTCTACTTGAAGAAGATATTCTCTTGATACTTCTTTTGCAAGATCCTGCCAATCTGTTGGCAAACGATGGATAAATTATTGGATGTCATCCTCATCCATCTCTCCATAGTTACGAGCATTCATCCAAGATGTAGAAATTCCTCCAAAAACTGTCTTAATCCATGCCCAGTTTATAATAAGAGAGTCGACACTTCTGTGTGAGCTCTTAAACTTGTAGGCCTTGGGGTTAACTTTCTACTCGTCAGATTCTCTTTTCTTACCATCTGTAAATAGATAGTTCTAGATGAGCCAACCTTAAATTAAAGCAATTGAGGATCCAAAAATCCGTTGCATATAATTTCAAATGGAGAGACTATGCCCGTGCTTCTAATCACGTGAGTGACATCCATTTTTGAAACTTCTGTTTCTTGAATTATATCTACGTTCCACATAGATATTATGATCTAACTCATTTGTTAGAACCTTAGGCGATCCTAGGTCCAATTCTAAACTCGAGCAACACCTGCGATGGCCATAATTCTCATATAGGTGAGGAAATTTTTCCTTTCTTGATTCGTTTACCCTAAATTGGGTTCTATCGTTTCTACGCATACTTGTGCGATGTTAGAAAACGAAGCACCTATATCGAACAGATAATTTTATAGGTATTCTGAGAAATTTTCTCATATATATCAGGCCTTCCTGATTTCTGTTCGTCCTGTATTCGGTGCGAAATATAGGCTCTGGTCTACGGTGTTCTCGTCTGTTCAAATAAACATCTATTTCATACATCATTGTCCTTTCCCTTGGGACATTATGTTCTCTTGCTATGGCCTTCTGCTACCTCGTTAATCATATCCTTCTCGGTGTCAGTACTTTTATGCTTTTATCAATAGCATTATGTGGTTAGGTTTATATCGACCAATCCTTGATATTAATATCTCGATAACTTAATCTCATCGTAGGGGTCGTGATGTATCTGACACTATCATTCATCTCTGATCCAGTATGAATGATTCAATTCCCTAAATCCTTTTCACTCTATCAATCTTAGGAATATATCTCTCATATATCCTTACTTTAAACTTTTTTTCAAGAGAAATTCTTATACCGGCATTTAGTGCCATCGTTTGTAATATCCCTTTTTGGATATACGTCATTTCTTCTTAATCTTTATTGATTCATTATGCAATTCTGCATAGGATAAAATCCTTTGTCCACTGGGGACATATTATACTTTTGCCTTGACGTCAAATATCTTTACCATTTTCTCGACATTCGATGAATGCTTCATTCTCATGTCAGAGATACTTAATATCTCACTTGATTGCTCGTCACAAAAGTATGAGGGGTAAGATTTATAATTAGATTCACTTTAAGATTCTTCCAGGTGAATCTTTTCATTCGTTCTCTTGAAAACATTTCCTTTGCAAAAGTCTAAAGAAGCTATCGTGCTTGTTAGTTTCTAAGACACACAAAATCAGCGTTTTGTGTCAATACAATTTAGAGCACTAAGATCCATTTCAAATAATGAATCTGTTTCTTACTCTGCTTCTTTACTTCAAAGGAATTACTTTACTTATCGAAGTCATAATATCGCTGAAACTTATCTCATATTGTGGCTATCTCATAATTGTATAGCTCATAATTTCTTCAACTATTTTGGACTTTTGTCCCTTTTTCTTGAGCATGGTGTCAGAAAGTAATATTACTTTCATTATACTTCGGTTCTTACTCTCAGGACTAGAACCGTCATTATTGTCATATAGCTTGGTAAGGTAGTACATTTGTACACCATAACTTAAATTCCAAGCATCTCATTACCATGTCTTTATTTTGGAGATAATTCTCCATACTTGATTTACATGCTAGGGCTATCCTAGCTGTTCACACATCTCAAGGATTACGATTCCTCAATCTCATTATCATTGGTTTAACCAAGTCTAAATTACTTGGAATTGATTATGCTCAAGCATAATCTCATTGATTGAGGTATAAAACGAGAGATTCGTTATCTGAGATGCTATCATTTCTTTACATATATATATATATCCTTTGAAAAGAATATTGTGCATCTCCATTCTTTGAACATGTCCAACCTACTAAGAAGGTTTTAAGGACAATCAACTATCTTAAAGATAAGTTGTAATCTCTCTCGTTATGTCATAATAAGGGGAAATTATATCTCAAGGATATCATGCACTTCCCTTTACTTCAACTCTTGCATTCTATGCTAAAGAGTATCTCATTCATAACATTTCATTGTCATAACAGTCACATGAAGATATAACTTCACTGTTATCAAAATCTGGTAAGCCCATCAGGGGTCATTGCATCCATGTGCATCATAGGAAAAATATCTCGTCTCATCGAGATCTTATTTACATCATATCTTCTTGATGTCTATCACTCTACTGATCTGAAACTTTTAGGTTATCCAAAATAAGTCAACCTACATCGTACCTGATGTTTGTCACTTTACTAATTCAAAACTTAGGCGACAAGATAAGTCAATCTTTATCTTACTTATTGGTCTCCAGGATCGAAGAAAATTCGTCATATCGACTTTCAAAAGATATGAGTTCGTAAACCAAAATAACATTCAATTGAATCCATATATTCTTTGAATCGAATAATTTAGGATCTAGGGTCCAAGACCGAATGACGACTACTGAGATTTCTTTGGTCATATGGGTTGGCCAGACCCATCACAAATATTTTCTCAGTCACATGAGGATTTGGTTTCGAAAGGACACATTATAAATTCTCAGGTTGAAAATTTTCTTTCAGAAAAAGTGAGAAACTTATATGATTTCTCAGTTTGAACTAGGTCATAGAGTTAAACTCAATGACAGAAATTGGATAAGGAATAGGATTGAATCCTTATACATTTCGTAAAAAGTCATCAACAAGAGTTCTTATGTACGTCATAGCGCTTCTCGTACTACTGGGAATACTACTTTCTAGTATCATTATAAAATTCTACTCGCACTGTAAAGTTCTCATTCTATATAACTATAAACTAACTTCAACTGACTCTCGTCAATTCTGGAGAAGGAATCAGGGATTTGGTTCTTCATAAGAAGTATAGTACTCTGTGATAGGAGTACGTAGGCGAAAACTGTTCATAAATCGGAGTCCTAACGAAGGAGAACGGGCCAAAACAAAATCACTGCGCAGTGCAGTTCGCCCGAAGCCGAGGTCTAAGTGCCGAGATACCGAGATGCCGAGGTGCCGAGGTCGTCGCCGAGGTTGAGCTGCCGAGGTGCCGAGGTCATACCGTAAATACCGAAGTCAAGGTCGAACATGATGCCGAGGTCGAAGTCAAGGTCGAAGTCATTTGCTAATGCCGAGGTCATTGATGTAAATGACGAAGTCATTAAGACCGGCGCCGAAGTCGAAGTCGAAGAGATCGACATCGAAGTCGAAGTTGAAGACAGTAAGTTATAATCTTAGTTGTCAAGGTCGAGGTCATAGGTGATGCCGACGCCGAGGTTGTGCATACCGATACCGAGGTCGCACATCGAGGTCGATTCGCCGAGGTCGAATACGAGGTCGCATATGTCGACGCAAGTCGTACATGATAATGCCGATATCAAAGCCCAGGCGCGCATGTGTCGACGCCGAGGTTGATTTTCGAGGTGGAGGTAATCGACCGAGGTCAAGATAAATTGGCGAGGTGGATGTCACACCGCCGCTGCCGGGCTCGCTCGTCAAGTCGCACCTACCAAGTTCTACCAAGTTCGCCGGTGGACCGACAAGGTCGAACAACCGAGGTCGCATCGCCAAGTTTGAACAGCCGAGGTCGGACCGAACCGACCAAAAGCGAAGTCAAAATTATACATGTTGGTGCCGTCAAGTCGAGTTCAAGGTCGATCGAGCATGATCGCGAGTTCGCCTTTAACCGACTCTAACGAATTCTTTGATCACATTTTACTTGCGTTTTCAACGAAGAGTCATAGATGATTTGGAGTTCGTCATGCGTGAACTTCCAAATAAAAGATCATTCTCGTGTCACTTATCGTATAGTGACATTCATCATCTTGACATCTTTTCCATTTCTGAGCTTGAATTTTCTTCTCGTCTATCAATTCGAGATTCTCATGATGGAATAAAATTTTAATAATCCATCTTCCTATGTCCTTCGCAATTGGGATCATGCATCTTAAACAGTCTACGTTCTTTTGGGATAACATACCCATCATCGTAAACATCTTTGGGATTTGAAATAAAATTTTCAAATATTCATATCAATAAATTTCTATTGATTTACATGAATTCAAATATTTCATCCCTAAAAAAAAATTTGTCAATATATTCCCGTATGACATTATCGTACGTTGGTGGCGAACCAACGACTTTCAATCTATTCTCATAACTTTCATTTGGGATGACATAGTCATTAATCAAAACAATATTGAGAATTGAAGAATAAAATTTCAAATATGACGAACATAGTTCGTTTTAAACATACGCATTTCTTGCGAAAAATTTTCAATCAATCAATCATGGTTATTTACAACCTTTCTCATTTCATTTGTCGATAATGTTCTATCGACAACAAATCAAATTCATAAATCATTTGTCGATAATGTTCTATCGACACCAAATCATTTGTCGATAATGTTCTATCGACACCAAATCAAATTCATAAATCTCAAATTTTTCTTTTCAAAGATGAGAAAATAATTTACCTTTTCCCAGTTGAGCTTGATGTGATGGAGTGTCGAGCAGTGTCGGCTGACCTCTAGAAGTCTAGTGACTCAATCTAGACTTAATTCTGAAATGGGGTTTTGGATTCAAAGAGCGAACGCTCGATACCACTTTGTAATGTCCCTAAATCCCGAGTACGATTTAGCGAGGGCTAATACTTGAATAATAATCAAGAAAGCTTTAACCAATATATATACAAGAACTCATATGTTCGGACGTATTCAACTAACAACATCATAAAATAAATTAATTCAATTGCAATGAAAACGTGTGAATACACATATGACGATGTGTATTCAAGGTTTCTAAATATATTGTATTCGTAATGGGTTCCACCGCTCCGACACATCTCCATCCATCATCCGCTCAACTCGCACATTTAAAAACAACATGGTGTGGTGAGTACAAGATTGCACTCGATGGCTCATGCCAAAATAATTTATCAAGTTTGAATTACTCGCTCATCACAAGAAACACACGAGGTTTTAATTTGAAATACTGTGCTTACTAAATATTTTCGTCATTTTCAATAAATATCGCCACAAGCATTTTCCACATATGTATGATCCACATCCACCACAACAATCATTCACAACAATTCCTCATACTGGAGAGAGGCCTCTCTCACGATCGCCATGACCGGCCGAGCACCCTTTCAAAGACACGAATACAAATAATCGGTGCACAAAATCCAGCCATCTCAAGACATGATACGAATTCTCCATCATTCTTGGGGTACTTCCAAGAATACTAATTCAAGCATGTCATAAAGAGGGTTACCCAACATTATGCATCAACAATCATGGATTGGATACATACATAAAATATAAACATTTTGGCGTGTAATTAAATAAATCGGTTCATAAATATTTGCTTGCAATAAAGCATCATAAATAAATCATTTGGTAAATTCTACCGTTTGAGTATAGTAAAGCCCACCTTTACTTTTGAACTTCGAATTTCGAAACGCATGTTGTCCTCTTGGTTGCGTGTGAGCCTTCACGTCCCACCTTTACGTAAAAATTTACGTTTAGCACGTTGACACGCCGAGATTTTCAAAGTTCATTCAACTTTGATAAATAATATAATAATTCGAAGTTTTGATAATCTTAATACGTTGTTTCAACGCGTATTTCAATAAAATAATTCTCGTACTTCGAGAGAGACGTAATATGACCTACAGTCTCATTTTAACCTTTTAGGTTAAATAATTAACGTATAATAACGTTATTCAATAAAATGATTTCAATTATGAAATCTTTTCTCACAAATGAGATATTCAGATAAAAGTAATACGTTTTTCATGTATTAGCGTATTTAATCTAACGATTTCAGACGTTAATTTCGAAAGTCAACCATTTTGACTCTTCGTTATAAAATTTCAATAAAATACATTTTTAATGTATTAATATAAATCGATTTTCAATCGATTTCATTTCAATTCTCGATTTTTCACGCAAATCGATAAACTTGATTAATATTTTCTTTCAATATTAATCTTTTAATACTTTAAGCATTATTTTATGCTTTTAACGTTATTTAATATAACGTTTCGTCTTAAACATAATATTCTATGTTTAATAATTCTCAAAATTCACTTATGTCTAATATAATTTTAGACATAAAATAAATTATTATTCTTGATTAAAAGGAATTAAAATCCTTTATAAAAGCACTATAGCTCACTACTATATGCTACAATTCTCAAACTTGTTCCAAAATTCCTCTAAATTCATATAGTGTATTATTTTACACTATGATCATTAATATGTATTAATATCACTATAGAAAAATTTGGAACACACCTATATCCACTATAGGGCTCACGGTCCTTTTTCAAAAATCAACCAAAATTTTCTAAAATTTTAATAAAATTACACAAGGCTCCACAATCAATATATAACAAAAATATAACCTAAGGTTCAACATATAAAATTTCTACACCAAGGTATATATGTTCAATGGTTTCGGTTCTTACAACTATGCATTAAGCATTTTTATAAAATTCCAATTAAATTACACTATGCTTATATTCTATAGTGTATCACTAATACATCATAATATTACATAATAACACATTATAACTATTAAACCTAAAGCTATAGTCCTCGGCTATTTTGAAGAAAAATAGCTATACTTATCCAAAAATTTTAATAAATTTCAACATCAACTAATTAATATCCTAGATCAACAATATACTATCATAACACTCAAATAAATTTTGTACATCAAGGTACCAACACTTAGCCATTCTCGGCTATTTTGAAAATCATAACACATGATTTTCAAAAATTCCCAAATATTTACTAAGGCTCCTACAACAACATATATCAATAATCCAACATCAAAACATATCTAGCAATTTTCGATCGTCACTAGGATATTTAAATAAATTGCTTAGCTTAGTAAATAAATAATCTATGCACATATTGATATATGTAACATAATTCCTAAGCATAATAACATGCTAGCATGATTCTTTCACAAATAATACAAAAATAAATAATAATTTAAACCGATGGATCATTGAAAAATTTAGGTTTTATCGAAGCTTGTTCGATATCTAACCTCGTTATCGGAGATGATCGGTTGTAGGATAAATCAAACTCAAGTAAAAGGAGAGAATTGAAGAAGAAGTAATTTGGTTTTCTTAATGGAGAGGTTTCGGCAGTATGGAAATAGGATGAAATGAAGTGTGCTTTTGTGTTAAGTTCAAGACTATTAAATACACTAGGCAAAACAAGGGAAACAACACCTTGTACAAAATACACTCTCGGCCCTCTCAATTCTCACAGAACAAATGGGTTAATTTTTTTGGTCAAGGGTGATGTCATGATAAAAATATCTCTTACAATTGCATTTACTCTTTGCTAAGCTTTATTAAAGCTTTTGGGAGAAACAAAATCATTTTTATCTCTTGCACACAACAAGTGCCGTCGACTATGTGCATGGAGGGAGAGAGTTTTCAGATTTTTGGTGTATTATGCAAGTGTAATATTATACACTCTATCCCAAAAATTATGTGCTCAAGTGGTAAGATAAAATCAAGGTTAATTTGTGTAAAGAGGTCAATATTTTCGGCTCTCATATAAATCAAATGCTAGAGTATTTTTCATCTACAAATTTTTACTTGGTAAGTGTGTATTAATACTACACTTAAGATATAACACAAATTGGGTGATCAAAAATAAAATAATCTTATGTTAATTCAATAGGACATTCACGGCACTTTGACATATTCATGCCCAAAAATTGATTTTCATGCTATAAGTAGATACATAGCATAATATATATATCCTAGATGATAATTTATATCATAGGAAAAATTATTGGAATTAATCCATAGGTAGAAAACCTAATTCTTGATTTAGGGTTTTCGAGAATCTTAAATAATCAAAAATATAATTCCAAAATTTTCTAGCATTATTTCAATGCTAAATAATATTCTAATTATATAAAATAATCATAGGAATTTAAATATCATAATTCCTTGATCGTTAGACTTGATTCTCAAGTCATCTCTAAACGTTAACGTTTGAAACGTCTCAAAACGTTAATTATCGACTCATTTCAAAATGGTCGTAATAAAGCTGATTACGGTTTTATCAAATAATTCTAATAATAATGGAATTAAATTCTAAGCTTAAAAACTTAGAAAATATCTCGAGCATTAAAAATATCGATACGCAATCGACGTAAAAATAATATTGTTGAAATACGTTACATATTCGTATTTCTCAATTCACATTCATTTGTGAATAAAATATAGGAATTTATTATTCCAAAATAATCGAAATCATTATTCGATATATTAATAATCAAATTATCATAACAATACTCTAATTTACGAAATTAATATCGTAATTAGGCGTTTAAATATTCGGGGTATTACAATGTTTGTTTTTAAATGTGCAGGTTGAGCTCGATAGTGATGATGGAGGATGTGTTGAGGAGTCCATTGATACGATCCTCGCCGGTACGAAGGATCTATCGACACGCGAACGGAAGAACGAACAAGACGGAATATCCCAAACCTCTCAATCTAACTCTCAAGTGATATAGGTCAAGATTTCGCCTATACCCCAACCAGATAGTCGACGCGCAACTCGGGACGATGAATGACACACTAACGAGGTATGGATGTCTCGTCGACATGTCGATAATTGAATTTCGCAAATGCAAGAAAATTCAAGAGCTAATGAAGAGAGAATAAAACTCGATATATTAGTAAATCAAAAGTCAATATTTTCGTATGCTTACAAGCCTTTATATAGGTTGAAAACTGAAGTCTAATCCTTATCAAAGAAGGACTCATAATCAAAGTAGAACTCTAATTTACAAAATAAGTTTTAATAGACTAGGACTCTAGATAATCAAACCTAAAAATACTATGAAAATCTTGATACAAAAACGTGGCCCATATGCCACATAATAATTAAATTCACAAAATTTGGGCTGCATCATTCCCCTTCTCTTGAAAAGGATTTGTCCTCAAATCCAAGTCGTCACCTATATCAAACGGACTCACCCACTTCAATTCACTAGCCTCGCAAGATACCAAATGGGAATCCAACCTTATATACGCCCCAGGATAAGCCTCATGGGCAATGTGGGACGATCATCCCATTCCCCATAAGACCCGATCGCCTCGACCGGCGATCGCGAACCCTATGAGACACCAACCCAGCGGAAGGTCAGCTCTGATACCAAATGATATGATCCTCGTTTGTGATGGAGAATCAATCGACGCAGAACGGAAGAATTAATAAAACTCGAACCAATGGCTTTTGTTTAATTTTCGTGCATTATTAAAGCCCACTTTAAACATGTTAATTTCGTGGGTTTTGGGCCTATTTTGAGCATGTTTGACTAGGAGTTTGATTCCTTATAGGATTAGGCCAATCTTTGATGTTTTCCTTATAGAACTAGGTTTTAAATCCTTTCCTTCTAGGTTTAGATTTGTTTTCCACCTATAAACAGCTTGTAATGTGTTGAACAAAGGCGCACCATCTTTGATAATAAACGTGAGTTTCTTCTTTCTCTCGAGAGTATTCGAGTTCTTCTTGGTTTTGCCAAGTCGAGTTCATTTATCCGCGAATCAACGAGATAACCACCACTGTTGTGTGTCATTCATCGCCCCCGAGTTGTTGCGCCAACTATCTAGTTGGGGTATAGGCGAAATATCGACCTATATCACTCGAGGTTAGATTCTGAGGTTTTGGGATATTCCATCTTGTTCGCTCTTCCGTCACAGGTCGATAGATCCTTCGCACTCAGCGAGGATCGATCACCTGTTGTCCTCGATCGCTTATTTAGAATTTGGCTTTTCAATATATATCATCACATATGTATTCACACACTTTCCGCTGCTAAACTCCGAACTCTTTTACTTTATGTCATGAACTATTGAGGTCCATCAGACCATGGTAAGTCTTTGGGTCTGATGGCCTAAACCTTTTTAATCATTTGGATATTGTATTATCGAACCTATCGAGCATGCTAATTATAGTTGATATGTACCTCTATCTTAGTCTGTTGTCCTATAATACTATTCCTAGTATTAGTCACCTCCTAGTCCGGGTCGTCCGGAGTGGGGGCGTGACAAAATGAAAGTTATGAGGATTGTTGAAAGTGAAAGTGATTGCAAATATTGCAATGATGTTTTATGTTGTGAAGAGTTGAAAGTGATATGAGATAGCATTGACATTGATATGTCAAAAGAGAAACCTTTGAATTCATGGAATTCAATGAGAATTTATGTTATGAAAGTTGTTGGTTCATTACCAACATATGATTATGTTATGATGAGGTTATATGAGAAAGTGTTGACATAGATATGTCAAAAGTGAAATCTTTGAATTCGTGAAATTCAATGAGCATATTATTATGAAAGAGTTATGTTATGAATGTTTACAGTTCTGAAATTTCCAGTTATTTTGATGATGGATATGTTATCCCAAAGAACATAGACTGTTTAAGTTGCATGATCCCTTTTTGCGAAAGAACATAGAAAAAAGAACTATGAGAACATAGACTGTTTAAGCACGCAAAACTGTCTTGCGCAGTGTTTTGATTCTAGTTCGTTCTCTCTCGTTTGAACTCCGATTCACGAACGGTTTTCGCCTACGTACTCCTATAACAGAGTACTATATTTCTTATGAAGGACAGAATGCTTAGATCCTTCTCCAGAATTTGTGAGAATCAATTAAAGACTAGTTCTATGATGTGCATAGAACGAGAACTTTATAGTATAACAAGAATTTTAGAGTGATACTAGAAAGCAAGATTCCCAGTAGTACGAGAAGAGCTATGACGTACATGAGAACTTTTGTTGATGACCTATCACGAGCTGTATAAGGTTTCAAGTTCTACTCAATTTCTGTCATCGAGTTTAACTCTATGACTTAGTCAAATTGAGAAATGTAACAGCCCTCTAATCCTAAGGACGGATTAAAGAGGACTATACTTGGAACAGTAATCAAGGAATCTGAAAGACAATTAATCAAAGACTTATGGGACATACATTGTTTAGTATGATTTTGTGATGATTCTTGGTATTGTTTTACATGTGATTTTCTATGGTTTGTCCTATTTATGCCTTTGGTTCGATTAATATTTATCGATTTGGACTTACTTGCTCGTCTCGATGTTTTGTAGGAAAATGGCAGAAAATAGGATGAATTGGATCTGTCAAGAATCAAATATAATTTAAGAGCATCTCGACAGGAGTTCATAGGCGAAAGCGGATCGCAAATCGGAGTTCGCACGAGGAGAACGGGCCAAATCTTCAAAGTCGCGCACACGCACTCCGCTCGCCCTAGTCGCGCGCCGGCGCTGAACACTTTCAATGATTCTCATGAATTTTGGAGAAGGAATCAAGGATTTTATCCTTCATAAGAAGTAAATTACGTTGTGATAGGAGTCCATAGGCGAAAACCGTGTGCAAATCGGAGTTCAAACGAAGGAGAACGGGCCAAAACAAAAACACTGCGCAAAGCAGTGTCGCGCGCGCGCGCATGCGCGCGCAAGCGCGCACAAGAAATGCACGCCCAGCGAACGCCGGTTCACCTGGTTTCAGCTTCCAACTTGAGCGCTAGTTCACATTGGTGAACGCCGTTCACCTCATCTTGAGCGCCTCCCTGTTCCAGCGCCACCAGCCTTTCCAGCCACCACCGAGTTCGAACGCTGCTCATCTCTATTTACCGCACGCTCACTCCATGCCGAGTTCGCCCACCTTCTCCTCAAGCGCCGCTGCCCCCCCTCCCGCCTGGCCCCGCATCCTCGCGTTCAGCGCTCAGATGGGCACAGCGCCCACTCCAGCCACACCACCCGACGCCGGCTCGCCAGTTCACCACGCTGCCCATGCGTCGCGCTCGTCAGTGGCGCTGGCTGCCTCTCAGCTGCTCCAATTCCTCATACTATAATGAGCGAAGCCATTTGTGAGATAGAATATTTCCTCACCGGAGTTCACTTTGAACGGCGCTCATATTTAAGTCGAATGTATTCTCCGCTGCGCTTTAAACGCCTTGATTCAACTTCATTTAATATATATATGCGCGTTTTAGGTCAAACGCTGTCGGCAATGCAGATTCTTGCTTTTGGTTTCTTTTTCAGCTACTGAGCTACTGTTCTTCACCATTCTTCCGATAGCTTTTCGACTACAACAATGATAAATCTTTGTTTTAATTCTTGCATTCAGATAAATCATAGTTTTTATTCCTGTTTTCTTTATTTCATCAATGTTTAGTCTAGCAATTTATGCTTTTGGATTCATCATTTTGTCGGACCAATTTCACAAAGATATTGCTTTATGATTTTTATCGATTCAATTCATAGTGACATGGATTGTTTTTATATCGCTTTGATTTATATTGCTTTCGATTTATTTCATGTTCTTGTTAGATGATTTCGCTTTTGTTTTTAATTGCAATTAGATTTAGATTAGGATTGACAAACCCTATGAATAATAGAATTGCATATGCTTATTAATCGCTTTTATTTATCGCTTATAGTTCAACTGGGGATTGACAACCCCGGTTTAGATTTATCGCTTATTAGTTTAGCTCGGGATTGACAACCCCAGCCTAGATCGCTGTTTATTTCTCGTATTTCAATTCCGTATGTTTCAAACCCCGCTGATGTTAGAATGTTTAGATTTAATTGCTTTCACGTATGCGACACTAACAATAAGCCCGTTAAGTTTTCCTTGAGAGACGACTGTGTTAACTTACCACGCCACGATTACCTCGTGCGATTACGAGTCAATTGAGAGTATACTTTTGGTTGAACAAATTTTGGCGCCGTTGCCGGGGAAAACTTTAGGCGTATTGTTTGTGTTGTTTGTTTTTGTGTTTCTTTTCTTCTGTTTGGTTATTTTCCCCAGTGCGTGTAATTTTGTTTTTGTTGTTGGTATACGCTAATGCGGTGGTTATCAACAAGACGATTATGGTCAACCCGGTGGGAGGAAAATTGTCGATTGGGCAAATTCTTCTTTCAAGAAGAGCCCAATTCGACTTTTTCGAGGATGTCCGTCGGGCTATGAGCCACAAGCATATGATCCTCATCGATCCACAAGAAGAACAACAACCTCACCAGCCCGATTTGGGATATTGGGATCCACAGCAGCAGCAGCCGCCTCCACAACCTGACCCGGAATATTGGAATCCACCGCACTTTGAGGATCAAGCCTCCAATCCCTACCGGAGCAACCACACCTCCACCTCAAGATGAGTACCACAACAACCACCTCCACCTCATTACTCATACCCGCAATAGCCACCTCCACCTCGGATGACACTTGGGAGGATGAGTTAACTCAAAAGAGAAGCTGTCCATTCAAAAAACAGATGCTTTAGTCCAAGGTTTGGATGCTGCAAATGCCTCAGCTTTGCGTTTGGAGACGCAAATAGGATATGTCCAGAGCCTGCTTGATAAGATGTTGCAGCAAGGGAGGGAACTTCCAAACCAATCCGATCAGATCCAGTCGGTCACTGTTCTAGAAAGTGATCCAATAGTTGAAAATTGGGTGGAAGAGACAGCAGATGAGCTGCTGCAGTCACAGGGGGTGGAAAACGAGGAAGTGACTAAAATCACACCTTTTCCGCACCAGCCCGATCAAGCACAGATGGTCACTACTCTTAGAAGTGACCCAATTGTTGAAGATGGGGTGGAGAGACACCAAGAGCGCTGCCGCAGCGGATGAGGTGGAAATGAGAACGAGTGGGCACATGTGGATGAGAAGTATAATCAGAGTCCCGATGACGTTTTTACGAGAACGGATAACAATGAAGAGTGGGCAAATCCAGTCGATAGCATTCCAACACTCACTCCGGAGGTAAAAAAATTATCCAAACATGTGGAGGAGGATGAAGAGGGGATGAAGCAAGAGTGGGCACTCGAAGTTGATGACATGCCAAAACCCACTCTGGAAGTGAAAGAGCTGCCTCCACATGTGAAGTACGGGACCCCCGAGGAGGACACAGTGATAACAAAGATTGAGGTAACATCCATGATTTGTCAACTTCCTAATTCTCCAAAGTATTGTGCTTTGGGAATTGAAATTATCTATTTCACTTTGGAGAATAGGATGTTCGACTTGAGCTTAAATGATTTGTTATTTTCTTTCTTTACTGTTCTTTGTGCATATATGGTTACTATTGATGCTCTGGTCGAGATGGTATTCCTGCAGGTGAAGGACTATGGATAGTCCGTTGTTGTCTGGTTTGCGTCGTGCTCACGACGTTAAACTGAGTACTTCGTGGGAGTTACCCACGGTGTTTTTATTTTGCTTTTTCTTTCTTTCTTTCTTTGTCTTGTTTTGTTGTTCTTGTTGATCTATCGTTGTTGTTGAGTTTGTTTTGCTCGGATCCGAAAGTTGTCAACGAGATAGAAGCCGTGATGCTCCAACTCTACATCGCATATTCGTCGATTATCGTGGAAGTATCATCCTCTATGGTTATTTTGAGCTTTTAACGTTTTGAGCATCGGGACAAGGCTCGATTTAAAATGCGGGATGTTTGCTCGGTTTTGTGTGCGTGTTATATTGTTTTGTATGCTTAATGTTGTGCCTGTATACTTATTTTGATTGTTTGGACTTGAGTTTGTGTCTATGCGAATAAGTTAGGATCTTGATTTGTGCAACTGAACTCTGTGCTATTGATCAAATTGATTTTGAATTTCCGAAACTTTTGGTGATATATGATTTGAGTATAATGTGAATTTGACGAGGCGTGATTGATAGAAAATGAATAGGGGAAATTGATGTGATTTGTCCGACTAATGTTAGGGGAGTGTTAACATTGTGGTTGTCTATATACTTGTTTCATTTTATTTATATAAAAAAAAAAAAAAATATGCGAAAAAGAAGAAGAAAATGAGGAGAATGAAAGCTCCAGTGTCTTGTTGAGATTGTTGAAATAGAGGATGGGATTCTGTCCCTCTTTCTCGTAATTTGAGAAATGGACATGGGAAACCACGTTAGAGACTCGAGTTCATCGAGAGTTCACCTTTCGAATATTGTTCCAAAATCGTTAAAACATTCTTTGTGCTTTATAAAAGAAACTTGTTGCTAAAGGTGACCACATTAGTTAGTTCACCCATAACGGAGAGTCGGGTCGGCGAGTAGATTACCTTTTTATTTATTGGCGTCAATTGTCGTTCTTGATTTATTTCACATTGTCTTTGAATTCAGTAAACACCAAGTGTGGGAAATGCAATAAAGTTTGATTGATTAGAATAAGGGTAAAGTCGCATGAGTTATCTTTCGACTCTTATTAGTATAGACTTTGCTTGAGGACAAGCAAATGGATAAGTGTGGGGGAGTTGTTTGGTATGATTTTGTGATGATTCTTGGTATTGTTTTACATGTCATTTTCTATGGTTTGTCCTATTTATGCCTTTGGTTCGATTAATATTTATCGATTTGGACTTACTTCGTTCGTCTCGATGTTTTGTAGGAAAATGGCAGAAAATAGGATGAATTGGATCTGTCAAGAATCAAATATAATTGAATAGCATCTCGACAGGAGTTCATAGGCGAAAGAGGATCGCAAATCGGAGTTCAGACGAGGGAGAACGGGCCAAATCTTCAAAGTCGCGCACGTGCACTCCGCTCGCCCTAGTCGCGCGCCGGCGCTGAACACTTTCAATGATTCTCATGAATTATGGAGAAGGAATCAAGGATTTTATCCTTCATAAGAAGTAAAGTACGTTGTGATAGGAGTCCGTAGGCGAAAACCGTGTGCAAATCGAGTTCAAACAAAGGAGAACGGGCCAAAATAAAACACTGCGCAAGAAGTGTCGCGCTGCGCTGCGCAGCGCCACGCCAAGTGCGCGCACAAGAATGCACGCCCAGCGAACGCCGGTTCACCTTGTTTCAGCTTCCAACTTGAGCGCTAGTTCACAATTGGTGAACGCCGTTCACCTCATCTTGAGCGCCTCCTGTTCGGCGCCCACTCGGCCTTTCGGCCACCGAGTTCAACGCGCTCATCTCATTTTACCTCCGCCACTCCACGCGGAGTTCGCCCACCTTCTCCTCGCGCCGCCGCCAGCGCTGCCCTCCCAGCGCCCAAGGCTCCCCGCATCCTCGCGCGTTCAGCGCTCGCATGGGCACAGCGCCCACCCAGCTCGCCACCTCACCCGCGCAGGCCTCGCCGCCAGCTCACCCACGCCCATGCGTCCGCTCGTCAATCGGCGCTGCTCTCGGTAGCGTTCCCAATTCCTCAGGCCATAATGAGCGGCGCTCATTGTGAGATGTAATATTTCTCACCGGAGTTCACTTTGAACCGGCGCTCATATTTAAGTCGAATGTATTCTCGACCGCCGCTTTAAACGCCGGCTCAACTTCATTTAATATATATATGCTGCTTTAGGTCAAAACGCGGTTGGCGTCAATGCATTCTTGATTTTGGTTTCTCTTTTCCGCGGACTGAGAGCTGTTCTTCACCATTCTTCCGAGAGCTTTTCGACTACAACAACAGATAAATCTTTGTTTTAATTCTTGCATTCTGATAAATCATAGTTTTTATTTCTTTTCTTTATTTCCAGTTGAATGTTTAGTCTAGCAATTTATGCTTTTGGATTCATCATTTTGTCGGACCAATTTCACAAGATATTGCTTTATGATTTTATCGATTCAATTCATAGTGACGATGGATTGTTTTTATATCGCTTTGATTTATATTGCTTTCGATTTATTTCATGTTCTTGTTAGATGATTTCACGCTTTTGTTTTTAATTGCAATTAGATTTACATTAGGGATTGACAAACCCTATGAATAATAGAATTGCATATGCTTTTATTAATCGCTTTTATTTATCGCTTCATAGTTCAACGAGGATTGACAACCCTGGTTTAGATTTATCGCTTATTAGTTTAGCTCGATTGACAACCCCAGCCTAGATCATTGTTTATTTCTCGTATTTCAATTCCCGTATGTTTCAAACCCCGCTGATGTTAGAATGTTTAGATTTAATTGCTTTCAGGTGCGACACCAACAATAAGCCTGTTAAGTTTTTCTCGAGAGACGACTGTGTTAACTTACCACGCCACGATTACCAAATGCGATTGCGAGTCAATTGAGAGTATACTTTGGTTGAACATACATAAGTAAATTAAGAAACTCCACCCATTATATACATTACACACATAATTTACAAGTGAGACTTAAACCTAATAGATCCAAAACAATTTCCAATGATCTCAAGGTATTCAACTGTCATCATCAAAACATAAACTTAATGTTCTATCATAGCTGAAAAACATGTGAATACACATATGACGATGATATTCAAGGTTTCTAACATGTCACTATCAAAAGGTCTAATCGCCACAACACCTCCATCCACCATCACCAACTCGCACATTTAAAACAAACATGCGGTCGAGTACAAGAATGCACTCGGTGAACTCATGCCAAAACATTTTATCAAATTTAAATTACATCGCCTATCACAGTAACACACGAGGTTTTAATTTAAAAGGCTCGTGTTTACTAAATATTTTCTGGCATTTTTCATAAACATCGCCTGCGCAGGCATTTTCTCTGGTATGTATGATCCATATCATGTCTCATATGACTACTCATAAACTCATCTGGCGTCGTAGAAGTAGGCCTCCTTCTACGGACGCTGTGATCGGCCGAAGATGTTCCTTTCGGCACATAGTCACCTACTGGTGTACACGTTAATCCTAGCCAGGTATTACTGCATCCGGCATAGGATCCGATATCGATTTTCTGATAAGTTGGGAGCGACCCAACAACTGATTCATCATTCATTCATTCATGGATAGGATACATACATAAAACATAAACATTTTGGGTGTAATTTCATCATCATTTCTCAATAAAGACTGCTCATTTCAAGAAAACATCATAAATAAATCGCCATTATTTTGAGTATAGTAAAGCCCACCGGACTGCCGATTTCTCAAAATACGATTCCTTACTACGCCGCTGATCACGCCCACGCCCAACCTTTACGTAAAAGTATTTTAGTACGTCGGTCACGTTGAGATTTTCAAAGTTTAGAATAAACTTTGATAACTTACTCTAATATAATTTGAATTCCTTAACTAATTCAATACATCGCTCAATCGCAGATTTTGAACTAGACATTTCGCATTTCGAGATATGTTCACTTATTTCATTTTAACCTTTTAGGTTAAACATTTAACGATCTCACACGCTTTTTCGATAAAAGATTTAAATTTTGAAATTTTTCTCACAAATGAGATTTTCTTATATAATTAATTGCTTACACGTATTAGCGATTTATCGAACGTATTTCATACGTTGATTTCAAAAGTCAACATTTTGACTTTTCTTTATTAATCTCTTTTAATATCTCATATTTTAATATCTTATTTCCTTGTAAATCGATTCTCAATCGATTTCTTTTCATAAAGTCTTAATTTCGATCTTTCACGCAAATCGATAAACTTCATTAATATTTTTCTTAAATATTAGTTAACTTATTCCTTAAATATTATTTTTCATTTCTAACGTTATTTAATATAACGTTTCGTCATAAACATAGTATTCTATGTTTATAAAATTTTCTAAATTCTTAATATGTCTAAATTAATTTCTAGACATATAATGTATTATTTTTCTTGATATTAAGGATTTAAAATCCTTAATATATATATTCAAGACTCACGGCCTTAAGCTTAAAAATTCTAATCATCTCCCAAAAATTCTTCTAAATTCATATAGTGTACTATATTATCATAGGATCACTATTATGTATTAACATTAACTATAGGAAAATTGGACATCACCTATATTACACTTAAGGCTCACGGTTTTGTCTCCAAATTGTCCAAATAATTTCTAAAATTCTAGTTAATTTATACAAGGTCCCAACATTAATTTATAACATATTTATAACCTATAGTCCAACATATATCATTTCTACATTAAAGGTATAATGTTCATGGTTTCGGTTTTCATCAAACTATATACTAACATTTTTATAAAATTTAATTAAATTACACTATGCTTAAATATTATAGTATAACAATATAACATTATAACCTTAACTAAAATCAACATATTCATCAAGTATCTAAGCTTGAAGCTCACGTTCTTAACAAAAATTGGAGCAAATAAATTTCCAAATTTTGATAAAATCATGTAACACATAGATGATATCCTAGATCACTAATATGCTAAAACATTTCTTAAATAAAATTATACACCAACAAACAAATTTTTCATCATTTTCGGTAATTCCAAACATGTAGCAAATGATTTTTAAAATTTCCAATTAATCACCATGTGTTCTACTACTAATATATATCATTAATCTAACCTTAAAACATACCTTAGAATTATCGATCATAATCAAATAATTAATGAAACATGCTTATCTTAAAATAAATCATCAACATCAACTCCTAAACATATGTAACATAATCACTAAGCATATAAACACGCTAGCATAATTTTTTCACTAAATACACATGCTTGGAAAATAATTAACCAATGGATTATTAAAAGCTTAGGTATAATCAAGCTCGCTCGATATCTAACCTCGTTAACGGCTTTGATTTTGATGTCAAGGATTTAAATCAAGGTTTTGGTGAAGAACAATTGAAGAATACTCTTGTTTCTTTTCTCAAAAGCTACGGCGATTTATGGTTTGGGAGAAGAGAAATGTTTTGCTTTTGATCAGTAATATCTATCACTTATGCACAATGAATAAATACTTAGTACTTTATCCCCTAATACTCACGGTCACACACCACACAAAATGCAAGCCTTTCCTTTCCACTTTATGACTCACCATGATATTACATCACTTATAGAAAAGGTCTTACACCTAGTTAATGATCTTACACAAATTCTTTCTTGGATAAAACAATTCATTGCATTTGGGAGCTTAGTCGTCGGTTCCTCTCTCAATTAACAAAGGAGAGCCTTTTAAAATATCTCATATCATGTATCAAAAGTCTTGCACATTCCCATATGTACAAAGAGTTGTGTGAATTCAACTTTCCTCAATTGGAAGCAATAATACACGGCTCCTATCAATCCTCAAAGCATCTACTTGATTTTACTTGGTTAATGTGCAATCAATATACTTGGATCACCAATTCAATCAACAAGCAAAGCCATACAAATCATACGTAAACTTGTTCCTCAATCACTTGTTCACGGCATTTTATGATTTAAGGCCCCCAAATTTTGATTTTCATGCTATTATTAGATATATATCATAATATATGTTTTAGATGATAAATTATATCATAGGAAAAATTATTAGAATTATTTAATGTGTGAAAACCCTAATTTTCGAAATTAGGGTTTTCGAAAATTAGTACTTTGTTCAAAAATAATCCTTAATGCTCTAGCATTATTTTAATGCTAAATAATACTCTAATTACATATAATAATCATAGGAATTTAAATATTATAATTCCTTGATCATTAATCTCATTTTTCTATTCATCTCTAAACGTTAACGTTTGAAACGTCTCCAAACGTTAATTATCGACTCATCTCAAAATGGTCGTAATAAAGTCGTATTCACTTTATTAAATTATTCCATTGATAATGGAATTAAATTCTAAGCTTTGTCGCTTAGAAAATTTCTCAAATTTTAACTACCGATACTCAATCGACGTTAAAATTATACTTTGAAACACATTATAAACTTCTATTCCTTAATTCACAATCCTTGTGAATATAAAATAGAATTTATTACTTTGTAAATAATCGAGATCATTATTCGATATATTACTAATTTCTTATTTCTACGAAACCCTAATTTACGAGTTTTTAATAGGTATGTTGAAAAGGGTTCTATACCTACCGAGTTGCCTGGTTTTGTTCGCTTTGTTGCCCATGTAGAGCATACGCCTAGCCTGAGCCGGGTGTGGTCGGCGGGTGCTTGATTGTTAGTCTGGTGCCGCACCGTCGTGGTTCTTTGCTGAAGTTGTCATGTCATTGTCAGCGACATTGGGCCGATATTGTATAGCCCTCGCTGGTCATGGGTGTGCTGGTTGGTTTTGCCTTCCCATGTTTCCGGGCGAAACTGGGCATTCATTTGCATAGTGGCCTTTAACGCCACATTTATAGAACCCTCATTACCTGCTGACATACCCCCATGTGCCGCCTATTACACTTGGGCGGGGAGGAATCCTCATTTGCTCTGGTGGTCCTCCCATCGGTGTGGAAAATACAGCTTTATCCATACTTGCCCTTGTGGAACCCGCTTCCTTGCCATGGCTTTTGTTGCTTAGGTTGTGAAATTTCCTCGGTTGACATTGTTATTGTGGTTTCTTCCCATTTTCTTTTACCTTTGTCCCCAACATTTTTCATGAGTTGGTGCAGTTTGTCTTCCGGCATTGTCGCTTCAATAGCTAGCGCCGACTAAGAGCTTCAGATATGTCAAATCTCCATGATCGGCAAGAGACATCCTTATCTCGTGCCTTAGTCCCGATCTAAATTTTTTCGACATTTTCATGTCAAGATTTACTGATCCGGGGCATACCTTGACATATCACAAAAGAGACGGTCGTACTCGGTCACCGACATTTTCTCCGCCTTGATTGAAAAATTGCACTCTTCTTCTTCCTATAGTTCTTGGGAATGTATTTTCATACATTTACGCCTTAAAGTCTTCCCAAGTGAAGAAATCCATTTGTTCGGGTTAATGTCTTTCTTCTCGCCTCCAACCGTAAGTCGGCAGTCCGTTGAGTTGAAAGGCAACACAAGATAGTCGTTTTGTGTGTTGCAGCCAAGAAAATCGAAAATTCTCTCAATTTCCTTACCCATTGTTCGCTTCGTCGTGGCTTCCTTTCCATTGAACGAGGCGGATTCTCGCATAAGGAACAGCTTCTTCAACCTACGATCGTGTGGAGGAGGGGGTGGCACGAGTATCTCCTCACTTTCCGCTCGTGGGATTCTTCCTCCTTCTACCTCTTCCTCTCATTCCCCGCCGGTTCACGCCTTGGTGGCATTTCGATATTGCAAAGATGTAATTAGCATTGGTATAACGCTTATCGCAATTTATACTCACATAACATCTTTATGCAATCTAATCAAAACACAAATTTTAATAAACCATTCATCCTTTTCGCACTCATTTGTCACAAAAGCCCATCTAGGGTCATCATACATATATGGAGAAGATGTTTCAAAGAGAACTATTCTGACAAATCATCAAAGCTAAAAGGAAGTTAAGTACATAAACGATACTTTCTCTAACTTAAACGTTTCGACTATCTTACTTGGTTACAAGCATTACCAAAGTATTATGTTTCTATCCCTACTTTAACATTACTAAACATACTACTCAGATTTTACCGAATCCATTCCTTATTCCATTATTATTGTTGTTCTTGCTTCCTACCATTCACAAACCCGTCATCATCACCGCTTTTCCATATCCTTATTTACGCCTTGCTCGGGTCCTCCTCCTTCCTCGTGGTTCTCATCCGAGTCTTCCTTTCGCACGCACACGAGATGGTACCGCCCATCATCTCTAACCATGAACACATCTCGTCTTTGGAACATAATCCTCTCGTGGATCATAAACCCTCACACGTGTCATTTGAGGATAGGGCTCCACCAAGGTGGCGGTGATGACATCGGTGGTAGAATAGGAAGTGGTATTCGCTGGGTGTCCAATTGATGAGGAGGAAAATCCGACATTCCCAATGCTCTCGTCTCGACGCCTTTCCACATGTGTTGGTCGCCCTTCATCCTCCCGATATCTTCGCATCACAAGATCGACTTTTCGTAGAACTTCCGTGATACAACCATTCGGTGACACATCACGCCCGTATACTTTCATGGTGGCAGTGCGGCCTCCTGGTGCAATTCTATATACTGTAGACATAGTTCAAATGGCTGATAATTCTGGGTAGATCTGCAATCAAGTCGTAACTACTATCTGTTCGATAGACATAGTCACCTGATATCTCTGTTGCATAATTCTCCCAGTCACAAGGTAATCGAGTCAATATGCGCTTATCTTGATCAAAGTCGGTCATGCCATGCCCGTGTGCATCCAACCAGGGACGAAGGTAGTGCATCAAAACTCTCCTAGGCTATCGCTCCCAGCACATCTTATACGTACGGTATGATCGAATAATTTCCTCGGGTGTAACACGCGGCCCTAATCTCCTCTTTGCCGTATATAGAGTCCTTGCCATCTAACACAAACAATACTATCATAAGTCAATCTAGTCATATCTGGTAAGCAGACAAGAAATCTGAGTATATCTGTTAAGCAGATAGAACAAACATATCTGATAAGCAGATAAATGTTTACAGCAAGGGTCTTATGTTCAACATGCATCATAGTACCACTTATGTTACTAGGGAAGTCTTACTCTCGAACAACTTTCTAAATTCTTTTCCTTCTATAAAGTCCTTGTTCTAAGCAAATTTTCAAGTCTGACCTCAACTGTTTCTCATGAATTTTGGAGAAGGATTTAAGGATTTTATCCTTCATATGAAATAAAGTTCGTTGTGATAGGGGTACGTAAGCGAAAACCGTTCGCAAAACGGAGTTCAAACGAAAGAGAACGAGTTAATACAAAAACACTGCGCAAAGCAGTTTTGTTTGCTGCGCTCATGCCGCATGCAGCCCATGCCGGTTGGGCATGCACGTATGTTCAGCCTCATGTGTGCTTTGTTCAAATTCTTGTTTAGCTTTCTATGTTCCATATCATAGCCATACATCTTGCTCCTTTGGTTCCTCTTTTGATTTCGTCATTCTTCATTGAAAACTTGAGTTGTTTCTTTCGACTTTTTGTTCGAAACACTACTGCTATAATTCTTGTAGTGAGATAAAGTTCCTCTAACTCATATTTCTATGTTCTTTGCAAAAGTGATCATGCTACTTATAGCATCTACGTTCTTCCGGGATAGCATATCCATTATCAATACAAACCGTGAGACTTTAAACAAAAATTCAATTAATCATAACATAACTCATTGTTCTCATGCTTTTAAAAAGACTCAACAATCCATTATGACATTTCAATGTCAACTGTTTCCCATTCTCTGTAAACTCTGTCTCATATCACTGTTAGCTAGTTCTCATATCTCCCTTGACATATAGATGTCAACTGTTCTCATATTACTAGGAAACTCTCTTTGAAATGTTGTTCATAACTTTCATTCTCAACTGCTCAAACTTTCTTCTCAAATAACTCTTCTCAACTTTTATTACTTTTCAAAATATGAATTTAATCCTTTTCTCAAAACTTTCAATTTCAACTTTCTTTTCACTTTCAACTTTCACTTTCAAAACTTGGGAAGAAACCATTTACCTCATCTCGATTGAGCTTGATGTGATGGAGTGTTGAGCATAGTCAGGTGATCTCTAGAAGTCTAGTGACTCAATCTAGACTTGACTTAGAAAGAAGGTTTTGGATACAAAGAGCGAACTGCTCTGATACCACTTTGTAACAGCCCTCTAATCCTAAGGACGGATTAAAGAGGACTATACTTGGAACAGTAATCAAGGAATCTGAAAGACAATTAATCAAAGGCTTATGGGACATACATCAAGTAAATTAAGAAACTCCACCCATTATATACATTACACACATAATTTACAAGTGAGACTTAAACCTAACAGATCCAAAACAATTTCCAATGATCTGAAGGTATTCAACTGTCATCATCAAAACATAAACTTAATGTTCTCTCATAGTGGAAAAATATGTGAATACACATATGACGATGTGTATTCAAGGTTTCTAACATGTCACTATCAAAGGGTCCAACCGCTCACAACACCTCCATCCACCATCACCAACTCGCACATTTAAAACAAACATGCGGTCGAGTACAAGAATGCACTCGGTGAACTCATGCCAAAACATTTTATCAAATTTAAATTATATCGCCCTATCACAAGAATAACACGAGGTTTTAATTAAAAGGCTCGTGTTTACTAAATATTTTCTGGCATTTTTCATAAACATCGCCTGCGCAGGCATTTTCTCTGGTATGTATGATCCATATCCTGTCTCATATGACTGCTCATAAACTCATCTGGCGTCGTAGAAGTAGGCCTCCTTCTACGGACGCTGTGACCGGCCGAAGATGTTCCTTTCGGCACACAGTCACCTACTGGTGTACACGTTAATCCTAGCCAGGTATTACTGCATCCGGCATAGGATCCGATATCGATTTTCTGATAAGTTGGGAGCGACCCAACAACTGATTCATCATTCATTCATTCATGGATAGGATACATACATAAAACATAAACATTTTGGGCAGGTAATTTCATCATCATTTCTCAATAAAGACTGTTCATTTCGAAGAAAGCATCATAAATAAAACAGTTACTATTTTGAGTATAGTAAAGCCCACCTGGACTGTCGATTTCTCAAAATACGATTCCTTACTACGTCGCTTGATCACGTCCACGTCCAACCTTTACGTAAAAACTATTTTAGTACGTCGGTCATGTTTTTCGAGATTTTCAAAGTTTAGAATAAACTTTGATAACTTACTCTAATATAATTTGAATTCTTAACTAATTCAATACATCATTCAATCACAGATTTTAACTAGACATTTCTCGTTTGAGATATGTTCACTTATTTCATTTTAACCTTTTAGGTTAAACATTTAACGTATCTATACGTTTTTCGATATAAAGATTTAAATTTTGAAATCTTTTCTCATAAATGAGATTTTCTTATATAATTAATTCGTTTTACACGTATTAGCGTATTTATCGAACGTATTTCATACGTTGATTTCAAAAGTCAACATTTTGACTTATCTTTATTATTCTCTTTTAATATCTCATAATTTTAATATCTTATTCCTTGTAAATCGATTCTCAATCGATTTCTTTTCATAAAGTCTTAATTCTCGATCTTTCACGCAAATCGATAAACTTCATTAATATTTTTCTTAAATATTAATTAACTTATTCCTTAAACATTATTTTTCATTTCTAACGTTATTTAATATAACGTTTCGTCATAAACATAGTATTCTATGTTTATAAAATTTTCTAAATTCTTAATATGTCTAAATTAATTTCTAGACATATAATGTATTATTTTTCTTGATATTAAGGATTTAAAATCCTTAATATATATATTCAAGACTCACGGCCTTAAGCTTAAAAATTCTAATCATCTCCCAAAAATTCTTCTAAATTCATATAGTGTACTATATTATCATAGGATCACTATTATGTATTAACATTAACTATAGGAAAATTGGACATCACCTATATTACACTTAAGGCTCACGGTTTTTGTCTCCAAATTGTCCAAATAATTTCTAAAATTATATTTAATTTATACAAGGTCCCAACATTAATTTATAACATATTTATAACCTATAGTCCAACATATATCATTTCTACATTCAAGGTATAATGTTCATGGTTTTGGTTTTCATCAAACTATATACTAACATTTTTATAAAATTCTAATTAAATTACACTATGCTTAAATACTATAGTATACCAATATAACATTATAACCTTAACTAAAATCAACATATTCATCAAGTATCTAAGCTTGGAAGCTCACGGTTCTTAACAAAAATTGGAGCATATAAATTTCCAAATTCTTGATAAAATCATGTAACACATAGATGATGTCCTAGATCACTAATATGCTAAAACATTTCTTAAATAAAAATTATACACCAACAAACCAATTTTTCATCATTTTCGGTAATCTCCAAACATGTAGCAAATGATTTTTAAAAATTTCCAATTAATCACCATATGTTCTACTACTAATATATATCATTAATCTAACCTTAAAACATACCCTAGAATTATCGATCATAATTAAATAATTAATGAAACATGCTTATCTTAAAAATAAATCATCAACATCAACTCCTAAGCATATGTAACATAATCACTAAGCATATAAACATGCTAGCATAATTTTTTCACTAAATACACATGCTTGGAAAAATAATTTGAACCAATGGATTATTAAAAAGCTTAGGTATAATCGAAGCTCGTTCGATATCTAACCTCGTTAACGGCTTTGAGTTTTGATGTCAAGGATTTAAATCAAGGTTTTTGGTGAAGAACAATTGAAGAATACTCTTGTTTCTTTTCTCAAAAGCTACGGCAGTTTATGGTTTGGGAGAAAGAGAAATGTTTTGCTTTTGATTGTAATATCTATCACTTATGCACAATGAATAAATACTTAGTACTTTATCCCCTAATACTCACGGTCACACACCACACAAAATGCAAGCCTTTCCTTTCCACTTTATGACTCACCATGATATTACATCACTTATAGAAAAGGTCTTACACCTAGTTAATGATCTTACACAAATTCTTTCTTGGATAAAACAGTTCATTGCATTTGGGGAGCTTAGCCGTCGGTTCCTCTCTCAATTAACAAAGGAGAGCCTTTTAAAATATCTCATATCATGTATCAAAAGTCTTGCACATTCCCATATGTACAAAGAGTTGTGTGAATTCATCTTTCCTCAATTGGAAGCAATAATACACGGCTCCTATCAATCCTCAAAGCATCTACTTGATTTTACTTGGTTAATGTGCAATCAATATACTTGGATCACCAATTTAATCAACAAGCAAAGCCATACAAATCATACGTAAACTTGTTCCTCAATAACTTGTTCACTGCATTTTATGATTTAAGGCCCCAAATTTTGATTTTCATGCTATTATTAGATATATATCATAATATATGTTTTAGATGATAAATTATATCATAGGAAAATAATTAGAATTATTTAATGTGAAAACCCTAATTTTCAAATTAGGGTTTTCAAAAATTAGTACTTTGTTCAAAATAATCCTTAATGCTCTAGCATTATTTTAATGCTAAATAATACTCTAATTACATATAATAATCATAGGAATTTAAATATTATAATTCCTTGATCATTAATCTCATTTTCTATTAATCTTTAAGCGTTAACGTTTGAAACGTCTTCAAACGTTAATTATCGACTCATCTCAAAATGGTCGTAATAAAGTCGTATTCACTTTATTAAATTATTCCATTAATAATGAAATTAAATTCTAAGCTTTGCTGCTTAGAAAATTTCTCGAAATTTTAACTACCGATACTCAATCGACGTTAAAATTATACTGCTGAAACACATTATAAACTTCTATTCCTTAATTCACAATCCTTTGTGAATATAAAATAGGAATTTATTACTTTGTAAATAATCGAGATCATTATTTGATATATTACTAATTCTCTTATTTCGGCGAAACCCTAATTTATGAGTTTTTAATATCGCAATAAGGCAATTAAATCTTCGGGACATTACATTCTACCCCCCTTAAAAGAAATTTCGTCCCGAAATTTGCATATCTTAGAAAAATTTGGGGCATCGTTCCTTCATGGCATCCTCAAGCTCCCACGTGACTTCTTCTTGTCCATGACGTCTCTACAACACTTTCACTAGAGAGATGGACTGTCTCTTAACTGTTGAACCTTACGGTCTAGGATAGCCGTAGGTTCTTCTTCATAACTCATATCTGGGTTGAGGATCACGTCGTCTTGATGGATCACGTGTTTTTTTTTTTGTACATGTATTTTCTTAATTGCGACACGTGAAGAACATTGCGTACATCCCCCCCAAACTTGGCGGAAAAGCCAATCTGTAAGCAACTGGTCTATTCTTTTTAGAATCTCATGAAGTCCTGTAAAACGCGATCTCAATTTTCCTTATATTTAAAACTTTATAATTCCTTTTTGATGGAGAGACTTTATCTCCACATTCAAAAAGTAGCTCAGATCTACGCGTATCAGCGTAAGACCTTTATCTATCTTGAGCTTCTTTTATTCTCTGCCTAAATCGACGGACGATCTCAATCGTCTTATTTACATGTGCCAAGCCCTAAAATTCTTCTCTCACCTAACTCATCCCAATAAAGCGGTGATCGATTATTCTTTACATATAAGGCTTCGTATGGGGCAATATTAATCGTCGCTTTCGATTGTTCATTGGTCTGTGGATGAAACGCTGTGCTGGAATTCAATTTTGTGCCCATTTAAGCTAATCCAAAATCTCGAAGTGCCTTTGGAATCTCTTATCTGATGTGATAGGTTTTGGTACCCCATGCAGGCGTACAATTTCTTTTACGTACTACTGGACTAATTTATCGTATCCATAAGTAAATTGGATTTGGCAGAAAATGCGCACACGCACTTTGTAAGTCGATCCACTATTATCCATATAGCAGTGTTCCCTCTTTTCGATTTTGGCAACTCCGTAATAAAATCTATTGTTATATCATTCCATTCCCATTCGGGTATTTACAAAGGCTGTAACTTTCCGTAGGGTCTTTGGTACAATGCTTTCACTTTCTGACATACAAGACAACACTCTACAAAAGGGCTACGTCTCGTTTTATGCCTTCCTACCAGACCCTTTTTCGTAAGTCTTGATACATTTAGTGCTTCCTGGGTGGCGGTATAAGGAGTATCATGAGTTTCACTCATGACTTCATTTCGAAGTTCAACATTGTTTGGAAATACACCACCTTTCTTCAAACAATAAGACATTTTCTGGAATTGCTAGTACTGGTGCACTCGTAACTGATCGAATAAGTCAACTATCCTTTGGCAGTGGATACTTATTCTTGAGTGTCAGTTTATTCAAGGGACCTTTTTTTTTTTGTGACAAATAAGACAGGCGCTCCCTAAGGTGAAACGCTAGGTCTGATAAAACCTAGGTCCAAAAGCTCTTGGATTGGATTTTCAACTCTTCCGGTTCCTTGAGCCATTCGGTAAGGTGGTTTCGACCTTTGGTCTTTGTTCGGGTTCAGTCGATGGTGAATTCAGCTGTCTATCGGGGTAATCTGGTAAATTTTGGGAAAAACACTTGGAAAAATCTCTAACAATCCTACATCTTGACTTTTATCTCTACTTTATTTTCTCCATTTAAGTAAACAAGAAAGCAGCGACCTCCTTTCTTTGTTTATCATTCTTCTTACCTTGACCGATACAATCGTGATTTTCTTTCCCGTGTTGATTCCATGAAAATCGTAGCTTCTTGTCCGGGAAAATGAAATTAAGTTTTCCCCTCCTTGCACATAATCTTGGAATGGTTTTCTGCTAACCAATCAATTTCTAGGATTATATCTTCATTGCCCATAGGTATTAGGTTCAAGTTATTTGCTATAAAACCTTAAGTGATCCTAGGTTCAACTCTAAGTTCGAGCAAACATGTATAACAATCATAATTCCTCCTATGGGTGGAGAGATTCTCATTTCCGGATTCGCTCGTTCAGATCTAAGTTCCAACATATCGACACATGCTCTTACGATGAAAGAATGCGAAGTACCCGTATCGAACAAAAAGTATAATAGGTATGTTGAAAAGGGTTCCTATACTGCCGGGTTGCCTGGTTTTGTTCGTTTGTTGCCCACGTAGAGCATACGCTCTAGCTTTGGTTTGTGGTCGGTGGGGTGCTTGTATTTGTTAGTGTGCTTCTTCTTCTTGCCGTGGTTCTTGTTGGCGTTCTTTGCTGTCGTTCTTTGCGATCTTGGGGCTGATATTGTATAGCCCTCAGTGGTTGGGTGTGGCCTGGTTGGTTTTGCCTTCCCATGTTTCCCGTGCGGAATCCGGGGCATTCATTTGCATAGTGACCTTTAACGCCACATTTATAGCAACCTTCATTACCTGCTAGACATACCCCCATGTGCCGTCTATTACACTTTGGGCAAGGAGGAATCCTCATTTGCTCTGGTGGTCCTCCCGTCGGTGTGGAAAATATAGGCTTTATCCATACTTGCCCTTGTGGAACCCCGTTTCCTTGCCACGGCTTTTTGTTGCTTGGGTTGCTGAAATTTCCTCGGTTGACATTGTTATTGTGGTTTCCTTCCCATTTTCTTTTACCTTTGTCCCCAACATTTTGCACATGAGTCGGTGCGGGTTTGTCTTCGGCATTCTTTGCCTCAATATCTAGCGCTTCGACTAAGAGCTTAGTATATGTCAAATCTCCATGGTGGCAAGAGACATCCTTATCTCGTGCCTTAGTCGATCTAAATTTTTCGACATTTTCATGTCGGTGCTTATGATCCGGGCATACCTTGACATATCACAAAGAGGCGGTCGTACTCGATCACCGACATTTTCTCTGCTTGATTGAAAAATTCGTACTTCTTCTTCCTATAGTTCTTGGGAATGTATTTTCATACATTTTGTCTTAAAGTCTTCCCAAGTGAAGAAATCCATTTGTTCTGGGGTTAATGTCTTTCTTCTCGCCTCCCACCAGAAGTCGGCAGGTCCGTTGAGTTGAAAGGCAACACAAGATAGTCGTTCTTGTGTGTTGCAGCGAAGAAAATCGAAAATTCTCTCAATTGCCCTTACCCATTGTTCGGACCGTGAGGCTTCCTTTCCATTGAGCGTGGCGGATTACGCCTGGGAAGAGTTCTTCAACCCTACGATCGGTGGAGGTGGGGGTGGACGAGTATCTCCTCACTTTCCGCTCGTGGGATTCTTCCCCTCCTTCTACCTCTTCCTCTCATTCCCTGCTCTGGTTCACGTCTTGGTGGCATTCTGATATTGCAAAGATGTAATTAGCATTGGTATAACGTTTATCGCAATTTATACTCACATAACATCTTTATGCAATCTTATCAAAACACAACTTTAATAAACCATTCATCCTTTTCGTACTCATTTGTCACAAAAGCCCATCTAGGGTCATCATACATATATGGAGAAGATGTTTCAAAGAGAACTATTCTGTACAAATCATCAGGCTAAAAAGGAAGTTAAGTACATAAAACGATACTTTCTCTAACTTAAACCTTTCTGGACTATCTTACTTGGTTACAAGCATTACCAAAGTATTATGTTTCTATCCTACTTTAACATTACTAAACATACTACTCGTATTTTACTGAACGATTCCTTATTCCATTATTATTGTTGTTCTTTGCTTCCTACCATTCGTCAAACCTGTCATCATCACCGTTTTCCATATCCTTATTTACGTCTTCGTTCTGGTCCTCCTCCTTCCTCAGGGTTCTCATCCGAGTCTTCCTTTCGTGCACGCACACGAGATGGTACTGCTCCATCATCTCTAACCATGAACACATCTCGTGCTGGAACATAATCCTCTCGTGGATCATAAACCCTCATACGTGTCATTTGAGGATAGGGCTCCACTGAAGGTGGCGGTGATGACATCGGTGGTAGAACAGGAAGTGGTATTCGCGTTGGGTGTCCAATTGACAGAGGAGGGAAAATCCGGCATTCCCAATGCTCTTGGTCTCGATGCCCTTTCCACATGTGTTGGTCGTCCTTCATCCTCAAGATATCTTGGCATCACAAGATCGACTTTCCGTAGAACTTCCGCATACAACCATTCTGGTGACACATCACGCCCTGTATACTTTCATGGTGGCAGGTACGGCCCTCTGGGTGCAATTCTATATACGCTGTAGACATAGTTCAAATGGCTGATAATTCTGGGTAGATCTGCAATCAAGTCGTAACTACCATCTGTTCGATAGACGTAGTCACCTGATATCTCTGTTGCATAATTCTCCTAGTCACAAGGCAATCGAGTCAATAGGCGCTTATCTTGATCAAAGTCGGTCATGCCATGCCCGTGTGCATCCATCCAGGGACGGAGGTAGTGCATCAAAACTCTCCTAGGCTATCGCCCCCAGCACATCTTATACGTACGGTATGATCGAATAATTTCCTCGGGTGTAACACGCGGCCCTAATCTCCTCTTTGCCGTATATAGAGTCCTTGCCATCTAACACAAACAATACTATCATAAGTCAATCTAGTCATATCGGTAGCGGATAAGAAATCTTAGTATATCATTAGCGGATAGAACAAACATATCGATAAGCGGATAAATGTTTACTGACAAAGGGTCTTATGTTCAACATGCATCATAGTACCACTTATGTTACTAGGAAGTCTTACTCTCGAACAACTTTCTAAATTCTTTTCCTTACATAAAGTCCTTGTTCTAAGCAAATTTTCAAGTCTGACCTCAACTGTTTCTCATGAATTTTGGAGAAGGATTTAAGGATTTTATCCTTCATACGAAATAAAGTTCGTTGTGATAGAAGTGCGTGGCGAAAACCGTTCGCAAAGCGGAGTTCAAGCGAAGAGCGAGTTAATACAAAAACACTGCGCAAAGCAGTTTTTGTTTTGCCAGCGCGCCGCATGCAACCCATGCCGGTTGGGCATGCACGTATGTTCCGCCTCGTGTGTGCTTTGTTCAAATTCTTGTTTAGCTTTCTATGTTCCATATCACACCCATACATCTTGCTCCTTTGGTTCCCTCTTTTGATTTCGTCATTCTTACATTGAAAACTTGAGTTGTTCTCTTTTGACTTTTAGATTACGAAAACACTACTTGCTATAATTCTTGTAGTGAGATAAAGTTCCTCTAACTCATATTTCTATGTTCTTTTGCAAAAGTGATCATGCTACTTATAGCATCTACGTTCTTCTGGGATAGCATATCCATTATCAATACAAATTGTGAGACTTTAAACAAAAATTTCAATTAATCATAACATAACTCATTGTTCTCATGCTTTCTTTAAAAAAAACTCAACAATCCATTTTGACATTTCAATGTCAACTGTTTCCCATTCTCTGCAAACTCTGTCTCATATCACTGTTAGCTAGTTCTCATATCTCCCTTGACATATAGATGTCAAATGTTCTCATATTACTAGGAAACTCTCTTTGAAATGCTGTTCATAACTTTCATTCTCAACTGCTCAAACTTTCTTCTCAAATAACTCTTCTCAACTTTTATTACTTTTCAAAATATGAATTTAATCCTTTTCTCAAAACTTTCAATTTCAACTTTCTTTTCACTTTCAACTTTCACTTTCAAAACTTGGGAAGAAACCATTTACCTCGTCTCGATTGAGCTTGATGTGATGGAGTGTTGAGCATAGTCGGTGATCTCTAGAAGTCAGTGACTCAATCTAGACTTGACTTAGAAAGAAGGTTTTGGATACAAAAAATGACCGCTACGATACCACTTTATGTGACCCTCAATCTAAGGACGGATTAAAGAGGACTATACTTGGAACGATAATCAAGGAATCGAAAGACAATTAATCAAAGGCTTATGGGACATACATCAGTAAATTAAGAAACTCCACCCATTATATACATTACACACATAATTTACAAGTGAGACTTAAACTACGGATCAAAACAATTTCCAATGATCTGAAGGTATTCAACTGTCATCATCAAAACATAAACTTAATGTTCTACTGCAGCGGAAAAACATGTGAATACACATATGACGATGTGTATTCAAGGTTTCTAACATGTCACTATCAAAAGGTCAGCTGCTCACAACACCTCCATCCACCATCATTTGAACTGCGCGTTTAAAACAAACATGCAGGGCTGAGTACAAGAATGCACTCAGTGAACTCATGCCAAAACATTTTATCAAATTTAAATTACACTGCCCTATCACAGTAACACACGAGGTTTTAATTAAAAAGGCTCGTGTTTACTAAATATTTTCTGGCATTTTTCATAAACATCGCCTGCGCAGGCATTTTCTCTGGTATGTATGATCCATATCCTGTCTCATATGACTGCTCATAAACTCATCTGGCGTCGTAGAAGTAGGCCTCCTTCTACGGACGTTGTGACCGGCCGAAGATGTTCCTTTCGGCACACAGTCACCTACTGGTGTACACGTTAATCCTAGCCAGGTATTACTGCATCCGGCATAGGATCCGATATCGATTTTCTGATAAGTTGGGGCGACCCGACAAGCGATTCATCATTCGTTCATTCATGGATAGGATACATACATAAAACATAAACATTTTGGGAGGTAATTTCATCATCATTTCTCGATAAAACTGTTCATTTCGAAGAAAGCATCATAAATAAATCGATTACTATTTTGGTATAGTAAAGCCCACTGACTGTCGATTTCTCAAAATCGATTCCTTACTACATCGCTTGATCACGTCCACGTCCAACCTTTACGTAAAAAGTATTTTGAAATACGTCGGTCACGTTTTGAGATTTTCAAAGTTTAGAATAAACTTTGATAACTACTCTAATATAATTTGAATTCTTATGAATTGATACATCGTTCAATCGCGTATTTTGAACTAGACATTTCTCGTGCTTGAGATATGTTCACTTATTTCATTTAACCTTTTAGGTTAAACATTTAACGATATCTACGTTTTTCGATATAAAGATTTAAATTTTGAAATCTTTTCTCACAAATGAGATTTTCTTATATAATTGTCGTTTTACGTATTAGTGTATTTATCGAGCGTATTTCATCGTTGATTTCAAAAGTCGACATTTTGACTTTTCTTTATTAATCTCTTTTAATATCTCATATTTTAATATCTTATTTCCTTGTAAATCGATTCTCAATCGATTTCTTTTCATAAAGTCTTAATTCTCGATTTTCACGCAAATCGATAAACTTCATTAATATTTTCTTAAATATTAATTAACTTATTCCTTAAACATTATTTTTCATTTCTAACGTTATTTAATATAACGTTTAGTCATAAACATAGTATTCTATGTTTATAAAATTTTATAAATTCTTAATATGTCTAAATTAATTTCTAGACATATAATGTATTATTTTCTTGATATTAAGGATTTAAAATCCTTAATATATATATTCAAGACTCATGACCTTAAGCTTAAAATTCTAATCATCTCCCAAAATTCTTCTAAATTCATATAGTGTACTATATTATCATAGGATCACTATTATGTATTAACATTAACTATAGGAAAATTGGACATCACCTATATTACAATTAAGGCTCACGGTTTTGTCTCCAAATTGTCCAAATAATTTCTAAAATTCTATTTAATTTATCTGAGGTCCCAACATTAATTTATAACATATTTATAACCTATAGTCCAACATATATCATTTCTACATTAAAGGTATAATGTTCATGGTTTGGTTTTCATCAAACTATATACTAACATTTTATAAAATTCTAATTAAATTACACTACGTTTAAATACTATAGTATAGCAATATAACATTATAACCTTAACTAAAATCAACATATTCATCAAGTATCTAAGCTTGGAAGCTCACGGTTCTTAACAAAAATTGGAGCAAATAAATTTCCAAATTCTTGATAAAAATCATGTAACACATAGATGATGTCCTAGATCACTAATATGCTAAAACATTTCTTAAATAAAATTATACACCAACAAACCAATTTTTCATCATTTTGGTAAATTCCAAACATGTAGCAAATGATTTTAAAAATTTCAATTAATCACCATATGTTCTACTACTAATATATATCATTAATCTAACCTTAAAACATACCTAGAATTATCGATCATAATCAAATAATTAATGAAACATGCTTATCTTAAAATAAATCATCAACATCAACTCCTAAGCATATGTAACATAATCACTAAGCATATAAACATGCTAGCATAATTTTTCACTAAATACATGCTTGGAAAAATAATTTGAACCAATGGATTATTAAAAGCTTAGGTATAATCGAAGCTCGTTCGATATCTAACCTAGATTAACGGCTTTGATTTTTGATGTCAAGGATTTAAATCAAGGTTTTTGGTGAAGAACAATTGAAGAATACTCTTGTTTCTTTTCTCAAAAGCTACGGCAGTTTATGGTTTGGGAGAAAGAGAAATGTTTTGCTTTTGATTGTAATATCTATCACTTATGCACAATGAATAAATACTTAGTACTTTATCCCCTAATACTCACGGTCACACACCACACAAAATGCAAGCCTTTCCTTTCCACTTTATGACTCACCATGATATTACATCACTTATAGAAAAGGTCTTACACCTAGTTAATGATCTTACACAAATTCTTTCTTGGATAAAACAATTCATTGCATTTGGGGAGCTTAGCCGTCGGTTCCTCTCTCAATTAACAAAGGAGAGCCTTTTAAAATATCTCATATCATGTATCAAAAGTCTTGCACATTCCCATATGTACAAAGAGTTGTGTGAATTCATCTTTCCTCAATTGGAAGCAATAATACACGGCTCCTATCAATCCTCAAAGCATCTACTTGATTTTACTTGGTTAATGTGCAATCAATATACTTGGATCACCAATTTAATCAACAAGCAAAGCCATACAAATCATACGTAAACTTGTTCCTCAATAACTTGTTCACGGCATTTTATGATTTAAGGCCCCAAAATTTTGATTTTCATGCTATTATTAGATATATATCATAATATATGTTTTAGATGATAAATTATATCATAGGAAAAATTATTAGAATTATTTCATGTGTGAAAACCCTAATTTTCGAAATTAGGGTTTTCGAAAATTAATACTTTGTTCAAAATAATCCTTAATGCTCTAGCATTATTTTAATGCTAAATAATACTCTAATTACATATAATAATCATAGGAATTTAAATATTATAATTCCTTGATCATTAATCTCATTTTCTATTCATCTCTAAGCGTTAACGTTTGAAACGTCTCAAACGTTAATTATCGACTCATCTCAAAATGGTCGTAATAAAGTCGTATTCACTTTATTAAATTATTCCATTAATAATGGAATTAAATTCTAAGCTTTCTTTGCTTAGAAAATTTCTCGAAATTTTAACTATCGATACTCGATCGACGTTAAAATTATCTTTTTGAAACACATTATAAACTTCTATTCCTTAATTCACAATCCTTTGTGAATATAAAATAGGAATTTATTACTTTGTAAATAATCGAAATCATTATTCGATATATTACTAATTCTCTTATTTCGGCGAAACCCTAATTTACGAGTTTTTAATATCGTAATAAGGCATTTAAATCTTCGGGACATTACAAGAAATCACTTGCGTTTCTCACTTTTCTCCGAAAGTAGTTTGCAAACCGAAAAGTTTACAAAGTGTTCTTTAAAACCAAGGCTTGTGCGACTGAGAAAGTATTTGTGACGGGTCTGGCCACCCCATATGACCAAAGAAATCTCAGTAGTCGTCATTCTGGTCTTCGGACCCTATATCCCAATTATTCAATTCAAAGAGTATATCGATTCAAACCTTAAGGGTTGTCATCATGAGTTTTAAACCCATACTTCTTTTAAATTGTCATGATGAATTTTTCTTCAAGCTTGAAACCAGTAAGTATGAGACAGGTTGACTTATTCCGTCACCTAAGTTTTCGAATCAGTAAAGTGATAGACATCAAGTTATGATGTAAAGAAGTTCTCAAAGGGACGAGATATATATTCTCTCCTATGGTGCACATCGATGCAATGACCCTCAATGGGCTTACTAGAGATTGATGATAACAGTAAAAGTTATACCTCCATGTGAGGGTTATGATGATTAAGTCATAAGCGAGATACCCTTTAGCATTGATTGCAAGAGTAGAAGTAAAGGAAAGTATATGATATCCTTGAAATATAACCCCCTTCTATTTACGTCATAATGAGAAAGATTATAACTTATATGAGAGATAGTTGTTTGTCCTTAAGACCTCGTTAGTAGGTTGGACATGTCTAAAGTATGGAGGTAGATGAAACTCATTTTATGAGGAATGAAAGCATCTCCATTAATAAGCCTCTTGTTTTATACTTAAATCAATAAGATTATGCTTGAGCAGATCTAATTCCTAATATCTGAGACGTTGGTTAAACCAATGATAGTAAGAATCGATGAATCATAATCAATGAGATATGCGAACAGCTAGGCTACCCCTAATGCTTAAACAAAATATGGGAAAGATACCCCAAAGATGAGATATAGTAAGGAGGCGCTTATGCTGGAAATTAAGATAAAGGGGACAAGCGTATTGCCCTATATGACGACCCTAGATGGGTTTTGTGACAAGATAAGCATGAAAAAGAGTGAATGGTTTTATTAAGGTTATTTTATGCTAAGATTGCATAGAGATGTTATATAAATTGCGATAAGCGTTACACAATTGCTAACTACATTCTTGCATTATCAGAATGCCGCCCAGACGCGAACATGAACAAGGTATTTAAGGGCGCGGAAGGGGACGAGGTAGGGGAAGAGGCCGTATTCCACGGGTCAAAAGTGAAGAGATACCAGTACCACCCCCACCTCCACCCGACCGAAGAATAGAGGAATTGTTCCTTAGGCAAAACCTACCATCTTTTAACGGAAAAGGAAATCCCGAAGATGCTGAACAGTGGGTTAGAGCAATAGAAAGGATTTTCGATTTCCTCCATTGCACAACGCAAGAAAGATTATCTTGTGTCACCTTCCAACTCACCGGACCGGCAGATTTCTGGTGGGAAGCAAGGAAAAAGACTATTACCCCAGAGCAAATGGAATATTTCACATGGGAAGATTTTAAGATGGAAATGTATGAGAAATACATTCCGAAGAGCTATAGAAAGAAGAAAGAAGTTGAATTCTTCAACTTAAAACAAGAAAGAAAGTCCGTAATAACAGTAGATCGCGCAATATCGCATCTTACGCAATATGTGAGACATGAGATAAACGGCAAGTCATGATCTAGTAAGCTCTTAGTCGATATGAAATCGGGCGCTAAAAGTTTAGATCGAAATGTTGAGACATGAGATAAAGATATCTCGGCAAGTCATGGTGACTTGAGACATCGGTGTTTACTCCAAGCTCTTAGTCGAGCTTTGGACAGCTCGCACCAAAATCGAATAGAATGCACATGGGTATATGTCTATGGGGCAATGTTAAGTGTTATAAATGTGGCGTGAAGGGCCACTATGCGAATGAATGCCCCGGAGTACGTCCGATAAGAATGGTGAGGCCAAATCAACAAGGCCAAATCCAGCAACTCAAAGCTATACAGTACCAGCCCCAGTATGAGCCGCAACAACGAAGACAATAACAATAGCGGCAAGCACCCCGCCAACAACAACAAGCCCAGGCAAAAGCCTATGCGTTAAATCAAGGACGGAACGAACAAGCCAAGGGAAACCTGGCAGGTACGAAAAACTTCTCAACATACCTATAGTACCTTAGTTCGGAAAAAGTACTTTATAAATTTTCATCGCAAAAGCATTCGTGGATATGTTTGAACCTAAGCCTGAATAGGCAAATCAAGAAAAAGAATCTTTTACCATAGGAGAAATCATGATTTTCAGGCATATTTGCTCGAACTTAGACTTGAACCTAGAATCACTCGAGATCTAGCGAATCGCTTGAACATTATAGCTATGAGGAATGTAGACATAATTTTAGGAATAGATTAGTTAAACCGAAAACCATTCCACAATCCCGTACAAGGAAGGGAAATTTTTGTTCCATTGTCAAGGACAAGAAGCTACCAGTTCCATGAAATTTACATGAGAAAGAAAATCTCAATAATATCCACACTGCAAGTAAAGAGAAGGATGTACAACAAAGGTTGGCGAGCACTTATTATCTAACTAGGCAAGAAGGCGAGAGTCGAAATAAAAGGGGAGGATTAAATGGGATCCACTGACCTTGAGGAACGATTGATTTGATCAGTGTAAGGAAGCGAGAATATTCTCAAAAATCAATCATAGTTCGAATTATTATTAACTTAAGGTGCGATCAGAGGATACATCCTAAACCTCATTCCGCACAGGTGATGGCCACTACGAGTTTGTAGTTGTGCCATTCGGACTAAGACAAATTGTCTTAAATCCTCATAGATGATATGCCCACCTATTCGAAGGGTAAGAAAAGAGTATGAAAAACTCATGAGAAACTATCTTGCTGACATTAAGAATCGAATAGATTTTCACCAAGTTTATTTAAGATGAATTCGGCCTAAAGAGGTAATATTCCTTAGACACATTGTGTGTTCAGAAGGAATCCATGTGGATCCGGCAAAAGTTAAAAGAAATGCAAGGTTGGAAGCAATCAACGACCCAAATGAGATTAAGAGTTTTATAGAATTTGTTGGCTGTAATCGGAGATTCATTGAAGACTCTCTAAAATAATAAAGCCGATAACGCAGCTACTCCAAATAGAAATCAAATTACATGGACCAATAAATGTGATGCCGCGTGCTAAAGTGGGGAAGATAATAAGCCATGCATCACAACGACTTAGAACTAGCGGTAGTAAAACGAATTAAGATTTTAAGAACACCACCTCCATAAAATGAAGTATGAGATCTTCATAAATCATAAGAGTTTAAAATACTTCTTCGAGCAAAGGGACTTGGAAATGGAATGGAAAAGATTGCTCGAATTAGTAAAAGATTACGAAGACGATATAAATTATCACCTATGAAAGGGTAATATAGTAACTAATGCTCTATGCTGTAAAGATCAGTCTAAGTGGTGATAGATCCTTGCAGAAAAGGAAAAAC
This sequence comes from Salvia rosmarinus, assembly GCA_036937905.1. NCBI lineage: Eukaryota > Viridiplantae > Streptophyta > Magnoliopsida > Lamiales > Lamiaceae > Salvia > Salvia rosmarinus. The sequence goes on from CM072814.1 coordinate 38,790,939, forward strand.
TCATTAAAGAGTTTAAGACAATGAAGATAGAAATTGTCGAACATCGTCTCAATTACCTGTAAGTGAAGGCATTGTATCAATGATCCTATGGGATGACGTAACAATGGATTTGAGATAGGATTACCAAAATCAAAAGATAACACTGCTATATGGGTAGTAGTATATCGACTTACCAAATATGTTCAGTCCATGCCTATTTAGGCTGCTTCTGGGTCTAATAAGTTAGCCCGGTTGTTTACTAAGAAAATCGTACATCTCGCATCGTATAAAGATTCTAGGGTTACCCTCAGACTATGAATTGGCTTATAAAAAGAATTAAAGTATAAGTTGGAAACGTACTTTTCCACTTATTAAGTTTACCTACGACAATAACTGTAGAGCAACATAGCCCATGTGAGGCATAGTATAAAAGAAAGTATCGATTATCCCTTAATTGAGATGAAGAAAGTAAGAGGAAAGTTTTAAAGCCAACTCTGTGAAAGGAATGAATGAGATGTTTGCCGAATTAGGCAATGAAAGAAAGAAGCTCATGATAGACAAAGGTCTTACGCTGATATGCGTAGACATGAGCTACATTTTTAAATGCAGAGATAAAGTGTTATTTATGTTACTTCATTGAAAAGAATTTCAATATTTGGAGGAAAAGGAAGATGAGATTACGTTTTATAGGACCTTGTGAGATCCTAGAAATGATAAGGCCTAGTAACGTATAGATTAGTACTTCCACCAAGTTTGGGGAAGTGCACATAATTTTTCCGTATTACAGTTAAAGAAAGTACGAATATGGTCCAAAATACATGACCATCATGATGACGTTATTCTTGAATCAAGATACGAGTTATGAGAAAGAGTCTACGATTGTTTTAATCGTTAGAATCAACGGTTAAGAAAGAAGCTTATACCGTTGGTGAAAATCCAATGGAGAGACCATGGACAAAAGAAAGTTACGTGGAAACTTGAGATTGTTATAGTGCAACGATACCCGTACTTTTCTACGGTATGCAAATTTCGGGACGAAATTTATTTTAAGGGGGGTAGAATGTAATATCCCGTAGTTTCAATGCTTAATTACGATAATATAAATCGTAATTAGGGTTTTAAGCTCGTTAATTAAAAACTTAAGTAGTCAACGCTCGACTTTGACTAAGCATAATTTGATAATTTCTGTGTGATATTCACTGACGCTTAGTGAATTAAGGAATGCAGTTTCTGATATTCCTTCGAACGTATATTTCTAACGTCGATAAAATTCGACAGTTAAGCTTTACGATATTTTCTAAGCATTAAGGCTTAGAATTCGAATTCCCTACCAGTATAGAGATGAATAAAGTGATTCCAACCTATTTATGAACGTTTTAGAGATAATTCAACTATTAACATTGTGAGACGTTTCAAACGTCTACGTTTAGAGATAATTCGATAACTTGGCCAAATGATCATGGAATTATAAAATTCAAATTCCTATGATTATTTTATAATGTAAAAGCATTATTTATCAATAAAATGATACTAGAGAATTAAGGAATGGAAATTGAACAATTCTATCAATTTCGAAAACCCTTAAAATCGAAATTAGGGTTTTGTGAATTAAAATTGTTCTAAATATTTTCCTATGTTTTAAATCATCAATTAGGATTTATAATATGTCATATAATTATGCATTAGCTATTTAATACAAGAAAATAAAATTTTTGGAATCATCCTTATGATTTTCGAAATTTAGGGTTTCTTAAGTGTGAAATTGAACTCAATTCTTATCCAATTAATGATGTATCATAATTATTATATTAATATGATACTATGGAGGATAAGATGAGTTGTATTGCAACTTGCACAAATGGGGGGGAGGGGACACTTGTGCATAAGGGACGAAAATTTGCAACTTTTTATATGATTTTATGAATAAAAATCTTGTTTTAATTAATGTAAAGGATAAGATATGATCTTATCATGTTATGATTTGTAAAGTAGTAGTAGTTAACAAGTTGAACAAGTAATCTAAGGGTGCATTAATGAGGGGGCCGAAAATCTTGAAAAATTAGGGTTGAAAATTTTGATTTCACACTTTATAATAGTGCCACATGTTATAGTTGAAATATTTGACTTTTCAAAGGTGACTTTATTATATAATAATAATATAGTATATGATATGGAAAAAAATAAAATTTATCCTAAGGAATGCATAGTGACCGAAAATGGTGTATATACACTATAATGTTGTAATTTAATTATTTTGTGACAACTATGGTGCAAGTTGTTAATTAAGTGATAAGATAACATGATGAAGTGTACATGATAAGGATAAAATTTTGTCCAATTGCTACAAGTGGTGGCCGAAAATGTGGTCTTGAATTAAAGGTGGAATTATCATTATTTCATGTAATAATTACACTAAAAGTTGCTTAAGTCTATAAATATAAGGTAAGCTTCTCATTCATCCATTTTGGAAACACCACACCATCGAAAATTATGAGAGAAAAAGGGGAGAGCATCCTTCAATTTTAATCCCAAACTTAGTTCAAATAAACCTTCGCCGATTAAATCGACTCCGATTAAAAGGTTAGAAATCTTACGAGCTTCGTATACATGCTAGAATTTTCGAATTTCATCCGTTAGAATTCATGTTATAAGCTTAGTTTGTTTGTGACATTTTCGAAAATTATGGAACTTATGCTAAAATGTTTAGAAATTGTGTTTATATGATGTTATTAAGCATGTACTATAATTATATCACAAAATTAAGCATGCTATTAAATTCTATATGTGGACCGAAAACTTGAGGGTGTGATATGTTGATGATTATGATTTTTAATTGCTGAATTGAGCATGAAATCATGATCTAGGGTATTAAATAAGCTTGTATGATTTTATGTGGAATTTTTGGAAAACTATAGTATATAAGTCTATGATTTTTGAAAAAATTATAGTATGATAACATGTTGTGATATGATCCATGTTTAAGTGTTGTCATAGCATATTGATAGTGTAGATTCATAATATAGTGTTGTATGAATTTATTGGATTTGTTAAAATTATTTGGACCTAAGTCGAATTTTGAACATGACTTAGGAAGATTTAATTGAATGGTTCATAATAAATAAAAATTATGTTATAGCTAGGATGCATATAGAGAATTATGTGTTATGTGAATTTATTGGAATTTTTGAAAAATGTTTGCTTAGTTAAATTAAAGTTTTCGAAAACCATAGACTAAAGGATATTAATGTTATAAATTTATTTTATCAAGTATAATTGCATAATATGTTCTAAAATGATGTTTTAGACATATTATGATTTTATGAGAATTTTTGGAACAAAAGTTGTACATAAAATATCGAAAATACATATATAGTATTAAAAAGTCAAAATGTTGACTTTAGTCAAAATGTTGACTAAAATGTTGACCAAAGTCAAATTGTTGACTAAAAGTCAAAATGTTGACCAAAAATGTTGACCAAGGTCAAAAGGCACGAAATTCGATAATACGTGATCTATGTAACGTAGTACATTTAGTAACAATGTAACTTACGTTACGTAAGTACATTAAAACGTACATTATGTGCTAAAGAGATGGAATATCTCTTATATGTTGAGCGAATTCATAATCAACATCATTTTGATTAGGAAACGTCAAAATAAGTCCGACGTTAGCCTTATTTGATTCATAGGACGTTAAACGATGTTCGTCTCTATCGAAACGTGACCAATGTACTAAAATAGTTCTTACGTTAAGGTGGGACGTGTTTTTGAGCAGCGACATAGAAAGGGACTATAGAAAGACCTGCATATACCAGGTGGGCTTTATTCGAAAACCTTTTTATTTATTTTTGCCTTCTGCAAATTGCAAAGTATTTATTTACAGTACTTCTGTTGAGAAATGAATATAAGATTGATTACCTACCCAAAGTATTTATGTTTTTATGTATGATCCTATCATGTTGTTGGGCAAGCCAACTATGAAAGTAAATCAGTTGTTGGGTCGTTTCCCGACTTAAGAGAAATTAATGTTTGTTCCTAAGCCGGATGCAGAATACCTGGCTAGGATTAAATTGATATGATCATTTTATGTGTGGAGATGGATGGTATAATGGTATTGATATGTGTGGAGATGGCTGGTATGATGATATTGAAAGTTGTTGGTTCGCTACCAACATATGACGATCGTGTATATGTGGAGAAGGATGGTATGATGAATCTGTCATATGTGGAGATGGCTGGTATGATGATAGTGAAAATTGTTGGTTCGCTACCAACGTATGATGATGTTATAAAGAGATTATAGTTATTGGTTCGCTACCAACAGGTGATGATATTATGATAATAATATATGAGAACTGATATGGATCATACAGAAAGAAAATATATCTGGCCAGACGACTTTTGAAAATAAAAGAAAATATTTTAGTAAGCACGAGCATTTCAATAAAACCTCGTGTGTTACTTAAGGGGTAGTGTAATTTGAGAAAATGTTTTGGCATGAGCCCACTAAGTGCATTCGTGTACTTAGCCATGCATATTTGTTTTTAAATGTGCAGGTTGAGCTGATCGATGGGATGGGCGGTGTTGATCGGTCGGTCGTTTGATCTTGATAGTAGAACCTTGAATACACATCGTCACATGTGTACTTCACATGTTTTCATTGCTAGATTATGAAATCTTATGTATGTTATGTTTTGTCAAACCTCAAACACTGAAGCTCTAGAAATATTCTCAATATATGTCACACCATTCAGTGTTCCATGTCATTATTCATTACTTAATCCCGTTTATCAGTAACAGTCCCTGCTAATCCGTACTTTGGGTTGGTGGGCTGTTACAACAAGACGGTCGAGGAAATCAGGAGCTCGTTCGAGGGTATGCCATCATTCGTTGAGGACGAGGTCTCAACACTAACGCAGGTGGTGGATGTCAAGGTCGAAAGCGTCTTGGATGAATTAAGGGTGGTGAAGCGCGCGCTTCGGAATGTCGAAGAGATACCTATTTTAAAGTTACGCATCCCGGAGCCGAAGCCATTTGAAGGAGCCCGAAGTTCGAAGGAGTTGGAGAATTTCTTGTGGGATATGGAGACCTATTTCAAGGCGTCTCATATCCCCGACGTTGAAAAGGTGTCGATAACTGGCATGTACCTTACGGGGGATGCTATGTTGTGGTGGCGTACAAGGTTGTCCGATGACACGAATGCGGGTCGTGGTGCGATCAAGACATGGGATGCGCTGAAGAAGGAGTTGAAAGAACAATTCCTTCCTTGCAATACGTCGTGGATTGCAAGAGAGTCATTGAGACGACTCAAACACAGTTGTACAATCCGAGCTTACGTGAAAGAATTTAGCTCGCTGTTGCTAGATGTGCGTGAGATGTCCGAGGAGGACAAGCTGTTCAATTTTCTCTCAGGATTGCAGCTTTGGGCCCAAACGGTGTTGCGACGTGAAGGTGTCAAAGACCTTCAGTCCGCTATAGCTGCTGCGGATGGTCTAGTTGATTACAAAATCGTGGGCACGACCGAGTCAGAACTGAGAAAGGAAGACTCGGGCAAGGGCAAAGACAAGGGCAAGTTCGTTCCGAGAGGAAAAAGATGGGCTGATTATGAGAGTGATACTGATTCGGATGGTGGACCGACTCAACACTTCGTGGGCAAGAAGAAGACCGGGTGCTTCATTTGCAATGGCGATCATCGCATGAGAGACTGCCCTAAAAAGGAGAAGATGAACGCGCTTGTTGCTGAAAAAGAGACGGACTAGGAGGCCATTATTCCTCGGATGAGCCCGTTGCAATTGTTGAATGGGAAGAAAGTTATGGCCATGGTGGACACGGGTACCACACATAACTTCATTATGAGTCGGGTGGTCCCGACGCTTGGTTTGGAAGTGTCACCAGATGGGAGCCGAATCAAAGCTACGAATTCGGAGGCAAAACCAATCCAAGGCAGAACCGAGGTAGATATGCAAATCGGTTCGTGGAGAGGACGTTGCTCATTGATGGCAGTGATGTTTGATGACTTCGATTTAATCTTGGGGATTGAATTCTTGGTTGCGGCCAAGGTGGCAGTGATGCCGCATGTGGAAGGCATGTGGATAATGGATGAAAGCTGCCCATCGTTCGTGATGTGCGAGATCAAGACAGGAAAAGTCTTGAGTGGACTGATCTCGGTCCAGCAGTTGAAGAAGGGAGTGCAACGTGAAGCATCGAGTTCCCTTGCTGCAATGACTCGTGTGGAGTCAGAATGTGTTGGTGATCTTGCCGACATTAACCCTATTGATCGTAACCTTGTGGTGCAGGTGATCGAAAAGGGAACAGAGGCTAAGAAGGAGGGCAACCCACCGACGACGAGGGCGTCGTCAGGTTTTGGTGGGGGGGTGGTTTGTTACACCCTTAAAGCTTAGCGTCGAGATGTGCCGAGACATGGGCGCATCTTGGCACGTTTAGTTAACACGAGTCATCTCTCAAGGAAAACTTAACAGGGCGATTGTTCGTGTCGCGCACAGAAAGCAATTAAAACATAAACATTCTAACATCAACGAGGGTTTGGAACGTGCAGGAATTGAAATACGAGAAAATAAATAACATCCTAAGCTAGGGGTTGTCAATCCCGAGCTAAACTAATAAAGCGATAAATCTAAACCAGGGGTTGTCAATCCCTAGTTGAACTATGAAAGCGATAAATCAAAGCGATAAACAAAAGCATATGCAATCATATTATTCATAGGGTTTGTCAATCCCTAATCTAAATCTAATTGCACAATAACTATAACTTTCGATCATCCAACAAGAACTTGAAATAAACGAGAGAAAGAAATCATAAAGCGAATTAAAATCAACGGAACATGGAAATCGATCCATCGTCACTATGAATTGAATCGATAAAGCAGAGAAACCGAAAGCATAAACAATGAACTATGAAGTTGATTCCACAAGGCGATAAATCCCAAGAATATAACTTGATTACAAGAAATCATTAAATAAAGCGAAAGCAAGAATTAAACTAAGATTTATCATTTGCGTCGATTTGTTGAAGAAATCCGGAAGAATCCATGGTGAACAGTGGCTCAGTGGCCATGGCGTGAAGAGAAAAACTGAGAGCGGACCCTGCACTCAACCCTAAGCGCATATATTTATATTAAATGAATGTGAGCCGGATGAGAATAGCGCAAGTTGAAAACGTTCGACTTGAAAGAGAACGGCGCTCGAATGAGCACCGAGCAAAATACATTCGACTTCAATATGAGCGCCGGTGTGGATGAGCGCGGTGGAAGAATTCTTTCTTCACAAATGAGCTTGAGCTCAAATTGAGTAGTGAGAAAATTAGAAACACGCTTGGAAGCAACGCCGGTTGGATCGTGAGTGACGGGCGCTGGCGCGCAGCGTCGCACGGAGAAGGCGTGCGCCGCTGGAGATGTAGCACGCTGGCGCACGGGAGTTGGCGTGCATGGGCATCTGTGGCGGCGAGGCGCGCCGCATGGCGCATGGAGCCGCTGTCGATCGCGCAGGCGCGCAGGCGCGCGTTAGCTTGTGTTGGCGCGTAGTCGTGGAGTCTTGGCGCGGCGCGCGAAGGCGCAGCGTGCGTTGTCTTGGCGGCTGGTGTGGCGGCGTGGCGTTCGGGCCGTGTCGGCGGGCGGTGCGCGGAATGGCGTTCGCGGGCGCTTGAAGCTATGGGGAATGGGCGCCGCGGTTAGCGACGGGTGAGGCGGCGTGAAGCAACGGGGTGGCGTCGGCTGCCTTGAGCGGTCGGCCGCGGGCAGCGGACTGGGTGGAAGAGGCGAGGCGGGGGCAACGGGAGGCGGCTGGCGGGTGGCGCAAGGTGGCCTTGAGCACCGGAGTTTATAATTTAATTAATATGGTATTTGGGCACGTTTTGTATCAAGCGTCGAAGCGATTATCTAGCCTAGTGGATGGAAGCTTTTGTAAATTAGAGGCGCTTTGGCGGCGATGGGACTTGCGCGGCTATATGGCGCACGGGCGGATCAATACATGTGAGGCGTGGGCTCTTGAATTTTCTTGCATTAGCTCTTGAATTTTCTTGTGTTTGCCAAGGAATTCAATTATCGCGTGTCGCGAGCGTTTGTGTGCATCGTCCCGAGTTGGCGTCGACTATCGTGGGGTATAGGCGAAATCGCACGAGGTTAGATTCGAGGTTTTGGGATATTCCATCGTTCGTTCTTCCGGCGCTGAGAGCGCCGAGGATCGTATCAGCTGGGTCGGGTGCCGTGCGCGCAGGCGACTTTGAGCTGCGTTCGACTGCCGCTTCTCCTCGTCGAACTCCGATTAGCGCACGGTTTTCGCCTACGAACTCCTGTTGAGATGGTCTTCGTTATAATTGATTCTTGGCGGATCCAATTCATCATATTTTCTGCCGTTTTCCTACAAAACATCGAAACGAACGAAGTAAGTCCGAATCGATAAATCTTAATCAAACCAACGGCATAAATAGAACAAACCATAGAAAATGACACGTAAAACAATACCAAGAATCATCACAAAATCATACCAAACAATGGTGTTGGGACACCTCAGTCCTAGGTGATCCGATGTGAGCCGGGAGATGGACACGAGACTTGGCAGATGAAAATGAGGCATTGGACCAAGGATGTGCGGGATGCATCGGACGAGCCGAGCAGGCACATCAATGAGCAAGGCTGTGCGGAGCTGACCGAACGGGCACGAGTGTTGGTTCGTCGGGCGAGCATGCCGGGTGATACCGAGCGCTGGGCACCGGGTACCACACGTCGGGCTGTGTCGGGCGCGAGTGTTGGCTCGTCGGGCGAGCGTGCAGGGTGATGCCGGGCGTTGGGCACCGAGTGCCACACGTCGGGCCAAGTCCGGAGCCGAGCGAGAGATGGCCGAGACGCGTACAAGCGTCGATGCGAGCAATTACCGAGACGGGTGATGCCGAGGAGTGCGAGCAGAATGCGTGGGCGATGAGCGCCCCGCGTCAAATGTCCGAGCAGTGCCGAGCAGGACATGTGAGCGAGAAATGCGAAGCGCCGAGAGATATCGACCATCGAGTGCCGAGCGATGCCGAGGCCGAGTGCCGAGCGGGCGTGCGGGCGCGCGAGCAAGGGTGGCCAAGTGGAGCGATTGTCCTTCGGGCGGTTGAGTCCGAGAAATGCGGGAAGTGTGCGAGTGGTGCAGCACACATCCGAGACGTGTCGGCGGTTCCAGTGAAGAAGTGCCAAGACATGGGCGGTTATGTGCGATAACCGCCCCACGATGCGAGAAATACGTGGATGAGGGCCACATCGGCTATGTGGGCTGAATCAGTTGGATTTCCTAAGTGTTGGGGGATGTCCAACACCTTTAGATAGGCATTTTAGCCTAGACGAGAGTTTGGTTGAGTGAGTGTTTTGTACTCAAGCCTATGTGAGGCGATCCTTTGTATGAAATTATGAATAATATAAAGGTTGGGAGTGAGTTATCCCGTAATCTGTGCATGTTTTACATTCGTTCAACCCGACCATAATATACACGAGTGTAGTGTAAGATTGTGGGCGAAGGAAAGCTGGTTGACTTGAGAGTTGGTCGACGCCGCACAAGGTGAAAATTTCTGGTCGAAGAAAACCTTGTGACGGTATGTAATATTAAGGTGTTTGAGAAGAAGGCCTACTTATCAACACGCATAAAGAATCCGTGGATATGGGAAGGAAAAGTTATCGGCCGACATGAGAACATGCATATGCACATTTTATGATGATGCTATGAAATGAAAGCAAGTAAATGTTTATATTTATTATGATGCATGCACAGGCTATTTCACTAAAATCCTGTGTATTGCAATATTATGGCAAGTCATTGATATAGCTCTAAGAGCAATGTTTTATGTTTTCGGCGTATACCCACTTAGTGCATTTTTATACTCACGCCCTGCATGTATTTCTAAACGTGCAGGTTGAGCTCGAGAGGATGCTGGAATCAAATGTTGTGCAAAGGAGCTTCTCTAGATATGTTGAATTCATAATGATGTTGTTCAATTGTTATCATTGTTCATTTGATGTTAACATGATTCTTTGCCCAGAGAGTTATGTCATTATGCATAATTCTCAGCCACACTTCTCGTTGTCGAACTTTGGCCTTCATTTGCTTTGGAATATTGCTACGATGAGTTGATTATAATCTTGATGATAGTCTTGATTTTATGGGTATGATCTCGGCATTGTTGTTAAAACGTCGACTTGATTCTAAGAACATGAATTCATTGAAATACCTCTGTGAACAAGGATTTACTTGAAAGTTCAGAATAGTTTTGTTAGAACCAATAAGATGTATATCATGTCTTGAAAACATTGTTAAACCATGCTTTAAACCATGTTTTGAAACGTCAAATAAATTTTCCATGTTGTAAAAATATGTTTGAAAATGTACATTTTTGATATTGGTAATTCTTTTGTGATCAATTTTCCTTAGATGTTATTCTTCTTTATTCGATCCATTATTATGGTTCAAGGACCTAAAATAAATCTTTGTCTAATTCCATTCTACTTCTTTGATCCATAAATGTTTGATTCCATCTTAATGAAAGTTGGTATCATATCTTTCTCTTGATACATATTTGGTCACCTTTGAGGGTATCGATTACTAAAAGTTCTTTCTTAACCCATGTCACAGCCTAATTACTTGACTAATTACTCGGTTAAGTAGTCGGGCTGTGACAGAATGGTATCAGAGAGGTTTTGAATTATGAACATGTGAGTCTTTGTTAACTTGTGCGGTTTGTGCACAGTTTTGAAGTCTAAGCTTGTAAATCCTTGTGAACTTTTGCACAGATGAGCATAGTTTTGAATTCTGAACATGTAAATCCTTGTGAATCCTTGTGCAGCTTGTGCGTTGTCTCGAATTCTAAATATATGAATCTTTGTAAGTCTTGTGCAGTTTGTGCACTTTGAGCATGTGAATTCTTCTGAGTTGACTCTGTTTGAGAATTTAAGTTTATGGAGTCATTTATTCGACTCTATCTTGAGAATCTGAGTTTACGGAATCAGTTGTTTGATTCTGATTTGAGAAATGAGATAAAAAGTCAGTTGTTCTTAAGAGAAGCTCGGCATTCCGATTCCATCATCTCTAGCTCACCATGTATGAGCTTATGCTTATGATTATGATGATTACGATTATCATAGTTGAAGATTGAGTATGTGCTTTATTTGTATGAATTGAGTTGATGTTGAATATATTCTTCATTGAATGAATTGCTATATGAAAATGTATGCTTGAAATAAGCTAATGTTTTATGAGCTAAAATTGAAAAGAAATCACTAGAAGAGATAACAGAGCAACATGAAGCGTTCGAGCATTCTTTTATCTAGGATGGCAAGGACCATCCGGAAAGCTTGGAATTGAAAGAGAACGACTCATTTGTCGTCATGTCATTTATCATTATCTCGTTTGCTTGTATCAGTAAAGATCAGGTGAACAGCTTACCTAGAACGAATTTCTCGCTTAATTCCATCGTTTGTGGAGGAAGGTATATGAGCACGGTGATGATCGATGCACAAGCAAAGAAGTAATCAAAGATAAAGAATGAATAAGAGACCGGCGATCACCCTCGCGATCGCTAGCCTGGCCGCGAGAATCTTTCAAAAACGTTTCTGCCTTGTAACTAGCGACTGACCTCGCGATTGCTAATCCGGCCATTAGGCATCACGATATGATGAGAATTAGAGTTTCGATCGTCAACTATAAATACCCCGGACCATCTAATGACACGTAACTCTCATTTTTTTTCGCTAATTTTCCAGACTCCTAACTATCATTAGTTCTCATTATTATGTATACCTGAATTCCCTTTTGGCTCATTTTTCCTCTATGGCCCCGACTTTATCTCAGTTATTCATCAACTCCAGTTGGCTGGTAACTTTTCAGTTACACCTAATGACAAAGAAAATGTTAAAACCCTTTAATGATGATCTTACCACCCCTGAGTATGATGCTAGTACCCATGCTCTAAAATAAAGTTTTCATTTCCAGATATTCAGCTAGCTATGCCTGAGTATGATGTATATTCTATACAGTTTGATCATTTTATCTCAACACTGAGATGTTTTCTATTGATCTAGATTGGTATGGTCAATCTTTCATATCTCTTGAGATTTCTATACCGATTCAGTTTGTTCAATTTTCTCATATTTTTGAAACTTCTCATTTGAGATTTGAGAAGAGACTCAAGCTAATTTATCGAGACTACAGATGTCTCAAGATCTTTTATGTCTAAACCCGAGTTTTGCCAGTTGTTGGCACAACATAACTACAGTCTCTAGATATCAGTCAAATATTTTGTGACGGATTCTGGCCTCCTTTACCCTGGAGTCATTCTTTTGTATTCAATTCACAATTGTGCTATTGATATGCTATCTCCTGAGATTGAGAAAGATTGCAGAGATGATATACTCCTATGAAGTCGTTGATGACAGTGAAGACAGAGTAATAGAGATGGAAGAAAAGAATGATGACGATGGCAGCCTATCGTGGACATATGGATATATACATATAGGTGATATCAATAGGTATTCTTATGATGCGATAGCGTGCTTGAGAAGCCGTACCAGATAAGTTTTTCCCGAGATGCCAAATTATCTATATGCCTGAAAACTCCCAGACTGCAATATTTCCCTGCTTTGTAAAAAGTCCTCAAAGAGATAATTTTTCTCCCCTTGACATATATGATCATTTTGCTATCCAGTTGTGTTATTTCATATCATAACCTTGGGATAAACAATTGTGAAGATCCTTGAGACATAAGTCTGTTTGTTGAATGAGAACATTTTTCCCGTTTTTGGTAAACGAAACATGCTGCATTTTGGCATTTGTTTGCAATGCAGTATGCCATCCAGAAAAAAAAGAAATCCTCATCTTAAAGAGGAGGAACAAGAAAGTGTAAACTTTTCTTAAGCTTTATCTGTACCTTATCTCTTTAAGCCAATTGTACCCTTTTACGCAGAATCCCCATCTTTCAATGAAGTTGATACCCAGCTAATGCTGAAGATGGGTTTGCTCGATAAAGTGAGTTCTCAAGTTTTTGGAGTGTTTTGATCGAAAGCGTTTCATATGTATATCGTTTCAGTTATGAGGGTCTGCAAGTTTCTTATGGGAATTTCTTCATAAAGTCCTTTCTCTTGAAATCTCTATCATGTATGAAGCCGATAAGTTAGCTCGAATATACGTACATCTCGTTTTGGACGAGTTTTTAACAAGAAAGATTGAAATTGCATACAAAGACAACTACCAAGCAACGATTTATATGACGCCCTATGAAGTCCTCTACGGCATAAAGTGTAGATCGTCGCTCTTTAAGAACGTGGTTGGAGAACGAAAAGTGCTTGGACCAGAAGCGATTGAAGAAATGGTCGTAATCGTACGACAAATCAAGAAAAGAATCCAAGAAGCTCATGATCGTTAGAAGTCATACGCAGATAAAAGAAGAACGGAGCTAAGCTTCGAGAATTGAGATAAAGTTTTCGTGAAAGTATCTTCTTCCAAAGGAGTACATCACTTTGGAATCAAAGAAAGTTCAATCCAAGATGTATAGGCCATACGAGATTCAAGAAAAGATTGGGTCAATCGTCTATAGATTATTGCCCTCAAGTTTCGACAATATTCACAATGTGTTCAGTATGTCGCAGTTACGAAGATATGTGTTTGATCCAAAACACATCATACATCAAGAGAATGTTGTTCGTGAATCAGATCTAAGCTATGAAGAGAAGCCATAACATATCTTAGATCGAAAAGAACGACAACGAAGGAATGAATTAATTCCTTCAGTTAAAGTCTGATGAAAGCAACATGGTTTATAAGAAGTGACATGGGAGCTAGAAAATCAGACGAGAAAGAAGTACCTCTGCAAAAAGGTACAAAATTTCGGGACGAAATTTTTTTAAGGGGGTGGGAATGTAATACCCCGTATTCCTGTAGTAGAGATGAGCTCTTCATTAAGAGCTTATGAGAAGGGCATTGCATCCTTAAGAAAGAGTTGTTTAAGCTAGAAGCTTTTATGTTAAGCTTCGCATCGACAAAAATTGAATTTGAGATTTATTCGAGATCGATTTGAGATGGAACCTAAGATAAGATTCTTAGGTCTTGTTACGAACAAGAAGACCTAGTTTTCAAGAGTCTTGAGATGATAGATACATGCTCAACGAAGTCTTGATTTCATAAAATGGAGAATTTCAAATCTTTGTTTTTTGAGATATCGGCATTTGCCGATTAAACCCTAATCGTCGGCTGAATACTCAAAACGGTTTTAAAGCCAAGAATGTTTTTATAATCAAAGTTTGATGTTTATAATATGTTAATTAAGTTTAAAAGAGAATTTCAAGCAAGGAGCATGTTATAAGAAATTGAGTTTTTAATCGGAATGATATGGATTAATAGCATGTATTTATAACATCAGTATTATTTCTAGAAAAGCATGCATTCTATATTTAACTAGAAACATGATTATTCATCAAGTTTTAAAGAAATGAAAAATGGAGAAAAATAAAAGAATTTTCTAGAAAATGGTGAATAATCACCTTAATAAAGAAAATCAAAAAGAAAATAAAAACTTGTGGACAATTATAAATATGCTACTATTCACCCTCTTCACTAATTTTTCTCCTAATTTTTGAAATTTACACACACTAAAATTTTCCAAATTTAATGCTCCAATTTTAGAAGATCCAACCGTTGGATTTTCAATCCGTCCTCGAAACAAGGTATAATTCTAACTTTAGAACACATCTATGGTTTGAAATTTTGAAAAATATAAACCTTTGAGCATGCTATGATTTTCGGTCATTTTGATGATTGTGAAGGAATATGTTGTTGTTTGATTAATTCTTGGTATTATGTTAGATTAATCGCTGACACTCGTTGAAATTTTGTGAAATTTTTGAAAATATGGAAGGTCTTGATCTTGAATATATGATGTTTAATGCTTAATATTCTTACATATATAATATATGATGGAATTGATATAAATATGTTTTGATATAAATATGTTTTGAACGAGAAAAACGTTTGAAATCGAACCTAAAAATCCCATTTTGGCCGAAACCCTAGCCCTTATTATGTTGGAATTTTGATTTTATTTGATCAATTTGAGTTCATATTTGGATTCTATGATATGAATAAAGTTTAAATTGATTTATTCGGATTTTTCGGTCGACGTATCCAAAAATTGAAAAATTTTAGTTTGACGTCAAGTTTGAGTTTCAATGCTAAAGCTTTGATCTTTGGATTTTGTTGGTTGATTAGTGATATTTGATGATAAGTTGAGCATGTATAGAGGTTCGTCTAAGATAAACTACGTCTTGCACGATTTATGACGTCGGACATAAGCTATGTCTTAAGGGGTCGTTAGGTTTTTGGTTAAGGTTGAATGGTTTAAGCTTGTTGTCGAGTTTTCTATGCTCGTTTAGACATACGAGGCTTCGGGATGTCTTGTTATATGTTTAAGATTTTAGAGGATGCAATGACCCAAGTGTTTATAGACCATAACGTCTTGATATTGAGAAAATATAGTCGTATCGACGACTAAAATAAAAGTTGTGTTCTTGTTTGATTCTTGGTAAGCTTTACGCCGATCTATGTTGATTGAAGGACCAAGAAGAAGAAGAAGAAGAAGAAAGAAATGAAAGATAAAAGTACAGTTCCCGAGTGATTGTTGCCAGGTGGGTATATAAGTATTTTCTATAATGATATGCTTATGTTTTTATATATATTTTCAAATGACATGATATGCATTTATTTACAAAGTTTCAAAGTTGAATGATTTGCCTGTTTTGAGCATGACATGCATAATGCACTACCTATCCACAGAAGAGAAATAAAGAAAGAAAGTAAGAAATGACCGACGTCGGGTATGACCGTAGTTGGTACCCTTCGGGTCCAATACGGATATGTAATGTTAAGGTGTTTGAGAAGGAGGCCTACTTCTCAACACGCAGAAAGAATCCGTGGATATGGGAAGGAAAAGTTATCGGCCGACATGAGAACATGCATATGCACATTTTATGATGATGCTATGAAATGAAAGCAAGTAAGTAAATGTTTAAATTTATTATGATGCATGCACAGGTTATTTCACTAAAAACCTGTGTATTGCAATGTTATGGCAAATCATTGATATAGCTCTAAGAGCAATGTTTTATGTTTTCGGCGTATACCCACTGAGTGCATTTTTGTACTCACGCCCTGCATGTATTTTTAAACGTGCAGGTTGAGCTCGAGAGGATGCTGGAATCGAATGCTGTGCAAAGGAGCTTCTCTAGATATGTTGAATTCATAATGATTCTTTGCCCAGAGAGTTATGTCATCATACATAATTCTCAGCCACACTTCTCGTTGCCGAACTTTGGCCTTCATTTGCTTTGGAATATTGCTACGATGAGTTGATTATAATCTTGATGATAGTCTTGATTTTATTGGTATGATCTCGGCATTGTTGTTAAAATGTCGACTTGATTCTAAGAACATGAATTCATTGAAATACCTCTGTGAACAAGGATTTACTTGAAAGTTCAGAATAGTTTTGTTAGAACCAATAAGATGTATATCATGTCTTGAAAACATTGTTAAACCATGCTTTAAACCATGTTTTGAAACGTCAAATAAATTTTCCATGTTGTAAAAATATGTTTGAAAATGTACATTTTTGATATTGGTAATTCTTTTGAGATCAATTTTCCTTAGATGTTATTCTTCTTTATTCGATCCATTTTTATGGTTCAAGGACCTAAAATAAATCTTTGTCTAATTCCATTCTACTTCTTTGATCCATAAATGTTTGATTCCATCTTAATGAAAGTTGGTATCATATCTTTCTCTTGATATATATTTGGTCACCTTTGAGGGTATCGATTACTAAAAGTTCTTTCTTAACCCACGTCACAATCTAATTACTTGACTAATTACTCGGTTAAGTAGTCGGGCTATGACATTTCCACTTTCAAACTTTTCATTTTCAAAACAGAGAAAATCATTTGCCTCATTCTGGTTGAGCTTGATGTGATGGAATGTTGAGCATAGTCGACTGACCTCTAACAAGTCTAGTGACTCAATCTAGACTTAACTTTGAAGGAAGTTTTGGATTCGAGGAAAACAACCTCGCTCTGATACCACTTTCTAACAGCCCACTATTCCAAAGGACGGATTAGCAGGGACTATTACTCGGAACGAGAATTAAGAAGCGTTACAAGGACATAGAACATCGAATTGTGAGACATTATATCAGGAATACTTCTAGAACTTCAAAGCTTGGAGATTAAGCAAACATAATTTACATACGAGACTAGACCATCAGACATTTAACAAAAGAGTTCAACTGATATGAAGGAATCCAGTTTTCTGTTCAACATATGACTTAGTGTTCTTGCAGCGGAAAACATGTGAATTACACATATGACGATGTGCACTCAAGGTACTAACTTTCAACGACAAAAGATTCCTACACTCAACACTGCTCCATCGCATCACCAGCTCAACCTGCACATTTAAAAACAAACATACAGGGCTGAGTACAAGAATGCACTCAATGGACTTATGCCAAAAACATTTTTCATAACATTGAATTACACTGCCCCATCAGTAACACACGAGGTTTTATTTGAAATGCTCGTGCTTACTAAACATTTTCTGTCATTTTCATAAACTTTTCTGGCCAGACATATTTTCTGTCTGTATGATCTATATCATATCTCATATAACATCATCTTGCGCCGTAGAGGAAGGACTCCTTCCACGGACGTTGTGACCGGCTGAGCAAACCTTTTAGCACACAGTCACCGTAACTGGCTGAGCAAACCTTTAAGCAAGTGCAGTTACCATATAGTGTACACGTTAATCCTTGCCAAGAATTGTCCTTCTAGCATAGGATCCGAATTCGATTTTCATTCATAGTTGGTGGCGAACCAACAACTTCATTATCATTCATAGTTGGCGAACCAACACTGATAGGATTCATACATAAAACATAAATATTTTGGGCAGGTAATTAAATAACATCTCATCATCATTTCTCAAAAGAAAGCATCATAAATAAAGACTTTTCATTTCGAAGAAAGCATCATAAATAAAACATTTGTCATTTATTTTATCCTTGAGGAGAAAAAGAAGCCCACCTGGTCTCAAAACGAGTTTCGTTCGTTTACTTTCGTTGCTCACTTTCGCGTTCCATCTTTACGTAAGAAATTAATTTAGAACGTCGGTCGTATTTTCATTGAAAATTCTAACTTATAAACTTTTGTTTCTAACTGAGACGAAACATTGCTTACGACCTCGTACGAATAAATTAGGTCAAACGATGACCCATATTAACTATTTTCCGATAACATGATTTCAATTACGAGGTAGACTCTTATAAAAGAGATATTCTTATAACTCTAATGCGTCTTACACGTCTTAGTGTATTTATTCAACGCCACCCATATTTACACTAGCCGTAAGACATAATTTCATTCATGTACTAATATATTTCAATGTTTACACTTTACTAAGTCATTTTCAACGTCATAACATATACTTCTCAACATTCACATATAAAACTGATTAACTTTTACATATATATACTCAAATTCTAATCGATTTCAAATTTTCTTCTCATAAGTCTCGATTTTTCATATAAACAATCAATCATGCTCGAAAATACACATATATGCAACTAACATAAGCATAATACTTTATTTTCCAAACCTTACGTCACTTAACATAACGTTTCGACATAAATATAGTATACCTTGTTTTAAAAATCTCATAAATTCATAGTATCTAAAACATATTTTTGGGACTAAATATGTGATTACACTTGATAAAATAATTTGAAACTCTAACTTTCCTTTTTCCTTTATTTTCGGCCCTTTTGAATATTTTTCAAAACTTATCCATAAATTCCTATAAATTCACATAACACGCTATATTAACATAGGATCAATAATATGTAATAACATTAGTCATAGAAAAGTTTGACATCAACATTCTATACTTTGAAGTTTTTGAAATTTTTGAAATATCAACTAAATAATTTCAAAAAATTCTAATTAATTCACACAACACATAATTATCATTATACATCAACAATATGTCATAATATCCTTCATATAGAAACCATACATCAATATATCATTCTTTATGATTTTCGAAACTTTTGTGAAATAATATCTAATATTTTCCAAAAATCATGAATTAATTCATACATACTTAAACAACACTAACTATCATCAATCCATGCTCAAAACAACAATTAAAATTCATTCCCATCAACATATGATTTTCGAAATTTTAAGAAAAATTAAACATGCTTAACTTTGCATTAAATTCATAATATAAGCTTATAAACATCATACTAACATATTTAATCAACAACTTTAAACATTCAACATAATTTCTCCAATTTCACATAAAATAACAATAGCATATAACTTAAAATTTTATGGTTGGTTTCTAATATTTTTGCATATATAAGAAGCTTGTAACATTTCTAACCTTTTAATCAGAATTGATCGTCGACGAAAATGTTTTTCTAACTAATATTTGAAGAGAAAATGAGGAACACTCTTCCCTTTTTTTTTACAAAGCTCACGGTACTCTCTTGAAGAAATGAGAGAGAAATGTATTCATTTGATGTTATATCACTATTATCAAACCATTAATGAATTTCCTATCATTTTCAATCCTTTCATTATCAAACTTTAATTGAAAATATCTTCCTTCCTTTCTTTCTCATGGTTCACGCCACTTGCAAGTTGAATTGGAGGTGATTTTTATTTATTTCTTTGATGATAATACACATTAATTAACTTTAGTGAAAATATCTAAATAAAAGTCAACAATTGCAACTCCTTTATTTACTAAAATACTACACCTTCACTATGATACAAAAATACTTTATTACTTTATCAAAATATCATCTTATCTTATGTAGGAATTAATTACATATCACTATCAAACAATTAAACATCACTATCAAAGAAATTGAATCAATTTCTTCCCTTTCACACTTGAAAGCTTTCGGCCATTACACCTTCATTATACTCATCATTTTATTTTTTTTATCATCTTATATAATACATACATTAAAAACCTTTCACTTTCAATAATATCATAACACATCATTATCAAAAGAATAGAATTTTCTTCATTTCACACTTGTTCACACACACAATTTTTGGCACTTTGACAATAGATGCACATCCCACTTGTTTAATCAATAATTCATCTCATCTTAACCTTAATAATATCTTGACATCATAATAATATCCATCACTATCACAAAGATTGAATTTTTTCTCCTTTCACACTATACTTGCACATTTTCGTCCAACATGAAGAATAAATGCTACAGATCTTATTTTTTTCCAATTAATAGCAATGTGACATAATATAACTCTTAGATGATAAATTAAATAATAGGAAAAATAATTAAAAATAATTCCATGTCATATGTTGGAATTTTCGAACACTAGTTCAAAAATAAGAATAAATTATCCAATCTTTATTCCTTAATTCACTAGCATTATTTTAATGAAGGATTATATAAAAATAATTCTCTTATTTCATAAATTAATTATAGAACTTTAAATATTGTAATTCTTTAATCGTTATACTAAGTTTTCGAATCGCCTCAAAACGTTGACATTCGAAACATCTCAAAATGTTAATAATTGAATCGTCTCTAAAACGTCAATAATAAAGCCGTAATCACTTTATTCATTTTTTGTTAATAAGAAATTAAATTCTAAGCTTTGTGTAATACTCCGAAGAAACAAAAGCCTATTTACGATATTTAAACCCGTAAATTAGGGTTTGCCGAGTATTAAATTTTGAAAGACATCGAATATTGATTTCGATTCAGTAAAGAAGTAACGAATTCCTTTTTATATTCACTGAGAATTGTGAATTGAGGGACATAATGTTATAAAGTAGTTCGGCAGTATAATTTTAACGTCGATTGAGTATCGATAGTTGAAATTTCATGAAATTTTCTAAGCAGCGAAGCTTGGAATTAAATTCCTATATAAATGGGATATTATTAATAAAGTAAGTACGATCTTATTACGACCATTTTGAGATGAGTCGATTATTAACGTTTTGAGACGTTTCGAACGTTAACGTCTAGAGACGATTTGAAAAATGGGTTTAATGATCAAGGACTTATAATATTTAATTTTCTATGATTATTTTATATAATTAGAGTATTATTAAGCATTTAAAACAATGCTAAAGCATTAAGAACTCGATAATGACCATTTCTAAAATTCGAAAACCCTAATTCGAATTTTAGGGTTTTCTCACATGAAATGATACCATTAAATTTTCTTATGATATAAATTATTATCTAAACCATATGTTATGACATATATATGTATGAATGGCACGAAAATGACTTATGTACCCCTTGTGAATCGAAAATGCCATGACTTACGTTTTACACCAAATTCACGCCATTTTGCTATATGTTTTGCTATGTGATGTTTTAATTAATCAAATGACATGTATTTTATATTTAGGATTTATACCTTGATTAATACATAGTATTATTACACCACAAAAATAAAATCAACTCCTTGGATCCTACATAGCCGACGGCTATCTCACACCATGGGCATGCTTGATTTTTTCCAATGCCCAATATGATGAGAGGCTTTTAACACTAGCTAATCATCACTAAACCCACTATTAAAATTTGCTGCCATTATTTTATTCATTTGTGAAGAAAGTGCCGTGTGAGAGAGAGAGAGGGATATAGGTGAGGACTCTTCTCATTCTCCTCACTTCACTCATTCCAAATATTTTTTGAACACTCAAAACACTCTCTTCTCTCCCCATTTTTCTGCAAGAACCGAGAGCTTCCTCCCCATTGAAAAATATTTTTCTTCTTCTTCTCTTCTTCCATTCACCAAGCTTGATACATTAGACATTGTTCCTTGAATCCATACCATTCCTAAGGTAAGAATCGACCATGGGCTTCGATTTTCCTCTTGTTTTTACAAAAAAATTCGAATGAATGTTCTTAGTAAATGTAGATGTTCTTGATGTCTTTGTTTATGAAATATTATTTATGTATGTGTTCTTGATGATCTTTGTTTATAAAAATGAGAAAAGGCATGTTAGGATTGACCTATGTTATTGCATGTGTATTATTTGTAAGGATCTAGCCAAAGCATGTTAAGTTTGAAGCTTAGATCTTGTTTAAAAAAATTATTTCAAAAATGTTATAGGGTTTTGCTTAATGTTCGAAAGTTTTAAAAATTATTTTGAGGATGGATTATTGATCTATGGTATGATGAGAGCTCATAGTGATTTATTTGGAATTTTTAGAAAATCCTATCCTATGTTTGTGAAAATACCGAGAGCTTAAAAAATATATATATAACTTGGTGTATGATTTTTATTTTAGACATGCAATGGTATATTGATGATCTAGGACCTTGATTATGTGTTACAAGAATTTATTAGAATTTTTAGAAATCAATTACACACTTGATTCAAAAAAGTCGTGAGCTTCATGCTCAAATATGGTGATGATTCAAATGGTTTTTGATGAATATTATGATGTTATATTGTTATACTATAGTACATAAGCATGGTGTATAATTATTAGAATTTTTGGAAACCAAATACCCATTGTATTCAAAAAAGTCGTTAGCTTCATGCTCCATATGGTGATGATTCAAATGGTTTTTGGTGAATGTTATGATGTTATATTGTTATACTATAGTATTTGAGCATAGTATAATTTTGTTGGAATTTTTACAAATTGTTTGGTATTTATTTTGGAAATACCGAGAGCATAAGGATTTAATCCTTGATGAAGAAATGGTTTATGATGGACTATAGGTTATAAATATGTTATAAATTAATGTTGGGACCTTGTACTAATTGTATAAAAATTTTGAGAATTGTTGGACATATTTTTCAAAAATGTCGTGACCTATTTGTATTGATAAGGTGATGATCGATTTTTATATGGTTAATATTAATACATATTAATGACCATAGTGTATAATAATACACTATATGAATTTAGAAAAAAATTTGGAACCCATTTGGTAATTTTATGAAATTACCGTGAGCAATTGAGAAATAATAAGGATTTTTAAATCCTTTTTAATTAAGATTAATAATATATTATATGTCTAAATATTATTTTAGACATATTTGGATTTTATAAAATTTTATAAACATAGATTACTATGTTTATGACGAAACGTTATATTTAATAACGTTATAAATGGAATAAAATGTTTAATGAATAAATGGATTAATATTTAAGAAAAATATTAATAAAGTTCATCGATTTACGTGACAAATCGAGAATTAAGACTTTACGAGAAGAAATCGATTGAAAATCGACTGATAATATGAATTAGTAAGAAATTACTATTGAAAGTCAAAATTGTTGACTTTTAAAGTCAACGTACGAAATACGTTCGATAAATACGCTAATACGCGTAAAACGTACTAATTAGGTGAAGAAACCTCTTTGGTAAGAAAGAATTTCATAAATGAAATCCTTATATCGAGAAACGTATAAATACGTTGAACGTTGAAACCGGAAAGGTTAAAATGAAATAGTTGAACGTATCTCGAAGAACGAGAACGATTTCATTGAAATACGCAATTGAACAGCGTATTGAATTCGTTAAGGAATTCAGTTTATATCGATATAGAATATCGAAGATTATTCTAGATTTTGAAAGTCTCGAGAAACGTGAACGACGTACTAAACATCGCTTTTACGTAAAGGTGTGGACGCGGACGCGACGGTTGGACATTGACGAGTAATCAAGTTGTAATATTCCGAAGAAACGAACGTCTAATTACGGTATTTTAAACCCGTAAATTAGGGTTTTGCCGTATTTTATTTAATGACATCGAATATTGATTTCGATTCAGTATCGTAATAACGAATTCCTTTTTATATTCACTAAGGATTGTGAATTAAGGAATAAAATATTATGAAATAGTTCGACAGTATTATTTTAACGTCGATTGCGTATCGAACGTCAGTATTTTATAAAATTTTCTAAGCAGCGAAGCTTGGAATTAATTTCCTATATAAATGGAATATTATTTATAAAGTAAGTACGAGCTTACTACGATCATTTTGAGATGAGTCGATTATGAACGTTTTGAGACGTTTTGAACGTCAACGTTTAAGACGTTTTGAAAAATGGGTTTAATGCTCAGGAAATTATTATATTTAATTTCATATTATTATTTTATATAATTACAGTATTATTAAGCATTAAAATCAATATTAATATCACGACCCCACTCCGGATAACCCGAACTGGAGGGTGACTAATACTAGGAATAGTATTTATGGATGCAGAAGACTATTACAACAAGGCTTATCACATGTGAGATATAATACTTGGGACCAAACATACATTTATAACATATCGGACCAAAAGGTTTAGACCAACAGATCTCAAAGGATATTACGATCTGAAAGGCTTCATAGTTCATATTGTCTCATCATCAGACATAACATAAAATAGTTTTAGAGTTGCAGCAGAAAGTGTGTGAATACATATATGACGATATGTATTCAAGGTTAACAAGTCTTAACAAAAACATCAAGGACACTGGACTTCCTCAACACTCCTCCATCATCAACATCCGAGCTCAACCTGCACATTTAAAAACAAACATGCAGGGCTGAGTACAAAATTGCACTCAGTGGACTCATGCCGAAAACATTTTATCATAATTGAATTACACTGCCAACATCATGGTAAAACACAAGGGTTTTAGTTGAAAATGCCTTGTGCTTACTAAAACATTTTCAACAGTTCATAAAAAGTTGCTTGGCCAAGCATTTTTCTTGGTGTGTATGATCCATATCCCTTGTCATCATTTCATCGTAACATCATAGTCGAACGTCGTGAAGGAGGCCTCCCTCTACGACACCGTGACCGGCCGTGAATTGTCCTTACAGCACACAGTCACCTTAGTGTACACGTTAATCCTAGCCAGGTATTGTCCTTCCAGCATAGGATCCGATATCGATTTCATTCATAAGTTGGGAGTTACCCAACAACATTTATATCATTCATATCAATCTCATGGATAGGATCTGATACACAAAACATAAATATTTTTGGCGGTAATCTTGTAAACATTTTAATCCACAGTTGAAATAAGCATCATAAATAAAGTTTGTTGAAATAAGTAGTCAAGCCACATTTTGTTTTAGAAATAAAGCCCACATGAAACTATCGTTCGTCTTTAACACTCGCTTACTTGTCAACGTCCAGCTGTTGCGTCAGCGTTCACACCTTTATATAAAAATGATGTTTTAGTACGTCATTCACGTATTTCGAGACTTATAAACTCTATAATAAGCTTCGATATTCTATATCAATATAAATTGAATCCCTTAACGAATTCAATACGCTGTTTTGGCGTATACTAAGTTTAACATTTCTCGTCCTTCAATAGAGACGAGATATGTTCGAAATTACCATTTTACCCCTTTTGGTAAATGGTTCAACGTTTTCTCACGTTTTTCGATCTAACGACTTCAAACATGAAATCTTTTCGTATCAACGTGATTTTATTAGCAAACTGATACGTCTTACGCGTATTAGCGTATTTATCGAACGTATTTCGTTCGTTGATTTCAAAAGTCAACAATTTTGACTTTTCTTAGTAATTTAATTACTAAGTCATACTTTAATATCTAATTTTCACAAAATCAATTTCCAATTGATTTCTTTTTATAAACTCATTAATATGTTTAAAAATAATTTTTAAACATATAATTCATTATAAATAATGAATTTAAAGATTTAAAATCTTATTCAAATCTAAAATAGCTCATGGCTATTTTAACTTTTTATAACTTAAATATTTTCAAAAATTTCTTATAAAATCTAAATATGTCTAAGATATTATTTAGACATATAATTTATTATTACTCTTAATTAAAAAGGATTTAAAAATCCTCAAAAATCCTTAATAATTCTCGGTAATTATTAGAAATTACCAAATGGTTTCCAATTTTTTTTTAATTTCATATAGTGTACTATTATACACTATGGTCATTAATAAGATATAATATCAACCAAACAACAATCGATCATCACATTATTAATATTATAGGCCACGGTATTTTTGGAATAATTGTCCAAAATTTTCCAAAAATTGCAATAAATTACTACAAGGTCCAAACATTAGTATATATCATATTTATGATATATAATCCATGATATAACATTTCTATACCATATAAATGGTATCATAGCTCTCGGCTTCTTCACAATACATGTCAAACATTTTTATAAAATTTCCCAACAATCATATCATGCTTATAAACTATAGTGTAACAATATAACATTATAAAATACATTAAAACCATTTGAATCATCACCATAATTGAGCATGTAGCTCACGGCTTATTTGATTTCAAAGGGTATTTGATTTGCAAAAATTACAACTAAATCATAGGATGTATAAATCATATCCTAGATCATTAAAACACAATTGCATGTTATAAATTAAATTACACACTAACATATATATACACAGCTCACGGTATTTTCAAGGGAAGAAGGTAGGATTTTTCCAAAAATTCAAATAAAACACTATGGGTTTCTATATCACCATATATCATTAATATGTCATTGCATGTAGTAAATAAAATTTGTATATCAACATATATGTATATATGTCCCACGGTTATATAAAAAAAATAGGAATTTTCTAAAAATTTCAAATAAGTGGCTATGGATTCACATAAAATCATAGATTGATTATATGCATTTGCATGTCTCAAAATAAAAATCAATCACCATATAACTATATATATATATATCTCGGTCATTATAAAAAAAATAGCAAGAGTTTTCTAAAAATTCCCAAATAATTTATATGCACTCTCAATACATCATAGATCAATAATATAACATTGCATGTACAAAATAAAAATCATACATCCCCCTATATATTTTCATATGTCTCGGCTATTATAAAAAAAATAGCATGAATTTTTCTAAAATTTTGTCACGACCCCACTCCGGACGACCCGGACTGGAGGGTGACTAATACTAGGAGTAGTATTTTAGGGATTACATGGCTAAGATAAAGATGCATAATAACAATAAACTAGCATGCTCGAACATAATGCAATGATATAATAAGAATAATCTAGCATGCTTGATCATAACATAAGATGATGTCATAACGATTCAAAGGGTTAGGCCATCGGACCCAAAGACTTAACGGTAGTCCGATGGACCTCAATAATTCATGTTGCATTATCCTCCCACAATCCAAAGATATAAATGACCTGAGAGACCTTAACAATTCATAACAAAACATAAAGTAAATGAATTCAGAGTTTAGCAGCGGAAAGTGTGTGAATACATATATGACGATATGCATTCAAGGTGAAAACCACAAATTCTAAATAAACTGGTCAAGGACACCGGACTCCTCAACACATTCTCCATCACCATCATCAAGCTCAACTGCACATTTAAAACAAACATGCGGGGCTAAGTACAAGAAATTGCACTCGGTGGACTCATGCCAAAACATTTGATATTAAGATTACGCCAATATCGTAGTAAGTCCTGAGGTTTTAGTTGAAATGCCTTGTGCTTACTAAAGCATTTTCAGTTCATAAACATAGCTCGGTCGAGCATTTTCTTGGTGTGTATGGTCCGTATCTCATAGTCACAATTCATAACAGTATTAAAATCAAACGTCGAGAGGGAGGCCTCCCTTCTACGACGCCGTGATCGGCCGTAATCGTCGACAAAGACACATCACTCTCACAAGCATATGTTAACATAGCATAGAGTTCCAACCTTCACGCCAATCCTAGCCAGGCATTCATCATCCGGCACAGGACCCGACATTAATAAAAGGTTGGGCGCGACCCACAAATGACATAACCTGTCATAATATAGTTCCAACCATCGCCACAGCCCCACCCGGGCATAACAGATAGGATCCATACACAAAACAGAATATTTTTGGCAGGTAATGCAGTAAACATTTGTCAACAGTTGCAAAATAACATTTGTAAGAGAATTCATTTTGGAAGAACAGTAAAGTCACATTTTGTTTGAAGAGTAAGCCCACAATAGTGAGGTAAGAAAAGGGGCCCACATTATTGAAGATAAGAAGCCCACCTGGACTATGGTTTCAAAACGGCGAGTCCTAGGTTTGTTTGCACGTCGATATCCGGTTGCGCGTTTGCGTCCACCTTTACGAAAAAGCGAGGTTTTAGTGCGTCGCTCAAGTCTCTCGAGACTTTCAAAATCTAAGATAAACTTGATATCTTATATCAAGTGAACTGAATTCTTAATGAATTCAATACGTTTTCAAACACGTATATAATTTGAATTGTTCTCGTCTTCGAGGACGCTCAACTATTTCATTTTAACCTTCCGGTTTAAACATTTGACGTAACATAAATCGTTTCTCGATATATGGATTTCATTTGTGAAATCTTTTCTTACTAATGAGGTATCATACTCAATTAGTATATCTTACGCGTCTTGACGATTTATCAATCAGATAATCGCACGTATGACTTAAAAAGTCAACGAAGTCGACAAAGTCGACAATTTTGACTTTTAAATAGTAATTCTTACTATTTATTTTATAAATCGAATTTCGATTGATTAAAATCGTAAAGTCCTATTTCTCGATTTATCACGTAAATCAAAGGACTTATAAATAATTTTCGCAATTATTAATCCTTTTAATAATTTAAACGCGTATTTTCAATTTAAAAATGTTACAAAATAAACGTTTGTCTCAAACATAGCAATCTTTGTTTATAAAATTTTAAAAAAATCAAATATGTCCAGAATATTAATTAGACATATAATTTATTAATAAACTGAATTAAAAAGGATTTAAAATCCTTATTAATTATCGAAAATTCTCGATAATTAATTTAAAATTACCAAATGACTTCGAAAAATTTTCTAAATTAATATAGTGTATTATTATACACTATGGTCCAGAATATGAATTAATATCATTCATATGATATTGTTTGCCATTTATTAATAAATATACATATATATAATTCGGTAATTCCATAAAATATGGAATAATTATTCAAAAATTTCCAAAATTGATATACACATAGTATAATGTCCCAACATCAATATATGTCACAATTATAACCTATAGTTCATCATAACCATTCATTCATCAATAAATAAACTCACAATGCATTCGGTAATTATAAGATTATTACCAAATAATTATCAAACAATTTCTAAAAATTCTAAATAATTTACTACATGCTTAAACATTATAGTATAACAATAATACATCATAACATTAACCAAAACCATTTGAAATCATCACCCTATGGAGCAATAGCTCTCGGTTTCTTTGATTTTGATTAGGGTTTGGTTTCCAAAAATTCCAACAATTATATACCATGATTATATACTATAGTATACTAATATAACATCATAATATTTATCAAAACTAATTAAATCATCACCTTCAAGAGCTTGAAGCTCACGGTTTATTTGACTTAATTTAGTATTTGATCTCAAAAAATTCTAATAAAATCATACATCACATATTTAATACATTAAAGCATTAATACACCATTGGATGTTCAAAATAAAAATCATACACCAACCTATACATCTATAAGCTCACGGTATTAATTCAAAAATCAAACACATGGTTTTCAAAAATTCTAAATAAATCACAGAACATGTAATCAAGGTTCTAGAGCATTAATATGTCATTGCATGCTTGAAATAAAAATTATACACCAAGGTATGACTTATAGAAGCTCACGGTATTTTCAATAAAAATAGCTAGGGTTTTCCAAAAATTGTTAAATCAATTTCTATGGACTCTAAACACATCATAGATCAATATTCCATCACTAAAACATGTTTAAACATAATCGGTCATCACCATTCTATTTTTATAGTTTTCAAAATTTATTTTAGAATAAGGCTAGGGTTCGAAAATTCTATATATATGTAAGATTCATTCAAAAATTTAATATACAACACTATATGTTTATTCTAACACATATTCACATATTTTGAAAATAAAAATACATCAAGAACAATATTCATCCATAAGAACATTTAAAACATACATATACATATATATAACATTCGAAACACACATATACACATTTATAGAACATGCTCGATTTTCTTGAATAAATGAAGAAGGAAATCGGTACTATGGTCCATATTTACCTTAGAAATGGTATGAGATCACAAGAACAATATTAGGTATCAAGCTTTTGTGGATGAAGGAAGAAGAAAGGGGAAGAAAATTTTAGAAAATGGAGGAATGGAGCTCTCGGTTTCTTGGAGCGAAAATGGGAGAGAGTGAAGTGTGTTGTGTTCAAAATTATTTGGAGAGTGTATAATGAGAGTGGGGTGAAGGGAAGGGTCTCACCTATCATCTCTCTCTCTCTCCTCTCGATTTTGGCTAGAAAATGGGCAAAATCTGCAGCCCCCTTGGGAGTGGGGTGTGATGAGTGGAGAGTGCAAAAGGGTGTTCATGCATGGCCAAAAATAAGAGAATGATTAAGCTAATTTAAGAGGTGTCGATGACTATGGGGGGTTCCAAGGGTAGGATTTTAATTTTGTTACACATTAATACAATATATAATCAATTATAGGTCATAGGTATATAATACAAGCCCTTAAAATAATTAAATCCAACACATAGGTATATTTCAAAATTACCGATCAAAAATTAGGAAAATAGGATAAAAATTATAAATCACACCTATTATTGATACTCATGTAATTTTCGATCATATATATCATAATATATGATTTAGATAATAATTAATAGCATAGGATAAAATTATTGCATCATTTCATGCAACAAAACCCTAATTTCGAAAATTAGGGTTTCGAAATTATTAAATACACAATACCGAGTTTTGATGCTCAAAAATTAATTTTAATGCTTAATAATATCCATATATATCATAACATATAGTTTAGATACCATATGGAAATTTAATGGTATCATTTCAAGTGATAAAATTATAATTTATATAATTAGGGTTTTCGAAATTCATTTCGAAAATTATCGAATTTAAAAAGCTCAAAATTTGATTTTAATATTTAATAATTCTGAAATTATATAAAATAATAATAGGAAATTAATTATAATAATTTCCTGAGCCTTAAACTCATTTTTCAAAACATCTCTAGACGTTGACGTTCAAAACGTCTCAAAACGTTCAAAATCGACTCATCTCAAAATGGTCGCAGTAAGTTCATATTTACTAAATAAATAAATATCATTTAATATTGGAAATAATATGGAATTCAATTCAGGGCCTTACTGCTCAGAAATTTCCATAAAACACTGACGTTCGATACGCGTTCGACGTTAAAATAATACTGTCGTATTATTCCATAAATTTCAATTCAGTAATTCACAATCCTTAGTGAATTATAAAAAGGAATTCGTTATATAGATACTGAATCAAAATACAATTCAATATCATACAGATACGAATATTCGAGAAAAACCCTAATTACGGGTTTAGAATACCGTAATCGTATGTTCGTTTCTTTGGAATATTACATTCCCCCCCCCCCCTTACGAAAAATTTCATCCCGAAATTTGTATACCTCTAAAAAAATAAATCGGGTATTTTCTCTCATCGCTTCTTCAAGCTCCCACGCGGCTTCTTTATCCGTGGTGTCTCCACAAGACTTTGACTAACGGAATCGACTTGCTCCGTAGTTGTTGAACTTTGTGGTCAAGTATGGCCGCGGGTTCTTCCTTATAGCTCATGTCTGGCTCGAGGGTCACGTCGTCTTGATGAATCACGTGTTTTGGGTCGTGAATGTATTTTCGTAATTGCGAGACGTGAAAAACATTATGAACATTTCCTAGGCTTGGCGGAAGAGCCAACCTATAAGCTACTGGACCTATCCTCTCTAGGATTTCATAAGGTCCTATAAAGCGGGTCTAAGCTTTCCTTTCGTGCCAAACCTGACAATTCCTTTCGATGGAGAAACCTTAAGAAATACTTTGTCTCCATCCCCAAACTGTAGCTCGGATCACGCGTATCGTCAGAAGATTTTGTCCATCCGAGCCTCTTTTATCCTCACCTAACTGCCGGACGATCTCGATCATCTCGCTCACCGCATCGGGCCCTATGACTTTCTCTATCACGACCCCACCTCGGGATGACCCGGAGTGAGCGGACTAATACTAGGAATAGTATTCATGGATGCGGAAGACTGTCACAATAAGGCTTATCACTTGGGCATATTGAACTTAGGATTAAACATACACTTATAACATTTCGGATAAAAAGGTTTAAGTCAACGGATCCAAAGGATATGACGATCCGAAGGACTTCATAGTTCACATTATTTTATTATCCAACATGAAAATAAAACAGTTCGAGTTGCAATGAAGTGTGTGAATACATATATGACGATATGTATTCAAGGTTATCCATTCCTAACGAACATCAAGGACATATGGCTTTCTCAACACTCCTCCATCATCAGCAACCGAGCTCAACCTGCACATTTAAAAACAAACATGCAGGGCTAAGTACAAAATTTGTACCCAGTGGACTTATGCCGAAAACATTTTATTTTCATTGAATTACTCTGCCAATATAGTGGTAAGACACAAGGGTTTTATTTGAAAATGCCTTGTGCTTACTAAAATATTTTCACGAGTTTATAAAAGTTGCTTGGCCAAGCATTTTCTTGGTGTACGTGATCCATATCCCTTATTATCCTTCCATCATGTTATCATAGTCGAAAGTCGTGAAGGAGGCCTCCTTCTACGACCCCGTGACCGGCCGTGAATTATCCTTACAGCACTCAATCACCATCAGTGTACACGTTAATCCTAGCCAGGTATAAGTTTTCCGGTATAGGATCCGATATCGATTTTCATTCATAAGTTGGGAATAACCCATCAACATCATATCATTCATGGATAGGATACGATACACAAAACGTAAACATTTTGGCAGGTAATCATTTAAAGAATTTTAGCATTAGTTGAAAAGTACTGTAAACAAAGACAGCTGAAAAGAGCAGCAAAGTTGTTCTATTTTAGTAATAAAGCCCACTTGGAGATTCTTGTTCGTCTTTAACGTTTTCCTTACTCGTCAACGTCCAGCTGGTGCGTCAGCATCCACACCTTTATATAAAAAGGATGCTTTAGTACGTCGTTTACGTAATTCGAGACTTACAAAGTCTATAATAAAATTCGATATTTCATATCGATGTGAATTGACTTCCTTAATGAATTTAATTCGTTTCTCAAACGCGTATCAACCTAACATTTCTCGTTCTTCGATAGAAACGAGATATGTGTTGGAAATTATCAATTTACCCCTCCTGGTAAATGGTTTAACGTTTTCTCACGTTTTTTTTTTCGATTTCACGATTTTAAATATGAAATCCTTTCATATCAACGTGATATTATTACCAAATGATGCGTCTTACGCATTTTAGAGTATTTATCGAACGTACTTCGTACGTTGATTCCAAAAGTCAACAATTTTGACTTTTCTTAGTAATTTAATTACTAAGTCTTACTTTAACATTAAATTCTTTCGAAAATCAATTTCCAATTGATTTCTTTTTATAAACTGTTTTAATATGTTTAAAAAATAAGTTTTAAACATATAATTCATTATAAATAATGAATTTAAGGATTTAAAGTCCTTATTTCTATTTTTAAAATAGCTCACGGCTATTTTGGGTTTTTCCAACCAATTATTTTCGAAATTTATCCAAAATTTTTAAATATGTCTAAAATAATATTAGACATATAATTTATTAATAAAATTGATTAAAAAGGATTTAAAAATCCTTAGAAATTCTTTAGAATGTTTAAAGTCCAAAATTTTTTCTAATATTATATAGTGTATTATTATACACTATGCTCATTAATAGGTCATAAGATCAACTAAACATTGTTCAATCATCACCTTATTATTTATATAAGGTCTCGACATTTTTAATAAAATGCTCAATAATTTCCTAAAATTCCAATAATTTAACACAAGGTCCAAACATTAGTCCATAACATACTTATGTCATATAATCCATAATATGACATTTATATACCATATAAATGGTATACTAACTCTCGGCCCTTTTCATAACACACATTAAAATTTTTATAAAAATTTCCAACATATATATCATGCTCATAAACGATAGTGTAGCAACATTACATCATAATATACATCAAAGACCATTTGATCATCACCTTTTGAGTGTATAACTCATCGGTTTTTTTGAAACAAATGTGTAATTGATCTTCAAAAATTCTAACAAAATCCTAAGATGCATAAAACACATTTTAAAACAATAATACAACATTGCATGTCACAAAATAAAATTACACACTAACATATATATATATATAGGCCTCGGTATTTTCAAAATAATTGATAGGATTTTCTTAAATTTCCAATTAAATCATAGGGTATAAAATTCATACACTAGAGTAATAAAACACCATTGCATGTTATAAAATAAAATCATACATGTATATTCATATATGTAGCTCTCGGTTATTTTGGAAATAAGATGTAGGAATTTCTTAAAATTTCCAAACAAAATTGCTATAGATTCACATGATATCATAGATCAATTATATGTAATTGCATGGTCTAAATAAAAATTCATCACCCACATAATATATACATAGGTCTCGGTTCTTATGAAAAAAAAATAGCAAGAGTGTTCTAAAAATTTTCAAATAATTTATATACACTCTCAATACCTCTTAGATTAATAATATCACATTGCATGTACAAAAATAAAATCATACACCCACTTACTTCAAGCATATCTCTCGGTTTCAAGAAGAACAATAGCATAGATTTTTCAAAAAATTTCAAATAAATACTATAGTCACATATTAACTCATAGATCATAAAATCAAAACCATACAACCTCTCATAGGTCTCGGCCTTTTCATAAATTTTTCATACATATTGAATAAATTTTTAAAACATGCTCAAAGCTTCACAACTTATTGCTACATATCCTTAGTACACATTATAGCCATGGATTCAAAAATCTTTGAATAAAACCTTACATGCAATACTTTTGAAAAACAAGAACACATACATAATCCCTTTCTTAACATTTATACACATGCAATAGCAAAAGATTACCAACTAAGATCATCAAGAACACATGCATTGTTCAAACCAAAATTTCAAACTTAGGAAATTTTCAAGAACAACTATCCATTTGTTTCAACCTACCTTAGGTATATGGATTAAAGAGACAATGTATAAGGTACTATGGACTTGTGTGGTGATGAGAGGAAGAAAAATTTCAAGCTTGAAGGGTGGAGAAGAGCTCGGCCATGGCTGAAAATAAGAGAGAGAAGAGAGAGTTTTGAGAGTGTTGGAGAGAGATGGGTGTAGAGTGTTTGAGTGAATAAGGAGAAGTGAGGAATGAATTAAAATCTGAAAATATCCCCTATTATCCCCTCACTCGGTCTCTCTCTCCCCAATACAACACAAGACTCTTCACATTTTAATACTAGTTTATTCACTAATGGGTTCCCAATCATTAGTGTCTTACACACTATCTTGGAAATAGTTAAAATGTATTATTAGTGGGAGATTTGTTGGTATAAAATCTGAAAATATACATATATATACATGCAAGAGTGGAGAAGATGAATTAATTCAACATTGTACAAGAAGGGAATAGCTCTCGGCCATTAGGCCATACCTTAGGTTAAAATTTTATTTCATGCTAATCATAGGTATATAAATCATAATATATGATTTAGATGATATTTAATATCATAGGTTAATTAAATAGTATAAAGGAAGAAAGTAATTCAACTTGTACGTAATAAATGGCTATCGGCCATTTGGTTTGATCATAGCTTAAAATTTTATTTCATGTCATTCATAAGTTTGTGCACCTTGGTACATGATTTAAATAATAATCATAGCATAGGATAATTAAAAGAGCAAAATTTTCAAGAAAACCCTAATTTCAAAATATTAGGGTTTTCAAACTAAGGTTGAGATTTTGCTAATTCTAATGTTCAAGCATTA
This sequence comes from Salvia rosmarinus, assembly GCA_036937905.1. NCBI lineage: Eukaryota > Viridiplantae > Streptophyta > Magnoliopsida > Lamiales > Lamiaceae > Salvia > Salvia rosmarinus. The sequence goes on from CM072814.1 coordinate 38,826,958, forward strand.
ATTAAATGCTTATTAGTACTGTAATATCATAAAAATACCATAAGAAATAATTTCCTAAAGTTTCTTGATCATTAAAGCCATCGTTCATCTTATTCTAAACGCCGACGTTTGAAAACGCCTCAAATGTTACGATCGACTCATTTTAAAATGGTCGTAAATACTCATAATCTCATTATAAAAATATTCCATTAATAATGGAATATAATTCCAAGCTTGATTGCTTAAGAAATATCGTGACATTTCAATAGTCGATATGCATTCGACGTTAAAATGCATCGCCGATAAAAGTTAAAACTTTCGATTCCTTTCATTCACTAACTTTGAGTGAGTGTGTAACAGGAAATTATTCCTTGTAAACAATTGAAATCATACTCGATTTCATATGTGATTTGATTTCACGGCAAAATTTTATTTTACGGGTTTTAAAGACCGTGAATAGGCTTTTAAAACTGTGGGTTATTACATTCTCTCACCGACTTCATCCCAATAAAGCGGTGATCTACACTTCTTGCCATACAAGGCTTCGTATGGGGCCATGCCGATCGTCGCTGATAGCTGTTGTTGTAAGCAAACTCGATAAGAGGTAAAATATCTTCCCACAGCACCTCGGTCCAAGACTACGGTTCTTAACATATCCTCTAAGGTTTGGATCGTCCTTTCCGACTGTCCATCAGTCTGTGGGTGGAATGTTGTACTGAAATTTAACCTCGTACCCAGTTCTCTCTGCAAGCTAATCCAGAATCTGGATGTGAACTTGGAGTCTCGATCAGAGGTAATAGATTTTGGCACTCCATGTAATCGTATAATTTCCTTAACGTACAGCTGGGCTAGTTTATCAGATCCATAAGTGCTATGAATCGGTAGAAAATGAGCACTTTTTGTAAGCCTATCCACAATTACCCATATGGCTGTGTTTCCTGTTCTCGACTTGGGTAAGCTTGTAACGAAATCCATTGTTATATCGTCCCATTTCCACTCGGGAATTTCTAACGGTTGCAACTTTCCGTATGGACGTTGGTGTAGTGCCTTCACCTGTTGGCAAACAAGACAGCGTTCTACGAAAGAAGCTATGTCTCGTTTCATGCCTTCCCACCAAAACTTTTCCTTCAGGTCTTGGTACATCTTAGTACTGCCTGGGTGAGCGGTGTAGGGTGTATCATGAGCCTCACTCATGATTTCATTTTGAAGCTATGCGTCGTCAAGGACGCATATCCTACCTTCAAACAATAAGGCGTTGTCTGACGCCTCTTGGAAATTCTTAAATCCTTCAGACCTTACCCTTTGTCTGATCTTTTCTAACTTTTCCTCCATCCTTTGTCTCTCGACAATCCTTTTTCTTAGATCAGATATCAGTGTGAGTGTAGCGATACAGCTCACAATTGTCTCAGGTGGTTCAACCAGTTCAATCCTCATTCTTCCAAACTCTTCAACGAGTCTTTCCTCTTGTACAAAGAGACATCCTAACTTGGTATGGCTTTTACGACTTAAGGCGTCAGCTACTACATTCGTCTTACCCGGGTGATAGTTAATACCACAGTCGTAATCTTTTACAAGCTCGAGCCATCTTCTTTGTCTCATATTCAAATCTCTTTGTTCGAAGAAGTACTTCAAACTTTTATGATCCGTGAAGATCTCACATCTCACACCATAGAGATGGTGTCTCCAAATTTTCAATGCATAAACTACCGCTGCTAATTCCAAATCGTGGGTTGGGTAGTTCAGTTCGTGGGGTCTGAGTTGTCGGGATGCATAAGCTATCACCTTTCCTTCTTGCATCAAAACACAACCCAGTCCGGTCTTGGAAGCATCGGTATAAACTACGTATTCCTTGTCCGCTTCTGGAACTGCTAGAACTGGTGCACTTGTCAACTTTTCCTTGAGTATTTGGAAACTCGTCTCGCATTCATCAGTCCAATTGAACTTGATTCCTTTCCGGAGTAGCTGGGTTATTGGCCTTGCAATTTTGGAGAATCCTTCGATGAATCTCCTATAGTAACCAGCTAATCCTAGGAAACTTCTAATCTCGTGCTGAGTCTTTGGTGATTTCCGTTCCTGCACGGCCTCTACTTTGGCTGGATCTACTTTTATATCTTCTGCAGACACGATGTGTCCAAGGAACATAACTTCCTTCAGCCAAAACTCACATTTGCTAAACTTAGTAACGAGTCTTTCATCTCTCAAGGTTTGCAAAACCGTTCTTAGATATTCTCTATGATCCTCTTCATTCTTTGAATAAATAAGGATATCATCTATGAAGACCAAAACAAATTTATCCAAAATGGATGAAATACTGCTCATGAGGTCCATGAATACGGCTGGTGCATTTGTTAATCCGAATGGCATGACTATGAACTCATAGTGGCCGATCCGTTCGAAATGCGTCTTAGGTACATCCTCGAACGTATTTTCAATGGTGGTATATCGACTTAAGATCAATTTTGAGAATACACCGCTCCTCGTAATTGATCAAATAGGTCATCAATTCTGGGTAAAGGGTATTTGTTCTTTAGTGTCATCTTATTTAGTTCTCTATAATCGATGCACATCCTCAAAGAACCATCCTTTTCTTGACAAACAAAGCAGGCGCTCCCAGGTGAAACACTCAAATTTAATGAATCCTAGATCCAAAAGCTCTTGGATTTGGATTTTCAGTTCCTCCAACTCCTTTGGGGCCATCCTATAGGGCGCCTTCGACACGGGGGCTGATCCTGGCTCCAAATCGATGGTAAACTCTAGTTGTCTATCAGGAGGCAGTCCTGGTAGATTTTCGGGAAACACGTCCTAAAATTCTTGGACAACTTCTATGTCTTCTACCCGCGCTTCGGGTTTATCCTCTCCGTTCAAATAAACAAGGAATGCATGGCATCCTTTCTGGTTCATCATCCTCCCTCTTTGTAGTCTTGATACAATCGGGATTCTTCTTCCCATGCTGATCCCGTGGAAATGCGTAGCTTCTTGTCCAGGAAAGTGAAACGAAATTTTCCTTTCCTTACATAGAATCGTGGAATGATTCTTAGCTAACCAGTCCATTCTTAGGATTAAGTCTACATCATCCATGGGTATTATGTTTAGATTGTTAGCCGAACCTTAAGTGATCCTAATGTCAACTCTAGGTTCAAGCAAAAGTGTGTATGATCATAATCCTCCTATAGGCGATGAGATTCTCATATCCGGCTTGACTTTTCAGACCTAAGGTCCGCATTTCTACGCATGATTTTGCAATAAAAGAATGCGAAGCACCCGTATCGAACAATACTATAACTGGTAGGTTGAGGAGAACTCCCATACCTGCCAGGTTTCCCTGGTTTTGTTCGTTCTGCCTCCTATGCATGGCGTAGGCTCTAGCCCGTGGTGCCGAGGCCGACGGGCGCTGGTCCTTGTTGGTTCTGCGGCTGTTGTCTGGGTTGTTACTGCCGTTGCCGCGGTGGTTGACGCCTTTGTTGTTGTTGAGGCGGTTGTTGCCACTGCTGTTGCGGGGGTTGTTGTTGCGGCTGCTGCCATTGTGGTTGCTGCACCACTTGCTGGGGTTGTTGCCACTGGAGTTGCTGAGGTTGGGGCTGGAACTGTTGCGGCGGCCGGGTTTGAGTCAGATAGCCTTAGTGGCTGGACATTGCCAGTTTGGTTCGGCCTTATATCCGAACGTGACACTGGGCAATTATTGGCGTAATGCCCTTTTGCCCCGCATTTGTAACAGCTTACCACATTTGCCGTGCACACTCCCTTGTGTGCTCTATGGCATCTAGGGCATGGAGGTGCCCTTATCTGTTCCTGCGGTCCCCTTGCCGGTGGAGCATAAGCTGCTCTCTTCCAGCTCTGCCCTTGTTGCGCTCCGGTTCCTTGCCAGGGTCGCTTGTGGCTTGTGTTCTCATAGCCTCCCCTGCTATGATTGCCGCGATTGGGTTCCCACTTCCCTTTTCCTCTGTTCGTCGAGTTATGTGTCTGAGCCGACACTGACCTATCTTCAGACATTGCTGCCTCAATATCTAAAGCTCGTGCAAGAGCTTCAGTGTAAGTTAGGTCTCCATGGCTGGCAAGAGACATCCGTATCTCAATTCTCAGTCCTGACCTAAACTTCTCCGACATTTTCAAGTCGGTGTCCACCTGTTCTGGTGCATATCTCGACATCTCGCAGAAAGCGCGATCATAGTCGGTCACAGACAACCTCTCTTGTTTCAGCAGGAAAAATTCCTCGCTCCTTTCTCCTCTTATAGCTTTTGGGATGTATTTCACATTCCTCTCAAGTCCTCCCATGAGAACTCCTCCGCTGCAAGTGAGAAGGTCTTCTTTTCGGCCTCCCACCGTAAGTCACCGTCCATTCACCGAAAGTAACGCATGACAACCGCCTCTGTCTTTGTGCATCTTAAGAAGTTAAAATCCGCTCAATGGTTCTAACCCATTGCTCGGCTTCCTCGGGCTTCCTTCCGTTAAAGACCGGTGGGTTTTGCCTCGTGAATAGTTCCTCGATCCTTCGTTCGAGGTTGAGGTGGGGTGGTTGGGGAATATCTTCTTCCTCTTACTCGGGATTCTACCCTTCCTCTAGGTCTTCCTCGACCTCCGGGTTCTCGCCCGGTTTTTCTTCGGAGGCATTCATTATATAAAACATATTATCGTCAATCACTTATCACTTTCATAGCTTAACATACATAAGATCTCCATAGCCTTTTTCGCAAAACGAAATCAAAATAAAACAACTCATCCTTAACATAGACACTTTGTCGCAAAAGCCCCACTTGGGTCAAATATATAGATAGGTAATCAAGGTCTGTCAAAAGCGCGACGTTCAATCATCAAAAACCACAAGAAAACAAACAGTAAGGTTTCGGGCCCACACGGCCTTCCAAAAAAAAAATCGAGTTCTAGATCCATCAGTACCGAAATATAAAAAGGAAAAGCTAGCACATGCTAGTCATAACAAAAATTTTAATTTAAAAAGGTCGTCTAACGTCTTCACGGGCTCTTTCCTACTCTGCGTCTTCCTCGGGGTCTTCCTCCTCTTCGGAATCGTCTTTTCCATCCGAATCATCCTCGCGAGGTCGTACCCTGGATGGTCCTGCACCGTTGGCTTCCACCATCGGTATGTCGCGCAGGGGTCCGAGGTTATCCGCGCCGTACAAGTCGTAGTTGTGGCGGATCGGGCTGTAGCATACCGGGTCGGGTCATAGATATTGAAGGCATCGACACGCTCATCCGCTGTCCGTGGAAGGGCTCTTCCTCTTCCGGTGGTGGCGGATCGACGCAGCGTAGGGGCGGTAGCGGCGGACGATCGGGTGCCCAAAACTTCGGTGGCAAGGCGGGCTCTCCCGAGCTCTGGGGCGGCCGCCCTATCTACCTCGTACATCCCGCCTCATCTATCCGTTATGGGTATCAGGATCGACCTATCTCGGAACCTCAGGTATAGCCACTCTGGCGACTCATCACGCCAAGTGTACTCCGTGGAGTGAGATAGGGTCCCATAGGTGCGGCTCAGAATATCTGTACACGTAAGTCGATGACTCACGAACTGGCGGATCCCCAATCAAATCATAGACTGGGCATACGATAAATGTAATCTCCGATACCTCTCGTGCATAACCATCCCATGTACAAGGGAGTATAGCTAGGAGTCGCTTAATGCCATCATAGTCGGTTGCGCCATAGGCTCGGGCGTTCCTCCACACCAAGGGTACGCCATAAACTCGCCTAGGTCTTCTCCAAGACATCCAACATTCGATAGGTGCGCATCAGCTCCTCGGGTGTGGCATGAGGTCCTACCTCCTCCTAGCGATATAGCGCATCTCCTCCATCTGTCACGATCAAAACTAACATAAGTCAACTATCGTCATCTCAAACTGAAAGGATAACTTAAGCATAACAAGAAGCAACTAGGTTGGAACTAAACAGTCTATAAGGTAGGCAACATCATAAGGTACAACACATATCACAACTTACCTTCTTAGTCTTACCCAAACGTATACATATAGACCAATAACATCTTAATATATATATGCTACGAGATCCTTGTATTATACCAAACACTTAAACTAGAGTTCAACAGACTCTATTGTATTCTAGAGACATAATTAGGGATTCTGTTCTTCATAATAAATGAAGATCAGTGCGTTAGGAGTACGCAGGTGAAAACCATGTGCAAATCGGAGTCCTAACGAAAGAGATCTAGTTAAAACAAATTTACTGCGCAGTGCAGGAAATTTGCGCGATCGTGCCAAAAATGTAAATTGAGACGTATGTCGACGTAATACGTCTACCATATCCATGTCTTTAATTTGAGGCTGAACATTCTGAAGCCGTAAGTGACGTCCATGTCATGATTCGTGTCGACGCTCACTCATGTCGAAGCGGTGAGGAACTGTTGACGTCGTTCATCTTCAAGGTTGAGGTCATCCTCGTTCATCCTTCTCGCTCGTCTATCGTTGTCCAAGCTCGAGGATATCGTCACTTTCATTCTTCCTATCGTTCTTTTGTTCTCATAAGGAAAAAGAAGTTCATACTTCTATGTTCTTTCACGATACGTGAGCATTCTCCTTAGAGTCTAGGTTCTCTTCGTGATAACATATCATTCATCACAAACGAAATTTTGAAGATTGGAAAATAATGTCTTATTTGAGAATTTTGGAAATACGATTTCAAAATGACAATCATGATCAACTCATATATATATCAAAAATGAATTCATTCATTCCATGTTGATCATTCAACTCAATACCACCATATACTTCCATCTCAAAACTTGAGTACTCGCATCAATACTTATTGGCTTCAATATCAAAGTTTTTGGAAAACTTTCTTGCTCAACTTCCATTTCCATCATCAAAATTTCCATAATAACACAATCTTTCAAAAATTCTTCCAACTTGCTCACCATGTAAAAATTTTCCATTTCATGAGTTTGAGAAAGAAATGCAGTTACCTTTTTCCCGGTTGAGCTCGATGTGATGGAGTGTTGAGAGGAGTCAGTAGGTTACTAGAAGTCCAGTGACTCGATCTAGACTTAGAATAAAAGAATTTGGGTTTACAAAGAGCAAAAGCGCTCTGATACCACTTCTGTCACGACCCCACTCCGGACGACCCGGACTGGAGGGCGACTAATACTAGGAGTAGTATTTTACGGATTACATGGCTAAGATAAAGATGCATAATAACAATAAACTAGCATGCTCGAACATAATGCAATGATATAATAAGAATAATCTAGCATGCTTGATCATAACATAAGATGATGTCATAACGATTCAAAAGGGTTAGGCCATCGGACCCAAAGACTTAACAGTAGTCCGATGGACCTCAATAATTCATGTTGCATTATCCTTCCACAATCCAAAGATATAAATGACCTGAGAGACCTTAACAATTCATAACAAAACATAAAGTAAATGAATTCAGAGTTTAGCAGCGGAAAGTGTGTGAATACATATATGACGATATGCATTCAAGGTGAAAACCACAAATTCTAAATAAACTGGTCAAGGACACCGGACTCCTCAACACATTCCCCATCACCATCATCGAAGCTCAACCTGCACATTTAAAAACAAACATGCAGGCTAAGTACAAGAAATTGCACTCGGTGGACTCATGCCAAAACATTTGATATTAAGATTACCGCCAATATCAGAGTAAGTCACAAGGGTTTTAGTTGAAATGCCTTGTGCTTACTATAGCATTTTCAGTTCATAAACATAGCTCAGGCGAGCATTTTCTTGGTGTGTATGGTCCGTATCTCATAGTCACAATTCATAACAAGATAAAATCAAACGTCGAGAGGAGGCCTCCCTTCACGACGCCGTGACCGCCGTAATCCCGTCAAACACATCGCTACTCACAAGCATATGTTAACATAGCATATAGTTCCAACCTTCACGCCAATCCTAGCTGTGCATTTATCATCGGCATAGGACCCGACATTAATAAAAGGTTGGGCGCGACCCACAAATGACATAACCTGTCATAATATAGTTCCAACTATCGCCACAGCCCTACCGGGCATAACAGATAGGATCCATACACAAAATGAATATTTTTGGCGGTGTAATGATAAACATTTGTCAACAGTTGCAAAATAACATTTGTAAGAGAATTCGTTTGGAAGAACAAGAAAGTCACATTTTGTTTGAAGAGTAAGCCCACAATAGTGAGGTAAGAAAAGGGGCCCACATTGTTGAAGATAAGAAGCCCACCTGGACTATGGTTCGTCGAAAACTGAGTCCTAGGTTTGTTTGCACGTCAAGATCCAACACAAGCGTTTGCATCCACACCTTTACGAAAAAGCGAGGTTTTAGTACGTCGCTCAAGTCTCTCGAGACTTTCAAAATCTAAGATAAACTTCGATATCTTATATCGAAGTGAACTGAATTCCTTAATGAATTCAATACGTTTTCAAATACGTATATAATTTGAATTGTTCTCGTCCTTCGAAGATACGTTCAACTATTTCGTTTTAACCTTTCCGGTTTAAACATTTGACGTAACATAAATATGTTTCTCGATATATGGATTTCATTTGTGAAATCTTTTCTTACTAATGAGGTATCATACTCAATTATTATATCTTACGCGTACTGACGTATTTATCAATCGTATAATCGTACGTATGACTTAAAAAGTCAACGAAGTCAACAAAGTCAACAATTTTGACTTTTAAATAGTAATTTCTTACTATTTATTTTATTAATCGAATTTCGATTGATTAAAATTGTAAAGTCCTATTTCTCGATTTATCACGTAAATCAAAGGACTTATAAATAATTTTCGCAATTATTAATCCTTTTAATAATTTAAACGCGTATTTTCGATTTAAAAACGTTACAAAATAAACGTTTGTCTCAAACATAGCAATCTATGTTTATAAAATTTTATAAAATTCAAATATGTCCAGAATATTAATTAGACATATAATTTATTAATAAATGTAATTAAAAGGATTTAAAATCCTTATTAATTTTCGAAAATTCTCGATAATTAATTTAAAATTACCAAATGACTTTCGAAAAATTTTCTAAATTAATATAGTGTATTATTATACACTATGGTCCAGAATATGAATTAATATCATTCATATGATATTGTTTGCCATTTATTAATATATATACATATATATAATTCGGTAATTCCATAAAATATGGAATAATTATCCAAAAATTTCCAAAATTGATATACACATAGTATAATGTCCCAACATCAATATATGTCACAATTATAACCTATAGTTCATCATAACCATTCATTCATCAATAAATAAACTCACAATGCATTCGGTAATTATAAGATAATTACCAAATAATTATCAAACAATTTCTAAAAATTCTAAATAATTTACTACATGCTTAAACATTATAGTATAACAATAATAAATCATAACATTAACCAAAACCATTTGAAATCATCACCCTATGGAGCAATAGCTCTCGGTTTCTTTGATTTCGATTAGGGTTTGGTTTCCAAAAATTCCAACAATTATATACCATGATTATATACTATAGTATACTAATATAACATCATAATATTTATCAAAACTAATTAAATCATCACCTTCAAGAGCTTGAAGCTCACGGTTTATTTGACTTAATTTAGCATTTGATCTCCAAAAATTCTAATAAAATCATACATCACATATTTAATACATTAAAGCATTAATACACCATTGGATGTTCAAAATAAAAATCATACACCAACCTATACATCTATAAGCTCACGGTATTAATTCAAAAATCAAGCATATGGTTTTCAAAAATTCTAAATAAATCATAGAACATGTAATCAAGGTTCTAGAGCATTAATATGTCATTGCATGCTTGAAATAAAAATTATACACCAAGGTATGACTTATAGAAGCTCACGGTATTTTCAATAAAAATAGCTAGGGTTTTCCAAAAATTGTTAAATCAATTTCTATGGACTCTAAACACATCATAGATCAATATTCCATCACTAAAACATGTTTAAACATAATCGGTCATCACCATTCTATTTTTATAGTTTTCAAATTTATTTTAGAATAAATTAGGGTTCGAAAATTTATATATATGTAAGATTCATTCAAAATTTAATATACAACACTATATGTTTATTCTAACACATATTCACATATTTTGAAAATAAAAATACATCAAGAACAATATTCATCCATAAGAACATTTAAAACATACATATACATATATATAACATTCAAACACACATATACACATTTATAGAACATGCTCGATTTTCTTGAATAAATGAAGAAGAAATCGGTACTATGGTCCATATTTACCTTAGAAATGGTATGGGATCACAAGAACAATATTAGGTATCAAGCTTTTGTGGATGAAGGAAGAAGAAAGGAGAAGAAAAATTTTAGAAAATGGAGGAATGGAGCTCTCGGTTTCTTGGAGCAGAAAATGGGAGAGAGTGAAGTGTGTTGTGTTCAAAAATTATTTGGAGAGTGTATAATGAGAGTGGGGTGAAGGGGAAGGGTCTCACCTATCATCTCTTCTCTCTCCCTCTCGATTTTGGCTAGAAAAATGGGCAAAATCTGCAGCCCCTTGGGAGTGGGGTGTGATGAGTGGAGAGTGCAAAAAGGGTGTTCATGCATTGGCCAAAAATAAGAGAATGATTAAGCTAATTTAAGAGGGTGTCGACGGCTATGGGGGGGTTCCAAGGGTAGGATTTTAATTTTTGTTACACATTAATACAATATATAATCAAGTATAGGTCATAGGTATATAATACAAGCCCTTAAAATAATTAAATCCAACACATAGGTATATTTCGAAATTACCGATCAAAAATTAGGAAAATAGGATAAAAATTATAAATCACACCTATTATTGATACTCATGTAATTTTCGATCATATATATCATAATATATGATTTAGATAATAATTAATAGCATAGGATAAAATTATTGCATCATTTCATGCAACAAAACCCTAATTTCGAAAATTAGGGTTTCAAAATTATTAAATACATAATACCGAGTTTTGACACTCAAAAATTAATTTTAATGCTTAATAATATCCATATATATCATAACATATAGTTTAGATACCATATGGAAATTTAATGGTATCATTTCAAGTGATAAAACTATAATTTATATAATTAGGGTTTTCGAAATTCATTTCGAAAATTATCGAATTTAAAAAGCTCAAAATTCGATTTTAATATTTAATAATGCTGAAATTATATAAAATAATAATAGGAAAGCCTTAAACTCATTTTTCAAAACGTCTCTAGACGTTGACGTTCAAAACGTCTCAAAACGTTCAAAATCGACTCATCTAAAAATGGTCGCAGTATGTTCATATTTACTAAATAAATAAATATCATTTAATATTGGAAATAATATGGAATTCAATTCCGGGCCTTACTGCTCAGAAATTTCCATAAAACACTGACGTTCGATACGCGTTCGACGTTAAAATAATATTGTCGTATTATTCCATAAATTTGAATTCCGTAATTCACAATCCTTAGTGAATTATAAAAAGGAATTCGTTATATAGATACAGAATCAAAATACAATTCGATATCATACAGATACGAATATTCGGGAAAAACCCTAATTACGGGTTTAGAATACCGTAATCGTATGTTCGTTTCTTTGGAATATTACAAATTTTCAAATAATTGATATAGTCACACATAACATCATAGATCATAGATTCAAGTCCAAATAACCTCTCATAGGTCTCGGCCATTTCAATAATTTTTCATACATGTTCGAATAAATTTTTAAAACATGATCCAAGTATCAAAATAACATGCTACACACTCTTAACACACCACATACTTATAGATTCAAAATTTTCGAAATCTATTCATACATGCAAGACTTTTAAAACAAGAACACAAGCATCTATATATTGTTCTATCATCAACAAACATGCATACACAAAGTCTTTCAAGATAAAGCATCAAGAGCACATGTAATGTTCTTGTAACATTTTCGAAAGATTTTAAAAATTTTCAAGAACATCCCAACTCTAGTCGACACCTACCTTGGTGTCACGCCCCCTCCGGGTAGCCCGGTCAGAGGTGACTAATACTAGGAATAGTATTATAGGACAAATCGACTAAGATAAGGGTCCACATCGATATAACTAGCATGCGTAATAGGGCATGAGATAATAATTCGATAGTTCAAAAGGTTTAGGCCATCAGACCCAAAGATTAAATAGTGATCTGATGGACCTCAATAGTACAAACAGTAAACATAATGTAAAAGAGTTTAGAGTTTAGCAGCGGAAAGTGTGTGAATACATATATGATGATATGTATTGGCGAAACCAAATCCTAAATAAGCGATCGAGGACACGAGACTCCTCAACACACCTCCATCATCACTATCGAGCTCAACCGCACATTTAAAACAAACATGCAGGGCTAAGTACAAGAAATTGCACTCAGTGGACTCATGCCGAAAACATTTGATAATATTTGAATTACGCTGCCAATATCGAGTAAGTCACAAGGGTTTTAGTTAAAATGCCTTGTGCTTACCAAATCATTTTCAACAGAACATAGCTCGGCCGAGCATTTTCTTGGTGTGTATGGTCCATATCTCATAGTCACAATACATAATAATAATAAATAATAAACGTCGAGAGGGAGGCCTCCCATCTACGATGCCGTGACCGGCCGTAATCCCGTACAGCGCACAATCACTCTCTGCAAGCATATGTTAACACAGCGTATAGTTCCAACCTTCACGCCAATCCTAGCCAGGCATTTATCATTCGGCACAGGACCCGACATTTAAAAGGTTGGGTGCTACCACAACAAATGATATAATAGTTCCAACCATCTCCACAACCCTACCCGGGCATAACATATAGGATCCATACACAAAACGAAATATTTTTGGCAGGTAATGCAGTAAAACATTTGTTAAACAGTTGTAGAATAAGTACTGTAATAAACTCATTTGGAATAACAGTAAAGTCACATTTTGTTTGAAAAGTAAGCCCACATTAGTGAGGTAAAAAAAAAAGGGCCCACCTGGACTATGGTTCGTTGTAAATCGTGTCCTAGGTTTGTTCGCACGTCGTAATCCCGTTCTTTGCGTCAAGGCCCACACCTTATGAAAAAGCGAGGTTTTAATGCGTCGCTCAAGTCTTTCGAGACTTTTAAAAGATAACCGATATTTTATATCGACGTGAATTAATTCTCAATGACTTGATATGCTTTCAAACACGTTATTTAATTGAATTGTTCTCGATTCCTCGAGATACGCTCAACTATTTCGGTTTAACGCCCCGCTAAACGCTTTAACGATATGAACGCGTTTCCGATATAAGGATTTCATTTGTGAAATCCTTCCTTGCTAATGAGGTATTATACTCAATTAGCGCATCTTACGCGCATTGGCGTATTTATCGAACGTATAATCGTACGTTTGACTTTAAAAGTCAACGAAGTCAACACGGTCAACAAAGTCAACGATTTTAACTTTCAAATAGTAATTTCTTACTATTTCGTTTTATAAATCGAATTTGATCGATTTGAAAACGTAAAGTCCTATTTCTCGATTTATCACGTAAATCAAGGACTTATAAATAATTTCGCATTTATTAACCCTTTTAATAATTAGAAAAGCGTATTTTCGAATTTAAAACGTTAACAACCTAACGTTTGTCTTAAACATAGTAAACTATGTTTATAAAATTTTTATAATTTCAAAAATATGTCCAGAATATAAATAGACATATATTTTATTAATAAACTGAATTAAAAAGGATTTTAAAACCTTTTTTAATTATCGAAAATTTCGATAATTAGCTTAAAAATACTAAATGACTTTTGAAAATTTTTCTAAATTAATATAGTGTATTATTATACACTATGGTCCAGAATATGAATTTATAAGATCCATATGATATTGTTTGTCATTTATTAGTATATTTACATATATATACATTTCAGTAATTCCATATAATATGGAATAATTATCCAAAAATTCCCAAAATTAATATACACATAGTATAATATCCCAACATCAATATATATCATTAATATAACCTATAGTCCATCATAAGCATTCATTCCACAATATATAGCATTATTCACGGTAATTACAATTTAATTACCCAATAATTATCAAACAATTTCTAAAAATTCTAATTAAATCACAACATGATTAAACATTATATTATAACATTGTAACATCACAATATCAACCAAACCAATTGAAATCATCACCATATGGAGCATATATGCTCTCGGCTTTTTGATTTAATTTTGGTATTTGGTTTTCAAAATTTCCAACAATTATATACTATGTTTATACATTATAGTATAGTAATATAACATCATTTAATCATCAAAAACCAATTAAATCATCACCTTATGCACATAGTGCTCTCGGTTTTTTGATTTAAATTAGGTATTTGATTTTCAAAATTCTAACAAGTATACACTATGTTTATATACTATAGTATAACAATATAACATCATAACAATCATCAAAACCAATTAAATCATCACCTTAAGAGCAACAAAGCTCACGGCTTCTTTGATTTAAATATGGTATTTGATTTCCAAAATTCTAACAAAATCATACAATACATAAACAATATATTAAAGTATTAATATACTATTGTATGATCAAAATAAAATTATACATCCACACATACAAAACCTGAAGCTCTCGGCATTTTCAAATAAATTTGCATATGGTTTCCAAAATTCTAAATAAATCATAAGCCATATAAACAATACATTAAAGCATTAATATGCCATCACAAGCTTAAAATAAAATTTATACACCATGGTACACATTTAGGAAGCTCACGGTAATCTTAAAAAATACCTAGGGTTTTCTAAAATTTTCCAAATCAAAACCATGGGTCATAAACATGATAATAAACAACAATCCATCACCAAAATAATTTCAACATGATCGGTCACCTCATATCCATTTTTAATATTTTGAAAAATTATTTTAAACAAGATCTATGGTTCGAATATTTCATAAACAAGTTAGATCCATTCAAAAATTTAATAAACAACACCATATGTTTATTCTAACATTTATTCACATATTTGGAAATAAAAATCATCAAGAACAATATATCTCATGCTCAAGAACATTAAACACATATGTATACATATATAGAACATTCGAACATACATATATATACACAAGAGAATGCTCGATTTTAAGGATAAATGAAGATATAATCGGTACTTAAGGTCCATGTTTACCTTGGAATGATATAGGTTCACAAGAATATGGTATGGTATCAAGGTTTGGGAGAAGAAATGGAGAAGAAGAAGGAGGTGAAGCTTTCGAAAATGGGGGCTTGGCTCTCGGTTTTCTCCAGGTTTTAGAGAGAGGGAAGAGAGTTTTTTTTTGAGTGTTCAAAATGTTGGAAATGGGTAATGAGTGAGATGAATTGAAGGGGAAGAGTCTCCCTCCCTATATCCCTCTTCACCCTCTCGATTTTTGCCTCAAAAATTGGCTAAAATCTGCAGCCAAATGATTTAGTAGGAGGTGATCATTAGCTAGGAAAAAGGGTGTTCATGGGTTGGGCAATAGAAAGGTTGATCATCATGCTTGTGTAAAGAGGGTGGCCGGCGCATGTGATGGTGTTTAAGAGTGGATTTAATTTGTTTTTGCACATTAATACATTATATATCTCATACATGATTATAGATATATAATACTAGTCATGAAAATAATTAAACTCAACATATACCACATTTTCGAAAATACCGATTGAAATTAGAAAAATAGGAATAAAAATGTAAATCACACCTATTATTGATACTCATGTCATTTTCGTTCCAAAAATACACATATATATCATAATATATGATTTAGATAATAATTAAAAGCATAGGATAAAATTTATGCATTAATTCATGCTCATGAAACCCTAATTTTAAAGATGGGGTTTCGAAAATTATAATTATGCAATATCGAGTTTTAATGCCCCAAAAACTGATTTCATAGCTTAATAATACTCATATATATCATAACATATAGTTTAGATACCATATGATAATTTAATGGTATCATTTCATGTGAAAAACCATAGTTCATAAACTTAGGGTTTTCGAAAAAAATCAATTCCAAAGTATCGAATTTTAATAACTGAAAATTCAATTTTAATAATTAATAATACTGAAATTATATAAAATAATAATAGGAAATTAATTATAATAATTTCCTGAGCGTTAAACTTATTTTTCAAAACGTCTCTAGACGTTGACGTTCAAAACGTCTCAAAACGTTCAAAATCGACTCATCTCAAAATGGTCGTAGTAAGCTCGTACTTACTTTATAAATATATTCCTTTTAATAAAGGAATTAAGATGGAAATTAATTCCAAGCTTTACAGCTCAGAGATTTCCATAAAAGCTGACGTTCGATACGCGTTCGACGTTAAAATAATATTATCGTATTATTTCATAAATTTCATCTCCGTAATTCATAATCCTTAGTGAATTATAAAAAGAATTCGTTATAACGATATCGTATCGAAATCACGATATTCGATGTCGTAAAAATTATATACGGCAAAACCCTAATTACGGGTTTAGAATACCGTAATCGTATGTTCGTTTCTTTGGAATATTACATTCCACCCCCCTTACGAAAAATTTCGTCCCGAAATTTGTATACCTTTTAGACAAACAAATCGGGGTATCGTTCTTTCATTGCCTCTTCAAGTTCCCACGTGGCTTCTTCTTGTCCGTGGTGTTTCCACAACACTTTGACTAACGGAATTGACTTGCTCCGTAGCTGTTGTACTTTATAGTCGAGGATTGCCATTGGTTCCTCTTCGTAGCTCATGTCGGGCTCGAGAATCACGTCGTCTTGGTGGATCACGTGCTTAGGATCTTGAACGTATTTTCGCAATTGTGACACGTGAAAAACATTATGCACATTTCCGAGGTTTGGCGGAAGAGCCAACCTATAAGCTACTGGACCTATCCTCTCTAGGATCTCATATGTTCCTATAAAGCGGGGTCTCAACTTCCCTTTTAGTCCGAATCTGACGATCCCCTTTGATGGAGAGACCTTAAGAAACACTTTGTCTCCGTCTTCAAATCGTAGTTCGGATCTACGCGTATCGGCGTAAGATTTTTGCCTATCTTGAGCCTCTTTGATTCTCATCCTAATTTGTCGGACGATCTCGATCATCTCGTTCACTGCATCAGGCCCTATGACCTTTCTCTCACCGACTTCATCCCAATAAAGCGGTGATCTACACTTTTTGCCATACAAGGCTTCGTATGGGGCCATGCCGATCGTCGCTTGGTAGCTATTGTTGTAGGCAAACTCAATCAGAGGTAAAATATCTTCCCATTTTGCACCTTGGTCCAATATTACTGTTCTAAGCATATCCTCTAACGTTTGGATCGTTCTTTCCGATCGCCCATCGGTTTGTGGATGAAATGCCGATCGAAATCGAGTTTAGTACCCAATTCTCTCGCAAGCTAATCCGTAATCTGGATGTGAATTTGGAGTCTCGATCGAGGTAATAGATTTTGGCACTCCATGTAATCGTATAATTTCCTTAACGTATAGCTGGGCCAACTTATCAGATCCATAAGTGCTTTGAATAGGTAGAAAGTGAGCACTCTTGGTAAGTCTATCCACAATTACCCATATGGGCTGTGTTTTCTTCTCGACTGGGTAAGCTTGTAACGAAATCCATCGTTATATCATCCCATTTCCACTCGTGGATTTCCAATGGTTGCAACTTTCCGTAAGGTCGTTGATGTAACGCTTTCACTGCTGGCAAACAAGACAATGTTTCTACTTAAAGATGCTACGCCTCGTTTCATGCCTTCCCACCAAAATTTTTCCTTCGGGTCTTGGTACATTTTGGTACTGCCTGGGTGGGCGGTGTAGGGTGTATCGTGAGCCTCACTCAGGATTTCATTTTGAAGCTCTGCGTCGTCAGGGACGCATATCCTACCTTCAAACAATAAGGCGTTGTCCGCACCTCTGGAAATTCTTAAATCCTCCGCACCTTATCCTTTGTCTCGATCTTTTCTAACTTTTCCTCCATCCTTTGTCTCTCGATAATTCTTTTCTTAGATCGATGTCGGTGTGAGTGTAGCGACGACTCACAATTGTCTTGGGTGGTTCAACCAGCTCAATCCTTATCCTTCCAAACTCTTCAACGAGTTTTCCTCATGTACAAAGAGACATCCTAACTGGTACGGCTCTTACGACTCAAGCGCCACTACTACATTCGACTTACCCGGTGATAGTTAATACCACAACAGTAATCCTTTACAAGCTCGAGCCATCTTTTTTGTCTCATATTCAAATCTCTTTGTTCAAGAAGTACTTTAAACTTTTATGATCCGTGAAGATCTCACATCTCACACCATAGAGATGGTGTCTCCAAATTTTCAGCGCATGAACTACAGCTGCTAATTTCAGATCGTGGGTTGGGAAATTCAGCTCGTGGGGTCTGAGTTGTCGGGATGCATAAGCTATCACTTTTCCTTCTTACATCAAAACACAACCCAGTCCAGCCTTAGATGCGTCTCAGATAGACCACATACCCCTTATCCGCTTCTGGGACTGCTAGAACTGGTGCACTGGTCAATTTTTCTTTGAGTATTTGGAAACTCGCCTCGCACTCATCAGTCCAATTGAACTTGATTCCCTTCCGGAGTAGCTGGGTTATTGGCCTTGCAATTTTGGAGAATCCTTCGATGAATCTCCTATAGTAACCAGCTAATCCTAGGAAACTTCTAATCTCGTGCTGAGTTTTTGGTGATTTCCATTCTTGCACGGCCTCTACTTTGGTCGGATCTACTTTATACCTTCAAGAGACACGATGTGTCCAAGGAACATAACTTCCTTCACCAAAACTCACATTTGCTAAACTTAGCAAAGAGTCTTTCGTCTCTCGTGGTTTGCAAAACCGTCAGATGTTCCTATGATCCTCTTCATTCTTTGAGTAAATAAGGATATCATGTATGAAGACCAAAACAAATTTATCCGTAAATGGATGAAATACTGCTCATGAGGTCCATGAATACGGTGGTGCATTGTTAATCCGAATGGCATAACTATGAACTCATAGTGGCCATATCTCGGTTCGAATGCGCCTTAGGTACATCCTCGCATCCGTATTTTCACCGATGGTATCCCGACTTAAGATCAATTTTAGAGAATACACCCGCCTCGCAATTGATCAAACAGTCATCAATTCGGTAAAGGGTATTTGTTCTTTAGTGTCATCTTATTTAGCTCCCTATAATCGATGCACATCCTCAAAGAACCATCCTTCTTCTTAACAAACAAAACAAAGCGCCCCAAGGTGAAACACTCGGCCTAATGAATCCTAGATCCAAAAGCTCTTGGATTGGATTTTCACTCTTCTAGTTCCTTTGGGGCCATTCTATAGGGCGCTTCGACATTGGGCTGATCCGGCTCCAAGTCGATGGTAAACTCTAGTTGTTCATCGTGAGGTAGTCCTGGTAGATTTTCGAAATACGTCCAAAATTCTTTGACAACTTCAATGTCTTCTACCCGCTTCAGTTTATCCTCTTCGTTCAAATAAACAAGGAATGCATGGCATCCCTTCCGGTTCATCATCCTCCTAGCTTGTAGTGTCGATACTATCGGAATCCTTCTCCCATGCCGATCCCGTGGAAATGCGTAGCTTCTTGTCGTGAAAGTGACACGAAATTTTTCTTTCCTTACATAGAATCGTGGAATGATTCTTAGCTAACCATCCATTCCTAGGATTAAGTCTACATCGTCCATGGGTATTATGTTTAGATTGTTAGCCGTAACCTTAAGTGATCCTAATGTCAACTCTAGGTTCGAGCAAAAGTGTGTAATACCATAGTCCCTCCTATAGGCGATGAGATTCTCATATCCCGGCTCGACTTTTCGCACCTAAGGCCCAAGATTTCTACGCATGATTTTGCAATAAAGAATACTAAGCACCGTGATCGAACAATACTATAACGGTAGGTTGAGTAGAACTCCCATACCGCCAAGTTTCCTTGGTTTTGTTCGCTCGCCTCCTATGCAAGGCGTAGCTCTCGCCTCGAGCCTACCGAGGCCGACGGGCGCTGGTCCCTGGTTGATTCGTGGCTGTTGCCTGGCTTGTTGCTGCCGCCGCCGACGCTGGCGCGGTGGTTGCCGCCTATTGTTGTTGAGGCGGTGGCTGCCATCGCGTTGCGGGGTTGTTATTGTGGCGCCGCCATTGTTGCCGCTTGCACCGCCGGGGTCGTTGCCACCGGAGTTGCCGGGTTCAGTTGAAACCGCAGGCGGCCGGGTTGAAGTCAGATAGCCCTTAATGGCGAGCATTGCCCGTTGGTTCGCCTTACATCCGAACGTGACACTGGCAATTGTGGCGTAATGCCCATTTGCCCCGCACTTGTAACACCTCACCACGTTTGTCGCATACACACCCTTGTGTGCTCTATGGCATCTAGGGCATTGAGGTGCCCTTGACGCCCCTCGTGGCCCCTTGCCGGTGGAGCATAAGCCGCTCTCTTCCGCTTTGTCCTTGTGGCGCGCGTTTCCTGCCACGGGCGCATGACTTATGCCCCATAGCTCCCGCGGTTGTTATTCCCGCGGTTGGGTTCCCATTTCCCTTTTTCTCTATCCAACGCATTGTGTGTCTGAGACAACACCGACTTATTCTCGGTCATGGCCGCCTCAATGTCTAAAGCTCGTGCGAGAGCTTCAGTGTAGGATAGGTCTCCATGGCTGGCAAGAGACATGCGTATCTCCATTCTTAGCCCTGACCTGAACTTTTCCGACATTTTCAAGTCGGTGTCCACTAGTTCTGGTGCATATCTCGACATCTCGCAGAAAGTGCGATCGTAGTCGGTCACAGTCATCCTTTCTTGTTTTAGCGAAAATTTCGCCCTTCTTCCTCTTATAGCTTTTAGGGATGTACTTTCATGCAGCCCTCTCAAGTCCTCCCATGAGAACTCCTCCGCTTGCTCAAGAGTGAAGGTCTTCTTTCCGCTTCCCACCGTAAGTCACCGCCCTATCATTGCAAGGTAACACACGACAGCCTTTCCGTGCGTGCATCTTAAGAAGGTAAAAACTGCTCAATGGCCCTAACCCATTGTTCGGCTTCTTCCGGGCTGCCTTTTCCGTTAAAGACTGGAGGGTTCTGTCTTAGAAACATTTCTTCAATCCGCGATCGGGTTGAGGTGGAGGTGGTGGTTGGGGAATATCTTCCGGCTCTTGCTCGGGATTCTACCCTTCCTCTCGGCCTTCCCGACCTCGACCTCTCGGGTTCTTGTCCGGATTTCTTCTGGAGGCATCGCTATAGAAAACAAGTAATCATTATGCACTTATTCCTTTCACAACCCAACATACACCAACACTATTATGGCCTTATTGTAAAACGATTCTAAAATGTAATATATCACTCTTTAACAAACATAACTTGCATAAAAGCCCTATCGTGGTCATGTATATATATATCCAAAATTTTTCGCCATAGGCGGGATGTTCAATCACCAAAGGTTATACAGAAAACATAAATCCCGGCCCACACGGCCTTCCAAAAGTTTCAGGGTTTTCTAGATCCATCAAAACAAATCATACATAGGAAAAGGAAAACAACTGAAGCTTAAACACAAAAAAAAATCTCTTTAAGCTTCATCCGGTGTCTACATCATGCATCCTCCCACCGCCTGGCCCTCCTCGGGATCTTCTCTTCCTCGAGTCGCCCTCCGATGTAAATGTCCATGCGGGTAGTCCTCTGGATGGTCCGCCCATCGCTTCCACCATCGGTATGTCTCGCATGGGGTTAAAAGCATTCGTCGCATTCACCCGATGCTCGTAGTCGTGGCGGATCGGGCAGTAGCCATCTGCGACATCTGTCTACCCTCATCCATGCCGTCCGACGGAAGTGCTCGATCGGTGGTACTACTGGGACCATAGGTGGTGGAGGTGGTACCGTGGACGACGGGTGTCCAATGTGTGGGTGGGAATGTGCAGCTCCCAAGGCTCAGGCGTGCCGCCTTCTAAGCGGGCGTGCCTTCCTCATCAAAAGAAATGGAGGCACGACTGGGTCAATCGCGCCGGACCTCTGTGTATAGCCACTGCGACTCATCCCACTGTGTATACTCGGGGAGAGGTAGGGTCCTCTGCTGCCCCAGATATTGTAAACGTAAGTCGTGACTTACAAATCTAGGTAGGTCTCCCACAGTCGTAGCCGCCCATCGCCCGGTAGATGTAATCTCCGATATCTCTCGGGCATATCCATCCCAGTGTGGGGAGTATCGCTAGAAGGCGCTGGATGTCGTCATAATCAGTCACGCGTGGGCTCAGGCGCTCTCCAAAGACGGAGGTAATATGCCAAAACTCACCCAAGTCTTCCCAACAGACATCCGGTGGAGCGATAAATACTCACCTCCTCCTCGGGTGGGGTGGTCCAATCCTCCTCCTCGCGAGATATCTCATCCCTCCATCCGTCACTTAACAAAACTAACATAAGTCAACTATCGCCATCTCAAAAAGGGCAAGGATAACTTAAACATAACGTGAAGCAACTAGGTAAGGGTCAAGAAAATCCATAAGCTAGGCAACATCATAATGCACAACACATACCACAACTTACCTTCTTAGTCTTACCCCAAACGTATACATAAGCCAAAAACATCTTAATATATGCTACGAGATCCTTATCATATACCAAACACTCGAACTAGAGTTCAACAGACTCTAACGTATTCTGGAGACAGAATTAGGGGTTCTGTTCTTCATAACAAATGAAGATCAGTGCGTTAGAGTACGAGGTGAAAACCATGCATAAAACGGAGTCCTAACGAGAGATCTAGCTAAAACAAATTTACTGCACAGTGCAGGAAATTTGCGCGGTCGTGCCAAAATGTAAATCGAGACGTATGTCGACGTGATACGTCTACCATTTTCGGGTTTTTAAGTTGAGGCTGAACATTCTGAAGCCGTAAGTGATGTCCATGTCATGATTCGTGTCGATGCTCACCATGTCAAGTAGTGATGAAGTGTCGACGCCGCTTATCTTTAAGGTTGAGGTCGCCTTGTTTATCCTTCTCGCTGCGTCTTTCGTCGCTCGAGCTCGAGGCCATCATCACTTTCATTCTTCCTATCGCTCTTTGTTCTCGTAAGGAAAAAGAAGTTCGTATTTCTATGTTCTTTCACAATATATGAACATGCTCCTTAGAGTCTAGGTTCGCCTTATGATAACATATCGCTCATCATAAACAAAATTTTGAAAGTTGGAAAAAGTCTCAATTGAAAATTTTTTGAAATACGATTTCAACATAACAATCATAATCAACTCATATGCATATCAAAATGGATTCATTCATCCCATGTTGATCATTCAACTAGTACACCATGTACTTTCATATCAAAACTCGAGTATTTGCATTAGTTCAACCAAAGGTATTTTGGAAAATTCTTCTTGCTAAACTTTCATTTCCATCATAAAATTTTCATAAGAACCAAATCTTTCAAAGGTTCTTCCAACTTGCTCAACATGTAAAATTTCCATTTCATGGTTTTGAGAAAGAAATGCGCTACCTTTTTCCGGTTGAGCTCGATGTGATGGAGTGTTGAGGGAGTCAAGAGGTTACTAGAAGTCCCGGTGACTCGACCTGACTTAGAATAAAAAGGATTTTGGGTTTACAAAGAGCAACAATGCTCGATACCACTGTCACGCCCACCTCCGGGTAGCCCGGTCAGAGGGTGACTAATACTAGAATAGTATTATAGGACAAATGGACTAAGATAAGGGTCCACATCGATATAACTAGCATGCGTAATAGGCATGAGATAATAATTCGATAGTTCAAAAGGTTTAGCCATCGCACCCAAAGATTAAACAAAGGATCCGATGGACCTCAATAGTACAAACAAGAAACATAATGTAAAAGAGTTTAGAGTTTAGCAATGAAAGTGTGTGAATACATATATGATGATATGTATTCAAGGCAAAACCAAATCCTAAATAAACAATCAAGGACACGAGACTCCTCAACATGACCTCCATCATCACCATTAGAGCTCAACCCGCACATTTAAAACAAACATGCGTGGCTAAGTACAAGAAATTGCACTCGGTGGACTCATGCCGAAAACATTTGATAATATTTGAATTACCGCCAATATCGAGTAAGTCACAAGGGTTTTAGTTAAAATGCCTCAGGCTTACCAAATCATTTTCGTTCAGTAAACATAGCTCGGCCGAGCATTTTTCGTGTATGGTCCATATCTCATAGTCACAATACATAATAATAATAAATAATAAACGCCGAGAGTGAGCCTCCCATCTACGACGCCGTGACCGGCAGTAATCCGTCTGACAACAAGACAATCACTCTCTGCAAGCATATGTTAACACAACAGATAGTTCCAACCTTCACGCCAATCCTAGTCGCATTTATCATCCCAAGACAGACCCGACATTTAAAAGGTG
Source organism: Salvia rosmarinus (assembly GCA_036937905.1). Lineage (NCBI taxonomy): Eukaryota > Viridiplantae > Streptophyta > Magnoliopsida > Lamiales > Lamiaceae > Salvia > Salvia rosmarinus. The sequence continues at coordinate 38,851,348 of CM072814.1, forward strand.
GGTGCTACCACAACAAATGATATAATAGTTCCAACCATCTACACAGCCCTACCCGGCATAACAGATAGATCCATACACAAAACGAAATATTTTGGCGTGTAATGCAAGAAACATTTGTTAAACAGTTGTAGAATAAGTATCGTAATAAACTCATTCGAATAACAAAGAAAGTCACATTTTGTTTGAAAAGTAAGCCCACATTAGTGAGGTAAAAAAAAAGGACCCACCGGACTATGGTTCGTTGTAAATCGTGTCCCAGTTTGTTCGCACGCCGAATCCCGTTCTTTGCGTTTGCCCACACCATTATGAAAAAGCTAGGTTTTAGTACGTCGTCAAGTCTTTCGAGACTTTTAAAGATAACTCGATATTTTATATCGACGTGAATTGAATTCCTCAATGACTTCGATATGCTTTCAAACACGTTATTTAATGAATTGTTCTCGTTCTCGAGATACGCTCAACTATTTCGGCTTAACGCCCGCTTAAACGCTTTAACGATGAGCACGTTTCTCGATATAAGGATTTCATTTGTGAAATCCTTCCTGCTAATGAGGTATTATACTCAATTAGCGATCTTACGCGCATTGGCATATTTATCGAACGTATAATCGTACATTTGACTTTAAAAGTCAACGAAGTCAACACGGTCAACAAAGTCAACGATTTTGACTTTCAAATAGTAATTTCTTACTATTTCGTTTTATAAATCGAATTTGATCGATTTGAAAACGTAAAGTCCTATTTCTCGATTTATCACGTAAATCAAGGACTTATAAATAATTTCGCATTTATTAAACCTTTTAATAATTAGAAAAGCGTATTTTCGATTTTAAAACGTTAACAACCTAACGTTGTCTTAAACATAGTAAACTATGTTTATAAAATTTTTATAATTTCCAAAATATGTCCAGAATATAAATAGACATATATTTTATTAATAAACTGAATTAAAAAGGATTTTAAAACCCTTTTTAATTATCGAAAATTTCGATAATTAGCTTAAAAATACTAAATGACTTTTGAAATTTTTTCTAAATTAATATAGTGTATTATTATACACTATGGTCCAGAATATGAATTTATAAGATCCATATGATATTGTTTGTCATTTATTAGTATATTTACATATATATACATTTCGGTAATTCCATATAATATGGAATAATTATCCAAAAATTCCCAAAATTAATATACATATAGTATAATATCCCAACATCAATATATATCATTAATATAACCTATAGTCCATCATAAGCATTCATTCCACAATATATAGCATTATTCACGGTAATTACAATTTAATTACCCAATAATTATCAAACAATTTCTAAAAATTCTAATTAAATCATAACATGATTAAACATTATATTATAACATTGTAACATCACAATATCAACCAAACCAATTGAAATCATCACCATATGGAGCATATATGCTCTCGGCTTTTTGATTTAATTTTGGTATTTGGTTTTCAAAATTTCCAACAATTATATACTATGTTTATACATTATAGTATAGTAATATAACATCATTTAATCATCAAAAACCAATTAAATCATCACCTTATGCACATAGTGCTCTCGGTTTTTTTGATTTAAATAGGTATTTGATTTTCAAAAATTCTAACAATTATACACTATGTTTATATACTATAGTATAACAATATAACATCATAACAATCATCAAAACCAATTAAATCATCACCTTAAGAGCAACAAAGCTCACGGCTTCTTTGATTTAAATATGGTATTTGATTTCCAAAAATTCTAACAAAATCATACAATACATAAACAATATATTAAAGTATTAATATACTATTGTATGATCAAAATAAAATTATACATCCACACATACAAAACCTGAAGCTCTCGGCATTTTCAAATAAATTTGCATATGGTTTCCAAAATTCTAAATAAATCATAAGCCATATAAACAATACATTAAAGCATTAATATGCCATCACAAGCTTAAAATAAAATTTATACACCATGGTACACATTTAGGAAGCTCACGGTAATCTTAAAAAAAAATACCTAGGTTTTCTAAAATTTTCCAAATCAAAACCATGGGTTATAAACATGATAAAAAACAACAATCCATCACCAAAATAATTTCAACATGATCGGTCACCTCATATCCATTTTTAATATTTTGAAAAATTATTTTAAACAAGATCTATGGTTCGAATATTTCATAAACAAGTTAGATCCATTCAAAAATTTAATAAACAACACCATATGTTTATCCTAACATATATTCACATATTTGGAAATAAAAATCATCAAGAACAATATATCTCATGCTCAAGAACATTAAACACATATGTATACATATATAGAACATTCGAACATACATATATATACACAAGAGCATGCTCGATTTTTCTAGGATAAATGAAGATATAATCGGTACTTAAGGTCCATGTTTACCTTGGAATGATATAGGTTCACAAGAATATGGTATGGTATCAAGGTTTGGGAGAAGAAATGGAGAAGAAGAAGGAGGTGAAGCTTTCGAAAATGGAGGCTTGGCTCTCGGTTTTCTCCAGGTTTTAGAGAGAGGGAGGAGAGTTTTTTTTGAGTGTTCAAAATGTTGGAAATGGGTAATGAGTGAGATGAATTGAAGGGGACGAGTCTCCCTCCCTATATCCCTCTTCACCCTCTCGATTTTTGCCTCAAAAATTGGCTAAAATCTGCAGCCAAATGATTTAGTAGGAGGTGATCATTAGCTAGGAAAAAGGGTGTTCATGGATTGGGCAATAGAAAGGTGGATCATCATGCTTGTGTAAAGAGGGTGGCCGGCGCATGTGATGGTGTTTAAGAGTGGATTTAATTTGTTTTTGCACATTAATACATTATATATCTCATACATGATTATAGATATATAATACTAGTCATGAAAATAATTAAACTCAACATATACCACATTTTCGAAAATACCGATTGATATTAGAAAAATAGGAATAAAAATGTAAATCACACCTATTATTGATACTCATGTCATTTTCGTTCCAAAAATACACATATATATCATAATATATGATTTAGATAATAATTAAAAGCATAGGATAAACTTTATGCATTAATTCTTGCTCATGAAACCCTAATTTTAAAGATTGGGTTTCGAAAATTATAATTATGCAATATCGAGTTTTAATGCCCCAAAAACTGATTTCATAGCTTAATAATACTCATATATATCATAACATATAGTTTAGATACCATTTGATAATTTAATGGTATCATTTCATGTGAAAAACCATAGTTTATAAACTTAGGGTTTTCGAAAAAAATCAATTCCAAAGTATCGAATTTTAATAACTGAAAATTCGATTTTAATAATTAATAATACTGAAATTATATAAAATAATAATAGGAAATTAATTATAATAATTTCCTGAGCGTTAAACTTATTTTTCAAAACGCCTCAGACGTTGACGCTCAAAACGCCTCAAACGCTCAAAATCGACTCATCTCAAAATGGTCGAGTAAGCTCGCACTTACTTTATAAATATATTCCTTTAATAAAGGAATTAAGATGAAATTAATTCCAAGCTTTACTTAGAGATTTCCATAATAGTCGACGCTCGACACGCTGTTCGACGTTAAAATAATACCGTCGATTATTTCATAAATTTCATCTCCGTAATTCATAATCCTTAGTGAATTATAAAAGAATTCGTTATAACGATATCGTATCGAAATCACGATATTCGATGTCGAAAATTATATACTAAGAAACCCTAATTACGGGTTTAGAATACCGTAATCGTATGTTCGTTTTTTGGAATATTACACTTGGTGTATGGATTAAATGGAGCAATATACAAGGTACCAAGGTGTTGTATGGAGATGAGAAGGAAAAATTCAAGCTTCGATGTGGAAGAAGCCTCGGCTTTTGCAGAAAAATGGGGAAGAAGATGAAGCTTGAGAGAGAATGGAGAGTGTTGAGTGTAGAAGTGTTTAAGTGTGTTGGAGAATGGATAAAATCTGAATATCCCCCATATCACTCAAATCTCGGCCTCTCTCGCACACACTAGAGACTCTTCACATTATAATACTATTTTACGCACTAATGGGTTCCTAATCATTAGTGTCTTACACAAGATATCTTGAAAATTGCTAATATATATATTTAGTGGGAGGTTTATTGATATAAAATCTGCAGCAATTAAAAGATATACATGTAAAAGTGGAGAAGTTAAACAATTAAAATTTGTTACCCATATGTATATAGTTCTCTACATTTATGTCCTAACATAGGTTAAATTTTATTTTCATGCCAAACATAGATATATACATCATAGTATATGAATTAGATGATAATTAATATCATAGGATAATTAAAAGACGTTATTTTATGAAGAAACCCTAGTTTTCAAAAATTTAGGTTTTCAAAACCAGTTTTGATTTTATTAATTCTAATGTTCAAGCATTGTTTAAATGCTTAATAATACTGTAATTACATAAAAATATCATAGGAAATAAATTCTATAATTTCTTGATCATTAAAACCATCTTTCATTTTATCTCTATACGCTAACGCTTGAAAACGTCTCAAACGTTACGTATCGACTGCCTCGAAATGGTCGTAATAATTTCGTAATCACTTTACTAATATAAATCTTTAATAAAGGAATAAAATTCTAAGCTTGATTGATTAGAAAATATTATGAAATTTCAATTGTCGATACGTAGCCGACGTTAAAAATATACTGCCGATAAACGTTATAGTCTTCGATTCTTAAATTCACGATTTTCAGTGAATTTATAACAGGAATTCATTCTTTCGTAAGATAGATCGAATATGATTTGATTTCACAGCGAAATCCTATTTTACGGTTTCTATAAACCGTAATTGGGCTTTTTTAAACTGCGGGTTATTACATCCTACCCCCCTTAAAAGAAATTTCGTCCCAAATTTGCATAACTTAGTAAAACAATCGGGGTATCGTTCTTTCATCAGATCTTCTAGTTCCCACGTGGCTTCCTCTCGTCCGTGATGTTTCCGTGACCTCGACCAAATGAAATTGATTTGTTTCTCAATTGTTGAACTTTATGGTCTATTATTGCTGTAGGTTCCTCTTCATAGCTCATGTCTGAGTTGAGAACTACGTCGTCTTAACGGATCACTTATTGTCACGACCCCATTCTGGACCAACCCGGACTGGAGGGCGACTAATACTAGGAGTAGTATTTTAGGGGATTACACGGGTAAAATAAAGATGCATAAGAATAAACTAACATGCTTGAGCAGAATATAAGGTGATGTTATAATGTTTTTAAAAGTTTAGGCCATCGGACCCCAAAACTTGGCCTGATCCGATGGACCTCGATAGTTTGTAACATAAAGCATAAATAAAGGAGTTCAGAGTATAGCAGCGGAAAGTGTGTGAATACATATATGACGATATGCATTCAAGGTATAACCCAAAAATTCAAGTAAATCGGTCAAGGACACTAGACTCCTCAACACATCCCCCATCATCACCATCAGAGCTCAACCTGCACATTTAAAAACAAACATGCAGGGCTAAGTACAAGAAATTTGCACTCAGTGGACTTATGCCGAAATCATTTGATAATATTTCGATTACGCCGCCAATATCGAGTAAGTCACAAGTGGTTTTAGTTAAAATGCTCAGGCTTACCAAATCATTTTCGTTCAGAAACATAGCCGGCCAGGCATTTTCTTGGTGTGTATGGTCCGTATCTCATAGTCACAATACATAATAATAATAAATAAATAAACGCCGAGAGGAGGCCTCCCATCTACGACGCGTGACCGTCAGTAATCCCAGACAAAGACACAAATACCGCAAGCATATGTTAACACAACAGATAGTTCCAACCTTCACGCCAATCCTAGCTGTGCATTTTTCATCCGCACAGACCCGACATTAAAAAGGTCACGCTACCACAACAAATGATATAATAGTTCCAACTATCTCCACATTTCTACCCGGCATAACAGATAGATCCATACACAAAACGAAATATTTTGGCGGTGTAATGCAAGAAACATTTGATAACAGGTTGTAAAATAAGTACGGTAAATAAACTCATTTGATATAACAAGAAGGTCACGCTTTAGTGGGGTAAAAAAAAGGCCCACATTTTGAAGATAAGAAGCCCACCGACTACGGTTCGTTGTAAAAGTTCTGGTTCGATCGTCATTCAAAATCCCGTCGCTGCGTTTGCCCACACCTTTACGAAAAAGCGAGGCTTTAGTACGTCGCCAAGTCTATCGAGACTTTCAAAACTTAAGATAACTTTGATATTTCATATCGATGTGAGATCAATTCCTTAGTGAATTCAATACGCCTCTAATACGCATAACATCGAATTGTTCTCGTTCTCGAGATACGCTCAACGTGTGCACGCGTTTCGATATATGGGTTTTATTTGCGAAGTCTTTTCTTACTAATGAGGTATCATACCAATTAGTATATCTTACGCTGCATCGACGATTTATAAACGATAATCGCACGCTTGACTCGAAAAGTCAACGAAGTCAACACCGGTCTACAAAGTCAATGATTTTGACTTTTAAATAGTAATTTCTTACTATTTTGCTTTATAAATCGAATTGATCGATTTGAAAACGTAAAGTCCTATTTCTCGATTTATCTTGTAAATCAAGGACTTATAAATATTTTCGCATTTTTAATAATTCTTTTTATAATTAAAAGCGTATTTTGGTTTTTAAAACGTTACAAAATGAACGTTCGTCTCAAACATAGCAATCTATGTTTATAAAATTTTGTAACATTTGAAAACTGTCCAGAATATTATTTTACCAAAAATTTATAATTAAATGCTTTAAAAAGGATTTAAAATCCTTATTAATTATCGAAATTTTCGATAATTGTCCTAAAAATAGCAAACGACCCTTGAAAAATTTTCTAAATTAATATAGTGTATTATTATACACTATGGTCCAGAATATGAATTTATCAAATTCATATAGTACTGTTTGCTATTTATTTATATATATACATATATAAATATTTTCGGTAATTCCAATAAATAGGGAATAATCATCCAAAAATTCCCAAAATTGATATATACCTATTATAATATCCCAACATCAGTATATAATATTTACATAACCCATAGTTCATCATAACTATTTATTTCAATATATAACAATATTTCACGGTAATTATAAGATAATTACCAAATAAATAGCAAAAATTTCCAAAATTCTAAATAAATTCCAACATCAATAAACATTGTATTATAACATTGTAACATCATAACATCAACCAAACTAATTTAAATCGTCACCATATGAGCTTGTGATGCTCTCGGCTTTTTCGATTTATTTAGTATATGGTTTTCAAAAATTCCAACAATTATATACTATGTTTATACACTATAGTATAGTAATATAACATCATAATATTTATCAAAACTAATTAAATCATCACCTTCAAGAGCAATAAGCTCACGGCTTATTTGATTAAAAATAGCATTTGATTTCTAAAAATTCTAATTAATTCATAGAACACATAATCAAGGTTCTAAAGCACTAATATGTCATTACATGCTTGAAATAAAAATTATACACCAAGGTACATGTTTTTGAAGCTCACGGTATTTATAAAAAAATACCTAGGGTTTTCTAAAATTTCTAAATAATATCCTATGTGTTCTAACCATATTATACATTAATAATCCATGCTTAAAACACCTTGGAATATATTCGGTCATCATCCAACATTTTATAGCATTTTTCGAAAATTATTTTAACATACACTATAGTTCGAAAATTTCATATACATGCTAAATCCTTACAAACATTGCATATATGACAACCCATGCTCATTTCAACATATATTCTCATATCTTTGTAAATAAAAATCATCAAGAACATACTAATACACAAGGTTTCGAAAATAAGAATATTTAAGCACATACATACATACTAAGAACATGTTCGAAAATCTTGAACAATGGAGGCTGAAAAATCGAAACTATGACTCATATTTACCTTTGATATGATATAGGTTCACAAGAACAAAGATATGGTATCAAGCTTGTGAAATAGAGATGGAAGAAGAAGAAAATTTGTAAATGAGAGAGAAGCTCTCGGTTTTCTTGGAGCAGAAAATGGGAGAGAGTTAGGTGTTTTGGTGTTCAAAATGATTTGAAATGAGGGGGAGAGAGTATAAGGAAAGTGGGGTGAAGAGGAAGAGTCCTTCCCCCTATCTCTCCCTCTCAAACACGGCACACACCTCACACACTCAAGTGATAATGGCTGAATTTTGGGGAGTGGGAGGTGATCATTAAAGTTAGGCCAAAAGCCCTTCATGCATTCAAAGTGAAAGGAAAAGGAGGGCATGCTTGTTGGGGAAGGGTGTAGTCGACGGCTATGGGGTTCCAAGGGGCTGATTTTAATTTTGTTACATGTTAATACTATGTATTAACCATATCATAGGTTATAGATATATAATACATGCCATAAAAATAATTAAAACATAATATATGCACAAATTGATATTACCGATCGAAAATTAGGAAAAATAGGATAAAAATTATAAATCACACCTATTATTGATACTCATGTAATTTTCGTCCCAAATATACACATATATATCATAATATATGATTTAGATATTAAATTGTCACGGCCCCACTCAGGTTGACCCGGAGTGTGCGGACTATTATTAGGAATATAGAACTTAAGGCTTAACATACACTTATACAATTTAGTTCAAAAGGGCTTAGCCAACAGATCCAAAAGAGATAATGATCTGAAAGACTTCATAGTTTACTTTGTTATAATATTCAACATGAAAATAAAACAGTTCAGAGTTGCAGCGGAAAGAGTGTGAATACATATATGACGATATGTATTCAAGGTTATCCATTTCTAATGAACATGAAGGACACATGGCTTTCTCAACATTTCTCCATCATCAGCAAACGAGCTCAACCTGCACATTTAAAAACAAACATTGCAGGGCTAAGTACAAAATTTGTACCCAGTGGACTTATGCCAAAAACATTTTATTTTCATTTAATTACTCTGCCAATATAGTAGTAAGACACAAGGGTTTTATTTGAAAAATATGCCTTGTGCTTACTAAAATGTTTTCTTGAGTTTATCAAAGTTGCTTGGCCAAGCATTTTCTTGGTGTACGTGATCCATATCCCTTATTAGCATGTCATCACGTTATTATAGTCGAAAGTCGTGAAGGAGGCCTCCTTCTACGACCCCGTGACCGGCCGTGAATTGTCCTTACAAAGACACAATACCATCGGTACACGTTAATCCTAGCTGTATGAGCCTTCCCAAGATAGGATCCGATATCGATTTTCATTCATAAGTTGGGAATAACCCATCATCATCACATCATACATGGATAGGATACGATACACAAAACGTAAACATTTTGGCAGGTAATCATTTAAAGAATTTCAGTATTTGTTGAAAAGTACTGTAAACAAAGACAGTTGAAAAGAGCAGCAAAAGTTGTTCCATTTTGGTAATAAAGCCCACCTGGAAATTATCGTTCGTCTTTATCGTTTCCCTTACTCGTCAATGTCCAGCGGGTGCGTCAGCGTCCACACCTTTATATAAAAAGGATGTTTTAGTACGTCGCTTACGTAGTTCGAGACTTATCAAGTCTTATTAAATAATTCGATATTTCATATCGACGCGAATTGAATTCCTTAATGAATTTAATTCGTTTCTTAGACGCAGATCAATTTACACTTCTCGCTCTTCGATAGAAACGAGATATGTGTTATAAATGACCAATTTACCCTCTTAGTAAATGGTCCAACGCTTTTCACGTCTTTCGATTTCATGACTTTAAACATGAAATCCTTTCACATGAACATGATATCATTAGCAAATGATACGTGTTACGTATATTCGCGTATTTAACGAACGTCTTTCGTACGTTGGTTTCAAAAGTCAATAATTTTGACTTTTTCTTAGTAAATTAATTACTAAGTCATACTTTAATATAAAATCCTTTGAAAATCAATTTCTAATTGATTTCTTTTTATAAACTGTTTTAATATGTTTAAAAATAATTTTTAAACATATAATTCATTATAAATAATGAATTTAAGGATTAAAAATCCTTATTTGAAATTAAAAATAGCTCACGGCTATTTTGATTTTTGACAATCTATTATTTTCGAAATTTATCCAATAATTTCCGAATATGTCTAAAATAATATTAGACATATATTTTATTAATAAAAATGATTTAAAAGGATTTAAAAATCCTTAAAAATTCTTAAAAGTTTTCGGTATTCATTATAAATTACCAAATGATGTCTAAAAATTTTCTTAATAATATATAGTGTATTTTTATACACTATGGTCATTAATATGTCATAATATCAATCAACCATTATTTAATCATCACCTTAGTATTTACACAAGGTCTCGGCATTTATGAAATAAATACCTAATAATTTTTCTAAAATTCAAATAAATTGCTACAAGGTCTAAACATTAGTTCATAATATTTTTATGTCATATAATCTATAATATAACATTTATACACCATATAAATGGTGTATAACTCTCGGCACTTTACCCTAAACATATCAAACAATTTTATAAAATTTCCAACATATATATATCATGCTCATAAACTATAGTATAGCAACATTACATCATAATATGCATCAAAGACCATTTGTTCATCACCATTCGAGTGTGTAACTCATCGGTTTTTTTCAAACAAATGTGTAATTGTTTTGTAAAATTTCAACAAAATCATAGGATGTTTAATTCATATTTTAGATCACTAAAACACTATTGCATGTTATAAATTAAAATCACACATTAACATATACTAATGCACACCTCACTGTTCCTTTGGAAAAAAAAATAGATAAGATTTTTCTAAAATTCCAAGCAATTGGCTATTGATTCACATGGTATCATAGATCAATTATATGAAATTGCATGTCATGAAATAAATTCACACATTAATATATAAGTATATATATGTTCGATTTTTTTGAAAAAATAGCATAGGTTATTCCAAAATGCCAAATAAATTTATATGTACTCCCAATACATCATAGATCAATAATTCCACATTGCATGTACAAATCAAAATCATAAATCCACTTATATATATTTATATATGCTTCGGTCCTCATGAAGAGAAATAGCAAGAATGTTTTTAAAAATTTTCAATTAAATTCATATGCACTCTCAATACATCATAAATCAATAATATCATTTTGCATGTATCAAATAAAAATCATACATCCACCTATTTCTTTCTTATGCTCTCGGCCATTTCAAAGTTTTTCATATATGTTTGGACAAAATTTTTAAAACATGTTTCAACCTTGATTTATCATGCTATATATCCTTAGAACAATATACTACCATAGTTTCAAATTTTCGGGTTAAACCCACATGCAATCCATTGCTAAGAACAAGAACACATTTTACATCCTTCTCATCACTAAATACACATGCATTAGAAAAATTTACCAACTAAGATCATCAAAACACATGCATTGCTTAACCCAAAAATTTCGAAACTTTATCAACCAACACCAAGCTTTTGATCGATCCTACCTTGATGATATGAATTAATGGAACAATGATTAAGGTTCCAAGCTAGGTATAGGAGAAGAGAAGAAGAAGAATCAAAGCTTGGAAGGAAGAGGGAGGTCTCGGCCTCTTGCAGAAAAATGGGGGAAGGAGAGAGAGCTTGAGAGAGAAAGTGAGGATGCTTGAGAGAGATGAGAGTGTTTGAGTGTGTGGATGGTTGAGTGAGGTTGGGAATGAGAAGAAATCTGAAAGTATCCCACCCCTTAAGCCCCCCCTATGTCTCGCCCCTCTCTCTCTCTTACACAAGGGAGACCTTCCAATTTCTAGTATTATTTTATGTTGTTAGTGGATACCAATCATGAGTGTCTTACACCCAAATCTTCTTGAAACTAGCTATAATACATCACTAATGGAGGATTTGGTGAAGCAAAATCTGAAAATATATATACCTATATTTATATAGGAGTGATAAAATAAAATACACTTATATATATACATACTCATCGTTCTCGCCATTTGGCCACTTAATGGTTAAAAATTTGTTTTCATGCTAATTATTGATGTTTAAATCATAATATATGTTTTAGATGATATTTAATATCATAGGTTAACTTAATAGTATAAAGGAAGAAGATAATTCAACTTATATACTACATAAACGGCTATCGGCCATTTAATTAAATCATAGGTTAAAATTTCATTTCATGTCACTAATAGGTATATACACCTTGATATATGATTTAAATAAATAATCATAGCATAGAATAATCAAAAGGGCAAAATTTCAAGAAACCCTAATTTCATAATATTAGGTTTTCAAACTAAGGTTGAGCCTTATTACTCATTCCTATGTTCAAGCATTAATTAAATGCTTATTAGTACTGTAATATCATAAAATACCATAAGAGATAAATTCCTAAAGTTTCTTGATCATTAAAACCATCGCTCATCTTATTCTAAACGTTGACGCTTGAAAACGCCGCAAAACGTTACGTATCGTCTCATCTTTAAAATGGTCGTAAATACTTGTAATCTCATCATAAAAATTATTCCATTAATAATGGATTATAATTCCAAGCTTGATTGCTTAAGAATTATCATAATATTTCAAATAGTCGATATGCATTCGACGTTAAAAACGTATTGTCGATAAAAGTTAATACTTTCTATTTCTTTCATTCACTAACTTCGAGTGAGTGTGTAACAGAAATTATTCCTTGTAAACAATTGAAATCATACTTGATTTCCTATGTGATTTAATTTCACGGCAAAATTTTATTTTACGGGTTTTAAAGACCGTAATTAGGCTTTTAAAACTGCGGGTTATTACATAAATAATAGCATAGGATAAAATTATTACACATTTCATGAATTAAAAACCCTAATTTCGAAAGTTTGGGTTTCAATTTTATAAAAATCGAATCCTTCGATTTTTATGGCTCAAAATCTGATTTAATGCTTAATATTATTCATATATATCATATTATAAAGTTTAGATACCATAGGATAATTTAATGGTATCATTTCATGATAAAACCCTTATTTAAAAGATTAGGTTTTCAAATTAAATTTCAAATTATCGAGTTTAATAACTCAAATACTGATTTTATTAATCATTAATACTGTAATTATATAAAATAATAATAGGAAATTAATTATTATAATTTCCGAGCATTAAACCCATTTTTCAAAACGCTCTCAGACGTTAACGCTCAAAACGCCTCAAAACGCTCAAATCGACTCATCTCAAAATGGTCGCAGAAGTTCATACTTACTAAGTAAATATATTCCATTTAATAAAAGAATTAAGATGGAAATTAATTCCAAGCTTCACCGCCGTAAATTTTCATGAAAAGTCGACGCTCGACACGCTGTTCGACGCCTAAAAATATCGATTTAATCATTTCGTAATATTTCAATCCTTTAATTCACAATCCTTAGTGAATTATGAAAAGGAATTCGTTATAACGATATCGTATCGAAATCACAAGATTCGATGTCGTAAAAAGATAATATACGGCAAAACCCTAATTACGGGTTTAGAAAACCGTAATCGTATATTCGTTTCTTTGGAATATTACACTTATTTTGGGTCATGTACATATTTTCTTAATTGAGATACGTGAAAAACATTATGCACATTTCCCAAGTTTGGCGGAAGAGCCAACCTATAGGCTACTGGGCCTATTCTTTCTAGGATCTCATATGGTCCTATGAAACGGGGTCTTAGTTTTCCTTTAACACCAAATCTTATAATCCCCTTTGATGGAGAGACCTTAAGAAATACTTTGTCTCCACTTTCAAATTGCAGCTCAGATCTACGTGTATCGGCGTAAGACTTTTGTCTATCTTGAGCTTCTCTTATTCTTTTCCTAATTTTGTCGAACGATTTCAATCATTTCATTCACTGCTTCTGGCCCTACTACTTTCCTCTCACCCACTTCATCCCAAAGAAAGCGGTGATCTACATTTTCGCCATACAAGGCTTCAGATGGGGCCATATCAATCGTCGCCGATAACTATTATTGTAGGCAAACTCGATGAGAGGTAAAATGTCTTCCCATTTTGCACCTCGATCTAGTACTACGGTTCTCAAGATATCTTCCGAGTCTAAATTGTCCTTTCCGACCGGGTCATCGGCCCGTGGATGAAATGTCAGATCAAGTTCAACTGCTCCCAATTCTCTTTGTAGGCTCACCCAAAATCTCGATGTGAATTTGGAGTCTCTATCGAGGTAATAGATTTTGGTACTCCATGTAGTCGATAACTTTTACATACAACCGAGCTAGCATATCGATCCATAAGTATTCGAATTGGCGTAAAGTGAGCACATTTTGTGAGTCATCAACCACTACCCATACGGCGTTGTTCCTCTTCTTCGACTTGGGTAAATCAGAACGAAATCCATCGTTATCTCATCCCACTTCCACGGGTATACCCAACGGCTGTAACTTCCCGTAGGGACGCTGATGTAAGGCTTTCACTTGTTGGCAACAAGGCAGCGTTCTACTAAAGAAGCTATGTCTCGCTTCACGCCTTCCCACCGTAACCTCTCTTTAGGTCTTGTACATCTTCGCATCGCCTGGGTGGGCGGTGTAAGGTGTATCGTGAGCCTCACTCATTATTTCGCTCCAACTTCAAGATTACCTGAATACATATTCTCCTTCAAACATTAAAGCATTATCGATGCTTCGTGGAAATCCTTCAATTCGCCAGCCTCACCCTTCCTCTTATCTTTTCCAACTTTTCCTCCATCCTTTGTCTCTCAATGATCCTTTTTCTTAAATCAAAGCGCCACGGTGAGTGTAGCGATATAGCTCGTGATCGCCTCGGTTGTTCAACCAATTCAACCTCAATTTTCTAAACTCCTCGACGAGTTTATCTTCTTGTAAGGAGACATCCTAATTTAGTTTGATTTTTACGATCAAGGCATCGCCTACTACATTCGCTTTACCGGGTGATAGTTAATACCACATCGTAATCTTTTACTAGTTCGAGCCATCTTCTTTTCATCATGTTTAGATCTCTCTGCTCAAAGAAGTATTTCAAACTCTTATGATCTGTGAAGATTTCACATGTCATTCCATAGAGATGGTGTTCCATATTTTAGTGCACGAACCATCGCCGCTAATTCTAAGTCATGAGTTGGGTAGTTCACTCATGTGGTCTAAGTTGCCGGATGCGATGCTATTACTCTTCCTCTTGCATCAAAACTCAACCTAGTCCGTTCTTCAAGCGTCAGATAAACCACATATTCCTTGTCCGATTCTGAAACTGCTAGCACTGGTGCACTTGTTAACTTTTCTTTGAGTTTTTGAAAACTCGCCTCACATTCTGTAGTCCAAGTGTACTTAACTCCCTTTCGGAGTAGTTGGGTCATCGGTCTTGCTATTTTGGAGAATCCATCGATGAATCTCCTGTAATAACCAGCCAATCCTAGAAAACTCCGGATCTCATTCTGAGTTCGCGGCGATTTCCATTCTTGCACTGCTTCCACTTTGGCCGGATCTACTTTGATTCCATCAGCAGACACAATATGTCCGAGGAACATTACTTCCTTCAGCCAAAATTCGCATTTGCTGAACTTAGCAAATAGTCGTTCAACCCTCAAAGTTTGCAACATCGTTTTAGATGTTCTTTATGGTCCTCCTCCGTTCTTGAATAGATGAGAATATCATCTATGAAAACCAAGACAAACTTGTCTAAGTACGGATGAAACACTCGGTTCATGAGGTCCATAAATACAGCTGGTGCATTTGTTAATCCGAACGGCATAACTACAAATTCATAATGGCCATATCTTGTTCGGAATGCAGTTTTAGCTATATCTTCAGGCCGTACTTTGAGTTGATGATATCCTGACTTGAGGTCTATCTTTGAGAATACGCCTGCTCCTCTCAATTGATCAAACAGATCGCCGATTCTTGAAAAGGGTATTTGTTCTTGGCGCCATCTTGTTCAACTCTCGATAGTCTATACACATCCTTAAAGACCCATCCTTTTTCTTGACAAACAATACCGGCGCTCCCCAAGGCGAAACACTAGGTCTAATGAAACCTAGGTCCAACAGTTCTTGGATTGGATTTTCGTTCTTCCAATTCCTTTGGGGCCATTCTCAGAGGGTGCCTTCAACACCGGAGCCGATCCCGGTTCCAAGTCGATGGTAAATTTAACTGCTCATCGTGAGGTAACTGGTAGATCCTTAGGAAATACATCCGAAATTCCGACAATTTCTATGTCTTCACCTTCGCGTTTCCGGTTTTTCTTCTCCGCTCGTGTAAACGAGAAAAGCGTGGTATCCCTTCTTATTCATCATCCTTCTTGCCTTCAATGCGGACACAATCGGGACTCTCTTCCCATGCTAATTCCATGGAAGTCGTTGCTTCTTGTCCAGAAAATGAAATGATATTTTCCTTTCCTCGAAAGAATCGTGGAGTGGTTTGCGCTAACCACCATTCCTAGGATTATATCTACGCCACCCATGGGTATTATGTTCAGATTATTTGCCAAAACCCTAAGTGATCCTAAGTTCAACTCTAGGTTCGAGCATAAATGTGTAACAGTCATAATCCCTCATATAGGTGAAGAGATTCTCATATCCTGATTTGCTTTTATAGCACTAAGTCCCAACAGATCTACGCATGATTTTGCTATGAAGGAGTGCGAAGCACCCGTATCGAACAATACTATAACAGGTATGTTGAGAAGAATTCCCATACCTGCCAGGTTTCCCTGGTCCTGTTCGTTCTGTCGCCGATGCAAAGCATATGCCCTAGCCTGGGCCGGCTGAGGCTGACGTTGTGCTTGCCCTTGCTGAAGCTGTTGCTGTTGTCTGGGCTGCTGTTGCTGCTGGCGTTGCCTCGGTGGTTGTTGCCTTTGTTGTCGAGGTGGTTGCCACTGCTGCTGCTGCATTTGCTGTTGCGGTTGCTGCCATTGTTGTTGCTGCAGTTGTTGCGGAGGTGGTTGCCATTATTGTGGCTGTACTTGCTGTTGAGGTTGGAGCTGAAATTGGATAGCCCTCGGTGGTTGGACATTGCCGGGTTGGTTCGGCCTTACGATCTTTTCCGAACGTACTCCCGGGAAAAGGTTTGCATAGTGTCCTTTCATCCCACACCTAAAACAGCCTCACGCCCGCCATGCACATTCCTGTGTGCAGTTTTTGGCACTTTGGGCACGGAAGAGCCCTTCTTTGCTCTTGTGGGCCTCTTGTTGGAGGAACAAAAGCTGGCTTCCTCCATCCTTGTCCTTGATTTGCCGTGCTCCCTTGCCACTGTCGTCTGTTATTCACATTCTCAAAACTTCCCTTATTGCATTACA
Source organism: Salvia rosmarinus (assembly GCA_036937905.1). Taxonomy (NCBI): domain Eukaryota; kingdom Viridiplantae; phylum Streptophyta; class Magnoliopsida; order Lamiales; family Lamiaceae; genus Salvia; species Salvia rosmarinus. The sequence goes on from CM072814.1 coordinate 38,868,709, forward strand.
AAACTTGTATCCCATTTCCTCTACCCTTGTCCATCAGATTTCGCATCTAAGCTGATGCCGACTTATCATCTGGAATTGCTGCCTCAATGTCTAGAGCTCGTGTAAGAGCCTCTGTATAGGTCATGTCTCCGAGACCAGCGAGAGACATTCTTATTTCTGGCCTTAAACCCGACCTGAATTTTTCTGCCATTTTTAGGTCCGTGTCCACTTGATCCAAAGCATATCTTGACATCTCGCAAAATGTGAGATCATAATCGGTTACCGATATCTTTTCTTGCTTTAACAAGAAAAATTCATGTTCCTTCTTCTTCTTGTAACTTTTCGGAATGTATTTATCTTACATTTGTCTCTTAAAGTCTTCCCATGTTAACTCTTCCATTTGCTCTGCTGTAAAGGTTTTCTTTCTGGCCTCCCACCAGAAATCAGCAGGTCCATTCAATTGGAAGGTTACACATGACAGTCGTTCCTGTGCTGTGCATCTTAAAAAGGTGAAAATCCTTTCAATGGTTCTCATCCATTGTTCAGCTTCTTCTGGACTACCCTTCCCATTGAAGGTAGGAGGGTTTTGTCTTAGGAACAATTCCTCTATCCTGCGATCAGGTTGAGGTGGAGGTGGTTGAGGTATATCCTCCTCTTCTTGCTCAGGAGTTCTATCTCTTCTCCTAGGTCTGCCTCTGCCCCTTACTCCTCGTTCAGGATCTTGTCTAGGAGGCATTCTGTTGTATAAAATATATCATTAGCATCATACATTATTTTTATAACTTGAATATATACAATATCATCATAGCCTCATTGGAAAATAACTCAAATAAAACATTCCATCCTTGTCATACACGATTTTGTTGCAAAAGCCCTCTCGGGGTCATATATATAATTGCAAAAGTACCATAGGTAAAGTACTTGCGATCAAAAGTCATTACAACGGGAATTACTTACATACTGACTTTCAAAACATTACAAAAGGAGTCAATGCATATTGGCTTTTATAGCCTTACAAAAATCATGTTTCCCTTTTCATCATTGTTTTTCAAAATAAACATAACCAAAATGTAAATAAAATAACATCATAATCCTTCGTGTCTTCACTTCCACATCCCTATCTAGAATCTTCCTCCTCGTCATCCTCTTCGGGATCTTCTTCTTCTTCTTCTTCGTCCGAGTCATCGCCTTGGCCGTGTGCTCTAGAGGGTCCCGCCGCCATTATTCTCTACCATATGAATGTCCCGCAATGACCATAATCAACACGAATCGGATCAGAATGTCATGGATCGGGTTATAACCATCGAGGGTACTGGCCACACTTATCCGTCTTGTCGACTGAAACTCTCAAGCTGGCGGTAGGGTGCTGCCATCGGTGGTAGAGGCGGGAGTGGTGAACGATTGTGGTGTCCAAACATTAGTGGAGGGAAAACAGAGCTCCCAAAGCTCTAGTCAGGCCGCTCCATCCGCATGGACGAGTCGCCCTCGTCATCCGATATCGAGGCACCACCGGGTCGACTAACCGTGGAACCTCGTGTACAACCACCGTGTGACTCATCACGCCATGTGTACTCCTCGTGGAGGAGATAAGGTCCTCGGTGCTGCGCCATAAATGTGACTCATATGTCAAGTGGTCGATTTAACTGTAAATCGCCTACTAGATCATAACCTCCTGGCCGCACGGTAGATATAGTCTCCTGACACCTCACGGGCGTAGTCTTCCCAATGCATGGGAGGATGGTCAAGATGCTTAATACCGCCATAATAGTCACACCGTACACTCGGCATTTCTCCGTAGTCGGAGATAGTACATTAGGAATTCCCAAGATCCTCTCCACAACACATCCAGCTTTCTCGATATATGCAAGCACTGCTTCCTCGGGAGTAGTGGTTTGATCCTATCCTTCTCCTCGCGATATAGCGCATTTCTCCATCCGTCACGATCAAAACTAATATCACCACTAATAATATCCGATAAGCGGATAAGGTAACTTAGTACATCCGTTAAGCGGCTAGAACGAACTATTCCATCCATAAGGCGATAAATACTAACGGGTAATACATGCATCATGACATTCTTAGTTTACTTAGAAATAACCCCCTAATGACATTCTAAGGTACATGAGATACCATAAGTTTTCCGCTCTAATTAAAACTCGAGCTAAACTTTAACCGACTCTAATGTATTTCGAGACGGAAAAGGAATTATGTCCTTCATAACAAATGAAGTTCAGAGTGTTAGGGTACGCAGCGAAAACACGCCAGAAAAAGTAGTCCTAACGAAAGAGTACGATCTAAAACAAATTTATCGCAAAAGGCAGAAAATTTTCGCGATCGTGCCAAAATTTCGAGGCAATGCCGACGACGGTTGTGCACGCTATGGCTGCCGCCGACGAGTACGACTATTACATCCACGTATTCAAGTCGACACTTAGCATTCCAAAGTCCAAGTCAACGGTCACGGATGCTGATGTTGTGATTGCAGTTGATCACGTTAAAGTTGTGATGACGATATCAACATCCTTCATTCTTCATAGTCAACGCCGTTCTCGATCATCTTTACGCTCAACTCTCGACGCTCGAAAGAAATCAAAACTAAAGTTACATTCATGCTTCCTATCGCTCTTTTGTTCTCTTCAATATGTGAGCATGCTTCTTATATCGCTCACGCTCTTCTTAAGAGAATAGCATATCCATTATCAACATAAATTTCATGATTCATAATTATAACTTCAAAATAACATCATAGCTCATTCATACGCATTTATACATATCAACTTGCTTTCACACGCTCGCCTTCAATCATTTCGATTCGTTTCAAAACATACGCCTCAACTTAACCACTTTGTATCATCACCAATTGATTTTTAAAATTAAAATTCGAAAATCCTTGCTCATAACTTTTTATTTCTATAGTCATAACGCCATAACTTTTTCTTTCAAAATCCTTTCGAACTTGATCATCACATAGAATTCTTGATTTCATAAGTTTAAAAGAAACCAGTTACCTTATCCCAGTTGAGCTCGATGTGATGGAGTGTTGAGAATAGCCAGAAGATTTCTAGAAGTCCAAATGACTCAATCTAGACTTAATTTTGGAAGGAATTTGGGTTTCAAAACACCGCGCTCGATACCACTCTGTCACTAACCCCACCCCGATAACCCGAACCTGAGGGTGACTAATACTAGAATAGTATTTATGGATGCGTAAGACTATTACAACAAGGCTTATCACATGTGAGATATAATACTTGGGACCAAACATACATTTATAACATATCGGACCAAAAGGTTTAGACCAACAGATCCCAAAGGATATTACGATGAAAGGCTTCATAGTTCATATTGTCTCATCATCGACATAACATAAAATAGTTTCAAAGTTGCAGCGAAAAGTGTGTGAATACATATATGACGATATTTTGGAATAATCGTCAAAATTTTCCAAAATTGCAATAAATTACTACAAGGTCCAAACATTAGTATATATCATATTTATGATATATAATCCATGATATAACATTTCTATACCATATAAATGGTATCATAGCTCTCGCTTCTTCACAATACATGTCAAACATTTTATAAAATTTCCCAACAATCATATCATGCTTATAAACTATAGTGTAACAATATAACATCATAAAATACATTAAAACCATTTGAATCATCACCATAATTGAGCATGTAGCTCACGGCTTATTTGATTTCAAAGGGTATTTGATTTGCAAAAATTACAACTAAATCATAGGATGTATAAATCATATCCTAGATCATTAAAACACAATTGCATGTTATAAATTAAATTACACACTAACATATATATACATAGCTCACGGTATTTTCAAGGGAAGAAGGTAGGATTTTTCTAAAAATTCAAATAAAACACTATGGGTTTATATATCACCATATATCATTAATATGTCATTGCTTGTAGTAAATAAAATTTTTATATCAACATATATGTATATATGTCCCACGGTTATATAAAAAAAAAATAGGAATTTTCTAAAAATTTCAAATAAGTGGCTATGGACTCACATAAAATCATAGATTGATTATATGCATTTGCATGTCTCAAAATAAAAATCAATCACCATATAACTATATATATATATATCTCGGTCATTATAAAAAAAATAGCAAGAGTTTTCTAAAAATTCACAAATAATTTATATGCACTCTCAATAAATCATAGATCAATAATATAACATTGCATGTACAAAATAAAAATCATACATCCCCCTATATATTTTCATATGTCTCGGCTATTATAAAAAAAATAGCATGAATTTTTCTAAAATTTTCAAATAATTGATATAGTCACACATAACATCATAGATCATAGATTCAAGTCCAAATAACCTCTCATAGGTCTCGGCCATTTCAATAATTGTTCATACATGTTCGAATAAATTTTTAAAACATGATCCAAGTTTCAAAATAACATGCCACACACTCTTAACACACCACATACTTATAGATTCAAAATTTTCGAAATCTATTCATACATGCAAGACATTTAAAACAAGAACACAAGCATCTATATATTGTTCTATCATCAACAAACATGCATACACAAAGTCTTTCAAGATAAAGCATCAAGAGCATATGTAATGTTCTTGTAACATTTTCAAATATTTTAAAATTTTCAAGAACATCCCAACTCTAGTCGACACCTACCTTGGTGTATGGATTAAATGGAGCAATATACAAGGTACCAAGGTGTTGTATGGAGATGAGAAGGAAAAATTCAAGCTTGATGGGGAAGAAGCCTTGGCTTTTGCGTAAAATGGGGAAGAAGATGAAGCTTGAGAGAGAAACGAGAGTGTCGAGTGTAGAAGTGTTTGAGTGTGTTGGAGAATAGATAAAATCTGAATATCCCCCCATATCACTCAAATCTCGGCCTCTCTCTTGCACACACTAGAGACTCTTCACATTATAATACTATTTTATGCACTAATAGTTCCTAATCATTAGTGTCTTACACAAGATATCTTGAAAATTGCTAATATATATATTTAGTGGGAGGTTTATTGATATAAAATCTGCAGCAATTAAAAGATATACATGTAAAAGTGAAGAAGTTAAACAATTAAAATTTGTTACCCATATGTATATAGTTCTCGCATTTATGTCCTAACATAGGTTAAATTTTATTTTTCATGCCAAACATAGATATATACATCATAGTATATGAATTAGATGATAATTAATATCATAGGATAATTAAAAGACGTTATTTTATGAAGAAACCCTAGTTTTCAAAATGTAGGGTTTTCAAAACTAGGTTTTGATTTTTATTAATTCTAATGTTCAAGCATTGTTTAAATGCTTAATAATACTGTAATTACATAAAAATATCATAGGAAATAAATTCCTATAATTTCTTCATCATTAAAACCATCTTTCATTTTATCTCTATACGTTAACGTTTGAAAACGTCTCAAAACGTTACGTATCGACTCATCTCAAAATGGTCGTAATAATTTCGTAATCACTTTACTAATATAAATCTTTAATAAAGGAATAAAATTCTAAGCTTGATTGCTTAGAAAATTTTATGAAATTTCAATTGTCGATACGTAGCCGACGTTAAAAATATACTGCCGATAAATGTTATAGTCTTCGATTCTTAAATTCACGATTTTCAATGAATTTATAACAGGAATTCATTCCTTTGTAAGATAGATCGAATTCATATTCGATCTCAAACTGATTTGATTTCACAGCGAAATCCTATTTTACGGGTTTTAAAAACCGTAATTGGGCTTTTTTAAACTTCGGGTTATTACATCCTACCCCCCTTAAAAGAAATTTCGTCCCGAAATTTGCATAACTTAGTAAAACAATCGGGGGTATCGTTCTTTCATTGCATCTTCTAGTTCCCACGTGGCTTCCACTGTCCGTGATGTTTCCATAGACCTCGACCGCTGAAATTGATTTGTTTCACAATTGTTTAACTTTATGGTCTATTATTGTCAGTAGGTTCCTCTTCATAGCTCATGTCTTAGTTGAGAACTACGTCGCCTTGACGGATCACTTGTTTTGGGGGTCGTACATATTTTCTTAATCGAGATACGTGAAAACATTATGCACATTTCCCAAGTTTGGCGGAAGAGCCAACCTATAAAGCATCGGGCCTATTCTTTCTAGGATCTCATATGGTCCTATGAAACGGGTCTTAGTTTTCCTTTAACACCAAATCTTATATTCCCTTTGATGGAGAGACCTTAAGAAATACTTTGTCTCCACTTTCAAATTGCAGCTCAGATCTACGTATCGCGTAAGACTTTTGTCTATCTTGAGCTTCTCTTATTCTTTCGCCTAATTTTGTCGAACGATTTCAATCATTTCATTCACCGCTCGCCCTACTACTTTCCTCTCACCCACTTCATCCCAAAGAAAGCGGTGATCTACATTTCGCCATACAAGGCTTCAGATGGGCCATATCAATCGTCGCTGATAACTATTATTGTAGGCAAACTCGATGAGAGGTAAAATGTCTTCCCATTTTGCACCTCGATCTAGTACTACGGTTCTCAAAGATATCTTCCGAGTCTAAATTGTCCTTTCCGACGGTCATCGGCCATGGATGAAATGTCAGATCAAGTTCAACTGCTCCCAATTCTCTTTGTAGGCTCACCCAAAATCTCGATGTGAATTTGGAGTCTCTATCGAGGTAATAGATTTTGGTACTCCATGTAGTCGTATAATCTCTTTTACATACAACCGAGCTAGCTTATCGATCCATAAGTATTCGAATTCGCGAAAGTGAGCACATTTTGTGAGTCTATCAACCACTACCCATACGGCGTTGTTCCTCTTCGACTTGGGTAAATCTGCTTGAAATCCATCGTTATCTCATCCCACTTCCACTCGGGTATACCCAACGGCAGTAACTTCCGTAGGGACGTTGGTGTAAGGCTTTCACTTGTTGACAAACAAGGCAGCGTTTCTGAAAAAGCTATATCTCGCTTCATGCCTTCCCACCGAAACTCTCTTTTAGGTCTTGGTACATCTTCGCATCGCGGGTGGGCGGTGTAAGGTGTATCGTGAGCCTCACTCATTATTTCGCTCGAACTTCAAGATTACCTGGAATACATATTCTCCTTCAAACATTAAAGCATTATCCGATGCTTCGTGGAAATCCTTCAATTCGCCAGCTTCACCCTTCCTCTTATCTTTTCCAACTTTTCCTCCATCCTTTGTCTCTCAATGATCTTTTTCTTAAATCAAAGGCCACGTGAGTGTAGCGATATAGCTCGGGATCGCCTCTGGTTGTTCAACCAATTCAACCTCAATTTTCTAAACTCCTCAACGAGTTTATCTTCTTGCGTAAGGAGACATCCTAATTTAGTTTGATTTTACGACTCAAGGCATCGCCTACTACATTCGCTTTACCGGGTGATAGTTAATACCACAACGTAATCTTTTACTAGTTCGAGCCATCTTTTTGCCTCATGTTTAGATCTCTCTCGCTCAAAGAAGTATTTCAAACTCTTATGATCAGAAGATTTCACATCTCATTCCATGTAGATGGTGTTCCATATTTTCGATTGCACGAACCATCGCCGCTAATTCTAAGTCATGAGTTGGGTAGTTCAGCTCATGTGGTCTAAGTTGCCGGATGCGTATGCTATTACTCTTCCCTCTTGCATCAAAACGCAACCTAGTCCATTCTTCAAGCGTCAGATAAACCACATATTCCTTGTCCGACTCGAACTCGCTAGCACGGGTGCACTTGTTAACTTTTCTTCGAGTTTTGAAAACTCGCCTCACATTCTGTAGTCCAAGTGTACTTAACTCCCTTCGGAGTAGTTGGGTCATCGGTTTTGCTATTTTGGAGAATCCATCGATGAATCTCTGTAATAACCAGCCAATCCTAGAAAACTCCTGATCTCATTTCGAGTTCATGGCGATTTCCATTCTTTGCATCGCCCACTTTGGCCGGATCTACTTTGATTCCATCACAGACACAATATGTCCGAGGAACATTACTTCCTTCACCAAAATTCGCATTTGCTCAACTTAGCAAATAGTCGCTCAACCCTCAAAGTTTGCAACATCTGTTTTAGATGTTCTTTATGGTCCTCCTCGTTCTTGAATAGACGAGAATATCATCTATGAAAACCAAGACAAACTTGTCTAAGTACGGATGAAACACTCGGTTCATGAGGTCCATAGGTGATGATTCAAATGGTTTTGGTTAATGTTATGATGTTATATTGTTATACTATAATGTTTGAGCATGATATAATTTTGTCGAATTTTGGGAATTGTTTGGTATTATTTTCAATTACCGTGAGCACTAGGGATTAATTCCTTGGTGAATAATTGTTTATGATGGACTATAGGTTATAAATGTATTATATATTAATGTTGGGACATTGTACTAAGTGCATAAAAATTTTTGGGAAATTTTGGACAATTATTCCATAATTATTTAAATTACCGTGACCTATTAAAAATTATAAGGTGATGATCGAATATCATTTAGATGATATTAATACATATTAATGACCATAGTGTATAATAATACACTATATGAATTTCGAAAAAAATTTGAAAACCATTTGGTAATTATCCTATAATTACCGTAAGTTTTTATAAAAATTATAAGGATTTTTTAATCCTTTTTAATCAAATTTAATAATATATTATATGTCTAAATATTATTTTAGACATATTTGGATTTTATAAAATTTTATAAACATAGATTACTATGTTTGAGACGAAACTTTATATTTAATAACGTTATAAACGAAAATATATGGTTTATTGATTAAAAGGATTAATAATTGAGAAAATATTAATAAGTCCATCGATTTACGTGACAAATCGAGAAATAGGGACTTGACGAAATGAAATCGATTGAAAATCGATTTATAAAAGGGATTAGTAAGAAATTACTATTGAAAAGTCAAAGTTGTCGACTTTGTTCGACTTTGTTGACCTTGTCGACTTTTAAAGTCAAACGCGTGCAATATAAGTTCGATAAATACGCTAATACACGAAACGCACTAATTAGGTAAGATACCTCTTTAGTAAGAAAAATATTTCAATTGAAATCCTTATATCGAGAAACGATGGATACGTTGAACGCTTAAACGGAAAGGTTAAACGATATGGTGAACGTGTCTCAAGAACGAGAACCGCTCAATGAAATACGATTGAAAAGCGTATTGAATTCGTTAATGAATTCAGTTTATATCGATATTGAATATCAAGTTTATCTTAGACTTTGAGAGTCTCGAGAAACGTGAACGACGTACTAAACCCTCACTTTTACGTAAAGGTGGACGCCAACGCGATTTAATCGAACATCGACGAGGAATCAAACCTAGACTCAAATTAAGACGAACCATAGTCCGGTGGGGCTTCTTATCCAAAATAAAATACGAGCTTTCATTTAAATTATTTCCAAATGAATTTATTTACAATGCTTATTCAACTGTTGATAAAATGATTACAATATTACCTGCCAAAAATATTTCTGTTTTTTGTATGGATCCTATCCGGAATGAATGATGTGAAATGTTGTGAAATGATATGATGATATGAAATGTTATGAATTTTGTTGGGTCGCGCCCAACCCGCTTATGAAATCGATATCGGATCCTATCTTGGGAAGACGATGCTGCTAGGATTAACGTGTACACTGAGAGTTGTGTCTGTGTCAGAAGGACACCACGGCCGATCACGGCGTCGTAGAGGAGGCCTCCTTCACGAGGTTTGAACTTTGATGTTATGATGAAACGAGGATATGGGATATGATCATACACACTAAGAAAAATGCTCGGCGGCGACTTTTACTAACCGAAAATGTTTTAGTAAGCCAAGGCATTTCAACTAAAACCTCGTGTCTTACCATGATATTGGCGGTGTAATTTAATTCGATAAAATATTTTCGGCATAAGTCCACCGAGTGCATTACTTGTACTCACCGCATGTTTGTTTTAAATGTGTAGGTCGAGCTCGACGCTGGTGATGGAGGAAGTGTTGAGGAGTCCAAAGGTCCTTGTTACATTATTAAGAATTGGTTTTACCTTGAATGCATATCGTCATATATGTATTCACACACTTTCATTGCCGCAACTCGAACTTATTTATGTTATGTATGATGTTAAGATCGTTGAGGTCCGGCTGCACCATTGTCGACCTTTGGGTCCGATGGCCTAAACCACTTGATTTGTTTTGATATCACCTTATGTTATGTTCAAGCATGTTAGTTACTTTTGATAGGTACCTTTATATTAGCCTTCTGCACCCCAAATACTATTCCTAGTATTAGTCACCCTCCAACCGGTTATCCGGAGTGGGACGCGACAGAGTGGTATCGAGCATCGTTGCTCTTTGAAACCCCAAATTCCTTTCAAAACTAAGTCTAGTTGAGTCACCGGACTTCTAGAAATCACGACTACTCTCAACACTCCATCACATCGAGCTCAACCGGAAAAAGGTAACTGATTTCTTTCTCAAACTCATGAAATGAAGAGTTTTGAATGATGAGCAAGTTTGGAAGTATATTTTGACGGTAAAAGGAGGATTTCACAACATCGTTTTTGGAAATCGATGAAAGTAGACCCATGTTGGGTAAAGGAATGTATGATGTTTGAAATGAAAGTATGAACAATAATTTTTTTCAAAACCTCGATTTTGAAATTCAAACGAGGAGTTATACAAGTGATCAAGTTTTGAGACGAAAGTACATGGTTGAACCGGGTTGAATGATCAACATGGAAAGGATGAATTCATTTTGATATACTTGTATGAGTTGGCTATGTTGTCATCTTGAAACCTTATTTCCAAATTTTCAAAAATTGTTTATGATGAACGATATGTTATCACAAGAAGAACATAGACTCTAAGGAGCATGATCACATATTGTGAAAGAACATAGAAGTACGAACTTCCTTTCCCTTACGAGAACAAAAGAACGATAGGAAGAACGAAGTAGCAATAGCTTCGAGCTCGAACGGCAAAAGACGAGCGTGAAGATGAACGAGGACGACCTCAACTTTGCAAGTGAACAACATCGGCATTACATCACAACTTCGTCATGGGTGACCGTCGACTTGAACTATGACGTGGACTTGACTTTGATTTTGACTTTGACTTTGAATTTGACTTCAGAAGGCCAAGCATCGACTTGAAGACGTGGGTATGATTGTCGTATTACGTCGACATATGCCTCGAGGTTATTTTAGCACGATCGCGCAAATTTTCTGCACTGCGCAGTAAATTTGTTTTATCCAGTTCTCTTTCGTTAGGACTCCGATTTACACGTGGTTTTCGCCTGCATACCCTAACATTCTGAAATTATTTGTTATGGAGGACAGAATTCCTAATTCTGTCTCCAGAATACGCTAGAGTCTGTTGAACGTTAGTTCAAGTGTTTGGTTTAGAACAAGGATCTCATAGCATAGCCTATACCTTAGAACGCTATTAGATAATACGTTTCGAGTAAAATAGAATATAAGATATGATACGTGCTGTACCCTGTGACGTGTATCTACCTTATAGATTGTTTAGTTTAACCTAGTTGCTTATCAGATGTTCTTAAGATATCCTTATCTGCTTATCGGATGACGTTAGTTTGACTTATGTTAGTTTTGATCGTGACAGATGGAGGAGATGCGATACATAGCTAGGAGGAGGCTAGGACCACACCCTACCCCCGAGGAAGTGATGCGCACCTATCGTGAAAGTTGGATGTGCTGCGGCGAAGATTTAGGCGAGTTCCTGATGTATTACCTTCGGCTTTGGAGGAATGCCCGAGCCCATGGTGCGACTGATTACGACGGCATCAGACGTCTCTTAGCCATACTCCCCTGTGATTGGGAGGATTATGCTCGAGAGATATCGTGGAATTACATATACCGGTGGTTGGCGCTATGATCCGTTGGAGATCCGCCCAAATTCGTGAGTCATCGACTTACGATACAAAGATCTACGAGCCGCACCGAGGGGACCTTATCTCCCTCCACGAGAGTATACCGGCGGGATGAATCGCGGAGTGGTCAGATATCGAGGTTCCAAACAGATTGACCCAAGAGTGCCTCCATACTGCTTGACGAGGCAGCCCGCTCGCTTGGAAAGAGCAAGACGCCCGAGAGCTTGGGAGAACCTTTTCCTCCATTAGCTTTTGGACATCCCGCACGTCCACCTCTACCACCTATGACAGCTCCACTACCTCCAAGATAGCCTTTCCACGGACAACAGCGGATGAGCGATCGGATGCTTTCGATGGCTATAGCCCGATTCGCCATGATTACGACCTATATGGCGACGATGACTTGCCCCATGCGCGACATACCGATGGTAGGAGATGACGGCACATGATCATCTAGGTACGTGCTCGCGAGGATGATTCTCACGAAGAAGAGGATCCCAAGAGGAAGAGGACCCGAGGAGGATGAAGAGTCGGAAGATGCGATGAAGGCATTAGACTAAGCTTAATTAGATTTTTGTTATGATTAGCATGTATGCTAGTTCCTTTTATGTCCGGTCTTGATGGAAAACTCGATGTTTTGAAAGGCCGTGTGAGCCGGATTCATGTTTTGTTTTACGGCTTTTGGTTTTGAACATCCCGCCACGGCAGAGCTTTTGAATATTTATATCTATATATCTATGACCCCAGGGGCTTTTGCAAAGAAAAAATTTTATGTCAAGGATGAAATGTTTTATTTAAGACCATTTTACAATGAGGCTATGATGATATTATGTATGTTAAGCTATGAAAGCGATGAGTGATTGACGATTATATGCCTTATATATCGAATGCCTCCTAGAAGAAACCCGGAACAAGAAGCTAGAGGTAGAGGACGAGGAAGACCTAGGGGAAGAGGTAGAATCCCCGAACAAGAAGCAGAGGATATACCCCAACCACCCCCACCTCAACCTGATCGCAGGATAGAGGAACTGTTTCTAAGACAGAACCCTCCTGTCTTCAATGGAAAAGGAAGTCCAGAGGAAGCCGAACAATGGGTGAGAACCATTTAGCGAATTTTCAACTTTCTAAGATGTACAGTGCAAGAGCGACTATCATGTGTAACTTTCCAACTGAATGGACCCGCGGATTTCTGGTGGGAGGCTAGAAAGAAAACCTTCACGGCGGAACAACTGGAAGAGTTCTCGTGGGAGGACTTTAAGAAGGAGGTGTATGACAAGTACATACCCAAGAGTTATAGGAAGAGGAAGGAGCATGAATTCTTCATGCTGAAACAAGAAAAACTGTCCGTAACCGACTATGATCGCGCTTTCTGCGACATGTTGAGGTATGCACCGGAACAAGTAGACACCGACTGGAAAATGTCAGAGAAGTTCAGATCGGGTCTAAGGCCAGAGATACGGATGTCTCTCGCCAGCCATGGAGACCTGACCTATACCGAGGCTCTTGCACGAGCTTTGGACATTGAGGCAGCAATGCCTGAAGATAAGTCGAGGTCGCCTCGCATACGACACACAATGGACAAAGGAAAAGGGAAGTGGGAAGCAAGTCGTGGAAATAGTAATGAGGGAGCTTCGAGAACGCAAGTCACAAGCGACCCCGGCAAGGAAACACAGACAGGCGTAAGGTGGTTGGAAGAGGACAACTTTGCTCCTCCCAAGAGGCCCACAAGAGCAAGTGAGGCTCCTCCATGCCCTAATGCCATAGGATGCACAAAGGAATGTGCATGGTAGGCAATGTGAATTGCTTCAAATGCAGAGCGAGAGGGCACTATGCCAATAATTGCTCGGGTACGCCGGACACGATGGTGAGGGTGAATCAACCCGACAATGCCCAACCGCTAGGGCTATACAGGCCCACCCCAACCCCGCAACAATTCCAACCCCAAATTTCAACAAAGAACCCCAACAAAGAAACTCCAAAGCAAAGGCGGCAGAACCTCAACAACCAAGGCGACCACCACCATGACAACGCCAAAGAAGAAGAGCGGCAGCAAAGAACTAGAACCAAGAGGGCAAGCACCCGTCACCTCACCGCCTGTGCTAGAGCGTATGCCTTACACCGAGGCGAATCTAACAAAATCGGAGAACTGGCGGTATGGGAGTTCTTCTCAACGTACCTGTTATAATATTGTTCGATACGGGTGCTTCGCATTCCTTTATAGCAAAATCATGCGTAGAAATGTTGGGACTTAGGTCTGAAAAGGCAAGTCAGGATATGAGAATCTCTTCACCTATAGGAGGGATTATGACTGTTACACATATCTGCTCGAACCTAGAATTGACACTAGGATCACTTAAGGTTCTGGCAAATGATCTGAACATAATACCCATGGGTGACGTAGACATAATCCTAGGAATGGACTGGTTAGCTAGAAATCATTCCACGATCCTTTGCAAGGAAAGGAAAATTTCGTTTCACTTTCCTGGACAAGAAGCTACGCATTTTCATGGAATCAGCATGGGAAGGAGAATCCCGATTGTATCGGCGCTAAAGGCGAGAAGGATGATGAACCAGAAAGGATGCCATGCATTTCGCTCACCGAACGGGAAGATAAACCGTAAGCGAGGATTGAGGACATAGAAGTTGTTCGAGAATTTCCAATGTATTTCCAAGATCTACCAAGATACCTCCTCGACACACAATTAGAGTTCACCATCGACCGGAACCGTGATCGGCCCAGATCGGCGCCTTTATAGGATGGCCCCAAAGGAATTGGAGGAATCAAGATCCAAATCCAAGAACCGCTGGACCTATGCTTCATTAGACCTAGTGTTTCACCTTGGGAGCGCTGCTTTGTTCGCGAGAAGAAGGATGGTTCTTTGAGGATGCATCGATTACGGAACTAAACAAGATGACACTAAAGAACAAATACCCTTTACCAAGGATTGACGACTTGTTTGATCAATTAAGAGGAGCAGGTGTATTCTCGAAAATTGATCTCAAGTCAGGTTACCACCAGCTGAAAATACGGTCTGAAGATTTACCAAAGACTGCATTCCGAACCAGATATGGCCACTATGAGTTCATAGTTATGCCGCTCGGATTAACCAATGCACCACCAGATTTATGGACCTCATGAGCAGTATTTCATCCATTCTTCGATAAATTGCTTTGGTCTTCATAGATGATATCCTTATCTATTCAAAGAATGAAGAGGACCATAAAGAACATCTAAGAACGGTTTTGCAAACCACGAGGCGAAAGACTATTTGCTAAGTTTAGCAAATGCGAGTTTTGGCTGAAGGAAGTAATGTTCCTCGACACATCGTGTGCGAAAGCATAAAAGTAGATCCAGCTAAAGTATATAAAGCAAGGATGGAAATCGCCAACCACTCAAATGAGATCCAAGTTTCCTAGACTAGCTGGTTACTATCGAGATTCATCGAAGGATTCTCCAAAATTGCAAGGCCAATAAACCAGCTACTCAAAAGGAATCAAGTTCAACTGGACTGAAGAATGTGAGGCGAATTTTCAAAAGCTTAAGGAAAAGTTGACAAGTGCACCAGTGCTAGCAGTTCCAGAAGCGGACAAGGAGTATGTAGTCTATTCAGACGCTTCTAAGACTGAACTGGGTTGTGTTTTGATGCAAGAAGGAAAAGTGATAGCATATGCATCCCGACAACTCAGACCCCATGCACTGAACTACCCAACTCACGACTTGGAGTTAGCAGCAGTAGTTCATGCACTGAAAATTTGGAGACACCATTTCTATGGAATGAGATGTGAGATCTTCACAGATCATAAGAGCTTAAGGTACTTCTTCGAGCAAAGAGATTTGAATATGAGGCAAAGAAGATGGCTCGAACTAGTGAAGGATTACGACTGTGGTATTAACTATCACCCGTAAGGCGAATGTAGTAGCCGACGCCTAAGTCGAAAAATCAAACCAAACTAGGATGCCTTTATACAAGAAGAGAAACTCGTTGAGTTTGAAAGAATGCGGATTGAAATGGTTGAACAACCAAGGACGATCATGAGTTTTATCGCTACACTCACATCGACGCCTTATTTAAGAAAAAGGATTGTCGAGACAAAGGATGGAGGAAAAGTTAGAAAAGATCGGAGAAAGAGTAAGGTCCGGAGGATTTAAGAACTTCCGCGAGGCGCCGGACAACGCCTTTATTGTTCGAAGGAAGGATATGCTCAAGACAACGCAGAGCTTCAAAATGAAATCATGAGCGAGGCACATGATACACCCTACACCGCCCACCCAGCAAGATTAAGACGTACTAGGACCAGAGGAAAAGTTCGTGGGAAGGCATGAAACGAGACATAGCTTCTTTTCAGAGAACCGCCTTGTTTGCCGCCAAGTGAAAGCGTTACATCAACGCCCATACGGAAAGTTACACCGTTAGAAATACCCGAGTGGAAATGGGACGAGATCACGATGGACTTCGCTATTAACTTACCCAAATCAAAAAGAGGAACACCGCCATATGGGTAATTGTTGATAGACTCACCAAGAGTGCTCACTTTCTACCAATTCAAAGTACCTATGGATCCGAAAGGTTAGCCCAAATTGCACGTAGCGAGATTATACGACCGCACGGAGTGCCAAAATCTATCACCTCCGATAGAGACTCCAAGTTCCCATCCAGACTCGATTAGCTTACAAAGAGAATTGGGTACGAAATTGAACTTCAAGACGGCATTTCACCCACGATCGATGGGATCGGAAAGAACGATCCGCATAATTAGAGGATATGTTGAGAACGGTGGTGTTGGATCGAGGTGCAAAGTGGGAAGATATTTTACCCTTATCGAGTTTGCCTACAACAACGACTATCAAGCGACGATCGGTATGGCCCCACACGAAGCCTTGTGACGGCAAGAAATGTAGATCACCGCTTTATTGGGATGAAGTGGGTGAGAGGAAAATCATAGGGCCAGAAGCAGTGAACGAGATGATTGAGATCGTCCAACAAATTAGGCTGAGAATAAAAGAAGCCCAAGATAGGCAGAAATCCTAAGCTGATACGCGTAGATCTGAGCTACAGTTTGAAGATGGAGGCAAAGTGTTTCTCAAAGTCTCTCCATCGAAAGGAATTGTCAGGTTTGGACTAAAAGGAAAGCTAAGACCCCATTTTATAGGACCATATGAGATCCTAGAGAGGATAGGTCCAGTAGCTTATAGGTTGGCTCTTCCGCCAAACTTGGGATATAAATATTATTATATGTCTAAATATTATTTTAGACATATTTGGATTTTATAAAATTTTATAAACATAGATTACTATGTTTGAGATTTAAACGTTATATTTAATAACGTTATAAACAAAAATATATGGTTTATTGATTAAAAGGATTAATAATTGAGAAAATATTAATAAGTCCATCGATTTATGTGACAAATCGAGAAATAGGACTTGACGAAATGAAATCGATTGAAAATCGATTTATAAAAGGGATTAGTAAGAAATTACTATTGAAAAGTCAAAATTGTTGACTTTGTTTGACTTTGTTGACCTTGTTGACTTTTAAAGTCAAACGTACCAATATACGTTCGATAAATACACTAATACGCGTAAGATGTACTGATTAGGTGTAATACCCCGCAGAATTAGATGCCTAATTACGGTACTTAAAACCCGTAAATTAGAGTTTCGCTGAGTTATTCAACCAGTAAGATATCGAATAATGATTTCGATTGTTTACGAATGAATGAATTCCTATTTTATATTCACTGAGAATTGTGAATTAAGGAATAAGAGTATATGAAGTGTATAAGTAAAGATTTTTTAACGCCGATCAGTGATCGATTTTAAAATTTCATGATATTTTTCTAAGCAATTAAGCTTAGAATTAAATTCCATTATTAATGGAATAATTTAATAAAGTAATTACCACTTTACTACGACCATTTCGAGATGAGTCGATAATGAACGTTTTGCAATGTTTTCAAACGTTAACGTTTAGAGATGAAATGAAAAGTGAGTTTATCGATCAAGGAATTATAGAAATTAATTTTCTATGATTATTATATGTAATTACAGTATTATTTAGCATTAAATCAATGCTAGATCTGTAAGGATTGATAGTGATCGATTTTTTTTAAATGTTCGAAAACCCTAATTTTCGAACTCGGTTTTATCGCATAAAATGATGCCATTATGTAATATTCCGAAGAAACGAACGCCTAATTACTTTATTTTAAACCCGTGAAATTGTGGTTTTCGCCAGATTTTATTTCAAGACGTCATCAAATATTGATTTCGATTCAAGATCTTTATAACGAATTCCTTTTATATTCACTAAGGATTGTGAATTCGTGAATCGAATGTCACAAGTAATTCGACATCTCATTTTTAAAGTCGATCACAGATCGAACGCGTCGTATTTTTGGAAATTTCAAGGTAGAAGCTTGGAATCAATTTCCATATTAATTCCTATGATAATGGAATATTATTTATAAAGTAAGTATGAACTTACTACGACCATTTTCGAGATGAGTCGATTGTGGACGCTTTGAGACGTTTTCAACGTCAACGTTTTGAGACGCTTTGAAAAACGAGTTTAATGCTCGTGAAATTATCATAATTGATTTCTATTATTATTTTATATAATTACAGTATTAATAAGCATTAAAATCAATTTTGAGCTATTAAACTCGATTATTTTGAAATAGATTTTCGAAAACCCTAATTACCTAAACTAGGGTTTTCACATAAATGATACCATATTTTTATCCTATGCTATTATTTATTATCTAAATCATATATTATGATATATATGAGTATATTTAGATCGAATTTGACATGAGTATCAATAATAGGTGTGATTTATATTTTTATTCCTATTTTCTCAATAATTATCTGTAATTTCAATTAATTGCTATATGATGATTTAATTATTTTAATGGCTTGTTTTATATATCTATGACCTATACTATGATTAATATATAGTATTAAGGATGAAATAAAATTAAATCCACCCTTGAACCCATAGAAGTCAGCCGGCCATCATCCTCGAACAAGTATGGATTTTCTTTTCATCGCCAACACACGAGGAGCCTTTTTGGACTCACTCATGATCACTTAACCCACTAGTAAGAAGAATGCTTCCATTTGTAAGATTGTGTATGTGTGTGCCGTGTAATAGGAGTGATATAGGGGGAGAGGGACTCTTCCCCTTCACCCCATGTTCATTATACCTCTTCCCCTACATTTCAACCATTTTGGAACACCAAAAATTCTCTACTCCCTCTCCCATTCTCTGAAAAAAAACCGAGAGCTCCCTCCCCATTTTGCTCAAAATTTTTCTTCATCCTTTCTCCTCCATTCACCCAAGGTTGGATACCCTAGCATTGTTCCTTTGAATCAATACCATTCCAAAGGTAAAACATGGACCAAGCTTCGATTTTCCTCTCCCATTTGTTCGAAAATGTCGAGCATATTCATATGTTTATATATGTGTTCTAATGTTCTTATTTTCGAGATTTTGAGTATGTGTATGTGCTTGATGATTTTTATTTTTAAAAATATGAGAATGTATGCTTAGATGATCATATGACCTTGCTTATTAAATTTTTGAATAGATCTAGTGTATATATATGATTTTCGAACCATAGACATGTCAAATAATTTTCAAAATATTAAAATGTCTATATGGTGACCGATTGTTTTGATTTATTTTGAGGGTGGAATATCGATCTATGATATGTTTAGAGTCCATAGAAATTGATTTGGAATTTTGAAAACCCACCTTATTTTTCTAAAAATACCGTGAGCTTTTAATTATGTACTTTGGTGTATGATTTTATTTTTAAGCATACAATTGCATATTAATGCTCTAGACCTCGATTATATGTTCTATGATTTATCTAAAATTTTCAAGACCAAATGCTTAAATTTTTAGAATGCCGTGAGCTTTATGAGTTCATACCGTGTATGATTTTATTTTGATCATGCAATGGTATATTATCGATCTAGTATATCAATGTGTGTTGTATGATTTTGTTGGAAATTTTGGAGATCAAATGCTAATTTAAATCAAAACCGAGGAGCTATCGCTCAATACGCGATGATTTAATTTGGTTTGATTAATGTTACTATGTTATATCATATATTATGATCTATAAACATAATGTATAATTGTTAGAATTTTGGAAATCAAATACCAAATATTATCAAAAAGCCGTGAGCTTTCAAGCTCTTTAAGGTGATGATTTAATTGGTTTTGATTAATATTATTATGTTATAATGTTATACTATAGTATATAATCATAGTGTATAATTGTCGAATTTTGAAAACAAAAACTATAATTAATCAAAAAAGCCGAGAGCTTGTAGCTCCATATGGTGATGATTTCAATTGGTTTGGTTGATGTTATGATGTTACAATGTTATAATATAATGTTTGATCATGTTATAATTTAATTAGAATTTTTGGAAAATGTTTGATAATTGTTTGGTAATTATTTAGTAATTACCGATCAGATATCGAGTTTATTCCTTGATGAACGGAGATTCATCGAGGATTCTCCAAGATAGCATGACCAATAACCCAATTACTCCGAAAGGGAATCAAGTTCAATTCGATCAAGAACGTGAAGCGAAGTTTTCTAAGCTTAAGAAAAGTTAACAAGTGCACCAAGCTAGCCCTAAGTTTACAAGGAGTATGTAGTTTATACAGATGCTTCAAAATGGACTAGGTTGCTTTGATGCAAGAAGGAAAAGTGATAGCATATGCATCCCGACAACTTAGACCACATGAACTAAACTATCCAACTCACGACTGGAATTAGCAAAGAAGGGTTCATGCATTGAAAATTTGAGACACCATCTCTATGGAAAATTTTAAGTGAGATCTTTACTGCATCATAAAATTTTGAAATACTTTTTCGAGCAAAGAGATCTAAATATGAGGCAAAGAAGATGGCTCGAACTAGTGAAGGATTACGACCGTGGTATTAACTATCACCCGTAAAGTTTAATGTAGTAATGACGCCTTAAGTCGTAAAGAATCAAACCAAACTAGGATGTCTCCACACAAGAAGAAAAACTCGCTGAGGAGTTCAAAGAATGAAGATTGAATTGGTTGAACAACCGAGACGATCACGAGTCAGATCGCTACACTCACGCTGACGCCCCGATCTAAGAAAAAGAATCAGAGAAACAAAGGATGGAGGAAAAGTTAGAAAAGATAAGAGAAAGAGTAAGAACCGATTTGATTGAAGAATTTCCAAGAAGCATCGACAATGCTTTAATGTTTGAAGGAAGGATATGTGTTCCGCATTTATACCGAGCTTTGAAATGAAATAATGAGCGAGGCTCACGACACACCCTACACCGCCCACCCAGCAAGATTAAGATGTACCAAGACCTAAGAGAAAAGTTTCGGTGGGAAGGCATGAAACGAGACATAGCTTTTTTAGAACGCCTTGTTTGCCAACAGTAAAGACATTACATCAAAACCCTACGGAAGTTACATTGGGTATACCCGAATGGAAATGGATGAGATAACAATGGACTTCATGATTTACCCAAATCAAGAGAGGAAACATCGTGATATGGGTAGTTGTTGATAGACTCACAAAGTGTGCTCACCGCGCCAATTCGTAGTACTTATGGATCCGATAGTTAGCTCACCGCACGTAAAAGAAATTATACGATCGCATGGAGTGCCAAAATCTATTACATCCGATAGAGACTCCAAGTTCACATCAAGATTTTGGGCTAGCTTACAAAGAGAATTGGGTACGAATTGAACTTCAAAGACAAAGATTTCACCCTGCATCGACGGGCAATCGGAAAGAACGATCCAGACACTTGAAGATATGTTGAGAACAATAGTATTGGATCGAGGTGCAAAGTGGGAAGATGTTTTACCTCTTATTGAGTTTGCTTACAATAATAGCTATCAAGCGACGACATATGGCCCCACACGAAGCTTGTATGGAAAGAAATGTAGATCACCACCATCGGGATGAAGTGAGGTAAGAGAAAAGTTGTAGGGCCAGAAGCCGTAAATGAAATGATTGAAATCGTCTGACAAATTAGGCAAAGAATAAAGGAAGCTCAAGATATGCAGAAGTCTTACGCCGATACGTAGATCCGAGCTACAATTTGAAAGTGGAGATAAAGTATTCCTTAAAGCCTCCATCGAAAGGGATTATCGATTTGGAGTAAAAGGAAAATGAGACCGCTTTACAGGACCATATGAGATCCTAGAAAGAATAGCCCAAGAGCTCTATAGGTCGCTCTTCCGCCAAATTTGGGAACGTGCATAATGTCTTTCGTGTGTCACAACTAAGAAAATACGCTCACGATCCAAAGCATGTGATTCATCAAGACGACGTGACCTCAATCCGCATATGAGTTATGAAGAAGAACCTACAAAGAATAATAGACCATAAAGTTCAACAATTAAGGAACAAATCAATTTCGCTAGTCAAAGTGTCAGGAAACATCACTGACAAGAGGAGGCCACGTGGGAACTTGAAGATACAATGAAAGAACGATACCCCAGATTATTTTCTAAGGTATGCAAATTTCGGGCAAAATTTCTTTTAAGTGGTAGGATGTAATATCCTCATAGAATTAAATGCCTAATTACTAGATTTAAAACTCAGAAATTAGGTTTCACGAAATGATTCAATCGAAGGATATCGAATATGATTTCGATCATTTACAACGAACTAATTCCTATTTTATATTCACCGAGAATTTTGAATTAAGGAATAGAATGTTATAAAGTGTTTCTAAGAAGTGTTATTTTAACGCCGATCAACATCGATAGCTAAAATTTTGTAAAATTTTCTAAGCAACTAAGTTTAGAATTAAATTCCATTATTAATGGAATAATTTAATAAAGTGTACGACTTTATTACGATCATTTTGAGATGAGTCGATAATCAACGCTTTGAGACGTTTCAAACGTTAACGCCTAGAGATGAATTGAAAATGGTTTAATGATCAAGGAATTATAATATTTAAATTCCTATGATTATTTTATATAATTAACGACATAACATTAAATAAATGCTAGATCACTATGGATAAATTGTTGAACATTTACTAATTTTCGAAACCCCAATTCAAAATTGTGGTTTTCACATAAATGATACCATTAAATTTTCTTATGGTATAAATTATTATCTAAACCATATGTTATGATATATATATCCATGAATGGCACGAAAATAATATATGTACCTCTTGAGTATGAAAATGTCGCTTTATGCTTTATACTACAAAATTCACGCCACTCTTTTCGATATACTTTGCTATGCTATGTTTTAATTATTCAAGTGGTATCTATGATTATACATTAAACTAGTATAAATCAAATAATGTATTTGTATATTTAGATTTATATCTTGATTAATACATAACATTAATACACAAAAATGAAATCATCACTTTGAACCCATAAGAGCCGCTCATCTTGTTCCCATTTTGCATGCTTGATTAGTTCAAAACCCATCATGATGTGAGTAGTATTAACTCTAGGTAATGATCACTAATCGAGTCATAACCCACTACTGGAGAATGCTTCCATATTAATTATATATTTGTGTAAGGACCGAGAGAGAGATGTACATAGAGTTGGGATTCCTTCTTTTCCTCATTTTCACCCTCACTCAACACTCAACACTCTCAAACACTCCTCTCTCTCCCATTTCTGCAAAACCGAGAGCACCATCCCGTAATAACCCGCAGCTTTAAAAGCCTAATTACGGCCTTTAAAACCCAGAAATAAAATTTTGCCGTGAAATCAAATCGATATGAAATCGAATATGATTTCAATTATTTACATAGGAATGATTTTGTCACACATTCACTCAAACTTGTGAATGTAGGATTCGAAAGTTTTAAATTTCTATCTAAGACATTTTTAACGCCGAATGATATCGATCGCTGAAATGTCACGATATTTCCTAAGCAATCAAGTTTGGAATTATATTCCATTATTAATGGAATATTTTTAATAATGGGATTACGAGTATTTACGACCATTTTAAAGATGAGTCGACACGTAACGCTTGAGACGCTTTCAAACGCCAACGCTTAGAGATAAAACGAACGATGGTTTTAATGATCAAGAAACTTTAGGAAATTATTTCTTATGATATTTTTATGATATTACAGTACTAATAAGCATTTAATTAATGCTTGAACATTAGAATTAGTAAAATATCAAAGTTAGTTTCAAAACCCTAAATTTTCGAAATTAGGTTTTCTTCAAAATTTATGCCCTTTTAATTATCCTATGATATGATTATCATTTAAATCATATACCATGGTGAACATACCTATTAATGATGTGAAATAAAATTTTTAACCCATGGTTTAACCAAATGGCCGATGGCCATTTTTCTTGTGCACAAGTCAATTATTTTCTTCTCTTATGCTATTTAATTAACCTATGATATTAATATCATCTAAATCATATACTATGATTTATATATCTATGATTAGCATGAAATAAGAATTTTATCCTATAGTTTGGCCAAATGGCCGAGAACTACCTATATATGTATACAAATTCTAATTGTCTTATTTATCTCACTCTTGCATGTATGTATCTATAATTCAGATTTTATAACAACAAATCTCCCACTAATGATACATTTTAGCTATTTCCAAGATAGTGTGTAAGACACTAATGATTGGGAACCCATTAGTGAATAAACTAGTATTAAAATGTGAAGGGTCTCTTGTGTGTATTGGGGGAGAGAGACCGAGATGGAGGAGGCTATAGGGGGGGGTCTTGTTCAGTTTTTATTTCATTTTTACTCTACACTCAAACACTCCACTCTTACCTCTCTCCAAACCTCCCATCTCTCTCAAAACTCTTCTCCTTCTTCCCCATTTTCCAGCTGAAACCGAGAGCTTCCTCTCCTCTCCAAGCTTCGATTTTTCTCTTCTCACCTCCATACAACACCTTAAAACCTTGTACTTGGTTCCATCCTTACATATCACAAGGTAGGAGTCGAATAGAAGCTTGTTGGTTCATGAAACTTTCAAAATTTTCAAAAGATGTCTAGTTCATCGCATGTGTGTTAGATGTTCTTTGTTGATGATATCTTGTTAATGCATGTGTATTGATGATAAGAGGTATGTAGATATGTGTTCTTGTTCTTGGAAATGAATTGCATGTGGGTTTTGACTTCAAAAATTTTCAATCAATGGCTATAATGTGTAAGCAAGGATGTGTAGCAATGTGTTGTGAAGCTTTGAGCATGTTATAAAATTCATTCAAATATGTATGAAAAATATATGGAATGACCGAGACCTATGCAAGGTTGTATGATTTGAATCTATGAATTATGATGTTATATGTATGCATATGGTAGTATTTGAAAGATTTAAAAGGATCCATGCTATTTTCTTTTGAAACCGAGAGCATAAGGATTTTAAGTGGGTGTATGATTTTATTTTTGTACATGCAATGTGATATTGTTGATTTATGATGTGGAGAATGTATATAAATTGTTTGGAAATTTTAGAGCACTCTAGCTAAAATTTCTATATATGACCGAAAATATATATATGTATAATTCATTTGACAAATGATTTTTATATGAGACATGCAATGACATATAATTACTCTATGATATTTTGAAAGCCTATAGAATTTAATTAGAATTTTAGAAATTTCTATCTATGTTTTTTTTAAGAACCGAGAGCCATCTATATATGTATATATGTGTATGATTTTATTCTATAACATGCAATGATGTTTAATTACTCTAGAGCATGAACTTCATACCTTATGATTTAATTAGAAATTTTGGAGATGTCTCACCTATTTTTTTTAAAGAGAACCAAGCTATATATATGTAAGTTGATGTATGATTTTCATCTAGAACATGCAAGCATATATTGTTGATTCAAGATGATACATATATTTCATATAAATTGTTTGGAAATTATGGAAAATTTTATCAATTATTTCAAAAATACCAAGCTATATATGTGTATAAGTTAATGTGTGATTTTGATTTAGTACATGCAATGGTATTTTATTGAGCTTAGAATATGTTTTATGCATTCTATGTTGTTGTTAGAAATTTTAAAAATCAATTACCTACTTTATTCAAATAAACCAAGAGCTAAGCTCAATATGGTGATGAATAAATTGGTTTTGATAGTTGTTGTGGTTTAAATGTTGCTATAATATGATTTATGTGCATATTATGATTTTTGGAAAATTTTATAAAATTATTTGTTAAACATTATGAAAAAACCGAGAGCTATGGAGTCAATTACATGATATAACATTGTTATATAATGAATTATATGACATGAAATGTCATGGATTAATGTTTCGACCTTGTGTTAATTTATCGAATTTTAGAAAATTATTGGGCATTTATTTTAAAATGCCGAGACCTTATAAAATAATAAGGTGATGATTGAACAATGTTTAGTTGATTTTATGACATATTAATGACCATAGTGTATATTAATACACTATATAATATTAGAAAAAATTTAGACATTGTTTGGTAATTTTATAATTACCGAGAAATTTAAAGAATTTCTAAGGATTTTAAATCCTTTTAATCAATTTTATTAATAAATTATATGTCTAATATTATTTTAGACATATTTGGAAATTATGGACAATTTTCAAAATAATTGGTTGGTAAAACACAAAATAGCCATGAGCTATTTTTAAAATTGAATAAGGATTTTAAATCCTTAAATTCATTATTTATAATGAATTATATGTTTAAAATTATTTTTAAACATATTAAAACAGTTTATAAAAAGAAATCAATTAGAAATTGATTTTCAAAGAATTTAATATTAAAGTACGACTTAGTAATTAATTACTAAGAAAAGTCAAAATTGTCGACTTTTGAAATCAACGCATTTAAATACGCTCGATAACACGCTTAATACGCCGAAGACGATCAATTGCTAATGACATCACGCTGATATGAAAGGATTTCATATTTGAAGTCGTGAAATCGAAAAACGTGAGAAAACGCTGACCATTTACCAAGAGGGTAAATTGGTAATTTTCAACACATATCTCGCCTCTATCAAGAACGAGAAATGTTAAGATGATACGCTGTTGAGAAACGAATTAAATTCATTAAGGAATTAATTCACATCGATATGAAATATCGAATTTTATTATAGACTTCAGAAGTCTCGAATTACGTAAACGACGCACTAAAGCATCCTTTTATATAAAGCGCGGACGCCGACGCACCACCGGACGCCGACGAGTAAGGAAAACGTTAAAGACGATCAATAATTTCTGTGTGGGCTTTATTACTAAAATGTAACAACTTTGTCGCTTCTTTTCAACCGTCCTTGTTTACGATTTTCAACTATTGTTAAAATTGTTTAAATGATTACCGCCAAAATGTTTATGTTTTGTGTATCGATCCTATCCATGAATGATGTGATGTTGTGGGTTATCCCCAACTTGTGAATGAAAATCGATATCGGATCCTATGCCGGAAGGCTTACACCGCCAGATTAACGGTACACCGATGGTGACCGCAGTCAGAAGGACAACCACTCACGGTCACGGGTCGTAGAAGAGGCCTCCTTCACGACTTTCGACTATGATAATATGATGGAATGATAATAAGGGATACGGATTACGACACCAAGAAAATGCTCGCCAAGCAACTTTTATAAACTCGTGAAAATATTTTAGTAAGCACAGCGCATTTTCAAATAAAACCCTCAGGTCTTACCATTATATCGCGTAGTAATTCAATGAAAATAAAATGTTTTCGCATAAGTCCACCGGGTACAAATTTTGTACTTAGCCCCGCATGTTTGTTTTAAACGTGCAGTCGAGCTCTGCTGTCGATGATGGAGGAGTGTTGAGAAAGTCATTTGTCCTCGATGTTTGTTAGAATGGATAACCTCAATACATATCGTCATATATGTATTCACACACTTCCGCCGCAACTCGAACTGCTTTATTTTTATGTCGATGTTAAGATAATGTGAATTATGAAGCCCTTCGATCGTAATATCCTTTCGATCCGCTGCTTAAACCTTGGATCGAAATGTTATAAGTGTATGTTTAATCCTAAGTTCTATATTCTCATATGTTAAGTTTTATCGCGATGCCTTCCGAACCCATGAATACTATTCCTAGTAATAGTCCGCCACCCCGGTTATCCCGAGTGTGGTCGTGACAGAGTGGTATCGAAAGCTGTTTTCAAACTCCAATTCCTTCTAAAACTAAGTCTAGATTGAGTCACTAGACTTCTAGAAAATCTATCGCTATTCTCAACACTCCATCACATCGAGCTCAACTAGGAAAAGGTAACTAGTTTCTTTTGAACTTATGAAGTGAAAATTTTATATGATGATCAAATTTGAAAAGATTTTGAAGTAAAAGGAAAAGGAAAGTCAGAATGTGATGATGATTGAAATGAAGAGTTATGAGTAAAATTTTCAAAATTTCTAAATTTTGAAATTAAATAGTAATGATATGAAGTGGTTAAATTGAAATGTATGTTTGAAACGAATCATGATGATTAAAGACGAATGTATGAAAGCAAGATGATATGTACAAATATGTATGAATGAACTATGATGTTGTTCGATGTTATGTTTATGAATTATGAAATCTATGTTGATAACAAAGTATGCTATTCTTTGAGAAGAACGAGATTATATAGGAAGTATGTTCACATAATGAAAGAAAACAAAAGAATGATAGGAAGCATGAATGTGTTCTTAATTCTCGTTTTGAACGACGAGAGATGGAACATAAAGATGATCGAGAACAACGCCGACCATGAAGAATGGAAGGTGGATATCGTATCACGCTTTTAAAGCAAGCGATCATAATCATAATTTCAACATGCGTGACCGTGGACCGATTTCAGAATGATAAGCATCAATTTGAAGACATGGACGTAATAGTTATACTACGTCGGCAGCAGCCATAGCGCATAATGTCGTCATCGGCATCTTCTCAAACGTTGTTACAATCGCGAAAATTTTCTGCACCGCAGTAAATTTGTTTTAATCGCATTCTTCGATAAAACTCCGCTTTACGCATGGTTTTCGCCCAGATTCCTAATATTCTGAACTTCATATGTTATGAAGGACAGAATCTCTTTTCCATCTCCGAATACAGTAGAGTCTGGTTAAAGTTTAGCTCGAGTTTTAGATAGAGCAAAGGAATCTATAATACCTCATGTAGCTTAACGTAGTAATAGGAGTTTTGTTTACTAGGTAGAGTAAGAATGTCTAGTTATAGGTGAATAGTTCATCCTAGTTGATTAATCAAGTACTAAGCTACCCTATCCGCTATCGGATATTAGTAGTGTCTAACGGTTAGTTTTGATCGCGATGATGGAGGAAATGCGCTACATTGCGAGGAGGATAGACCGACCCGACTCCCGAGGAGACTATCCGATTTACCGGAAAGCCGGATGTGTGCCGCGAGGATTTAGGAGAGTTTCATGTACTATTTTAGACTATGGAGGAATGCTAGAGTATATGGCGTGACGGATCACGATGGCATTAAACGCCTTCTTACTATACTTCCATGTGATTGGGAAGATTATGCTCGTGAAGTTTCGGAGATTACATTTACCGTATGCGACCGAGGATATGACTTGATAGGCGATCTACCCAGTTCATCACCACCGACGATGTATATAGATCTATGGCGCAAAGACCGAGAGGACCTTATCTCCTCCACGGAGTATACATGGCGTGACGAGTCACCGAGTGGTCAGACACCGAGGTTCCCTGATAGTCGACCCAAGGTGCCTCGACATCGGATTGACGAGGCGCACTTGTTCAGTGCATTTGAGCAGCTGCACCTAGAGCTTTGGGAGCCCCTGCTTTCCCACCTTCGATTTTCGGACATCCGTGCGCTCACCACTCCCGCCTTTACCACCGATGGCAGCACCCTTACCGCCACCGAGAGTTTCCGCCGACAAGACGGATTAGTGTGACAGTACTCTTGATGGGTATAACCCCATCCATGACAGCTACAACCGATTCGTGTGGATTATGGTCCATCGCGGGACATCCCGATGGTAGAGAGTAATGGAGCCTGGACCTCTAGAGTATATGGCTGTGGTGATGACTCTGACGAGGAGGAAGAGGATCCCGAGGAGGATGAGGAAGATTCGAGGAGTTAATGTTGATATTGATGTTGATGTAAAATTTGAAGGATTATGTTATCTATTTTATGTATGTTTTATTTATGCTTTGAAGAACTTGAACAAATGGGGAACCGGATTTTGTAAGGCTATAAAGCCATTGTGCATGACTTTAATTTTGTAAAGCCTTAAGGCCGATATGTGTATGGCTCTTTTCTTTGAAATGTTTTGAAAGCAAGCATGTAAGTAATCCTCGATGTAAGGACTTTGTTTGCAAAGTACTTTATCTATGGTGCTTTTGCAATTATATGTATATATGACCCGAGAGGGCTTTTGCAACAAATTTATGTATGACAAGAATGAAATGTTTTATTTAAGTTATCGTTTCTAAAAGGCAAAATGAAATTTGTACATATTCAAGTTATAAAATGATGCATGATGCTAATGATATATTTTACACAATGTAACGCCTCCTAGACAAGACCCCGAACGAGAAGTAAGGGCAGAGGCACCTAGGAGAAGAGGTAGAACTCCCGAGCAAGAAGAATGTGCTATACCTCAACCACCTCCACCTCAACCCCGACCGCAGGATAGAGGAATTATTCTTAAGACAAAACCTCCTACTTTCAATGGGAAAGGTAGTCCGAAGATGCCGAACAATGGATGAGAACTATCGAGAGAATTTTCACATTTCTAAGGTGCACAAGACAAGAGAGACTATCATGTGTAGCCTTCCAGCTTAAATGGACCTCACGATTTCCAAGTGGAGGCCAGAAGAAAACTTTCACACAGAGCAGATGGAAGAATTGATATGGGAAGATTTTAAAAGGAAGTGTATGATAAGTATGTAATAAAAGTTACAAGAAGAAGAAGGAACATGAATTTTTCTTGTTAAAGGTGAAAAGATGTCAGAATCGACACGATCGCACATTTTGCGAAATGTCTAGATATGCACCGGATCAAGTGGACACGGATTTAAAGATGGCGGAAAATTTAGATCGTGGTTAAGGCCGTAAATAAGAATGTCTCTCACCGGTCTTGAGACATGACTTATACAGAGGCTCTTACACGAGCTTTTGACATCGAGGCAAAGAATGCCAGATGATAAGTCGGCATCACCGATGCGTAATACCATGGATGAGGAAAGAGAAATGGGATACTAGTTTTAGTAACAAAGCAATAGGGAAACTTTGAAAACAAAATAACAAACAACAATGGCAAAGGAACTCAAGAAGTCAAGGGCAAGGATGGAGGAAGCCAAGATTTATTCCTCCAACAAGGGACCACAAGAGCAACGGCGGCTCTTCCGCGCCTAAATGCCGGAAGATGCACACGGAATGTGCATGGCGGGCATGAAACTGTTTTAGTGTGGTATGAAAGGACATTATGCAAACTTTTGTCCGGGTTACGCTCGAAACAACAGAAGGCCGAACCAACCCAGTAATGTCCAACCACCGAGAGCTATCCAATTTCAGCCCCAACCTCAACAAAGAACTACAACCGCAACAATGGCAACAACCTCCACAACAACCGCAGCAGCCACAACAACAATACAACAACAAGAAGTGGCAACCACCCCAAAGAACGAAGACAACAACCACTACGGCAACGCTAGAGGCAACAAGAGCCTGCATAACAAAGAATAAATTTCAAAGAAAGGCAAGCACCACGTCACCGCAGCTACCTCAAGTTAGGCATATGCTTTGCACCGCGACAAAACGAACAGACCAGGAAACCCGTAGGTATGGGAATCCTTCTCAACACGCCTGTTATAGTATTGTTCGACACGGTGCTTCGCACTCCTTCATAGCAAAATCATGCGAGATCTGTTGGGACTTAGTGCTATAAAAGCAAATCAGATATGAGAATCTCTTCACCTATAGGAGGGATTATGATCGTACATATTATCGCCGAACCCAGAGTTGAACTTAGGATCACTTAGGTTTCGCAAATAATTTGAACATAATACCCATGGGTGACGAGATATAATCCTAGGAATGGATCGTTAGTCGCAAACCACCCACGATTCTTTGCAAGGAAAGGAAAATATCATTTCATTTTCCGGACATGAAGCAACGATTTCCATGGAATTAGTATGGAAAGAGAGTCCCAATTGTGTCCGCATGAAGGCGAGGAAAATGATGAATAAGAAGGATACCATGCTTTTCTCGCTTATCCGAACGGAGAAGAAAAGCCGAATCAAGGTAGAAGACATAGAAATTGTCGTGGAATTTCCGATGTATTTCTAAGGATCTACCAGATTACCTCCCGATAGACAATTAGAATTTACCATCGACTTGGAACCGTGATCGGCCCAAAGGTCAAAGGCACCCTACGAATGGCCCCAAAGGAATTGGAAGAACCGAAAATCCAAATCCAAGAATTGTTGGACCTAGGTTTCATTAGACCTAGTGTTTCGCCTGGGAGCTCGTATTGTTTGTTAAGAAGAAGGATGGATCTTTAAGGACGTGTATAGACTATCGAGAGTTGAACAAGATGACGCCAAGAACAAATATCCTTTACCAAGAATCGACGATTTGTTTGATCAATTGAGAGGAGCAGTATATTTTCAAAAATCGACCTCAAGTCGATACCATCAACTCAAGGTACGACCAAGACATAGCTAAAACCGCATTCAACAAGATATGGCCATTATGAATTTGTAGTTATGCCGCTCGGATTAACTAATGCACCACCGTGTTTATGGACCTCATGAACCGAGTGTTTCATCCGTATTTAGACAAGTTTGTTTTGGTTTTCATAGATGACATTCTCATCTATTCAAAAATGAGGAAGACCATAAGGAACATCTAAGAATGGTGTTACAAACTTTGAGGAATGAAAGATTGTTTGCTAAGTTCAAGAAATGCGAATTTTGGTCAAGGAAGTAATGTTCCTAGGACACATCGATCCGCCGATGGAATCAAAGTGATCCAACTAAAGTGGAAGAAGGCAAGAGTGGAAATCACCGCGAACTCGTAATGAGATCCGAGTTTTCTAGGTGGTGGTTATTATAGGAGATTCATTGAGGATTCTCCAAAATAGCAAGACCAATGACCCAACTACTCCGAAAAGGAGTTAAGTACACTGGACCGAGGAATGTGAGGCAAGTTTTCAAGAACTCAAAGAAAAGTTAACAAGTGCACCGTATTAGCTGTCCCGTAATCGATAAGGAATATGTGGTTTATACCGACGCCTCAAGAACGGACTAGGATGCGTCTTGATGCAAGAAGGAAAAGTAATAGCATACGCATCACGGCAACTTAGACCACATGAGCTGAACTACCCAACACATGATTTAGAATTAGCAAAAAGTGGTTCATGACCGAAAATATGGAGACACCATCTCACGGAGCGAGATGTGAAATCTATACGATCATAAGAGTTTGAAATACTTTTTCGAGCGCAGAGATCTAAACACGAGGCGCAGAAGATGGCTCGAACTAGTAAAAGATTACGACCGTGGTATTAACTATCACCCGTAAAGCGAATGTAGTAGCCGACGCCCGAGTCGTAAAAATCAAACTAATTTGGGATATCTCCACACAAGAAGATAAACTCATTGAGGAGTTCAGCAAATTAAGAATCGAATTGGTTGAAACAGCCAGAGACGATCATGAATTGATCGCTACACTCACCATGACACCGATCTAAGAAAAGGATCATTGAGAAACAAAGGATGGAGGAAAAGTTAGAAAAGATAAGAGAAGAGCGAGAATCGCGAATTGAAAATTTCCGTGAAGCATCGATAATGCTTTAATGTTCGAAGGAAGAATATGTGTTCTCGATGATGCCGAGATTCGAACGACATAATGAGCGAGGCTCATGATACACCTTATACCGCCCACCCGTGCAAAGACGTAAGATGTACCAAGACCTAAAAGAAAAGTTCGTGGAAGGCATGAAACGAGACATAGCTTTTTCAGAGAACGCCGCTTTGTTTGCCAACAAGTAAAAGCTTTACACCAACGTTCCTACGGAAGTTACAACCGCTGGGTATACCGAATGGAAATGGGATGAAATAACGATGGATTTCACATGATTTACCTGTGTCTAGGAAAGGAAACACTACCATATGGGTAATAGTGGATAGACTCACCAAGTGCGCCATTTTTACCAATTCAAAATACATATGGAGCTGATAGACTAGCCCAAATATATGTAAAAGAAGTTATACGACTACATGGAGTACCAAAATCCATTACATCGATAGAGACTCCAAGTTTACATCGAAATTTTAAAGTGAGCCTACAAAAGAATTGGGAACAAAGTTAAACTTCAAGACAAAGATTTCACCCACAAACCGATGGGCAATCGAAGGACAATCCAAACCCTAGAAGATATGTCGAGAACCGTAGATCGATCGAGGTGCAAATGGGAAGACATTTTACCTCTTATCGAATTTGCCACAATAATAGTTATCGCGACGATTGATATGGCCCCATACGAAGCTTTGTATGGCAAGAAGTGTAGATCACCACTTTATCTGGATGAGGTAGGTGAAAGGAAAATAATAGGCCGTAAGCGTGAATGAAATGATTGAAATCGTCCGACAGATTAGGCAAAGAATCAAAGAAGCTCAAGATAGATGTAAATCCTACCGATACGCTGAGATCGGAGCTGCATTTTGAAATTGGAGACAAAGTATTTCAAAGTCTCTCCATCGAAAGGGATCACAAGATTTGGTGTGAAAGGAAAACTAAGACCCCGCTTCATAGGACCATATGAGATCCTAGAGAATAGGCTCAAGAGCTCTATAAGTTGGCTCTTCCGCCAAACTGGGAAATGTGCATAATGTTTTTCACGATCTCAACTAAGGAAATATATATACGATCCAAAACACGTGATCCGTCAAGACGACGTAGTTCTCAACTCGTATATGAGTTATGAAGAGGAGCCTATCGCAATAATAGACCATAAAGTTCAACAATTGAGAAACAAATCAATTTCACGGTCAAAGTGTCATGGAATCACCACGACAAGAAGAAGTTACGTGGGAACTAGAGGATACAAAGAAGGAACGACACCCCGCTTTATTCTTTTAAGGTATACAAATTTCGGACGAAATTTCTTTTAAGGGGTAGGATGTAATAACCCGCAGCTTTAAAAGCCTAATTACGGCCTTTAAAACCCAGAAATAAAATTTTGCCGTGAAATCAAATCGATATGAAATCGAATATGATTTCAATTATTTACATAGGAATGATTTTGTCACACATTCACTCAAACTTGTGAATGTAGGATTCGAAAGTTTTAAATTTCTATCTAGAAGACATTTTAACGCCGAACGATATCGATCGTTGAAATGTCACGATATTTCCTAAGCAATCAAGTTTGGAATTATATTCCATTATTAATGGAATATTTTTAATAATGGGATTACGAGTATTTACGACCATTTTAAAGATGAGTCGACACGTAACGCTTGAGACGCTTTCAAACGCCAACGCTAGAGATAAAACGAACGATGGTTTTAATGATCAAGAAACTTTAGGAAATTATTTCTTATGATATTTTTATGATATTACAGTACTAATAAGCATTTAATTAATGCTTGAACATTAGAATTAGTAAAATATCAAAACTAGTTTCAAAACCCTAATTTTTCAAATTAGGTTTTCTTCAAAATTTATGCCCTTTTAATTATCCTATGATATGATTATCATTTAAATCATATACCATGGTGAACATACCTATTAATGATGTGAAATAAAATTTTAACCCATGGTTTAACCAAATGGTCGATGGCCATTTTTCTTGTGCACAAGTCAATTATCAATTTTTCTCTTATGCTATTTAATTAACCTATGATATTAATATCATCTAAATCATATACTATGATTTATATATCTATGATTAGCATGAAATAAGAATTTTATCCTATAGTTTGGCCAAATGGCCGAGAACTACCTATATATGTATACAAATTCTAATTGTCTTATTTATCTCACTATTGCATGTATGTATCTATAATTCAGATTTTATAACAACAAATCTCCCACTAATGATACATTTTAGCTATTTCCAAGATATCTTGTGTAAGACACTAATGATTGGGAACCCATTAGTGAATAAACTAGTATTAAAATGTGAAGGGTCTCTTGTGTGTATTGGGGGAGAGAGACCGAGATGGAGGAGGCTATAGGGAGGGGTCTTGTTCAGTTTTTATTTCATTTTTACTCTACACTCAAACACTCCACTCTTACCTCTCTCCAAACCTCCCATCTCTCTCTCAAAACTCTTCTCCTTCTTCCCCATTTTCCAGCTGAAACCGAGAGCTTCCTCTCCTCTCCAAGCTTCGATTTTTCTCTTCTCACCTCCATACAACACCTTAAAACCTTGTACTTGGTTCCATCCTTACATATCACAAGGTAGGAGTCGAATAGAAGCTTGTTGGTTCATGAAACTTTCAAAATTTTCAAAAGATGTCTAGTTCATTGCATGTGTGTTAGATGTTCTTTGTTGATGATATCTTGTTAATGCATGTGTATTGATGATAAGAGGTATGTAGATATGTGTTCTTGTTCTTGGAAATGAATTGCATGTGGGTTTTGACTTCAAAAATTTTCGAATCAATGGCTATAGTGTGTGCTAAGGATGTGTAGCAATGTGTTGTGAAGCTTTGAGCATGTTATAAAAATTCATTCAAATATGTACGAAAAATATATGGAATGACCGAGACCTATGCAAGGTTGTATGATTTGAATCTATGAATTATGATGTTATATATATGCATATGGTAGTATTTGAAAGATTTAAAAAGGATCCATGCTATTTTCTTTTTGAAACCGAGAGCATAAGGATTTTAAGTGGGTGTATGATTTTATTTTGTACATGCAATGTGATATTGTTGATTTATGATGTGGAGAATGTATATAAATTGTTTGGAAAATTTTAGAGCACTCTAGCTAAAATTTCTATATATGACCGAAAAATATATATATGTATAATTTTTGACAAATGATTTTATATGAGACATGCAATGACATATAATTGCTCTATGATATTTTGAAAGCCTATAGAATTTAATTAGAATTTTAGAAATTTCTATCTATTTTTTTTTTAAGAACCGAGAGCCATCTATATATGTATATATGTGTATGATTTTATTCTATAACATGCAATGATGTTTAATTACTCTAGAGCATGAACTTCATACCTTATGATTTAATTAGAAATTTTGGAGATGTTCACCTATTTTTTTTAAAGAGAACCAAGCTATATATATGTAAGTTGATGTATGATTTTCATCTAGAACATGCAAGCATATATTGTTGATTCAAGATGATACATATATTTCATATAAATTGTTTGGAAATTATGGAAAATTTTATCAATTATTTCAAAAACACCAAGCATATATGTATTTGTATGTTAATGTATGATTTTGATTAGTACATGCAATGCTATTTTATTGAGCTTAGAATATGTTTTATGCATTCTATGTTTTGTTAGAAATTTAAGAAAAAATCAATTACCTACTTTATTCAAATAAACCAAGAGCTAAGCTCAATATGGTGATGAATAAATTGGTTTTGATGTATTGTTGGTGTTAAATGTTGCTATAATATGATTTATGTGCATATAATGATTTTGGAAAATTTTATAAAATTATTTGTTGAAAATTATGAAAAAACCGAGAGCTATGGAGATGATTACATGATATAACATTGTTATATATGAATTATGTGACATGAAATGTCATGGATTAATGTTTCGACCTTGTGTTAATTTATCGAATTTTAGAAAATTATTGGGCATTTATTTTAAAATGCCGAGACCTTATAAAATAATAAGGTGATGATTGAACAATGTTTGGTTGATTTTATGACATATTAATGACCATAGTGTATATTAATACACTATATAATATTAGAAAAATTTTGGACATTGTTTGGTAATTTTATAATTACCGAGAAATTTAAAGAATTTCTAAGGATTTTAAATCCTTTTTAATCAATTTTATTAATAAATTATATGTCTAATATTATTTTAGACATATTTGGAAATTATGGACAATTTTCGAAAATAATTGGTTGGTAAAACACAAAATAGCCGTGAGCTATTTTTAAAATTGGAATAAGGATTTTAAATCCTTAAATTCATTATTTATAATGAATTATATGTTTAAAAATTATTTTTAAACATATTAAAACAGTTTATAAAAAGAAATCAATTAGAAATTGATTTTCAAAGAATTTAATATTAAAGTACGACTTAGTAATTAATTACTAAGAAAAGTCAAAATTGTCGACTTTTGAAATCAACGCATTTAAATACGCTCGATAAACGCTAATACGCCGAAGACGATCAATTGCTAATGACATCACGCTGATATGAAAGGATTTCATATTTGAAGTCGTGAAATCGAAAACGTGAGAAAACGCTGACCATTTACCAAGAGGGTAAATTGGTAATTTTCAACACATATCTCGCCTCTATCAAGAACGAGAAATGTTAAGATGATATTGTTTGAGAAACGAATTAAATTCATTAAGGAATTAATTCACATCGATATGAAATATCGAATTTTATTATAGACTTTGAAGTCTCGAATTACGTAAACGACGCACTAAAGCATCCTTTTATATAAAGGTGTGACCGACGCACCACCGGACGCCGACGAGTAAGGAAAACGTTAAAGACGATCAATAATTTCCGTGTGGGCTTTATTACTAAAATGTAACAACTTTGTCGCTTCTTTTCAAATGTCCTTGTTTACGATTTTCAACTATTGTTAAAATTGTTTAAATGATTACCTGCCAAAATGTTTATGTTTTGTGTATCGTATCCTATCCATGAATGATGTGATGTTGTTGGGTTATTCCCAATTTGTGAATGAAAATCGATATCGGATCCTATGCCGGAAGGCTTACACCTGGCTAGGATTAACGTGTACACTGATGGTGACTGTGTGCTGTAAGGACAATTCACGGCCGGTCACGGGGTCGTAGAAGGAGGCCTCCTTCACGACTTTCGACTATGATAATATGATGGAATGATAATAAGGGATATGGATTACGTACACCAAGAAAATGCTTGGCCAAGCAACTTTTATAAACTCGTGAAAATATTTTAGTAAAAGAGCGCATTTTCAAATAAAACCCTCAGGTCTTACCATTATATCAAGTAGTAATTCAATGAAAATAAAATGTTTTCGCATAAGTCCACCGGGTACAAATTTTGTACTTAGCCCGCATGTTTGTTTTAAATGTGCAGTCGAGCTCGGATGTCGATGATGGAGGAGTGTTGAGAAAGTCATTTGTCTCGATGTTTGTTAGAATGGATAACCTCAATACATATCGTCATATATGTATTCACACACTTTCCGCCGCAACTCGAACTGCTTTTATTTTTATGTCGATGTTAAGATAATGTGAATTATGAAGCCCTTCGATCGTAATATCCTTTCGATCCGCTGGCTTAAACCTTGGATCGAAATGTTATAAGTGTATGTTTAATCCTAAGTTCTATATTCTCATATGTTAAGTTTTATCGCGATAGTACTTTCCAACCCATGAATACTATTCCTAGTAATAGTCCGCCACCCGGGTTATCCCGAGTGTGGTCGTGATTGTCAAAATTGTCGACTTTTGAAGTCAACGCACGAAATACATTCGACAAATACACTAATACGCTGTGAAGGCGCATTTAATTAGGTAAAGAAACCTCTTTAGTAAGAAAAGATTTCATAATTGAAATCCTTGATCGAGAAACGATAATACGTTGAACGCTTAAACCGAAAAGGTTAAACGAAATAGTTGAACGTATCTCAAGAACGAGAACTATTGGTTGAAATACGAATTGAAAAGTGTATCAATTCATTAAGGAATTCAAATTATATCGATATAGAATATCGAAGT
Source organism: Salvia rosmarinus (assembly GCA_036937905.1). Classification (NCBI taxonomy): domain Eukaryota; kingdom Viridiplantae; phylum Streptophyta; class Magnoliopsida; order Lamiales; family Lamiaceae; genus Salvia; species Salvia rosmarinus. The sequence continues at coordinate 38,908,556 of CM072814.1, forward strand.
TTATTCTAGACTTTAAAAGTCTCGAGAAACGTGAACGACGTACTAAATATCGCTTTTACGTAAAGGTGTGGACGCTGACGCGACAACTGGACGTTGAAGAGTAATTGAATCAAAGACGAGCAAATAGTCCAGGTGGGCTTTCTTTCTAAACAAAACGTGACTTTGCTATACTTTCCAAATGAATCTATTTACGATGCTTATTTCAACTGTTGAGAAAATGTTTACAAGATTACCTGCCAAAAATGTTTATGTTTTGTGTACGTATCCTATCCATGAAATGTTATGAATGTTGTTGGGCCACTCCCAACTTATGAATGAAATCGATATCGGATCCTATGCGGAAGGCTTATACCGCTAGATTAACGTACACCTAAGGCGATCGTGTAATCGTAAGGACAATTCACGGTCGGTCACGGCGTCGTAGAGGAGGCCTCAACGACATTCGACTATGATGTTATGACGAAAGGATAAGGGATATGGATCTTACACACAAGAAAAATGCTCGCCAGCGACTTTTATGAATCGATGAAAATGACTTTAGTAAGCACGGCATTTCAAATAAAACCCTGTGTCTTACCATGATGTGGCAAATGTAATTTAAATATGATAAAATGTTTTCGGCATGAGTCCACCGAGTGTATTCTTGTACTCACCGCATGTTTGTTTTTAAATGTGCAGGTTGAGCTCTGATGTTGATAACGGAGGAGTGTTGAGAAGCCCAGTGTTTTTGATGTTATAAGACAAGTTAATACCTTGAATACATATCGTCATTTATGTATTCACACGTTTTCCGCTGCAACTCTGAATTATTTATTGTTTTGATGATGATAAGATATAACTGTTGAAGTCCTTCAGATCAATAGTATTCTTTTGGATCTGTTGGAGGATAAAATGATATAAACTGTTGAAGTTCGTCCGATCATTGTTAATCTTTGGGTCTGTTGGTCTAGCCCACCTGATATATCCAGTTGTTAATGTATGTTGTGTTCAAAGCATGATAGTTTACATGTGATATGCATCCTCATAATAGCCTTTCATGAACCTGAAATACTGTTCCTAGTACTAGTCCGCTCCCAATCCGGGTTTTCCAGAGCGGGGTCGCGACATTCGTTCTATTGCCCTGACCCAAAGTTCAGCTTCATCAGGGGTGCCAGTCCCATTAAATGTGGGCGGATTTTTCTTGAGAAACAGTTCCTCTACTCTACGAGGTGGTGGTGGTTGTTGGAATTCTGGTTCCGGAGTTTCTTCTCCTCTCCCTCGTCTCAATACTCTTCTAGGAGGCATTCTTTATTGTTTTAAATAAAACAACGTCAATTTCTAAATTGATACTTAGCACAAAATCTCATTATGGATCATGGGACAATAAACATATCATATGCCAGATACTTTTTCATAACAAGCCATGTAACATCATGTATCATCAAAATGCCTCAACGAGGACTTTTCCATACATTAGTTTTATAATGATTGGTCTCTTTAACTTAGTACATAATGTGATATCCTATTTATACCAAAATTTTGACACCACTAACATACTTACTACAAAATGTCGTCAACTACGTTTACTTTATATACATACTAACCATTTTATCTATATCATGACTAATTTCATAAGTCTTACTACATCTAAGTGTTCTATGCCCTCGAGGGTCCCTCGTCAGAATTATTCTTCTTGTCTGGAAATTTTCCCGTCTCCAGATATGTCTTTGCCTCTTTTATGAGACGATCCAAATCCTTCAAAGAGCGATCGAAATCCTTTACAGTGTTGGTTTGCTTATTTCTCCAAGTAGTAGCCCTTGTCTCCACTAGTAGCTCTCCTAATCCCCTAGGTCGATAAGATCCTGTCCATTGGCCATTCTTGTCTATTTCTTGCACAACTGAAGGAACATAACGTGGCCTGGTGTATGGGACTTCTGATACAACCATTCTTTTATCTTCTCATCCGCTTATCCAAAGACAGAAAAAGGCTAGTTCCATGGGTGCTTCTCCATATACATTGTATGTATATCGAGCCGATCGATAAACTCGTAACTGCGGAACCTCCGAGTTTTCTTTGTAGAAAACATAACTTTGCTATTTTCTCTTGATAGCCTTGCTAATCTGGTCGGCAACGGCGGATGAGTCATTGGATACCATCCAGATCCATTACTCCATGGTTATGAGCCTCCATCCATAGTTGTAAGAACTCGTCCAAGAATTGTCCAAGATCGGTGCCTAATTTGTAATAAAAGAGTCGATATTCCCTTGTGAGTTCTAGATCCGAAACGTACGTATCCATACTCTTACCCTTATCCTTCCCATTTCCTGCCATCTGAATACAGATAGTTCTAAGTAAGTCTATCTTAAACTTAAAAGCAATAGGGGAGAAAAACTTAAATCATAAGGATCTCTTAAGGACCTAAACATCACAAAATTTTGTGAACATAAGCTCGTACTTATCTTATTTCTCACTTATCATTCTAATCCCCAAGTTCATCTATCGTTCTAGATTCGTGGTAAGCAATAGTCGATTACGTCGCGTAGAATCTCAAGTGAAGAAACTGTGCCCTATGTTGCGAGTGACATTCGTTCATCGAAGCTTCCATTCTTTCACGTAGCATTCCAATTCATGTTCGTCAAGTCGAACTTAAAAGCGTTCTAAGTTCTCAAGTCCTCCTGTTTCATCAGACACTACGTTATACATAGAAGAGAATTTCCGATGATCTCGTTCGATCTAAGTTCTTCGTGAAGCTTAGAGCTCATCTACGTTCTTTTGAAAATCAAAACAATTTCAAAATTCATCTTCGTTTCATAAACATACTTTACTGACATATAGCTCTATATATGTCTATCATCAATACTCATATACCCCCTGGGTATAAGCTTTATTCTCTTTTCAATTTCATCATAACAAAATGATCACATACCAATCGGGTATGATCTTAAACTTCTTTAGACAAACCACTTGTTTGTCTTATCATCAATGAATTATCAAAATTCAAAGTTGTTTACTTTTCTTTTAACGGCATGTCCACTTCAAAAACATTTTTCACTCATACTTCCTCAAAATTGTAACATAACTTTTTCAAAACTTTTAAAACCATACCTTTATTTTTGGAAACATCCGAACTCACTTTTCCTTGCTGGTTGAGCGTGATGAGCAGGCGCTGAGCGGTGATGATCGTTTACAAAAGTCTAGTGATTCAAGCTAGACTTTGGATAGAAAGAATATTTTTGGTTCAAAGCGAACGAACTGCTCTGATACCACTCTGTCACAGCCCGATTCGGCTACTATCTTACCGGACTGTGACTTGGGGTTTGGGCTAAGTGGATATGAAAAGAATAAGGTTTTCAACTCATTTCATCTATGAAGAAATATAGATGTTCCAAACAGAAACGAGATTAAGGATGGAGCAAAATAACTGAAATATATAAGATGGTTCCAAGGTTCCAACAAAATAGTAGCTTTTACAAGGCTTTCAAATGCGAGCGATCCAGAACTTAACATAGTAACAAAATATAACTGAGTTCAAGAGTTTGGCAGCGGAATAAAACGTGTGAGACATGCATATGGAGATGCATTCTCAAGGCGAACCAAAAATACTTCACACTTCTTGACAAAAGATTCCGCTCAACTCCCGCTCGGTTCCATCACCCGGTCAACCTGTACATTTAAAAACAAATATGCAGGGCTGAGTACAAATAATGCACTCAGTGGACACATGCCGAAAACATTTTACTTTACGAAATATTGTACTGCCTACATCACAGTAAGACACAAGGGTTTTATTTGAAAAGACATTGTGCTTACTAAATACATTACTTTCACAAAACATCGCCTGCGCAGGCATTTTCTCATAACGTATATTCCAAGTCGGCTATGGATAACGCGCCGGGAGGGAGGCCTCCCTTCACCCGGACGCAAACTAACCGCCCAGCGGTTCAGAGCATGATCGCCCAGCGGTTCAGAGGCCGAACACGTGTACACAACCCTAGCTGGGAATTTCCTCCTTACACCTCCAGCCTAGGATCCGAATTCGTAACTCCCTGTTGCCCCAGGCAACCCGAATGGACATATACAAAACATAAAACATTTTTGGCAGACAATATCGTATCTCATCATTTGCAGAAAAACAGTAAAGTAATAACAGTAAATATTTTCCAAGAAAGCTCGTAAATGATTTTGATAAGAAAGCCCACCTCGAGAACTTATAGTTCTTACATCACTAGTTTACTTTCCGTTTCTTTCTCCTTCGAGCATAACCCTTTTCAATCGTGAGAAACGAGGTTTAGTACATCGCTATACTTTTCGATAATCATCGATCCGAAAAAACGGATGTACTATCCTTAGTTCAAATCATTCGGCGTTACGTACGAATCTTAATTTCATGCCTAACGTCGTCACGTACTGACTTTACTTATTATCTTACGTATTTACTCAAATTCTATGTATTCACAGACATATTTTCCTATGTCTCAACTTTTCCACGTATCATATCATATGATCCATATATCACATATCATAAGACGTCATATTTCTTTTTATCACTATTTTCGAAAATTTTTAATTAATTATATTATATTATTATTATTATCATATATCAATAATATGACATAATATTCACCATATTCAACTTGTACATCAATATTTCATGCTTTTGTAAATTTCGAAATTACCATCTCATATTATTCCATATTTTCCCAAAAATTTCCACATAAAATCATACAATTTTAAACATGAACAACTATCATTATTTCATGTTCAAAACAACAATTAAAATTCATGTACATCACATATAACCTATGCTTATTTTCGGACATGTCATAATGTTTTTAATACATGCTTAACTTTGTACTAAAATCATAATTCATGCTTATAAACGTCATATAAACATATTTAATTCATAACTTCGGCATATAACATTAATTTCACGTATTTCACATAAATTTCGAAAGCATGTAACAAAACATATCACATATGATTTTCTAATATTTTTGCATAAAATAATAAGAGTAGTAAGGTTTCTAAACTTCTATTCGATTTCGATCGACGTCGGCGACGTTTTTCTTCCTAGGATCGAAGATCACTTTGGAGGACACTCTATTTTTTTATCTTATTCTCTCCTAATTTTCGGTTATATGGTTATGGGAGGGGTGGCCTCCTATTTACAGGATTTATGAGATGATTTTAATCATTACTTTATAAAATATCTTAATATAAAGTCAAAATTTTCAACTTCTTTTTATCATCTTAGTTTTCGAACCTACTAGTTGTACAAGAGACAAATTTTTATCTTATCCTATACATTAATGATTCATCATATCTTATCATTTTGAAATTATAACATATCTAGTTGTAAAAATCAATTTTACAACTCATACCTTATTTTTATAAAATTTTCGGCCACCCTTTTGCATAAGATACAATTATATATTTTATCCTATATTTTATTATGTTATTTTATTATTTAATTAATATATATCTTATAATTATCATAAAATAAATAAATCATTACTTTATCTAATTTGTGTATGATTTTCGGACACTCTTAGATCCTTAGGATAAATTTTATTTTTTTCTATATCATATACTTTAATATTATCATATAATAATATCATATTTGCAAATTCAAAGTTTTCAACTTAGGATAAGGTGTCATTATCAAAGAGTTTTAAAAATATTTCCAACCTTATTCTAAGTCTAAATTTTCGGCTATTAGAGGACAAAACCATAGGTTACTTGTTTAATTTGATAATCATCTCTACTTTACACCTAATATACCTTATCTTTATAATTATGACCCCTCATTAATTAAAGTATGATATTTATATCCATTTCACACCTAAAAGTCTAAATTTTTGGCCTTCATAATAATAATATGCCAAATATTTTATTTTCATCCATTTAATAGCTATGTAACACAATATAGATCTTAGATGATAATTTAAATCATAGAAAAATTAATTAAGATCAATTCTATGTTCTAATGTAAAGTTATCGGCAAATAATTCAAATTATGATAAATTATCAAACTATTATTCTTTTCATAACCAATATTATTTTCATAATGAATTACATAAATATAATGATATTATATCATAAAATAAATTTTGGAACATTTGGAAGCAATTTTCCAATTTTTTGAAAATTAAGGTTTCTGGATTTAATTTTATAAAATTCCATTCTTACCCTATTTCATTAATTTCAAATTTTTTATTATTTCTAGGAGATAAGATTGATCTAGAAATCATGATTTTTATCAAGTATATAATTAAATAAATTATTTAATACATTTATCACATAATATGGTGATTTTCGAAAATCACATGAAATCACACCTCATTTTCAAAATTAATGAGCTTCTAGAGCCAAGATATTATCTCCTATGATACTTATCACATTATCACACATTTTTATGAGATAAACATTATCTATGCTTAGTCATAACCTTATCTTATCATTTTATAAAAATATCATAGCATACTTATCATATAAAATGTCATTTTCAAACCTTATCATATACTCCTCATATTTTCGAAATTATGCATGGTGTACAAGATAATTATCTTATCATATGTTGCAAGATAAACATGACAACTCATCACATAAAATCAAGTGATCACATATTAAATCACAAATTAACCATTTATTCTTCATAATTTGAAAATCACTTAATAATAAGGAAAATATTTCCTTTTTCTTCCTTAGTGTAAATAATATCTCAAATACAGTTAAAACATATTTATTTACTATAAAAATAATTTCTTGTGAAAAAGATTAAGAAATTTTCAATTTTACTCGAAATCGACGACTACCGACGTTCATTTTCATTCTTGTTTCTATCGTAATATTCCTTTTTATTTTTGAAATTTTTAAATCCAGAAATTCGGGATATTACAATTATGCCGTTTTATGAGGATAAAATATGGATAAAGAAAGAAATGGAATTGGGAATTAGTTCCTTAGCTCTAAGGAACATCCAAGTGGGTATACGTATTTCCTATAATAATATGCTTATGCTTTTATATATTTTCAAATGACATGATATGCTTTTGCATAAAAGATGACATGGGATTTTATGATATGCATTTATTTGAAAAGTTGATTGACTTGCCAAAATTTTGAGCATGAGCATAAGCATAATGCACTACCTATCCACGGAAAAGAAAGAAAGAAAGAAAGAAAGAAAGAAATGACCAACGTCGGGTATGACCGAAGTTGAGATCCTTCAGGACCAACTCGGGTATGTGATATTAAGTGTGTTTGAGGAGGTTTACTCCTGATCAACACAAAGAAAACAAACGTTGATATGGAAAGGAAAGAAGTCGCATGCGATACGAAACATGCATATGCATATGAGATGATGATATGATGATATAATGAGATGACCATGTATGAGCGAAGCAGTTACGCCCACTCCGGACGACCCGGACAAGGGGTGACTAATACTAGGAATAGTATTATAGGACAACGAGACTAAGATGAGAGGTACATATCAACTATAATTAGCATGCTCGATAGGTTCGATAATCTGATATCGAATGATTAAGAAGGTTTAGGCCGACCCAAAGACTTACCATGGTCCTCAATGGACCTCAATAGTTCGTGACATAAAGTAAAAGAGTTCGAGTTTAGCATGGAAAGTGTGTGAATACATATGTGATGATATGTATTGGTAAAGCCAAATTCTAAATAAGCGATCGAGGACCTTTGGACTCCTCAACACATCCTCCATCATCACCATCGAGCTCAACTGCGCACATTTAAAACAAACATGGGGCTAAGTACAAGAAATTGCACCGGTGGACTCATGCGAAAACATTTGATATAAGATTATGTCGCCAATATCGGAGTAAGTCACAAGGGTTTTAGTTGAAATGCTTCAGGCTTACTAAAACATTCAGTTCATAAACATAGCTCGATTCGAGCATTTTCTTGGTGTGTATGGTCCGTATCTCATAGTAACAATTCATAACAAGATTGAAAATTAAGCGTCGAGAGGATGCCTCCCATCTACGACGCCGTGACGGCCGTAATCCGTCGCAGACACAAATCTCACAAGCATATGTTAACATAGCAATAGTTCCAACCTTCACGCCAATCCTAGCCAGGCATTTATCATCCCACACGGGACCGACATTTAAAAGGTTGGTAGCGACGACCAAATGACATAACCGTCATAATGTAGTTCCAACTATCGCCACAGCCACCTACCGGGCATAACAGATAGGATCCATACACAAAACAGAATATTTTTGGCCGGTAATGCAGTAAACATTTGTCAATAGTTATAGAATAAGCATTGTAAAAAACTCATTTTGGAATAACAGTAAAATCACATCTTAGTGGGGTAAGAAAAGGCCCACATTTTGAAGATAAGAAGCCCACCTGGACTATGGTTCGTTGTAAATTGAGTCCTAGGTTTGTTAAATGCGTCATTATCCGATCGCAGCGTTTGCGTCCACACCTTTACGAAAAAGCGAGGCTTTAGACGTAATTTCAAGTCTCGTGACTTTCAAAAGCTAAGATAAACTTGATATCTCATATCGATGTAAACTGAATTCCTCAATGAATTCAATACGCTTTCAATCGTTATTCAATTTAATTGTTCTCGTTCTCGAGATCGTTCAACTATTTCGGTTTACGCCTTGGGTTTAAGCGTTTTAACGATGAGCACGTTTCTCGATATAAAGTTTCATTTATGAAATCTTTTCTTACTAATGAGGTATTTTACTCAATTAGTACATCTTCGGCGACGCGTATTTATCGAGCGATATAAGCGTATGTTTGACTTTAAAGTCAAGTCGACCACAGTCAACAAAGTCAACGATTTTGACTTTTAATTAGTAATTTCCTACCATTTTATTTTATAAATCGATTTTCGTTCGATTAAAATCGTAAAGTCCTATTTCTCGATTTATCACGTAAATCAAAGGACTTATAAATAATTTCGCATTTATTAATCCTTTTATAATTAAAAGCGTATTTTCGATTTAAAGCGTTATTAAATAAGCGTTGTCTCAAACATAGTAATCTATGTTTATAAATTTTTATAAAATTCAAATATGTCTAAAATAATTATTAGACATATATTTTATTAATAAACTGATTTAATAAAATTTAAAATCCTTTTAAATTATCGGTAATTCTCGGTAATTATATAAAATTACCAAATGATTTTCAATTTTTTTTAAATTACTATAGTGTATTATTATACACTATGGTCCAGAATATGAATTAATAACATCCATATGATATTGTTTGTCATTAAATAACATATATATATATATATATATATATATATATATATATATATATATATGACAGTATTTTCATAAATTAGGAATAATTATCCAAAAATTCCCAAAATTGATATACACTTAGTATAATATCCCAACATCAATATATGACACAATTATAACCTATAGTCCATTATAACCATTCATTCACCAATATAATTCTCAAAGCAATCGGTAATTATAAGATAATTACCAAATAATTATCAAACAATTTCTAAAAATTCCAAATAATTTATGACATGATTAAAAATTATATTATAACATTGTAACATCACAACATCAACCAAAACATTTAAATCTTCACCATATGGACTCAATAGCTCTGACTTTTTTGATTAAATGTAGTAATTGGTTTCAAAAATTCTAACAATTATATACTATGCTTATACACTATAGTATAGCAATATAACACCATTTAATCATCAAAACCAATTAAATCATCACCTTATGCACATAGGTGCTCTCGGTTTTGATTTAAAATAGGTATTTGATTTCCAAAATTCTAACAATTGTACACTATGTTTATATACTATAGTATACTAATATAACATCATTATATTTATCAAAACTAATTAAATCATCACCAAGAGCTTGAAGCTCACGGTTTGTTTGATTTAATATAGCATTCGATCTCCAAAAATTCCAATAAAATCATACAATATATAATCAATACATTAAAGCATTAATACACCATTGGATGATCAAAATAAAAATCATACACCATCATGTACATTCATAAGCTCACGGTATTAATTAATCAAACATATGGTTTCAAAATTCTAAATAAATCATAGAGCATATAATCAAGGTTCTAAAGCATTAATATGTCATTACATGCTTGAAATAAAATTATATACCAAGGTATCACTTAGAGAGGCTCACGGTATTTTGAAAAAAAATAGCCTAGGGTTTTCAAAAATTTTCTAAATAATACATATGAACTCTAAACATGATATAGAACAATAATCCATTTCCAAAATAACCAAGAAGCAATCGGTTTTCACCATATTATTTTATAAAGCTTTCGAAAATTATAACAATATATACTATGGTTCGAAAATGATGTAAACATGTTAGATCCATTTCAATAACTTAATGTACAAACATCTATGCTCATCTAACATATATATTCACATATATTTTCGAAATAAATCATCAAGAACAACATTCATCCATAGCTCATTCATAGAACATTTAAAACATACACAAATATATATATATAGCATTCGAACACCCATATATATATATATACTCATGTTCGAAATTTTCGAACCAATGAGGTGTAAAATGGAGCTTTGGTGTCTCATTTACCTTTGAACTAGAATGGATTCACAAGGACAAGGTATGGTATATGATTTTGGAGAAGAAGTGAAGAAGAAGAAGAGAGAAATATTTTCTAAAATGGGGGAAGGGCTCTCGGTTTTCAGAGGGAGAATGGAGAGGATGGAGAGAAATGTGGGAGTTGAAATGGGAATAATAGTGTATAATGAGAGTGAGGTGTTGAAGTGGAAGAGTCCCCTATTATCTCCTTCTCTCTCGATTTTGCCTCAAAATGGGGTAAAATCTGCAGCAAAATGATTGTGATATAGTGATCATGAGCTAAGTAGAAAGGCTCTTCATGGGTTGGTAAAAAAAGGTGATCCCATACTTTGTTTTAATGGGTGCAGACGGCGCATGTGTGTGTGTTTAGGGGTGATTTAATTTTTGTTACACTCCTTAATACATTATATATATCATACATGATCATAGGTATATAATACAAGCCATTAAAATAATTAAATCCAACATATAGTACTTATTCGAAAATACCGATAATAAATAGGAAAAATAGGAATAAAAATGTAAATCACACCTATTATTGATACTCATGTCAATTTCGATCAAAACATACTCATATATATCATAATATATGATTTAGGTAATAAATAATAGCATAGGATAAAATTATTGCATCAATTCATGCATACGAAACCCTAATTTTAAAATTAGGGTTTCGAAACCCATATATATATTATCGAGTTTTAATGGTTCAAAAATGATTTTAATGCTTGATAATATTCATATATATCATAACATATAGTTTAGATACCATATGATAATTTAATGGTATCATTTCATGTGAAAAACCATAGTTTATAAACTTAGGGTTTTCGAAAAACCTTTCAAAATATCGAATTTTAATAGCTAAAATTCGATTTTAATAATTAATAATACTGTAATTATATAAAATAATAATAGGAAATTAATTATTATAATTTCTGAGGCATTAAACTCATTTTTCATAACGTCTCAGATGTTAACGTTCAAAACGTCTCAAACGTTCAAAATCGATTCATCTCAAAATGGTCGTAGTAAGCTCGTGCTTACTTTATAAATATATTCCATTTAATAAAGGAATTAAGATGGAAATTAATTCCAAGCTTCTGTTCGAAATTTCCATAAAATACGAGGACGTTCGATCTGCTGATCGGCGTTAAAATATATCGATGAATCATTTTGTAATATTTCAATTCCTTAATTCACAATCCTTAGTGAATATAAGAAGGAATTCGTTAATATAATCTTGAATCGAAATCACAATATTCGATGTCATAAAAAAAATAATATCGGCAAAACCACAATTTGGGTTTAAAATATCGTAATCATCGTTCGTTTCTTTGGAATATTACATTCCACCCTTAAAAGAAATTCCATCCGAATTTGCATACCTCTAGAAAAATAAATCGGGTATTGTTCCTTCATTGCTTCTTCAAGCTCCCACGAAACTTCGCATCGTGGTTCTCCACAAACTACTTTATTAGGAATTGACTTGCTCCGTAGTTGTTGGGTTTTATAGTCGAGGATTGCCGTTGGTTTCTCTTCGTAGCTCATGTGCGGCTTGAGAGTTACGTCGTCTTGATGGATCACGTGCTTTGGATCTTGAGCGTATTTTCGCAATTGCGATCGTGAAAACATTATACACATTCCCTAGGTTTGGCGGAAGAGCGACCTATAAACTCTTGGACCTATCGTCTCAGGATCTCGTATGGTCCTATAAAGCGGTCTCGACTTCCCTTTTAGTCCAATCGACAATCCTTTTGAGAGACCTTAAGAAACACTTTGTCTCCATCTTCAAATCGTAGCTCGGATCTCACGCGTATCGGTAAGATTTTTGCATATCTTGAGCTTCTTTGATTCTCGTCCTAATTTGTCGGACGATCTCGATCATCTCGTCCATCGCATCAGACCCTATGACTTTTCTCATCGACTTCATCCGATAAGCGGTGATCTATACTTTTTGCCATCAAAGCTTCGTATGGGCCATGCCGATCGTCGCTTGGTAGCTATTGTTGTGGCAAACTCAATCGAGGTAAAATGTCTTCCCATTTGCACCTCGATCGATATTCTTGTTCTAAGCATATCCTCTAGCGTTTGGATCGTTCTTTCCGACGCCCATCGGTTTGTGGATGAAATGCCGTCTTGAAATTGAGTTTAGTACCCAATTCTCTGCAAGCTAATCCGAATCTGGATGTGAACTTGGAGTCTCGATCGAGGTAATAGATTTTGGCACTCCATGTAATCGTATAATTTCCTTAACGTCTGGTGAGCGATTTATCGGATCCATAAGTGCTTTGAATCGGTGAAAGTGAGCACTCTTGGTAAGTCTATCCACAATTACCCATATGGCTGTGTTTCTCTTTTCGATTTGGGTAAGCTTACTTGAAATCCATCGTTATCTCGTCCCATTTCACTCGAGTTTCCAATGGTTGCAACTTTCCGTAAGGTCGTTGATGTAACGCTTTCACTGGCGGCAAACAAGGCGGCGTTCTCTGAAAAAGCTATGTCTCGTTTCATGCCTTCCACCAAAACTTTTCCTTGGTCTTGGTACATTTAGTACTACACGGGTGGGCGGTGTAGGGTGTATCGTGAGCCTCACTCATGATTTCATTTTGTAGCTCGCGTCGTCAGGGACATACGTCCTTCCTTCAAATAATAATAGGCGTTGTCGGCGCTCTTGAAAATCTTAAATCCTTGGACCTTACCCTTTGTCGATCCTTTTAACTTTTCCTCCATCCTTTGTCTCTCGACAATCCTTTTCTTAGATCGGATGTTAGTGTTGGTGTGGCGATCTGACTCACAATTGTCTCGGTGGTTCAACCAGTTCGATCCTCATTCTTCCAAACTCTTGTGAGTTTTCCTCTTGTACAAAGAGACATCCTAGCTTGGTATGGCTCTTTACGACTTAAGCGTCGGCTACTACATTCGCTTTGCGGGTGATAGTTACTACCACGATCGTAATCTTTCACTAATTCAAACCATCTTCTACGCCTCATGTTCGGATCTCTTTGCTCAAAGAAGTACTTGACTCTTATAGTGCATGAAGATCTCACGCCTTACTCGTAGAGATGGTGTCTCCAAATTTTCGATTGCATGAACTACGGTGCTAATTTAGTCATGGGTTGGGTAGTTCGGTTCATGCGATGCGAGTTGTCGGGATGCATAAGCTATCACTTTTCCTTCTTGCATCAAAACACAACCCAGTCCGGTCTTAGATGCGTCTGTATAGACTACATACCATTTGTCCGCTTACGGGATTGCTAGGCTGGTGCACTTGTCAATTTTCCTTGAGTATCTGGAAACTCGTCTCGCGTTCATCGATCAATTGAACTTGATTCCTTTCCGGAGTAGTGGGTTATTGGCCTTGCAATTTTGGAGAATCCTTGATGAATCTCCTATAGTAACCGGCTAATCTGAAACTTCTAATCTCGTCTTGAGTCTTTGGTGATTTCCATTCACCTGCGGCCTCTACTTTGATTTGGATCTACTTTTATACCTTCTGAGACACGATGTGTCCAAGGAACATAACTTCCTTGACCAAAACTCACATTTGCTAAACTTAGCAAAAGTCTTTCATCTCTCAAGGTTTGCAAAACCGTTCTTAGATATTCTCTATGATCCTCTTCATTCTTTGAATAAATAAGGATATCATCTATGAAGACCAAAACAAATTTATCTAAAAATGGATGAAATACTACATTCATGAGGTCCATGAATACGGCTGGTGCATTGGTTAATCCGAATGGCATAACTATGAACTCATAGTGGCCATATCGGTTCGAACGCAGTTTTAGGTACATCCTCAGACCGTATTTTCAGCTGATGGTATCCTGACTTGAGATCAATTTTCGAGAATACACCGCCTCGCAATTGATCAAGCAGGTCATCAATCACAGGTAAGGGATATTTGTTCTTTAGCGTCGTCTTGTTTAATTCTCGATAGTCGATGCATCCTCAAAGAACCATCCTTTTCTTGACAAACAAGGCGGTGCTCCCTAAGGTGAAACACTAGGCCTAATGAAACCTAGATCCAACAATTCTTGAATCGGATCTTGATTCCTCCAACTCTTTTGGGGCCGTTACGTAGGGTGCCGCCGACCTTTGGGCCGATCACGGTTCCAAGTCGATGGTAAATTCTAATTGTCTATCGGGGGTAATCTGGTAGATTCTCGGAAATCGTCCGAAAATTCCGAACAACTTCAATGTCTTCAATTCTCGTTTGGGTTCATCATCTTCTTTCAAATAAACAAGGAATGCATGGCATCGCTACGGTTCATCATCCTCACTACTTTGTAGTCTTTGATCTGATCGGATTCTTCTCCCATGCTTATCCGGGTGGAAATCGTAGCTTCTTGTCTAGGAAAGTGAAGCGAAATTTTCCTTTCCTTACATAGAATCGTGGAATGGTTCTTAGCTAACGATCCATTCCTAGGATTAAGTCTACATCGTCCATGGGTATTATGTTTAGATTGTTAGCGAACTTAAGTGATCTAATGTCGACTCTAAGTTCGGCGAAGTGTGTGCTGATCATAATCCCTCCTATAGGCGATGAGATTCTCATATCACAGCTTGACTTTTGGACCTAAGGCCCGGCATTTCTACTCATGATTTTGCGATAAAAGAATCGAAGCACCGTGTCGAACAATACTATAACGGTGGGTTGAGGAGAACTCCATACGTCGGGTTTCCACTGGTTTTGTTAGATTACGCCTCCTATCTGGCGTAGGCTCTGCTGAGCATTTGAGGGTGACAGGTATTTGGTCCTTGTTGATTCGGCCTGCTTGCTGGCCTGTTGCTACCTTCTGGCGTTATCGCGGTGGCTACCGCTCTGTTGTTGTTGAGGCGGTGGTTTGCCCTCTGATTCTTGAGGGTTGTTGTGGCGGCTGCGCCATTGTGGTTCTTTGCACCACTTTTGGGGTTGTTGCCATTAGATTCTTGAGGTTGGGCTGGGCTATTGCGGAGGTGGGGTTGGGTATATAGCCCTTAGTGGTGAGCATTGCAGTTGGTTGGCCTTATATCGAGCGTGACAGGCAATTGTTGTCGTAATGCCCTTTTGCCCGCACTTGTAACAACTCACCACGTTTGCCGTGCACACTCCCTTGTGTGCTCTATGGCATCTAGGGCATGGAGGTGCCCTTAGCATTCTGCGGTCCCCTTGCCGGTGGAGCAAATTGCTCTCTTCCGGCTCTGCCTTGTTGCGCCCGTTTCCCACCACGGGCGCTTGTGACTCAAGCGTCCCCATAGCTCTCGCGGTTGTTATTCCCGCGGTTGGGTTCCCATTTCCTTCTCTCGTCCAGTATTATGTATGCGAGCCGACGCGACTTATCTTCGGACATTGCATCTCAATATCTAAAGCTCGTGCGAGAGCTTGGTGTAAGATTAGGTCTCCATGGTGGCAAGAGACATCCGTATCTCCATCCTCGGTCTTGACCTAAATTTTCCGACATTTTCAAGTCGGTATCCACATTCGGTGCATATCTCGACATCTCGCGAAGTGCGATCATAGTCGATAACAGACGTCCTTTCTTGCTTTAGTAGGAAAATTCCTACTCCTTTTTCCTCTTATAGCTTTTGGGATGTATTTCTCATCAGTTCCCTCTTGAAGTCCTCCATGAGAACTCCTCCGGTTGCTTTCGTGATAAAGGTCTTCTTCGGCCTCCCAGGAAGTCGGTGGTCCATTCGGTGGAAAGTAACGCCGACGACCTTTCACATGCGTGCGTCTTAAGAAAGTAAAAAATCCGTTCAATGGCTCTAACCCGTTGCTCAAAACTATACAGGTTGCCTTTCTTGTTAAAACGGGAGGGTTACGCCTTAAAGCAGTTCTTGATCCGTGATCGGGTTGAAGTGGAGGGTGGTTGGGAATGTCCTCGAACTTCTTGTTCGAGAATTCTACCCCTCCTCTCCTGGCCTTCCCGACCTCGACCTCACGGGTTCTGCTCTGGATTTCTTCTCGGAGGCATCTCGCTATAGAAACGGTAATCATTAGACACTTATTATTTCCACAACTCAACATACACCAACACTATTATGGCCTTATTGTAAAACGATTCTAAACAAAATATATCACCCTTAACAAACATAATTTGCCGCAAAAGCCCTATCAGGGTCATGTATATATATATATCCAAAATTTCTGCCATAGGCAGGATGTTCAACACCAAAGGTTATCTGAAAACATAAATCCCAGCCTTTACGGCCTTCCAAAAGTCAGGGTTTCTAGATCCATCAAAAAATAAATAAAAATAAAATAAAACATAGAAAAAGGAAAACAACAGAAGCTTAAACACAAAAAAAAATCTCTTTAAGCTTCATCTGGTGTCTACATCATGCGTCCTCCCACTGCCCGTTCTCCTAGGGATCTTTATCTTCCTCGAGTCGTCCTCATTTGTCGAAATGTCCATGCGGGGTAGTCCCTGGATGGTCCCGCCCATCGCCTTCCACCATCGGTATGTCTCGCATGGGGTTAAAGTCGTCATCGCCATATAGCTCATAGTGGGTGTCGGATCGGATTTGTAGGTATAGCGAATCGGGCTATACCCATCCGATCGTCTATCACTCTCATCCGTGCCGTCGGCGGAAATGCTCGACTGGCGGTACAGGTGCGGCCATAGGTGGTGGAGGTGGTATCGGTGGACGTACGGGATGTCCAATAGGTAGGGGAGGGAACACAGGCTCTCCCAAGGCTCTAGGGCGTGCTGCCCTCTCTAAGCGGGCGGGCCTGCCCTCGTTAAAAAGGAATGGAGGCACGACTGGGTCAATCTGTCTTGGAACCTCCGTGTATAGCCACTCTGGCGACTCATCCCGCAAGGTGTACTCTCGGGGAGGGAGGTAGGGTCCTCTCGGTGCTGCCCCGTAAATGCTGTACACGTAAGTCAGGTGACTTACGAATGCAGGAAAATCTCCCACCAAGTCATAGGCGCCCATCGCCCGGTAGATATAATCCCCGATACTTCCGGGCATAGTCCTCCCAATCACAGGGAGTATGGCTGGAGGCGTCGATGCCATCATGCGATGTGTGCAGGTGGGCTGGGCGTCTCTCAAAAGCGGAGATAGTATGCGGCTTCGCCCAAGTCCTCTCAGTAGCACGTCAGGTGGGCGATAAATCTCATTACCTCCCGGGGTCGGGTGCGGTCAATCCTCCTCACAGCAATGTATCTCATCCCTCCATACATCACGATCAAAACTAACATAAGTCGACTATCGTCATCTCAAAGCGGACAAGGATAACTTAAACATAACGAGAAGCAACTAGGTTAGAACTAGGCAATCTATAAGGTAGGCAACATCGGAATGTACAACACATATCACAACTTACCTTCTTAGTCTTACCCAGACGTATACATATAGACCAATAACATCTTAATATATTCTACGAGATCCTTGTCTTATACCAAACACTCGAACTAGAGTTCAACAGACTCTATCGTATTGCGGAGACAGAATTAGGGGTTCATTCTTCATAACAAATGAAGATCAGTGCGTTAGAAGTGCGCGGTGAAAACCATGCGCAAATCGAACCCTAACGAAGAGATCTAGCTAAGACAAATTTTTGTGTAGTGCGGGAAATTTGTGCGATCGTCTTAAAATATAATTCGAGGCGTATTTCGATGTGTCGTCTACCACATCACGTCCTCATGTTGAAGTTGAACATACAGTAGTACGTAATTGATGTCCACATCATAGCCTATGTCGGCGGTTACTCGTGTCGGCGGTGATGAAATGCCGATGTCGTTCGTCTTGAGGTTGAGATTGTCCTCGTTAAATCCTTCTCGCTTTCGTCTTTCGTCGTTCGAGCTCGAGGCTATCATCACTTTCGTTCTTCCTATCGTTCTTTTGTTCTCGTAAGGAAAAAGAAGTTCATACTTCTATGTTCTTTCACGATACATGAGCATGCTCCTTAGAGTCTAGGTTCGTTTCATGATAACATATCGTTCATCATAAACAAAATTTTGAAAGTTGGAAATAAAGTCTCATTTGAGAATTTGGAAATACGGTTTCAAAATAACAATCTTAATCAAGTCATATACATATCAAAAATGAATTCATTCATCCCATGTTGATCATTCAACTAGTACCACCATGTACTTTCATCTCAATACTTGAGTACTTGCATTAGTTCAACTCAAAATTTTTGGAAAAATTTTCTTGCTCAACTTTCATTTCATCAACAACTTCATAATATCATATCCTTTTCTCGAGGATAATCCTTTTAATTTCTTTCAAAGTTCTTCTAACTTGCTCAAAACTTTTCATTTCATGAGTCGAGAAAGAACTCGATTACCTTTTCGGTTGAGCTCGATGTGATGGAGTGTTGAGGGAGTCGATAGGTTACTAGAAGTCCGGTGACTCGACTGAACTTAGAATAAAAGGAATTTGGGTTTACAAAACAGCAGTGCTGATACCACTACATCACGCCCGCTCCGGACGACCGGACTGAGGGTGACTAATACTAGGAATAGTATTATGGGACAACGAGACTAAGATGAGGTACATATCGACTATAATTAGCATGCTCGATGGGTTCGATGTCTGATATCGAATGATTAAGAAGGTTTAGGCCATCGGACGAAAGACTTACCATGGTGCGATGGACCTCAATAGTTCGTGACATAAAGTAAAGAGTTCGAGAGTTTAGCGGTGGAAAGTGTGTGAATACATATGTGATGATATGTATTGGTGAAGCAATTCTAAATAAGCGATCGAGGACCTTGGACTCCTCAACACATCCTCCATCATCACCATCGAGCTCAACTGCACGTTTAAAACAAACATGCGGCTAAGTACAAGAAATTGCCTTGAGTGGACTCGTGCGAAAACATTTGATATAAGATTATGTTGCCAATATCGAGTAAGTCACGAGGGTTTTAGTTGAAATGCCTTGTGCTTACTAAAACATTCGGTTCATAAACATAGCTCGGCGAGCATTTTCTTGGTGTGTATGGTCCGTATCTCATAGTAACAATTCATATGATATTGAAAATTAAGCGTCGAGAGAGGCCTCCCGTCTAAGGCGCCGTGACGGCCGTAATCCGTCTGACATACTACGTCGCTCTCACAAGCATATGTTAACATAGCAATAGTTCCAACCTTCACGCGATCTAGCGGGCATTTATCATCCGAGCACGGGACCGCATTTAAAGGTTGGGCGCGACCCAAATGACATAACACAGTCGTAATGTAGTTCGACCATCGCCACGGCCCTACCCGGGCATAACGAGATAGGATCCGTACACAAAGCGAGAATATTTTGGCGGTGTCTGATGAAACATTTATCAGCGGTTGTAGAATAAGCATTGTAAATAAACTCATTTGGAATAACGGTCAAATCACGTCTTAGTGGGCTAAGAAAAGGGCCCGCATTTTGAAGATAAAGCCCACTTTGGACTATGGTTCGTTGTAAATTGAGTCTAGGTTTGTTAAATGCGTCGGTATCCGATCGCGCGTTTGCGTCCACGCGCTACTGGCGAGGCTTTGATGCGTCGCTCGAGTCTCGAGACTTTCAAAGCTAAGATAAACTTGATATCTCATATCGATGTAAGCTGAATTCTCGATGAATTGATACGCTTTCAAATCGTTATTGATTGAATTGTTCTGGTTCGCCGAGATCGTTCGACTATTCGATTTAACGACTTACGGTTTAAGCGTTTTAGCGTATGTGCGCGTTTCGATATAAGGTTTCATTTATGAAATCTTTTCTTACTAATGAGGTATTTTACTCAATTAGTACATCTTACGTATTGGCATATTTATCGAGCGATATAAGCGTCGTTTGACTTTAAAGTCAGCGAAGTCGACCACAGTCGACAAAGTCGGCGATTTTGACTTTTAATTAGTAATTTCTTACCATTTTATTTTATAAATCGATTTTCGATTCGATTAAAATCGTAAAGTCCTATTTCTCGATTTGTCACGTAAATCGAAGGACTTATAAATAATTTAGCATTTATTAATCCTTTTATAATTAAAAGCGCGTTTTTCGATTTAAAAGCGTTATTAAATAAACATTGTCTCAAACATAGTAATCTATGTTTATAAAATTTTATAAAATTCAAATATGTCTAAAATAATTATTAGACATATATTTTATTAATATCTCTGATTTAATAAGGATTTAAAATCCTTTTAAATTATCGGTAATTCTCGGTAATTATATAAAATTACCAAGTGATTTTCAAATTTTTTTAAATTACTATAGTGTATTATTATACACTATGGTCCGAATATAATTAATAACATCCATATGATATTGTTTGTCATTAAATAACATATATATATATATATATATATACGCTATTTTCAAAAATTAGGAATAATTATCGAAAATTCCCAAAATTGATATACACTTAGTATAATATCCCAACATCAATATATGACACAATTATAACCTATAGTCCATTATAACCATTCATTCACCAATATAATTCTCAAAGCAATCGGTAATTATAAGATAATTACCAAATAATTATCGAACAATTTCTAAAAATTCTAAATAATTTATGACATGATTAAACATTATATTATAACATTGTAACATCACAACATCAACCAAAAACATTTGAATCATCACCATATGGAGCTCAATAGCTCTCGGCTTTTTTTGATTAAATGTAGTAATTGGTTTTCAAAAATTCTAACAATTATATACTATGCTTATACACTATAGTATAGCAATATAACACCATTTAATCATCAAAAATCAATTAAATCATCACCTTATGCACATAGGTGCTCTCGGTTATTTTGATTTAAAATAGGTATTTGATTTCCAAAAATTCTAACAATTGTACACTATGTTTATATACTATAGTATACTAATATAACATCATTATATTTATCAAAACTAATTAAATCATCGCTTTGAGCTTGAAGCTCACGGTTTGTTTGATTTAATATAGCATTTGATCTCCAAAATTCAATAAAATCATACAATATATAATCAATACATTAAAGCATTAATACACCATTGGATGATCAAAATAAAAATCATACACCATCATGTACATTCATAAGCTCACGGTATTAATTCAAAAATCAAACATATGGTTTTCAAAAATTCTAAATAAATCATAGAGCATATAATCAAGGTTCTAAAGCATTAATATGTCATTACATGCTTGAAATAAAAATTATATACCAAGGTATCACTTAGAGAGGCTCACGGTATTTTGAAAAAAAATAGCCTAGGGTTTTCAAAAATTTTCTAAATAATACATATGAACTCTAAACATGATATAGAACAATAATCCATTTCCAAAATAACCGAGAAGCAATCGGTTTTCACCATATTATTTTATAAAGCTTTGAAAATTATAACAATATATACTATGGTTGAAAATGATGTAAACATCTTAGATCCGTTTCAATAACTTAATGTACAAACATCTATGCTCGTCTAACATATATATTCACATATATTTTGAAATAAATCATCAAGAAAAACATTCATCCATAGCTCATTCATAGAACATTTAAAACATACACAAATATATATATATAGCATTGAACACCCATATATATATATATACTCATATTAAAATTTTCGAACCAATGAGGTGTAAAATGGAGCTTTGGTGTCTCATTTACCTTTGAACTAGAATGGATTCACAAGGACAAGGTGTGGTATATGATTTGGGAGAAGAAGTGAAGAAGAAGAAGAGAGAAATATTTTCTAAAATGGGGGAGGGGCTCTCGGTTTTCAGAGGGAGAATGGAGAGGATGGAGAGAAATGTGGGAGTTCGAAATGGGAATGATAATGTATAATGAGAGTGAGGTGTTGAAGTGGAAGAGTCCCTTATTATCTCCTTCTCTCTTTCGATTTTTGCCTCAAAAATGGGGTAAAATCTGCGACAAAATGATTGTGATATTGTGATCATGAGCTAAATCTGAGAAAGGCTCTTCATGGGTTGGTAAAAAAAGGTGATCCATACTTTGTTTTAATGGGTGCAGCCGGTAGCGCATGTGTGTGTGTTTAGGGGTGATTTAATTTTTGTTACACTCCTTGTAATATTCCAAAGAAACGAACCTACGATTACGGTATTCTAAACCCGTAATTAGGGTTTTGCCGTATATTAATTTTTACGACATCGAATATTGTGATTTCGATGCGATATCGTTATAACAAATTCTTTTTTTTATATATTTCACTAAGGATGGTGAATTACGGAAATGAAATTTATGAAATGATACGACAGTATTATTTTAACGTCAAACGCGTATCGAACGTCAGCATTTTATGAAATTTTCTGAGCAGTGAAGCTTGGAATAAAATTTCCATACTAATTCTTATAATAATAGAATATATTATAAAGTAAGTATGAACTTACTATGACTATTTTGATATGAGTCGATTTTGAACGTTTTGAGACGTTTTGAATGTTAACGTCTAGAGACGTTTTGAAAAATGAGTTTAATGCTCAGGAAATTATAATAATTAATTTCCTATTATTATTTTATATAATTTCAGTATTATTAATTAATTAAATCAATTTATATGCCATTAAGACTCGATAATTCCAATTAATGGAATTAGAAAACCTAAGTCTATAAACTATGGTTTTTCATGAAATGATACCATTAAATTATCCTATGGTATCTAAACTATATATTATGATATATATGAATGTTATTAAGCATTAAAATCATTTTTGAACCATTAAAACTCGATAATACATATATATGGATTTCGAAACCCAATTTTTAAAATTAGGGTTTCATATGCATGAATTAATGCAATTATTTTATCCTATGCTATTATTCATTATCTAAATCATATATTATGATATATATATATGTATATTTAGATAAAAAATTACATGAATATCAATAATGGGTGTGAATCATGATTTTTATCCTATTTTTCCTATTTATTTTCGGTAAATTTGATTATGTGCCATATGTTAGTTTTAATTATTTTAATGGCTTGTATTATATACCTATGACCTATACTATGATTAATACATTGTATTAATGTGTAAAAAATATTAAAACACAAAACCACTAATCGCGCCCGCATACCTCTCTCTCAACCATGATTACCAGCTTCTTAACCCCAATGCATGGAGAGCCTTTCCGACCTACACTAATCATCACCACACTCTACACACTCAGCCATTAATCCTCTTGTGTGTGTGTGTGTGTCTTGAAGAGAGAGAGGATATACATGAGAGAAACACCGTTCTCGCCTCACATACACCTCTCACTCACATTTCTCCTCTCTTCATCTCCCGATCTCTCGAAAACCGAGAGCTCCCTTCCCTCTCTCAAAATTCTTCTTCTTCTTCCATCTTTATTTGAAAACTTTGAACACCTAGTGTTGTTCTTGAGATCTATACCATTTCAAGGTAAAAACAGGCACCATAGCTCCATCCCATTGATGAAAATCGAGCATGCTTACATATATGTGTGTGTTTGAATGCTATATGTATATATATTTGTGTATGTTTAAATGTTCTATGAATGAGCTATGGATGAATGTTGTTCTTGATGATTTATTTCGAAAATATATGTGGATATATATGTTAGATGAGCTTAGATGGTTGTACATTAAGTTATTGAAATGGATCTAGCATGCTTTCATGATTTTCGAACCATATGACTTGTTAAAATAATTTTTGAAAATCATTTAAAATGTACATAGGATAACCGATTGCTTCTTGATTATTTTGGTGATGGATTATTGTTTATTATCATGTTTAGAGTCCATGGTTTTGATTTGAAAATTTTTAGAAAACCCTAGGTATTTTTATTAAAATACCGTGAGCTATTTTAAAATGTACCATGGTGTATAAATTTTATTTTAAGCTTGTGATGACATATTAATGCTTTAATGTATTATTTATATGTTCTATGATTTATTTAGAATTTTTGGAAACCATATGTTAAATTTTTGAATAATACCGTGAGCATGTATACATTGAATGTTGGTGTATAATTTTTATTTTGATCATCCAATGATATATTAATACTTTAGTATATTATTTATGTGTTGTATGAAATTATTGGAATTTTTGAAATCAATTACAAAATTAAATCAAATAAACCGAAGGCTTTGAGCCTAAGTATGGTGATGATTTAATTTGGTTTTGATGAATATTATTGTATTATAATGTCATATTATAATGTATAAACATAGTGTATAATTATTAGAATTTTTGGAAATCAAATACCTAATTTAAATCCAAAACCGAGAGCACTATGTGCATAAGGTGATGATTTAATTGGTTTTTGATGATTAAATGATGTTATATTGTTATACTATAGTATATAAGCATAGTATATAATTGTTGGAATTTTGAAAACAAAACCAAAATTAATCAAAAAAGCGAGAGCTTACAAGCTCATATGGTGATGATTTCAATTGGTTTGGTTGATATTATGATGTTACAATGTTATAATATAATGTTTAATCATTTTATGATTTAATTAAATTTTAGAAATTGTTTGATAATTATTGGGTAATTAAATCGAAATTACCATGAATATTGTTATATATTGTGGAATGAATGTTCATGATGTACTATAGGTTATATTTATGATATATATTGATGTTGAGATGTCGTACTATGTGTATATTAATTTTGGGAATTTTTGGATAATTATTCCATATTATATAGAATTACCGAATTATATATATGTAAATATATTAATAAATGGCAAACAATATCACATGGATTTTAAAAATTCATATTCTGGATCATAGTGTATAATAATACACTATATTAATTTAGAAAAATTTCAAAAGTCATTTAGTATTTTTAGATTAATTATCGAGATTTTCGATAATTAATAAGGATTTTAAATCCTTTTAATTGGTTTATTACTAAAATATATGTCAAATTATATTACGGACATATTTGGAATTTATAAAAATTTTATAAACATAGATTTCTATGTTTGAGACAAACGTTAGGTTATTAACGTTTTAAAATCAAAAATATGCGTTTTTAATTATTAAGGGGTTTATTTAAATGCGAAATAATTTATAAGTCCTTTGATTTACATGACAAATCAAGAATGGGACTTTCGATTTTAATCGATCGAATTCGATTTATAAAATAAAATGGTAAATTACCATTTGAAAGTCAAAATTGTTGACTTTGTTGACCGAGAGTTGACTTCGTTGACTTTTAAAGTCAAGCGTGCGATTTATCGTTCGATAAATCGCCAATACACGTAAGATGTACTAATCGAGTATAATACCTCATTAGTAAGAAAAGATTTCACAAATGAATCCTTATATCGGCGTGCTCATACGTTAAAGCGTTTAAGCGGGCGTTAAGCGAAATAGTTGAGCGTATCTCGAGGCGAGAACAATTCGATTAAATAACGATTTGAAAGCATATCGAATTCATTTGAGAATTCGGTTTACATCGATATAAAATATCGAGTTATCTTAGCTTTTGAAAGTCTCGAAAGACTTGGTGGCGTACTAAAGCCTCGCTTTTTTCGTAAAGGTGTGGGCCATGACGGCATGACGGATTTCGACGTGCGAACAAACCTAGGACTCGATTTACAACGAACCATAGTCGGTGGGCTCTTTTCTTATCTCAAAGTGGGCTTTATCTTCAAATGTGGGTCTTTTCACCCCACTAAGATTGACTTCTTGTTATTCGAAAATGAGTTTAT
The DNA here is from genome assembly GCA_036937905.1 of Salvia rosmarinus. NCBI lineage: Eukaryota > Viridiplantae > Streptophyta > Magnoliopsida > Lamiales > Lamiaceae > Salvia > Salvia rosmarinus. The sequence goes on from CM072814.1 coordinate 38,934,776, forward strand.
TCTGATCTTATTCTACTGTTAACAAATGTTTTATTACATTACACGCCAAAATATTACATTTTGTGTATGGATCTATCTGTTATGCGGGTAGAGGCTGTGGCGATGGTTGGAACTTTATTATGACGGGTTATGTCATTTGGGTCGCGCCCAACCTTTTAAATGTCGGGTCTGTGCGGATGATAAATGCACAGCTAGGATTGGCGTGAAGGTTGGAACTATTTCTATGTTAACATATGCTTGTGAGTATTTGTGTGTCATGCGGGATTACGGCGGTCACGGCGTCGTAGATGGGAGGCCTCACTCTCGGCGTTTAATTTTTATCTTGTTATGAATTGTTACTATGAGATCGGACCATACATACGCGAAAATGCTCGGCGAGAGCTATGTTTCTGACGAAAATGATTTGGTAAGCATACGGCATTTTAATTAAAACCCCATGACTTACTCGATATTGGCGTAATTCAAATATTATCAAATGTTTTCGGCATGAGCCACCGGTGCAATTTCTTGTATAGCCACCGCATGTTTGTTTTAAATGTGCGGGTTGAGCTCTAATGGTGATGATGGAGGATGTGTTGAGGCCGGTGTCCTTGATTGTTTATTTAGGATTTGGTGTTCACCTTGAATACATATCATCATATGTATTCACACACTTCCATTGCTAAACTCGAACTCTTTTACTTTCGTCGTGAACTATTAAGGTCCATCGAGACCATGGTAATTCTTTGGGTGCGATGGCCTAAACCTTTAATCATTGGATATTGTAATATCGAAACTATCGAGCATGCTAATTATCGTTGATATGTGCCTCTATCTCGACTGTTGTCTATAATACTATTCTAGTATTAGTCACCCTCTAGTCCGGTTAGGTCCGGATGGGCGTGACACTCATAATACATTATATATATCATACGTGATCATGGGTATATAATCTGAGCCGTTAAAATAATTAAATCCAACATATAGTACTTGTTAAAAATACCGATAATAAATAGGAAAATAGGAATAAAATGTAAATCACACCTATTATTGATACTCATGTCAATTTCGATCAAAACATACTCATATATATCATAATATATGATTTAGGTAATAAATAATAGCATAGGATAAAATTATTGCATCAATTTATACATCGAAACCACAATTTAAAATTAGGGTTTGAAACCCATATATATATTATCGAGTTTTAATGGTTCAAAATGATTTTAATGCTTGATAATATTCATATATATCATAACATATAGTTTAGATACCATATGATAATTTAATGGTATCATTTCATATGAAAACCATAGTTTATAAACTTAGGGTTTGAAAAACCCACTTCAAAATATCGAATTTTAATAGCTAAAATTTGATTTTAATAATTAATAATACTGTAATTATATAAAATAATAATAGAAATTAATTATTATAATTTCTGGGCATTAAACTCATTTTCATAACGTCTCAGATGTTAGCGTCAAACGTCTCAAAGCGTTCAAAATCGACTCATCTCAAAATGGTCGTAGTAAGCTCGTACTTACTTTATAAATATATTCCATTTAATAAAGGAATTAAGATCGAAATTAATTCCAAGCTTTATAGCTCGAAATTTCCATAAAATCTGACGTTCGATACTCGATCGGCGTTAAAATATATTAACGAATCATTTCGTAATATTTGATTCCTTAATTCACAATCCTTAGTGAATATAAGAAGAATTCGTTAATATAATCTTGAATCGAAATCACAATATTCGATGTCATAAAAAAATAATATCACGGTAAAACCACAATTTACGGGTTTAAAATACCGTAATCATCGTTCGTTTCTTTGGAATATTACAAAAGATTTTGAAACTTTATGCATGTAATTTCAATAAAACCCTACATAAGTTCATTTTTTTTATGGCAAGTCAGTTTATAGCTCTAGAGCAAAGTTTTAAATGTTTTTGGCGTATACCTTGGTGCATTTTATACTCACATACTGCATATATTTCTAAATATGCGATTGAAGTGGGAGAATCTTTGGAATCGAATCTTTGTGAAAGAGCTTCTAAGTAATTGGAATCATGAGAATATTAATATTTTGTTGATGTTATTCATTTGAGGGTCACGTGTTTTGATGCCGAGAGGTTATGTCTTCACACATAATTCTCAACCACACTTCCGTTGTCGAACTTTGACCTTTACTTATTTATGTGTTACGCTAGAACAAAATGATCATATTCAATGCCTGTTATGTTTTAAGATGTTGATAAATTCTCAAGTTGTCAAAGTATGCTCAAATATGTAACTCATTGATATTGGTTATTTCGTTAAGATTATCCGTTCTCGACCACTATTTTCTTTATTGAATTTTTATTGTGAATTGAGAACCTAGGATAACCTTAGCATAATTATATTTACCTTCTTGAACCATAAATGTTCGATTCATACATAATGAAAGTTGTTGTTTGGAGCAGCCCTCTAATCTGAGACGGATTAACGAGGGTGAAACTTGGAAGCGATAATTACAGAACATTAAAGAGAATTGTCGAAACATGGAATAAACATCAGTGAACTAAGAAGTTTCGACCATAAAGTATGAGACACACATAATTTACATATAGAAAGCTACAAATCCTTAACCAAAAGATTCAACGATGCGGAGGAGCTTAGCATCAACATCAAAACATAAATATAGTGTTCTTATTGCGGCGGAGAAGCATGTGAATACACATATGACGATGTGCATTCGAGGTTTCTAATATCTTATCATCAAAAATAGCGACTACTCAACACGTCTCCATCCACCATCCGCTCCTTTGCACGTTTAAAACAAACATGCGGTGAGTACAAGAATGCACTCAGTGAACTCATGCCAAAACATTTTATCAATTTAAATTACCTTTGCCCATCATAGTAAGATCTGAGGGTTTTATTTGAAAAGACGTACTTACGAAACATTTTCATCATTTCATAAATAGTTATGCGGCGGACATATTTTCCATGTATGTATGATCCATATCCCTTTCTTTCTTCATATCATTTCCATTAACGCCGTAGAAGAGGCCTTCCTCTACGTTGTGACCGACCGTGCATTGTCCTTGACCCCGATCACCATTAAGTGTACCACGTTAATCCTAGCCGGTATAAGCGCTTGACATAGGATCCGAATTCCATTTCATTCATAAGTTGGTAGCGAACCAACACATTCATCAATATTTATGGATATGATACATACATAAAAACATAAACAATTTGGGCGGTAATTAAATAAATCATTTCATTATCATTCGTTGCAAATAAGCATCATAAATAAATCATTTGGTAAGCATTTTATCTTTTTGAGTATAGTAAAGCCCACAGATGTAGATCGTCTTAACTCGATTTGCTTCTCGTCGATTCGTCACGTCCGCGTCCAACCTTACGTAAAAACTATTTACATCGTTGGTCCGTTTTGAGATTTTCAAAGTTTAAATAAACTTTGATAACTCATAAAGTAATAACTCGCATTCCTTAACTAATTTTAATACATCGTTTCAATGCGTATCTTAACTAAATATTTTTCGTACTTCGATAGAGACTACGATCTCATATTAACCATTTAGGTTAAACGTTTAGCGTATACTAACATCTTTTGATAAAATGATTTCAATTATGAAATCTTTTCTCACAATTGAAATATATTATAAAATTAATACATTTTACGTATTAGTGTATTTATTCAACGTATTTAATATGTTTAATCTTAAGTCAACGTTTTGACTTTTCTCGACATATTTTATTACTAATTTCTATATAAATCGTTTTCAATCGATTTCTTTTCATAAAACCTAATTCTTGATTTTTCACGCTAATCGATAAACTTGATTAATATTTTCTTTAATATGAATTAACTTATACATAATACATTATTTTTCATTTTCAACGTTATTTAATATAACGTTTACGCCGTAAACATAGTATACTATGTTTATAAAATCCCATAAATTCTTAATTAAGCTAAAATATATTCTAAGCATACAATGTATTATGTTTCTTGATAAAAACGATTAAAAACCTTTAAATCCTCTAGAATAGCACACGGTCCTAGGGTTTAAAATTCTTACCTAGGGTTTAAAATTCTTAAACTTCTTTCAAAAATTCTTCTAAATTCATATAGTACGATAAATTATCATAGGATCATTAATATGTATTAACATTAGCTATAGAAAATTTGGGCATCACCTATCCCGTTCTTAAAGCTCAATTTTTTAAAAATATAACAAACAATTTTCTAAAATTCTAATAAAATTACAAGAGCTAAACATCATTCTATATCATTAATACATCATAATATTTATCAATATCAACTCACATATCAACATACTAATGCTTATAGCTCACGGTTCTGTCCCGAATGTGAACATACATTCTTTTAAATTCTAGTAAATTCACTTATCACTAACTTTCGATGCTCTAGATCAACATTATCTATAATATCACATAAATAAAATTTGTACACCAACATATAATTTCTAAGGATTTTGGTAATTATAAAAACTATAGCATACAATTTCTAAAATTCTCAAATAATCACTATGAGTTCCTCGCTAATATATAAAATTAATCCATCATCAAAACAAATCCTAAATTTTAGGTCATCACAACATAATTTATAACATGCTTAGCTTCCAAATAAAACGACAATATGAAACATATAAATCATGTATAACATAATTAATAAACAACAATACATCTTAGCATAATTTCTCATAAGAACATATGCTTATAAATTAAAATCGAGCAGTTGGAAAATTAAAATTCTAACGTATAATCGAAGCTTGTTCGATTTCTAACCTCTTTACGGGTGTAGGTTAATTGCACAAGGATTTAGTATCAAAGTTTTGGCTAGTAAAATGATGAACACACCAAGTTTTCTTCTCAAGAAGCTCACGGTTCTTTAGAGTTTTGGGAAGTAAAAATGATTTGTTTAGTGTACACCTTTACTTAAGCAAAATGAATGAATAAATGCACCTCAATCTCTATCTCTCTCGGTTCTCTCACTCCTGATACATCTCAAGCCTTTTAATTCTACTTTGTGACTACCACTTACACAAATTAAATGCTCTTACAAAAGTAAATGAATGGAATCAATAAAATCATAATAAATCGGCTATCTCAAATACAAAGGAGAGTTATTTAATTTTGTCTCATCTACATATATAATATCCTACACACTTACAAATGCACATAGTCGTCAAAGAGTTTTAAATTTTCTTCTAACCTCAATTTGGGTCAACATATCGGCCATCTCACTATACACAAAGCCTTTCACTTGTTTCATCTAGTTAATGATCTTGATAAGTGTGTAATTAATCCCTTGATACATCACAATTTGGAAGATCGTAAAATTGGTTCACGTTAATATACTTAGCATGTTCACGCGCTTTTGAAATTTTATTGCCCAACAATTAATTTTCATGCTATGAGTAGCTATATATCATAATATATATCTTAGATGATAAATTATATCATAAGAAAAATAATTAGAATGATTCATGGGTGAAAACCTTAATTTTCGATAATAGAGTTTTCGAAAATTACAACTCTTATCCATAATTATTCCTTAATTCTCTAGCATTGTATTAATCTAAATAATACTCTAATTACATAAAATAATCATAGAATTTAAAATTATAATTACTTGATCATTAAACTAAATTTTCTAATCGTCTCTAAGCGTTGGCGTTCAAAGCGTCTCAAAGCGTTCATAATCGACCCATCTCAAACGGTGGTAATAAAGTAAGTAATCACTTTATTAAATTATTTCATTAATAAGGAAATTTAATTCTAAGCCGTCACTTAGAAAATTTTACGAAATTTTAACTATCGATATTCAATCGATGTTAAAATATTCTTTGAAATACTTTATATAATTAAATTCCTTAATTCACAATCATTAGTGAATATGATATAGGAATTCATTATCTCATAAATAATCAAAATCATTATTCGATAAATTACTAATTCAAATATCACAAAAGCGTAACAACCCCTAAATCTAAGTGCGATTTAGCGGGGATTATTACTCTAAGCAGGATGAATAAGCAGGAGACCATTTAACATTAAGCGTAATACATATATCAGTATGTTTTGGACTTTACTACATAACTTATGTTCTTGCGGATGAAAACATGTGATATGTACATATAACGATGTCTATCAAGGTATAAACTTTTCGACAACATCCCTATTGCTCAACTTTGCTCCATCGCATCACCAGCTCAATCGAACATTTAAAACAAATATGCGGGGCTGTAATATTCGAAAAGCGAATATCGATTACGGTTTTCTAAACCCGTAATTAGGGTTTTTAGTATATTATCTTTTCGACATCGAATCTTGTGATTTCGATACGATATCGTTATAACGAATTCCTTTCATAATTCACTAGGTTGTGAATTAAAGGATTGAAATATTACGAAATGATTCGTCGATATATTTTAACGTCGACAGCGTATCGAGCGTCGACTTTTCATGAAATTTTACGGCGGTGAAGCTTGGAATTAATTTCCATCTTAATTCCTTTATTAAAGGAATATATTTATTTAGTAAGTATGAACTTCTGCGACCATTTTGAGATGAGTCGATTTTGAGCGTTTGAGGCGTTTTGAGCGTCGGCGTCTGAGAGGCGTTTTGTAAAATGAGTTTAATACTCGGAAATTATCATAATTAATTTCCTATTATTATTCTATATAATTTCAGTATTAATATTTATTAAAATCGAATTTTCAGTTATTAAATTCGATATATTTGGAATTGAAATTTTGAAAACCCTAAGTTTATAAACTTTGGTTTTCACATGAAATAAACACTATTAAATTATCCTATGGTATCTAAACTATATGTTATGACATATATGAGTATTATTAAGCTATGAAATCAGTTTTTGGAACATTAAAACTCGATAGCTTATATTTATAATTTTCGAAACATAATTCTTGGAATTAAGGTTTCATATGCATGAATTAATACTATAATTTTATCCTATGCTATTATTCAATATCTAAATCATATATTATGATGTATATGTGTATATTTGGATCTAAAATAGCATGAGTATCAATAATGGGTGTAATTTATATTTTTAATCCTATTTTCCAAATTGAACTTCGATAATTTGAATTATTGGCTAAAGCGTGATTTAATTATTTTTATGGCTTGTATTATATATCTATGATCATGTATGATATATATTATGTATTAAGGTAAAAATTAAAATAAATCAGCCCTTAAACACCCCCCATCGTCGCCCATCATCACCAAACAAGGCATGAGCTCAGCTCTATTTTGACCAATGCATGGCTTACCTTTTAAACCTAGCTAATCATCACTAAAACTCCATCATTTGCTGCAGATTTTTGCCCCATTTTGGGCTAAAATCGAGAGAAAAGAGAGATAACATAGGAGACCTTCCCATTCTTCACCTCTCCTATACACTCCATTACCACGCTCTTGGAACACACAAACTCTCCATTTTCTCCCATTTTCTGCTCCAAGAACCGAGCCATTCTCCCCAATTTTTGAAAGCTTTCTTCTTCTTCTTTCTCTATTCCTCTCTGACTAGCTACACTATATTGTTCTTGTGATTCCATATCATTTCCAAGGTAAATAAGGCCATAGTATCGATTATATCCTCTTTTATTCGGAAAAATCGAGCATGCTCTTGTATATATTTATGTATGTTTCGAATGTTATATATATGTATATATATGTTTTAAATGTTCTTGAGCATGAGATATATTGTTCTTGATGACCTTATTTCCAAATATATGAATAAATGTTAGAAGAGCATGGATGGTATTGTTTATTTAATTTTTGAATAGATCTAGTGTTTGTTCATAATTTTCGAACCATATGAGATGTTAAAATAATTTTGAAAATGTATAAAAATTCTTCATGATGACCGATTTTATTTAAACATGTTCTAAGCTTGGATTATTGATCTATGATATGATTTAAGACTATGGTATGTTAATTAAATTTTTAGAAAACCCAGCTATTTATTTCATTAATACCGTGAGCTTAAACATGTACCATGATGTATAAATTTTATTTTAATCATCTGATGTCATATTCATGCTTTAGGACCTTGATTACATGTTCTATGATTTACCTAGAATTTTGAAAATCAAATGCATGATTTTTATAAAGGCGAGAGCATACTATATGTATATGTTGGTGTATGATTTTATTTTTGAACATGTAATGGTGTTTTAATGCTTTAGTATATTGTTTATACATTGTGTGAATTAATTAGAATTTTGGAAATCAAATACTATTTTAAATCAAATAAACCGTGAGCTTGTTGCTCTTGAAGGTGATGATTTAATTAGTTTTGATAAATATTATGATGTTATATTACTATACTATAGTGTATAAACATAGTATATAATTGTTGGAATTTTTGAAAACCAAAAACCAAAAATAATCAAAAAAGCCGAGAGCTTACAAGCTCATATGGTGATGATTTCAATTGGTTTGGTTGGTATTATGATGTTATAATGTTATAGTATAATGTTTAATCATGTTGGAATTTATTTGGAATTTTTAGAAATTGGTTGCTAATTATTTGGTAATTATCAAGTTATTACCGTGAATATTGTTATATATTGTGAAATAAATGGTTATGATGAACTATGGGTTATATTGGTGAAGTATATTGATGTTGGGATATTATAATAGGTATATATCAATTTTGGGAATTTTTGGATAATTATTCCCTATTTATTGGAATTACCGTAAATATATATATGTATATATATAAATAAATAGCAAATAATATCATATGAATTTTATGAATTCATATTCTGGACCATAGTGTATAATAATGCACTATATTAATTTAGAAAATTTTCAAAGGTCGTTTAGTATTTTTTATCGAAAATTTCGATAATTTAAAGGGTTTAAAATCCTTTTAGTTCGGTTTATTAATAAAATATATGTACTATTAACATTACGGACAGTTTTTGAATTTTACAAAATTTTATAAACATAGATTGCTATGTTTGAGACAAGCGTTCATTTAATAACGTTTTAAATACCAAAATCGCTTTTAATTATAAAAGAGTTATTAAAAATCGAAAATATTTATAAGTCCTTGATTTACAAGATAAATCGAGAAATAGGACTTTACGTTTTCAAATCGATCAAATTCGATTTATAAAACAAAATTAAGAAATTACTTTTAAAAGTGAAATCGTTGACTTTGTTGACGATGTTGACTTCGTTGACTTTTGAGTCAAGCGTGCGATTATACATTTATAAATCGTCGATGCTGCGTAAGATATACTAATTGAGTATGATACCTCATTAGTAAGAAAAGATTTCCCAAATGAAATCCATATATCGAAAAGCGTGCTTATCGTTGAGCGTATCTCGAGGCGAGAAAAGTCGATCGTATCGTATTAGAGGCGTATTGAATCCACTAAAAATTGAGTCTCATCGATATGAAATATCGAAGTTTATCTTAGTTTTGAAAGTCTCGAGAGACTTGAGCGATGTACTAAAACCTCGCTTTTAGTAAAGGTGTGGGCCAAACGCAATGACGGGATTTTGACGAGCGAGCGAACTGGGACTTTTACAGCGAACCATAGTCCGGTGGGCTCCTTTTCTTACCTCACGATGTGGGCTTTATCTTCAAAATGTGACCTTCTTGTCATACCAAATGAGTTTATTCTGATCTTATCTATAAGCGTTATCAAATGTTTCTTGCATTACGCCGAAAATATTTCGTTTTGTGTATGGATCTATCTGTTATGCGGGTAGAATTTTGTGGAGATAGTTGGAACTATTATATCAATTGTTGTGGTAGCTTGACCTTTTTAATGTCGGGTCTGTGCGGATGATAAATGCACTTTGGGATTGGCGTGAAGGTTGGAACTATCTGTTGTGTTAACATATGCTTGCAGAGATTTGTGTCTTTATGCGGGATTACGGCGGTCACGGCGTCGTAGATGGGAGGCCTCACTCTCGGCGTTTATTTATTATTATTATGTATTGTGACCATGAGATACGGACCATACACACGAAAATGCTCGGCAGAGCTATGTTCTGACGAAAATGATTTGGTAAGCACAAGGCATTTTAACTAAAACCACTGTGACTTACCCGATATTGGCGTAATCCAAATTCTATCAAGCGTTTTCGGCATGAGTCCACTAAGTGCAAATTTCTTGTACTTAGCCACGCATGTTGTTTTAAATGTGCGGGTTGAGCTCGATAGTGATGATGGGGAATGTGTTTAGAGTCGGTGTCTTGACGATTTACTTGAATTTGTGGTTTATACCTTGAATGCATATCGTCGTATATGTATTCACACACTTTCGCATTGCTATACTCTGAACTCCCTTATTACGCTTTATGTTTATAAACTATTGAGGCCCGTCGGATCGGGCCGAGTTTTGGGGTCCGATGGCTAAACCTTTTCAAAAACAATATAACATCATCTCATATTACATTCAAGCATGTTAGTTTATTTTATGCATCTCTATTTTACCCATGTAACCCTAAAATACTACTCTAGTATTAGTTGCCCTCGGTCCGGGTTGGTCGGGGGTGGGGTCGTAACAGTGGTGTCGAGGCGCTTTTGCTCTTTGTAAACCCAAACCTTTTATTCTAAGTCTAGATCGAGTCCTTTGGACTTCTAGAAACCAATGACTCCTCAACACTCCATCACATCGAGCTCAACAGGAAAAAGGTAGCGCATTTCTTTCTCAAACTCATGAAATGGAAAATTTACGCATGATGAGAAGTTAGAAGAACTTTTGAGAAATTTTATGATTATGAAAATTTTGAAATTAAGAAGAAAATTTTGCCAAATTTTTGAATTGAACCAATACAATTGCTCAAGTATTGAGATGGAAGTGTATGGTAGTATCGAGTTGAATGATCAACATGAAATGAGCAATTCATTTTGAATATGTGTATGAGTTGATCATGACTATCTTTGAAATCATACTACCGGTGCAAATAAAACTTTACCTCCGACTTTCAGATTTTATTTATGATGAGCGATATGTTATCATAAGGCGACCTTAGACTCTAAGGAGCATGTTCACGTGTCGTGAAAGAACATAGAAATCACGAACTTCTTTGCCTTATGCGAGCGAAAGAGCGATAGGAAGAGCGAGGTAATGGTGGCCTCGAGCTCGATCGACGAAAGACAAGCGAGAAGGATGAACAAGGGTGACCTCAACCTTTAAAATTGAATGGCGGCGGCACTCCATCACTACTTCGACATGGCGAGCATCAACACAAGATGGGCGCCACTTACGACTCAGAATGTTCAGCCTCAACTTAAAACCTGAAGATGGTAGGCGTATTACGTCGACATACGTCTCGATTTGCAAATTGGCACGATCGCGCAAATTTCCTGCACTGCGCAGTAGATTTGTTTTAGCTAGATCTCTCGTTGGGACTCCGATTTACGCATGGTTTTCACCTGCGTACTCCTAAACACTGATCTTCATTGTTATGAAGAACAGAATCCTTAATTCTGCCTCCAGAATACGATAGAGTCCGTTGAACTCTAGTTTGAGTGTTTGGTATAGAATAAGGATCTCATAGCTTATATTAAGATGTTGTTGGCTTATGTATACGTTCGGGTAAGACTAAGAAGGTAAGTTGTGGTGAGTATTGTGCAGTATGATGTTACCTACCTTATAGACTTACTTGACCTTATCTAGTTGCTTCACGTTACGTTTAAGATATCCTTGCACCTTATGAGATGGCGATAGTTGACTTATGTTAGTTTATTAAGTGACGGATGGAGGGTTGAGATATCTCGAGGAGGAGGATTGGACCACCCCCCGAGAGGAGGAGGTGAGTATTTATCGCTCATTTGGATGTCTTGTTGGGGAAGACTTGGGTGAGTTCTTGGCATATTACCTCCGTCTTTGAGAGGCGCCCGAGCCCGTGGCGTGGCCGATTATGCGGCATCCAGCGCCTTCTAGCGATACTCCCTGCACACAGGATGGGTATGCTCGAGAGATATCGGAGATTACATCTACCGGGCGATGGGCAACTACGACTTGGTGGGAGATGCGCGGTTCGTGAGTCACGACTTACGTGTACGGCGTTCTGAGGCAGCACAGAGGACCCTACCTCACTCCCGAGTATACTGGCGGGATGAGTCGGCGAGTGGCTTTACGAGAGGTTCGAGGCGATTGACCCGGTCGTGCCTCCTTTCCTTTGACGAGGAAGGCACGCTCGCTTAGAGAGGCGTACGCCCGAGCCTTGGGAGGCAGTATTTCCACCCTTACAGCCGGACACCCCGTCGTCCACGGTACAACCTCCACCACCTATGGTCCCAGCCATACCACCGGTCGAGCACTTGGTGGACGGCCACGGATGAGGGTAGCAGATGTCGCGGTGGCTACGGCCCGATCCGCCCGACTACGAGCATCGGGTGAATACAGCGAGCTCTTAACCCCTACGAGACATCTGGATGGTGGAAAGCGATGGGCCGGTCCATCGAGGGGCGCCCGCATGGACATTCAGACGGCGAGGGCGACTCAGGAGGAGGAAGATCGAGGAGGACGAGCGGTGGGAGGCGCATGATGTAGACCACAGCGAAGCTTAAAGAGATTTTTTTTTCTAAGCACGTTGTTTTCCTTTTCCTATGTTTAATCTTTAGTGTTGGACTTAGAACCTTAGCTTTTGGAAGGCCGTGTGGGCGGGACTTATGTTTACTTTTCTTTTGCATAGTTGGTTGAACATCACCTATGGCGAAATTTTGGATATATATATACATGACCTAATAGGGCTTTGCGACAAGTTATGTTTGTTAAGAATAATTTTACATTTGGAATCGTTTCTGATAAAGCCGTAATAGCGTTGGTGTATGTTGGTGAGAAAAGAATAAGTGCTAATGATTACTGTTTTCTATAGCGGCATGCCTCAGAAGGAATCCGGGCAAGAACCCAGGTCGAGGTCGGGAAGGCGAGAGGAGGGGTAGGATCCCGAGCAAGAGCGAGAAGAGATTCCCCAACCACCACCTCCACCTCAACCCGATCGCGGATCGAAGAAATGTTTCTAAGGCAGAACCCTCACTGTCTTTAGCTTGGAAGCGTGGCCGGAAGAAGCCGAATAATGGGTTAGGGCCATTGAGCAGATTTTACCTTTTAAGGTGCAGCACGGAAAGGTTGTCGTGTGTTACCTTCGGCTGATCGGACGGTGACACGGTGGGAGGCTAGAAAGAAGACTTTTAATTTGAGCGACTCGAGGAATTCTCGTGGGAGGATTTCAGAGAGATCTGTATGAAAAGTACATCCTAAAAGCTATAAGAGGAAGAAGGAGCATGAATTTTCTGCTAAAACAAGAGGATGGGTGTGATGACTATGATCGCACCTTACGAGATGTCGAGATATGCTGAGCTGGTGGACACCGACTTGAAAATGTCGGAAAAGTTCGAGCGGGGCTAAGAATGGAGATCGCATGTCTCTTGCCGCCATGGAGACTGTCCTACTGAAGCTCTTGCACGAGCTTTAGATATAAGCGACCATGACCGAAAATAAGTCGGTGGCGCCTCGAGACACTAATCTTGTTGGATAGAGGAAAGGAAATGGGAACCCGACCGCGGGAATAACAACCGCGGGAACTTTGGGGCAGCGAGCTGGCGCCCGTGGCAAGAGGCAGCGGCGCCACAAGGACAAGGCTGGAAGAAGCGGCTTATGCTCCACCGGCAAGGGACCACATGAGCGATCGAGGACACCTCAATGCCCTCGATGCCATAGGACACACAGGTGTGTGCGACAAGCGTGGTGGCTGTTATAAATGTGGGGCAAGCGGGCATTCGCCAACAATTGCCCGGTGTCACGTTCGGATGTAAGGCGAACCAACTGTGCAATGCTCGGCCATTAAGGGCTATCTGACTTCAACCCCGGCCGCGCGCGGTTTCAGCGTTACCCCGCGACTCGGTGGCAATTGCCCAAGCCTCAACAACAACTCCAACGGCCGCAACAATGGCGGCGCGGCAACCACCGCGGCGGTGGCGGCAACCACCGCAACAGCGGGCGTCAACCACCGCGCCCCGCCAGCGGCGGCAAGCAGGCGAGCAACAACGCCCGAATCGGCGGGACCAGCTCCCGTCGACCTCGGCCGGCTCGGTGAAACTACATACTGCATAGGAGGCGAGCGAGCGAACCAAGGAAACTTGGCGGTATGGGAGTTCTCCTCAACCTACTGTTATAGTATTGTTCGATCTGGGTGCTTCGCATTCTTTTATTGCAAAATCATGCGTGAAATCTGAGCCTTAGGTGCGAAAAATCAAGCCGGGATATGAGAATCTCATCACCTATAGGAGGGATTATGGCCGTTACCCACTTTTGCTCGAACCTAGAGTTGACATTAGGATCACTTAAGGTTACGGCTAACGACCTAAACATAATACCCATGGATGATGTAGACATAATCCTCGGAATGGACTGGTTAGCTAAGAATCATTCCACGATTCTCTATAAGGAAAGGAAAATTTCGTTTCACTTTCCGGACGAAACTACGCACTTCACGGGATCGGCATGGGAAGGAGGATTCCGATAGTATCGACACTACAAGCTAGGAGGATGATGAACGGAAGGGATGCCATGCATTCCTTGTTTATTTAAGCGATGAGGATAAACCCGAGAGCGGGTGAAGACATTGAAGTTGTCGAGAATTTTCGGACGTATTTCCGAAAATCTACCGGACTACCTCACGATGAACAACTAGAGTTTACCATCGACTTGGAGCCGGGATCAGCCCGGTGTCGAAGCGCCTATAGGATGGCCCCAAAGGAGCTAGAAGAGCTGAAAATCCAAATCGAGAGCTTTTGGATCTAGGATTCATTAGTAGAGTGTTTCGCTTGGGGAGGCGCTTTGTTTTGTTTGTTAAGAAAAAGATGGTTCTTTGAGGATGTGCATCGATTATAGGGAGCTAAATAAGATGACACTAAAGAACAAATACCCTTACCGAATTGATGACTGTTTGATCAATTCGAGGAGGCGGGTGTATTCTCTAAAATTTATCTTAAGTCGAGGATACCATCAATGAAAATACTGATGCGAGGATGTACCTAAGGCGCATTCGAACAGATATGGCCACTATGAATTCATAGTTATGCCATTCGGATTAACAATGCACCAACCGTATTCATGGACCTCGTGAGCAGTATTTCATCCATTTACGGATAAATTTGTTTTGGTCTTCATAGATGATATCCTTATCTACTCAAAAGCGAAGAGGATCATAAGGAACATCTACGGACGGTTTGCAAACCTTGAGAAATGAAAGACTCTTTGCTAAGTTTAGCAAATGTGAGTTTTAATTTGAAGGAAGTTATGTTCCTTGGACACATCGTGTCTGTGAAGGCATAAAAGTAGATCGGCAGAAGTAGAGGCCGTGCGGAATGGAAATCACCAAAGGCGACCGAAATTAGAAGTTTCTAGGATTAGCTGGCTACTATAGGAGATTCATGAAGGATTCTCCAAGATTGCAAGGCCAATAACTTGACTACTCGGAGAGGAATCAAGTTCAATTGGATGAGGAGTGCGAGGCGAGTTTTCAAATACTCGAGGAAAAATTGACGGTGCACGGTTCTAGCGGTCGAAGCGGACAAAGTGCGTGGTCTGCTCTGAACGCATCTAAGGCTGGGTGGGTTGTGTGTTTGATGCAAGAAGGAAAAGTGATAGCTTACGCATCCCGACAACTCGGACCCACAGTGAACTACCTGACCCGCGATTTGGAATTAGCGGTTTGTAGTTCATGCACTAAAATTATGGAACACCATCTACGGTGTGAGATGTGAGATCTTCACGGATCATAAGGTTTGAAGTATTTCTTGAACAAAGAGATCGAATATGAGACAAAGAAGATGGCTAGAATTAGTAAAGATTACTGTTGTGGTATTAACTATCACGGGCGAAGCGAATGTAGTAGTGGCGCCTTGAGTCGTGAAACCCGTACCAGTTAGGATGTCTCTTTTACAAGAGGAAAAACTTCGTTGAAGAGTTTGGCGGAATGAAGATTGGTGGTGGAACCACACGAGACAATTGTGTTTGTATCGCTACACTTTTGGCATCGACCTAAGAAAAGAATTGTCGAGACAAAGGATGGAGGAAAAGTTGGAAAAGATCCGAGAAAGACTAAGGTCTGAAGGTTCAAGAATTTCAGAGGCACGGATACGCCTTATTGTTTGAAGGTAGGATATGCGTTCTGACGGCGGCGGAGCTTGAGCGAAATCATGAGTGAGGCTCGCGTCGCCTACACCGCCCACCCGAGGCGGTACTAAGATGTACCGGGACACGAAGGAAAAATTTTGGTGGGAAGGCATGAAGCGAGACATAGCTTCTTTCGTGAAACATTGTCTTGTTTGTCGACAAGTGAAGGCCTACACCAGCGTCCCTACGGGAAGTTACAACCGTTGGAAATCCCGAATGGAAGTGGGACGATATAACGATGGATTTTGTTACAAGCTTACCCAAATCGAGAAGAGGAAACACAGCCATATGGGTAATTGTGGATAGGCGTGCCAAAAGTGCTCACTTTCTGCCTATTGAAAGCACTTATGGATCGATAAGTTGGCCCGGTATGCGTTAAGGAAATTGTGCGACTACGGTGCAAAATCTATTACCTCGATCGAGACTCAAGTTCACATCAGTTTTGGATTAGCTTGCGAAGGCGGAGATGCAGTTAAACTTGATCTGACATTCCCCACAAACCGATGGACGGTCGGAAGAGCGATCAAGCTAGAAGATATGCTTAGGCGTAATTTTGATCGAGGTGCAAAATGGGAAGATATTTTACCTCGATTGAGTTTGCCTACAACAATAGCTACCAGCGACGATCGGCATATTGTCTGAAGCCTTGTATGGCGAAGTGTGAATCACCACTTTCTTTGGGATGAAGTCGGTGAGAGAAAAGTCATAGGGCACGATGCGGTGAGCGAAATGATCAAGATGGTTCGACAAATTAGGATGAGGATAAAGAGGCTCGGGACGGAGGGATAAATGCTGCGATCGCGTAGATCCGAGCTACGATTTGAGGATGGAGACAAAGTATTTCTTAAGGTCTCTCCAGTCAAAAGGTTGTCGGTTTAGCACGAAAGGAAAGCTTAGACCCGTTTCATAGGACCTATGAGATCTAGAAAGGATAGGTCCGATGGCTTATAGGTTGGCTCTTCCATGAAACCTAGGGAATGTCCATAATGTTTTTCACGTCTATGATTCGAAAATCGTTCACGACCCAAAGCACGTGATTAGCGCGAGGCGGCGTGATCCTCGAGCGGACATGAGCTATAAGGAAGAACCGCGGCCATACTTGACCACAAAGTCCAGCAACTACGGAGCGAGTCGATTCCGTTAGTCAAGTCTTGTGGAGATACCACGGACGAGAAGAAGCCACGTGGGAGCTTGAAGAAGCGATGAGAGAAAAATACCCGATCTATTTTTCTAAAGGTATACAAATTCGGGACGAAATTTTTCGTAGGGTGGAATGTAATATTCGAAAAAGCGAATATCACGATTACGGTTTTCTAAACCCGTAATTAGGGTTTGCCGTATATTATCTTTTACGACATCAAATCTTGTGATTTCGATGCGATATCGTTATAACGAATTCCTTTCATAATTCACTAGGATTGTGAATTAAAGTTGAAATATTACGAAATGATTAAATCGATATATTTTAACGTCGAGCAGCGTGTCGAGCGTCGACTTTTCATGAAATTTTACGGCGGTGAAGCTTGGAATTAATTTCCATCTTAATTCCTTTATTAAAGGAATATATTTATTTAGTAAGTATGAACTTCTGCGACCATTTTGAGATGAGTCGATTTTGAGCGTTTTGAGGCGTTTTGAGCGTCGGCGTCTGAGGCGTTTTGTAAAATGAGTTTAATACTCGGGAAATTATCATAATTAATTTCCTATTATTATTCTATATAATTTCAGTATTAATATTTATTAAAATCGAATTTTCGGTTATTAAATTCGATATATTTGGAATTGAAATTTTAGAAAAACCTAAGTTTATAAACTTTGGTTTTCACATGAAATAAACACTATTAAATTATCCTATGGTATCTAAACTATATGTTATGACATATATGAGTATTATTAAGCTATGAAATCAGTTTTGGAACATTAAAACTCGATAGCTTATATTTATAATTTTGAAACATAATTCTTGGAATTAGGGTTTCATATGCGTGAATTAATACTATAATTTTATCCTATGCTATTATTCAATATCTAAATCATATATTATGATGTATATGTGTATATTTGGATCGAAAATAGCATGAGTATCAATAATAGGTGTAATTTATATTTTTAATCCTATTTTTCCAAATTGAACTCGATAATTTGAATTATTGGCTAAGGCGTGATTTAATTATTTTATAGCTTGTATTATATATCTATGATCATGTATGATATATATTATGTATTAAGGTAAAAATTAAAATAAATCAGCCCTTAAACACCCCATCGTGCCCGTCATCACCAAACAAGCGTGAGCTCACTCTATTTTGACGATGCATGGCTTACATTTTTAAACCTAGCCTAATCATCACTAAAACTCCATCATTTGCTGCAGATTTTGCCCCATTTTGGGCTAAAATCGAGAGAAAAGAGAGATAACATAGGAGACCCTTCCCATTCTTCACCTCTCTATACACTCCATTACCACGCTCTTGGAACACTGAACTCCATTTTTCTCCATTTTTTGCTCCAAGAACGAGCCATTCTCCCCAATTTTGAGCTTTCTTCTTCTTTTCTTCTCTATTCCTCTCCCAACTAGCTACACTATATTGTTCTTGTGATTCCATATCATTTCTAAGGTAAATAAGGCCATAGTATCGATTATATCTCTTTTATTCGGAAAAATCGGCGTGCTCTTGTATATATTTATGTATGTTTGAATGTTATATATATGTATATATATGTTTTAAATGTTCTTGAGCATGAGATATATTGTTCTTGATGACCTTATTTCCAAATATATGAATAAATGTTAGAAGAGCATGGATGGTATTGTTTATTTAATTTTGAATAGATCTAGTGTTTGTTCATAATTTTGAACCATATGAGATGTTAAAATAATTTTGAAAATGTATAAAAATTCTTCATGATGACCGATTTTATTTAAACATGTTCTAAGCTTGGATTATTGATCTATGATATGATTTAAGACTATGGTATGTTAATTAAAATTTTTGGAAAACCACAGCTATTTATTTCATTAATCGTGAGCTTCTTAAACATGTACCATGATGTATAAATTTTATTTTTAATCATACAATGTCATATTCATGCTTTAGGACCTTGATTACATGTTCTATGATTTACCTAGAATTTTGAAAATGAAATGCATGATTTTATAAAAGGCGAGCATACTATATGTATATGTTGGTGTATGATTTTATTTTTGAACATGTAATGGTGTTTTAATGCTTTAGTATATTGTTTATACATTGTGTGAATTAATTAGAATTTTTGGAAATCAAATACTATTTTAAATCAAATAAACCGTGAGCTTGTTGCTCTTGAAGGTGATGATTTAATTAGTTTTGATAAATATTATGATGTTATATTACTATACTATAGTGTATAAACATAGTATATAATTGTTGGAATTTTTGAAAACCAAAAACCAAAAATAATCAAAAAAGCCGAGAGCTTACAAGCTCATATGGTGATGATTTCAATTGGTTTGGTTGGTATTATGATGTTATAATGTTATAGTATAATGTTTAATCATGTTGGAATTTATTTGGAATTTTTAGAAATTGTTTGCTAATTATTTGGTAATTATCAAGTTATTACCGTGAAAATATTGTTATATATTGTGAAATAAATGGTTATGATGAATGAATAATGAAATAAATAGCTTGAATAATGATGAATAATGATGAATAATGATGAATAATGATGAATAATCGTTGAATAATGATGAATAATCGTTATTGAATATATACGTGCTTGAATAATGATGAATAATCGTTGAGCTAACCACGTGTTTCGGATTGCAATCTACGTGGATCGATACTTAAACCCTATCATTACACTTTTACGTGTGAAAAGGGCGATCAAATTTGGCGCCGTTCTTGGAGTTATTAAGATCACATAGGAATAATTTGACGATTTGGATTTATTAATTGAAGTTATATATATATATATTATTTTATTTATTTTGTCGGTGCTAAATTCTCTCGTTTCTCGGTGGTTTATGCGTCAAGATCTCGGGGACCCACGAAATATTTTAGATCTCGAGATCGAAAGTTCTCAAAGGAGAAGAGGGGCGAGAGAAGCGGTACTGATGGCGGCAAATCCATGAGCAGGGCATTCTCCGAGCAAGTATACACGCATGCTAGGTGACTTTCACAATCGCGTCGGATGGCGAACATGGGAATCGTTGTCCTGCTCCGGAGGATAAACCTCACGAACCACATGTATCGACATCCCGCGAGCAGTTCAAGGAGGCGGTTGGGGCCGCTGCGTAGATCTGAAATAATTTCGAGCTCAAGCCGTACGATTAGTATGGTCGAGGAGGCGGTTTGGGGAGAGTCACGGAAGACCGAATGCGCATCTCGGGGCGTTCTCGACATTTGTGACACCATCAAGCAGATGGGGTGCCACAAGACACAATCCGGATCGCATGTTCGGTTTCTCATTTGCTGTGACCGGTGAAAAGGTGGTTGAAGTTTGGACCGGTGGCATCGACACTTGGAAACTTTGTGAGAAGTTTCTTTGAAATACTTTCCGCCCGTGAAGGCGGAAGATCATTGCGATCTCTCATTTTGCGAACCACGGCGAATCATTATTCGAGGCATGGGAGAGATTCGGAGGCTATTGAGGCGATGTCCGCAACATGGGTTCTCGAGGGCAACAAATCTGCAGTTCTACGGTGGTGACATGGCGGGCGAGGAGCATGGTAGATCGTCGTCGTGAGGCTGTTTATTAAGCCGACCGGTCGGCGAGGCAAGCCGTATTGTAGAAGAGATGGCTGCCAGACAGCTATCGATGGCCAGCGGAGAGCGCCATCGTTAAGCATTTCTTTGTTGAGTGATTAATCTGACGACCTCATGAAGAAGTTCACTCTTTTGAAGAGTCAGTTGAAGCGAGCGTGAGCCACATCAATCGGAGGAGTCATTCAAATTTCCAACAACCTTGCGAGGCTTGATAGTGAATTCGATTCGAGCCGAGGAAGCCAAGTCTCGAAGACGTGATGCGGTGATTGGTTGTAAGCAACCAACAATTGTAACGAATCGAGTCGTTCATCGGCAACACCGGGCGGAAGATAAATCACTTGGAGTCGACTATGGCGGCTATGGGAAGCACATAAAGATGTTGGAAAATCAAATTGGTCAAATAGCGATGCAGTGAATGCGGCTGAAGGCGGGCGATTTCAGAAGTGTCTGGTGAACCGAAGAGTCGATGCCGCCATTCGGACGAGGTGGGCGAGCCTACCGAGCCCTACCGAGAAAAGGCGAGCAAGAGAACATTACGGCGAGAAACTTCGCGACCGAGCTCGCGACCGCGAGCCGATCGCGAGCCGTCTGGTTGCCCACTGAGCGCCCGCGATCGGCGCGCCGCGAAACCGACGCGAGCCACCCAAGTATCCGCGCGAGGCGTTCGCGAGCTACCGGCGCTCGCGAGCCACATAAGCTTCATGGCGAGCGAATCAAAGCTGACATACTCCTCGCGACCATCGGCGGTCGCGAGGTCGTCGCATGAGCACCCTCGAGCTAATTCTGTACGTACATTCCTCGGTCCGTTTAAGTCGACTTGTCAAGTCGAAATATGAGAATTTGCTCGTTTCAAGGGTATTCGAGAAAGTTGAGATAAATCTACCTCTCTTTGAGCTTTGCGAAACATCTTGGCTACATGAAGTTCTTAAAAGGCTTGCTAGCAAATAAGAAGAAACTTGGGAAATTTGAGAAAATTTCCCTATCAGAAAGTCTTGATGCCGTCTTGCAAAGCTCCTTTGAGCGAAGGATCCGGCGGTTTCACGTTAGAGTGCGAGATCGCGGCGATTTTCCCAAATGTGTTATGCCAAAATAATCAAAAAGCCGAGCCTAGTCGATTCCGTTAGTCAAAGTGTCGTGGACACCACGGACGCGAAGTTTCACGTGGGAGCTTGAAGAAGCAATGAGAGAAAAATACCCGATCTATTTTTCTAAAGGTATACAAATTTCGGGACTAAATTTTTCGTAGGGGTGGAATGTAATATTCCAAAGAAACGAATATACGACACGGTTTTCTAAACCCGTATCAGGGTTTTGCCAGATATTATCTTTTTACGACATCGAATCCTCGTGATTTCGATACGATATCGTTATGGCTTAATTCTTTCATAATTCACTAAGGATTGTGAATTAAAGGATTGAAATATTACGAAATGAATCGTCAATATATTTTAACGCCAAACGCAGATCGAACGCCGCCTTTTCATGAAATTTTCTCGAGCAAAGGAAGCTTGAATTAATTTCATCTTAATTCCTTTATTAAAAGGAATATATTTATTTAGTAAGTATGAACTTATCGCACCATTTTGAGATGAGTCGATTTTGAACGCTTTGAGACGTTAACGCCAACGCCTGAGACGCTTTGTAAATTGAGTTTAATGCTCGTGAAATTATAATAATTAATTTCCTATTATTATTTTATATAATTTCAGTATTATTAATTATTAACAATCGAATTTTCAGTTATTGAATTCGATAATTAGTTATTGAAATTTCCAAAAACCCTAAGTTTATAAACTTTGGTTTTTCACATGAAATGACACTATTAAATTATCATATGGTATCTAAACTTCATAATATGATATATGAGTGTTATTAAGCTATGAAATCAGTTTCAGCCATAAAAATCGATGGGTTCAATTTTTATAAATTTCGAAATCTAATTTTCGAAATTAGGGTTTTATAAGCATGAATTAATGCTATAATTTTATCCTATGATATTATTTAATATCTAAATCATATATTATGATGTATATATGTATATTTGAGTCGAAAATAGCATGAGTATCAATAATGGGTGTAAATTGTATTTTATTCCTATTTTCTTAATTTAATATCGGTAATTTTGTATATGTTGTGATTTAATTATTTTAAAGGCATGTATTATATATCTATGATCATGTGTGATATATATAATGTATTAATGTACAAAAATAAATTTATTCCACCCTTTTAGAGCTATAGCCGTCGGTCATTAAGGCCTCCAACAAGCATGCATGCTCCACCTTTTGTTACCCAATCCACGAGGACCCTTTTGCTCTAGCTCATCATCACCCTCATACCACACTTGCTGCAAATCTAATCATTTGATATGGAGGGAGCCGTAATAGGGAAGGTAGGGAGAGACTCTTCACTTTATTCATTATCCTCTCACAAGTTACAAACACACAAAATACTCATCCTCTCCCAAACTCAAGAAACCGAGAGCCATCCTCCCCATTTTCAAAAATTCTTCCTTCTTCCTTCTTCATTCATTCACCAAAGTTGATACCTAACATTTGTTCTTGTGATTCCATAGCTATTTCAAGGTAAACAAGACCATAGCTTCGATTATTCTACCTTCCTTATTCAAGAAAAGTCGAGCATGCTTATATGTGTGTGTGAGTACCAATGCTATATATATATATTTATGTATGTTTTAAATGTTCTTGAGCATGAGAATGTTGTTCTTGATGATTTATTTGAAAATATATGAAATGTATGCTTAGATAATCATATGTTGTTGTATATTTAATCTTTGAAATGGATCTAGATGCTTATACAATTTTCGAACCATATGATATGTTTAAAATTATTTTCAAAACCAGTATAAAATAAAATGTGAATGACCGATTATTTCTTGAACATTTTGACGATGAAATATTGATGTATGTTATGATTTAAACCTATGGTATGTTAATTAAAATTTTGGAAAACCTTAGCCATTTATTTTAAAAATACCGAGAGCTATTTGAATAAATACATTGGTGTACAAATTTTATTTTAAGCATATAATGACATATTAATGCTTCAATGTATTGTTCATAGGTTATATGATTTAATTAGAATTTTGAAAACCATATGCTTAATTTTAATTAGGGCCGAGAGCATATTGAAAATATATGTTGATGTATGATGTTATTTTTAACATGTAATGATGTTTTAATGCTTTAGTATATTATTTATACATTGTGTAAATTAATTAGAATTTTTGGAAATCAATTAACTATTCAAATCAAATAAACCGAAAGGCTTGCAAGCTTATATGGTGATGATTTAATTAGTTCTTGATGATTATATGATGTTATATTAATATACTATAGTGTATAGACATAGTATATAATTATTGAAATTTTTGAAAACCAAATACTAAAACAAATCGAAAAAGCCGAGAGCATTACAAGCTCATATGGTGACGATTTAAATTATTTTGGTTGATGTTATGATGTTAAAATGTTATAATATAATGTTTATTGATGTTGGAATTTATTTAGAATTTTTAGAAATTGTTTGCTATTTATTTGGTAATTATCCTATTAATACCGTGAATATTGTCACATATTGTGAAATAAATAGTTATGAATAACTATGGGTTATATAAATATTATATACTGATGTTGGGATGTTATTATGAGTATATATCAATTTTGGGAATTTTTGGATGATTATTCCCTATTATTGTGAATTACCGTGAATATATATATGTATATATATAAATAATTAGCAAACAGTATTATATGAATTTCATAAATTCATATTCTGGACCATAGTGTATAATAATACACTATATTAATTTAGAAAATTTTCAAAGGTCATTTGGTATTTTTAAACCAATTATCGAAATTATCGATAATATAAAAGGATTTTAAAATCCTTTTAAAACAGCTTTATTAATGAAAATTTACTAAAATGATATTCTGGACAGTTTTTAAATTTTACAAAATTTATAAACATAGATTGCTATGTTTGAGACGAACGCTCATTTTATAACGCTTTAAAACCAAAATAATGCTTTTATTTATAAAAGAAGTATTAAAATGCGAAAATATTTATAAGTCCTCGATTTACAAGATAAATCGAGAAATAGGACTTTACGCTTTCAAATCGATCAAATTCGATTTATAAAACAAAATTGTAAGAAATTACTTTTCAAAAGTCAAAATCGCCGACTTTGTCGACTGTTGTCGACTTCACTGACTTTTCAAGTCAAACGCATTATTATACGCTTATAAATACGTCAAGACGCATAAGATATACTAATTGAGTATGATAATTCATTAGTAAGAAAAGATTTCACAAATGAAATTCATATATCGAAAAACGCATTTATACATCGAACGCACTTCGCGGAACGAGAAAAGTCAATCGATACGATGAGAGACGTATCAATCCACTATGAATTCACCACATCGATATGAAATATCAAGTTTATCTTAGTTTTCGAAAGTCTCGAAAGACTTGAGCGACGCATACTAAAACCTCGCCAGAAAGGTGTGGACGCAAACGCAATGACGTGATTTTGACGAACAAACGAACCCAGACTTTACAACGAACCATAGTCCAGTGGGCTTTATCTTCAAAATGCGGGCCTTTTCACCCCACTAAAAGTTGCTTTACCGCTATTTCCAAATGAGTTTATTTACCGCACTTATTCTACAACCATATCAACCGCTTTTACCGTGACACCGCCAAAATATTTCGCTTGCATGGATCCTATCCGTCGCCGGGTAGAAATGTGGAGATGGTTGAACTATTATATCAATTGTTGTGGTAGCACCCAACCTTTTAATGTCGGGTCCCGTCTTGGATGATAAATGCCCGCTAGGATCGGGCGTGAAGGTTGAACTATACCGTGTTAACATATGCTTGCAGAGAGCCGATCGCGGCGCAGACGGATTACGGTCGGTCCACGGCGTCAGATGGGAGCCTCCTCTCGACGCTTATTTTTATTATTATGTATTGTGACTATGAGATACGGACCATACACACCAAGAAAATGCTCGCCGAGCTATGTTTACTTAATCGAATGATTTGGTAAGCACAAAGCATTTTAACTAAACCCTCGCGACTTACCCAATATCGGCGCAGAATCCAACTTTATCAAATGTTTTCGCACGAGTCCACTAAGTGCAATTTCTTGTACTTAGCCCCGCATGTTTGTTTTAAATGTGCAGGTTGAGCTCTGATAGTGATGATGGGAAAGTGTTGAGTCCAAAGGTCCTCGACCGTTTAATCAATTTAGGTTTATACCAATGCATATCGTCATATATGTATTCACACACTTTCCGCTGCTACACTCTGAACTCCTTTATTTACGCTTTATGTTTTTAAACTATTAAGGCCCATCGGATCAGGCCAAGTTTTGGGGTCCGATGGCCTAAACCTTTTCAAAAACAATATAACATCATCTCGTATTCTGTTCAAGCATGTTAGCTTATCATACGCTTCTCCATTTTATTCATGTAACCCCAAAGTACTACTCCTAGTACAAGTCGCCTCCAACCGGGTTGGTCCGGAATGGGGTCGTGACACTTAATAAATTCAATACGTTTTCAAACACGATATAATTTGAATTGTTCTCGCCCTTCGGCGACGCTCAACTATTTCGCTTTAACCTTCCTGCTTAAACATTCGACGAACATAAACACGCTTTCTATATGGATTTCATTTGTGAAATCTTTTCTTACTAATGAGGTATCATACTCAATTAGTATATCTTACGCTGCATCGACATATTTATCAATCGATAATCGTGACGTCAACTTAAAAAGTCAACAAAGTCAACAAAGTCAACAATTTTCGACTTTTAAATAGTAATTTCTTACTATTTATTTTATAAATCAATTTCGATTGATTAAAATCGTAAAGTCCTATTTCTCGATTTATCACGTAAATCAAAGGACTTATAAATAATTTTCGCAATTATTAATCCTTTTAATAATTTAAACGCAGATTTTCAATTTAAAACGTTACAAATAAACGCTTGTCTCAAACATAGCAATCTTTGTTTATAAAATTTTAAAAAATCAAATATGTCCAGAATATTAATTAGACATATAATTTATTAATAAACTCAATTAAAAGGATTTAAAATCCTTATTAATTATCAAAATTTCGATAATTAATTTAAAATTACCAAATGACTTCAAAATTTTTCTAAATTAATATAGTGTATTATTATACACTATGGTCCAGAATATGAATTAATATCATTCATATGATATTGTTTGCCATTTATTAATATATATACATATATAATTCGGTAATTCCATAAAATATGGAATAATTATCCAAAAATTTCCAAAATTGATATACACATAGTATAATGTCCCAACATCAATATATGTCACAATTATAACCTATAGTTCATCATAACCATTCATTCATCAATAAATAAACTCACAATGCATTCGGTAATTATAAGATAATTACCAAATAATTATCAAACAATTTCTTAAAATTCTAAATAATTTACTACATGCTTAAACATTATAGTATAACAATAATACATCATAACATTAACTAAAACCATTTGAAATCATCACCCTATGGAGCAATAGCTCTCGGTTTCTTTGATTTTGATTAGGTTTGGTTTCAAAAATTCCAACAATTATATACCATGATTATATACTATAGTATACTAATATAACATCATAATATTTATCAAAACTAATTAAATCATCACCTTCAAGAGCTTGAAGCTCACGGTTTATTTGACTTAATTTAGCATTTGATCTCCAAAATTCTAATAAAATCATACATCACATATTTAATACATTAAAGCATTAATACACCATCGATGTTCAAAATAAAATCATACACCAACCTATACATCTATAAGCTCACCAGATTAATTCAAAATCACACATGGTTTTCAAAATTCTAAATAAATCACGTAACATGTAATCAAGGTTCTAGAGCATTAATATGTCATTGCATGCTTGAAATAAAAATTATACACCAAGGTACGACTTATAGAAGCTCACGGTATTTTCAATAAAATAGCTAGGGTTTTCCAAAAATTGTTAAATCAATTTCTATGGACTCTAAACACATCATAGATCAATATTCCATCACTAAAACATGTTTAAACATAATCGGTCATCACCATTCTATTTTTATAGTTTTCAAAATTTATTTTAGAATAAGGCTAGGGTTCGAAAATTCTATATATATGTAAGATTCATTCAAAAATTTAATATACAACACTATATGTTTATTCTAACACATATTCACATATTTTGAAAATAAAAATACATCAAGAACAATATTCATCTATAAGAACATTTAAAACATACATATACATATATATAACATTCGAAACACACATATACACATTTATAGAACATGCTCGATTTTCTTGAATAAATGAAGAAGGAAATCGGTACTATGGTCCATATTTACCTTAGAAATGGTATGGGATCACAAGAACAATATTAGGTATCAAGCTTTTGTGGATGAAGGAAGAAGAAAGGAGAAGAAAAATTTTAGAAAATGGAGGAATGGAGCTCTCGGTTTCTTGGAGCAGAAAATGGGAGAGAGTGAAGTGTGTTGTGTTCAAAAATTATTTGGAGAGTGTATAATGAGAGTGGGGTGAAGGGGAAGGGTCTCACCTATCATCTCTTCTCTCTCCCTCTCGATTTTGGCTAGAAAATGGGCAAATCTGCAGCCCCCTGGGAGTGGGGTGTGATGAGTGGAGAGTGCAAAAAGGGTGTTCATGCATTGGCCAAAAATAAGAGAATGATTAAGCTAATTTAAGAGGGTGTCGACGGCTATGGGGGGGTTCCAAGGGTAGGATTTTAATTTTTGTTACACATTAATACAATATATAATCAAGTATAGGTCATAGGTATATAATACAAGCCCTTAAAATAATTAAATCCAACACATGGGTATATTTCAAATTACCGATCAAAATTAGGAAAATAGGATAAAATTATAAATCACACCTATTATTGATACTCATGTAATTTTCGATCATATATATCATAATATATGATTTAGAAAATAATTAATACCATAGGATAAAATTATTGCATCATTTCATGCAATAAAACCCTAATTTCAAAATTAGGGTTTCAAATTATTAAATACACAATACCGAGTTTTGATGCTCAAAATTAATTTTGATGCTTAATAATATCCATATATATCATAACATATAGTTTAGATACCATATGGAAATTTAATGGTATCATTTCAAGTGATAAAATTATAATTTATATAATTAGGGTTTTCGAAATTCATTTCGAAAATTATCGAATTTAAAAAGCTCAAAATTTGATTTTAATTTTTAATAATGCTGAAATTATATAAAATAATAATAGGAAATTAATTATAATAATTTCCTGAGCCTTAAACTCATTTTTCAAAACATCTCTAGACGTTGACGTTCAAAACGTCTCAAAACGTTCAAAATCGACTCATCTCAAAATGGTCGCAGTAAGTTCATATTTACTAAATAAATAAATATCATTTAATATTGGAAATAATATGAATTCAATTCGGCCTCACCGCTCGAGAATTTCCATAAAACACTGACGTTCGATACGCGTTCGACGTTAAAATAATACTGTCGTATTATTCCATAAATTTCAATTCCGTAATTCACAATCCTTAGTGAATTATAAAAAGGAATTCGTTATATAGATACTGAATCAAAATACAATTCAATATCATACAGATACGAATATTCGGGAAAAACCCTAATTACGGGTTTAGAATACCGTAATCGTATGTTCGCTTTCTTTGAATATTACATTCCCTCACGAAAAATTTCATCCCGAATTTGTATACCTCTAAAAAATAAATCGGGTATTTTTTCTCATCGCTTCTTCAAGCTCCCACGTGGCTTCTTCTTATCCGTGGTGTCTCCACAAAGACTTTGACTAACTAATCGACTTGCTCGTAGTTGCTGAACTTTGTGGTCAAGTATGGCCGCGGGTTCTTCCTTATAGCTCATGTCCGCCCGAGGGTCACGCCGTCTGATGAATCACGTGTTTTGGGTCGTGAACGATTTTCGCAATTGCGAGACGTGAAAACATTATGAACATTTCCTAGGTTTGGCAAGAGCCAACCTATAAGCTCTCGGACCTATCCTCTCTAGGATTTCATAAGGTCCTATAAAACGGGTCTAAGCTTTCCTTCGTGCCAAACCGACAATTCCTTTCGATGGAGAAACCTTAAGAAATACTTTGTCTCCATCCCCAAACCGTAGCTCGGATCACGCAGTATCAGAAAGATTGCCTCGTCCCCGAGCCTCTTTTATCCTCACCAATCTATCGGACGATCTCGATCATCTCGCTCACCGCATCGTGCCCTATGACTTTTCTCTCACCGACTTCATCCCAATAAAGCGATGATCTACACTTCTCGCCATACAAGGCTTCGTGACAGGGCCATGCCGATCGTCGCTGATAGTCATTGTTGTAAGCAAACTCGATAAGAGGTAAAATATCTTCCCACTTGGCACCTCGGTCCAAGACTACGGTTCTTAACATATCCTCTAAGGTTTGATCGCCCTTCCGACCGTCCATCGATGCGTGGTGGATGTCAGATCTTGAAATTTAACCTCGTGCCCAGCTTCTCGCAAGCTAATCCGAATCTGGATGTGAACTCGAGTCTCGATCGAGGTAATAGATTTCGCACTCCATGTAATCGTATAATTTCTTTAACGTACAGCTGGGCTAGTTTATCAGATCCATAAGTGCTATGAATCGGTAGAAAATGAGCACTTTTTGTAAGCCTATCCACAATTACCCATATGGCTGTGTTTCCTCTTCTCGACTTGGGTAAGCTTGTAACGAAATCCATTGTTATATCGTCCCATTTCCACTCGAGAATTTCTAACGGTTGCAACTTTCCGTATGGACGTTGGTGTAGTGCCTTCACCTGTTGGCAAACAAGACAGCGTTCTACGAAAGAAGCTATGTCTCGTTTCATGCCTTCCCACCAAAACTTTTCATTCAGGTCTTGGTACATCTTAGTACTGCCTGGGTGAGCGGTGTAGGGTGTATCATGAGCCTCACTCATGATTTCATTTTGATGCTCTGCGTCGTCAGGGACGCATATCCTACCTTCAAACAATAAGGCGTTGTCTGACGCCTCTTGGAAATTCTTAAATCCTTCAGACCTTACCCTTTGTCTGATCTTTTCTAACTTTTCCTCCATCATTTGTCTCTCGACAATCCTTTTTCTTAGATCAGATATCAGTGTGAGTGTAGCGATACAGCTCACAATTGTCTCAGGTGGTTCAACCAGTTCAATCCTCATTATTCCAAACACTTCAACGAGTCTTTCCTCTTGTACAAAGAGACATCCTAACTTGGTATGGATTTTACGACTTAAGGCGTCAGCTACTACATTCGCCTTTACCCGGTGATAGTTAATACCACGATCGTAATCTTTACAAGCTCGTGCCATCTTCTTTGTCTCATATTCAAATCTCTTGTTCAAGAAGTACTTCAAACTTTTATGATCCGTGAAGATCTCACATCTCACACCATAGAGATGGTGTCTCCAAATTTTCAAAGCATGAACTACCACCGCTAATTCCAAATCGTGGGTTGGGTAGTTCATTAGGTCCGAGTTGTCGGGATGCATAAGCTATCACCTTCCTTCTTGAATCAAAACACAACCCATCCGGTCTTGGAAGCATCGGTATAAACTACGTATTCTTGTCCGCTTCGAACTCTAGAACTGGTGCACTTGTCAACTTTTCCTCGAGTATTTGGAGACTCGCCTCGCATTCATCGATCAATTGAACTTGATTCCTTTCCGAGTAGCCGGGTTATTGGCCTTGCAATTTTGGAGAATCCTTCGATGAATCTCCTATAGTAACCAGCTAATCCTAGGAAACTTCTAATCTCGTGCTGAGTCTTTGGTGATTTCCATTCTCGCACGGCCTCTACTTTGGTGGATCTACTTTTATACCTTCTGCAGACACGATGTGTCCAAGGAACATAACTTCCTTCACCAAAACTCACATTTTCTAAACTTAGTAACGAGTCTTTCATCTCAAGGTTTGCAAAACCGTTCTTAGATATTCTCTATGATCCTCTTCATTCTTTGAATAAATAAGGATATCATCTATGAAGACCAAAACAAATTTATCCAAAATGGATGAAATACTGTTCATGAGGTCCATGAATACGGCTGGTGCATTTGTTAATCCGAATGGCATGACTATGAACTCATAGTGGTCGATCTCGTCTCGAATGCGCCTTAGGTACATCCTCGAACGATTTTCAGCTGGTGGTATCTCGACTTAAGATCAATTTTCGAGAATACACCCGCCTCGTAATTGATCAAATAGGTCATCAATTCGGTAAAGGGTATTTGTTCTTTAGTTTCATCTTATTTAGTTCTCTATAATCGATGCACATCCTCAAAGAACCATCCTTTTCTTGACAAACAAAGCAAAGCGCCCCCAAGGTGAAACACTCGCCTAATGAATCTAGATCCAAAAGCTCTTGGATTTGGATTTTCGCCCTCCAACTCCTTTGGGGTCATCCTATAGGGCGCCCGACACGGGCTGATCCTGCTCCAAATCGATGGTAAACTCTAGTTGTCATCGAGGCGCCCTGGTAGATTTTCGGAAACACGCCCTAAAATTCTTGGACAACTTCTATGTCTTCTACCCGCTTGGGTTTATCCTCTCCGCTCAAATAAACAAGGAATGCATGGCATCCTTTCTCGTTCATCATCCTCCTCACCGTAGTCTTGATACAATCGGATTCTTCTTCCCATGCCGATCCTGTGAAATGCGTAGCTTGTCCGTGAAAGTGAAACGAAATTTTCCTTTCCTTACATAGAATCGTGGAATGATTCTTAGCTAACCATCCATTCTTAGGATTAAGTCTACATCATCCATGGGTATTATGTTCAGATTGTTAGCCGAACCTTAAGTGATCCTAATGTCAACTCTAGGTTCAAGCAAAAGTGTGTAATACCATAATCCCTCCTATAGGCGATGAGATTCTCATATCCTGGCTTGACTTTTCAGACCTAAGGCCCAGCATTTCTACGCATGATTTTGCAATAAAAGAATGCGAAGCACCCGTATCGAACAATACTATAACAGGTAGGTTGAGGAGAACTCCCATACCTGCCAGGTTTCCCTGGTTTTGTTCGTTCTGCCTCCTATGCAAGGCGTAGGCTCTAGCCTGAGCCGGCTGAGGCTGACGGGGCGCTGGTCCTTGTTGGTTCTGCGGGTCGTTGTCTAAGCCGCTGTCATGCTGCCGCGGTGGTTGACGCCTTTGTTGTTGTTGAGGCGGTGGCTGCCACTGCTGTTGCGGGGGTTGTTGTTGCGGCTGCTGCCATTGTGGTTGCTGCACCACTTGCTGGGGTTGTTGCCACTGGAGTTGCTGAGGTGAAATTTGAACCATTGGCGGCCGGGGTTGGAGTCAGATAGCCTTAGTGGTCGGACATTGCCGGTTTGGTTCGCCTTATATCCAAACGTGACCTTTGGGCAATTATCATGTAATGCCCTTTTGCCCGCATTTGTAACAGCTTACCACATTTGCCGTGCACACCCTTGTGTGCTCTATGGCATCTAGGGCATGGATGTGCCCTTATCTGCTCCTCGCGGTCCCTGCGGTGGAGCATAAGTCGCTCTCTTCCAGCTCGCCTTGTTGCGCTCTCCTCGCCGTGGTCGCCAGGGCTTGTGTTCTCATAGCCTCCCTCGCTATGATTGCCGCAATTGGGTTCCCACTTCCTTTTCCTCTGTTCGTCGAGTTATGTGTCTGAGCCGACACTGACCTATCTTCGGACATTGCTGCCTCAATATCTAAAGCTCGTGCAAGAGCTTCAGTGTAAGTTAGGTCTCCATGGCTGGCAAGAGACATCCGTATCTCAATTCTCAGTCCTGACCTAAACTTCTCCGACATTTTCAAGTCGGTGTCCACCTGTTCTGGTGCATATCTCGACATCTCGCAGAAAGCGCGATCATAGTCGGTCATAGACAACCTCTCTTGTTTCAAAGCAGAAAAATTCACTGCCCTTTCTCCTCTTATAGCTTTTGGGGATGTATTTCTCATACATTTTCTCTCAAGTCCTCCCATGAGAACTCCTCCGTTGCTCGTGATAAGGTCTTCTTTACGCCTCCCACCGTAAGTCACCGTCCATTCACCGAAAGTAACGCATGACAGCCGTTCCTGTGTTGTGCATCTTAAGAAGTTAAAAATCCGTTCAATGGTTCTAACCCATTGCTCGGCTTCCTCTGGGCTTCCCTTTCCGTTAAAGATCGGTGGGTTTTGCCTCAGGAATAGTTCCTCGATCCTTCGTTCAGGTTGAGGTGGGGGTGGTTGGGGAATATCTTCTTCCTCTTGCTCGGGGATTCTACCCCTTCCTCTAGGTCTTCCTCGACCTCTGGGTTCTCGTTCCGGGTTTCTTCTCGGAGGCATTCTGTTATATAAAACATATTATCGTCAATCACTTATCGCTTTCATAGCTTAACAAACATAAGATCTCCATAGCCTTTTTCGCAAAACAATATCAAAATAAAACAACTCATCCTTAACATAGACACTTTGTCGCAAAAGCCCCACTTGGGTCAAATATATAGATAGGTAATCAAGGTCTGTCAAAAGCGCGACGTTCAATCATCAAAAACCACAAGAAAACAAACAGTAAGGTTTCGGGCCCACACGGCCTTCCAAAAAAAATTCGAGTTCTAGATCCATCAGTACCGAAATATAAAAAGGAAAAGCTAGCACATGCTAGTCATAACAAAAATTTCAATTTAAAAAGGTCGTCTAATGTCTTCACGGGCTCTTTCCTACTCCGCGTCTTCCTCGGGGTCTTCCTCCTCTTCGGAATCGTCTTCTCCATCCGAATCTTCCTCGTGAGGTCGTACCCTGGATGGTCCTGCACCGCTAGCTTCCACCATTGGTATGTCGCGCAGGGGTCCGAAGTTTTCCGCGCCGTACAAGTCGTAGTTGTGGCGGATCGGGCTGTAGCATACTCGGGTCGGGTCATAGCTATTGAAGGCATCTGATACGCTCATCCGCGCTGTCCGACGGAAGGGCTCTTCCTCTTCCGGTGGTGGCGGATCGGACGCAGGCGGTAGGGGCGGTAGCGGCGGACGTACTGGGTGCCCAAAAACTGCTGGTGGCAAGACGGGCTCTCCCAGAGCTCTAGGGCGTGCTGCCCTGTCTACCTCGTACATCCTGCCCTCATCTATCCGGTACAGGGGTATCACCGGATCGACCTATCTCGAAACCTCAAGGTATAGCCACTCTGCGACTCGTCACGCCAAGTGTACTCCCGTGGAGGAGATAGGTCCCATAGGTGCGGCTCAGAATACCGTATACACGTAAGTCGATGACTCACGAACCTCGGCGGATCCCAATCAAATCATAGCCTCGGGGCATACGATAAATGTAATCTCCCGATACCTCTCGTGCATAACCATCCCATGTACAAGGGAGTATAGCTAGGAGTCGCTTAATGCCATCATAGTCGGTTGCGCCATAGGCTCGGGCGTTCCTCCACAGCCTAAGGTAATACGCCAGAAACTCGCCTAGGTCTTCTCCGGCGCACATCCAACATTCCCGATAGGTGCGCATCAGCTCCTCGGGTGTGGCATGAGGTCCTACCCTCCTCCTAGCGATATAGCGCATCTCCTCCATCTGTCACGATCAAAACTAACATAAGTCAACTATCGTCATCTCAAAACAGAAAGGATAACTTAAGCATAACGAGAAGCAACTAGGTTGGAACTAAACAGTCTATAAGGTAGGCAACATCATAAGGTACAACACATATCACAACTTACCTTCTTAGTCTTACCCAAACGCAAATCGGAGTACTAACGAAAGAGATCTAGTTAAAACAAATTTCATCACGGTGCAGAAATTTGCACGATCGTAACCAAAATGTAAATTGAGACGTATGTCGACGTAATACGTCTACCATATCCATGTCTTTAAGTTGAGGCTGAACATTCTGAAGCCGTAAGTGACGCCCATGTCACGATTCGTGTCGGCGCCACTCATGTCGAAGCGGTGAGGAACTGCTGACGCTGCTCATCTTCAAGGTTGAGGTCGTCCTCGTTCATCCTTCTCGCCGTCTTCGCTGTCCAAGCTCGAGGATATCGCCACTTTCATTCTTCCTATCGCTCTTTTGTTCTCATAAGGAAAAAGAAGTTCATACTTCTATGTTCTTTCACGATCGTGAGCATTCTCCTAAGAGTTCAGGTTCTCTTCGTGATAACATATCATTCATCACAAATGAAATTTTGAAGATTGGAAAATAAAGTCTTATTTGAGAATTTTGAAATACGATTTCAAAATGACAATCATGATCAACTCATATATATATCAAAATGAATTCATTCATTCCATATTGATCATTCAACTCAATACCACCATATACTTTCATCTCAAAACTCGAGTACTCGCATCAATACTTATCGGCTTCAATATCAAAGATTTTGGAAAACTTTCTTGCTCAACTTCCATTTCCATCATCAAAATTTCCATAATAACACAATCTTTCAAAATTCTTCCAACTTGCTCACCATGTAAAAATTTTCCATTTCATGAGTTTGAGAAAGAAATGCGCTTATCTTTTCCGGTTGAGCTCGATGTGATGGAGTGTTGAGAGGAGTCAAGAGGTTACTAGAAGTCCGAAGACTCGATCTAGACTTAGAATAAAAGAATTTGGGTTTACAAAGAGCAAAAGCTCCTCGATACCACTGTCATCACGACCCCACTCCGGACGCACCGGACCTGGAGGGCTACTAATACTAGAGTAGTATTTTAGGGATTACATGGCTAAGATAAAGATGCATAATAACAATAAACTAGCATGCTCGAACATAATGCAATGATATAATAAGAATAATCTAGCATGCTTGATCATAACATAAGATGATGTCATAACAATTCAAAAGGGTTAGCCATCGGACCCAAAGACTTAACAAAGAGTCCGATGGACCTCAATAATTCATGTTGCCTTATCCTCCCACAATCCAAAGATATAAATGACCGAGAGACCTTAACAATTCATAACAAAACATAAAGTAAATGAATTCGTAGTTTAGCAATGAAAGTGTGTGAATACATATATGACGATATGCATTCAGTGAAAACCACAAATTCTAAATAAACCGGTCATGGACACCGACTCCTCAACACATTCCCCATCACCATCATCAAGCTCAACTCGCACATTTAAAACAAACATGTAGGGCTAAGTACAAGAAATTGCACTCGGACTCATGCCGAAAACATTTGATATTAAGATTACGCCGCCAATATCGAGTAAGTCATGAGTTTTTAGTTGAAATGCGCAGTGCTTACTATAGCATTTTC
This sequence comes from Salvia rosmarinus, assembly GCA_036937905.1. Classification (NCBI taxonomy): domain Eukaryota; kingdom Viridiplantae; phylum Streptophyta; class Magnoliopsida; order Lamiales; family Lamiaceae; genus Salvia; species Salvia rosmarinus. The sequence goes on from CM072814.1 coordinate 38,972,083, forward strand.
AGTTCATAAACATAGCTCGGCCGAACATTTTCTTGGTGTGTATGGTCCGTATCTCATAGTCACAATTCATAACAAGATTAAAATCAAACGTCGAGAGGCCTCCTTCTACGATGCCGTGACCGGCCGTAATCCCGGACAAAGACACAATACTCACAAGCATATGTTGTTAACATAGCATATAGTTCCAACCTTCACGCCAATCCTAGCTGGGCATTTATCATCCAAGACAGACCCGACATTAATAAAAGGTTACGCGACCCACAAATGACATAACTTCATCATAATATAGTTCCAACTATCGCCACAATTTCTACCCGGCATAACAGATAGGATCCATACACAAAAAGAATATTTTTGGCGGTGTGCAAGAAACATTTGTCAACAACAAAATAACATTTGTAAGAGAATTCATTTTGGAAGAACGGTAAAGTCACATTTTGTCTCAAGAGTAAGCTACAATAGTGAGGTAAGAAAGGGCCCACATTATTGAAGATAAAGCCCACCGGACTATGGTTCGTCGGCGAGTCCTAGTTTTGTTTGCGTCAAGATCCAAATGCGCGTTTGCCCACACCTTTACGGCGAGGTTTTAAGACGTCGCCAAGTCTCGAGACTTTCAAAATCTAAGATAAACTTCGATATCTTATATCAAGTGAACTGAATTCCTTAATGAATTCAATACGCTTTCAAATCACGTATATAATTTGAATTGTTCTCGTCCTTCGAGTATCGCTCAACTATTTCGTTTTAACCTTTCCGGTTTAAACATTTGACGTAACATAAATACGTTTCTCGATATATGGATTTCATTTGTGAAATCTTTTCTTACTAATGAGGTATCATACTCAATTAGTATATCTTACGCGTCCTGACATATTTATCAATCGTATAATCGTACGTTTGACTTAAAAAGTCAACGAAGTCAACAAAGTCAACAATTTTGACTTTTAAATAGTAATTTCTTACTATTTATTTTATTAATCGAATTTCGATTGATTAAAATCAGAAAGTCCTATTTCTCGATTTATCACGTAAATCAAAGGACTTATAAATAATTTTCGCAATTATTAATCCTTTTAATAATTTAAACGCCAGATTTTCGATTTAAAACGTTACAAAATAAACGCTTGTCTCAAACATAGCAATCTATGTTTATAAAATTTTATAAAATTCAAATATGTCCAGAATATTAATTAGAAATATAATTTATTAATAAATGTAATTAAAAGGATTTAAAATCCTTATTAATTATCGAAAATTCTCGATAATTAATTTAAAATTACCAAATGACTTTCAAAAATTTTCTAAATTAATATAGTGTATTATTATACACTATGGTCCAGAATATGAATTAATATCATTCATATGATATTGTTTGCCATTTATTAATATATATACATATATATAATCTGTAATTCCATAAAATATGGAATAATTATCCAAAATTTCCAAAATTGATATACACATAGTATAATGTCCCAACATCAATATATGTCACAATTATAAACTATAGTTCATCATAACCATTCATTCATCAATAAATAAACTCACAATGCATTCGGTAATTATAAGATAATTACCAAATAATTATCAAACAATTTCTAAAATTCTAAATAATTTACTACATGCTTAAACATTATAGTATAACAATAATACATCATAACATTAACCAAAACCATTTGAAATCATCACCCTATGGAGTAATAGCTCTCGGTTTCTTTGATTTCGATTAGGGTTTGGTTTCCAAAAATTCCAACAATTATATACCATGATTATATACTATAGTATACTAATATAACATCATAATATTTATCAAAACTAATTAAATCATCACCTTAAAGAGCTTGAAGCTCACGGTTTATTTGACTTAATTTAGCATTTGATCTCCAAAAATTCTAATAAAATCATACATCACATATTTAATGCATTAAAGCATTAATACACCATTGGATGTTCAAAATAAAAATCATACACCAACCTATACATCTATAAGCTCACGGTATTAATTCAAAAATCAAACACATGGTTTTCAAGTATAGGTCATAGGTATATAATACACCAACCTATACATCTATAAGCTCGACGGCTATGGGGGGGTTCCAAGGGTAGGATTTTAATTTTTGTTACACATTAATACAATATATAATCAAGTATAGGTCATAGGTATATAATACAAGCCCTTAAAATAATTAAATCCAACACATAGGTATATTTCGAAATTACCGATCAAAAATTAGGAAAATAGGATAAAAATTATAAATCACACCTATTATTGATACTCATGTAATTTTCGATCATATATATCATAATATATGATTTAGATAATAATTAATAGCATAGGATAAAATTATTGCATCATTTCATGCAACAAAACCCTAATTTCGAAAATTAGGGTTTCAAAATTATTAAAAACACAATACCGAGTTTTTACACTCAAAAATTAATTTTAATGCTTAATAATATCCATATATATCATAACATATAGTTTAGATACCATATGGAAATTTAATGGTATCATTTCAAGTGATAAAACTATAATTTATATAATTAGGGTTTTCGAAATTCATTTCGAAAATTATCGAAGTTAAAAAGCTCAAAATTCTATTTTAATATTTAATAATGCTGAAATTATATAACTAATAATAGGAAATTAATTATAATAATTTCGAGCCTTAAACTCATTTTTCAAATGTCTCAGACGTTGACGCTCAAAACGCCTCAAACGCTCAAAATCGACTCATCTCAAAATGGTCGCAGAAGTTCATATTTACTAAATAAATAAATATCATTTAATATTGAGATAATATGGAATTCAATTCCGCCCCATCGCCGAAATTTCCATAAACACCGACGCTCGACACGCTGTTCGACGTTAAAATAATCTTGTCGATTATTCCATAAATTTGAATTCGTAATTCACAATCCTTAGTGAATTATAAAAAGGAATTCGTTATATAGATACTGAATCAAAATATAATTCGATATCATACAGATACGAATATTCGGGAAAAACCCTAATTACGGGTTTAGAATACCGTAATCGTATGTTCGTTTCTTTGGAATATTACAAATTTTCAAATAATTTATATAGTCACACATAACATCATAGATCATAGATTCAAGTCCAAATAACCTCTCATAGGTCTCGGCCATTTCAATAATTTTTCATACATGTTCGAATTAATTTTTAAAACATGATCCAAGTATCAAAATAACATGCTACACACTCTTAACACACCACATACTTATAGATTCAAAATTTTCGAAATCAATTCATACATGCAAGACATTTAAAACAAGAACACAAGCATCTATATATTGTTCTATCATCAACAAACATGCATACACAAAGTCTTTCAAGATAAAGCATCAAGAGCACATGTAATGTTCTTGTAACATTTTCGAAAGATTTTAAAAATTTTCAAGAACATCCCAACTCTAGTCGACACCTACCTTGGTGTCACGCCCCCACTCCGGGTAGCCCGGTCTAGAGGGTGACTAATACTAGGAATAGTATTATAGGACAAATTGGACTAAGATAAGGGTCCACATTGGATATAACTAGCATGCGTAATAGGGCATGAGATAATAATTCGATAGTTCAAAGGTTTAAAGCCATCGCACCCAAAGATTAAACAAGGATCCGATGGACCTCAATAGTACAAACAAGAAACATAATGTAAAAGAGTTTAGAGTTTAGCAATGAAAGTGTGTGAATACATATATGATGATATGTATTCAAGGCGAAACCAAATCCTAAATAAACATCGAGGACACGGACCTCAACACACCTCCATCATCACCATCGAGCTCAACCTCACATTTAAAACAAACATGCAGGCTAAGTACAAGAAATTGCACTCTGGACTCATGCCGAAAACATTTGATAATATTTGAATTACGCCCAATATCGAGTAAGTCACAGGGTTTTAGTTAAAATGCCTTGGCTTACCAAATCATTTTCAGTAGAACATAGCTCGCCGAGCATTTTCTTGGTGTGTATGGTCCATATCTCATAGTCACATACATAATAATAATAAATAATAAACGCCGAGAGGAGGCCTCCCATCTACGACGCCGTGACCGCCGTAATCCCGCACAACAAGACAATCACTCTCTCTGAAGCATATGATAACATAGCGATAGTTCCAACCTTCACGCCAATCCTAGCTGTGCATTTGTCATCCCAAGACAAGACCCGACATTTAAAAGGTCAGGTGCTACCACAACAAATGATATAATAGTTCCAACTATCTCCACAATTACCCGGCATAACAGATAGGATCCATACACAAACGAAATATTTTTGGCGGTGTAATGCAAGAAACATTTGTTAAACAGGTTGTAGAATAAGATCTTGAATAAACTCATTCGAATAACAAGAAAGTCACATTTTGTTTGAAAAGTAAGCCCACATTAGTGAGGTAAAAAAAAAAGGGCCCACCGGACTATGGTTCGTTGTAAATCGTGTCCTAGGTTTGTTCGACGCCGAAATCCCGCTGTGCGCTTGCGTCCCACACCTTTATGAAAAACGAGGTTTTAGTACGTCGCTCAGTCTTCGAGACTTTTAAAAGATAACTTCGATATTTTATATCGACGTGAATCAATTCTCAATGACTTCGATATGCTTTCAAACACGTTATTTAATCAATTGTTCTCGTTCCTCGAGATACGCTCAACTATTTCGCTTAACGCCCGCTTAAACGCTTTAACGTATGAGCACGTTTCTCGATATAAGGATTTCATTTGTGAAATCCTTCCTGCTAATGAGGTATTATACTCAATTAGCGATCTTACGCCGCATTGGCGTATTTATCGAACGATAATCGCACGCTTGACTTTAAAAGTCAACGAAGTCAACACGGTCAACAAAGTCAACGATTTTAACTTTCAAATAGTACTTTCTTACTATTTCGCTTTTATAAATCGAATTTGATCGATTTGAAAACGTAAAGTCCTATTTCTCGATTTATCACGTAAATCAAGGACTTATAAATAATTTCGCATTTATTAAACCTTTTAATAATTAGAAAAGCGTATTTTCGATTTTAAAACGTTAACAACCTAACGTTTGTCTTAAACATAGTAAACTATGTTTATAAAATTTTTATAATTTCCAAAATATGTCCAGAATATAAATAGACATATATTTTATTAATAAACTGAATTAAAAAGGATTTTAAAACCTTTTTTAATTATCGAAAATTTCGATAATTAGCTTAAAAATACTAAATGACTTTTGAAAAATTTTCTAAATTAATATAGTGTATTATTATATACTATTGTCCAGAATATGAATTTATAAGATCCATATGATATTGTTTGTCATTTATTAGTATATTTACATATATATACATTTCGTAATTCCATATAATATGGAATAATTATCCAAAATTCCCAAAATTAATATACACATAGTATAATATCCCAAAATCAATATATATCATTAATATAACCTATAGTCCATCATAAGCATTCATTCCACAATATATAGCATTATTCACGGTAATTACAATTTAATTACCCAATAATTATCAAACAATTTCTAAAAATTCTAATTAAATCACAACATGATTAAACATTATATTATAACATTGTAACATCATAATATCAACCAAACCAATTGAAATCATCACCATATGGAGCATATATGCTCTCGGCTTTTTGATTTAATTTTGGTATTTGGTTTTCAAAATTTTCAACAATTATATACTATGTTTATACATTATAGTATAGTAATATAACATCATTTAATCATCTAAAACAAATTAAATCATCACCTTATGCACATAGTGCTCTCGGTTTTTTTGATTTAAATTAAGTATTTGATTTTCAAAAATTCTAACAATTATACACTATGTTTATATACTATAGTATAACAATATAACATCATAACAATCATCAAAACCAATTAAATCATCACCTTAAGAGCAACAAAGCTCACGGCTTCTTTGAATTAAATATGGTATTTGATTTCCAAAAATTCTAACAAAATCATACAATACATAAACAATATATTAAAGTATTAATATACTATTGTATGATCAAAATAAAATTATACATCCACACATACAAAACCTCAAGCTCTCGGCATTTTCAAATAAATTTGCATATGGTTTCCAAAATTCTAAATAAATCATAAGCCATATAAACAATACATTAAAGCATTAATATGCCATCACAAGCTTAAAATAAAATTTATACACCATGGTACACATTTAGGAAGCTCACGGTAATCTTAAAAAAAATACCTGTGGTTTTCTAAAATTTTCCAAATCAAAACCATGGGTTATAAACATGATAATAAACAACAATCAATCACCAAAATAATTTCAACATGATCGGTTACCTCATATCCATTTTTAATATTTTGAAAAATTATTTTGAAAAATTATTTTAAACAAGATCTATGGTTCGAATATTTCATAAACAAGTTAGATCTATTCAAAAATTTAATAAACAACACCATATGTTTATTCTAACATATATTCACATATTTGGAAATAAAAATCATCAAGAAAAATATATCTCATGCTCAAGAACATTAAACACATATGTATACATATATAGAACATTCGAACATACATATATATACACAAGAGCATGCTCGATTTTTTGGGATAAATGAAGATATAATCGGTACTTAAGGTCCATGTTTACCTTGGAATGATATAGTTCACAAGAATATGGTATGGTATCAAGGTTTGGGAGAAGAAATGGAGAAGAAGAAGGAGGTGAAGCTTTCGAAAATGGGGGCTTGGCTCTCGGTTTTCTCCAGGTTTTAGAGAGAGGGAGGAGAGTTTTTTTTCGAGTGTTCAAATGTTGAAATGGGTAATGAGTGAGATGAATTGAAGGGGAAGAGTCTCCCTCCCTATATCCCTCTTCACCCTCTCAATTTTTGCCTCAAAAATTGGCTAAAATCTGCAGCCAAATGATTTAGTAGGAGGTGATCATTAGCTAGGAAAAAGGGTGTTCATGGGTTGGGCAATAGAAAGGTGGATCATCATGTTTGTGTAAAGAGGTGGCGGCACATGTGATGGTGTTTAAGAGTGGATTTAATTTTTTTTTGCACATTAATACATTATATATCTCATACATGATTATAGATATATAATACTAGTCATGAAAATAATTAAACTCAACATATACCACATTTTCAAAATACCGATCAAATTAGAAAATAGGAATAAAATGTAAATCACACCTATTATTGATACTCATGTCATTTTCATTCCAAAATACACATATATATCATAATATATGATTTAGATAATAATTAAAAGCATAGGATAAAATTTATGCATTAATTCATGCTCATGAAACCCTAATTTTAAAGATGGGTTTCAAAATTATAATTATGCAATATCGAGTTTTAATGCCCCAAAACTGATTTCATAGCTTAATAATACTCATATATATCATAACATATAGTTTAGATACCATATGATAATTTAATGGTATCATTTCATGTGAAAACCATAGTTTATAAACTTAGGGTTTTCAAAAATCATTTCAAAGTATCAATTTTAATAACTGAAAATTCGATTTTAATAATTAATAATACTGAAATTATATAAAATAATAAGAGGAAATTAATTATAATAATTTCGTGAGCGTTAAACTTATTTTTCAAAACGCCTCAGACGCCGACGCTCAAAACGCCTCAAACGCTCAAAATCGACTCATCTCAAAATGGTCGTAGTAAGCTCGTACTTACTTTATAAATATATTCCTTTTAATAAAGGAATTAAGATGGAAATTAATTCCAAGCTTTACAGCTTAGAGATTTCCATAAAAGCTGACGTTCGATACGCGTTCGACGTTAAAATAATACTGTCGTATTATTTCATAAATTTCATCTCCGTAATTCATAATCCTTAGTGAATTATAAAAAGAATTCGTTATAACGATATCGTATCGAAATCACGATATTCGATGTCGTAAAAATTATATACGGCAAAACCCTAATTACGGGTTTAGAATACCGTAATCGTATGTTCGCTTTTTGGAATATTACATTCCACCCTCACGAAAAATTTCGTCCCAAATTTGTATACCTTTAGACAAACAAATTGGGGTATCGCTCTTTCATCGCCTTCAAGTTCCCACGTGGCTTCTTCTTGTCCGTGGTGTTTCCACAACACTTTGACTAACGGAATCGACTTGCTCGTAGTCATTGGACTTTATAGTCGAGGATTGCCATTAGTTCCTCTTCGTAGCTCATGTCGGGCCCGAGAATCACGCCGCCTTGGTGGATCACGTGCTTAGATCTTGAACGATTTTCAATTGTGACACGTGAAAAACATTATGCACATTTCCGAGGTTTCGGTGGAAGAGCCAACCTATAAGCTACTAGACCTATCCTCTCTAGATCTCATATGTTCCTATAAAGCGGGTCTCAACTTCCCTTTAGTCCGAATCGACGATCCCTTTGATGGAGAGACCTTAAGAAACACTTTGTCTCCGCCTTCAAATCGTAGTTCGGATCTACGCGACGTCAGAAGATTTTTGCCTATCTTGAGCCTCTTTGATTCTCATCCTAATTTGTCGGACGATCTCGATCATCTCGCTCATCGTGATCAGGCCCCATGACCTTTCTCTCACCGACTTCATCCCAATAAAGCGGTGATCTACACTTTTGCCATAAGGCTTCAGATGGGGCCATGCCGATCGTCGCTTGGTAGCTATTGTTGTAGCAAACTCAATCGAGGTAAAATATCTTCCCATTTTGCACCTTGGTCCAATATTATCGTTCTAAGCATATCCTCTAACGTTTGATCGTTCTTCCGATCGCCCATCGCTTTGTGGATGAAATGCCGATCGAAATCGAGTTTAGTACCCAATTCTCTCGCAAGCTAATCCGTAATCTGATGTGCATTTGGAGTCTCGATCGAGGTAATAGATTTGGCACTCCATGTAATCGTATAATTTCCTTAACGCATACCGGGCCAACTTATCGATCCATAAGTGCTTTGAATAGGTAGAAAGTGAGCACCTTGGTAAGTCTATCCATAATTACCCATATGGTCGTGTTTCCTCTTCGACTTGGGTAAGCTTGTAACGAAATCCATCGTTATATCATCCCATTTCCACTCGTGGATTTCCAATGGTTGCAACTTTCCGTAAGGTCGCTGATGTAACGCTTCACTGCTGGCAAACAAGACAATCATCTACGAAAGATGCTACGCCTGCTTCACGCCTTCCCACCAAAATTTTTCCTTCGTGTCTTGGTACATTTGAGTGCCGCTCGGGTGGGCGGTGTAGGTGTATCGTGAGCCTCACTCAGATTTCATTTTAAAGCTCAAGGTCGTCCGTGGACGATATCCTACCTTCAAACAATAAGGCGTTGTCCGCGCCTCTGAAATTCTTAAATCCTCCGCACCTTATCCTTTGTCCGATCTTTTCTAACTTTTCCTCCATCCTTTGTCTCTTGATAATTCTTTTTCTTAGATCGATGTCAAAGTGAGTGTAGCGATACACACTCACAATTGTCTTGGGTGGTTCAACCAGCTCAATCCTCATCCTTCCAAACTCTTCAACGAGTTTTTCCTCATGTACAAAGAGACATCCTAACTGGTACGACTCTTACGACTCAAGGCCGCCACTACATTTGCTTTACCCGGAGATAGTTAATACCACAAAGTAATCCTTTACAAGCTCGAGCCATCTTCTTTGTCTCATATTCAAATCTCTTTGTTCAAGAAGTACTTTAAACTTTTATGATCCGTGAAGATCTCACATCTCACACCATAGAGATGGTGTTCCAAATTTTCAGCGCATTTAACCACAAAAGCTAATTTCGAGATCGTGGGTAAGGTAATTCAGCTCGTGGGGTCCGAGTTGTCGGGATGCATAAGCTATCACTTTTCCTTCTAGCATCAAAACACAACCCACCCGCCTTAGATGCGTCGGTATAGACCACATACCCTTATCCGCTTCGACCGCTAGAACCGGTGCACTCGTCAATTTTTCGAGTATTTGAAACTCGCCTCACACTCATCACCAATTGAACTTGATTCCTTCCTAGTAGTCAAGTTATTGGCCTTGCAATTTTGGAGAATCCTTCATGAATCTCCTATAGTAACCAGCCAATCCTAGGAAACTTCTAATCTCGGCCGAGTTTTTGGTGATTTCCATTCTTGCACGGCCTCTACTTTGGTCGGATCTACTTTATACCTTCAAGGACACGATGTGTCCAAGGAACATAACTTCCTTCACCAAAACTCACATTTGCTAAACTTAGCAAAGAGTCTTTCGCTCTCGTGGTTTGCAAACCGTCAGATGTTCCCTATGATCCTCTTCATTCTTTGAGTAAACAAGGATATCATCTATGAAGACCAAAACAAATTTATCCCTAAATGGATGAAATACTGCTCATGAGGTCCATGAATACGGCCGGTGCATTGGTTAATCCGAATGGCATAACTATGAACTCATAGTGGCCATATCCGGTTCGAATGCGCCTTAGGTACATCCTCGCATCCGTATTTTCAGCCGATGGTATCCTCGACTTAAGATCAATTTTAGAGAATACACCCGCCTCCTCGAATTGATCAAACAGGTCATCAATTCTGGGTAAAGGGTATTTGTTCTTTAGTGTCATCTTATTTAGCTCCCTATAATCGATGCACATCCTCAAAGAACAATCCTTCTTCTTAACAAACAAAACAGACGCTCCCCAAGGTGAAACACTCGCCTAATGAATCCTAGATCCAAAAGCTCTTGGATTTGGATTTTAGCTCTTCTAGTTCCTTTGGGGCAATTCTATAGGGCGCCGACATCGGGCTGATCCGAGCTCCAAGTCGATGGTAAACTCTAGTTGTCTCATCGTGAGGTAGTCCCGGTAGATTTTCGAAACACGTCCAAAATTCTCGACAACTTCAATGTCTTCACCCGCTCGGGTTTATCCTCTTCGTTTAAATAAACAAGGAATGCATGGCATCCCTTCGCTTCATCATCCTCCTCCAGCTTGTAGTGTGATACTATTGGAATCCTTCTCCCATGTCGATCCCGTGAAATGCGTAGTTTCGTCTCGTGAAAGTGAAACGAAATTTTCCTTTCCTTACATAGAATCGTGGAATGATTCTTAGCTAACCATCCATTCCTAGGATTAAGTCTACATCGTCCATGGGTATTATGTTTAGATTGTTAGCCGTAACCTTAAGTGATCCTAATGTCAACCTAGGTTCGAGCAAAAGTGTGTAACGACCATAATCCCTCCTATAGGCGATGAGATTCTCATATCTTGGCTCGACTTTTCGCACCTAAGGCCCAAGATTTCTACGATGATTTTGCAATAAAAGAATGCGGCACCAGATCGAACAATACTATAACAGTAGGTTGAGTAGAACTCCCATACCGCCAAGTTTCCTTGGTTTTGTTCGCTCGCCTCCTATGCAGCGCGTAGCTCTCCCGAGCCGTTGAAGCCGACGGGCATCGGTCCCGGTTGAGTCGGCGGTCGTTGCACGGCTTGTTGCCGCCGCCGACGCTGGCGCGGTGGTTGCCGCCTATTGTTGTTGAGGCGGTGGCTGCCACCGCGTTGCGGGTTGTTGCTGCGGCCGCCGCCATTGTGGTTGCCGCACCACCGGCCGGGTCATTGCCACCGGAGTTGCTTGGGTTGGGGTTAAACCGCCAGGCACCGGGGTTGAAGTCAGATAGCCCTTAACGGCTTAGCATTGCCGCTTGGTTCGGCCTTACATCCGAACGTGACACCGGGCAATTGTCATGAATGCCCGTTGCCCCGCACTGTAATAGCTCACTGCTTGCCGTGCACACACCCTTGTGTGCTCTATGGCATCTAGGGCATTGAGGTGCCTCGATCGCCCCCGTGGCCCCTTGCCGTGGAGCATAAGTCGCTCTCTTCCGCCTTTGTCCTTGTGGCGCGCTTCTCACCATGCGCGCGCGACTTAAGTCCCCATAGCTCCCGCGTTGTTATTCCGCGGTTGGGTTCCCATTTCCCTTTCCTCTATCCAACGCATTGTGTGTCCGAGACGACACCGACTTATTCTCGGCCATGGTCACCTCAATGTCTAAAGCTGTGCGAGAGCTTCAGTGTAGGATAGGTCTCCATGGCTGGCAAGAGACATGCGTATCTCCATTCTTAGCCTTGACCTGAACTTTTCCGACATTTTCAAGTCGGTGTCCACTAGTTCTGGTGCATATCTCGACATCTCGCAGAAAGTGCGATCTTAGTCGGTCACAGTCATCCTTTCTTGTTTTAGCAGGAAAAATTCCTGCTCCTTCTTCCTCTTATAGCTTTTAGGGATGTACTTCTCATACAGCTCCCTCTCGAAGTCCTCCCATGAGAACTCCTCCAGTTGCTCAGCAATGAAGGTCTTCTTCCTGGCTTCCCACCGAAGTCACCGCCCTATCACCGGAAGGTAACACACGATGCCCTTTCCGTGCCGTGCATCTTAAGAAGGTAAAATTGCTCAATGGCCCTAACCCATTGTTCGGCTTCTTCGGTCGCCTTTTATGTTAAAGACAGGAGGGTTCTGCCTTAGAAACATTTCTTCGATCCCGCGATCGGGTTGAGGTGGAGGTGGTGGTTGGGAATATCTTCCGGCTCTTGCTCGGGATTCTACCCTTCCTCCGCCTTCCCGACCCCTCGACCTCCGGGTTCTTGCTCCGGATTTCTTCTGAGGCATGTCGCTATAGAAAACAAGGAATCATTAGCACTTATTCCTTTCACAACCCAACATACACCAACACTATTATGGCCTTATTGTAAAACGATTCTAAATGTAATATATCACTTTTAACAAACATAACTTGCCGCAAAAGCCCTATCGTGGTCATGTATATATATATCCAAAATTTTTCGCCATAGCAGGATGTTCAATCACCAAAGGTTATACAGAACATAAATCCCGCCCACACGGCCTTCCAAAAGTTTCGTGGTTTTCTAGATCCATCAAAACAAATCATACATAGGAAAAAGGAAAACAATGTGCTTAAACACAAAAAAATCTCTTTAAGCTTCATCCGTGTCTACATCACGCATCCTCCCACCGCCTGTCCCTCCTCGGATCTTCCTCTTCCTCGAGTCGCCCGCCGATGAAATGTCCATGCGGGTAGTCCTCTGATGGTCCGCCCATCGCTTCCACCATCGGTATGTCTCGCATGGGGTTAAAGCATTCGCCGCATTCACCCGATGCTCGTGAGTCGGGCGGATCGGGCCGTAGCCATCTGCGACATCTGTTACCCTCATCCGCGCCGTCCGACGGAAGTGCTCGACCGGTGGTACGGCTGGGACCATAGGTGGTGGAGGTGGTACCGTGGACGACGGGTGTCCAATGTATGGGTGGGAATACGTGCCTCCCAAGGTTTCTGGGCGTGCCGCCTTCTAAGCGCGTGCCTTCCTCATCAAAAGAAATGGAGGCACGATGGGTCAATCGCCTCGGGACATCTGTATAGCCACTCGCGACTCATCCCGCCATGTATACTCTCGGGGAGGAGGTAGGGTCCTCTCGCTGCCCCTGAGATGTTTGTACACGTAAGTCGGTGACTTACAAATCTAGGTAGGTCTCCACCGTGTCGTAGCGCCCATCGCCCGGTAGATTAATCTCCGATATCTCTGGGCATATCCATCCTGTGCAGGGAGTATTGCTAGAAGGCTCTGATGCCGTCATAATCGATCCACGCCAGTGGGCTCGGGCGTCTCCAAAGACGGAGGTAATATGCCAAAACTCACCCAAGTCTTCCCAACAGATATCCACCGAGCGATAAATACTCACCTCCTCCTCAGGGTGGGGTGTGGTCCAATCCTCCTCCTCGCGAGATATCTCATCCTCCATCCGTCACTTAACAAAACTAACATAAGTCAACTATCGCCATCTCAAAAGCAAGCAAGGATAACTTAAACATAACGTGAAGCAACTAGGTAAGGGTCAAGGAAATCTATAAGGTAGGCAACATCATAATGCACAACACATACCACAACTTACCTTCTTAGTCTTACCCCAAACGATACATAAGCCAAAACATCTTAATATATGCTACGAGATCCTTATCCTATACCAAACACTCGAACTAGAGTTCAACAGACTCTAACGTATTCTGGAGACAGAATTAGGGGTTCTGTTCTTCATAACAAATGAAGATTAGTGCGTTAGGAGTACGTAGGTGAAAACCATGCATAAAACGGAGTCCTAACGAGAGAGATCTAGCTAAAACAAATTTACTGCGCAGTGCAGGAAATTTTTCGCGGTCGTGCCAAAATGTAAATCGAGACGTATGTCGACGTGATACGTCTACCATTTTCGGGTTTTTAAGTTGAGGCTGAACATTCTGAAGCCGTAAGTGACGTCCATGTCATGATTCGTGTCGATGCTCACTCATGTCGAAGTAGTGATGAAGTGTCGACGCTGCTTATCTTTAAGGTTGAGGTCGCCTGTTTATCCTTCTCGCCGCCTTTCGTCGCTCGAGCTCGAGGCCATCATCACTTTCATTCTTCCTATCGTTCTTTGTTCTCGTAAGGAAAAAGAAGTTCGTACTTCTATGTTCTTTCACAATATATGAACATGCTCCTTAGAGTCTAGGTTCGTCTTATGATAACATATCGTTCATCATAAACAAAATTTTGAAAGTTGGAAAAAAGTCTCAATTGAAAATTTTTGGAAATACGATTTCAACATAACAATCATAATCAACTCATATGCATATCAAAAATGGATTCATTCATCCCATGTTGATCATTCAACTAGTACCACCATGTACTTTCATATCAAAACTCGAGTATTTGCATTAGTTCAACCAAAGGTATTTTGGAAAAATTCTTCTTGTTAAACTTTCATTTCCATCATAAAAATTTTCATAATAACCAAATCTTTCAAAGGTTCTTCCAACTTGCTCAACATGTAAAAATTTCCATTTCATGGTTTTGAGAAAGAAATGCAGTTACCTTTTTCCCGGTTGAGCTCGATGTGATGGAGTGTTGAGGGGAGTCAGTAGGTTACTAGAAGTCCAATGACTTGACCTAGACTTAGAATAAAAAGGATTTTGGGTTTACAAAGAGCAACAATGCTCTAATACCACTCACACGCCCCCACTCCGGGTAGCCCGGCTCAGAGGTGACTAATACTAGGAATAGTATTATAGGACAAATTGACTAAGATAAGGGTCCACATTGATATAACTAGCATGCGTAATAGGGCGTGCGATAATAATTCGATAGTTCAAAGTTTGAGCCATCGCACCCAAAGATTAAACATGTTGATCCGATGGACCTCAATAGTACAAACAAGAAACATAATGTAAAAGAGTTTAGAGTTTAGCAATGAAAGTGTGTGAATACATATATGATGATATGTTCATTGCGAAAACCAAATCCTAAATAAACGATCAAGGACACGAGACTCTCAACACGACCTCCATCATCACCATCGAGCTCAACCCGCAGATTTAAAACAAACATGCGGGGCTAAGTACAAGAAATTGCACTCGGTGGACTCATGCGAAAACATTTGATAATATTTGAATTACGTTGCCAATATCGAGTAAGTCACGAGGGTTTTAGTTAAAATGCCTTGTGGCTTACCAAATCATTTTCGTCAGAAACATAGCTCGCCGAGCATTTTCTTGGTGTGTATGGTCCATATCTCATAGTCACAATACATAATAATAATAAATAATAAGCGTCGAGAGGAGGCCTCCCATCTACGACGCCGTGACCGGCCGTAATCCCGTCTGACGACAATCACTCTCTCTCGCAAGCATATGTTAACACAACAGATAGGTCCAACCTTCACGCCATCTAGCCGAGCATTTATCATCCGCACAGACCCGACATTTAAAAGGTCATGCTACCACAACAAATGATATAATAGTTCCAACCATCTCCACAGCCCTACCCGGGCATAACAGATAGGATCCATACACAAAACGAAATATTTTTGGCAGGTAATGCAGTAAAACATTTGTTAAACAGTTGTAGAATAAGTACTGTAATAAACTCATTTGGAATAACAGTAAAGTCACATTTTGTTTGAAAAGTAAGCCCACATTAGTGAGGTAAAAAAAAAAAAGGCCCACCTGGACTATGGTTCGTTGTAAATCGTGTCCTAGGTTTGTTCGTACGTCAGAATCCCGTTGCTGCGTTTGCGTCCACACCTTTATGAAAAAGCGAGGTTTTAGTACGTCGCTCAAGTCTTTCGAGACTTTTAAAAGATAACTTCGATATTTTATATCGACGTGAATTGAATTCCTCAATGACTTCGATATGCTTTCAAATACGTTATTTAATTGAATTATTCTCGTTCCTCGAGATACGTTCAACTATTTCGGTTTAACGCCTCCGGCTTAAACGTTTTAACGTATGAGCACGTTTCTCGATATAAGGATTTCATTTGTGAAATCCTTCCTTGCTAATGAGGTATTATACTCAATTAGCGCATCTTACGCGCATTGGCGTATTTATCGAACGTATAATCGTACGTTTGACTTTAAAAGTCAACGAAGTCAACACGGTCAACAAAGTCAACGATTTTGACTTTCAAATAGTAATTTCTTACTATTTCGTTTTATAAATCGAATTTGATCGATTTGAAAACGTAAAGTCCTATTTCTCGATTTATCACGTAAATCAAGGACTTATAAATAATTTCGCATTTATTAAACCTTTTAATAATTAGAAAAGCGTATTTTCGATTTTAAAACGTTAACAACCTAACGTTTGTCTTAAACATAGTAAACTATGTTTATAAATTTTTTATAATTTCCAAAACATGACCAGAATATAAATAGACATATATTTTATTAATAAACTGAATTAAAAGGATTTTAAAACCTTTTTAATTATCGAAAATTTCGATAATTAGCTTAAAAATACTAAATGACTTTTGAAAATTTTTCTAAATTAATATAGTGTATTATTATACACTATGGTCCAGAATATGAATTTATAAGATCCATATGATATTGTTTGTCATTTATTAGTATATTTACATATATATACATTTCGTAATTCCATATAATATGGAATAATTATCCAAAATTCCCAAAATTAATATACACATAGTATAATATCCCAACATCAATATATATCATTAATATGACCTATAGTCCATCATAAGCATTCATTCCACAATATATAGCATTATTCACGGTAATTACAATTTAATTAACCAATAATTATCAATCAATTTCTAAAAATTCTAATTAAATCACAACATGATTAAACATTATATTATAACATTGTAACATCACAATATCAACTAAACCAATTGAAATCATCACCATATGGAGCATATATGCTCTCGGCTTTTTGATTTAATTTTGGTATTTGGTTTTCAAAATTTCCAACAATTATATACTATGTTTATACATTATAGTATAGTAATATAACATCATTTAATCATCAAAAACAAATTAAATCATCACCTTATGCACATAGTGCTCTCGGTTTTTTGATTTAAATAGGTATTTGATTTTCAAAATTCTAACAATTATACACTATGTTTATATACTATAGTATAACAATATAACATCATAAAAATCATAAAACCAATTAAATCATCACCTTAAGAGCAACAAAGCTCACGGCTTCTTTGATTTAAATATAGTATTTGATTTCCAAAATTCTAACAAAATCATACAATACATAAACAATATATTAAAGTATTAATATACTATTGTATGATCAAAATAAAATTATACATCCACACATACAAAACCTCAAGTTTCCGGCATTTCAAATAAATTTGCATATGGTTTCCAAAAATTCTAAATAAATCATAAGCCATATAAACAATACATTAAAGCATTAATATGCCATCACAAGTTTAAAATAAAATTTATACACCATGGTACACATTTAGGAAGCTCACGGTAATCTTAAAAAAAATACTTGGGTTTTCTAAAATTTTCCAAACCAAAACCATGGGTTATAAACATGATAATAAACAACAATCCATCACCAAAATAATTTCAACATGATCGGTCACCTCATATCCATTTTAATATTTTGAAAATTATTTTAAACAAGATCTATGGTTCAATATTTCATAAACAAGTTAGATCCATTCAAAATTTAATAAACAACACCATATGTTTATCCTAACATATATTCACATATTTGGAAATAAAATCATCAAGAACAATATATCTCATGCTCAAGAACATTAAACACATATGTATACATATATAGAACATTCGAACATACATATATATACACAAGAGCATGCTCGATTTTTCTGGGATAAATGAAGATATAATCGGTACTTAAGGTTCATGTTTACCTTGGAATGATATAGGTTCACAAGAATATGGTATGGTATCAAGGTTTGGGAGAAGAAATGGAGAAGAAGAAGGAGGTGAAGCTTTCGAAAATGGGGGCTTGGCTCTCGGTTTTCTCCAGGTTTTAGAGAGAGGGAGGAGAGTTTTTTTTTTGAGTGTTCAAAATGTTGGAAATGGGTAATGAGTGAGATGAATTGAAGGAAAGAGTCTCCTCCCTATATCCTCTTCACCCTCTCGATTTTTGCCTCAAAAATTGGCTAAAATCTGCAGCCAAATGATTTAGTAGGAGGTGATCATTAGCTAGGAAAAAGGGTGTTCATGGGTTGGGCAATAGAAAGGTGGATCATCATGCTTGTGTAAAGAGGGTGGCCGGCGCATGTGATGGTGTTTAAGAGTGGATTTAATTTGTTTTTGCACATTAATACATTATATATCTCATACATGATTATAGATATATAATACTAGTCATGAAAATAATTAAACTCAACATATACCACATTTTCGAAAATACCGATTGATATTAGAAAAATAGGAATAAAAATGTAAATCACACCTATTATTGATACTCATGTCATTTTCATTCCAAAAATACACATATATATCATAATATATGATTTAGATAATAATTAAAAGCATAGGATAAAATTTATGCATTAATTCATGCTCATGAAACCCTAATTTTAAAGATTGGGTTTCGAAAATTATAATTATGCAATATCGAGTTTTAATGCCCCAAAAACTGATTTCATAGCTTAATAATACTCATATATATCATAACATATAGTTTAGATACCATATGATAATTTAATGGTATCATTTCATGTGAAAACCATAGTTTATAAACTTAGGGTTTTCAAAAAATCAATTCAAAGTATCGAATTTTAATAACTGAAAATTGATTTTAATAATTAATAATACTGAAATTATATAAAATAATAATAGGAAATTAATTATAATAATTTCTGAGCGTTAAACTTATTTTTCAAAACGCCTCAGACGCCGACGCTCAAAACGCCTCAAAGCGCTCAAAATCGACTCATCTCAAAATGGTCGTAGTAAGCTCGTTCTTACTTTATAAATATATTCCTTTTAATAAAGGAATTAAGATGGAAATTAATTCCAAGCTTTACAGCTTAGAGATTTCCATAAAAGCTGACGTTCGATACGCGTTCGACGTTAAAATAATACTGTCGTATTATTTCATAAATTTCATCTCCGTAATTCATAATACTTAGTGAATTATAAAAAGAATTCGTTATAACGATATCGTATCGAAATCACGATATTCGATGTCGTAAAAATTATATACGGCAAAACCCTAATTACGGGTTTAGAATACCGTAATCGTATGTTCGTTTCTTTGGAATATTACACTTGGTGTATGGATTAAATGGAGCAATATATAAGGTACCAAGGTGTTGTATGGAGATGAGAAGGAAAAATTCGAAGCTTGGATGTGGGAAGAAGCCTTCGGCTTTTGCAGAAAAATGGGGGAAGAAGATGAAGCTTGAGAGAGAATGGAGAGTGTTGAGTGTAGAAGTGTTTGAGTGTGTTGGAGAATGGATAAAAATCTGAATATCCCCCCATATCACTCAAATCTCGGCCCTCTCTCTCTTGCACACACCTAGAGACTCTTCACATTATAATACTATTTTATGCACTAATGGGTTCCTAATCATTAGTGTCTTACACAAGATATCTTGAAAATTGCTAATATATATATTTAGTGGGAGGTTTATTGATATAAAATCTGCAGCAATTAAAAGATATACATGTAAAAGTGGAGAAGTTAAACAATTAAAATTTGTTACCCATATGTATATAGTTCTCGGCATTTATGTCCTAACATAGGTTAAATTTTATTTTTCATGCCAAACATAGATATATACATCATAGTATATGAATTAGATGATAATTAATATCATAGGATAATTAAAAGACGTTATTTTATGAAGAAAACCCTAGTTTTCGAAAATTTAGGGTTTTCGAAAACTAGGTTTTGATTTTTATTAATTCTAATGTTCAAGCATTGTTTAAATGCTTAATAATACTGTAATTACATAAAAATATCATAGGAAATAAATTCCTATAATTTCTTGATCATTAAAACCATCTTTCATTTTATCTCTATCGTTAACGTTTGAAAACGCCTCAAAGCGTTACGTATCGACTCATCTCGAAATGGTCGTAATAATTTCGTAATCACTTTACTAATATAAATCTTTAATAAAGGAATAAAATTCTAAGCTTGATTGCTTAGAAAATATTATGAAATTTCAATTGTCGATACGTAGCCGACGTTAAAATATATTGCCGATAAGCGTTATAGTCTTGATTCTTAAATTCACGATTTTCGGTGAATTTATAACAGGAATTCATTCCTTTGTAAGATAGATCGAATATGATTTGATTTCACAGCGAAATCCTATTTTACGGGTTTTAAAAACCGTAATTGGGCTTTTTTAAACTGCGGGTTATTACATCCTACCCCCCTTAAAAGAAATTTCATCCCGAAATTTGCATAACTTAGTAAAACAATCGGGGGTATCGTTCTTTCATTGCATCTTCTAGTTCCCACGTGGCTTCCTCTTGTCCGTGATGTTTCCACATGACCTTGACCAGTGAAATTGATTTGTTTCTCAATTGTTGAACTTTATGGTCTATTATTGCTGTAGGTTCCTCTTCATAGCTCATGTCTGAGTTGAGAACTACGTCGTCTTAACGGGTCACTTATTTTGGGTCATGTACATATTTTCTTAATTGAGATACGTGAAAAACATTATGTACATTTCCCAAGTTTGGCGGAAGAGCCAACCTATAGGCTACTGGGCCTATTCTTTCTAGGATCTCATATGGTCCTATGAAACGGGGTCTTAGTTTTCCTTTAACACCAAATCTTATAATCCCCTTTGATGGAGAGACCTTAAGAAATACTTTGTCTCCACTTTCAAATTGTAGCTCAGATCTACGTGTATCGGCGTAAGACTTTTGTCTATCTTGAGCTTCTCTTATTCTTTGCCTAATTTGTCGAACGATTTCAATCATTTCATTCACTACTTCTGGCCCTACTACTTTCCTCTCACCCACTTCATCCCAGTAAAGCGGTGATCTACATTTCTTGCCATACAAGGCTTCGTATGGGGCCATATCAATCGTCGCATGATAACTATTATTGTAGGAAAACTCGATGAGAGGTAAAATGTCTTCCCATTTTGCACCTCGATCTAGTACTACGGTTCTCAGCATATCTTCCAGAGTCTAAATTGTCCTTTCCGACTGGTCATCAGTGTGTGGATGAAATGCCGTACTGAAGTTCAACTTCGTTCCCAATTCTCTTTGTAGGCTCACCCAAAATCTCGATGTGAATTTGGAGTCTCTATCAGAGGTAATAGATTTTGGTACTCCATGTAGTCGTATAATCTCTTTTACATACAACTGAGCTAGCTTATCAGATCCATAAGTATTCTGAATTGGCAGAAAGTGAGCACATTTTGTGAGTCTATCAACCACTACCCATATGGCAGTGTTCCCTCTTCTTGACTTGGGTAAATCATGTTGAAATCCATCGTTATCTCATCCCACTTCCACTCGGGTATACCCAACTACTCAGAAACTTCCGTAGGACGTTGATGTAAGGCTTTCACTTGTTGGCAAACAAGGCGTTCTACTGAAGAAGCTATGTCTCGTTTCACGCCTTCCCACCGTAACCTCTCTTTTAGGTCTTGGTACATCTTCGTACTGCCTGGGTGGGCGGTGTAAGGTGCATCGTGAGCCTCACTCATTATTTCGTTCGAACTTCAGTATCATCGGGAATACATATTCTCCCGTCAAACATTAAAGCATTATCTGATGCTTCGTGGAAATCCTTCAATTCGCCAGTTCTCACCCTTCCTCTTATCTTTTCCAACTTTTCCTCCATCCTTTGTCTCTCAATGATCCTTTTTTCTTAAATTAGGCGTCACGGTGAGTGTAGCGATATAGCTCGTGATCGTCTCTGGTTGTTCAACCAATTCAACCCTCAATTTTCTAAACTCCTCGATGAGTTTATCTTCTTGCGTAAGGAGACATCCTAATTTAGTTTGATTTTTACGACTGAAGGCATCAGCTACTACATTCGCTTTACCTGGGTGATAGTTAATACCACCGTCGTAATCTTTTACTAGTTCGAGCCATCTTCTTTGCATCATGTTTAGATCTCTCTGCTCAAAGAAGTATTTCAAACTCTTATGATCTGTGAAGATTTCACATCTCATTCCATAGAGATGGTGTCTCCATATTTTAGTGCATGAACCACTGCTGCTAATTCTCAGTCATGAGTTGGGTAGTTTTTTAGCTCATGTGGTCTAAGTTGCCGGGATGCGTATGCTATTACTCTTCCCTCTTGCATCAAAACTCAACCTAGTCCGTTCTTCGAAGCGTCTATATAAACCACATATTCCTTGTCCGATTCTGAAACTGCTAGCACTGGTGCACTTGTTAACTTTTCTTTGAGTTTTTGAAAACTCGCCTCACATTTTGTAGTCCAAGTGTACTTAACTCCCTTTCGGAGTAGTTGGGTCATCGGTCTTGCTATTTTGGAGAATCCATCGATGAATCTCTGTAATAACCAGCCAATCTAGAAAACTCGGATCTCATTACGAGTTCGCGGCGATTTCCATTCTTGTCTTCTTCCACTTTGGCGGATCTACTTTGATTCCATCGGCAGACACAATATGTCAGGAACATTACTTCCTTCACCAAAATTCGCATTTCTTGAAGTTAGAAAATAGTCGTTCAACCTCAAAGTTTGCAACATTTGTTCTTAGATGTTCTTTATGGTCCTCCTCGTTCTTGAATAGATGAGAATATCATCTATGAAAACCAAGACAAACTTGTCTAAGTACGGATGAAACACTCGGTTCATGAGGTCCATAAATCTGTTGGTGCATTTGTTAATCCGAGCGGCATAACTACAAATTCATAATGGCCATATCTTGTTGGAATGCATTTTAGCTATATCTTGAGGCCGTACTTTGAGTTGATGATATCGACTTGAGGTCAATCTTTGAGAATCGCTTTGCCTCTCAATTGATCAAGCAGATCGTCGATTCTTGGCAAAGGGTATTTGTTCTTGGCGTCATCTTGTTCGACTCTCGATAGTCTATACACATCCTTAAAGACCCATCCTTTTCTTGACAAACAATCTTGGCGCTCCCAAGGCGAAACACTAGGTCTAATGAAACCTAGGTCCAGCAGTTCTTGGATTTGGATTTCAGTTCTTCCAATTCCTTTGGGGCCATTCTCATGGGTGCCTTCAACACCGGAGCCGATCACGGTTCCAAGTCGATGGTAAATTCTAGCCGTCTATCGAGGTAATCTGGTAGATCCTTAGAAATACATCCGAAATTCCACGACAATTTCTATGTCTTCTACCTTCGTTCCGGCTTTTCTTCTCCGTTCGATAAACGAGAAAAGCGTGGTATCCTTCTTATTCATCATCTTTCTTGCCTTCAATGCGGACACAATCGGACTCTCTTTCCCATACTAATTCCATGGAAGTGCGTTCTTCTTGTCGGGAAAATGAAATGATATTTTCCTTTCCTTGCAAAGAATCGTGGAGTGGTTTGCAGCTAACCAACCCATTCCTAGGATTATATCTCGTCACCCATGGGTATTATGTTCAGATTATTTGCCGAACCCTAAGTGATCCTAAGTTCAACTCTGGGTTCGAGCGAAATATGTGATCGTAATCCCTCATATAGGTGAAGAGATTCTCATATCACGATTTGCTTTTATAGCACTAAGTCCCAACAGATCTACGCATGATTTTGCTATGAAGGAGTCTGCGAAGCACCGTGTCGAACAATACTATAACGGTATGTTGAGAAGAATTCCCATACACCGCTAGGTTTCCCTGGTCATGTTCGATTACATCGCCGATGCAAAGCATATGCCTAGCCTTTGGGCCGATCGAGGTGACGTTGTGCTTGCCCTTCTTTGAAGCTATTGCTGTTATGCGGGCTGCTATTCTTTCTTGGCGTTGCCTCGGTAGTTGTTGCCTTTGTTGTCGAGGTGGTTGCCACTGCTACTACTGCATTTGCTGTTGCGGTTGCTGCCATTGTTGTTGCTGCAGTTGTTGCGGAGGTGGTTGCCATTGTTGTGGCTGTACTTGCTGTTGAGGTTGGGGCTGAAATTGGATAGCCCTCCGTGGTTGGACATTGCCGAGTTGGTTCGGCCTTACGATCTTTCGAGCGCACCCGGGCAAAGTTTGCATAGTGTCCTTTCATCCCACACCTAAAACAGTTCCCGCTGCCCGCCATGCACATTCCTGTGTGCATTTTTCGGCACTTTGGGCACGGAAGAGCCCTTCTTTGCTCTTGTGGGCCTCTTGTTGGAGGAACAAAAGCTGGCTTCCTCCATCCTTGTCCTTGATTTTCCGTGCTCCCTGCCACTGTCGTCTGTTATTCACATTCTCAAAACTTCCCTTATTGCTGTTACTAAAACTTGTATCCCATTTCCTCTTACCCTTGTCCACTGTATTCTGCATCTGAGCTGATGCCGACTTATCATCTGGCATTGCTGCCTCAATGTCTAGAGCTCGTGTAAGAGCCTCTGTATAGGTCATGTCTCCGAGACCAGCGAGAGACATTCTTATTTCTGGCCTTAAACCCGACCTGAATTTTTCTGCCATTTTTAGGTCCGTGTCCACTTGATCCAAAGCATATCTTGACATCTCGCAAAATGTGAGATCATAATCGGTTACCGACATCTTTTCTTGCTTTAACAAGAAAAATTCGTGTTCCTTCTTCTTCTTGTAACTTTTCGGAATGTATTTATCATACATTTCTCTCTTAAAGTCTTCCCATGTTAACTCTTCCATTTGCTCTGCTGTAAAGGTTTTCTTTCTGGCCTCCCACCAGAAATCAGCAGGTCCATTCAATTGGAAGGTTACACATGACAGTCGTTCCTGTGCTGTGCATCTTAAAAAGGTGAAAATCCTTTCAATGGTTCTCATCCACTGTTCGACTATACGGACTACCCTTCCCATTGAAGGTAGGAGGGTTTTGTCTTAGGAACAATTCCTCTATCCTGCGATCAGGTTGAGGTGGAGGTGGTTGAGGTATATCCTCCTCTTCTTGCTCAGGAGTTCTACCTCTTCTCCTAGGTCTGCCTCTGCCCCTTACTCCTCGTTCAGGATCTTGTCTAGGAGGCATTCTGTTGTATAAAATATAACATTAGCATCATACATTATTTTTATAACTTGAATATATACAATATCATCATAGCCTCATTGGAAAATAACTCAAATAAAACATTCCATCCTTGTCATACACGATTTTGTTGCAAAAGCCCTCTCGGGGTCATATATATAATTGCAAAAGTACCATAGGTAAAGTACTTGCGATCAAAAGTCATTACAACGGGAATTACTTACATACTGACTTTCAAAACATTACAAAAGGAGTCAATGCATATTGGCTTTTATAGCCTTACAAAAATCATGTTTCCCTTTTCATCATTGTTTTTCAAAAATAAACATAACCAAAACAGAAATAAAATAACATCATAATCCTTCAGGTCTTCACTTCCACATCCCTATCTAGAATCTTCCTCCTTGTCATCCTCTTCGGGATCTTCTTCTTCTTCTTCGTCTGAGTCATCGCCTTGGCCGTGTGCTCTAGAGGGTCCCGCGCCATTATTCTCTACCATATGAATGTCCTGCGAATGGACCATAATCAACATGAATCGGACTGTAGCTGTCATGGATCGGGTTATAACCATCGAGGGTACCTGTCACACTTATCCGTGCTGTCTGACGAAAACTCTCAACTGGCGGTAGGGGTGCTGCCATCGGTGGTAGAGGTGGGAGTGGTGAGCATACGTGGTGTCCAAACATCGGTGGAGGGAAAGCAGGGCTCCCAAAGCTCTAGGTCTGGCCGCTCCATCCGCATGGGCGAGTGCGCCCTCGTCAATCCGATATCGAGGCACCACTGGGTCGACTAACCGTGGAACCTCGGTGTACAACCACTCAGGTGACTCATCACGCCATGTGTACTCCGTGGAGGAGATAAGGTCCTCTCGGTGCTGCGCCGTAAATCTGTATACATATGTCAGTGGTGGCGAATGCGGTAAATCGCCTACTAGATCATAACCTCCGGTGCATACGGTAGATATAGTCTCCTGACACCTCACGGGTGTAGTCTTCCCAATCGCATGGGAGGATGGTGGGAAGGCGCTTATACCGTCATAATAGTCACACCGTACACTCGGGCATTTCTCCAGAGTCGGAGATAGTACATTAGGAATTCCCCAAGATCCTCTCCACAACACATCCAGCTTTCTCGATATGTGCGCACCGTTTCCTCGGGAGTAGGGTTTGATCCTATCCTTCTCCTCGCGATATAGCGCATTTCCTCCATCTGTCACGATCAAAACTAATATCAGTCACTAATAATATCCGATAAGCAGATAAGGTAACTTAGTACATACATTAGCGGCTAGAGCGAACTATTCCATCCATAAAGCGAGATAAATACTAACGGGTAATACATGATCATGACATTCTTAGTTTACTTAGAAATAACCCTCCCTAATGACATTCTAAGGTACATGAGATACCATAAGTTTTCTGCTCTAATTAAAACTCGAGCTAAACTTTAACCAGACTCTAATGTATTCTGGAGACGGAAAAAGAATTCTGTCCTTCATAACAAATGAAGTTCAGAGTGTTAGGGTGCAGCGAAAACCACGCCAGAAACGAGTCCCAACGAAAGAGTGCGATCTAAAACAAATTTACTGCGAAGGTCAAAAATTTTCGCGATCGTGCCAAAATTTCGAGCAATGCCGACGACGAAGTTGTGCACGCTATGGCTGCTGCCGACGTGATACGACTATTACATCCACGTATTCAAGTTGACACTTAGCATTCCAAAGTCCAAGTCAGCGGTCACGGATGTTGATGTTGTGATTGCAGTTGATCACGTTAAAGTTGTGATGGCGATATCAACATCCTTCATTCTTCATAGTCGGCGTCGTTTCGATCATCTTTACGTTCAACTCTTGGCGTTCGAAAAAATCAAAACTAAAGTTACATTCATGCTTCCTATCGTTCTTTTGTTCTCTTTCAATATGTGAGCATGCTTCTTATATCGCTCTCGTTCTTCTTAAGAGAATAGCATATCGATTATCAACATAAATTTCATGATTCATAATTATAACTTCAAAATAACATCATAGCTCATTCATACGTACTTATACATATCAACTTGCTTTCATACGTTCGTCTTCAATCATTCTGATTCGTTTCAAAACATACGTCTCAACTTAACCACTTTGTATCATCACCAATTGATTTTAAAATTAAAATTACGAAAATCCTTGCTCATAACTTTTATTTCTATAGTCATAACGTCATAACTTTTCTTTCAAAATCCTTTCGAACTTGATCATCACATAGAATTCTTGATTTCATAAGTTTAAAAGAAACCGATTACCTTATCGGTTGAGCTCGATGTGATGGAGTGTTGAGAATAGCCGGATTTCGGAAGTCCGGTGACTCAATCTAGACTTAATTTTGGAAGAATTTGGGTTTCAAAGAAACGCTCGATACCACTCTGTCACGACCCCACTCCGGATAACCCGAACTGGAGGGTGACTAATACTAGGAATAGTATTTATGGATGCAGAAGACTATTACAACAAGGCTTATCACATGTGAGATATAATACTTGGGACCAAACATACATTTATAACATATCGGACCAAAAGGTTTAGACCAACAGATCCCAAAGGATATTACGATCTGAAGGGCTTCATAGTTCATATTGTCTCATCATCAGACATAACATAAAATAGTTTCAGAGTTGCAGCGGAAAGTGTGTGAATACATATATGACGATATGTATTCAAGGTTAACAAGTCTTAACAAAAACATCAAGGACACTGGACTTCCTCAACACTCCTCCATCATCAACATCCGAGCTCAACCTGCACATTTAAAAACAAACATGCAGGGCTGAGTACAAAATTGCACTCAGTGGACTCATGCCGAAAACATTTTATCATAATTGAATTACACTGCCAACATCATGGTAAGACACAAGGGTTTTAGTTGAAAATGCCTCAGGTTACTAAAACATTTTCAACAGTTCATAAAAGTTGATTGGCGAAGCATTTTTCTTGGTGTGTATGATCCATATCCTTGTCATCATTTCATCGTAACATCATAGTCGAGCGTCGTGAAGGAGGCCTCCTCTCTGACGCCGTGACCGACCGTGGTTGTCCTTACAAAGACACAAATACCTTAGTGTACACGTTAATCTAGCCGGTATTGTCCTTCCAAAGATAGGATCCGATATCGATTTCATTCATAAGTTGGGGTTACCCAACAACATTTATATCATTCATATCAATCTCATGGATAGGATACAATACACAAAACATAAACATTTTGGCGGTAATCTTGTAAACATTTTAATCCACAAATGAAATAAGCATCATAAATAAAGTTTGTTGAAATAAGTAGTCAAACCACATTTTGTTTTAGAAATAAAGCCCACACGAAACTATCGTTCGTCTTTAACACTAAACACTTGTCAACGCGTCCGGTGAGTTGCGTCGGTGTCCACACCTTTATATAAAAGGATGTTTTAGTACGTCGTTCACGTTTTTGAGACTTGTAAAGTCTATAATAAGCTTCGATATTCTATATCGATATAAATTGAATCCCTAGCAATTGAATCTGTTTGTTTTGGCGTATACTAAGTTTAACATTTCTCGTCCAATAGAGGCGAGATATGTTGAAATTACCATTTACCCTTTTGGTAAATGGTTCAACGTTTTCTCGCGTTTTTCGATCTAACGACTTCAAACATGAAATCTTTTCGTATCAGCGTGATTTTATTAGCAACCGATCGTCTTACGCCAGACAAGTATTTATCGAGCGATATTTAGTTCGTTGATTTCAAAAGTCGATAATTTTGACTTTTCTTGTAATTTAATTACTTAGTCATACTTTAATATCTAATTTTCACAAAATCAATTTCCAATTGATTTCTTTTTATAAACTCATTAATATGTTTAAAAATAATTTTTAAACATATAATTCATTATAAATAATGAATTTAAGGATTTAAAAATCCTTATTCAAATCTAAAAATAGCTCACACTATTTTAACTTTTATAACTTAAATATTTTCAAAAATTTCTTATAAAATCTAAATATGTCTAAGATATTATTTAGACATATAATTTATTATTACTCTCAATTAAAAGTTTAAAATCCTCAAAATCCTTAATAATTCTCAGTAATTATTAGAAATTACCAAATGGTTTCAATTTTTTTAATTTCATATATAGTGTATTATTATACACTATGGTCATTAATAAGATATAATATCAACCAAACAACAATCGATCATCACATTATTAATATTATAGGCCACGGTATTTTTGGGATAATCATCGAAATTTTCCAAAATTGCAATAAATTACTCTGAGGTCCAAACATTAGTATATATCATATTTATGATATATAATCCATGATATAACATTTCTATACCATATAAATGGTATCATAGCTCTCGCTTCTTCACAATACATGTCGAACATTTTTATAAAATTTCCCAACAATCATATCATGCTTATAAACTATAGTGTAACAATATAACATCATAAAATACATTAAAACCATTTGAATCATCACCATAATTGAGCATGTAGCTCACGGCTTATTTGATTTCAAAGGGTATTTGATTTGCAAAATTACAACTAAATCATAGGATGTATAAATCATATCCGTAATACCCCATCTTTTAAGCTTCATTTTGCATGGCGTTTTTTTTCGAGAAAAGGTCAAAAGGTTGACTTTTGTTTCGATGATCGACCGTCACGAAACCTCGGGCGTTGTGAAGAGTGTCTTATGATCTAATTCATAGACACTAAGTATCGAGTTTTCGACCACCCATGAAGGTTTGGCACTCAGGGAAGTTATCGGCAACCTGACTATTCATGGATCTTTTAAAAGCATATCTTGTTTATAGTCATTGTGTTCGGTATTTTATTTCGTGTCCATGGGTACCAAATTTGCTAAATTTGGAGTCCGTTTACAAAAGTTGCGTCATTTTGCGTTTTCGAAAAGGGCGCTTGCAAAGACGATGCATGATCCTCTTTTCCGATAAATAGGAGGCTAGGGCCTTCATTTTCAACGTTCATTTCCTTCGTCACTCTGTGTTTACGGAAGAGCCGAGCAGCTCAGTGCACGCATGGCTAGCTGGAGGAGTGGGGATCGGCGGGAGGCTCGGGCGGCGCCATTCATACTCTTGCCGAGCCACCACCGCCGATCAACCACCCCGAGCAACCCGTTTTCTGTTTTGTCCTTTTCTTGTTTTGATTCCGCCTTTTAGTAGATCGTATAGCATAGAACTCGGGATTCTAAAGGACGAGGCGGAAAACGGCCGGGCCGGCGATTTCCATTGCCACCGCCGCCCATTGCCGTCGATTTGGTGGCTGTTGGCATGATTTGGTGGTGACGGCCCACCTTTTGCTCTGGTCCTTTAGGTTTTGAGTTCCGGCTATGCATTCTACTAAAGTATCGATTAGTTTTACTTTTTCGCGTTTACGCACGTCGGGATGTTTTCCGTTGCTTGAGTTTTCTAAAGGAAGTACATGCCCGGTTATCCATTTTCAACGTCGTTTGTCATTCCATGTTCATCGTTATGCATATTGCTTATGTTTCCATTTTCATGCATCGATTTTGGATGGTTTATCTAGATCCGAGGATAGCATCGATTTTTGAAGCTTCTTATTGCTAAGATTTGAGTCGACTTGCATGCATGCATATTTTGAAAGTACCCTATTATTGGTCTTGATGCCACAATATATTTCCTTACGCATCGAGTTGATTTGAAAACCGGAGAGTGCCAAATGTGGGTTCGAAAGTCGAAAACCCTAATTTTGCTACGATCGTCGTTTGGATCACGTTGTTGCTTTGCTTTGTGGGAAGTGACCCCAAAAGTTGTTCCGTCTTGTTACCGGTACCTACCGGTCGATCGGTGAAGTCATCGGATCGTAGATATCTCTCGGTTGGCGTTTTAAATGCATTCGGGTTGGGTTATATATGCTTATTTTGAGTTATTTACTACGATATTTCAAAATAAAACATATGCGCCGTAAAATGTTTTGTGAAATTATTCGTTCTCTAATCGAAGATATGGTTCTATCATGGTTGTGCACGGATCTCTATTCGGTGGGTTGATCACCATCTTGAGTATTGATCATAAGGGATGACCCCAACACGTGGTTATGGTTACGAAGGGATAGACCCGGAAGTCCACAGGAAATGGTAATGAGGTGGTTATGGTTACGTGATTTGACCCAAGTCCACACCGAGTTAGCCACCGGATACGTTCGGCGTGGGCCGATTGGATATGTTCCGGCCGAATGAATGTCATGTGATGGGCTGGCGGGATACGTTCCGAGCCGTGGTTCATGGTTCTATGATGGGATATGATAATAACGGATCGGTGTCGAAAAATGAAAATCTATTTTGCTTACTTAGAAGTGGTTTTACGTTTAAAACCTTCTAAGGTAAGTGCTCGAACACGGCCTCATGACTCTTTTGATTTATGATAAAACCCGGTGAGTGCGCTAGTACTCACCCCAAACTCTTTTCAAATCTTTTCACGGATGGAGGAGGGCATTTGGACGGACGAGGAGGGTGGAGCTGCGGTTCTTCATGCTATGCTTCCGCGATGTTGTGTTATATCGTACTCGATAACTATGTATTCTTGTCCCTTATTTGCTTTCCGATTGGGAACAAGATTTGTTAAGTTATTCTACGTGAGTCTCGTCTGAGCATGCTATGTGGTTGATCGGTCTAGTTGACGAGGATGTAATGGTATTTTGCCTTCTTGCATTACTTATAATAAACGAATTATGTTTTCGAAGTTATGATATCGATATTATTACATTGGTGGATTGTTTGTGCACCCTCCCTCAGAGGATATGTCCTAGTTATAGAGGAGATCTTTGCCGATTTCATGGTCACATCTTCTTATCATGTATGTTATATGTATCCCCTTCTTCCCCGCTTAACCCTCACCCTAATCACACCCCGGCATCCGTGCCTTCCTGAATTGGGCGTGTGACTTGTATGTCGAGCGCTTTTCGGCTTTGGGTATGTGTCATATTGTTTGATATCAGCGATTCGTTTGCTTTATATCATGTGCGTTCTTGAAATTGAGTGTTTAGAACTTGTTCTTCTAAACATTTATCGAGCTGACTACCCTCACTCACCGTCGATCCACCTCCTTTAAAAAGGGGATGAGGTATGTGTTTATTTGCTGATGCTTTATGTGGTTACGTGAAGCTTGATGTGATCTTGGTTTCATGTGTTTTGGCCTGGTAAGAGTTTACGTAATGTAAACGTGATGTGGATGAATGGTGATGTGGATGTGGAAGTGATTGTTGATGAGACGGAAAGGCCGGTGCGGCTGTGATATGAAAATCGTTTATATGATATGATGTGATTGATGTGATCACGTATGGTTGATGTAAGTCTATGTGTTTACATAGCAATATGTTATTGATTGAAAATCTTGTTTATTTTGATAAACGAGTGCTTGTAAGTGAATCCTGTATTTGCTTACGTGATAAATATCGATATTGATATGGATATGTGTTGAAATGAACATGTGTATGAGACATGATTACCCAGATGACTGGGATGGTAAAGGAAACGTGAATATTTGTTGTTGTTTTATGGTAAACTAACATGTAGGTTTATGGATATTCAGTGGCCCAGACAACGTTGGTTGAGATCTCACAGAATGGATGAGCATATCCGTAAATTCAGGGAATGTACCCGGAATATTCATGAGCCATTGGGAGTATTTCTGGGAAGATTTGTTGGGTTATGGAGAAAGGTTAGAGCGGTGGGAAAGTGTCGAATCGAGGCCTACTATCGGATGACCAAAGGCTACCGACGGGATGGCGGCCGTGGCGAAAGCAAGGACATGTGTTGTTCGAGACGGGATCCTATCACGAGGCACCTTACCTTGGACTTTCTTGAGTTCGCTGCTTTCGAGTATGGAGGCAGTGGGCGAGACCATCGAGTATACCATCGAGGAGGATGTGGTTGCGAGACACCTCGAGGACCGATCCGATCTATGATAGGGATGATGTTCCCGAAGAGCCATTGGGAGAACAACCATCAATCGAGGCGATCGCGGTGCAACAGATACACGGTCACTACACCTCCATCGACGATCCTTACCTTGGGAGGACCCAAACGACTTTGAGGCGTGAACTTCCGAGAGGCGAGATATTGTCCGTCCGGCGGTGGCGACAAAAGCCCAGAATCGAATCTTCATGCCACCAAACCGTGTCGGTGGCATCGTGGAAGGCGACTACGAGGAAGAGGAGGACCCGATGAGCGAGGAGGATAGTGAGGATTCGGAGGACCGGTGATCGGATAGCCGATGACTACGATGGTCGGGCACATTGAGGAAGGCAGCGCCGAGCAGGGACTCAGCGCGGCTTTCACCGATACTCGAGCGATCGAGCACGGCTTGGATGGGATCATACCCAAGAGAGGCTTGCTTCCATGCGGGATCGCTTTTACGGCGGCGGCCAATTCACCACGATTGGAAGGAAAGAAGATGAGGAGAGCGAATGGAACCGCTGGAGCGAGCGGGAATAGTGGATGGATATGGAGGCGAGGATCTAGGTAGTCGGTGTGTGCGGTGTGATCATGATCTGCTAGAAGCATGGACGAGCGCATCTTTGTGATGGCCGGTCGATTCTTTTGCTCATATCTCGACCTTTTTGGTGACATACCTTGATCTTGTATTTTGTGATCCTTCATGGACCTTTGAATATTCTTGATACTAACGCTCGTTTATGATGGGATGTTTATGTTTGATGCTTATATATGATATGAGCTAGCCATGATGATATATGATCTATGTGATGTGTGATGATAATGTTATGTGAAATGCATAACGATGATATGTTGACATGATTGCATGATTATATGTGATCGTGCGTGATATGTGGTATATGTGATGATATTTGCTATGGGTGATGATATATGTTATGCGATGATACCCTGTTATCTATGCGGCGTTTCTAATTTTTCAAGCGTCGGTGCGAGAATGCCGAGAACAAGGAATCGGAGGAACAATAACGTGGAAGAAGCCGGGAACCACCTTTGGTTCGCCGCATGCGATCGAGAGTTTTCGCAGTGAATCCCTACGTTCGACGGTCTCGGCGAACCAATCGACGCAGAGAGCTGGATACAATCCACGAAAGGATCTTGAATACATCGGTGCGAAGAAGGAAAAGCTGAATGCGTGATCTTCGGCTAACCGATGAGGCTGATTTGGTGGGAATCCGTGAGGAGGACCCTAACACCGTGGCGATGGGGAAGGTATCGTGGGAAGATTTCGAGGAAGAACTCATGGAAAATGCGTGCTGGCGTTTACAGGCGAGAGAAGGCAAAACACTGCGGAATCTTCGTCGAGGAGAAGGGCGGTCACCGAGTGCGATCGCTCGTTCAATCGTCATCACGTTATGCTACGTGCACTGTCGGCACCGAGGTCGCCAGGCGAGCGAGTTCGAGAGAGGACTCACCGAGATCGAATTTCGCTCGTCGATCGGGGAGATCGGCGTATGCTCATCCCTGAACCGGGCATTAAACATTGAGTCAATGTTGCCCTAGGAGAGAACAATGCCACCCGACAGCCATCCGGCGGAGGAAGAGTAAGAGGAAATGGGAAGATCGAGGAAAGGCAATCGGTGTTCGAGGGAACCAGGCGGTCGATGATTCCAAGGAATCAAGCATTGAGAGAAAGGCAACCTTGGGAAGAATTTCCAACCTATGGCGGTGTGGAAAACCTTGGTGCGAAATGCCAAAGGAATCATTTCGTGAGTGCGAGCAAGGTAGCACCGAGTGCTATCGTTGTAAGAAGTCCGGACATTACGCTCGAGATTGTTCGTTAGGAGGGCGGCGGTGCGGCCAAGATGGCAGCATCCACTCATGAGGCGTAATCATGCTCGCGAGGACAAACAGCAGGCGGGAGGTCACCTAGGCCAGAAACCAAAGGCCGCCCGGCAAGCAGGGTGTATGCTTGAATCGGCAGCAGCAGCTCAAGCTCCGGAAATCTGCGGTATAATCCATATGAGTGATATACCGTTTTCGCTTTGTTTGATCTGAGAGCCTCACATTCTTTCGTTTGAAAATCACGTGTGAGAGGTTGGGTTTGGTACCCAAGGAATCACAGTACCACGAAATTAGCATCCCGTCGAGAAGTGCTAAAGGAAAAGAGATTTGCGAAACCGTGAAGTAGAAATCGTGAGCGAAGGTCTTTGTCAATTTGCATGTCATCGGAATGGAAGATTTCGATGTCATCTTTAACATGGATTGGTTGGAAAAGCACATGGCAACTATCGTTGTCTCGAGAGAGTTGCTTTTCGAACAGGCGAAGGAGTGGAAGTTTGTTTCCACGGCATAAGGATGGGTGTTTGCGTGCCAATGATCTCAGCACTGAAGGCAGTGAGGATGATCAGGAAGGGAAGCTGTCAAACTTTCTTGGTAAGTTTGACAGAGCACGATGAAGAGCGCAAACAGTTGCAAGAGGAGCCAGTGGTGTGTGAATATCCGGACATGTTTCCCGAGGACTTGCGAGGTTTACCGCCTGATAGACAAGTGGAATTCACTATTGATTTGGAACCAGGAGCAGCGCCATTATCAAAGGCACAATAGAATGGCACCTAAAGAATTGCTAGAACCGAAAAGCGCGATTCGCGGGAGCTGTTGGATCTAGGTTTTATCCGACCTAGCGTATCGCCGTGGGGGCGACAGTTACATTCGTCAAGAAGAAGGATGGGTCAATCACGGATGTGCATTGACTACGAGACTGAATAAGTGACGATCAAAACAGATATCCTCTTCCAAGGATCGACGATCTTTTGACCAGCTCGAGGGCGCGTGTCTTCTCTAAGATCGATTTGAGGTCGGCTACCATCACCGAAGATCGGGAAGGAGGGCGTTGCGAAGACAGCGTTCGGGACAAGGTATGGGCACTACTGAGTTCATCGTGATGCCGTTTGGTTTGACCAATGCGCCGATCTTCATGGATCGATGAATCGAGTTTTCCATCGATATCTGGATAGTTTCGTCTTGGTTTTTATCGATGATATTCTCGTCTATTCCAAGAATGCGAGTTACATAGAGAACACCTCCGTGCCGTTTTGGAAGCGTTACGACGAGAGGTTGTATGCAAAGTATAGCAAGTGCGAGTTTTGGCTCAAAGTGATGTTCCTTGGACATATTGTATGCTGAAGGAATAAAAGTCGACCAGTGAAGGTTGAAGCGATAAATAGCTGGAAGGTTCGACTAATGCCAATGAGGTTGAAGCTTTCTAGGCTTGGCGGATATTATAGGCGTTTCATCGAAGGGTTTCGAAGTTGGCAAGGCCGATGGCCTTGACTCGAAGGAATCAAGTTTAAATGGTCCGAAGCTTATGAAGCAAGTTTCGAAGTTAAAGAAGAAGCTAACAACCGCTCGGTGTTAGCCGTGCGGAAGAACGATGGGTTTGTGGTCTACCGATGCATCCAAACTTGGTTTGGGTTGCGTTCTCATGCGAGCGGGAAGGTTATAGCTTACAGCGTCTCGTCGGTTGAAACCGCACGAGTTGAGCTACCCAACTCACGATGCGGAGTTAGCGGCGATCGTTCATGCGTTGAAGATGCGAGGCACTATCTCTCTGGAGTTAAGTGTGAAATCTTCACGGATCACAAGAGCCTCAAGTACTTCTGAACAAAAGAGCTGAACATGAGGCAAAGAAGATGGCTAGAGTTGGTGAAGGATTATGATTGCTCTATCGGTTATCACGGGAAAAGCGATGTAAGTAGCGGATGCCCTTAGTCGCAAGTCGAGGCAGGTTGGGATATCTTCTTCTGCGAGAAAAGAGCTTATTCGAGATTTCGAAGCTCGGCTGGAAGTGATTCACCGGCAGGAATCGGTGCAAGGATTCATCGCGACTTTAACATTGAACCGACTGAGAGAAGCCATCGTGAGTGCGTGGCGAGGAGGCAATTCTTGGAAAGATGCGTTTGAAAGCAAGGCTAAAAGATAGCAAGGGTTTCACGGGCGAGAGACAACGCGCTACTATTCCGAGAAGGTTGTGTGCCACTCGATAGGGAATTGAGAGATAAAATCATGAGTGAAGCTCATGAGGCAAATGATCTGACTCGTCAGGAAGCACCAAAATGTCTGAGACCTTAAGAGGAACTTTTGGTGGGAAGGGATGAAAAAGGATGTAGCAGCGTTTGTGGGCGTTGTTTGGCTTGTCGACAAGTGAAAGCCGTACACCAATGTCCGTCGGGTTTATTGCAACCGCTACCAATCGAGTGGAAATGGGATCATATCGGTATGGATTTTTGGTGAGTTTTCCAAGGTCGTGAGAGAAACACCGCTATATGGGTTGTCGTCGATAGGCGACAAAGTCGACTCATTTCTTACCGATTCGGATGACATACGGGTTGGATAAGCTTGCTCGACTTCGTCGAGAAATAAATGCGGTTACATGGTGTCGGTATCGATTCGTCGAATCGTGACCCGAGGTTCACGTCGAGGTTTTGGAGAGTCTGCGAGGAAGCCGTAGGGGACCAAGCGAATCTTAGTCGGCATTCCATCCTCAAGCGGACGGTCGATCGGAAGAGCGATTGGTCTTGGAAGATATCTTTGCGGCGATCGTGGCGATAGAGGAGAAATTGGGAAGAGATACTACCTTTGGTAGGTTTGCCTATAACAACAGATTATCGAGCCACCATAGGAATGGCTCCCATAGGCGTTATGCGGAAGGAAGTGTCGATCGCAACTTTATTGGGATGAAGTGGGCGAGAGGAAGATGTTAGGACCGAGAGATGGTTCGTGGGCGGTCGAGGTTATCGATCGGATCAAGCGAAGGATCAAGGAAGCGCGGGGATGAAAGTCCTATCGGGACAAGCGTCGTCTGAATCTTCTTCATTCATGATCGGAGATCGCGTTTTCATAAGGTTTCCCCA
This sequence comes from Salvia rosmarinus, assembly GCA_036937905.1. Taxonomy (NCBI): domain Eukaryota; kingdom Viridiplantae; phylum Streptophyta; class Magnoliopsida; order Lamiales; family Lamiaceae; genus Salvia; species Salvia rosmarinus. The sequence continues at coordinate 39,010,363 of CM072814.1, forward strand.
GCGAAAGCGAGTCGTTCGTTTTGGGTAACGAGGTGAGATTCTGACCGAGGTTCGTTGGACCTTCGAAGTTCTTGAGAGGATAGCCCGTTGCCTATAGGTTAGCTTTGCCACCCAGCATCGGAGATGTTCATGGCGTGTTTCACGTTTCTCGGTGAGAAAGTGCGTGTTCGACCCAAAACACGTGATCAAGCATGACAGTGGTTCTTGCTCGGGATCCGAAGTTACGAGGAAAGGCGGTGGCTATCTTGGAGCGAAGTCGAGGTTGAGGAACAAGCAGATTCCATTGGTAAAGGTGTTGTGGAATCACCACGGAGAGGAGGAAGCTACGTGGGAGTTGGAAGACAAGTTCAAGGCTCAGTACCCTGAGTTGTTTCCTCCACGTGTTTGAAATTTCGGGGACGAAATTTTTCTAAGGAGGAGGATGTAATACCCGTCTTTTAAGCTTCGCTTTGCATGGCACGTTTTTCGAGAAAATGTCAAAGGTTGACTTTTGTTTCGGTGATGCCACCGCCACGAAACCTCGAGCGTTGTGAAGAGTGTCTTATGAAGAATTCATAGACACTAAGTATCTGAGTTTTCGACCACCCATGAAGGTTTGGCACTTGAGGAAGTTATCGAAAACCGGACTTTTCATGGATCTTTAAAAGCATATCTTGTTTATAGTCATTGTGTCCGTATTTTATTTCGTGTCCATGGGTACCAAGTTTGCTAAATTTGAGTCCGTTTGCAAAAGTTGCGTCGCTTTTGCGTTTTCGAAAAAGGGCATTAGCATGCAATGCTTGTGACCCTTTTCCTATAAATAGGAGGCTAGGGCCTTCATTTTCAACGTTCATTTCCTTCGTCTCTGTGTTTACGGAAGAGCCGAGCAGCTCAGTGCTGTTGTGGGGCGGAGGAGTGGGGATCGGCGGGGAGGGCTCGGCCAGGCGCCATTCTTGTTCTTCCGAGCCACCACCGCCGATCAACCACCCCCGGCAGCCCGTTTTTCCTGTTTTATCCTTTTCTTGTTTTGATTCCGTCTTTTAGTAGATCGTATAGCATAGAACTTCGGGAGTCTAAAGGACGAGGCGGAAGCGGCCGAGGCCTACCGATTGGCCATTGCCGCGCCGCCCATTGCCGCCGATTTGGTGGTGATGGCACGCCGATTTGGTGGTGACGGCCCACCTTTTGCTCTGGTCCTTTAGGTTTTGAGTTTGGGCTATGCATTCTACTAAAGTACCGATTCCGTTTTACATTTTCGCGTTTGCGCATCGGGATGTTTTCCGTTGCTTGAGTTTTCTAAAGAAAGTACATGCCGGGTTATCCATTTTCAACGTCGTTTGTCATTCCATGTTCGTCGTTATGCATATTGCTTATGTTTCCATTTTCATGCATCGATTTTGGATGGTTTATCCTAGATCCGAGGATGAGCATCGATTTTGAAGCTTCTTCATTGCTAAGATTTGAGTCAACTTGCATGCATGCATATTTTGAAAGTACCTATTATTGGTCTTGATGCCACGAATATATTTCCTTCCGCATCGAGTTGATTTGAAAACCGGAGAGTGCCAAATGTGGGTTCGAAAAGTCGAAACCCTAATTTTGCTACGATCATCGTTTGGATCACGTTGTTGCTTTGCTTTGTGGGAAGTGACCCCAAAGTTGTTCCGTCTTGTTACGGTACCTACCGGTCACGATCGGTGAAGTCATCGGATCCGTAGATATCTCTCGGTTGACGTTTTAAATACATTCAGTTGGGTTATATATGCTTATTTTGAGTTATTTACTCGATATTTCAAAATAAAACATATACGCCGTAAAATGTTTTGTGAAATTATTCTGATTCTCGATCCAAGATATGGTTCTATCATGGTTGTGCACGATCTCTATTCGGTGGGTTGATCACCATCTTGAGTATTGATCATAAGGGGATAGACCCCAACACGTGGTTATGGTTACGAAGGATGAACCCGGAAGTCCACACGAAATGGTAATGAGGTGGTTATGGTTACGACGAGTTTGACCCACAGAAGTCCACACAGAGTTAGCCGGCTAGATACGTTCGAGCGTGGGCCGTTGGATATGTTCCCGGCCGAATGAATGTCATGTGATGGGGCGGGATCGTTCGAGCCGTGGTTCATGGTTCTATGATGGGAGAATAACGATAATAACGGATCGGTATCGAAAATAAAAATCTATTTTGCTTACTTAGAAGTGGATTTACGTTTTAAAACCTTCTAAGGTAAGTGCTCGAACACGACCTCATGACTCTTTTGATTTATGATAAAACCCGGTGAGTGCGCTAGTACTCACCCCAAACTCTTTTGAAATCTTTTCACAGATGGAGGAGGGCTGGACGGGCGACGCTGAGGGGTGGAGCTGCGGGTTCTTCTTGCTATGCTTCCGCGATGTTGTGTTATATACGTACTCTGATAACTATGTATTCTTATCCCTTATTTGCTTTCTGATTGGGAACAAGATTTGTTAAGTTATTCTGTGAGTCTCGTCTGAGCATGCTATGTGGTTGACCGGTCTAGTTGAGAGGATATAATGCTATTTTGCCTTCTTACATTACATATAATAAACCAAGATTATGTTTTCTGAAGTTATGATATCGATATTATTACATTTGGTGGATTGTTTGTGCACCCCTCCCTTCGTGATATGTCCTAGTTATAGAGAGATCTTGCCCGATTTCATGGTCACATCTTCTTATCATGTATGTTATATGTATCCCCTTCTTCCCCGCTTCTTAACCCCTCACCCCTAATCACACCCCGCATCCGTGCCTTTCCTCGGGAATTGGGGCGTGACAATATCCTAGATCATTAAAACACAATTGCATGTTATAAATTAAATTACACACTAACATATATATACATAGCTCACGGTATTTTCAAGGGAAGAAGGTAGGATTTTTCCAAAAATTCAAATAAAACACTATGGGTTTATATATCACCATATATCATTAATATGTCATTTCTTGTAGTAAATAAAATTTGTATATCAACTTATATGTATATATGTCCCACGGTTATATAAAAAAAAAATAGGAATTTTCTAAAAATTTCAAATAAGTGGCTATGGACTCACATAAAATCATAGATTGATTATATGCATTTGCATGTCTCAAAATAAAAATCAATCACCATATAACTATATATATATATCTCGGTCATTATAAAAAAAATAGCAAGAATTTTCTAAAAATTCACAAATAATTTATATGCACTCTCAATACATCATAGATCAATAATATAACATTGCATGTACAAAATAAAATCATACATCCCCTATATATTTTCATATGTCTCGCTATTATAAAAAAATAGCATGAATTTTCTAAAATTTTCAAATAATTGATATAGTCACACATAACATCATAGATCATAGATTCAAGTCCAAATAACCTCTCATAGGTCTCGCCATTTCAATAATTGTTCATACATGTTCGAATAAATTTTTAAAACATGATCCAAGTTTCAAAATAACATGCCACACACTCTTAACACACCACATACTTATAGATTCAAAATTTTCAAATCTATTCATACATGCAAGACATTTAAAACAAGAACACAAGCATCTATATATTGTTCTGTCATCAACAAACATGCATACACAAAGTCTTTCAAGATAAAGCATCAAGAGCATATGTAATGTTCTTGTAACATTTTCGAAATATTTTAAAAATTTTCAAGAACATCCCAACTCTAGTCGACACCTACCTTGGTGTATGGATTAAATGGAGCAATATATAAGGTACCAAAGTGTTGTATGGAGATGAGAAGGAAAAATTCGAAGCTTGGATGGGGGAAGAAGCCTTCGGCTTTTGCAGAAAAATGGGGGAAGAAGATGAAGCTTGAGAGAGAATGGAGAGTGCTGAGTGTAGAAGTGTTTGAGTGTGTTGGAGAATAGATAAAAATCTGAATATCCCCCCCCCCCCCCATATCACTCAAATCTCGGCCCTCTCTCTCTTGCACACACTAGAGACTCTTCACATTATAATACTATTTTATGCACTAATAGGTTCCTAATCATTAGTGTCTTACACAAGATATCTTGAAAATTGCTAATATATATATTTAGTGGGAGGTTTATTGATATAAAATCTGCAGCAATTAAAAGATATACATGTAAAAGTGGAGAAGTTAAACAATTAAAATTTGTTACCCATATGTATATAGTTCTCGGCATTTATGTCCTAACATAGGTTAAATTTTATTTTTCATGCCAAACATAGATATATACATCATAGTATATGAATTAGATGATAATTAATATCATAGGATAATTAAAAGACGTTATTTTATGAAGAAAACCCTAGTTTTCAAAAATTTAGGGTTTTCGAAAACTAGGTTTTGATTTTTATTAATTCTAATGTTCAAGCATTGTTTAAATGCTTAATAATACTGTAATTACATAAACATATCATAGGAAATAAATTCCTATAATTTCTTCATCATTAAAACCATCTTTCATTTTATCTCTATACGTTAACGTTTGAAAACGTCTCAAAACGTTACGTATCGACTCATCTCAAAATGGTCGTAATAATTTCGTAATCACTTTACTAATATAAATCTTTAATAAAGGAATAAAATTCTAAGCTTGATTGCTTAGAAAATTTTATGAAATTTCAATTGTAATATCGTGGCCGACGTTAAAAATATAACCCGATAAATGTTATAGTCTTGATTCTTAAATTCACGATTTTAAGTGAATTTATAACGAAATTCATTCCTTTGTAAGATAGATCAATTCATATTCGATCTCGGATCGATTTGATTTCACAAATAAATCCTATTTTACGGGTTTTAAAAACCGTAATTGGGCTTTTTTAAACTGCGGGTTATTACATCCTACCCCCCTTAAAAGAAATTTCGTCCCGAAATTTGCATAACTTAGTAAAACAATCGGGGGTATCGTTCTTTCATTGCATCTTCTAGTTCCCACGTGGCTTCCACTTGTCCGTGATGTTTCCATAGGACCTTGACCAGTGAAATTGATTTGTTTCACAATTGTTGAACTTTATGGTCTATTATTGCTGTAGGTTCCTCTTCATAGCTCATGTCTGAGTTGAGAACTACGTCGTCTTGACGGATCACTTGTTTTGGGTCGTGCACATATTTTCTTAATTGAGATACGTGAAAAACATTATGCACATTTCCCAAGTTTGGCGGAAGAGCCAACCTATAGGCTACTGGGCCTATTCTTTCTAGGATCTCATATGGTCCTATGAAACGGGGTCTTAGTTTTCCTTTAACACCAAATCTTATAATCCGCTTTGATGGAGAGACCTTAAGAAATACTTTATCTCCACTTTCAAATTGCAGCTCAGATCTACGTGTATCGGCGTAAGACTTTTGTCTATCTTGAGCTTCTCTTATTCTTTGCCTAATTTGTCAAACGATTTCAATCATTTCATTCACTGCTTCTGGCCCTACTACTTTCCTCTCACCCACTTCATCCTAGTAAAGCGGTGATCTACATTTCTTGCCATACAAGGCTTCATATGGGGCCATATCAATCGTCGCTTGATAACTATTATTGTAGGCAAACTCGATGAGAGGTAAAATGTCTTCCCATTTTGCACCTCGATCTAGTACTACGGTTCTCAACATATCTTCCAGAGTCTAAATTTTCCTTCCGATCGGTCATCGATCTGTGGATGAAATGCGATCAAGTTCAACTGCTCCCAATTCTCTTTGTAGGCTCACCCAAAATCTCGATGTGAATTTGGAGTCTCTATCGAGGTAATAGATTTTGGTACTCCATGTAGTCGTATAATCTCTTTTACATACAATCGAGCTAGCTTATCGCATCCATAAGTATTCGAATTGGCGTAAAGTGAGCACATTTTGTGAGTCTATCAACCACTATCCATACGGCGGTGTTCCTCTTCTTGACTTGGGTAAATCATGAAATCCATCGTTATCTCATCCCACTTTCACTCGGGTATACCCAACGGTAACTTCCGTAGGGACGTTGATGTAAGGCTTTCACTTGTTGGCAAACAAGGCAGTTCTCTGAAAGAAGCTATGTCTCGTTTCATGCCTTCCCACCGAACCTCTCTTTTGTGTCTTGGTACATCTTCGTCTCGCCTCATGGCGGTGTAAGGTGTATCGTGAGCCTCACTCATTATTTCGCTCGAACTTCGATCATCGGAATACATATTCTCCTTCAAACATTAAAGCATTATCGATGCTTCGTGGAAATCCTTCAATTCGCCAGTTCTCACCCTTCCTCTTATCTTTTCCAATTTTTCCTCCATCCTTTGTCTCTCAATGATCTTTTTTCTTAAATCAGGCGTCACGGTGAGTGTAGCGATATAGCTCGTGATCGTCTCTGGTTGTTCAACCATTTCAACCTCAATTTTCTAAACTCCTCGGCGAGTTTATCTTCTTGCGTAAGGAGACATCCTAATTTAGTTTGATTTTTACGACTCAAGGCATCGACTACTACATTCTCTTTACCCGGTGATAGTTAATACCACGATCGTAATCTTTACTAGTTCGAGCCATCTTCTTTGCCTCATGTTTAGATCTCTCGCTCAAAGAAGTATTTCAAACTCTTATGATCAGGAAGATTTCACATCTCATTCCATAGAGATGGTGTCTCCATATTTTCGGTCATGAACCAACTTCCGCTAATTCTAAGTCATGAGTTGGGTAGTTCAGCTCATGTGGTCTAAGTTGCCGGATGCGTATGCTATTACTCTTCCTCTTGCATCAAAACGCAACCTAGTCCATTCTTCAAGCGCCTCAGTATAAACCACATATTCCTTGTCCGATTCTGGAACTGCTAGCACGGGTGCACTTGTTAACTTTTCTTTGAGTTTTTGAAAACTCGCCTCACATCTCGTAGTCCAAGTGTACTTAACTCCCTTTCTGAGTAGTTGGGTCATCGGTTTTGCTATTTTGGAGAATCCATCGATGAATCTCCTATAATAACCACCAATCCTAGAAAACTCGGATCTCATTACGAGTTCGCGCGATTTCCATTCTTGTCTCGCTTCCACTTTGGCGGATCTACTTTGATTCCATCACAGACACAATATGTCCGAGGAACATGACTTCCTTCACCAAAATTCGCATTTGTTGAACTTAGCAAATAGTCGCTCAACCTCAAAGTTTGCAACATCGTTTTAGATGTTCTTTATGGTCCTCCTCGTTCTTGAATAGATGAGAATATCATCTATGAAAACCAAGACAAACTTGTCTAAGTACGGATGAAACACTCGGTTCATGAGGTCCATAAGGTGATGATTCAAATGGTTTTGGTTAATGTTATGATGTTATATTGTTATACTATAATGTTTGAGCATGATATAATTTTGTTGGAATTTTTGGGAATTGTTTGGTATTATTTTCGAATTACCGTGAGCACTAGGGATTAATTCCTTGGTGAATAATTGTTTATGATGGACTATAGGTTATAAATGTATTATATATTAATGTTGGGACATTGTACTAAGTGCATAAAAATTTTTGGGAAATTTTGGACAATTATTCCATAATTATTTAAATTACCGTGACCTATTAAAAATTATAAGGTGATGATCGAATATCATTTAGATGATATTAATACATATTAATGACCATAGTGTATAATAATCCTCTATATGAATTTAGAAAAAAAATTTGAAACCATTTGGTAATTATCCTATAATTACCGTAAGTTTTTATAAAAATTATAAGGATTTTTAAATCCTTTTTAATCAAATTTAATAATATATTATATGTCTAAATATTATTTTAGACATATTTGGATTTTATAAAATTTTATAAACATAGATTACTATGTTTGAGACAAAACTTTATATTTAATAACGTTATAAACGAAAATATATGGTTTATTGATTAAAAGGATTAATAATTGAGAAAATATTAATAAGTCCATCGATTTACGTGACAAATCGAGAAATAGGGACTGATTTAAATGAAATCGATTGAAAATCGATTTATAAAAGGGATTAGTAAGAAATTACTATTGAAAAGTCAAAGTTGTTGACTTTGTTTGACTTTGTTGACCTTGTTGACTTTTAAAGTCAAACGTACCAATATAAGTTCGATAAATACGCTAATACACGTAAGACGTACTAATTAGGTAAGATACCTCTTTAGTAAGAAAAATATTTCAATTGAAATCCTTATATCGAGAAACGTATGGATACGTTGAACGCTTAAACCGAAAGGTTAAACGATATGGTCAAGCGTGTCTCAAGAACGAGCTGCTCAATTGAAATACGATTTGAAAGCGTATTGAATTCGTTATGAATTCAGTTTATATCGATATTGAATATCAAGTTTATCTTAGACTTTGAGAGTCTCGAAAGCGTGAACGACGTACTAAACCCTCGCTTTACGTAAAGGTGTGGCCTTGAACGTGACGATCGGACATTGACGAGGAATCAAACCTAGACTCAAATTAAGACGAACCATAGTCCAAAGGGCTTCTTATCCAAAATAAAATACGAGCTTTCTCATTTAAATTATTTCCAAATGAATTTATTTACAATGCTTATTCAACTGTTGATAAAATGATTACAATATTACACGCCAAAATATTTTTGTTTTTGTATGGATCCTATCCTAATGAATGATGTGAAATGTTGTGAAATGATATGATGATATGAAATGTTATGAATTTTGTTGGGTCGCGCCAACCCGCTTATGAAATCGATATCGGATCCTATGCCTAAGACGATGCAGCTAGATTAACGTGTACACTGAGAGTGATTGTGTCTTGTAAGGACAATTCTCGGCCGATCACAAAGTCGTGAGTGAGGCCTCCTTCACGACGTTTGAACTTTGATGTTATGATGAAATGAGGATATGGGATATGGATCATACACACCAAGAAAATGCTCGGCGAGCGACTTTCTTAACCGAAAAATGTTTTAGTAAGCACAAGGCATTTCAACTAAAACCCTTGTGTCTTACGTGATATTGGCAGTGTAATTTAATTCTGATAAAATATTTTCGGCATAAGTCCACTGAGTGCATTACTTGTACTCAGCCCTGCATGTTTGTTTTTAAATGTGCAGGTTGAGCTCTGACGTTGGTGATGGAGGAAGTGTTGAGGAGTCCAGTGTCCTTGTTACATTATTAAGAATTGGGTTTTACCTTGAATGCATATCGTCATATATGTATTCACACACTTTCCGCTGCAACTCTGAACTTATTTATGTTATGTATGATGTTAAGCACTGTTGAGGTCCGTCAGACCATTGCTGACCTTTGGGTCTGATGGCCTAAACCACTTGATTTGTTTTGATATCACCTTATGTTATGTTCAAGCATGTTAGTTACTTTTGATAGGTACCTTTATATTAGCCTTCGTGTACCCCAAATACTATTCCTAGTATTAGTCACCCTCCAGTCCGGGTTATCCGGAGTGGGGACGTGACAGAGTGGTATCAGAGCACTGTTGCTCTTTGAAACCCCAAATTCCTTTCAAAACTAAGTCTAGTTGAGTCACTGGACTTCTAGAAATCTGCTGACTACTCTCAACACTCCATCACATCGAGCTCAACCGGGAAAAAGGTAACTGATTTCTTTCTCAAACTCATGAAATGAAGAGTTTTGAATGATGAGCAAGTTTGGAAGTATATTTTGACGGAAAAGGGAGGATTTCACCACATCGTTTTTGGAAATAGATGAAAGTAGACCCATGTTGGGTAAAGGAATGTATGATGTTTGAAATGAAAGTATGAACAAGAATTTTTTTTTCAAAACCTTGATTTTGAAATTCAAACGAGGAGTTATACAAGTGATCAAGTTTTGAGACGAAAGTACATGGTTGAACTGGGTTGAATGATCAACATGGAAAGGATGAATTCATTTTGATATACTTGTATGAGTTGGCTATGTTGTCATCTTGAAACCTTATTTCCAAATTTTCAAAAATTGTTTATGATGAACGATATGTTATCACAAGAAGAACATAGACTCTAAGGAGCATGATCACATATTGTGAAAGAACATAGAAGTACGAACTTCCTTTCCCTTACGAGAACAAAAGAACGATAGGAAGAACGAAAGTAGCAATAGCTTCGAGCTCGAACGGCAAAAGACGAGCGTGAAGATGAACGAGGACGACCTCAACTTTGGAAGTGAACAACATCGGCATTACATCACAACTTCGTCATGGGTGACCGTCGACTTGAACTATGATGTGGACTTGACTTTGATTTTGACTTTGACTTTGACTTTGACTTCAGAAGGCCAAGCATCGACTTGAAGACGTGGGTATGATTGTCGTATTACGTCGACATATGCCTCGAGGTTATTTTAGCACGATCGCGCAAATTTTCTGCACTGCGCAGTAAATTTTTTTTATCCAGTTCTCTTTCGTTAGGACTCCGATTTACACGTGGTTTTCGCCTGCATACTCCTAACATTCTGAACTTCATTTTTTATGGAGGACAGAATTCCTAATTCTGTCTCCAGAATACGCTAGAGTCTGTTGAACGTTAGTTCAAGTGTTTGGTTTAGAACAAGGATCTCATAGCATAGCCTATACCTTAGAACGCTATTAGATAATACGTTTCCGAGTAAAATAGAATATAAGATATGATACGTGCTGTACCCTGTAACGTGTATCTACCTTATAGATTGTTTAGTTTAACCTAGTTGCTTATCAGATGTTCTTAAGATATCCTTATCTGCTTATCGGATGACGTTAGTTTGACTTATGTTAGTTTTGATCGTGATGGATGGAGAGATGCGATACATAGCTAGGAGGAGGCTAGACCACACCTCCCCGAGGAAGTGATGCGCACCTATCGTGAAAGTTGGATGTCTGCGCGAAGATTTAGGCGAGTTCCCGATGTATTACCTTCGAACTTTGGAGGAATGCCCGAGCCCATGGTGCGACCGACACGACGGCATCGACGCCTCTTAGCCATACTCCCACAGTGATTGGGAGGATTATGCTCGAGAGATATCGTGGAATTACATATACCGGTGGTTGGCGCTTTGATCCGGTTGGAGATCCGCCCAAATTCGTGAGTCATCGACTTACGATACAAAGATCTACGAGCCGCACCGAGGGACCTTATCTCCCTCCACGAGTATACAGGCGGGATGAATCGCCGGAGTGGTCAGATATCGAGGTTCAAACAGATTGACCCAGTAGTGCCTCCATACCTGTTTGACGAGGGCAGGCCCGCTCGTTTGGAAAGAGCAGCACGCCCGAGAGCTTTGGGAGAACCCATTTTTCCTCCATTAGCTTTTGGACATCCCGTACGTCCATCTCTACCACCTATGACAGCTCCACTACCTCCAGTATAGCCTTTCCGCCGGACAGCGTGGATGAGCGTATCGGATGCTTTCGATGGCTATAGCCCGATTCGCCATGATTACGACCTATATGGCGACGATGACTTCGGCCCCATGCGCGACATACCGATGGTAGGAGATGACGGCACATGATCATCTAGGGTACGTGCTCGCGAGGATGATTCTGATGAAGAAGAGGATCCTGAAGAGGAAGAGGACCCCGAGGAGGATGAAGAGTCGGAAGATGCCTGATGAAGGCATTAGACGAAGCTTAATTAGATTTTTGTTATGATTAGCATGTATGCTAGTTCCTTTTATGTCTGGTCTTGATGGAAAACTCGATGTTTTGAAAGGTCTGTGAGCCGGGATTCATGTTTTTGTTTTATGGCTTTTGGTTTTTGAACATCCTGCCTACGGCAGAGCTTTTGGATATTTATATCTATATATCTATGACCCCGAGGGGCTTTTGCAGCAAAAAATTTTTATGTCAAGGATGAAATGTTTTATTTAAGACCATTTTACAATGAGGCTATGATGATATTATGTATGTTAAGCTATGAAAGCGATGAGTGATTGACGATTATATGCCTTATATATCAGAATGCCTCCTAGAAGAAACCCGGAACAAGAAGCTAGAGGTAGAGGACGAGGAAGACCTAGGGGAAGAGGTAGAATCCCCGAACAAGAAGCAGAGGATATACCCCAACCACCCCCACCTCAACCTGATCGCAGGATAGAGGAACTGTTTCTAAGACAGAACCCTCCTGTCTTCAATGGAAAAGGAAGTCCAGAGGAAGCCGAACAATGGGTGAGAACCATTTAGCGAATTTTCAACTTTCTAAGATGTACAACAAGAAGCGATCGTGTTGTGTAACTTTCCAACCGAATGGACCCAGGATTTACGGTGGGAGGCGGAAAAAAACCTTCACGGCGGAACAACCGGAAGAGTTCTCGGGAGGACTTTAAGAAGGAGGTGTATGACAAGTACATACCCAAGAGTTATAGGAAGAGGAAGGAGCATGAATTCTTCATGTCAAACAAGAAAACCGTCCGTAACGACTATGATCGTGCTTTCATGACATGTTGAGGTATGCACCGAACAAGTAGACACCGACTTGAAAATGTCGAGAAGTTCGGATCGGGTCTAAGGCCGTAGATACGGATGTCTCTCGCCACCATGGAGACCGACCTATACCGAGGCTCTTGCACGAAGCTTTGACATCGAGGCAAAGAATGCTCGAAGATAAGTCGTGTCGCCTCGCACCACGACACACAATGGACAAAGGAAAGGGAAGTGGGAAGCAAGTCGTGGAAATAGTAACAGAGGGAGCTTGAGAACGCAGTCACAAGCGACCCAGCAAGGAAACACGGTGATGCCTGTAAGGGGTTGGAAGAGGATAGCTTTGCTCCTCCCAAGAGGGCCCACAAGAGCAAGTGAGGGCTCCTCCATGCCCTAATGCCATAGGATGCACAAAGGAATGTGCATGGCAGGCAATGTGAATTGCTTCAAATGCGGAGCAAGAGGGCACTATGCCAACAATTGCTCAGGGGTACGCTCGGACACGATAGTGAGGGCGAATCAACCCGCAATGCCCACCGCTAGGGCTATATGGGTTCAAATTTCAACCCCAAGCAATAATTCCAACCCCACCTCAACAAAGAACCCCAACAAGAACTCCAAAGAACAAAGGTGGCAGCAACCTCAACAACCAAGGCGACCACCATCATGACAACGCCAAAGAAGAAGAAGAGGCAGCGAGCAGAATCGAGCGAGGGCAAGCACCCGTCACCTCGGCCGCCCAAAGCTAGAGCGTATGCCTTACACCGGGCGAATCGAACAAAATCGGGGAACTGGCGGTATGGGAGTTCTTCTCAACGCACTGCTATAATATTGTTCGACACGGTGCTTCAGATTCCTTTATAGCAAAATCATGCGTAGAAATGTTGGGACTTAGGTCTGAAAAGGCAAGTCGATATGAGAATCTCCTCACCTATAGGAGGATTATGATCATTACACATATTTGCTCGAACCTAGAATCGACACTAGGATCACTTAAGGTTCGCAAATGATCCAACATAATACCCATGGGTGACGTAGACATAATCCTAGGAATGGATCGGTTAGCTAGAAATCATTCCACCATCCTTTGCAAGGAAAGGAAAATTTCGCTTCACTTTCCGGACAAGAAGCTACGATTTTCATGGAATCAAGATGGGAAGGAGAATCCCGATTGTATCGGGCGCTAAAGGCAAAAAGGATGATGAACCAGAAAGGATGCCATGCATTTCTCGTCTACCTGAACGGGGAAGATAAACCAGAAGCGATGATTGAGGACATAGAAGTTGTTCGAGAATTTCCGAATGTATTTCCCGAAGATCTACCAGTATTACCTCCTGATACACAATTAGAGTTCACCATCGACCTGGAACCAGGATCGGCTCCAGTATCGAAGGCGCCTTATAGGGTGGCCCCAAAGGAATTGGAGGAACTGAAGATCCAAATCCAAGAACTGTTGGACCTATGCTTCATTAGACCTAGTGTTTCACCTTGGGGAGCGCCTGTTTTGTTCGTCAAGAAGAAGGATGGTTCTTTGAGGATGTGCATCGATTACCGGGAACTAAACAAGATGACACTAAAGAACAAATACCCTTTACCAAGGATTGACGACTTGTTTGATCAATTAAGAGGAGCAGGTGTATTCTCGAAAATTGATCTCAAGTCAGGTTACCACCAGCTGAAAATACGGTCTGAAGATTTACCAAAGACCCATTCCAACCGATATGGCCACTATGAGTTCATAGTTATGCCGCTCGATTAACCAATGCACCAACCGTATTTATGGACCTCATGAACAGTATTTCATCCATTCTTGATAAATTGCTTTGGTCTTCATAGATGATATCCTTATCTATTCAAAGAATGAAGAGGACCATAAAGAACATCTAAGAACGGTTTTGCAAACACTGAGAGACGAAAGACTATTTGCTAAGTTTAGCAAATGCGAGTTTTGGCTGAAGGAAGTAATGTTCCTTGGACACATCGTGTCTGCAGAAGGCATAAAAGTAGATCCAGCTAAAGTAGAGGCAGTGCAAGGATGGAAATCGCCAACGACTCAAAATGAGATCCGAAGTTTCCTAGGACTAGCTGGTTACTATCGGAGATTCATCGAAGGATTCTCCAAAATTGCAAGGCCAATAAACCAGCTACTCCGAAAAGGAATCAAGTTCAACTGGACTGAAGAATGTGAGGCGAATTTTCAAAAGCTTAAGGAAAAGTTGACAAGTGCACCAGTGCTAGCAGTTCCAGAAGCGGACAAGGAGTATGTAGTCTATACAGACGCTTCTAAGACCGAACTGGTTGTGTTTTGATGCAAGAAGGAAAAGTGATACATATGCATCCCGACAACTCGGACCCTACCATCGAACTACCCAACTCACGACTGGAGTTAGCAGCAGAGTTCATGCACCGAAAATTTGGAGACACCATTTCTATGGAATGAGATGTGAGATCTTCACAGATCATAAGAGCTTAAGGTACTTCTTCGGCAAAGAGATTTGAATATGAGGCAAAGAAGATGGCTCGAACTAGTGAAGGATTACGACTGTGGTATTAACTATCACCCGGGTAAGGCGAATGTAGTAGCTGACGCCTTAAGTCGTAAAAATCAAACCAAACTAGGATGCCTCTTTATACAAGAAGAGAAACTCGTTGAGGAGTTTGAAAGAATGCGGATTGAAATGGTTGAACAACCAAGGACGATCATGAGTTTTATCGCTACACTCACATTGACGTCTTATTTAAGAAAAAGGATTGTCGAGAGACAAATGATGGAGGAAAAGTTAGAAAAGATCAGAGAAAGAGTAAGGTCTGGAGGATTTAAGAACTTCCAAGAGGCGTCGGACAACGCCTTATTGTTCGAAGGAAGGATATGCGTTCAAGACAACGCAGAGCTTCAAAATGAAATCATGAGTGAGGCACATGATACACCCTACACCGCCCACCCAGGCAGTACTAAGATGTACTAGGACCTGTAGGAAAAGTTCTGGTGGGAAGGCATGAAACGAGACATAGCTTCTTTCGTAGAACGCTGTCTTGTTTGCCAGCAAGTGAAAGCGTTACATCAACGCCCATACGGAAAGTTACAGCCGTTAGAAATACCCGAGTGGAAATGGGATGAGATAACGATGGACTTCGTTACGAACTTACCCAAATCAAAAAGAGGGAACACCGCCATATGGGTAATTGTTGATAGACTCACCAAGAGTGCTCACTTTCTACCAATTCAAAGTACCTATGGATCTGAAAGGTTAGCCCAGCTGTACGTAAAGGAGATTATACGACTGCACGGAGTGCCAAAATCTATCACCTCTGATAGAGACTCCAAGTTCACATCCAGATTCTGGATTAGCTTACAAAGAGAATTGGGTACGAAATTGAACTTCAGTACGGCATTTCACCCACAGACTGATGGACAGTCGGAAAGAACGATCCAGACACTAGAGGATATGTTGAGAACAGTGGTGTTGGATCGAGATGCAAAGTGGGAAGATATTTTACCCCTTATTGAGTTTGCCTACAACAACAGCTATCAAGCGATGATCGGTATGGCCCCATACGAAGCCTTGTACGGCAAGAAATGTAGATCACCGCTTTATTGGGATGAAGTGGGTGAGAGGAAAATCATAGGGCGTAAGCGGTGAACTAGATGATCGAGATCGTCCAAAGAATTAGGTGAGAATAAAAGAAGCCCAAGATAGGTGAAATCCTAAGTCGATACGCTGTGAGATCCGAAAGCTACGCCAGATGGAGGCAAAGTGTTTCTCAAAGTCTCTCATCGAAAGGAATTGTCGGTTCGACTAAAAGGAAAGCTAAGACCCCATTTTATAGGACCATATGAGATCCTAGAGAGGATAGGTCCAGTAGCTTATAGGTTGGCTCTTCCGCCAAACTTGGGATATAAATATTATTATATGTCTAAATATTATTTTAGACATATTTGGATTTTATAAAATTTTATAAACATAGATTACTATGTTTGAGACGAAACGTTATATTTAATAACGTTATAAACAAAAGTATATGGTTTATTGATTAAAAGGATTAATAATTGAGAAAATATTAATAAGTCCATCGATTTATGTGACAAATCGAGAAATAGGACTTGATTTAAATGAAATCGATTGAAAATCGATTTATAAAAGGGATTAGTAAGAAATTACTATTGAAAAGTCAAAATTGTTGACTTTGTTTGACTTTGTTGACCTTGTTGACTTTTAAAGTCAAACGTACCAATATACGTTCGATAAATACACTAATACGCGTAAGATGTACTGATTAGGTGTAATACCCCGCAGAATTAGATGCCTAATTACGGTACTTAAAACCCGTAAATTAGACTTTCGCTGAGTTATTCAACCAGTAAGATATCGAATAATGATTTCGATTGTTTACGAATGAATGAATTCCTATTTTATATTCACTGAGAATTGTGAATTAAGGAATAAGAGTATATGAAGTGTATAGGCAGTATTTTTTTAACGTCGATTGCGTATCGATGTTAAAATTTCATGATATTTTTCTAAGCAATTAAGCTTAGAATTAAATTCCATTATTAATGGAATAATTTAATAAAGTAATTACCACTTTACTACGACCATTTCGAGATGAGTCGATAATGAACGTTTTGCAACGTTTTCAAACGTTAACGTTTAGAGATGAAATGAAAAGTGAGTTTATCGATCAAGGAATTATAGAAATTAATTTTCTATGATTATTATATGTAATTACAGTATTATTTAGCATTAAATCAATGCTAGATCTTTAAGGATTGATAGTGATCGATTTTTTTTAAATGTTCGAAAACCCTAATTTTCGAACTCGGTTTTATCGCATAAAATGATGCCATTATGTAATATTCCGAAGAAACGAACGTCTAATTACGGTATTTTAAACCCGTGAAATTAGGGTTTTTGCCGTATTTTATTTCAGTACGTCATCGAATATTGATTTCGATTCAGTATCTTTATAACGAATTCCTTTTTATATTCACTAAGGATTGTGAATTCAGGAATCGAATGTCACGAAGTAATTCGACAGCTCTTTTTTAACGTCGATCACAGATCGAACGTACGTATTTTGGAAATTTCAAGGCGAAGCTTGGAATCAATTTCCATATTAATTCCTATGATAATAGAATATTATTTATAAAGTAAGTATGAACTTACTACCACCATTTTGAGATGAGTCGATTGTGGGCGCTTTGAGACGCTTTGAATGTCAACGCTTTTGACGCTTTGAAAAACGAGTTTAATGCTCGTGAAATTATCATAATTGATTTCCTATTATTATTTTATATAATTACAGTATTAATAAGCATTAAAATCAATTTTTGAGCTATTAAAACTCGATTATTTTGAAATAGATTTTCAAAACCCTAATTACCTAAACTAGGGTTTTCACATAAATGATACCATATTTTTATCCTATGCTATTATTTATTATCTAAATCATATATTATGATATATATGAGTATATTTAGATCGAATTTGACATGAGTATCAATAATAGGTGTGATTTATATTTTTATTCCTATTTTCTCAATAATTATCTGTAATTTCAATTAATTGCTATATGATGATTTAATTATTTTAATGGCTTGTTTTATATATCTATGACCTATACTATGATTAATATATAGTATTAAGGATGAAATAAAATTAAATCCACCTTGAACCCATAGAAGCCGCCGGCCATCATCCTCGAACAAGCATGGATTTTCTTTTCATCGCCAATACACGGGAGCCTTTTGCACTCACTCATGATCACTTAACCCACTAGTAAGAAGAATGCTGCCATTTGTAAGATTGTGTGTGTGTGCCGTGTAATAGGAGTGATATAGGGGGAGAGGGACTCTTCCCCTTCACCCCATGTTCATTATACCTCTTCCCCTACATTTCAACCATTTTGGAACACCAAAAATTCTCTACTCCCTCTCCCATTCTCTGAAAAAAACCGAGAGCTCCCTCCCAGTTTTTATCAAAATTTTTCTTCATCCTTTCTCCTCCATTCACCCAAGGTTGGATACCCTAGCATTGTTCCTTTGAATCAATACCATTCCAAAGGTAAAACATGGGCCAAGCTTCGATTTTCCTCTCCCATTTGTTCAAAATGTAGAGCATATTCATATGTTTATATATGTGTTCTAATGTTCTTATTTTCGAGATTTTGAGTATGTGTATGTGCTTGATGATTTTTATTTTTAAAAATATGAGAATGTATGCTTAGATGATCATATGACCTTGCTTATTAAATTTTTGAATAGATCTAGTGTATATATATGATTTCAACCATAGGACATGTCAAATAATTTTCAAAATATTAAAAATGTGTATATGGTGACCGATTGTTTTTGATTTATTTTGAGGGTGGAATATTGATCTATGATATGTTTAGAGTCCATAGAAATTGATTTGGAATTTTTGAAAAACCCTAGCCTATTTTTCTAAAAATACCGTGAGCTTTTAATTATGTACTTTGGTGTATGATTTTATTTTTAAGCATACAATTGCATATTAATGCTCTATGACCTTGATTATATGTTCTATGATTTATCTAACATTTTTGAAGACCAAATGCTTAAATTTTTTAGAATGCCGTGAGCTTTATGAGTTCATACCTTGGTGTATGATTTTTATTTTGATCATGCAATGGTATATTATCGATCTAGTATATTGAATGTGTGTCGTATGATTTTGTTGGAAATTTTGGAGATCAAATGCTAATTTAAATCAAAAAAACCGAGGAGCTATTGCTCAATATGGTGATGATTTAATTTGGTTTTGATGAATGTTACTATGTTATATTGCTATATTATGATGTATAAACATAATGTATAATTGTTAGAATTTTTGGAAATCAAATACCAAATATTATCAAAAAAGCCGTGAGCTTTGAAGCTCTTTAAGGTGATGATTTAATTGGTTTTGATTAATATTATTATGTTATAATGTTATAATATAGTATATAATCATAGTGTATAATTGTTGGAATTTTTGAAACCAAAAACAATAATTAATCAAAAAAGCCGAGAGCTTGTAGCTCCATATGGTGATGATTTCAATTGGTTTGGTTTATGTTATGATGTTACAATGTTATAATATAATGTTTGATCATGTTATAATTTAATTAGAATTTTGGAAATTGTTTGATAATTGTTTGGTAATTATTTAGTAATTACCGATCAGATATCGAGTTTATTCCTTGATGAATGGTTATGATGGACTATAGGTTATAATTGTGACATATATTGATATTGGGACATTATACTAATGTGTGTCAATTTTGGGAATTTTGGACAATTATTCCTTAATTTTCTAAATTACCGTGACATATATATATATATATAGTAATAAATGACAAACAAAATCATATGGATAATATAAATCCTTATTCTGGACCATAGTGTATTATAATAAACTATATTAATTTAGAAAAAATTTGAAAATCATTTGGTAATTTTAAATAATTACCGAGAATTTTCGAATAATTATAAGGATTTTAAATCCTTTTTAATTCATTTTAATAATAAATTATATGTCTAATAATTATTTTAGACATATTTGGATTTTATAAAATTTCATAAACATAGATTACTATGTTTGAGACAAACGTTACATTTAATAACGTATTAATCGGTTATACGGTTTTATTATTTAAAAGAATAATATTTGCGAAAAATATTAATAAGTCCTTCGATTTTTATGACATATCGAGAAATGGGACTTTTCGTTTCGAAATCGATTAAAAATCGATTTATAGAATTAATTAGTAAGAAGTTACTATTTAAAAGTCAAAATTGTTGACTTTGTTGACCGTTGTTGACTTTGTTGACCTTTAAAGTCAAACGTAAGATTATACGTTCGATAAATACGCTAATACACGTAAGACGTACTAATTGAGTATGACACCTCATTAGTAAGAAATGATTTCAAAAATGGAATCCTTTTATCGAGAAACGTAAAAATACGTTGAACGTTTAAATCGGAAGGGTTAAACCGAAATAGTTGAACGTGTCTCGAAGCACGAGAACAGTTCAATCATTTGCGTATTCGAAAAGCATATTTAATTCGTTAAGAAATTCAGTTTACATCGATAGTGAATATCGAAGTTTATCTTAGACTCTGAAAGTCTTGAGAAACTTGAGCGACGTACTAAAACCTCGCTTTTTCGTAAAGGTGTGGACGCGAACGAGACGATCGGACATTGACAAGCAAACAAACCTAGGACTCAATTTACGACGAACCATAGTCCAGGTGGACTTACTTTTCAAACAAATGTGACTTCACCATCTTCCAAAATGAATTGATTTACAAAGACTTACTCTTCAACTATTGATAAATGTTTACAACATTACCCGCCAAAATATTTCGCTTTTGTATGGATCCTATCTCATTATGCATGGTGTGATGGTTGGAACTATATGACGATATGAAATGCATAAATGGTGTGATGGTTGGATGACATGATATGAAATGTCATTTGTTGGGTCGCGCCCAACCTTTTTATGAAATCGATATCGGGTCCTATGCCGGAGGATAAATACCTGGCTAGGGCTAACGTGTACACCTGAACGTGACTGTGTGCTGTATGGGTAACGGCCGGTTACGGCGTCGTAGAAGGGAGGCCTCCCTCTCGACGTTTGAACTTTGATATTGTGATGAGATATGACTATGGGATATGGATCATACACACCAAGAAAAATGCTCGGCCGAGCGATGTTTACGAACTGAAAATGTTTTAGTAAGAACAAGGCATTTCAACTAAAACCCTTGTGACTTACCATGATATTGGGAGCGTGATTAAATTATCAAATGTTTTCGGCATGAGTCCACTGAGTGCATTATTTGTACTTAGCCCTGCATATTCGTTTTCAAATGTGCAGGTTGAGCTCTGATGATGGTGATGGGGGAAGTGTTGAGGAGCCCAGTGTCCTTGACCATTTTTATTAAGAATTTGTGGTTTCACATTGAATACATATCTTCATATATGTATTCACACACTTTCCGCTGCAATCTCTGAACTCGTTTATATTATGTTTACTGTTATGAACTATTGATGTCCATTAGATTATTGTTAAGTCTTTGGGTCTAATGGCCTAAACCATTTGAATTATTGTGATATCATCTTATGTTGTGTTCAAGCATGCTAGTTACAATTGATAGGTATCTTCATCCTAGCCTTTTTATCCTAAAATACTATTCCTAGTATTAGTCACCCTCCAGTCCGGGTTATCCGGAGTGGGGACGTGACAAAGTGGTATCAGAGCACTGTTGCTCTTTGCAAAACCCAAATTCTTTTAAAATCTAAGTCTAGATCGAGTCACTCGACTTCTAGAAATCTGCTGACTCCTCTCAACACTCCATCATATCGAGCTCAACCGGGAAAAATGTAACTGATTTCTTTCTCAAACTCATGAAATGAAGAGTTTTGAATGATGAGCAAGTTGGAAGGGTTTTTGAAAGAAAATGGAAAAGTTATTTTTGGAAGGAAGGTTATGTTATTATGGAAGTTTTGATGATGAAATGAAAGTTTGAGCAAGATAGTTTTTCCAAAAACTTTGGTTTGAAATCAATAAGTATTGATGCGAGTACTCAAGCCTTGAGATGGAAGTATATGGTGGTACAAGTTGATTGATCAATGTTGAAAGGATGAATTCAATTTGATATACATGTATGAGTTGGCTATGTCGTCATCTTGAAACCTTATTTCCAAATTTCAAAGTTTTTATGAAAATGGATATGATATCCCAAGAACATAGATGCTATAAGAAGCATGCTCACTTCTTACACGAGAACATAGAAGTGTGAACTAGAGAAACTCTATCCCGCTACGAGAACGGTAGCAAATAAGGGACGCGAGAACGATAGCAAGAAGTGACGCGAGATCGAACTCAAAGGAGAAACAGTGTAAGTTTTAAAGACAAGAAAGACCTCGTTGTTGGCACAAATACGTGCGACCTTGACTTCGCCATCAACAACACCATCGGCGATGACCTCGGCAGGGGTATAGATGCTAATAACGAGCTGAGGCAAATCGCCGAGCTGCCGCGGACGAACTGAAGTAAGCTGGAAGACGACCTGACGAAGTGCGAACTGAATACAAGCCGAAGTAAGCTGGAAGACGATCTGACAAAGTACGAGCTGGAATGCGAGCTGAACGCGAACTGAAGTGAAAATACCGAAGTGAAAACTGAAGCCGAGCTGCGGTGAGGAGGATGCCGAAGTGCGACCTCGGCGCCGTTCTCATTAACCTCGACGCCGACCTTGTCGACTTCGACTTCGGCATCGGTATCGGCACTAAACGTCCTCGACTTTGGAATTGGCGATTGCGACTTCGACTTCGTCGACGACCTCGACGTCGGCATTGACATCACCGACCTCAACAACATCGATGACCTCGGCCATGACATTAACTCCGGCCTCGACCTCGGTATTATCTAAGACCTCGGCTTCGGCATTGAAAATTTTACACTTCGCCTGACGTTGGCAGTGACCTCGGCATCAATAACCTCGGTGCCTGGGAAGCCATCATTTATGCCTTCATTCTTGGTGACTTCGGCATTTTTCAACGCGGTCGATTTCGACCTCGGAGTCAGCATAATAACTTCGATGTCGTTAACTTCGGCCTCGACGTCAGCAGAAAACTGCTTTGCGTAGTGTTTTTGTTTTAGCTCGTTCTCTTTCGTTAGGACTCCGATTTATGCATGGTTTTCACCTGCGTACTCCTAACGCCCTGATCTTCATTTGTTCTGAAGAACAGAATCCCTAATTCTGTCTCCAGAATACGCTAGAGTCCGTTGAACTTTAGTTCGAATGGTTGGTATAGGACAAAGATCTCATAGCATATCATATATATTAAGACGTTATTGGCTTATGTGTATACGTTCGGGTAAGAGTAAGAAGTTAAGTTTTGATGTGTACCATATCTTGTGACGATACCTACCTTATAGATTGTTTAGTTTTAACCTAGTTGCTTCTCGTTGTGCTTAAGTTATCCTTCCTGCTTTTGAGATGATGATAGTTTGACTTATGTTAGTTTTGATCGTGATGGATGGAGGGATGCGATATATTGCTAGGAGGAGGATTGGACCACACCCTACCCCGAGGAGGTGATGAGTATTTACCGCAAGTCGGATGTGCGGAGAAGACCCAGGCGAAGTTTACGCATATTACCTCCGCTTTGAGAGACGCCCGAGCCCATGGTGCGATCGACTATGATGGCATCCAGCTTTTGTCTATACTCCCCGCATTGGGAAGATTACGTCCGAGAGATATCGGGGATTATATATACCGGCGGGTTGGCGCCTACGACCGATAAGAGATCCGCCTGATTCGTAAGTCATCCGACTTATGTCTACATGATGGCGGGAGCAGCCGAGGGGACCCTATCTCCTCCACGGAGTACACTGGCGGGATAGTCGCCAGAGTGGCTATACACCGAGGTCCCGAGGCGATCGACCCGCCAGTGCCTCCATACCGATTCGACGAGGGCGTGCACGCTTCGCTTGGAAAGGGCAAGACGCCCAAGAGCTTTAGGAGAGCCCGCCTTTCCTCCATCGCTCGTTGGACACCCGTCCGCCACTACCACCTCTACCACCGATGGTACCTCCACCACCACCAAAGAGCGCGCTTCCGCCAGACAAAGACGGATGAGCGTATCGGATGCTTTCGATGGCTATAGCCCGATTCGCCATGACTACGAGCTATATGGAGATGATGACTTCAATCCCATGCGCGACATACCGATGTACGAAGATGACGGAGCAGGATCATCGAGAGTACGTACTCGTGAGGATGATTCTGATGAAGAAGAGGATCCCGAGGAAGACCCCGAGGAGGACGATCAGTGGGAAGATGCCTGATGAAGGCACTAGATGAAGCTTAGTTAGAATTTTATTATGGATGGTTTATGTCATTCCTTTTGTGTATGGTTTGACGGAACTAGAACCTCGACTTTTGGAAGGCGGGTGGGCGAGGATTCATGTTTTGTTTTTATGACTTTTAGTTTTGAACATCCCGCTATGGCGAGCTTGATTATCGTTATATATATATACACGACCGAGCGGGCTTTTGCGGTAAATTTTGGATGAGAATGACGAAGTATTTTATTTAAAATCGTTATGCAATGAGGCTATGATGATTCTATACATGTTAAGTTATAGAAGAGGCAAGTGATTAACGATTATATGTTTTATTAGCAGAATGCCTCCGAGAAGAAACCCGGAGCAAGAACCCAGAGGCAGAGGTCGGGGAAGACCTAGAGGAAGGGGTAGGATCCCCGAGCAAGAAGCTGAAGACATACCTCAACCACCTCCACCTCAACCATATCGCAGGATCGAGGAGCTATTCCTAAGGCAGAACCCACCTACCTTTAATGGGAAAGGCAAACCCGAAGAAGCGGAACAATGGGTCAGAACCATTGAACGAATCTTTAATTTTAAGAGATGCACAGCACAGGAGCGACTGTCCTGTGTAACTTTTCAATTAAATGGACCCGCGGATTTCTGGTGGGAGGCCAGGAAGAAGACATTTACTGCCGAGCAGCTAGAAGAGTTCTCATGGGAGGACTTTAAGAGAGAGCTGTATGAGAAATACATACCTAAGAGCTATAGAAAGAGAAAGGAGCAGGAATTCTTCCTGCTGAAGCAAGAAAAGTTATCTGTGACCGACTATGATCGCGCTTTCTGCGACATGTCGAGGTATGCCCCAGAGCAGGTAGACACCGACTTGAAAATGTCGGAAAAGTTTAGGTCAGGTCTGAGGACGGAGATACGGATGTCTCTTGCCAGCCATGGAGACCTGACTTACACAGAAGCTCTTGCACGAGCTTTAGATATTGAGGCAGCGATGTCCGACGATAAGTCAGTGTCGGCTCAGACACACAATGCGATGGACAAAGGAAAAGGAAAGTGGGAACCGAGTCGCGGAAATAATAGCAGGGGAGGCTATGAGAACGCAAGCCACAAGCGACCCTGGCAAGGAACCGGGGCACAGCCAGGGCAGAATTGGAAAAGGGCAGCTTTTGCTCCTCCGACGAGAGGACCGCAAGAGCAAATGAGGGCTCCTCCATGCCCTAAATGCCATAGGGTGCACAAGGGGATATGCACGACAAGCAATGTGAATTGCTTCAAGTGCGGAGCGGAGGCAATACGCCAACAATTGCCTGTGGGCACGTTTGGATATAAGGTCGAACCAACCCTAAGAATGTCCACCACTAAGGGCTATCCAATTCCAAATTTCAACCTCAAGAACAACAAGGGCAACAACCCCAAAGAATTGGTGCAAGAACAACAATGGCAACCCCGCAACATCAACCCCGCAACAACGATGGCAGAACCATCTCAACAACCAAGGCGGCCGCCACCGCGACAACGCCAAAGCGGAAGAAGAATAGCCCAGCAGCCGCCAAACCAAAGAAGGACCAAGACACCCGTCGGCCTCACCGCCCAGTTAGAGCTTACGCCTACACCGGAGGCGTAATCGAGCAAAATCGGGAAACCCGCGGTATGGGAGTTCTTCTCAACATACCTGTTATAGTACTATTCGATACGAGTGTTTCTCATTCTTTTATAGCAAAATCATGCGTAGAAATGCTGGGACTTAGGTCTGAAAAGGCAAGCCAGGATATGAGAATCTCATCGCCTATAGGAGGGATTGTGACTGTTACACACTTTTGCTCGAACCTAGAGTTGACACTAGGATCACTTAAGGTTCTGGCTAACAATCTAAACATAATACCCATAGATGATGTAGACATAATCCTAGGAATGGATTGGTTAGCTAAGAACCACTCCACAATCCTTTGCAAGGAAAGGAAAATATCATTTCGCTTTCCGGGACAAGAAGCTACGCATTTTCACGGGATCAGCATGGGAAGGAGAATCCCGATTGTATCAGCACTAAAGGCTGGAAGGATGATCAACTAGAAAGGATGCCATACATTCCTTGTCTACTTGAACGGGAAGGACAAGCCCGAAACGAGGATTGAAGACATAGAAGTTGTCCGAGAATTTTTGGACGTATTTCCCGAAGATCTACCAGGATTGCCTCCTGATAGACAGTTAGAGTTCACCATCGACTTAGAACCCGGAGCTGCTCCAAGGTCGGCGCCCTATAGGATGGCCCCAAAGGAGTTGGAGGAACTGAAGATCCAGATTCAAGAATTGTTGGATCTAGGTTTCATTAGGCCAAGTGTTTCACCTTGGGGAGCGCCTGTTTTATTCGTTAAGAAAAAAGATGGTTCTTTAAGGATGTGCATCGATTATCGGGAGCTAAATAAGATGACACTAAAGAACAAGTACCCTTTACCAAGGATTGACGACCTGTTTGATCAATTACGAGGAGCAGGTGTATTCTCGAAAATTGATCTCAAGTCAGGTTACCACCAACTGAAGATACGGTCTGAGGATGTACCTAAGACTGCATTCCGAACCAGATATGGCCACTATGAGTTCATATTTATGCCGTTCGGATTGACCAACGCACCAGCTGTATTCATGGACCTCATGAACAGAGTATTTCATCCATTTTTGGATAAATTTGTTTTAGTCTTCATAGACGACATTCTTATCTATTCAATGAATGAAGAGGATCACAAGGAACATCTGAAAACGGTTCTACAAACCTTGAGAGATGAAAGACTTTTTGCTAAGTTTAGCAAATGTGAGTTTTGGTTGAAGGAAGTTATGTTCCTTGGACACATCGTTTCTGCCGAAGGCATAAAAGTAGATCCAGCCAAAGTAGAAGCAGTGCAAGGATGGAAATCGCCAAGGACTCAACATGAGATTAGAAGTTTCCTAGGACTAGCTGGTTACTATAGGAGATTCATCGAAGGATTCTCCAAAATTGCATGGCCAATAACCCAGCTACTTCGGAAAGGAATCAAATTCAACTGGACCGATGAATGTGAGACGAGCTTCCAAATACTCAAGGAAAAATTGACAAGTGCACCAGTTCTAGCAGTTCCAGAAGCAGACAAATAGTATGTAGTCTATACAGACGCTTCTAAGACTGGACTAGGTTGTGTCTTGATGCAAAACGGAAAAGTGATAGCTTATGCATCCCGACAACTCAGACCGCATGAACTGAACTACCCAACCCATGACTTGGAATTAGCGGCAGTAGTTCATGCACTGAAAATTTGGAGACACCATCTCTATGGAGTGAGATGTGAGATCTTCACGGATCATAAGAGTTTAAAGTACTTCTTTGAACAAAGGGATTTGAATATGAGGCAACGAAGATGGCTAGAACTAGTGAAGGATTACGACTGTGGTATCAAGTACCACCCGGGCAAGGCGAATGTAGTAGCTGACGCCTTAAGTCGTAAGATTCAACCCAAACTAGGATGTCTCTTTGTACAAGAGGAGAAACTCGTTGAAGAGTTTGGAAGAATTAGGATTGAACTGATTGAACCACCCGAGACGATCGTGAGTTGTATCGCTACACTCACACTGACGTCTGATCTAAGAAAAAGGATTGTCGAGAGACAAAGGATGGAGGAAAAGTTAGAAAAGATCAGACAAAGGGTAAGGTCTGAAGGATTTAAGAACTTCTAGGAGGCGTCAGACAATGCCTTACTGTTTGAAGGAAGGATATGGGTTCCGGACAACACAGAGCTCCAAAATGAGATAATGAGTGAAGCTCACGATACACCCTACACCACCCACCCAGGTAGTTCTAAGATGTACCAAGACCTGAAGGAAAAGTTTTGGTGGGAAGGCATGAAACGAAACATAGCTTCTTTCGTAGAATGCTGTCTTGTTTGCCAACAGGTGAAAGCGTTACATCGACGTCCTTACGGAAAGTTGCAACCGTTGGAAATACCTGAGTGGAAATGGGACGAGATAACGATGGATTTCGTTACGAACTTACCCAAATCAAAAAGAGGAAACACAGCCATATGGGTAATTGTGGATAGACTTACCAAGAGTGCTCATTTTCTACCGATTCAAAGCACTTATGGATTTGATAAATTAGCCCAGCTGTACGTTAAGGAAATTATACGACTACATGGAGTACCAAAATCTATTACCTCCGATAGAGACTCTAAGTTCACATCCAGATTCTGGATTAGCCTGCAGAGAGAGTTGGGTACGAAATTGAATTTCAGTACGGCATTTCACCCACAAACTGATGGGCAGTCAGAAAGGACGATCCAGATACTAGAAGATATGCTTAGAACAGTAGTGTTGGATCGAGGTGCAAAATGGGAAGACATTTTACCTCTTATTGAGTTTGCTTACAACAACAGCTATCAAGCAACGATTGGTATGGCCCCGTACGAAGCCTTGTATGGCAGGAAGTGTAGATCACCGCTTTATTGGGATGAAGTCGGTGAGAGAAAAATCATAGGGCCAGAAGCAGTGAACGAAATGATTGGGATCGTTCGAAAAATTAGGCTGAGGATAAAAGAAGCTCAAGATAGGCAGAAATCCTACGCTAATACGCGTAGATCTGAGCTGCAGTTTGAAGATGGGGACAAAGTGTTTCTTATAGTCTCTCCATCGAAAGGAATAGTCAGGTTTGGACTGAAAGGAAAGCTGAGACCCCGCTTTATAGGACCTTACGAGATCCTAGAGAGGATAGGTCCAGTAGCTTATAGGTTGGCTCTTCCGCCAAACCTAGGAAATGTTCACAATGTTTTCCACGTATCGCAATTGCGAAAATACGTTCACGATCCCAAGCACGTGATCCACCAAGACGACGTGATTCTCAAGCTAGACATGAGCTATGAAGAAGAACCAGCGGCGATACTTGACCATAAAGTTCAACAACTACGGAGCAAGACGATGCCGCTAGTCAAAGTGCTATGGAGACACCACGGACAAGAGGAAGCCACGTGGGAACTTGAAGACGCGATGAAAGAACGATACCCTGATTTGTTTTTCTAGAGGTATGCAAATTCCGGGATCGAATTTCTTTTAAGGGGGGTGGAATGTAATATTCCGAAGAAACGAACGTCTAATTACGGTATTTTAAACCCGTGAAATTAGGGTTTTTGCCGTATTTTATTTCAGTACGTCATCGAATATTGATTTCGATTCAGTATCTTAATCACGAATTCCTTTTTATATTCACTAAGTATTGTGAATTCAGGAATCGAATGTCGCGAAGTAATTCGACAGCTCATTTTTAACGTCGATTGCGTATCGAACGTCTGTATTTTTGGAAATTTCTGAAGCAAAGAAGCTTGGAATCAATTTCCATATTAATTCCTATGATAATGGAATATTATTTATAAAGTAAGTATGAACTTACTACGACCATTTTGAGATGAGTCGATTGTGGACGTTTTGAACGCCAACGCCTCGAGACGTTTGAAAAATGAGTTTAATGCTCGTGAAATTATCATAATTGATTTTCTATTATTATTTTATATAATTACAGTATTAATAAGCATTAAAATCAATTTTGAGCTATTAAAACTCGATTATTTTGAAATAGGATTTTCGAAAACCCTAATTACCTAAACTAGGGTTTTTCACATAAAATGATACCATATTTTTATCCTATGCTATTATTTATTATCTAAGTCATATATTATGATATATATGAGTATATTTAGATCGAATTTACATGAGTATCAATAATAGGTGTGATTTATATTTTTATTCCTATTTTCTCAATAATTATCGGTAATTTCGAATTAATTGCTATATGATGATTTAATTAATTTAATGGCTTGTATTATATATCTATGACCTATACTATGATTAATATATAGTATTAAGGATGAAATAAAATTAAATCCACCCTTGGAACCCATAGAAGCCGTCGGCCATCATCCTTGGAACAAGCATGGATTTTCTTTTTCATTGGCCAATACATGAGGAGCCTTTTTGCACTCACTCATGATCACTTAACCCACTAGTAAGAAGAATGCTGCCATTTGTAAGATATTGTATGTGTGTGCCGTGTAATAGGAGTGATATAGGGGGAGAGGGACTCTTCCCCTTCACCCCATGTTCATTATACCTCTTCCCCTACATTTCAACCATTTTGGAACACCAAAAATTCTCTACTCCCTCTCCCATTCTCTGAAAAAAAACCGAGAGCTCCCTCCCCATTTTGCTCAAATTTTTTCTTCATCCTATATCCTCAATTCACCCAAGGTTGGATACCCTAGGATTGTTCCTTTGAATCAATACCATTCCAAAGGTAAAACATGGACCAAGCTTTGATTTTCCTCTCCCATTTGTTCGAAAATGTCGAGCATATTCATATGTTTATATATGTGTTCTAATGTTCTTATTTTCTAGATTTTGAGTATGTGTATGTGTGATGATTTTATTTTTAAAAATATGAGAATGTATGCTTAGATGATCATATGACCTTGCTTATTAAATTTTGAATAGATCTAGTGTATATATATGATTTTCAACCATAGGACATGTTGAAATAATTTTCGAAAATATTAAAAATGCGTATATGGTGACCGATTGTTTTTGATTTATTTTGAGGGTGGAATATTGATCTATGATATGTTTAGAGTCCATAGAAATTGATTTGGAATTTTTGAAAAACCCTAGCCTATTTTTCTAAAAATATCGTGAGCTTTTAATTATGTACCTTGGTGTATGATTTTATTTTTAAGCATACAATGGCATATTAATGCTCTAGGACCTTGATTATATGTTCTATGATTTATCTAAAATTTTTGAAGACCAAATGCTTAAATTTTTGAGAATGTCGTGAGCTTTATGAGTTCATACTTTGGTGTATGATTTTTATTTTGATCATGCAATGGTATATTATTGATCTAGTTTATTGAATGTGTGTTGTATGATTTTGTTGGAAATTTTGGAGATCAAATGCTAATTTAAATCAAAAAAACCGAGGAGCTATTGCTCAATATGGTGATGATTTAATTTGGTTTTGATCAATGTTACTATGTTATATTGCTATATTATGATGTATAAACATAATGTATAATTGTTAGAATTTTTTGAAATCAAATACCAAATATTATCAAAAAAGCCGTGAGCTTTGAAGCTCTTTAAGGTGATGATTTAATTGGTTTTGATTAATATTATTATGTTATAATGTTATACTATAGTATATAATCATAGTGTATAATTGTTGGAATTTTTGAAAACCAAAAACCATAATTAATCAAAAAAGCCTAGAGCTTGTAGCTCCATATGGTGATGATTTCAATTGGTTTGGTTGATGTTATGATGTTACAGTGTTATAATATAATGTTTGATCATGTTATAATTTAATTAGAATTTTTGGAAATTGTTTGATAATTGTTTGGTAATTATTTAGTAATTACCGATTGCATATTGAGTTTATTCCTTGATGAATGGTTATGATGGACTATAGGTTATAATTGTGACATATATTGATATTGGGACATTATACTAAGTGTGTGTCAATTTTGGGAATTTTTGGACAATTATTCCTTAATTTTCGAAATTACCGTGACATATATATATATAGTAATAAATGACAAACAAAATCATATGGATAATATAAATCCTTATTCTGGACCATAGTGTATTATAATACACTATATTAATTTAGAAAAAAATTTGAAAATCATTTGGTAATTTTTAAATAATTACCGAGAATTTTCGAATAATTATAAGGATTTTAAATCCTTTTTAATTCATTTTAATAATAAATTATATGTATAATAATTATTTTAGACATATTTGGATTTTATAAAATTTTATAAACATAGATTACTATGTTTGAGACAAACGTTACATTTAATAACGTATTAATCGAAGTTATACGGTTTTATTATTTAAAAGAATAATATTTGCGAAAAATATTAATAAGTCCTTCGATTTTTATGACAAATCGAGAAATGGGACTTTTCGTTTTGAAATCGATTAAAAATCGATTTATAGAATTAATTAGTAAGAAGTTACTATTTAAAAGTCAAAATTGTTAACTTTGTTGACCGTTGTTGACTTCGTTGACCTTTAAAGTCAAACGTACGATTATACGTTCGATAAATACGCTAATACGCGTAAGACGTACTAATTGAGTATGATACCTCATTAGTAAGAAAAGATTTCAAAAATGGAATCCTTTTATCGAGAAACGTAAAAATACGTTGAACGTTTAAACCGGAAGGGTTAAATCGAAATAGTTGAACGTGTCTCGAAGGACGAGAACAGTTCAATCATTTGCGTATTCGAAAAGCATATTGAATTCGTTAAGAAATTCAATTTACAACGATAGTGAATATCGAAGTTTATCTTAGACTCTGAAAGTCTTGAGAAACTTGAGCGACGTACTAAAACCTCGCTTTTTCGTAAAGGTGTGGACGCGAACGAGACGATCGGACACTGACAAGCAAACAAACCTAGGACTCAATTTACGACGAACCATAGTCCAGGTGGGCTTACTTTTCAAACAAATGTGACTTCACTCATCTTCCAAAATAAATTTATTTACAGTACTTACTCTTCAACTATTGATAAATGTTTACAACATTACCTGCCAAAATATTTCTGTTTTGTGTATGGATCCTATCTGTTATGCATGGTGTGATGGTTGGAACTATATGACGATATGAAATGCATAAATGGTGTGATGGTTGGATGACATGATATGAAATGTCATTTGTTGGTCGCACCAACCTTTTTATGAAATCGATATCGGTCCCATCTTGGAGGATAAAACACAGCTAGGGCTAATGTGTACACCGAACGTGATTGTGTCTTTGTATGGGTAACGGCGATTCGGCGTCGTGAAGGAGGCCTCCTCTCGACGCTTGAACTTTGATATTGTGATGAGATATGACTATGGGATATGGATCATACACCAGAAAAATGCTCGGCGAGCGATGTTCCTGAACGAAAATGTTTTAGTAAGCACAGGCATTTCAACTAAAACCCTTGTGACTTACCATGATATTGGCAACAAATTAAATTATCAAATGTTTTCGCATAAGTCCACCGAGTGCATTATTTGTACTTAGCCACCGCATATTCGTTTTAAATGTGCGGGTTGAGCTCATGATGGTGATGGGGAAGTGTTGAGGAGCCCAGTGTCCTTGACCATTTTTATTAAGAATTTTTGGTTTCACCTTGAATACATATCTTCATATATGTATTCACACACTTTCTAATGCAATCTCTGAACTCGTTTATATTATGTTTACTGTTATGAACTATTGAGGTCCATTAGATTATTGTTAAGTCTTTGGGTCTGATGGCCTAAACCATTTGAATTATTGTGATATCATCTTATGTTGTGTTCAAGCATGCTAGTTACAATTGATAGGTATCTTCATCCTAGCCTTTTTGTCCTAAAATACTATTCCTAGTATTAGTCACCCTCCAGTCCTGGTTATCCGGAGTAGGGACGTGACACATTAATTTATCCTATGATATTATCTATCATCTAAACTATATGTTACAACATATATCAATGGTTGGCATGGAAAATAAAATTTGACCCATTCGCATAATGTAATAGCCGAAAACTATACACTTATGTATACAAGTTTATCTTGTTGATTTTTCCTATTACATGTATCTAAGTGACATTGGATTAATTAAAAAGTCTAACTAAACATTAAAATCAGATATATATGTATATATATACTTGTATAATTTCGTGCATGTGTGTGGGTGTATAGTATAAGAGTGTGTGAGTGTGCATGTAGGAACAAATGTCATCCATGCAAGGCATGGGACAACACTTGTCACCCTAAGCAACCACCCCATGTAACACCACCCTCTCTCTCTCTACACTCAGCCGTCCCCTCCACTCCTCTCCTCTCCACTCCTTGCTCCAAGAACAGCCCCATTCCACCATGTAAGAGATAGCTCAAGCCACCTCTCTCGACGGGATGCTCATCGCCAAGTTCACGGCCAAGTCAAGGTGGCCGATGGCCACCAAACTCGATCCACTCCACTTGGCTTTTCTAGCTTCATACATCCTGTCCAAGGTGAAGAATCTAAACCTTGGACTCAATAGTGTTAGAGCTACATACATGCATGTACACATATATGCTTGAATGTGCTAGATTTATAAGTATAGGTGATTGCATGTTGTTGATCTGGACGAACAGTGATTTTATAAAATTAATAGACTAAGTTACAGTGGTACGATGATTGTGAATTTTTATTATGTTCACATTATATGTGTCTAGTATGCCTCTGTAAAATTTCAAATCCATCCAACTTGATTTGCTATTTTAATCGTATTTTTAAAAAGCATTGCGCAAAACTGTGAAATTGCCTTGTTCATCACCCACGGTCCGTGGCTTTCGTTTTAAGTTTGGCTAGTGATAAAACTCTAAAATTGGGGATAAACATAATTTATCATGTCTAGAAGACTCATGTAAATTTTCAGAATTTTCTAAAAATCTTTACCATTTATTCCATATTTTACAAGATAACTGCACAAAACTATCACGGGAGTGATAGCTTGTGGTAAAATATTTTTATCTCCCAATCTATTTTGAATCATTGAGTAAGGCTTTTTCTGGATTAAACTAGACTTAAGTGGATTTTCAATATGATTTGTTGCACTCCCAGATTCCTTATAATGAACTCACGGTGAATTTTTAAAGTTGACGCATTATAGTAAGCCTTTTTGGACAAATTGCCTTAGTAAATTTCTATGTTAATCAACTGTTCGTGTACGACTCTTACGTGAGATGTTCAAGCCGTTTGTAGTCCGATTTTGACTTTGGTTTCTTCATAATAAATGTTCCTTACCATGTCTAGTTGTGATCTGGAATGTTTGATCTCAAACCAAGTTTTATAGGTATACCTTTCAATGACCCAAAGTCACCTACTTGAATGTTGTCCTTTCCAACTAGTCAACTTTGGGCTTATGTATTTCTCGATGCATCAGATATTTTCCAGTATGGTCTTCATGAAACATGTAGTTCTTGTTACAAGGTTTCGAAATTGGTAGCCTTCAGTCATTTTAGCATTGTGAGTCAAAAGTTACGAACCTCGCAAAACCCCTCGTCGTTAAGCTAAATCTGGAAATCCTGAAAAATTTTCCAAGTATAGAAGTCAGTTGAGTTGCCCACTTTGAGACTCTATATCTCCAGAACCACGACTCTTTTGGATTGAATTCCTTCTTAGAACTTGTAGTACATGTTTAGAGGTTTCCAGAATGTGTCTTTGTGCGGCCATACGTATTTTGAATCGAGAGTTATGAGTCGTCAAAGTATGTCACTTGGGTTAATTTTAAGCTGTTTTGCTGATTTTCAAACACTTAAAATTTGACTAAGTGTAAAACTCCCTATGTGAAATATGCCTTATGTGACTAACATGCTAGTAATTGATGCATTCATTATGTTATGTCGCAAGGTGCGTTAGAACATTAATAGATGCACGAATTATGATAAAACGACACAATCGATATTTTTACGGGGCGTGCCTTAACGTGAAATGTTTGACTAGGTGCTCCTACATGCTCAATTGAGTGTATATCATACCTTGATATACACTAAAGTAGAAATATGGGTTCTAAGACCCGATGGATATTTCAACTCCAAAACCTCAAGGCCAAGAATAAATAGGCTAAGCTTTCAGACTTCATCATCCAAGAAATCGTTTAAGACAATCAACAGTCCAGGTGGGCTTTACTCTACTCAAGATTAAAATGCTTCTGAAATATTTATTTACGATGCTTATTTCAACTGTTGTTAAATGTTTACAAGATTACCTGCCAAAAATGTTTACGTTTTGTGTATGTATCCTATCCGGAATGAATGATATGAATGTGTTGGGTCACTCCCAACTTATGAATGAAATCGATATCGGATCCTATGCTGGAAGGACAATACCTGGCTAGGATTAATGTGTACACTAAGGTGACTGTGTGCTGTAAGGATAATTCACGGCCGGTCACGGCGTCGTAGAGGGAGGCCTCCTTCACGACGTTCGACTATGATGTTATGATGAAATGATGATAAGGGATATGGATCATACACACCAAGAAAAATGCTTGGCCAAGCAACTTTATGAACTGATAAAATGTTTTAGTAAGCACAAGGCATTTTCAACTAAAACCCTTGTGTCTTACTTGCTATGGCAACAGTAATTCAAATATTGATAAACTGCTTGGGCATGAGTCCATTGAGTGCATTCTTGTACTCACCGCATGTTTGTTTTAAATGTGCGAGTTGAGCGTATGATGGATGGAGCGAGGTTGAGCATTAGGACCGTTGTCGCTAAAAGTTTATACCTTGATAGTACATCGTCATATGTACATATCACATGTTTTCATTGCTAGAACTTAAACTATGTACTAAAGTCCAAGAACATACTTGTCGTATGTATTACACTTTTTATTAAAGAGAGTCTCCATGTTTGTTCATTCATGTTTACAGTTATAGTCCCTGCTAATCCGTACTTAGGATTGTGGGGCTGTGACATTAGGTGAGATACCTCATTAGTAAGAAAAAGATTTCAATTGAAATCCTTATATCGAGAAACGTATGGATACGTTGAACGTTTAAACCTGAAAGGTTAAAACAATATGGTTGAACGTGTCTTGAAGAACGAGAACTGTTCAATTGAAATACGTATTTGAAAAGCGTATTGAATTCGTTAAGGAATTCAGTTTATATCGATATTGAATATCGAAGTTTATCTTAGACTTTGAGAGTCTCGAGAAACGTGAACGACGTACTAAACCCTCGCTTTTACGTAAAGGTGTGGACGCGAACGTGACGACCGGACATTGACGAGGAATCAAACCTAGGACTCAAATTAAGACGAACCATAGTCCAGGTAGGGCTTCTTATCCAAAATAAAATACGAGCTTTCTCATTTAAATTATTTCCAAATGAATTTATTTACAATGCTTATTCAACTGTTGATAAAATGTTTACAATATTACCTGCCAAAAATATTTCTGTTTTGTGTATGGATCCTATCCGGAATGAATGATGTGAAATGTTGTGAAATGATATGATGATATGAAATGTTATGAATTTTGTTGGGTCGCGCCCAACCCAGTTATGAAATCGATATCGGATCCTATGCCGGAAGACGATGCCTGGCTAGGATTAACGTGTACACTTGAGAGTGACTGTGTGCTGTAAGGACAATTCACGGCCGGTCACGGCGTCGTAGAGGGAGGCCTCCTTCACGACGTTTGAACTTTGATGTTATGATGAAATGAGGATATGGGATACGGATCATACACACCAAGAAAAATGCTCGGCCAAGCGACTTTTACGAACTGAAAATGTTTTAGTAAGCACAAGGCATTTCAACTAAAACCCTTGTGTCTTACCATGATATTGGCAGTGTAATTTAATTCTGATAAAATGTTTTCGGCATAAGTCCACTGAGTGCATTACTTGTACTCAGCCCTGCATGTTTGTTTTTAAATGTGCAGGTTGAGCTCTGACGATGGTGATGGAGGAAGTGTTGAGGAGTCCAGTGTCCTTGTTACATTATTAAGAATTGGGTTTTACCTTGAATGCATATCGTCATATATGTATTCACACACTTTCCGCTGCAACTCTGAACTTATTTATGTTATGTATGATGTTAAGCACTGTTGAGGTCCGTCAGACCATTGCTGACCTTTGGGTCTGATGGCCTAAACCACTTGATTTGTTTTGATATCACCTTATGTTATGTTCAAGCATGTTAGTTACTTTTGATAGGTACCTTTATATTAGCCTTCGTGTACCCCAAATACTATTCCTAGTATTAGTCACCCTCCAGTCCGGGTTATCCGGAGTGGGGACGTGACACAAGTTTAAGACGAACAATAGTCCAGGTGGGCTTTTCTTACCTCAATAAAGTGGGCTTTTTTTCTAAACAAAAATGTGACTTCGCTATACTTTCCAAATGAATTTATTTACGATGCTTATTTCAACTGTTGAGAAAATATTTACAAGATTACCTGCCAAAAATGTTTATGCTTTGTGTATATATCCTATCCATGAAATGTTATGAATGTTGTTGGGTCACTCCCACCTTATGAATGAAATCGATATCGGATCCTATGCCGGAAGGCTTATACCTGGCTTGGATTAACGTGTACACCTAAGGTGACTGTGTGCTGTAAGGACAATTCACGGCCGGTCACGGCGTCGTAGAGGGAGGCCTCCTTCACGACGTTCGACTATGATGATATGATGAAAGGATAAGGGATATGGATCATACACGCAAGTAAAATGCTTGGCCAAGCAAATGTTTATGAACTGATGAAAATGTTTTAGTAAGCATAAGGTATTTCAAATAAAACCCTTATGACTTACCATGATATGGCAGTGTAATTCAAGAATGATAAAATGTTTTCGGCATGAGTCCACTGAGTGCATTCTTGTACTCAGCCCTGCATGTTTGTTTTTAAATGTGCAGGTTGAGCTGTGATGATGATGATGGAGGGTGTTGAGGAGCAAGACAGCCTTTTTCATTTTATGTTAAGACACCTTGAATACATATCGTCATATATGTATTCACACATTTTCCGCTGCTTTTATTTTGAACTATGATGTATGGTAATATGACTTGACAGTTGAAGTCCTTCAGATCATTCTTTTGGATCTGTTGGTCTAGCCCACCTGGCAAACCCAGTTTTAATGTATGTTATGTTCTAAGTATGACAGTTTACATGTGATATGCACCCTTATTTTAACCTTTCGGGGACCGTTCATACTGTCCCATCGTCCAGCCCTCCCTAATCCATCCTTGGGGTTTGGGATAGTTTAGGCGGGCTGCGATACTTTGTCACTTAGAAGATAACGTAAGGCTAACTATCAAAATTTAATCGACGTTAGAATAATATTTTCGAATGAATAATAAACTATATTCCTTAATTCACTAATCGTTTATGAATATCATATGAAAATCCTCGCATTATGGATAGTCAAAAATTGAGCTTCGATAAATTACTATTTCAATTATCGAAACTAAACCCTAATTTACGATTTATATTATCGTAACTTAGCTTTGAAACTTTGGGATATTACAATAAAGTACTATGTTGTTTACGTTTGGGGTTTTTTTTGTCGGCACAACATAAATATAACCATACAACATCATACAATACCATACAACACCATACACAACATATACCATACTAAAGCATTAGAAAACCCTAATTTCTAACATAATACCCAACTATTGTGTATGTGTGCATGAGTGTTCCATTCATTCATCATAATCACAACCATTCATTCTAAACTTACAGATTAACTACCATGGCATCATTCACAATTAAAATCAACTCATACCTAACCATTTTGCTATATTTTTTATAATTAGCAATAATTAGCATGAGTATCCAATAAATTTCAATAAAATCATATTATGCTCCTATCATACTATAGAATTTAATTACCAACTCGATATCATCAAATAAAATTTTAAACCATGAGTTTAAAGCACTAAAGTTTTCGGTAATAGTGATTCATTTAGCATTGGTGTTCAATAAATTCAACAAAAATTATATCATGCTTATATCATATACTAAACATGAAATATCATCTCATATCATACATTAAAATTAAAACACATGCTCATTAATATTTTTGATAATGACACAATGTACATATATATACTCTATAAATTCTACTAACTTCACAACATGGTTATAATATGCAATTGTAATACCCCGTATTTCTGTAGCAAAGATTAGCTCGTGATTAAGAGCTTAATAAGAAGGGCATTGCATCCTTAAGAAAGAATTGGTTAAGTTAGAAGCTTTTGCGTTAAGCTTTGAGTTGAGACGATAGAATTGAGTCAGATTCGGGATAGAATCTGAAAGAAGATTCTTAAATCTAGTTGAACATAAGAAGACCTAGATTTAAATAGTCTTGAGATGATAGATACATGCTCAAAGAGGTCTTGATTTCAGAAAATTGATAATTTCAAAATCTACGTTTTTTTGTGACATCGGCTTTTGCCGATTAAGCTCGGATGAAGAGCAAAATATTTAAAATGGTTTTTAAGGTCAAAAATATGTTTAATTATTATATTTTGATGTTTATGGAAATCATTGAGTTTAAAAGTAAAGATTCAAATAGAGTTTATTTTATCGGATAATTAGTGTCGATTTCTCGCTATAAAAACGTTGTACATTATTCTACAATATGTATATTTAATTTCTACAAAAAAAGTGATTATTTTATATTAAAGAAAATGAGAAAAGAAAAGAAAAGAAAAAGCTTTCTAGAAAGGGTGAATAATCACCCTAATAAAGAAAATCAAAAATGAAATTATTTATTACATAATATAATTTTATACTTTAGAATACTTTAGAACCATTATCACCTTCATTTCTCCCTCAAACTTACGTCCACACACACATTTTCACACACCAAGTTTTGAAAATTTTGGGAGAAAATAGGATGATCCGTAGTTAATTTCTCGATCGATCTTGAATAGAGGTATAATCTCGTACCGAAACATATCTACGGTTTGAAATTTTTAAAAATATAATCTTATGCTTAATTCAGATTTTCGGTCATTTGGGAAGAATTATGATGTATTATGTTTTGTTAATTATTTATGGATATTATGATAGATTCGTTGTTTACGTATTGTTTAACGTTGAATTTGTAAAGCATATGTTTATTGTTTGTAAATTCTTGTAATTTTTGAAAATAAGGGGGATGTTTGATCTTGAATATATGATGTTGTTATTATTAAATTTTCTTCATATATGTGTTATTAGATTGATATAAACGTGTTTGGATCAAGAAAAACGTTTGAAATCGAAACTATACAAAATTTCCCA
Organism: Salvia rosmarinus; assembly: GCA_036937905.1. Taxonomy (NCBI): domain Eukaryota; kingdom Viridiplantae; phylum Streptophyta; class Magnoliopsida; order Lamiales; family Lamiaceae; genus Salvia; species Salvia rosmarinus. The sequence continues at coordinate 39,051,375 of CM072814.1, forward strand.
AAAGGGCCGAAACCCTAAGTGTCATAATGTTGAATTTCTGATTTTATTTGATAAAATTGACTTCATATTTAAATTCTATGATATAAATAAAGTCTAAAATGATTTATTCGGATTTTTCCGCCGACGTATTCAAAAACTGTAAAATTTTAGTTTGTCGGCGTAAATGAGTTTTCAATGCCAAAGCTTTGATCTTTATGTTTTATTGATAAATAATGTCTCAATTCATCCTATTTCACCAGACCCGGGGCGTGATAGGGTTCTGAAGGATGAACCAGCTTTTGCTTGCATTGTATTATTTGGTCTACGTACCGGAACTGATAACATTCGAGATTATGCAGGATTATACACGAAAGATCCTTTTTTGGCTTTAATGATAGTTGAGCATGTATAGAGGTTCGTTAGTGTTAGATGACGTCTCAAGTGAGTTTTGACGTTAGACATAAAGTATATCTTAAGGGGATTTTCGGTTATGGCTATGATGAGATGATTGAAGCTTGTTGTTGAATTTTATGTACTCATTGGGACATATGGTGATGATTGGATGAAGTTGGGATGAATTTGGTTGAGTCTGGTATTGTTATGGCGATGCGGTTATAAACGTTACGCTATCGAAAATTCGATAGAATTTGTTTGTTGATAAGATGTTAGAGGATGCAATGACCCAAGTTTTGATATACCTTAGTGTCTTAGTTTTGATATCAAGAAGAAATAGTCGTGTCGACGACTAAAGATGAGTAATGTTCTTGTTTGATTCTTGATAGGCAATTATTGTCACAGCCCGATTCGGCTACTACCTTACCGGACTGTGACTTGGGGTTTGGGCTAAGTGGATATGAAAAGAATAAGGTTTTCAACTCATTTCATCTATGAATAAATATAGATGTTCCAAATAGAAACGAGATTAAGGATGGAGCAAAATAACTGAAATATATAAGATGGTTCCAAGGTTCCAACAAAATAGTAGCTTTTACAAGGCTTTAAACAGAACGATCCAGAACTTAACATAGTAACAAATTATAACAGAGTTCAAGAGTTTGGCGGGAATAAAGCGTGTGAGACATGCATATGGAGATGCATTCTCAAAGCGAACAAAAATACTTCACACTTCGACAAAGATTCCGCTCAACTCCCTCGGCCATCACCGCTCAACCCGCACATTTAAAACAAATATGCGGTGAGTACAAATAATGCACTCGGTGGACACATGCGAAAACATTTTACTACGAAATATTGATCGCTTACATCACGATGAAGACACAAGGGTTTTATTTGAAAAGGCCTTGTGCTTACTAAATACATTACTTTCACAAAACATCGCCTGCGCAGGCATTTTCTCATAACGTATATTCTAAGTCGGCTATGGATAACGCACCGGGAGGGAGGCCTCCCTTCACCCGGACGCAAACTAACCGCCCAATGTTCGAGCATGACCACCCAATGTTCGAGGCCCAACACGTGTACACAACCCTAGCTGGGAATTTCCTCCTTACACCTCCAGCCTAGGATCCGAATTCGTAACTTCCTGTTGCCCCAGACAATCCGAATGGACATATACAAAACATAAAACATTTTTGGCAGACAATATCGTATCTCATCATTTGCGAAAAACAGAAAGTAATAACGATAAATGATTTTCCAAGAAAGCTCAGTAAATGATTTTGATAAGAAAGCCCACCTCGAGAACTTATAGTTCTTCGTCACTAGTTTACTTTCCGTTTCTCTCTCTTCGAGCGAACCCTTTTCAATCGTGAGAAACGAGGTTTAGTACATCGCTATACTTTTCGATAATCATCTATCCGAAACAACGGACGTACTATCCTTAGTTCAAATCATTCGGCGTTACGTACGAATCTTAATTTCATGTCTAACGTCGTCACGTACTGACTTTACTTTTTATCTTACGTGTATACTCAAATTCTATGTATTCACAGACATATTTTCCTATGTCTCAACTTTTCCACGTATCATATCATATGATCCATATATCACATATCATAAGACGTCATATTTCTTTTTATCACTATTTTCAAAAATAATAATAATATTTTTCGAAAATTTTTAATTAATTATATTATATTATTATTAACATATATCAATAATATGACATAATATTCACCATATTCAACTTGTACATCAATATTTCTTGCTTTTGTAAATTTCGAAATTACCATCTCATATTATTCCACATTTTCCCAAAAATTTCCACATAAAATCATACAATTTTAAACATGAACAACTATCATTATTTCATGTTCAAAACAACAATTAAAATTCATGTACATCACATATAACCTATGCTTATTTTCGGTCATGTCATAATGTTTTTAATACATGCTTAACTTTGTACTAAAATCATAATTCATGCTTATAAACGTCATATAAACATATTTAATTCATAACTTCGGCATATAGCATTAATTTCACGTATTTCACATAAATTTCGAAAGCATGTAACAAAACATATCACATATGATTTTCTAATATTTTTGCATAAAATAATAAGAGTAGTAAGGTTGCTAACCTTCTAGTCAATTTCCATCGACGTCGGCGACGTTTTTCTTCCTAGGATCGAAGACCACTTTCGAGGACACTCTCTATTTTTTTCTCTTATTCTATCCAAATTTTCGGTTATATGGTTATGGGAGGGTGACCTCTATTTATAGGATTTATGAGATGATTTTAATCATTACTTTATAAAATATCTTAATATAAAGTCAAAAATTTCAACTTCTTTTTATCATCTTAATTTTCGAACCTACTAGTTGTACAAGAGACAAATTTTTATCTTATCCTATACATTAATGATTCATCATATCTTATCCTTTTGAAATTATAACATATGTAGTTGTAAAAATCAATTTTACAACTCATACCTTATTTTTATAAAATTTTCGGCCACCCTCTTTGCATAAGAGACAATTATTTTATTTTATCCTATAGTTTATTATGTTATTTTATTATTTAATTAATATATATCTTATAATTATCATAAAATAAATAAATCATTACTTTATATAATTTGTGTATGATTTTCAGCCACTCTTAGATCCTTAGGATAAATTTTATTTTTTTCTATATCATATACTCTAATATTATCATATAATAATATCATATTTGAAAAGTCAAATTTTTCAACTTAGGATAAGGTGTCATTATCAAAGAGTTTTAAAAATATTTCCAACCTTATTCTAAGTCTAAATTTTCGGCTATTAGAGGAAAAAACCATAGGTTACTTGTTTAATTTGATAACCATCTCTACTTTACACCTAATATACCTTATCTTTATAATTATGACCCCTCATTAATTAAAGTATGATATTTATATCCATTTCACACCTAAAAGTCTAAATTTTCGGCCTTCATAATAATAATATGCCAAATATTTTATTTTCTTCCAATTAATATCTATGTAACACAATATAGATCTTAGATGATAATTTAAATCATAGAAAAATTAATTAAGATCAATTATATGTTCTAATGAAAAGTTATCGGCAAATAATTCGAAATTAAGGATAAATTATCAAACTATTATTCTTTTCATAACCAATATTATTTTCATAATGAATTACATAAATATAATGATATTATATCATAAAATAAATTTTTGGAACATTTCTAAGCAATTTCCCAATTTTTTTCGAAAATTAGGGTTTCTAGGATTTAATTTTTATAAAATTCCATTCTTACCCTATTTCATTAATTTCAAAATTTTTATTATTTCTAGGAGATAAGATTGATCTATAAATCATGATTTTTATCAAGTATATAATTAAATAAATTATTTAATACATTTATCACATAATATGGTGATTTTCGAAAATCACATGAAATCACACCTCATTTTCGAAATTAATGAGCTTCTAGAGCCAAGATATTATCTCCTATGATACTTATCACATTATCACACATTTTTATGAGATAAATATTATCTATGCTTAGTCATAACCTTATCTTATCATTTTATAAAAATATCATAGCATACTTATCATATAAAATGTCATTTTCAAACCTTATCATATACTCCTCATATTTTCGAAAATTATGCATGGTGTACAAGATAATTATCTTATCATATGTTGCAAGATAAACATGACAAATCATCATATAAAATCAAGTGATCACATATTAAATCACAAATTAACCATTTATTCTTCATATTTTCGAAAATCACTCAATAATAAGGAAAATATTTCCTTTTTCTTCCTTAGTGTATATAATATCTCAAATACACTTAAAAACATATTTATTTACTATAAAAATAATTTCTTGTGAAAAAGATTAAGAAATTTTCGATTTTACTCGAAATCGACGACTACCGACGTTCATTTTCATTCTTGTTTTTATCGTAATATTCCTCCTTATTTTCGAAATTTTTAAATCCAGAAATTCGGGATATTACATTCTACCCCCCTTAAAGAAATTTCGTCCTCGAAATTTACGTATCCCTATAACGTTCTCGATTCCTTCTCCATATTGCATTCTCTATTCCAACGTTGGTACCTCGTACCCATTTGATCGTCGTATGGCCTTAAACTCTTATTCCCATCGACTCAATTTCTATATTTCCAATCCATATATCTAATATCCTTACGTTTTCTAGTCGTATCTATTCACCTATCGATTCTTATAGACGGTGAATCCTATGTCCAAATCTAAGTTTATGTGAACATATGCTAACGTCGTATCTTCTGCCTTTGATGAAGAAGATTCGTATCCCTTCGTTTCGTTTCGTGCTATGTTCTAAAATACTCACGTATATTCTCATAATATCGTAGTCTAGAAATAATATAATCACAAGTATGTCGAAAGCGTATTTGTACCGCCGGGTTGTTACGGTCATTTCGGTTTGTTGGTTGAGAGCATAAGCCCTTGGTTGTTGTCACGAGCTTGTCGTGGTGGGTTAGGCCTATCTACCTGTCCTTGTTGTGGACAATTATTTGCAAAGTGCCCTTGCTGGCCACACCTAAAACAGTTGATACGTCCAACTAAACAAGTGCCAGAGTGATACTTACGGCATCGTGGGCATTGAGGGCTAGTTAGTTGGCGTTGAGTGTTTCCACCTTGCCCATAATTCATCTGACGGTTTTGCCCTTGTCCTGGGGCCCATTGCTGTCTTTGATTACCTGACCAAGGCCTCTTTTCAGCCTGGTTATAGTAATTGCCCCTTTCCTTGTTACGACTTTCATCCCACTTTCTTTTACCCTTGTCCTCTTGGGTTAAAGCTGGTTTATTCTCCGGCATTGCTTCCTCTATATCTAAAGCTCTACCTAATGCCTCTGCATAGGTCATTGTTCCATGGCTGGCAAGAGATATCCTAATCTCAGGCCTTAATCCAGATCTAAACTTATCAGCCATCTTTTCATCGGTATCCATCAAATTCTAGGCAAATCTGGACATGTCACTGAATATTCGATCGTATTCTGTTACCGACTTACTTCCTTGTTTGAGAGTGAAGAACTCGTTTTCCTGTTTCTTTCTATAGCTCTTGGGAATGTACTTATCATATAATACCGTCTTAAAATCCTCCCAAGTAAATTCCTCCATTTGTTCATTAGTCATAATTTTCCTTCTGGTCTCCCACCAGAAGTCTGCTGAACCCGTTAATTGAAAGGTAATGCAAGAAAGTCTTTCCTGATTCGTACAATGCAGGAAATTGAAATTTCGTTGTAATATCCCGCATAATTAAATGCCTAATTACGGTATCGTAAATTAGGGTTTCACCGAAATGATTCAATCAGAAGATTGATCTCAAGTCAGGTTATCACCAACTCAAAGTGCGGCCAGAAGATGTACCTAAGACTGCATTCCGAACCAGATATGGCCAATATGAATTCATAGTTATGCCGTTCGGATTAACCAATGCACCAGCCGTATTTATGGACCTCATGAACAAAGTGTTTCATCCATACCTAGACAAGTTCTTCTTGGTCTTCATAGATGATATTCTCATCTATTCAAGGAATGAGGAGGACCATAAGGAACATCTAAGAACGGTGTTGCAAACCTTGAGAATTGAAAAGCTTTTTGCTAAGTTCAGCAAATGCGAATTCTGGCTGAAGGAAGTAATGTTCCTTGGACACATCGTGTCTGCAGATGGAATTAAAGTAGATCCAACCAAGGTGGAAGCAGTACAAGAATGGAAATCGCCGAGAACTCAGAATGAAATCCGAAGTTTTCTAGGATTAGCTGGTTATTACCGGAGATTCATTGAGGGATTCTCCAAGATAGCAAGACCAATAACCCAATTACTCCGAAAGGGAATCAAGTTCAATTGGACTGAAGAATGTGAGGCGAGTTTTCAGAAGCTTAAGAAAAAGTTAACAAGTGCACCAGTGCTAGCAGTTCCGGAAGCGGACAAGGAGTATGTAGTTTATACAGATGCTTCGAAAAATGGACTAGGTTGCGTTTTGATGCAAGAAGGAAAAGTGATAGCATATGCATCCCGACAACTTAGACCACATGAACTAAACTATCCAACTCACGACTTGGAATTAGCAGCAGTGGTTCATGCATTGAAAATTTGGAGACACCATCTCTATGGAAAATTTTAAGTGAGATCTTTACAGATCATAAAATTTTGAAATACTTTTTCGAGCAAAGAGATCTAAATATGAGGCAAAGAAGATGGCTCGAACTAGTGAAGGATTACGACTGTGGTATTAATTATCACCCGGGTAAAGCGAATGTAGTAGCTGACGCCTTAAGTCGTAAGAATCAAACCAAACTAGGATGTCTCCTTACACAAGAAGAAAAACTCGTTGAGGAGTTCAAAAGAATGAAGATTGAATTGGTTGAACAACCAGAGACGATCACGAGTTGTATCGCTACACTCACGTTGACGTCTGATCTAAGAAAAAGAATCATAGAGAAACAAAGGATGGAGGAAAAGTTAGAAAAGATAAGAGAAAGAGTAGGCGGCGGTTTGAAGAATTTCCAAGCATCGAGACAATGCTTTAATGTTTGAAGGAAGGATATGTGTTCCGGCGATCTTGAGCTTTGAAATGAAATAATGAGTGAGGCTCACGACACACCCTACACCGCCCACCCAGGCAGTACTAAGATGTACCAAGACCTAAGAGAAAAGTTCTGGTGGGAAGGCATGAAACGAGACATAGCTTCTTTTGTAGAACGCTGTCTTGTTTGCCAGCAGGTAAAGACATTACATCAACTTCCCTAAGGGAAGTTACAGCCGTTGGGTATACCCGAATGGAAATGGGATGAGATAACAATGGACTTCGTTACAGATTTACCCAAATCGAAAAGAGGAAACACTGTGATATGGGTAGTTGTTGATAGACTCACAAAGTGTGCTCACTTTCTGCCAATTCAGAGTACTTATGGATCTGATAAGTTAGCTCGGTATGTCGTAAAAGAAATTATCGATTGCATGGAGTGCCAAAATCTATTACATCTGATAGAGACTCCAAGTTCACATCAAGATTTTGGGCTAGCTTACAAAGAGAATTGGGTACGAAATTGAACTTCAGCACAGCATTTCACCCACAGACTAATGGGCAATCGGAAAGAACGATCCAGACACTTAAAGATATGTTGAGAATAGTAGTATTGGATCGAGGTGCAAAGTGGGAAGATGTTTTACCTCTTATTGAGTTTGCCTACAATAATAGCTATCAAGCGACGATTAATATGGCCCCATACGAAGCCTTGTATGGAAAGAAATGTAGATCACCACTTTACTGGGATGAAGTAGGTGAGAGAAAAGTTGTAGGGCCAGAAGCCGTAAATGAAATGATTGAAATCGTCCGACAGATTAGGCAAAGAATAAAGGAAGCTCAAGATATGCAGAAGTCTTACGCTGATACGCGTAGATCTGAGCTACAATTTGAAAGTGGAGATAAAGTATTCCTTAAAGCCTCTCCATCGAAAGGGATTATCAGATTTGGAGTAAAAGGAAAACTGAGACCCTGTTTCATAGGACCATATGAGATCCTAGAAAGAATAGGCCCAGTAGCCTATAGGTTGGCTCTTCCGCCAAATTTGGGGAATGTGCATAATGTCTTTCGTGTGTCACAACTAAGAAAATACGTTCACGATCCAAAGCATGTGATTCATCAAGACGACGTGACCCTCAATCCAGACATGAGTTATGAAGAAGAACCTACAACAATAATAGACCATAAAGTTCAACAATTAAGGAACAAATCAATTTCGCTAGTCAAAGTCTTTGTGGAAACATCACGGACAAGAGGAGGAGCCACGTGGAACTTGAAGATACAATGAAGAACGATACCCCAGATTATTTTTCTAAGGTATGCAAATTTCGGGACGAAATTTCTTTTAAGGGGGGTAGGATGTAATATCCCGCAGAATTAAATGCCTAATTACGGTATTTAAAACTCGTAAATTAGGGTTTCACCGAAATAATTCAATCAGAAGGATATCGAATATGATTTCGATCATTTATAACGTAACGAATTCCTATTTTATATTCACTGAGAATTTTGAATTGAGGAATAGAATGTTATAAAGTGTTTCGGCAGTGTTATTTTAACGTCGATTGAACATCGACAGTTAAAATTTTGTCAAATTTTCTAAGCAACTAAGCTTAGATTTAAATTCCATTATTAATGGAATAATTTAATAAAGTGTGTACGACTTTATTACGATCATTTTGAGATGAGTCGATAATCAACGTTTTGAGACGTTTCAAACGTTAACGTCCAGAGATGAATTGAAAAATAGGTTTAATGATCAAGGAATTATAATATTTAAATTCCTATGATTATTTTATATAATTAACGTATTATTAAGCATTAAATAAATGCTAGATCACTATGGATAAATTGTTGAACAATTTACTAATTTTCGAAAACCCTAATTCGAAAATTAGGGTTTTCTCACATAAAATGATACCATTAAATTTTCTTATGGTATAAATTATTATCTAAACCATATGTTATGATATATATATCCATGAATGGCACGAAAATAATATATGTACCTCTTGAGTATGAAAATGTCGTGCTTTATGCTTTATACTACAAAATTCACGTCACTCTTTTGATATACTTTGCTATGCTATGTTTTAATTATTCAAGTGGTATCTATGATTATACATTAAACTAGTATAAATCAAATAATGTATTTGTATATTTAGGATTTATATCTTGATTAATACATAGCATTAATACACAAAAAAATGAAATCATCACTTTGGAACCCATAAGAGCCGTCGGCTCTTGTTCCCATTTTGCATGCTTGATTAGTTCAAAACCCATCATGATGTGAGTAGTATTAACTCTAGGTAATGATCACTAATTGAGTCATAACCCACTACTTGGAGAATGCTTCCATATTTAATTATATATTTGTGTAGTGACCGAGAGAGAGAGATGTACATAGAGTTGGGATTCCTTCTTTTTCCTCATTTTCACCCTCACTCAACACTCAACACTCTCAAACACTCCCTTCTCTCTCCCCATTTCTGCAAAAACCGAGAGCACCATCCCCCTCCCCCTTGAAAATTTTAAGTGTTCATCTTCTTCTCTTCCACCAAGCTTGACACCTTAAACATATTTCCTTGAATCCATACCAACACAAAGGTAAGAATCGAACAAGGCTTCGATTTTCCTTTAATTTTTACAAAAAAATTCGAAGGTTTGTTCTTGGTAAATGTATATGTTCTTAATGTCCTTGTTTGTAAGATTTTATTTGTGCATGTGTTCTTGATGATCCTTGATTGTAAAAATAAGATAATACATGTTAGGTTTGATCTATGTTATTGCATGTGTATTGTTTCTAAAGATCTAGCTAAAGCATGTTAAGTTTGAAGCATAGATCATGTTTAGAAATTATTTCGAAAATGTCATGAGATTTTTGTTGATGATCGAAATTTTTGAAAATTGTTTTGAGGTTGGATTATTGATCTATGATATGATGAGAGTTCATAGTGATTTATTTGGAATTTTTAGAAAATCCTATCCTATATTTTCAAAAATACCGAAGGCTTAAGAAAATTATATCTTGGTGTATAATTTTTATTTTAGACATGCAATGGTATATTAGTGATCAAGGACCTTGATATTGTGTTACATGAATTTATTAGAATTTTTGAAAACCAAATGCTCATTTTATTCAAAATAGCCGTGAGCTTCCAAACCATATATAGTGATGATTAAATTGCTTTTGGTGAATATTATGATGTTATATTGTTATACTATGGTATATAAGCATAGTGTATTTTTGTTGGAATTTTTATAAAATGTTAGGTAGATGTTGAGGTGGAACCGTGACCTTGAGGACAATAATCCTTGATGAAGAAATGGTATATGATGGACTATTGTAATAACCCGCAGTTTTAAAAGCCTAATTACGGTCTTTAAAACCCGTAAAATAAAATTTTGCCGTGAAATCAAATCAGTGATGAAATCGAATATGATTTCAATTATTTAGATAGGAATGATTTCCTGTCACACATTCACTCAAACTTTTAAATGTAGGATTCGAAAGTTTTAAATTTCTATCGGCAGTACATTTTTAACGTCGAATGCATATCGACTGTTGAAATGTCACTATATTTCCCTAAGCAATCAAGTTTGGAATTATATTCCATTATTACTGGAATATTTTTAATAATGGGATTACGAGTATTTACGATCATTTTAAAGATGAGTCGATACGTAACGTTTGAGGCGTTTTCAAGCGTCAGCGTTTAGAGATGAAACGAACGATGGTTTTAATGATCAAGAAACTTTAGGAAATTATTTCTTATGATATTTTTATGATATTACAGTACTAATAAGCATTTAATTAATGCTTGAACATTAGAATTAGTAAAAATATCAAAACTAGTTTGAAAACCCTAATTCTTGAAATTAGGGTTTTCTTGAATATTATGCCCTTTTAATTATCCTATGATATGATTATCATTTAAATCATATACCATGGTGAACATACCTATTAATGATGTGAAATAAAATTTTAACCCATGGTTTAACCAAATAGCGAAGGCCGTTTTCTTGTGCACAAGTTGAATTATTTTCTTCTCTTATGCTATTTAATTAACCTATGATATTAAATATCATCTAAATCATATACTATGATTTATATATCTATGATTAGCATGAAATAGAATTTTATCCTATAGTTTGGCCAAATGGCGAGAACTACCATATATGTATACAAATTCTAATTGTCTTATTTATCTCACTCTTGCATGTATGTATCTATAATTCAGATTTTATAACAACAGATCTCCCACTAATGATACATTTTAGCTATTTCCAAGATAGTGTGTAAGACACTAATGATTGGGAACCCATTAGTGAATAAACTAGGATTAAAATGTGAAGGGTCTCTTGTGTGTATTGGGGAGAGAGCCGAGATGGAGGAGGCTATAGGGGGGGTCTTGTTCAGTTTTATTTCATTTTACTCTACACTCAAACACTCCACTCTTACCTCTCTCCAAACCTCCCATCTCTCTCTCAAAACTCTTCTCCTTCTTCCCCATTTTCCAGCTGAAACCGAGAGCTTCCTCTCCTCTCCAAGCTTCGATTTTTCTCTTCTCACCTCCATACAACACCTTAAAACCTTGTACTTGGTTCCATCCTTACATATCACAAGGTAGGAGTCGAATAGAAGCTTGTTGGTTCATGAAACTTTCGAAAATTTTCGAAAAGATGTCTAGTTCATTGCATGTGTGTTAGATGTTCTTTGTTGATGATATCTTGTTAATGCATGTGTATTGATGATAAGAGGTATGTAGATATGTGTTCTTGTTCTTGAAATGAATTGCATGTGGCTTTTGACTTCAAAATTTTCAATCGATGGCTATAGTGTGTCTAAGGATGTGTAGCAATGTGTTGTGAAGCTTTGAGCATGTTATAAAAATTCATTCAAATATGTACGAAAAATATATGGAATGACCGAGACCTATGCAAGGTTGTATGATTTGAATCTATGAATTATGATGTTATATATATGCATATGGTAGTATTTGAAAGATTTAAAAAGGATCCATGCTATTTTCTTTTTGAAACCGAGAGCATAAGGATTTTAAGTGGGTGTATGATTTTATTTTTGTACATGCAATGTGATATTGTTGATTTATGATGTGTGGAGAATGTATATAAATTGTTTGGAAATTTTTAGAGCACTCTAGCTAAAATTTCTATATATGACCGAAATATATATATGTATAATTCTTTGACAAATGATTTTTATATGAGACATGCAATGACATATAATTACTCTATGATATTTTGAAAGCTTTATAGGAATTTAATTAAATTTTAGAAATTTCTATCTATGTTTTTTAAGAACCAGAGCCATCTATATATGTATATATGTGTATGATTTTATTCTATAACATGCAATGATGTTTAATTACTCTAGAGCATGAACTTCATACCTTATGATTTAATTAGAAATTTTGGAGATGTCTACCTATTTTTTTTAAAGAGAACCGAAGCTATATATATGTAAGTTGATGTATGATTTTCATCTAGAACATGCAAGCATATATTGTTGATTCAAGATGATACATATATTTCATATAAATTGTTTGAAATTATGGAAAATTTTATCAATTATTTCAAAAAATACGAAGCTATAGATGTGTATAAGTTAATGTGTGATTTTATTTAGTACATGCAATGCTAAATTATTAGCTTAGAATATGTTTTATGCATTCTATGTGTTATTGGAAATTTTAAAAATCAATTACCTACCTTATTCAAATAAACCAAGAGCTAAGCTCAATATGGTGATGAATAAATTTGTTTTGATAGTTGTTGTGTTGAAATGTTGCTATAATACGATTTATGTGCATATTATGATTTTGGAAAATTTTATAAAATTATTTGTTAAACATTATGAAAGTGCCGAGAGCTATGGAGTCGATTACATGATATAACATTGTTATATAGTGGATTATGTGACATAAATATGTCACGGACTAATGTTGGACCTTGTGTTAATTTATTGGAATTTTAGAAAATTATTGGGCATTTATTTTAAAATGCGAGACCTTATAAAATAATAAGGTGACATTCGAAAATTGTTTGGTTGATATTATGACATATTAATGACCATAGTGTATATTAATACACTATATAATATTAGAAAAAATTTAGACATTGTTTGGTAATTTTCATAATTACCGAGAAATTCTAAAGAATTTCTAAGGATTTTAAATCCTTTTAATCAATTTATTAATAAATTATATGTCTAATATTATTTTAGACATATTTGGAAATTATGGACAGTTTTAGAAAATAATTGGTTGGTAAAACACAAAATAGCCGTGAGCTATTTTAAAATTTGAATAAGGATTTTAAATCCTTAAATTAGTTATTATAATGAATTATATGTTTAAAAATTATTTTTAAACATATTAAAACGATTATTAAAAGAAATCAATTAGAAATTGATTTTCGAAAAATTTAATATTAAAGTATGACTTAGTAATTAAATTACTAAGAAAAGTCAAAATTGTTGACTTTTGAAATCAACGTCTGAAATCGTTCGATAAATACGCTAATCTGGCGTAAGATGCATCAATTGCTAATGACATCACGTTGATATGAAAGGATTTCATATTTGAAGTCGTGAAATCGAAAAACGTGAGAAAGCGTTGGACCATTTACCAAGAGGGTAAATTGGTAATTTTCAACAAATATCTCGTCTCTATCGAAGAGCGAGAAATGTTAAGATGATCAGCGTTTGAGAAGCGAATTAAATTCATTAAGAATTGATTCACATCGATAAGAAATATCGAATTTTATTATAGACTTTGTAAGTCTCGAATTACGTAAACGACGTACTAAAGCATCCTTTTATATAAAGGTGTGAATGACGCACTGCCGGTGGGCGTTGTGAGTAAGAAAAGCGTTAAAGGCGATCAATAATTTCGGGTGGGCTTTATTACTAAAGCAGAACAACTTTCTTTCTCTTTTCAATCGTCCTTGTTTACAATACTTTTCAACTATTGTTAAAATTGTTTAAATGATTACATGCCAAATTGTTTATGTTTTGTGTGTCGTATCCTATCCATGAATGATGTGATGTTGTTGGGTTATCCCAATTTGTGAATGAAAATCGATATCGGATCCTATGGGAAGAACTTTACACAGCTAGGATTAACGTGTACACTGATGGTGACTGTGTGCTGTAAGGACAATTCACGGCCGGTCACGGGGTCGTAGAAGGAGGCCTCCTTCACGACTTTCGACTATGATAATATAATGGAATGATGATAAGGGATATGGATTACGTACACCAAGAAAATGCTTGGCGAACAACTTTTATAAACTCTTGAAAATATTTTAGTAAGCCTGAGGCATTTTCAAATAAAACCCTTGTGTCTTACCAGTATATTGGCAGAGTAATTCAATGAAAATAAAATGTTTTCGGCATAAGTCCACTGGGTACAAATTTTGTACTTAGCCCTGCATGTTTGTTTTTAAATGTGCAGGTTGAGCTCGGATGCTGATGATGGAGGAATGTTGAGAAAGTCATTTGTCCTTGATGTTTATTAGGAATGGATAACCTTGAATACATATCATCATATATGTATTCACACACTTTCCGCTGCAACTCTGAACTGTTTTACCTTTATGTTGGATGTTAAGATATGTGAATTATGAAGCCCTTCAGATCGTAATATCCTTTGGATCTGTTGGCTTAAACCTTTGGATCCGAAATGTTATAAGTGTATGTTTCATCCTAAGTTCCATATTCTCATATGTTAAGTTTTATCGTGACAGTCTTACGAACCCATGAATACTATTCCTAGTAACGATCCGCTCTTTGGGTTATCACGAGTGTGGTCGTGACAGTGGTATCGAGCGGTTGCTCTTTGAAACTCAATTCCTTCTAAAACTAAGTCTAGATTGAGTCACTGAGACTTCAGAAAATCTCTTGGCTATTCTCAACACTCCATCACATCGAGCTCAAGCGGGAAAAGGTAACTAGTTTCTTTTGAACTTATGAAGTGAAAAATTTTATATGATGATCAAATTTGAAAAGATTTTTGAAGTAAAGGAAAAGGAAAGTTGTAATGTGATGATGATTGAAATGAAGAATTATGAGTAAAATTTTCAAAATTTCTAAATATTGAAATTAAATAGTAATGATATGAAGTGGTTAAATTGAAATGTATGTTTGAAGCGAATCATGGTGATTAAAGGCGAATGTATGAAAGCGAGATGATATGTACAAATATGTATGAATGAACTATGATGTTGTTTGGATGTTATGTTTATGAATTATGAAATCTATGTTGATAACAAAGTATGCTATTCTTTTGAGAAGAATGTAGCGATATAGGAAGTATGTTCACATAATGAAAGAAAACAAAAGAATGATAGAAAGCATGAATGTGTTCTTAATTCTGTTTTGAGCAGCGAGATGGAACATAAAGATGATTGAGAACAACGTTGACCATGAAGAATGAAGAAGGTGGATATCGTATCACGGTTTTAAAGTAGCGATCATAACCATAATTTCAACATGCGTGACCGCTGACCGGGATTTCAGAATGATAAGCATCAATTTGAAGACATGGACGTAATAGTTATACTACGTCGGCAGCAGCCATAGCGTGCATAATGTCGTTATCGGCATCTTCTCGAAGCGTTGCTACAATCGCAAAAATTTTCTGCCTTTGCGCAGTAAATTTGCTGTTAATCGTACTCCTTGATAAAACTCCGTTTTATGCATGGTTTTCGCCTGCGTATTCCTAATATTCTGAACTTTATATGTTATGAAGGACATAATCTCTTTTCCATATCCGAATACAGTAGAGTCTGGTTAAAGTTTAGCTCGAGTTTTAGATAGAGCAAAGGAATCTATAATACCTCATGTAGCTTAACGTAGTAATAGGAGTTTTGTTTACTAGGTAGAGTAAGAATGTGCGGTTATAGGTTGAATAGTTCATCTAGTTGATTAATCAAGTACTAAGCTACCTATCTCGCTATCGGATATTAGTAGTGTCTAACGGTTAGTTTTGATCGTGACGGATGGAGAAATGCGTTACATTGCGAGGAGGAGGATAGGACTGACCCGACTCACGAGGAGACTATCCGTATTACTGGGAAAGCTGGATGTGTGCGGCGAGGATTTAGGAGAGTTTCGATGTACTATTTTAGACTATGGAGGAATCTTTAGAGTATATGGCGTGACGGACTACGATGGCATTAAACGTCTTCTTACTATACTTCCATGTGATTGGGAAGATTATGCTCGTGAAGTTTACGGAGATTACATTTACCGTCTGGTTGGAGGATATGACTTGATAGGCGATCTACCCAGTTCATCGACCATCGGCGTATGCATATTGCATCTATGGCGCAGCACCGAGAGGACCTTATCTCACTCCACGGGAGTATACATGGCGTGATGAGTCACACGGTGGTCAGTGCACGAGGTTCCCGGATAGTTGACCCGGTGGTACCTCGATATCGGATTGATGAGGCGAGCTTGTTCGAGCGAGACGGGCGGCCAGACCTAGAGCTTTAGGAGCCCTGTTTTCCCACCTCGATTTTTGGACACAGGTCGTTCACCACTCCCGCCTTTACCACCGATGGCAAGACACACTTACCGCCCGGTAGAGAGTTTCCGTCGACAGCCGCGGATTAGTGTGGCGGTACTCTTGATGGGTATAACCCCGTCCATGGCACTCTGATCCGATTCGTGTGGATTATGGTCCCTGCGGGACATCCGATGGTAGAGTAATGGGCTGGACCCTCTAGAGTATATGGCGGGTGATGACTCGGACGAGGAGGAAGAGGATCTGAGGAGGATGAGGAAGATTCGAGGAGTTAATGTTGATATTGATGTTGATGTCAAAATTTGAAGGATTGTGTTATCTATTTTATGTATGTTTTATTTATGCTTTTGAAGAATTTGAGCGATTAGGAACTGGATTTTGTAAGGCTATAAAGCCATTGTGCATGACTTTTAATTTTGTAAAGCCTTAAGGCCGATATGTGTATGGCTCTTTTCTTTTGAAATGTTTTGAAAGCAAGCATGTAAGTAATCCTTGATGTAAGGACTTTTGTTTGCAAAGTACTTTATCTATGGTGCTTTTGCAATTATATGTATATATGACCTGAGAGGGCTTTTGCAACAAATTTATGTATGACAAGAATGAAATGTTTTATTTAAGTTATCGTTTCTAAAAAGGCAAAAATGAAATTTGTACATATTCAAGTTATAAAAATGATGCATGATGCTAATGATATATTTTACACAACGAATGCCTCCTAGACAAGACCACGAGCAGTAAGTAAGCGGGGGCGGACCTAGGAGGAGAGGTAGAACTCACGAGCATGAAGAGCAGGCTATACCTCGACCACCTCCACCTCGACTGACCGTAGGATAGAGAATTATTCTTAAGACAAAACCACCCTACTTTCAATGGGAAGGTAGTCAGGAAGATCTTGAGCGGTGGATGAGAACTATCGAGAGAATTTTCACATTTCTAAGGTGCACGACACAAGAGAGACTATCATCGTAGCCTTCGGTTAAATGGACTGCTTGATTTCTAGTGGGAGGCGGAAGAAAACTTTCACGTGAGGAGCGGATGGAAGAATTGACATGGGAAGATTTTAAAGGGAAGTGTATGATAAGTATGTAGAAAAGTTACAAGAAGAAGAAGGAACATGAATTTTTCTTGTTAAGCGAGAAAAGATGTCGGTAACGATAACGATCGCACATTTTGAAATGTCTAGATATACCTTTGGATCAGTGGACACGGTTTAAAGATGGCGGAAAAATTTAGATCGGGGTTAAGGCGAAATCGAGAATGTCTCTCGCTGGTCTTGGAGACATGACTTATCTGAGGCTCTTACGAGCTTTGGACATTGAGGCGACAATGCCGGATGATAAGTCGGCATCGGCTCGGATCACGAATACCGTGGACGGAGGAAGAAAATGGGATACTAGTTTTAGTAACAGCGGAAACTTTGAAAACAAAATAACAAACAACAATGGCAAGGGAACTCGACAAGTCGAGGCGAGGATGGAGGAAGCCATTTATTCCTCCAACAAGGGACCACAAGAAACAAAGAAGGCTCTTGGTGCCCAAAATGCGGAAGATGCACAGGGAATGTGCATGGCGGGCAGCGAGCTGTTTTAGGTGTGGTATGAAAGGACATTATGCAAACTTTTGTCGGGTTACGTTCGGAAGCAGTCGTGAGCCGAACCAACCCGGTAATGTCCAACCGGCGAGCTATCAATTTCAGCCCCAACCTCAACAAACAACTACAGCGCAACAATGGCAAC
Organism: Salvia rosmarinus; assembly: GCA_036937905.1. Lineage (NCBI taxonomy): Eukaryota > Viridiplantae > Streptophyta > Magnoliopsida > Lamiales > Lamiaceae > Salvia > Salvia rosmarinus. Next base: position 39,069,624 of record CM072814.1, read on the forward strand.
AACCTCCACAACAACTGCAGCAGCCACAACAACAAATACAACAACGGCGGTGGCCCCACCCGACGAAGACAACAACCACTACGGCAGCGTCGAGGCAACATCAGCCAGGCGCTGTATTGTTTGTTAAGAAGAAGGATGGATCTTTAAGGATGTGTATAGACTATCGAGAGTTGAACAAGATGGCGCTCAGAACAAATATCCTTTACCAAGAATCGACGATTTGTTTGATCAATTGAGAGGAAGCGGGCATATTTTCAAAATCGACCTCAAGTCGAGGATACCATCAACTCGAGTGCGACACGAAGACATAGCTAAAACTGCATTCGAACAAGATATGGCCATTATGAATTTGTAGTTATGCCGTTCGGATTAACTAATGCACCAGCTGTGTTTATGGACCTCATGAACCGAGTGTTTCATCCGTGCTTAGACAAGTTTGTTTTGGTTTTCATAGATGACATTCTCATCTATTAGAAAATGAGGAAGACAATAAGGAACATCTAAGAATGGTGTTACAAACTTTGAGGAATGAAAGATTGTTTGCTAAGTTCGACAAATCGCAATTTTGGTGAAGGAAGTAATGTTCTAGGACACATCGTGTCTGTGATGGAATCAAAGTGGATCCGACTAAAGTGGGCGGTGCAAGAGTGGAAATCACCGCGAACTCATAATGAGATCCGGAGTTTTCTAGGGTTGGTGGTTATTATAGGAGATTCATTGAGGATTCTCCAAAATAGCAAGACCAATGACCCGACTACTCGAAAGGGAGTTAAGTACACTTGGATGAGGAATGTGAAGCAAGTTTCAAGAACTCGAAGAAAGGTTAACAAGTGCACGGTATTAGCGGTCCGAGAATCGGATAAGGAATATGTGGTTTATACCGGCGCCTCGAAGAACGGACTAGGATGCGTCTTGATGCAAGAAGGAAAAGTAATAGCATACGCGTCGCGGCAACTTAGACCACATGAGCTGAACTACCCAACACATGATTTAGAATTAGCGTGATGGTTCATGCCTTTGAAAATATGGAACACCATCTCTCGGTGAGATGTGAAATCTATCTGATCATAAGAGTTTGAAATACTTTTTCGAGCGAGAGATCTAAACATGAGGCGAGAAGATGGCTCGAACTAGTAAAAGATTACGTGTGTGGTATTAACTATCACCCGTAAAGCGAATGTAGTAGTGGCGCTTGAGTCGTAAAAATCAAACTAATTTGGGATATCTCCTTACACAAGAAGATAAACTCATTGAGGAGTTCAGCAAATTAAATTGAATTGGTTGAACGCCGAGAGCGATCATGAATTGTATCGCTACACTCACATGACACACGATCTAAGAAAAGGATCATTGAGAAACAAAGGATGGAGGAAAAGTTAGAAAAGTTAAGAGGAAGGGTGAGAATGGCGGGTGGAAAATTTCCGAAGCATCGAGATAATGCTTTAATGTTGAAGGAAGAATATGTGTTCTGATGATCTTTGAGATTCGAACGACATAATGAGTGAGGCTCGTGATACACCTTATACCGCCCACCCGGTGTAGTACGAAGATGTACAGACCTAAAAGAAAAGTTACGGTAGGAAGGCATGAAGCGAGACATAGCTTCTTTCGTGAAACGTTGCCTTGTTTGCCAACAAGTAAAAGCTTTACACCAACGTCCCTACGGGAAGTTACAACCGTTGGGTATACAGAATGGAAATGGGATGAAATAACGATGGATTTAGTTCTGTTTACCAGTCTAGGAAAGGAAACACTACCATATGGGTAATAGCGGATAGACTCACCAAGTGCGCTCATTTTCTACCAATTCAAAATACATATGGGTGATAGACTAGCCCAATTATATGTAAAATAAGTTATCGACTACATGGAGTACCAAAATCCATTACATCATATAGAGACTCCAAGTTTACATGAAATTTTGGGTGAGCTATAAAAGAATTGGGAACAAAGTTAAACTTGATGCAACATTTCATCCACAAGCGATGGGCGATCGAGAAGGACAATCAAACCCTAGAAGATATCTTTGAGAACAGTAATCTTGGATAGAGGTGCAAAATGGGAAGACATTTACCTCTTATCAATTTGCCTACAATAATAGTTATCAGCGACGATTGATATGGCCCCATCTGAAGCTTTGTATGGCGAAGTGTAGATCACCACTTTCTTTGGGATGAGGTAAGTGAAAGGAAAATAATAGGGCGAGCGGTGAATGAAATGATTGAAATCGTCCGAACAGTTAAGCGAAAGAATCGAGGAAGCTCAAGATGAGGCGAAATCCTCTGACGTCTGGCGTAGATCGGACTACATTTTGAAATTGGAGACAAAGTATTTCTCAAAGTCTCTCCATCGAAGAGATCACAAGATTTGGTGTGAAAGGAAAACTAAGACCCGTTTCATAGGACCATATGAGATCCAGAGAGAATAGGCTCGATGCTTTATAAGTTGGCTCTTCCGCCAAACTTGGGAAATGTGCATAATGTTTTCCGTATCTCGACTAAGGAAATATATATCGATCCAAAACATGAGATCCGTCGAAGGACGTAGTTCTCAACTCGGACATGAGTTATGAAGGCGAGCTGTCGCAATAATAGACCATAAAGTTCAACAAGCGAGAAGCAAATCAATTTATTTGGTCAAAGTCTTTGTGGAATCACCACGGACGAAGAAGCTACGTGGGAACTAGAGGATACGGTGATGGAATGATACCCAGTTTATTCTTTTAAGGTATACAAATTTACGGGCGAAATTTCTTTTAAGGGGTAGGATGTAATAACCCTTGATTTTAAAAAGCTGATTCACGGTCTTTAAAACCGTAAAATAAAATTTTGCCGTGAAATCAAATCGAGATATGAAATCGAATATGATTTCAATTATTTACATAGGAATGATTTCTGTCACACATTCACTCAAACTTGTGAATGTAGGATTGAAAGTTTTAAATTTCTATCGGCAGTACATTTTTAACGTCGAATGCATATCGACTGTTGAAATGTCACTATATTTCCCTAAGCAATCAAGTTTGGAATTATATTCCATTATTACTGGAATATTTTTAATAATGGGATTACAAGTATTTACGACTATTTTAAAGATGAGTCGATCGTAACGTTTGAGGCGTTTTCAAGCGTCAGCGTTTAGAGATGAAACGAGCGATGGTTTTAATGATCAAGAACCTTTAGGAAATTATTTCTTATGATATTTTTATGATATTACAGTACTAATAAGCATTTAATTAATGCTTGAACATTAGAATTAGTAAAAATATCAAAACTAGTTTGAAAACCCTAATTCTTGAAATTAGGGTTTCTTGAAAATTTATGCCCTTTTAATTATCCTATGATATGATTATCATTTAAATCATATACCATGGTGAACATACCTATTAATGATGTGAAATAAAATTTTTAACAATGGTTTAACCAAATGGCGATGGCCATTTTCTTAATGCACAAGTTGAATTATTTTCTTCTCTTATGCTATTTAATTAACCTATGATATTAAATATCATCTAAATCATATACTATGATTTATATATCTATGATTAGCATGAAATAGAATTTTATCCTATAGTTTGGCGAATGGCGAGAACTACCTATATATGTATACAAATTCTAATTGTCTTATTTATCTCACTCTTGCATGTATGTATCTATAATTCAAATTTTATAACAACAAATCTCCCACTAATGATACATTTAGCTATTTCCAAGATAGTATGTAAGACACTAATGATTGGGAACCCATTAGTGAATAATCTAGTATTAAAATGTGAAGGGTCTCTTGTGTGTATTGGGAGAGAGACCGAGATGGAGGAGGCTATAGGGGGGTCTTGTTCAGTTTTATTTCATTTTACTCTACACTCAAACACTCCTCTTACCTCTCTCCAAACCTCCCATCTCTCTCTCAAAACTCTTCTCATTCTTCCCATTTTCCACTAAACCGAGAGCTTCTCTCTCTCCAAGCTTGATTTTCTCTTCTCACCTCCATACAACACCTTAAAACCTTGTACTTGGTTCCATCCTTACATATCACAAGGTAGGAGTCGAATAGAAGCTTGATGGTTCATGAAACTTTCGAAAATTTTGAAAGATGTCTAGTTCATTGCATGTGTGTTAGATGTTCTTTGTTGATGATATCTTGTTAATGCATGTGTATTGATGATAAGAGGTATGTAGATATGTGTTCTTGTTCTTGGAAATGAATTGCGTGTGGCTTTTGACTTCAAAATTTTGAATCAATGGCTATAGTGTGTCTTGGGATGTGTAGCAATGTGTTGTGAAGCTTTGAGCATGTTATAAAATTCATTCAAATATACGAAAAATATATGGAATGACCGAGACCTATGCAAGGTTGTATGATTTGAATCTATGAATTATGATGTTATATATATGCATATGGTAGTATTTGAAAGATTTAAAAGGATCCATCTATTTTCTTTTTGAAACCGAGAGCATAAGGATTTTAAGTGGGTGTATGATTTTATTTTGTACATGCAATGTGATATTGTTGATTTATGATGTGTGGAGAATGTATATAAATTGTTTGGAAATTTTTAGAGCACTTTAGCTAAAATTTCTATATATGACGAAATATATATATGTATAATTCTTTGACAAATGATTTTTATATGAGACATGCAATGACATATAATTACTCTATGATATTTTGAAAGCTATAGAATTTAATTAGAATTTTAGAAATTTCTATCTATGTTTTTTTAAGAACCGAGAGCCATCTATATATGTATTTATGTGTATGATTTTATTCTATAACATGCATGATGTTTAATTACTCTAGAGCATGAACTTCATACCTTATGATTTAATTAGAAATTTTGGAGATGTCTACCTATTTTTTTTAAAGAGAACAAGCTATATATATGTAAGTTGATGTATGATTTTCATCTAGAACATGCAAGCATATATTGTTGATTCAAGATGATACATATATTTCATATAAATTGTTTGGAAATTATGGAAAATTTTATCAATTATTTCAAAAAATACAAATCGCTATAGATGTGTATAAGTTAATGTGTGATTTTATTTAGTACATGCAATGCTAAATTATTAGCTTAGAATATGTTTTATGCATTCTATGTGTTATTGGAAATTTTAAAAAAATCAATTACCTACTTTATTGAATAAACCAAGAGCTAAGCTCGATATGGTGATGAATAAATTGGTTTTGATAGTTGTTGTGTTGAAATGTTGCTATACTATGATTTATGTGCATATTATGATTTTGGAAAATTTTATAAAATTATTTGTTAAACATTATGAAAGTGCGAGAGCTATGGAGTCAATTACATGATATAACATTGTTATATAGTGGATTATGTGACATAAATATGTCACGGACTAATGTTTGGACCTTGTGTTAATTTATTGGAATTTTAGAAAATTATTGGGCATTTATTTTAAAAATGCCGAGACCTTATAAAATAATAAGGTGACATTCGAAAATTGTTTGGTTGATATTATGACATATTAATGACCATAGTGTATATTAATACACTATATAATATTAGAAAAAAATTTAGACATTGTTTGGTAATTTTCATAATTACCGAGAAATTCTAAAGAATTTCTAAGGATTTTTAAATCCTTTTTAATCAATTTTATTAATAAATTATATGTCTAATATTATTTTAGACATATTTGGAAATTATGGACAATTTTAGAAAATAATTGGTTGGTAAAACACAAAATAGCCGTGATTTATTTTAAAATTTGAATAAGGTTTTAAATCCTTAAATTAGTTATTATAATGAATTATATGTTTAAAATTATTTTTAAACATATTAAAACAGTTTATAAAAAGAAATCAATTAGAAATTGATTTTGAAAAAATTTAATATTAAAGTATGACTTAGTAATTAAATTACTAAGAAAAGTCAAAATTGTTGACTTTTGAAATCAACGTCTGAAATCGTTCGATAAATACGCTAATCTGGCGTAAGGCGCATCAATTGCTAATGACATCACGTTGATATGAAAGGATTTCATATTTGAAGTCGTGAAATCGAAAACGTGAGAAAGCGTTGGACCATTTACGAGAGGGGTAAATTGGTAATTTTCAACACATATCTCGTCTCTATCGAAGAGCGAGAAATGTTAAGATGATCTGGCGTTTGAGAAACAAATTAAATTCATTAAGAATTGATTCACATCGATAAGAAATATCGAATTTTATTATAGACTTTGTAAGTCTCGAATTACGTAAACGACGTACTAAAGCATCCTTTTATATAAAGGTGTGAATGACGGCACCACTGGGCGTTGACGAGTAAGGAAAGCGTTAAAGGCGATCAATAATTTCTGGTGGGCTTTATTACTAAAAGCAGAACAACTTTGTCTTTCTTTTCAACATTTGTCATTTACGATACTTTTCAACTATTGTTAAAATTGTTTAAATGATTACACCCAAATTGTTTATGTTTTGTGTGTCGTATCCTATCCATGAATGATGTGATGTTGTTGGGTTATCCCAATTTGTGAATGAAAATCGATATCGGATCCTATCTTGGAAGAACTTACACAGCTAGGATTAACGTGTACACTAATGGTATTTGTGTCTTGTAAGGACAATTCACGGCGGTCGCGGGTCGTGAAGGAGGCCTCCTTCACGACTTTCGACTATGATAATATAATGGAATGATGATAAGGGATATGGATTCGTACACGAAAATGCTTGGCGAAGCAACTTTTATAAACTCGTGAAAATATTTTAGTAAGCCTGAGGCATTTTCAAATAAAACCACTTGTGTCTTACGATATATTGAGAGTAATTCAATGAAAATAAAATGTTTTCGGCATAAGTCCACTGGGTACAAATTTTGTACTTAGCCCTGCATGTTTGTTTTTAAATGTGCAGGTTGAGCTCGGATGCTGATGATGGAGGAGTGTTGAGAAAGTCATTTGTCCTTGATGTTTGTTAGGAATGGATAACCTTGAATACATATCGTCATATATGTATTCACACACTTTCCGCTGCAACTCTGAACTGTTTTACCTTTATGTTGGATGTTAAGATATGTGAATTATGAAGCCCTTCAGATCGTAATATCCTTTGGATCTGTTGGCTTAAACCTTTGGATCCGAAATGTTATAAGTGTATGTTTCATCCTAAGTTCCATATTCTCAAATGTTAAGTTTTATCGTGTGATCTTACGAACCCATGAATACTATTCCTAGTAACAGTCCGCTCACCCCGGGTTATCCTGAGTGTGGTCGTGACAACTATATGTTATAAATGTGTTATAAATTAATATTGGGACCTTGTACTAATTATATAAAAAATTTGAGAATTATTGGACATTTTTTTTAAAAAAATTGTCGTGACCTATATATATATTAAAAGGTGATGCTCTAATTTTCTATAATTAATATTAAAACATATTAATGATCATGGTGTAAAATAATACATTATATGAATTTAAAGAAATTTTAGAACCAATTTGGGAAAAATTTGGGAAATACCGTGAACTATAATGGGAGAATAAGGATTTTTAAATCCTTTTTAATCAATTTAATAATATATTATATGTCTAAAAAAATTATTTTAGACATAATTGAATTTATAAAATTTTATAAACATAGATTACTATGTTGTAATGACGTTATGTTAAATAACGTTATAAATGAAATATAATGCTTAATGAATAAATGGATTAATATTTAAGAAAAATATTAATAAAGTTTATCGATTTGAGTGACAAATCGAGAATTAGGACTTCTGAAAAGAAATCGATTGAAAATCGATTTAGAATATAATTAGTAAGGAAAATCTTAATAAAAGTCAAAATTGTTGACTTTTGAAGTCAACGTCTGAAATGTATTAACAAATACACTGTCTGGCGTAAAGCGTACTAATTAGGTAAAGAAACCTCTTGGTGAAAAGATTTCATAATTGAAATCCTTGTATCGAAAGCGTATAAATCGTTGAGCGTTTAAACTGAAAGGTTAAAACGAAATAGTTGAACGTATCTCGAAGAACGAGAACTGTTTAGTTGAAATACGCAATTGAACAGTGTATTGAATTCGTTAAGGAATTCAAATTATATCGATATAGAATATCGAAGTTTATTCTAGACTTTGAAAGTCTCGAGAAACGTGAAAGACGTACTAAATATCGCTTTTACGTAAAGGTGTGAATGACCGCGACAATGGGGCGTTGAAGAGTAATTGAATCAAAGACGAGCAAATAGTCCAGTGGGCTTTCTTTCTAAACAAAGCGTGACTTTGCTATACTTTCCAAATGAATCTATTTACGATGCTTATTTATTTGTTGAGAAAATGTTTACAAGATTACACGCGAAAATGTTTATGTTTTGTGTCGTATCCTATCCGTGAAATGTTATGAATGTTGTTGGGCGCTCGACTTATGAATGAAATCGATATCGGATCCTATGCGGAAGGCTTATACAGCTAGGATTAACGTGTACACCTAAGGTGACGTGTGTCTTGTAAGGACAATTCACGGCGGTCACGGCGTCGTAGAGGAGGCCTCATTAACGACATTCGACTATGATGTTATGATGAAAGGATAAAGGTTTGGATCTTACACACAAGAAAAATGCTTGTGGCGACTTTTATGAAGCGATAAAAATGACTTTAGTAAGCACGAGGCATTTCAATTAAAACCCTTGTGTCTTACCATGATGTGGCGATGTAATTTAAATATGATAAAATGTTTTCGGCATGAGTCCATTGAGTGCATTCTTGTACTCGACCACATGTTTGTTTTAAATGTGCGGGTTGAGCTCGATATTGATAGCGGAGGTGTTGAGAAGCCCGTGTTTTTGATGTTATAAGACAGTTAATACCTTGAATACATATCGTCATTTATGTATTCACACGTTTTCCATTGCAACTCGAATTATTTATTGTTTTGATGATGATAAGATATAATCTGTTGAAGTCCTTGGATCAATAGTATTCTTTTGGATCATTGGAGGATAAAATGATATAAAGCTGTTGAAGTCCGTCGGATCATTGTTAATCTTTGGAGTCATTGGTCTAGCCCACCGATATATCGATTATTAATGTATGTTGTGTTCAAAGCATGATAGTTTACATGTGATATGCATCCTCATAATAGCCTTTCATGAACACAAATCATTCCTAGTACTAGTCCGCTCCCAATCCGGGTTTTCAGGCGGGGTCGCGACATTCGTTCTATTGCCACGACCCAGTTGACTTCATCGAGTGCAGTCCCATTAAATGTGGGCGGATTTTCTTGAAAGCAGTTCCTCTACTCTACGAGGTGGTGGTGGTTGTTGGAATTACGTTCGGAGTTTCTTCTCTCTCCTCGTCTCAATAATCTTCTAGGAGGCATTCTTTATTGTTTTAAATAAAGCAACGTCAATTTCTAAATTGATACTTAGCACAAAGTCTCATTATGGATCATGGGACGATAAACATATCATATGCGGATACTTTTTCATAACAAGCCATGTAACATCGGTATCATCAAAATGCCTCAGCGAGGACTTTTCCATACATTAGTTTTATAATGATTGGTCTCTTTAACTTAGTACATAATGTGATATCCTATTTATACCAAAATTTTGACACCACTAACATACTTACTACAAAATGTAACAACTCGTTTACTTTATATACATACTAACCATTTTATCTATATCATGACTAATTTCATAAGTCTTTTCATCTAAGTGTTCTATGCCTCGAGGGTCCTCGTCGAATTATTCTTCTTGTGCGAAATTTTCCGTCTCCGGATATGTCTTTGCCTCTTTTATGAGGCGATCAAATCCTTGAAAGAGCGATCGAAATCCTTTACAGTGTTGGTTTGCTTATTTCTCCAAGTAGTAGCCCTTGTCTCCTTTGGTAGCTCTCCTAATCCCCTAGGTCGATAAGATCCTGTCCATTGGCCATTCTTGTCTATTTCTTGCACAACTGAAGGAACATAACGTGGCCTGGTGTATGGGACTTCCTGATACAACCATTCTTTTATCTTCTCATGCTATTTATCCAGCACAGGAAAAAGGCTAGTTCCCATAGGTGCTTCTCCATATACATTGTATGTATATCTGAGCTGACTGATAAACTCTGGTAAATCTGCCAGAACCTCTGAGCTTTCTTTGTAGAAAACATAATCCTTTGCTATTTCTCTTGCATAGCCTTGCCAATTTGTCGGCAAACGGCGGATGAGTCGCTGGATACCATCCAGATCCATTACTCCATGGTTATGAGCCTCCATCCATAGTTGTAAGAACTCGTCCAAGAATTGTCCAAGATCGGTGCCTAATTTGTAATAAAAGAGTCGATATTCCCTTGTGAGTTCTAGATCCGAAACGTACGTATCCATACTCTTACCCTTATCCTTCCCATTTCCTGCCATCTGAATACAGATAGTTCTAAGTAAGTTTATCTTAAACTTAAAAGCAATAGGGGAGAAAAACTTAAATCATAAGGATCTCTTAAGGAACTAAACATCACAAAATTTTGTGAACATAAGCTCGTACTTATCTTATTTCTCACTTATCATTCTAATCCCCAAGTTCATCTATCGTTCTAGATTACTGTGGTAAGCAATAGTCGATTACGTCGCGTAGAATCTCAAGTGAAGAAACTGTGCCCTATGTTGCGAGTGACATTCGTTCATCGAAGCTTTCATTCCTTCACGTAGCATTCCAATTCATGTTCGTCAAGTCGAACTTAAAAGCGTTCTAAGTTCTCAAGTCCTCTGTTTCATCGACACCTCGTTATACATAGAAGAAATTTCCGATGATCTCGTTCGATCTAAGTTCTTCGTGAAGCTTAGAGCTCATCTACGCTCTTTTGAAAATCAAAACAATTTCAAAATTCATCTTCGTTTCATAAACATACTTTCTTGACATATAGCTCTATATATATCTATCATCAATACTCATATACCCCACGGTATAAGCTTTATTCTCTTTCAATTTCATCATAACAAAATGATCACATACCAATCGGGTATGATCTTAAACTTCTTTAGACAAACCACTTGTTTGTCTTATCATCAATAATTATCAAAATTCAAAGTTGTTTACTTTTCTTTTAACGGCATGTCCACTTCAAAACATTTTCACTCATACTTCCTCAAAATTGTAACATAACTTTTCAAAACTTTTAAAACCATACCTTTATTTTGGAAACATCCGAACTCACTTTTCCTTGCTGGTTGGCGTGATGAGCAGGCGTTGGTGATGACTACTTCATAAAAAGTCTAGTGATTGAGCTAGACTTTGGATGAAAAGAATATTTTTGGTTCAAAGCGAGCAGGCTCTTCGATACCACTTTGTCACAGCCGATTAAACTACTACCTTACCGGACCGTGACTTGGGGTTTGGGCTAAGTGGATATGAAAAGAATAAGGTTTTCAACTCATTTCATCTATGAAGAAATATAGATGTTCCAAACGCGAACGAGATTAAGGATGGAGCAAAATAATGAAATATATAAGATGGTTCCAAGGTTCCAACAAAATAGTAGCTTTTACAAGGCTTTCAATGTAAGCGATCCGAACTTAACATAGTAACAAAATATATGAGTTCAAGAGTTTGGCGGTGAATAAAATGTGTGAGACATGCGTATGGAGATGCATTCTCAAGCGAACAAAATACTTCACACTTCTTGACAAAGATTCCGCTCAACTCCCGCTCGGTTCCATGCTTGATCGACTGTACATTTAAAACAAATATGCGGTGAGTACAAATAATGCACTCGGTGGACACATGCGAAAACATTTTACTTTACGAAATATTGTCGCTTACATCACGGTAAGACAAGAGGTTTTATTTGAAAAGACATTGTGCTTACTAAATACATTACTTTCACAAACATCGCTGTGAGCATTTTCTCATAACGTATATTCCAAGTCGGCTATGGATAACGCGCCGGGAGGGAGGCCTCCCTTCACCCGGACGCAAACTAACCGCCCAGCGGTTCAGAGCATGACCGCCCAATGGTTCGGAGGGCGAACACGTGTACACAACCTAGCAGGAATTTCTCCTTACACCTCCAGACTGGGATCCGATTCGTAACTCCTGTTGCCCAGTGCAACCCGAATGGACATATACAAAACATAAAACATTTTGGCAGACAATATCGTATCTCATCATTTGCAGAAAAACAGTAAAGTAATAACAGTAAATGATTTTCCAAGAAAGCTCGTAAATGATTTTGATAAGAAAGCCCACCTCGAGAACTTATAGTTCTTACGTCACTAGTTTACTTTCCGTTTCTTTCTCCTTCGAGCAGAACCCTTTTCAATCGTGAGAAACGAGGTTTAGTACATCGCTATACTTTTCGATAATCATCGATCCGAAAAAGCGGATGTACTATCCTTAGTTCAAATCATTCGGCGTTACGTCATTTAATCTTAATTTCATGTCTAACGTAAATCGCGTCTTGACTTTACTTTTATCTTACGTATTTACTCAAATTCTATGTATTCACGACATATTTTCCTATGTCTCAACTTTTCCACGTATCATATCATATTATCCATATATCACATATCATAAGAGGTCATATTTCTTTTATCACTTTTTTTGAAAATTTTAATTAATTATATTATATTATTATTATCATCATATATCAATAATATGACATAATATTCACCATATTCAACTTGTACATCAATATTTCATGCTTTTGTAAATTTAGAAATTACCATCTCATATTATTCCATATTTTCCCAAAAATTTCCACATAAAATCATACAATTTTAAACATGAACAACTATCATTATTTCATGTTCAAAACAAAATTAAAATTCATGTACATCACATATAACCTATGCTTATTTTCGGTCATGTCATAATGTTTTTAATACATGCTTAACTTTGTACTAAAATCATAATTCATGCTTATAAACGCGTCGTATAAACATATTTAATTCATAACTTGACATATAACATTAATTTCACGTATTTCACATAAATTTGAAAGCATGTAACAAAACATATCACATATGATTTTCTAATATTTTTGCATAAAATAATAAGAGTAGTAAGGTTTCTAAACTTCTATTCGATTTCGATCGACGTCGTGATGTTTTTCTTCCTATGATCGAAGATCACTTTGGAGGACACTCTATTTTTTATCTTATTCTCTCTAATTTTCGGTTATATGGTTATGGGAGGGTGGCCTCTATTTACTGGATTTATGAGATGATTTTAATCATTACTTTATAAAATATCTTAATATAAAGTCAAAATTTCAACTTCTTTTTATCATCTTAGTTTTCGAACCTACTAGTTGTACAAGAGACAAATTTTATCTTATCCTATACATTAATGATTCATCATATCTTATCCTTTTGAAATTATAACATATCTAGTTGTAAAAATCAATTTTACAACTCATACCTTATTTTTATAAAATTTTCGTCCACCCTCTTTGCATAAGATACAATTATTTTATTTTATCCTATAGTTTATTATGTTATTTTATTATTTAATTAATATATATCTTATAATTATCATAAAATAAATAAATCATTACTTTATATAATTTGTGTATGATTTTCGGACACTCTTAGATCCTTAGGATAAATTTTATTTTTTTCTATATCATATACTTTAATATTATCGTATAATAATATCATATTTGCAAAGTCAAAGTTTTCAACTTAGGATAAGGTGTCATTATCAAAGAGTTTTAAAAATATTTCCAACCTTATTCTAAGTCGAAATTTTCGGCTATTAGAGGACAAAACCATAGGTTACTTGTTTAATTTGATAATCATCTCTACTTTACACCTAATATACCTTATCTTTATAATTATGACCCCTCATTAATTAAAGTATGATATTTATATCAATTTCACACCTAAAAGTCTAAATTTTTGGCCTTCATAATAATAATATGCCAAATATTTTATTTTCATCCATTTAATAGCTATGTAACACAATATAGATCTTAGATGATAATTTAAATCATAGAAAAATTAATTAAGATCAATTCTATGTTCTAATGTAAAGTTATCGGCAAATAATTCGAAATTAAGGATAAATTATCAAACTATTATTCTTTTCATAACCAATATTATTTTCATAATGAATTACATAAATATAATGATATTATATCATAAAATAAATTTTTGGAACATTTGGAAGCAATTTCCCATTTTTTTTCGAAAATTAGGGTTTCTAGGATTTAATTTTTATAAAATTCCATTCTTACCCTATTTCATTAATTTCAAAATTTTTATTATTTCTAGGAGATAAGATTGATCTATAAATCATGATTTTTATCAAGTATATAATTAAATAAATTATTTAATACAATTATCACATAATATGGTGATTTTCGAAAATCACATGAAATCACGCCTCATTTTCGAAATTAATGAGCTTCTAGAGCCAAGATATTATCTCCTATGATACTTATCACATTATCACACATTTTATGAGATAAACATTATCTATGTAGTCATAACCTTATCTTATCATTTTATAAAAATATCATAGCATACTTATCATATAAAATGTCGTTTCAAACCTTATCATATCTCCTCATATTTTGAAAATTATGCATGGTGTACAAGATAATTATCTTATCATATGTTGCAAGATAAACATGACAAATCATCACATAAAATCAAGTGATCACATATTAAATCACAAATTAACCATTTATTCTTCATATTTTGAAAATCACTCAATAATAAGGAAAATATTTCCTTTTTCTTCCTTAGTGTATATAATATCTCAAATACACTTAAAATCATCACGACCCATTCGGACCAACCCGGATGGAGGCGACTAATACTAGGAGTAGTATTTTGGGGGATTACACGGGTAAAATAAAGATGCATAAGAGTAAACTACATGCTTGAGCAGAATATGAGGTGATGTTATAATGTTTTTGAAAAAGGTTTAGGCCATCGGACCCCAAAACTTGGCCTGATCCGATGGACCTCGATAGTTTGTAACATAAAGCATAAATAAAGGAGTTCAGAGTATAGCAGCGGAAAGTGTGTGAATACATATATGACGATATGTATTCAAGGTATAACCCAAAAATTCAAGTAAATCGGTCAAGGACACTAGACTCCTCAACACATCCCCCATCATCACCATCAGAGCTCAACCTGCACATTTAAAAACAAACATGCAGGGCTAAGTACAAGAAATTGCACTCAGTGGACTTATGCCGAAAACATTTGATAATATTTGGATTACGCTGCCAATATCGAGTAAGTCACAAGGGTTTTAGTTAAAATGCCTTGTGCTTACCAAATCATTCGGTTCAATAAACATAGCTTTGGCGAGCATTTTCTTGGTGTGTATGGTCCGTATCTCATAGTCACAATATATAATAATAAATAAATAAATAAATAAGCGTCGAGAGGAGGCCTCCCATCTACGACGCCGTGACCGACCGTAATCCGTCGACACAATCCTCTGCGAAGCATATGTTAACACAGTATAGTTCAACCTTCACGCCAATCCTAGCGGGCATTTATCATCCCAAGACGGGACCCGACATTAAAAGGTTGGCGCTACCACAACAAATGATATAATAGTTCCAACCATCTCCACAAATTTCTACCCGCATAGCAGATAGGATCCATACACAAAACGAAATATTTTTGGCGGTAATGCGGTAAAACATTTGTTAAGCAGTTGTAGGATAAGTCTTGTAAATAACTCATTTGAAATAGCGGTAAAGTCACGTTTTAGTGGGGTGAAAAGGCCGCATTTTGAAGATAAAAAGCCCACCGACTACGGTTCGTTGTAAAGTCCTAGGTTTGATTGTTCGTCCAAAATCCCGTCATTGCGTTTGCGTCCACACCTTCTGGCGAGGCTTTAGTACGTCGCTCAAGTCTATCGAGACTTTCGAAAACTTAAGATAACTTTGATATTTCATATCGATGTGAGATGAATTCCTGAGTGAATTGATACGTCTCTGTCGTATAACATTGAATTGTTCTCGTTCGCCGAGATCGTTCGGCGTATTGATGCGTTTCTCGATATATGGTTTCATTTGTGAAATCTTTTCTTACTAATGAGGTATCATACTCAATTAGCATATCTTACAGCGTCTTGGCGTATTTATAAGCGTATAATCGTCGTTTGACTTGAAAAGTCAACGAAGTCGACATCGTCGACAAAGTCGATGAGTTTGACTTTTAAATAGTAATTTCTTACTATTGTGCTTTATAAATCGAATTTGATCGATTTGAAAGCGTAAAGTCCTATTTCTCGATTTATCTTGTAAATCGAGGACTTATAAATATTTTCGTATTTTAAATACCCCTTTTTATAAATAAAAAGCGTATTTTGGTTTTAAAACGTTTATAAAGGGAACGTTTGTCTCAAACATAGCAATCTATGTTTATAAAATTTTGTAACATTTAAAAACTGTCCAGAATATTATTTTAGCAAAAATTTCATTAATAAACAGTTTTAAAAAGGATTTAAAATCCTTATTAATTATCGAAATTTTCGATAATTGTCTTAAAAATAGCAAATGACCCTTGAAAAATTTTCTAAATTAATATAGTGCATTATTATACACTATGGTCCAGAATATGAATTTATTAAATTCATATAGTCTTGTTGCTATTTATTTATATATACATATATATATATATTTTGTAATTCTAATAAATAGGGAATAATCATCCAAAATTCCCAAAATTGATATATACCTATTATAATATCCCAACATCAGTATATAATATTTACATAACCCATAGTTCATCATAACTATTTATTTCAATATGTATAACAATATTTCACGGTAATTATAAGATAATTACCAAATAAATAACAAACAATTTCTAAAATTCAAATAAATTCCAACATCATTAAACATTATATTATAACATTGTAACATCATAACATCAACCAAACTAATTTAAATCGTCACCATATGAGCTTGTGATGCTCTCGGCTTTTCGATTTATTTAGTATTTGGTTTTCAAAATTCAACAATTATATACTATGTTTATACACTATAGTATAGTAATGTAACATCATAATATTTATCAAAACTAATTAAATCATCACCTTCAAGAGCATATCACTCACGGTTTATTTGATTTAATTTAGTATTTGATTTCCAAAAATTCTAATAATTTTACACAATGTATAAACAATATACTAAAGCATTAATACACCATTGCATGTTCAAAAATAAAATCATACACCAACCTATATATTTATAAAGCTCACGGTATTTTTGTAAAATCAAGTATATGGTTTTCAAAAATTCTAATTAAATCATAGAACATACAATCAAGGTTCTAAAGCACTAATATGTCATTGCATGCTTGAAATAAAAATTATACATCAAGGTACATACATATATATCTCACGGCATTTTCAAAATTTAAGCTATGGTTTTTCAAAAATTTCTAAATCAATACTATAGTCTTAAATCATATAATAGAGCAATAATACATGCTTAGAACATATCAATAAGTATTCGGTCCTTCATCCAACATTTTGTAACATTTTCGAAAATTATTTCTAATGCATTATGGTTCGAAAATTATGAATATACAAGCTAAATCCTTACAACATTGCATATATAACATCTCATGTTCATGCTTATATTTTTGTAAATAAAAATCATCAAGAACCTAATCATAACCAAAGCTCATGCTCAAGAACAATTAAACACACATATATAAACATATATATATAACTTTCGAACCCTATACATATATATAAAACAGTTTCGAAATTTTCAGTTTAAAAGAGGTGAATAATCGAAGCTATTGGTCTCATTTACCTTGAGAATGGTATAGAATCAAGGAACAATGAAGGTGGCAAGCTTTGGTGAAGAGATGAAGAAGAATGGAAGGAGGAATTTTCGAAAATGGAGAGGGGTTTGGCTCTCGGTTTTCAGGCAGAATTTTGGGAGAGTGGAGAGGATTTTTGGTGTTCAAAATGTTTGAGGGGAGTAAAATGAATGAATGAAGGCAATACTCCCCCTATACTCTCCCTCTCTCTCTCGATTTTGGGCATGGAAAGGGCAAAAATCTGCAGCCCTTGGGAGTTGTTTAGGTGATGATTGAAGTGTGTTAAAAGAGCTATTCATGTATTGGGCAATTTCAAAAAGTGGAAATCATTGTGCATGGGGAAAAGATGAAGCATAATCGGTAGCATGGGGGAGGTTTAGGCTGATTTTATTTTAAAATACTCTTAATACATGTATTAATCATAGTATAGTTCATAGATATATAATACATGCCATAAAATAATTAAATCATCAACATACGATTTTAAATTACCGATAACAATTATTGAAAAATAGGATTAAAATATAAATTACACCTATTATTGATACTCATGTAATTTTCGTCCCAAATATACACATATATATCATAATATATGATTTAGATATTAAATAATAGCATAGGATAAAATTATTACACATTTAATGAATTAAAAACCTAATTTGAAAGTTTGGGTTTAAATTTTATAAAACTGAATCCTTCGATTTTATGGCTCAAAATCTGATTTAATGCTTAATATTATTCATATATATCATATTATAAAGTTTAGATACCATAGGATAATTTAATGGTATCATTTCATGTGATAAAACCACTTATTTATAAGATTAGGGTTTCGAAATTACAATTTGAAATTATCGAGTTTAATAACTCAAATATTGATTTTATTAATCATTAATACTGTAATTATATAAAATAATAATAGGAAATTAATTATTATAATTTCCCGAGCATTAAACTCATTTTTCAAATCGTCTCTAGACGTTAACGTTCAAAACGTCTCAAAACGTTCGAAATCGACTCATCTCAAAATGGTCGCAGTAAGCTCATACTCACTAAATAAATATATTCCATTTAATAAAAGAATTAAGATGGAAATTAATTCCAAGCTTCACTGCTCAGAAATTTTCATGAAAAGTCGGCGTTCGATCTGCGTTTGGCGTCTAAAATATTGACGAATCATTTCGTAATATTTCAATCCTTTAATTCACAATCCTTAGTGAATTATGAAAAGGAATTCGTTATAACGATATCGTATCGAAATCACAAGATTCGATGTCGTAAAAAGATAATATACGGCAAAACCACAATTACGGGTTGAAATACCGTAATCGTATATTCGTTTCTTTGGAATATTACAAAAACATGTTTATTTACTATAAAAATAATTTCTTGTGAAAAAGATTAAGAAATTTTCGATTTTACTCGAAATCGACGACTACCGACGTTCATTTTCATTCTTGTTTTTATCGTAATATTCCTCCTTATTTTCGAAATTTTTAAATCCAGAAATTCGGGATATTACAATTATGCCGTTTTATGAGGATAAAATATGGATAAAGAAAGAAATGGAATTGAGAATTAGTTCCTTAGCTATAAGGAACATCCAGGTGGGTATAAGTATTTCCTATAATAATATGCTTATGCTTTTATATATTTTCAAATGACATGATATGCTTTTGCATAAAAGATGACATGAGATTTTATGATATGCATTTATTTGAAAAGTTGATTGACTTGCCAAAATTTTGAGCATGAGCATAAGCATAATGCACTACCTATCCACGGAAAAGAAAGAAAGAAAGAAAGAAATGACCAACGTCGGGTATGACCGAAGTTGAGATCCTTCGGGACCAACTCGGGTATGTGATATTAAGTGTGTTTGAGGAGGAGGTTTACTCCTCGGATCAACACAAAGAAAACATACGTTGATATGGAAAGGAAAAGAAAGCTACATGCAGACATGAAACATGCATATGCATATGAGATGATAATATGATGATATAATGAGATGACCATGTATGAACGATTATTCGCCCCACCCGCAGACGACCGGACAAGAGGGTGACTAATACTAGGAATAGTATTATAGGACAACAGACTAAGATAGAGGTACATATCGACTATAATTAGCATGCTCGATAGGTTCGATAATCTGATATCCAAATGATTAAGAAGGTTTAGGCCGTCGGACCAAAGACTTACCATGGTCCGATGGACCTCAATAGTTCGTGACATAAAGTAAAAGAGTTCGAGTTTAGCGATGGAAAGTGTGTGAATACATATGTGATGATATGTATTGGTGAAAGCCAAATTCTAAATAAGCGATCGAGGACACTTTGGACTCCTCAACACATCCTCCATCATCACCATCGAGCTCAACTCGCGTTTAAAACAAACATGCGGGGCTAAGTACAAGAAATTGCACTCGGTGGACTCATGCCGAAAACATTTGATATAAGATTATCTTGATATCGAGTAAGTCGCGAGGTTTTAGTTGAAATGCGCAGGCTTACTAAAACATTTTCAGGTTCATAAACATAGCTCGGCCGAGCATTTTCTTGGTGTGTATGGTCCGTATCTCATAGTAACAATTCATAACAAGATTGAAAATTAAGCGTCGAGAGGAGGCCTCCCGTCTACGACGCCGTGACCGCCGTAATCCGTCTGAAGACGATCGCTCTCACAAGCATATGTTAACATAGCAATAGTTCCAACCTTCACGCCAATCCTAGCGGGCATTTATCATCCGAAGCGGGACCCGACATTTAAAGGTTGGGCGCGACCCAAATGACATAACTCGTCATAATGTAGTTCCAACCATCGCCACAGCCCTACCGGCATAACAGATAGGATCCATACACAAAGCGAATATTTTGGCGGTGTGCGATAAACATTTGTCGATAGTTATAGAATAAGCATTGTAAATAAACTCGTTTGGAATAACGGTAAAATCACATCTTAGTGGGGTAAGAAAAGGGCCCACATTTTGAAGATAAAAGCCCACTTTGGACTATGGTTCATTGTAAATTGAGTCTAGGTTTGTTCGCATACGTCGAGATCCGGTCGTCGCGTTTGCGTCCACACTTTTACGGCGAGGCTTTAGTCGTCGCTCGAGTCCTCGAGACTTTCAAAGCTAATATAAACTTCGATATCTCATATCGATGTAAACTGAATTCCTCAATGAATTGATAAACTTTCGAATACATCATTCAATTGAATTGTTCTGGATTATCGAGATCGTTCGACTATTTCGGTTTAACGCTTGTGTTTAAGCGTTTTAACGTATGAGCACGTTTCTCGATATAAGTTTCATTTATGAAATCTTTTCTTACTAATGAGGTATTTTACTCAATCGGTACATCTTACGCGTATTGGCGTATTTATCGAGCGTATAAATGTACGTTTGACTTTAAAAGTCGATAAAGTCGACCACAGTCGACAAAGTCAACGATTTTGACTTTTAATTAGTAATTTCTTACCGCTTATTTTATAAATCGATTTTCGATTAAAATCGAAAGTCCTATTTCTCGATTTATCACGTAAATCAAAGGACTTATAAATAATTTCGCATTTATTAATCCTTTTTATAATTAAAACGCGTATTTTCGATTTAAAAACGTTATTAAATAAACGTTGTCTCAAACATAGTAATCTATGTTTATAAAACTTTTATAAAATTCAAATATGTCTAAAATAATTATTAGACATATATTTTATTAATAAACTGATTTAATAAGGATTTAAAATCCTTTTAAATTATCGGTAATTCTCGGTAATTATATAAAATTACCAAATGATTTTAATTTTTTTTTTTAAATTACTATAGTGTATTATTATACACTATGGTCCAGAATATGAATCAATAACATCCATATGATATTGTTTGTCATTAAATAACATATATATATATATATATATATATATATATATCGACGGTATTTTCAAAATTAGGAATAATTATCCAAAATTCCCAAAATTGATATACACTTAGTATAATATCCCAACATCAATATATGACACAATTATAACCTATAGTCCATTATAACCATTCATTCACCAATATAATTCTCAAAGCAATCGGTAATTATAAGATAATTACCAAATAATTATCAAACAATTTCTAAAAATTCCAAATAATTTATGACATGATTAAACATTATATTATAACATTGTAACATCACAACATCAACCAAAAACATTTGAATCTTCACCATATGGAGCTCAATAGCTCTCGGCTTTTTTTGATTAAATGTAGTAATTGGTTTTCAAAAATTCTAACAATTATATACTATGCTTATACACTATAGTATAGCAATATAACACCATTTAATCATGAAAAACCAATTAAATCATCACCTTATGCACATAGGTGCGCTCGGTTTTTTTGATTTAAAATAGGTATTTGATTTCCAAAAATTCTAACAATTGTACACTATGTTTATATACTATAGTATACTAATATAACATCATTATATTTATCAAAACTAATTAAATAATCACCTTCAAGAGCTTGAAGCTCACGGTTTGTTTGATTTAATATAGCATTCGATCTCCAAAAATTCCAATAAAATCATACAATATATAATCAATACATTAAAGCATTAATACACCATTGGATGATCAAAATAAAAATCATACACCATCATGTACATTCATAAGCTCACGGTATTAATTCAAAAATCAAACATATGGTTTTCAAAATTCTAAATAAATCATAGAGCATATAATCAAGGTTCTAAAGCATTAATATGTCATTACATGCTTGAAATAAAATTATATACCAGTATCATTAGAGAGCTCACGGTATTTTGAAAAAATAGCTGTGGTTTTTAAAATTTTTCTAAATAATACATATGAACTCTAAACATGATATAGAACAATAATCCATTTCCAAAATAACCAAGCAATCGGTTTCACCATATTATTTTATAAAGCTTTCAAAATTATAACAATATATACTATGGTTCGAAAATGATGTAAACATCTAGATCCATTTCAATAACTTAATTTACAAACATCTATGCTCATCTAACATATATATTCACATATATTTTGAAATAAATCATCAAGAACAACATTCATCCATAGCTCATTCATAGAACATTTAAAACATACACAAATATATATATATAGCATTGAACACCCATATATATATATACTCATGTTCGAAATTTTGAACCAATGAGGTGTAAAATGGAGCTTTAATGTCTCATTTACCTTTGAACTAGAATGGATTCACAAGGACAAGGTGTGGTATATGATTTTGGAGAAGAAGTGAAGAAGAAGAAGAGAGAAATATTTTCTAAAATGGTGGAGGGGCTCTCGGTTTTCAGAGGGAGAATGGAGAGGATGGAGAGAAATGTGGGAGTTCAAAATGGGAATAATAGTGTATAATGAGAGTGAGGTGTTGAAGTGGAAGAGTCCCCCTATTATCTCCCTTCTCTCTCTCGATTTTTGCCTCAAAAATGGGGTAAAATCTGCAGCAAAATGATTGTGATATAGTGATCATGAGCTAAGCTAGAAAGGCTCTTCATGGGTTGGTCAAAAAAAAAGGTGATCCCATGCTTTGTTTTAATGGGTGCAGCCGGCGCATGTGTGTGTGTTTAGGGGTGATTTAATTTTTGTTACACTCCTTAATACATTATATATATCATACATGATCATAGGTATATAATACAAGCCATTAAAATAATTAAATCCAAAATATAGTACTTATTCGAAAATACCGATAATAAATAGGAAAAATAGGAATAAAAATGTAAATCACACCTATTATTGATACTCATGTCAATTTCGATCAAAACATACTCATATATATCATAATATATGATTTAGGTAATAAATAATAGCATATGATAAAATTATTGCATCAATTCATGCATACGAAACCCTAATTTTAAAATTAGGGTTTCGAAACCCATATATATATTATCGAGTTTTAATGGTTCAAAAATGATTTTAATGCTTGATAATATTCATATATATCATAACATATAGTTTAGATACCATATGATAATTTAATGGTATCATTTCATGTGAAAAACCATATTTTATAAACTTAGGGTTTTCGAAAAACCCACTTCCAAAATATCGAATTTTAATAGCTAAAAATTCAATTTTAATAATTAATAATACTGTAATTATATAAAATAATAATAGGAAATTAATTATTATAATTTCCTGGGCATTAAACTCATTTTTCATAACGTCTCTAGACGTTAATGTAATATTCCAAAGAAACGAATATACGACTACGGTATCCTGAACCCGTAATTAGGGTTTTGCCGTATATTATGTATTTACGACATCGAACCTTGTGTTTTCGATACGATATCGTTATAACGAATTCCTTTTCATAATTCACTAAGGATTGTGAATTAAAGGATTGAAATATTACGAAATGATTCGTCAATATTTTTAAACGTCAAACGCGTGTCGAACGCGTCGACTTTTCATGAAATTTTCGGCGGTGAAGCTTGGAATTAATTTCCATCTTAATTCCTTTATTAAATGGAATAAAGTTACTTAGTAAGTATGAACTTCTGCGACCATTTTGAGATGAGTCGATTTGAGCGTTTTGAGGCGTTTTGAGCGTTAACGTCTGTGACGTTTTGAAAATGAGTTTAATGCTCGGAAATTATAACAACTAATTTCCTATTATTATTTTATATAATTTCAGTATTATTAATTATTATCAATCGAATTGTCGGTTATTAAAATTGATAAATTGTTATTGAAATTTCGAAAACCCTAGTTTATAAACTTTGGTTTTATCACATGAAATGACACTATTAAATTATCATATGGTATCTAAACCTTATAATATGATATATATGGATATTATTAAGCTTTTAATCAGATTTTCTTCCATAAAAATCGAAGGTTTCAGTTTTTATAAAATTGAAACCCTAACTTTCGAAATTAGGGTTTTATATGTTTGAAATGTGTAATAATTTTATCCTATGATATTATTTGATATCTAAATCATATATTATGATATATATGTGTAATTTTGATCGAAATATACATGAGTATCAATAATAGGTGTGATTTGTATTTTATTTTCCTATTTTCCTAATTTTCTATCGGTAATTTTGAAATAATAGTATATGCTTGATTTAATTATTTTAATGGCTTGTATTATATATCTATGACCTATACTATGATTAATACATAGTATTAATGTGTAGCACAAAATAAAAACAGCCAAATCCCCCCCTTAATGGCGCCGGCCACCCTCTTACTCCACCATGATTAGCACCTCCCTAATACCCAATGCATGAAGCTCCTTTTTCCCCTAGCCTAATGATCACTATGATACCATCAATGGCTGAAGATTTTATACAGATTTTTCTCCCTTTTGTTGGCCAGATCGAGAGAGAGAGAGGTAGTATAGGGGAGACTTTTCACTTCAACACCCCACTTTCATCATACACTCCCACTCCAACATTTTGAACTCTCATTTTTCTCTCCACTCTCTCCCTTCTTCAGCCAAGAACCGAGCCAAACACCCCCAATTTTCGAAAACTCCTTCTTCCTTTCTTCTTCATTCTTCCTCACCAAGTTTGATATCCACTTTGCTCTTGTCATTATATACCATTCCTAAGGTAATAAGACCTTAGTACCGATTACATCTCACTTTTGACAAGAAAAATCATGCTTATATGTTATATGTGTGTTTCGAATGATATATGTATGAATATATATGTTTTAAATGTTCTTGAGCATGAGAATGTTGTTCTTGATGATTTATTTGAAAAATATATGAAATGTATGCTTAGATAATCATATGTTGTTGTTCATTTGATTTTTGAATAGATCTAGCATGTTGATGAAATTTTCGAACCCTAGATCTTGTTTAAAATGATTTTGAAAATGTTAAAAATGCATATGTGATGATCGAATGTTCTTAGTATGTTCTAAGCATGGATTATTGATCTATGATGTGATTTAAGACTATAGTATGTTATTGAAAAATTTTTAGAAAACCCTAGGTATTTTTATTAAAATACCGTGAGCCTTTTTAAAATGTACCATGGTGTATAAATTTTATTTTAAACTTGTGATGACATATTAATGCTTAAATGTATTGTTTATATGTTCTATGATGTGTTTAGAATTTTGGAAACCACATGCTTAATTTTGAACAATACCGTGAGCATATATACATAGATGTTGGTGTATGATTTTTATTTTGATCACCCAATGATATATTAATGCTTTAATATATTATTTATGCATTGTGTGATTTAATTAGAATTTTTGGAAATCAAATACTATTTTAAATCAAATAAGCCGTGAGCTTTGTGCTCGGAAGGTGATGATTTAATTAGTTTTGATAAATATTATGATGTTGCATTGCTATACTATAGTGTATAAGCATAGTATATAATTGTTGAAATTTTGAAAACCAAATACTAAATAAATCGAAAAGCGAGAGCATTACAAGCTCATATGGTGACGATTTAAATTAGTTTGGTTGATGTTATGATGTTACAATGTTATAATATGATGTTTATTGATGTTGGAATTTATCTAGAATTTTTAGAAATTGTTTGCTATTTATTTGGTAATTACCTTATTATTACCGTGAATATTGTTACATATTGTGAAATAAATAGTCATGATGAACTATGGGTTATATAAATATTATATCTTGATGTTGGGATGTTATTATAGTATATATCAATTGTGGGAATTTTGGATGATTATTCCTATTATTTTGAATTACCGTGAATATATATATGTATATATAAATAATTAACAAACAATATTATATGAATTTCATAACCGACTACGATCGCACTTT
The DNA here is from genome assembly GCA_036937905.1 of Salvia rosmarinus. Lineage (NCBI taxonomy): Eukaryota > Viridiplantae > Streptophyta > Magnoliopsida > Lamiales > Lamiaceae > Salvia > Salvia rosmarinus. Next base: position 39,096,187 of record CM072814.1, read on the forward strand.
CTGCGAAACGTCGAGATATGCGCCGGATCTAGTAGACACTGACTTGAAGATTATCCGTAACCGACTACGATCGCACTTTCTCGCTAAAGAGGCGGGAATTTTCCCGCTAAAACAAGAAAAATTATCCGTAATCAGACTACGATCGCACTTTCGCGCGTCGAGATATCGCCGGATCTAGTAGACAACGACTTGAAGATGTCGGAAAAGTTCGGGTTAGGGCTAAGAATGGAGATACGCATGTCTCTCGCCACCACGGAGACCTATCTTACACCAAGCTCTAAGACGAGCTTTGGATATTGAAAGCGACCATGACCGAGAATAAGGCGGTGTCGTCTCGGACACACTGTAATTCGGATAAGGAAAAGGAACTGGAGCCCAACCGGAAATAACAACCGCGAAACTACGGAGAAGCAAGTCACAGGCGCTGTGGCGAGGAAACCCGCGCAGAAGGACAAAGCTGGAAGAGAGCGGCTCATACTCCACCGCAAGGGACCACAGACGATCAAGGGCACCTCAATGCCTAGATGCCATAGAGCACACAAGGGTGTGTGCACGGCAAACGTGGTGGCTGTTACAAATGCGGGGTGAGCGGGCATTACGCCAACAATTGCCCGATGTCACGTTCGGATGGAAGGCCGAACCAACGGGCAATGCTCGGCCATTGAGGGCTATCTGACTTGACCCGACCACCGCAGCGATTCCGGCCCAACCCCAAGCAACTCGGTGGCAAACACCACCTCAACAACAACAAATCCAACGGCGCAACAATGGCAACGGCGCGACAACAAATCCTGCGCCCGCGGTGGCGCCACCACCCCAACAACAACAAAGAATAACAGGCGGCAGCCACCGCGCGCCAAAGCGACGAATAAGCGGCAACAACCGCCAAATCAGCGGGACGGCGCCCGTCGGCCTCGGATGGCTCGGGCGAGCTCACGCCCTACGGGAGGCGAGCGAAGAACCAGGAAACTTGGCGGTATGGGAGTTCTTCTCAACCTACACCGTTATAATCTTTCGACGTCGGGTGCTTCGCATTCTTTTATTGCAAGATCATGCGTGAAATGCGGGGCCTTAGGTGCGAAAGGTCAAGCCAGATATGAGAATCTCATCGCCTATAGGAGGATTATGACCGTTACACACTTTGCTCGAACCTAGAGTTGACATTAGGATCACTTAAGGTTACGGCCAACGATCTAAACATAATACCCATGGACGATGTAGACATAATCCTAGGAATGGACTGGTTAGCTAAGAATCATTCCACGATTCTTTGTAAGGAAAGGAAAATTTCGTTTCACTTTCCTGGACAAGAAGCAACGCATTTTCACGGAATCAGCATGGGAAGGAGGATTCCGATAGTATCGACACTACAAGCTTGGAGGATGATGAACCGAGAAGGATGCCATGCATTCCTTGTTTATTTAAATGATGAGGATAAACCAAGCGGGTGAAGACATTGAAGTTGTCAGAGAATTTCGGACGTGTTTCAAAATCGCCAGACTACCCCCAACGGACAATGAGTTTACCATCGACTTGGGCCGGATCAGCCCGATGTCGGGCGCCTATAGGATGGCCCCAAAGGAGCTAGAAGAGTCAAGATCCAAATCGAGAGCTTTTGGATCCAGGATTCATTAGGCGAGTGTTTCACCTTGGGGCGCTTTGTTTTGTTTGTTAAGAAAAGGATGGTTCTTTGAGGATGTGCATCGATTATAGGGAGCTAAATAAGATGACACTAAAGAACAAATACCCTTTACCGAATTGATGACTGTTTGATCAATTGCGAGGCGGGTGTATTCTCTAAAATTGATCTTAAGTCGAGGATACCATCACCTGAAAATACTGATCGAGGATGTACCTAAGGCGCATTCGAACCGAATATGGCCACTATGAATTCATAGTTATGCCATTCGGATTAACAATGCACCACCGTATTCATGGACCTCATGAGCAGTATTTCATCCATTTACGGATAGGTTTGTTTTGGTCTTCATAGATGATATCCTTATCTACTCAAAGAATGAAGAGGATCATAAGGAACATCTACTGGACGATTCGCAAACCTTGAGAATGAAAGACTCTTTGCTAAGTTTAGCAAATGTGAGTTTTGGTGAAGGAAGTTATGTTCCTTGGACACATCGTGTCTGCTGAAGGCATAAAAGTAGATCCGACCAAGTAGAGGCCGTGCAGGAATGGAAATCACCTAAGACTCAGCACGAGATTAGAAGTTTCCTAGGATTAGCCGGTTATTATAGGAGATTCATCGAAGGATTCTCCAAAATTGCAAGGCCAATAACCCACTACTCGGAAAGGAATCAAGTTCGTTTGGGTGATGAGTGCGAGGCGAGTTTCCAAATACTCAAAGAAAAATTGACGGTGCACGGTTCTAGCGGTCCAGGCGGACAAGAGTCGTGGTCTATCTGAACGCATCTAAGACTGGGCTGGGTTGTGTTTTGATGCAAGAAGGAAAAGTGATAGCTTGCGCGTCTCGACAACTCGGACCCACGAGCTGAACTACCCAACTCACGATTTGGAATTAGCAGCTGTAGTTCACGCACTGAAAATTTGGAGACACCATCTCTATGGTGTGAGATGTGAGGTATTCACGGACCACAAAAGTTTGAAGTATTTCTTCGAACAACGGGATTTGAATATGAGACAAAGAAGATGGCTTGAACTGGTAAAAGATTACGACTGTGGTATTAACTATCACCCGGGCAAGGCGAATGTAGTAGCTGACGCCTTGAGTCGTAAGAGCCATACCAAGTTAGGATGTCTCTTTGTACAAGAGGAAAAACTCGTTGAAGAGTTTGGCAGGATGAAGATTAAATTGGTGGAACCACCTGAGACAATTGTGAGCTGTATCGCTACACTCACACTGACATCTGATCTAAGAAAAAGAATTATCGAGAGACAAAGGATGGAGGAAAAGTTGGAAAAGATCCGAGAAAGACTAAGGTCCAAGGATTGAGAATTTCAAGAGCGGATAACGCCTTATTGTTTGAAGGTAGGATATGCGTTCTGACGACGAGCTTGAACGAAATCATGAGTGAGGCTCACGATCGCCCTACACCGCCCACCCAGCGATACTAAGATGTACCAGACACGAAGGAAAAATTTTGGTGGGAAGGCATGAAACGAGACATAGCTTCCTTCAGAAACAGCTGTCTTGTTTGTCAACAAGTGAAAGCACTACACCGACGACCCTATGGGAAGTTACAACCGTTGAAATCCACAGATGGAAGTGGGACGATATAACGATGGATTTCGTTACAAGCTTACCCAAATCGAGAAGAGGAAACACCGCCATATGGGTAATTGTGGATAGACTTACCAAAGTGCTCACTTTCTACCTATTGAAAGCACTTATGGATCGATAAGTTGGCCGGTATGCGTTAAGGAAATTGTGCGACTACATGGAGTGCGAAATCTATTACCTCGATCGAGACTCCAAGTTCACATCCAGATTCGGATTAGCTTGCAGCGAGAACTGATGCAGATTAAATTTCAATCTGACTTTCCACCCACAAACCGATGGACGATCGGAGAGAACGATTCAAACGCTAGAAGATATGCTTAGAACGGTAATTTTGGATCGAGGTGCAAAATGGGAAGATATTTTACCTCGATTGAATTTGCTTACAACAACGCTTATCAGCGACGATCGGCATGGCCCCATACGAAGCCCATATGGCAAAAGTGTAGATCACCGCTTTATTGGGATGAAGTCGGTGAGAGGAAAGTTATAGGGCTCGATGCGATGAGCGAAATGATCGAGATCGTTCGACAGATTAAACTAAGGATAAAAGAAGCTCAGGATAGGCAAAAGTCTTACGCTGATACGCGTAGATCCGAACTACGATTTGAGGATGGAGACAAAGTATTTCTTAAGGTCTCTCCATCAAAAGGAATCGTCAGGTTCGGACTAAAAGGGAAGTTGAGACCCCGTTTTATAGGACCATATGAGATCCTAGAGAGGATAGGTCCAGTTGCTTATAGGTTGGCTCTTCCGCCAAACCTAGGGAATGTGCATAATGTTTTCCACGTCTCACAATTACGAAAATACGTTCACGACCCGAAGCACGTGATTCATCAAGACGACGTGATCCTCGAGCCAGACATGAGCTATAAGGAAGAACCCGCAGCCATACTTGACCACAAAGTTCAGCAACTACGGAGCAAGTCGATTCCGTTAGTCAAAGTGCTGTGGAGACACCACCACAAAGAAGCCACGTGGGAGCTTGAAGAAGCAATGAGAGAAACATACCCGGTCTATTTTTCTAAAGGTATACAAATTTGGGACTAAATTTTTCGTGAGGGTGGAATGTAATATTCGAAAGAAACGAATATCGACTACGGTATTCTGAACCCGTAATTAGGGTTTTGCCGTATATTATGTATTTACGACATCGAACCTTGTGTTTTCGATACGATATCGTTATAACGAATTCCTTTTCATAATTCACTAAGGATTGTGAATTAAAGGATTGAAATATTACGAAATGATTCGTCAATATTTTTAAACGTCAAACGCGTATCGAACGTCAGCTTTTCATGAAATTTTCTGAGCAGTGAAGCTTGGAATTAATTTCCATCTTAATTCCTTTATTAAATGGAATAAAGTTACTTAGTAAGTATGAACTTACTGCGACCATTTTGAGATGAGTCGATTTCGAACGTTTTGAGACGTTTTGAACGTTAACGTCTAGTGACGTTTTGAAAAATGAGTTTAATGCTCGGGAAATTATAACAACTAATTTCCTATTATTATTTTATATAATTTCAGTATTATTAATTATTATCAATCGAATTGTCAGTTATTAAAATTCGATAAATTGCTATTGAAATTTCGAAAACCCTAGTTTATAAACTTTGGTTTTATCACATGAAATGACACTATTAAATTATCATATGGTATCTAAACCTTATAATATGATATATATGGATATTATTAAGCTTTTAATCAGATTTTCTTCCATAAAAATCGAAGGTTTCAGTTTTTATAAAATTGAAACCCTAACTTTCGAAATTAGGGTTTTATATGTTTGAAATGTGTAATAATTTTATCCTATGATATTATTTGATATCTAAATCATATATTATGATATATATGTGTAATTTTGATCGAAATATACATGAGTATCAATAATAGGTGTGATTTGTATTTTATTTTCCTATTTTCCTAATTTTCTATCTAATTTCAAATAATAGTATATGCTTGATTTAATTATTTTAATGGCTTGTATTATATATCTATGACCTATACTATGATTAATACATAGTATTAATGTGTAGCACAAAATAAAACAGCCAAATCCCCCCCTTAATGGCGCCGGCCACCCTCTTACTCCACCATGATTAGCACCTCCCTAATACCCAATGCATGAAGCTCCTTTTTCCCCTAGCCTAATGATCACTATGATACCATCAATGGCTGAAGATTTTATACAGATTTTTCTCCCTTTTGTTGGCCAAAATCGGCGAGAGAGAGAGAGGTAGTATAGGGGAGACTTTTCACTTCAACACCCCACTTTCATCATACACTCCCACTCCAACATTTTGAACTCTCATTTTTCTCTCCTCTCTCCTTCTTCAGCCAAGAACCGAGCCAAACACCCCAATTCTAAAACTCCTTCTTCCTTTCTTCATTCTTCCTCACCAAGTTTGATATCCACTTTGCTCTTGTCATTATATACCATTCCTAAGGTAATAAGACCTTAGTCTGATTACATCTCACTTTTGACAAGAAAATCATGCTTATATGTTATATGTGTGTTTCGAATGATATATGTATGAATATATATGTTTTAAATGTTCTTGAGCATGAGAATGTTGTTCTTGATGATTTATTTGAAAAATATATGAAATGTATGCTTAGATAATCATATGTTGTTGTTCATTTGATTTTTGAATAGATCTAGCATGTTGATGAAATTTTCGAACCCTAGATCTTGTTTAAAATGATTTTTGAAAATGTTAAAAATGCATATGTGATGATCGAATGTTCTTAGTATGTTCTAAGCATGGATTATTGATCTATGATGTGATTTAAGACTATAGTATGTTATTGAAAAATTTTTAGAAAACCTTAGGTATTTTTATTAAAATACCGTGAGCCTTTTTAAAATGTACCATGGTGTATAAATTTTATTTTAAGCTTGTGATGACATATTAATGCTTAAATGTATTGTTTATATGTTCTATGATGTGTTTAGAATTTTTGGAAACCACATGCTTAATTTTTGAACAATACCGTGAGCATATATACATAGATGTTGGTGTATGATTTTTATTTTGATCACCCAATGATATATTAATGCTTTAATATATTATTTATGCATTATTGATTTAATTAGAATTTTGGAAATCAAATACTATTTTAAATCAAATAAGCCGTGAGCTTTGTGCTCGAAGGTGATGATTTAATTAGTTTTGATAAATATTATGATGTTGCATTGCTATACTATAGTGTATAAGCATAGTATATAATTGTTGGAAATTTTGAAAACCAAATACTAAATAAATCGAAAAGTTTAGAGCATTACAAGCTCATATGGTGACGATTTAAATTAGTTTGGTTGATGTTATGATGTTACAATGTTATAATATGATGTTTATTGATGTTGGAATTTATCTAGAATTTTTAGAAATTGTTTGCTATTTATTTGGTAATTACCTTATTATTACCGTGAATATTGTTACATATTGTGAAATAAATAGTCATGATGAACTATGGGTTATATAAATATTATATACTGATGTTGGGATGTTATTATAGGTATATATCAATTGTGGGAATTTTTGGATGATTATTCCCTATTATTTTGAATTACCGTGAATATATATATGTATATATATAAATAATTAACAAACAATATTATATGAATTTCATAAATTCATATTCTGGACCATGGTGTATAATAATGCACTATATGAATTTAGAAAATTTTTCAAAGGTCATTTAGTATTTTTAAGTTAATTATCGAAATTATCGATAATTAATAAGGATTTTAAAATCCTTTTAAAACAGTTTATTAATGAAAATTAACTAAAATAATATTCTGGACAGTTTTAAATTTTACAAAATTTTATAAACATAGATTGCTATGTTTGAAACAAGCGTTCATTTTATAACGTTTTAAATACCAAAATCTTGCTTTTTAATTATAAAAGAGTTATTAAAATGCGAAATTAATTACAAGTCCTTGATTTACAAATAAATCGAGAAATAGGACTTTCGTTTTCAAATCGATCAAAATCGATTTATAAAACAAAATAGTAAGACTTCTTATTTAAAAGTCGAAATCGTTGACTTTGTTGACCGATGTTGACTTGTGACTTTTCAAGTCAAAATGTACGATTATACGTTTATAAATACATCAGTACGTGTAAGACATACTAATTGAGTACGATACCTCATTAGTAAGAAAAGATTTCACAAATGAAGTCCATATATCGAAAAACGTACTCATACGTTGAACGTATCTCGAGGAACGAGAAAAGTTACTCGTATACATATTAGAAACGTATTGAATCCACTAAGGATTTCAGTCTACATCGATATGAAATATCGAAGTTTACCTTAGTTTTTGAAAGTCTCGAAAGACTTGAACGACGTACTAAAACCTCGCTTTTTCGTAAGGTGTGGGCGCAGCGGCTGACGGATTTTGACGAACAAGCGAACTGGACTTTACAACGAACCATAGTCCAAAGTGGGCTTCTATCTTCAAAATGTGGGCCTTTTCTTACCCCACTAAAATGTGACTTTAATGTTATTCCAAATGAGTTTATTCTGACAAAGACTTATTTTACAATGTTATCAATTGCTTTCTTGCATTACACCGCCAAAATATTTCGTTTTGTGTATGGATCCTATCATTTGCCGGGTAGAAATTGTGGAGATAGTTGGAACTATTATATCAATTGTTGTGGTAGCACCCACCTTTTTAATGTCGGGTCTGTCTTGGGATGATAAATGCACAGCTAGGATTGGCGTGAAGGTTGGAACTACTGTTGTGTTAACATATGCTTGCGGAGAGTGTCTGTATGCGGGATTACGGCCGGTCGGCGTCGTAGATGGGAGGCCTCCTCTCGGCGTTTATTATTTATTATTATTATGTATTGTGACTATGAGATATGGACCATACACACCAAGAAAATGCTCGGCGAGCTATGTTTATGAGCGAAAATGATTTGATAAGCACAGGCATTTTAACTAAAACCACTGTGACTTACCCAATATTGGCGTAATAATCCAAATCAATCAAATGTTTTCGGCATGAGCCCACTAAGTGCAATTTCATGTACTTAGCCTGCATGTTTGTTTTAAATGTGCGGTTGAGCTCGATGGTGATGATGGGGATGTGTTGAGGAGTCCAATGTCCTCGACCGATTTACTTGAATTTGTGGTTTATACCTTGAATACATATCGTCATATATGTATTCACACACTTTCATTGCTACACTCTGAACTCCCTTATTTACGCTTTATGTTTTAAACTATTGAGGCCCATCGGATCGGGCCAGTTTTGGGGTCCGATGGCTAAACCTTTCAAAAACAATATAGCATCATCTCGTATTCATTCGGTATGTTAGCTTATTTTCACGCATCTCTATTTTATCCATGTAACCCCTAAAGTACTACTCTAGTACTAGTCACCCTCCAACCGGGTTGGTTCGGAATGGGGTCGTGACGATTAACGTTCAAAACGTCTCAAACGCGTTCAAAATCGACTCATCTCAAAATGGTCGTAGTAAGCTCGTGCTTACTTTATAAATATATTCCATTTAATAAAGGAATTAAGATGGAAATTAATTCCAAGCTTTACAGCTCAGAAATTTCCATAAAATACAGACGTTCGATACGCGATCGACGTTAAAATATATTGACGAATCATTTTGTAATATTTCAATTCCTTAATTCACAATCCTTAGTGAATATAAGAAGAATTCGTTAATATAATCTTGAATCGAAATCACAATATTCGATGTCATAAAAAAAATAATATCTGGCAAACCCTAATTTACGGGTTTAAAATATAAATAATCATCGTTCGTTTCTTTGGAATATTACATTCCACCCCCCTTAAAAGAAATTCCGTCCCGGAATTTGCATACCTCTAGAAAAATAAATCGGGGTATTGTTCCTTCATTGCTTCTTCAAGCTCCCACGTGGCTTCTTCTTGTCCATGGTGTCTCCACAGCACTTTGACTAACGGAATTGACTTGCTCCGTAGTTGTTGGGTTTTATAGTCGAGGATTGTCGTTGGTTTCTCTTCGTAGCTCATGTCTGGCTTGAGAGTTACGTCATCTTGATGGATCACGTGCTTTGGATCATGAACGTATTTTCGCAATTGCGATACGTGAAAAACATTATGCACATTCCCTAGGTTTGGCGGAAGAGCCAACCTATAAGCTACTGGACCTATCGTCTCTAGGATCTCATATGGTCCTATAAAGCAGGGTCTCAACTTCCCTTTTAGTCCAAATCTGACAATCCCTTTTGATGGAGAGACCTTAAGAAACACTTTGTCTCCATCTTCAAATCGTAGCTCGGATCTACGCGTATCAGCGTAAGATTTTTTCCTATCTTGAGCTTCTTTGATTCTCATCCTAATTTGTCGGACGATCTCGATCATCTCGTCCACTGCATCAGGCCCTATGACTTTTCTCTCATCGACTTCATCCCAATAAAGCGGTGATCTACACTTTTTACCATACAAAGCTTCGTATGGGCCATGCCGATCGTCGCTTGGTAGCTATTGTTGTAGGCAAACTCAATCAGAGGTAAAATGTCTTCCCATTTTGCACCTCGATCCAGTATTACTGTTCTAAGCATATCCTCTAGAGTTTGGATCGTTCTTTCCGATTGCCCATCGGTTTGTGGATGAAATGCCGTCATCGAAATTGAGTTTAGTACCCAATTCTCTGCAAGCTAATCCAGAATCTGGATGTGAACTTGGAGTCTCGATCAGAGGTAATAGATTTTGGCACTCCATGTAATCGTATAATTTCCTTAACGTCTGGTGAGCCAATTTATCAGATCCATAAGTGCTTTGAATCGGTGAAAGTGAGCACTCTTGGTAAGTCTATCCACAATTACCCATATGGTGTGTTTCCTCTTTCGATTTGGGTAAGCTTGTAACGAAATCCATCGTTATCTCATCCCATTTCCACTCGTGATTTCCAATGGTTGCAACTTTCCGTAAGGTCGTTGATGTAACGCTTTCACTGTTGGCAAACAAGACAAATGTTTCACTGAAAGAAGTATGTCTCGTTTCATGCCTTCCCACCAAAACTTTTCCTTCGTGTCATGGTACATTTTAGTACTACATGGGTGGGCGGTGTAGGGTGTATCGTGAGCCTCACTCATGATTTCATTTTGTAGCTCGCGTCGTCAGGACGCACATCCTTCCTTCAAATAATAAGGCGTTGTCGGCGCCTCTTGAAAATTCTTAAATCCTTGGACCTTACCCTTTGTCGATCCTTTCTAACTTTTCCTCCATCCTTTGTCTCGACAATCCTTTTCTTAGATCAAATGTCGATGTGAGTGTAGCGATATAGCTCACAATTGTCTCGGTGGTTCAACCAGTTCAATCCTCATTCTTCCAAACTCTTCAACGAGTTTTTCCTCTTGTAAAAGAGACATCCTAACTTGTATGGCTCTTTACGACTTAAGCGTCGACTACTACATTCGCTTTGCGGGTTATAGTTAATACCACGATCGTAATCTTTCACTAATTCAAGCCATCTTCTCGCCTCATGTTCGGATCTCTTTGCTCAAAAAGTACTTGAGACTCTTATAGTGCAGTGAAGATCTCACACCTTACTCCGTAGAGATGGTGTCTCCAAATTTTCGGTGCATGAACTACGGTTTGCTAATTCCAAGTCATGGGTTGGGTAGTTCGGTTCATGCGATGCGAGTTGTCGGGATGCATAAGCTATCACTTTTCCTTCTTGCATCAAAACACAACCCACCGGTCTTAGATGCGTCAGATAGACTACATACCATTTGTCCGCTTCGACCGCTAGAACTGGTGCACTTGTCAATTTTTCCTTGAGTGTCTGGAAACTCGTCTCGCATTCATCGGTCAATTGAACTTGATTCCTTTCCTGAGTAGTCAAGTTATTGGCCTTGCAATTTTGGAGAATCCTTCGATGAATCTCCTATAGTAACCAGCTAATCCTAGGAAACTTCTAATCTCGTGCTGAGTCTTTGGTGATTTCCATTCCTGCACGGCCTCTACTTTGGCTGGATCTACTTTTATACCTTCTGCAGACACGATGTGTCCAAGGAACATAACTTCCTTCAGCCAAAACTCACATTTGCTAAACTTAGCAAAGAGTCTTTCATATCTCAAGGTTTGCAAAACCGTTCTTAGATGTTCTCTATGATCCTCTTCATTCTTTGAATAAATAAGGATATCATCTATGAAGACCAAAACAAATTTATCCAAAATGGATGAAAACTCGCTTCATGAGGTCCATGAATACTGGTGGTGCATTGGTTAATCCGAATGGCATAACTATGAACTCATAGTGGCCATATCTCGGTTCGAACGCAGCTTTAGGTACATCCTCGCATCGTATTTTCACCGATGGTATCGACGACTGAGATCAATTTTCGAGAATACTCCCCTCCTCGCAATTGATCAAACAGTCATCAATCCCGGCGAGGATATTTGTTCTTTAGCGTCATCTTGTTTAATTCTCGATAGTCGATGCACATCCTCAAAGAACCATCCTTTTCTTGACAAACAAGGCGCCTCTGGTGAAACATAGTTTAATGAAACCTAGATCCAACAATTCTTGAATCGGATCTTGGCCTCCAACTCTTTTGGGGCCATTCGTAGGGTGCCTTCGACACTGGAGCCGATCCTGGTTCCAAGTCGATGGTAAATTCTAATTGTCTATCAGGGGGTAATCCTGGTAGATTCTCGGGAAATACGTCCGAAAATTCCCGAACAACTTCAATGTCTTCAATTCTCGTTTCGGGTTCATCCTCTTCTTTCAAATAAACAAGGAATGCATGGCATCCTTTCTGGTTCATCATCCTCCTCGCCTGTAGTGCTGATACAATCGGGATTCTTCTCCCCATGCTGATCCCGTGGAAATGCGTAGCTTCTTGTCCAGGAAAGTGAAACGAAATTTTCCTTTCCTTACATAGAATCGTGGAATGGTTCTTAGCTAACCAGTCCATTCCTAGGATTAAGTCTACATCGTCCATGGGTATTATGTTTAGATTGTTAGCCAGAACCTTAAGTGATCCTAATGTCAACTCTAAGTTCGAGCAGAAGTGTGTAACAGTCATAATCCCTCCTATAGGCGATGAGATTCTCATATCCTGGCTTGACTTTTCAGACCTAAGGCCCAAAGATTTCACGCATGATTTTGCGATAAAGAATCTGAGCACCGTGTCGAACAATACTATAACAGGTAGGTTGAGGAGAACTCTCATACATCGCCGCCTCTGGTTTTGTTAGATTACGCCTCCTATGCAGCGTAGGCTCTAGCTTTGAGCCTACCGAGGTGACGGGCGCTGGTCCTTGTTGATTCGCCGCCGCTGCACGCTGTTACTACCGCTTGGCGTTGTCGCATGGCTGCCGCCTCTGTTGTTGTTGGCGGTGGCTGCCATTCTTGATGCGGTTGTTGTGGCGGCCGCGCCATTGTGGTTGCCGCACCACTTGTCGGGTTGTTGCCACCGGAGTTGCCGAGGTTGGGGCCGGGCATGCTATGAGGTGGGGTTGGGTCAGATAGCCCTTAGTGGTGAGCATTGCTGTGTTAGTTCGCCTTATATCCGAGCGTGACACTTTGGCAATTGTTGTCGTAATGCCCTTTTGCCCGCACTTGTAACAGCTCACCACGTTTGCGTGCACACCCCTTGTGTGCTCTATGGCATCTAGGGCATGGAGGTGCCCTTAACTGCATTCTCGCGGTCCCTTGCGGTGGAGCATAAGTCGCTCTCTTCCGCTCCGCCTTCTTGCGCCACGTTTCCACCCACGGCGCTTGTGACTCAAGGTCCCCATAGCTCTCGCGGTTGTTATTCCCGCGGTTGGGTTCCCATTTCCTTTTCCTCTCGTCCGGTATTGTGTGTCCGAGCCGACACCGACTTATCTTCGGACATTGCCACTCAATATCTAAAGCTCGCGAGAGCTTCGATGTAAGTTAGGTCTCCATGGCTGGCAAGAGATATCCGTATCTCCATCCTCAGTCTTGACCTAAATTTTTCCGACATTTTCAAGTCGGTATCCACCTGTTCTGGTGCATATCTCGACATCTCGCAGAAATTGCGATCATAGTCGGTCACAGACATCCTTTCTTGCTTTAGCAGGAAAAATTCCTGCTCCTTTTTCCTCTTATAGCTTTTGGGGATGTATTTCTCATACAGTTCCCTCTTGAAGTCCTCCCATGAGAACTCCTCCAGTTGCTCAGCAGTAAAGGTCTTCTTTCTGGCCTCCCACCAGAAGTCAGCTGGTCCATTCAGCTGGAAAGTAACGCACGACAGCCTTTCCTGTGCCGTGCATCTTAAGAAAGTAAAAATCCGTTCAATGGCTCTAACCCATTGCTCGGCTTCTTCCGGGTTGCCTTTCCCGTTAAAGACAGGAGGGTTCTGCCTTAGAAACAGTTCTTCGATCCTGCGATCGGGTTGAGGTGGAGGGGGTGGTTGGGGAATGTCCTCAGCTTCTTGTTCAGGAATTCTACCCCTTCCTCTCGGCCTTCCCCGACCTCGACCTCTGGGTTCCTGCTCCGGATTTCTTCTCGGAGGCATCTTGCTATAAAAATGTAATCATTAGACACTTATTCTTTCCACAACTCAACATACACCAACACTATTATGGCCTTATTGTAAAACGATTCTAAACAAAATATATCACCCTTAACAAACATAATTTGCATAAAAGCCTTATCGGTCATGTATATATATATATCAAAATTTCGCCATAAGCGGGATGTTCAACACCAAAGGTTATCTGAAAACATAAATCCCACCTCACGGCCATCCAAAAGTCGTGGTTTCTAGATCCATCAAAAAAAAAAAAAAAATCAAACATAGAAAAGGAAAACAAATGTAAGCTTAAACACAAAAAATCTCTTTAAGCTTCATCCGGTGTCTACATCATGCGTCCTCCCACCGCCTGTTCTCCTCGGGATCTTCCTCTTCCTGAGTCGCCCTCGCCGCCGAAATGTCCATGCGGTAGTCCTCGATGGTCCCGCCCATCGCCTTCCACCATCGGTATGTCTCGCATGGGGTTAAAGTCGTCATCTCCATATAGCTCATAGTCGTGTCGGATCGGATGTAGGTATAGCGAATCGGGCATACCCATCCGATCGTCTATCACTCTCATCCGTGCCGCCCGACGGAAATGCTCGTGGCGATGCACGGTGCGGCCATAGGTGGTGGAGGTGGTATCGGTGGACGACGGGATGTCCAATAGGTAGGGAGGGAACACAGCTCTCCCAGGCTCTGGGCGTCTTGCCCTCTCTAAGCCGGGCGGCCTTCCTCGTTAAAAGGAATGGAGGCACGACCGGGTCAACTGCCTCGGAACCTCGTGTATAGCCACTCGCGACTCATCCCGCCAGTGTACTCTCGGGGAGGAGGTAGGGTCCTCGGTGCTGCTGCCCCGTAATGTCTGTACACGTAAGTCGGTGACTTACGAACTGGGAAAATCTCCCACCAAGTCATAGCGCCCATCGCCCGGTAGATATAATCCTCGATACTTCCCGCATAGTCCTCCCAATCACAAGGAGTATGGCTAGGAGACGCCCGATGCCATCATAGCCAAGAGCACCGTGGGCTCGGCGTCCTCCAAAGCGGAGATAGTATGCGAAACTCGCCCAAGTCCTCTCCAACAAGACATCCAAATGGAGCGATAAATGCTCATTACCTCCTGGGGTCGGTGCGGTCCAATCCTCCTCCTAGCAATGTATCTCATCCTCCATCCGTCACGATCAAAACTAACATAAGTCAACTATCGTCATCTCAAAAGCAGACAAGGATAACTTAAACATAACGAGAAGCAAACTGGTTAGAACTAGGCAATCTATAAGGCAGGCAACATCAGAATGTACAACACATATCACAACTTACCTTCTTAGTCTTACCCAAACGTATACATATAGACCAATAACATCTTAATATATTCTACGAGATCCTTGTCTTATACCAAACACTCGAACTAGAGTTCAACAGACTCTATCGTATTCTGGAGACAGAATTAGGGGTTATGTTCTTCATAACAAATGAAGATCAGTGCGTTAGAGTGCGCAGTGAAAATCATGCGCAAATCGGAGTCCCAACGAAAGAGATCTAGCTAAGACAAATTTACTTGCGTAGTGTAGGAAATTTGTGCGATCGTCTTAAAAATATAATTCGAGACGATTTCGATGTAATACATCTACCACATCCACGCCCTCATGTTGAAGTTGAACATTCTGTAGTCGTAATTGATGTCCACATCATAGCCTATGTCGACGGTTACCGTGTCGACGCCGATGATGAAATGCCGATGTCGTTCATCTTCTCGCTCGTCTTTCGTCGTTCGAGCTCGAGGCTATCATCACTTTCGTTCTTTCTATCGTTCTTTTGTTCTCATAAGGAAAAAGAAGTTCATACTTCTATGTTCTTTCACGATACATGAGCATGCTCCTTAGAGTCTAGGTTCGTCTCATGATAACATATCGTTCATCATAAACAAAATTTTGAAAGTTGGAAATAAAGTCTCATTTGAGAATTTGGAAATACGGTTTCAAAATAACAATCATAATCAACTCATATACATATCAAAAATGAATTCATTCATCCCATGTTGATCATTCAACTAGTACCACCATGTACTTTCATCTCAATACTTGAGTACTTGCATTAGTTCAACTCAAAATTTTTGGAAAATTTTCTTGCTCAACTTTCATTTCATCAACAACTTCATAATATCATATCCTTTTCACCAAGGATAATCATTTTAATTTCTTTCAAAAGTTCTTCTAACTTGCTCAAAACTTTTCATTTTACGAGTCCGAGAAAGAACTCGCCACCTTTTCGGTTGAGCTCGATGTGATGGAGTGTTGAGGGAGTCAAGAGGTTACTGAAGTCCAATGACTCGACCTGACTTAGAATAAAAAGGAATTTGGGTTTACAAAGAGTATGGTGCTCGATACCATACATCACGCCCCACTCCGGACGACCCGGACAAGAGGGTGACTAATACTAGGAATAGTATTATAGGACAACAGACTAAGATAGAGGTACATATCAACTATAATTAGCATGCTCGATAGGTTCGATAATACAATATCCAAATGATTAAGAAGGTTTAGGCCATCAGACCCAAAGACTTACCATGGTCTGATGGACCTCAATAGTTCATGACATAAAGTAAAAGAGTTCAGAGTTTAGCAGTGGAAAGTGTGTGAATACATATGTGATGATATGTATTCGCGCGAAGCAAATTCTAAATAAACAACGAGACACCTGACTCCTCAACACATCCTCCATCATCACCATCAGAGCTCAACCTGCACATTTAAAAACAAACATGCAGGGCTAAGTACAAGAAATTGCACTCAGTGGACTCATGCCGAAAACATTTGATATAAGATTATGCTGCCAATATCGAGTAAGTCACAAGGTTTTAATTGAAATGCCTTGTGCTTACTAAACATTTTCATTCATAAACATAGCTCGGCGAGCATTTTCTTGCGTGTATGGTCCGTATCTCATAGTAACAATTCATAACAAGATTGAAAATTAAACGCCGAGAGGAGGCCTCCATCTACGACGCCGTGACCGCCGTAATCCCGCATCGGACACACAATCGCTCACAAGCATATGTTAACATAGCAATAGTTCCAACCTTCACGCCAATCCTAGCTGTGCATTTATCATCCGCACAGACCCGACATTTAAAAGGTTGGGCGACCCAAATGACATAACCCATCATAATGTAGTTCCAACTATCGCCACACTCTACCCGGCATAACAGATAGGATCCATACACAAAATGTAATATTTTTGCGGTGTAATGCAAGAACATTTATCAACGCTATACAATAAGCATTGTAAATATTTTGGAATAACAATCGAATCACATCTTAGTGGGCTAAGAAAAGGGCCCACATTTTGAAGATAAAAGCCCACCGACTATGGTTCGTTGTAAATTGAGTCTAGGTTTGTTCGCACGTTAGTATCCAATCGCAGATTTGCGGCCCACACCTTTACTTCTGGCGAGGCTTTAAGACGTCGCTCAGTCTCGAGACTTTCAAAAGCTAAGATAAACTTCGATATCTCATATCGATGTAAACTGAATTCCTCAATGAATTCAATACGCTTTCCAATACGTTATTCAATTGAATTGTTCTCGTTCCTCGAGATACATTCAACTATTTCGATTTAACGCTTCTGATTTAAACGTTTTAACGTATGAGCACGTTTCTCGATATAAGGATTTCATTTATGAAATCTTTTCTTACTAATGAGGTATTTTACTCAATTAGTACATCTTACACGTATTGGCATATTTATCGAACGTATAAACGTACGTTTGACTTTAAAAGTCAACGAAGTCAACCCTGGTCAACAAAGTCAACGATTTTGACTTTTAATTAGTAATTTCTTACCATTTTATTTTATAAATCGATTTTCGTTCGATTAAAATCGTAAAGTCCTATTTCTCGATTTGTCACGTAAATCAAAGGACTTATAAATAATTTCGCATTTATTAATCCTTTTTATAATTAAAACGCATTTTTTCGATTTAAAAACGTTATTAAATAAACGTTGTCTCAAACATAGTAATCTATGTTTATAAAATTTTTATAAAATTCAAATATGTCTAAAATAATTATTAGACATATATTTTATTAATAAACTGATTTAATAAGTATTTAAAATCCTTTTAAATTATCGGTAATTCTCGGTAATTATATAAAATTACCAAGTGATTTTAAATTTTTTTTTTTAAATTACTATAGTGTATTATTATACACTATGGTCCAGAATATGAATTAATAACATCCATATGATATTGTTTGTCATTAAATAACATATATATATATATATATATATATATATGCGACGCTATTTTAAAAAATTAGGAATAATTATCCAAAAATTCCCAAAATTGATATACACTTAGAATAATATCCCAACATCAATATATGACACAATTATAACCTATAGTCCATTATAACCATTCATTCACCAATATAATTCTCAAAGCAATCGGTAATTATAAGTTAATTACCAAATAATTACCAAACAATTTCTAAAAATTCCAAATAATTTATGACATGATTAAACATTATATTATAACATTGTAACATCACAACATCAACCAAAAACATTTGAATCATCACCATATGGAGCTCAATAGCTCTCGGCTTTTTTTGATTAAATGTAGTAATTGGTTTTCAAAAATTCTAACAATTATATACTATGCTTATACACTATAGTATAGCAATATAACACCATTTAATCATCAAAAATCAATTAAATCATCACCTTATGCACATAGGTGCTCTCGGTTTTTTTGATTTAAAATAGGTATTTGATTTCCAAAAATTCTAACAATTGTACACTATGTTTATATACTATAGTATACTAATATAACATCATTATATTTATCAAAACTAATTAAATCATCACCTTCAAGAGCTTGAAGCTCACGGTTTGTTTGATTTAATATAGCATTTGATCTCCAAAAATTCCAATAAAATCATACAATATATAATCAATACATTAAAGCATTAATACACCATTGGATGATCAAAATAAAAATCATACACCATTATGTACATTCATAAGCTGACGGTATTAATTTAAAAATCAAACATATGGTTTTCAAAAATTCTAAATAAATCATAGAGCATATAATCAAGGTTCTAAAGCATTAATATGTCATTACATGCTTGAAATAAAAATTATATACCAAGGTATCATTTAGAGAGGCTCACGGTATTTTGAAAAAAAATAGCCTAGGGTTTTCAAAATTTTTCTAAATAATACATATGAACTCTAAACATGATATAGAACAATAATCCATTTCCAAAATAACCAAGAAGCAATCGGTTTTCACCATATTATTTTATAAAGCTTTCGAAAATTATAACAATATATACTATGGTTCGAAAATGATGTAAACATGCTAGATCCATTTCAATAACTTAATGTACAAACATCTATGCTCATCTAACATATATATTCACATATATTTTCGAAATAAATCATCAAGAACAACATTCATCCATAGCTCATTCATAGAACATTTAAAACATACACAAATATATATATATAGCATTCGAACACCCATATATATATATATATACTCATGTTCGAAATTTTCGAACCAATGAGGTGTAAAATGGAGCTTTGGTGTCTCATTTACCTTTGAACTAGAATGGATTCACAAGGACAAGGTGTGGTATATGATTTGGGAGAAGAAGTGAAGAAGAAGAAGAGAGAAATATTTTCTAAAATGGGGGAGGGGCTCTCGGTTTTCAGAGGGAGAATGGAGAGGATGGAGAGAAATGTGGGAGTTCAAAATGGGAATGATAGTGTATAATGAGAGTGAGGTGTTGAAGTGGAAGAGTCCCCCTATTATCTCCCTTCTCTCTCTCGATTTTTGCCTCAAAAATGGGGTAAAATCTGCAAAGAAATGATTGTGATATAGTGATCATGAGCTAAGCTGAAAGGCTCTTCATGGGTTGGTAAAAAAAGCGATCCCATGCTTTGTTTTAATGGGTGCAGCCATAGCATGTGTGTGTGTTTAGGGTGATTTAATTTTGTTATACCCTTGTAATATTCCAAAGAAACGAACCTACGACACGGTATTCTAAACCCGTAATTGTGGTTTCACAGATATTAATTTTTACGACATCGAATATTGTGATTTCGATGCGATATCGTTATAACGAATTCTTTTTTATATATTTCACTAAGGATGGTGAATTACGGAAATGAAATTTATGAAATGATACGACAGTATTATTTTAACGTCAAACGCCAGATCGAACGTCAAAGATTTTATGAAATTTTCTGAGCAGTGAAGCTTGGAATAAAATTTCCATACTAATTCTTATAATAATAGAATATATTATAAAGTAAGTATGAACTTACTACGACTATTTTGAGATGAGTCGATTTTGAACGCTTTGAGACGTTAACGTTAACGCCTGAGACGTTTTGAAAATGAGTTTAATGCTCAGGAAATTATAATAATTAATTTCCTATTATTATTTTATATAATTTCAGTATTATTAATTAATTAAATCGAATTTATATGCCATTAAGACTCGATAATTCCAATTAATGGAATTCGAAAACCCTAAGTCTATAAACTATGGTTTTTCACATGAAATGATACCATTAAATTATCCTATGGTATCTAAACTATATATTATGATATATATGAATGTTATTAAGCATTAAAATCATTTTTGAACCATTAAAACTCGATAATACATATATATGGATTTCGAAACCCAATTTTTAAAATTAGGGTTTCATATGCATGAATTAATGCAATTATATTCATTATTTAAATCATATATTATGATATATATATATATATATATGTATATTTAGATCAAAAATTACATGAATATCAATAATGGGTGTGAATCATGATTTTTATCCTATTTTTCCTATTTATTTTCGGTAAATTCGATTAT
The DNA here is from genome assembly GCA_036937905.1 of Salvia rosmarinus. Classification (NCBI taxonomy): domain Eukaryota; kingdom Viridiplantae; phylum Streptophyta; class Magnoliopsida; order Lamiales; family Lamiaceae; genus Salvia; species Salvia rosmarinus. The sequence continues at coordinate 39,116,848 of CM072814.1, forward strand.
GTGCCATATGTTAGTTTTAATTATTTTAATGGCTTGTATTATATACCTATGACCTATACTATGATTAATACATTGTATTAATGTGTAAAAAAAAATATTAAAACACCCAAACCCCCCCTAAATGCGCCGGCCACCTCTCTCACTCAACCATGATTACCACCTTCTTAACCCCCAATGCATGGAGAGCATTTCCAACCTACACTAATCATCACCACACTCTACACACTCAGCCATTATTCCTCTTGTGCGTGTGTGTGTGCGCCGAAGAGAGAGAGAGGGATATACATGAGAGAAACACTTCATTCTTCCTCACAATACACCTCTCACTCACATTTCTCACTCTCTTCCTCTCCCAATCTCTGAAAAACCGATAGCTCCCCTTCCCCCTCTCTCAAAAATTCTTCTTCTTCTTCCATCTTTATTTCGAAAACTTTGAACACCCTAGTGTTGTTCTTGAGATCCTATACCATTTCAAGGTAAAACAAGGCACCATAGCTCCATCCCTTGTTCAATGAAAATCGAGAGCATGCTTACATATATGTGTGTGTTTCGAATGCTATATGTATATATATTTGTGTATGTTTAAATGTTCTATGAATGAGCTATGGATGAATGTTGTTCTTGATGATTTATTTCGAAAATATATGTGGATATATATGTTAGATGAGCTTAGATGGTTGTACATTAAGTTATTGAAATGGATCTAGCATGCTTTCATGATTTTCGAACCATATGACTTGTTGAAATAATTTTTGAAAATCATTTAAAATGTATATAGGATAACCGATTGCTTCTTGATTATTTTGGTGATGGATTATTGTTTATTATCATGTTTAGAGTCCATGGTTTTGATTTGAAAATTTTTAGAAAACCCTAGGTATTTTTATTAAAATACCGTGAGCTATTTTAAAATGTACCATGGTGTATAAATTTTATTTTAAGCTTGTGATGACATATTAATGCTTTAATGTATTATTTATATGTTCTATGATTTATTTAGAATTTTTGGAAACCATATGTTTGATTTTTGAATTAATACCGTCAGCTTATGAATGTACATAATGGTGTATGATTTTTATTTTGATCATCCAATGGTGTATTAATGCTTTAATGTATTGATTATATATTGTATGATTTTATTGGAATTTTTGGAGATCAAATGCTATATTAAATCAAACAAACCGTGAGCTTCAAGCTCTTGAAGGTGATGATTTAATTAGTTTTGATAAATATAATGATGTTATATTAGTATACTATAGTATATAAACATAGTGTACAATTGTTAGAATTTTTGGAAATCAAATACCTATTTTAAATCAAATAAACCGAGCGCACCTATGTGCATAAGGTGATGATTTAATTGGTTTTTGATGATTAAATGGTGTTATATTGCTATACTATAGTGTATAAGCATAGTATATAATTGTTAGAATTTTTGAAAACCAATTACTACATTTAATCAAAAAAAGCCGAGAGCTATTGAGCTCCATATGGTGAAGATTCAAATATTTTTGGTTGATGTTGTGATGTTACAATGTTATAATATAATGAAACCGAAGGCTTTGAGCCTAAGTATGGTGATGATTTAATTTGGTTTTGATGAATGTTATCAGATTATAATGTATAAACATAGTGTATAATTATTAGAATTTTTGGAAATCAAATACCTAATTTAAATCAAAAAAACCGAGAGCACTATGTGCATAAGGTGATGATTTAATTGGTTTTTGATGATTAAATGATGTTATATTGTTATACTATAGTATATAAGCATAGTATATAATTGTTGGAATTTTTGAAAACCAAAAACCAAAATTAATCAAAAAAGCCGAGAGCTTACAAGCTCATATGGTGATGATTTCAATTGGTTTGGTTGATATTATGATGTTACAATGTTATAATATAATATTTAATCATGTTATGATTTAATTAGAATTTTTAGAAATTGTTTGATAATTATTGGGTAATTAAATCGAAATTACCGTGAATATTGTTATATATTGTGGAATGAATGTTCATGATGGACTATAGGTTATATTTATGATATATATTGATGTTGAGATGTCGTACTATGTGTATATTAATTTTGGGAATTTTTGGATAATTATTCCATATTATATGGAATTACCGAATTATATATATGTAAATATATTAATAAATGGCAAACAATATCACATGGATTTTAAAAATTCATATTCTGGACCATAGTGTATAATAATACACTATATTAATTTAGAAAAATTTTCAAAAGTCATTTAGTATTTTTAGATTAATTATCGAGATTTTCGATAATTAATAAGGATTTTAAATCCTTTTTAATTCAGTTTATTACTAAAATATATGTCAAATTATATTCTGGACATATTTGGAATTTATAAAAAAATTTATAAACATAGATTTCTATGTTTGAGACAAACGTTAGGTTATTAACGTTTTAAAATCGAAAATATGCGTTTTTAATTATTAAGGGGTTTATTTAAATACGAAATCATTTATAAGTCCTTTGATTTACGTGAGAAATCAAGAAATGGGACTTTACGATTTTTAATCGATCGAATTTCGATTTATAAAATAAAATGTTAAGAAATTACTATTTGAAAGTCAAAATTGTTGACTTTGTCGACTGAGTCGACTTCGCCGACTTTTAAAGTCAAACGCACGATTATATCGCTCGATAAATACGCCAATACACGTAAGATGTACTAATTGAGTATAATACCTCATTAGTAAGAAAAGATTTCACAAATGAAATCCTTATATCGAGAAACGTGCTCATATCGTTAAAACGTTTAAGCCGTATGTTAAACCGAAATAGTTGAACGTATCTCGAGGCGAGAACGATTCAATTAAATAACATATTTGAAAGCATATCGAATTCATTTGAGGAATTGGTTTACATCGATATAAAATATCGAAGTTATCTTAGCTTTGAAAGTCTCGAAAGACTTGAGCGACGTACTAAAGCCTCGTTTTTTCGTAAAGGTGTGGACGCAAACGCGGCGACGGGATTCTGATGTACGAACAAACCTAGGACTCGATTTACAACGAACCATAGTCCAGGTGGGCTCCTTTTCTTATCTCACGAAAGTGGGCTTCTTATCTTCAAATGTGGGTCTTTTCTTAGCCCACTAAGATGTGATTTGACTGTTATTCCAAAAATATTTACAATGCTTATTCTATAACTGTTGATAAATGTTTACTGCATTACCTGCAAAAAATATTCTGTTTTGTGTATGGATCCTATCTGTTATGCCCGGGTAGGGCTGTGGCGATGGTTGGAACTACATTATGACGGGTTATGTCATTTGGGTCGCGTGAACCTTTTAAATATCGGGTCTGTGCGGATGATAAATGCCCGCTAGGAATGACGTGAAGGTTGGAACTATTGCTATGTTAACATATGCTTGTGAGAGCGACTGTGTCTTTATGCGGGATTACGGCGGTCACGGCGTCAGAGATGGAGGCCTCCTCGACGCTTAATTTTCAATCTTGTTATGAATTGTTACTATGAGATACGGACCATACACACCAAGAAAATGCTCGGCGAGCTATGTTTACTTAACCGAATGATTTGGTAAGCAAGGCATTTTAATTAAAACCCTGCGACTTACTCGATATTGGCGTAATTCAAATATTATCAAATTGTTTTCGGCATGAGCCCACCGAGTGCAATTTCTTGTACTTAGCCCCGCATGTTTGTTTTAAATGCGGGTTGAGCTCTAATGGTGATGATGGAGGATGTGTTGAGGTTCTGTCCTCGATCGCTTATTTAGATTTGTGTTCACCTCAATACATATCATCATATATGTATTCACACACTTTCCGCCGCTAAACTCGAACTCTTTACTTTACGTCATGAACTATTAAGGTCCATCGCACCATGGTAATTCTTTGGGTCCGATGGCTAAACCTTTAATCATCGGATATCAGAATATCGAAACTATCGAGCATGCTAATTATCGTTGATATGTACCTCTATCTCACTGTTGTCCTATAATACTATTCCTAGTATTAGTCACCCTCTAGTCCGGGTCGTCCGGAGTGGGGGCGTGACACTCCTTAATACATTATATATATCATACATGATCATAGGTATATAATACAAGCCATTAAAATAATTAAATCCAACATATAGTACTTATTCGAAAATACCGATAATAAATAGGAAAAATAGGAATAAAAATGTAAATCACACCTATTATTGATACTCATGTCAATTTCGATCAAAACATACTCATATATATCATAATATATGATTTAGGTAATAAATAATAGCATAGGATAAAATTATTGCATCAATTAAATGATACGAAACCCTAATTTTAAATTAGGGTTTGAAACCCATATATATTATCGAGTTTTAATGGTTCAAAATGATTTTAATGCTTGATAATATTCATATATATCATAACATATAGTTTAGATACCATATGATAATTTAATGGTATCATTTCATGAAAAACCATAGTTTATAAACTTAGGGTTTTCGAAAAACCCACTTCCAAAATATCGAATTTTAATAGCTAAAAATTCAATTTTAATAATTAATAATACTTTAATTATATAAAATAATAATAGGAAATTAATTATTATAATTTCCTGGGCATTAAACTCATTTTTCATAACGTCTCTAGACGTTAACGTTCAAAACGTCTCAAAACGTTCAAAATCGACTCATCTCAAAATGGTCGTAGTAAGCTCGTACTTACTTTATAAATATATTCCATTTAATAAAGGAATTAAGATCGAAATTAATTCCAAGCTTTACAGCTCAGAAATTTCCATAAAATACAGACGTTCGATACGCGATCGACGTTAAAATATATTGACGAATCATTTCGTAATATTTCAATTCCTTAATTCACAATCCTTAGTGAATATAAGAAGGAATTCGTTAATATAGTACTGAATCGAAATCACAATATTCGATGTCATAAAAAAAATAATATACGGCAAAACCCTAATTTACGGGTTTAAAATATCGTAATCATACGTTCGTTTCTTTTGAATATTACAAACAGATTTTGAGAAACTTTATGCATGTAATTTCAATAAAACCCCTACATAAGTTCATTTTTTTTATGGCAAGTCAAGTTTATAGCTCTAAGAGCAAAGTTTTAAATTTTTTGGCGTATACCCACTGAGTGCATTTTTATACTCACGCCCTGCATATATTTCTAAATATGCAGATTGAGCTGGAGAGAATGCTGGAATCGAATGCTGCGCGAAAGAGCTTCTCTAAGTAATTGGAATCATGAGAATATTAATATTTTGTTGATGTTATTCATTTGAGGGTCACATGTTTTGATGCCCAGAGAGTTATGTCTTCACACATAATTCTCAACCACACTTTCCGTTGTCGAACTTTGACCTTTACTTATTTATGTGTTCTGCTAGAACAAAATGATCATGTTCAATGCCCTGTTATGTTTTAAGATGTTGATAAATTCTCAAGTTGTCAAAGTATGCTCAAATATGTACCTCATTGATATTGGTTATTTCGTTAAGATTATCCGTTCTCAGCCACTATTTTCTTTATTCGAATTTTTATTGTGAATTGAGAACCTAGAATAACCTTCGCATAATTATATTTTACCTTCTTGAACCATAAATGTTCGATTCATACATAATGAAAGTTGTTGTCTGTGACCCTCTAATCCTAAGGACGGATTAACGAGGACTGAAACTTGGAACAGTAATTACAGAACATTAAAGAGAATTAATCAAAGACTTATGGAATAAACATCAAGTGAACTAAGAAGTTTCAACCATAAAGTATGAGACACACATAATTTACATATAGAAAGGGCTACAAATCCTTAACCAAAAGATTCACTGATCTGGAGGAGCTTAACTGTCAACATCAAAACATAAATATAGTGTTCTTATTACAGCGGAGAAGCATGTGAATACACATATGACGATGTGCATTCAAGGTTTCTAATATCTTATCATCAAAAATAGCCTGACTACTCAACACGTCTCCATCCACCATCTGCTCAACCTGCACATTTAAAAATAAACATGCAGGGCTGAGTACAAGAATGCACTCGGTGAACTCATGCCAAAACATTTTATCAATTTAAATTACATCGCTTCATCATAGTAAGATCAAGAGGTTTTATTTGAAAAGACCTTGTACTTACGAAACATTTTCATCATTTCATAAATAGTTATGCGGCGGACATATTTTCCTTGTATGTATGATCCATATCCCTTTCTTTCTTCATATCATTTATTAACGCCGTAGAAGGAGGCCTCCCCTACGTCATTGTGACCGCCGCATTGTCCTTACAGCCCCAGGTCACCATTAAGTGTACACGTTAATCCTAGCTGTATAAGTTCTTCCCAAGATAGGATCCGAATTCGATTTCTTTCATAAGTTGGTAGCGAACCAACACATTCATCAATATTTATGGATATGATACATACATAAAAACATAAACAATTTGGGCAGGTAATTAAATAAATCATTTCATTATCATTCCTTGCAAATAAGCATCATAAATAAATCATTTGGTAAGCATTTTATCTTTTTGAGTATAGTAAAGCCCACCTGGACTGTAGATCGTCTTAACTCGATTTGCTTCTACGTCAATTCGTCACGTCCGCAACCAACCTTTACGTAAAAACTATTTCTGTACGTTGGTCACGTTTTTCGAGATTTTCAAAGTTTAAATAAACTTTGATAACTCATAAAGTAATAACTCGCATTCCTTAACTAATTTTAATACATCGTTTCAATGCGTATCTTAACTAAATATTTCTCGTACTTCGATAGAGACGTAATATGATCTACGATCTCATATTAACCATTTAGGTTAAACGTTTAACGTATACTAACATCTTTTGATAAAATGATTTCAATTATGAAATCTTTTCTCACAATTGAAATATATTATAAAATTAATGCATTTTACACGTATTAGTGTATTTATTCAACGTATTTAATATGTTTAATCTTAAATCAACGTTTTGACTTTTCTCAACATATTTTATTACTAATTTCTATATAAATCGTTTTTCAATCCATTTCTTTTCATAAAACCCTAATTCTTGATTTTTCACGCTAATCAATAAACTTGATTAATATTTTTCTTTAATATGAATTAACTTATACATAATACATTATTTTTCATTTTCAACGTTATTTAATATAACGTTTCGCCGTAAACATAGTATACTATGTTTATAAAATCCCATAAATTCTTAATTAAGCTAAAATATATTCTAAGCATACAATGTATTATGTTTCTTGATAAAAACGATTAAAAACCTTTAAATCCTCTAGAATAGCACACGGTCCTAGGGTTTAAAATTCTTACCTAGGGTTTAAAATTCTTAAACATCTTTCAAAAATTCTTCTAAATTCATATAGTACAGTATATTATCATAGGATCATTAATATGTATTAACATTAGCTATAGAAAATTTGGGCATCACCTATCCCATTCTTAAAGCTCGAATTTTTTTAAAAATATAACCAAACAATTTTCTAAAATTCTAATAAAATTACACAAGGCCTAAACATCATTCTATATCATTAATACATCATAATATTTATCAATATCAACTCACATATCAACATACTAATGCTTATAGCTCACGGTTCCTGTCCCAAATGTGAACATACATTCTTTTTAAATTCTAGTAAATTCACTTATCACTAACTCAATGCTCTAGATCAACATTATGCTATAATATCACATAAATAAAATTTGTACACCAACATATAATTTCTAAGGATTTTCGGTAATTATAAAAACTATAGCATACAATTTCTAAAATTCTCAAATAATCACTATGAGTTCCCTTGCTAATATATAAAATTAATCCATCATCAAAACAAATCCTAGAATTTTAGGTCATCACAACATAATTTATAACATGCTTAGCTTCCAAATAAAACACCAATATGAAACATATAAATCATGTGTAACATAATTAATAAACAACAATACATGCTAGCATAATTTCTCATAAGAACATATGCTTATAAATTAAAATCGAACGGTTGGAAAATTAAAATTCTAACGTATAATCGAAGCTTGTTCGATTTCTAACCTCTTTACCGGTGTCGGTTAATTGCACAAGGATTTAGTATCAAAGTTTTTGGCTAGTAAAATGATGAACACACCAAGTTTTCTTCTCAAGAAGCTCACGGTTCTTTAGAGTTTTTGGGAAGTAAAAATGATTTGTTTAGTGTACACCTTTACTTAAGCAAAATGAATGAATAAATGCACCTCAATCTCTATCTCTCTCGGTTCTCTCACTCACAATACATCTCAAGCCTTTTAATTCTACTTTGTGACTCACCACTTACACAAATTAAATGCTCTTACAAAAGTAAATGAATGGAATCAATAAAATCATAGCCGTCGGCTATCTCTCAAATACAAAGGAGGAGTTATTTAATTGTAATACCCCGCAGAATTAAATGCCTAATTACGGTATTTAAAAACCGTTAAATCAAAGCTTTCACCGAGATATTAAATCAGTAAGATATCGAATAATGATTTCGATTGTTTACTAAGGAATGAATTCCTATGTTATATTCACCGAGATTTGTGAATCAAAGAATAGAATGTTATAAAGTGTATCGGCAGTATTATTTTAACGTCGATCGCGTATCGATAGTTAAAATTTCATGAAATTTTCTAAGCAATTAAGCTTGAAATTTAAATTCCATTATTAATGGAATAATTTAATAAAGTGATTACGACTTTATTACGACCTTTTTGAGATAAGTCAATAATGAACGTTTTGAAACGTTTTCAAACGTTAACGTTTTGAGATGAAACGAAAAGCGTTTTAATCGATCAAGAAATTATAGGAAATTATTTCCTATGATTTTTATATGTTATTACAGTATTATTAAGCATTAAATCAATGCTAGATCATCAAGATTTGATAGTGACAAATTTTTCAAACGTTCGAAACCCTAATTTTCGAACTCGATTTTCTCGCATAAAATGATGCCACTAATTTATCCTATGATATTATTTATCATCTAAACTATATGTGATAACATATATCAATGTTTGGCAAGGAAAATAAAATTAGACCCATTGGCATAATGTAAAAGCCGAAAACTATACACCTATGTATACAAGTTTATCTTGTTAATTTTCCTATTGCATGTATCTACTATATGACAATGTGATTAATTAAAAGCCTAACTAAGCATTAAAATCAGATATATATGTATATATACTTGTATAATTTAGTGCATGTGGTAAGGATTGTGTGAAGTGTGTGTAGCCGTGTAATATGCATGCTTGTGTGTGTTGAGCATGTATAAAGCTAGGTGACACTTGTCACCTTAGTAAAATTTCCTGATCCATACCCAACTCTATGAACCCAACAACTTTAATTTCCATTTTCCTTTACAAACCCATCAACTCTCTCTCTTACTTCACTCTATCTCTCTCTACCTACGACAGCCACCTCCCCACTTCACTCTCTCAAGAACAAACCCACACAAAGAACACCATTTTATTTCTCTCTATCTTGCTCCTCTCACCGCCGAGCTCACGGCCAAGTCAAGGTGGTCGAATGCCACCATTAGCATGAGATAGACGAAAGCTTTGTCACCTCTCTGCCCCTACCCAATTCACCTACCAAAGGTAGATATCTATATCTTCGATTCTTGAATCGATCAAATCTTGCATGTGTAGTGATGAGTCTTTGTTTAAATGTAATTGCATGTTAACTAAATGAGTAGATTCATCACTTTTGACCATTGCATGTTTGTTTTGATGAACTTGGTTGTGGATTGGGGTGATAAATTCACCAAGATTTCGTGTGTTATGTGTGCATATGAAGTGATGATGAAAGGCTTGCAAGAAATCAAAGTATTAATGTGGAACTATAAACTTATATGAAAACTGGAAGTTGGCTGTGTGAACAGTGATTTTATAAAATTAATAGACTAAGTTACAGTGGTCCGATGATTGTGAATTTTTAATATGTTGAACTTATATGTGTCTAATATGCCTCTGTAAACTTTCAAGGCCATCCAACTTGATTTACTATTTTAATTATATTTTTCACAAACACTGCACAAATCTGGGAAATTTCCGTGTTCATCACCCATAGTCCGTGGCTTTCGTTTTAAGTTTGGCTAATGATAAAACTCTGGAATTTGGCAGAAACATAATTAAGCATGTCTAGAATATGTATGTAAATTTTCAGAATTTTCTAAAAAGTTTTACTATTTATTCCAGATTTTACAAGTTAACTGCACAAAACTGTCACGGGAGTGATAGCTTGTGGTAAAATATTTTTAGCTCCCAATCTATTGTGAATCATTGAGTGAGGCTTTTTCTGGATTAAACTAGACTTAAGTGGCTTTTCAATATGATTGGTTTCATTCCCAGATTCCTTATAATGAACTCACGGTGAATTTTGAAGTTGATACATTACAGTAAGTTGTTTTGGACAAACTGCCTTAGTGAATTTTTCATATAATAGGCTGTTCGAGTATGACTTTTACGTGAGATGTTCAAGCCATTTTTAGTCCGATTTGGACTTGTGTTTCTTCATAAGAAATGTTCCCCACCATGTCTAGTTATGATCTGGAAAGTTTTATCCCAAACCAAGTTTTATAGGTATACCTTTCATCGACCCAAAGTCACCTACTGGAAACTATCCATTTCCATCTAGTCAACTTCGAGCTTATGTATTTCTCGATGCGTTAGATATTTTCCAGTATGGTCTTCATGAAATATGTAGTACTTGTTACAAGGTTTCGAAATTGGTAGCCTGCAGCCATTTTGGCATTGTGAGTCAAAAGTTACGAGCCTCGCAAAACCCCTCGTCGTTAAGCTAAAACTGAAAATTCTGAAAAATTTTCTAAGTATAGAAGTCAGTTTGAGTTGCCCACTTTGAGACCCTATATCTCCAGAACCACGACTCTTTTGGATTTAATTCCTTCTTAGAACTTGTAGTACATGTTTAGAGGTTTCCAGAATGTATCTTTGTGCGGCCATACGTATTCTAACTCGAGAGTTATGAATCGTCAAAGTTTGCCACTTGGGTTATTTCAAGCTGTTTTGCTGAAATTCAACACTTGAAATTTGACTAAGTGTTGGAAACCCCTATGTGAAGTATGTCTTATGTGACTAACATGCTATTAATCGATGCATTCATTATGTCATATCGCAAGGTACGATAGAGAATTAATAAGATGTACGGTTGTAATAAAACAACACAACATGATATTTTACGGGGCACGCCTAACGTGAACCATTTGAATAGGTGCTTCCTACATGCTCAATTGAGTGTATATCATACCTTGATATACACTATAGTAGAAATATGGATTCTAAGACTTGATGGATAGTTTCTACTCCAAAACTTCAAGGCCAGGAATAGATAGGCTAAGTCTGGGACTTACAGTCCAAGAAATCGATTTAGACAATCGATAGTCCAGGTGGGCTTTACTCTACTCAAAAATAAAATGCTTTTGAAATATTTATTTACGATGCTTATTTCAACTGTTGATAAAATGTTTACATGATTACCTGCCAAAAATGTTTATGTTTTGTGTATGTATCCTATCCATGAGATGTTATGAGATGTTATGAAATGTTATGAATGTTGTTGGATCGCTCCCAACTTATGAATGAAAATCGATATCGGATCCCTGCGGAAGGACAATACACGCTAGGAATAACGTGTACACCTAAGGTGACCGTGTCTTTGTAAGGACAATTCACGGCGGTCACGGCGTCGTGAGGAGGCCTCCTTCACGACGTTCGACTATGATGATATGACGAAAGGATGTTAAGGGATATGGATCATACACACGGAAAAATGTCCGCCAGCGATGATTTTATGAAATGATGAAAATATTTTAGTAAGCACAGGCATTTTCAACTAAAACCCTTGGTCTTACCATGATGTTGGCGGTGTAATTCAAAGAAAATAAAATGTTTTGGCATGAGTCCACCGAGTGCATTCTTGTACTCACCGCATGTTTGTTTTAAATGTGCGGTTGAGCGATTGATGGATGGGCGGTGTTGAGCAATAGGAATGTTGTCATTGAAATGTTTTATACCTTGATTGTACATCGTCATATGTACATATCACATGTCTTCCGCTGCAAGAACCTTAAATTATGTAATATAGTCCAAGAATATAAATGGCATATGTATTACGTTTACTGTTAAAAAGAGTCTCCTTGTATTTTTATCCCTATTTAGAGTTATAGTCCCTGTTAATCCATACATAGGATTGAGGGGCTGTGACAGAGTGGTATCAGAGCGGTTCGCTCTTGAACCCAAAATCTTCATTAAGGTTAAGTCTAGATTGAGTCATTAGACCTCTAGAGATCAGGTGACAATGCTCAACACTCCATCACATCAAGCTCAACCAAATGAGGTAAATGACTCTTTTCCCAAAGTTTTGAAAATTAGCTTTGGCGGGACGAATGTTTATGAAATGATTTTTTAAATAAAATGAAAAGTTTAAAGTGAAGGATGATTGAAATGATCTTTGAAAAGAAATGAAAGCTATGAGAACGGTTGAAAATGAATGATATGATAAATGACTTGTCAAGAAAGTTATGAAAAGAAGGAAAATATAAGAAAGATGATGACAATGATATGAGAAAGTTTGGCACGATATGCCAAAGATGAAATGTTTGAATTCCTGGAATTTAATAAGGGTTCATTATTATGAACAAAGTTATGATTTTTCACGTTTTAAAATGATTGAGATTGGACATTGAATTGTCAAATATGTTATGTTGAATTCTTTAAATTCAACGAAATACGTGCGTATAAATGAGCTACGTAGGAATATTCGAAGTTTTACTTCAATCTCAAAGTTGATTATGATGATGAGCATGCTAGTTCAACAGAACGTAGACCTTATAAGACGCATGATCCCTTTCTACGAAAGAACATAGAAGTAAGAATTTCCTTCAATTACAAGAACAAGATTAGTGATGGATTTGAGAACTTCATTCCATCTTGAGTGAAGAAAAGTGAAAGATTTATACGAAATTGTTCGACCTCGACATGTACGACCTCGGCTTCGACATCGGCATGTGCGACTGTCGACTTCGAAATCAGCAATATTCTGTACTACCTCGGCATCGGTAACGGCATGTACGACCTTGGTGTCGGCATCGCTTATGACCTCGGCACGAAAGCGTGTAAATTTCCCTGCACTGCGCAGTGATTTTGTTTTGACTCGTTCTCGGTCGTGTGAACTCCGATTTACGTATGGTTTTCGCTTACGTGCTCCTAATGAACTGTACTTCATTTCTTATGGAGGACCAAATTCCTGATTCCTACTCCAGAATTCATGAGAATCAGTTGAAGTTAGTTCTATGATTTGAAAAGAGTAAGAATGTTATAGTATGATACGGACCTTAGAATTTTATAAAGAAAGTAAGATTTCTAGTAACACAAGTAGAACCTTGACATACATGAGAATTTTGTTGATGACCTATTACGGGTATATAAGCTTTCAAATTATATCCATTACCCAATTTCTGTCATTGATTTTAACTCTATGACCTAGTTCCAATTGAGAAATCATTCGAGTTTCTCACTTCTTCAAGAAAACTTCCAACTCAAAATTTACAAAGTGTCCTTTTGAATCAAAGCCTTGTGACGAGAATATGATTGTGACGGTCCGCCAGCCCATATGACCAAAGAAATCTCGATGAGTCGTCATTCGGTCTTGGACCCTAGAGCCCAATTTATTCGATCCAAGGAACATATCGATTTAATCATTGAAAGATGTTATCTTGATGGATGAGACAATACTTTTGAAGGTAGTCGTGATAATTTCTCCTTGATTTTTTTTTAAACCATCAAGTAAGATGAAAGTTGACTTACCTTGTCACTTAAGTACGAATTAGTAAAGCGATAAATGTCGGGCATGAAATAGGTTGACTTATCTCAGTCACCTAAAAGTTTCGCATCACCAGAAAGTGGAGACATCAAGAAATTATGATGTAAAGAAAATCTCGATGAAATGAGATATTTTTCCTATGATACACACTGATGTGAGATACTCTTTAGCGTTGAATGCAAGAGTAAAAGGAAGTATATGATATCAGTGGGATATTAATTTCCCTTATTATGTCATGACGAGCAATTACAACTTATCTTTAAGATAGTTGGATGTCCTTGAAACCTCGTTAGTAGGTTGGACATGTTTAAAAGAATGAAGATGCATACAAGATATTCTTTTCAAAGAATATATATATAAGGAAATGATAGCGTCTCGCATAATGAATCTTTCGCTTTATACCTCAACCAATGAGATTATGTTTGAGCATAATCGATTCGAGTAATTAAAACTTAGTTAAACAAAAGATAATGAGATTGAGGAATCATAATCCTCAAGATTGTGTAAACGACGAGGATAGCCCTAATATGTGAACTAAGTATGGAGGAAATAACTCGAGGCCAAGACATGGAAATAAGATGCTTAGAATTTAAGTTATGGAGATGCGAAGGTACTACCCTACCAAGCCATATGACGATGATGAAGGTTTTAGTCCGAAAGTGGAAACCAAGTATAAAGAAAGTAAGATAACTTTCGGATACCATGCTCATGAAAATGACATAAAAGTCAAAAATAGCGTAAGAAATTACGAGCTATACAATTAGATAGTTCCCGATATGACATAAGTTTCGAAATGTTATGACTTGATAAGTAAGGTAATTCCTTGAAGTAAGGAAGCGGATTAAGAAATAGATTCATTATTTTGAAATAAATCTTAATACTCTAAGTTATAATGACACGAAACGCTTGTCTTGTGTAACTTAATAGTTAACAAGCAAGATAGCTTCTATAGATCCCGCAAAGGAAATCCAACCAAGAGAACACGTGAAGAGAATCACATTGAGGACTTTAAGATAAATCGATTGAGAGATTATCCTCACACATTGTGACGATCGGTAAATGGGATATTAAGTATCTCGACATGGAAATGAAGAAATCATTGAATGTCGAGAAAATGGTAAAGATATTTGACGTCAAAGCAAAAGTATAATACATCCCCAGTGGACAAAGGATTTTATCTTATGCAAAATTGCACGATAAATCAATAAAAGATTAAGAAGAAATGACTATATCCAAAAAGGGATATTACAAACGATGGCACTAAAGGCCAGTACAAGGACTTCTCTGGAGAGTTTAAAGTAAGAATATATGAGAAATATATTCCTAAGATCGATAAAGTGAAAAAAAAAAGAAAAAGGGAATTGAATCATTCATACTGGATTAGGAATGAATGATAGTGATAGAGACATGACGATCTCTACGATAAGATTTCATTATTGAAATATATCAATATTAAAGGATAAGTTGATGTAAACCTAACCACGAATGCTATTAGGTAAAGCATAACGATAACGGATACCGAGAAGTATAAGGTGAATGAGGCAACAAAAGACCATAGCAGGAGAATATAATATCCCAATAGAAAGGACAATGACATATGAAATAGATATTTACTTGAATAAACGGAAAGACCGTTGACCAAAGCCTATGCTTCGCACCAAAAATAGAACAAACAAAAACCAAAAGGGCATGATAGGTATGAGGAAAATTTCTCAGAACACCTATAAGAATTTTGTTCAATATAGGTGCTTCGCTTTTTGACATCGCACAAGTATGCATAGAAGCGATAGAACCCAACTCAGGGTAAGCGAATCAAGAAATGAAAATCTCCTTACCTATACGGGAATTATGACCATCGCAAGTGTTACTTAAGCTCAGAATTGAACCTAGAATCGCCTCAAGTTCTATCCAATGATTTGGATCATTATATCTATGTGGAACGTAGATAAAATCTTAGAGACGAGAAGTTTCGGAAATGGCTGTCATTCATGTGATTAGTGACCTGGGCCTAGCCTTTTCGTTAGAGGTTTTACACGACAGAATATCAGTACCCAATGTTCGCCTATGCGAATATCTTTAAGGCCACATACGATTGAAGATATAAAACGTAAAATGAGTATTAAGATAAGTGTCATGAGTCGTGTCATAAGTAGTCTACATGTTATATACGTCTTAAGGTGTATAATTCATTAAAAGATCCTTCTTATAAAAAATTCCCTCCATTGCCTAATTTAAGTCGACTCATCTAGAACTATATGTTTCTGATGGCAAGAAAAGGGTCCGACGAGTAAAAAAAAGGAGTTAACCCCGAGGCCTACAAGGTTATAACTCACACGAACGTATCGGCTCTTTTGATATGAACTACGAATGAATTTAGAGCAGTTTTGGAGAAAAGTTTTGCACCTACGGATGGATACTCGTAACTATAGAGTGTTAAGTGAGGATGGTATCCAACGACTTATCGATCATTTACCAACGGATCGCGAATTTTGCAAAAAAGTATCAAAAGAATAATTTCTCCATGAGAAAATTTCAAGTCCGAGCGAGACTTACGAGATTTGTCAATGTGCTCAAGTATACATATTATGCGTATGGAATGACACCTCACGAGTCTGGTCCCGGTCCCGGCAAGTTACACAATGGTATAAAGGAATGGTTGTACCACGATATTCCAAACGCGTCCGTCGCCCCGTGCCATCAATTATACCAGAAAGAGGCGAGAATGGCAAAGGGCGGGATCTTATCGCCTCGAAGATTAAGAGAATTACCGCTACCAACCCAACCATACTTTTGATAAAAGTAACACCAACTTCTAGTAATGAAGAAGAAACGGGAGTAGCTTGACCCCTGCTCTACGAAGAGAATGATCATCAGTATGAAAATAAAACGTGCTTGGAGAAAGACAAGTTTCCAAGGAGATCGACTACGACAAAGGTCACTCAAAGACATAGAATCTTAGGATCCTATGAGACTTATATGTAAATAATGGTTTATGATGAAAATGATGTGATTATAATATGTAAAAAAAAACGTAGTTTGGAAGAGTTTATGAATATGGTGAAGAAGTGTCAAAGTTTTGAGTGTAAAAGAGCTAGGCAGTAATCAGGCATTTCGGTGACCGACCCTCGTAAGCAATGTATGAAAAGTCCTCATTGAGGCATTATGATGTAATATTATATGGTCTTGAAGAATGGTATCCAAATACGGAAATGAGTTGTTCGAATAAAATATGGTTACTATGAGATAATAGTTACGCCATTCGGACTAACCAATGCACCACATTGGGAACCTCAAAATCGAGTGTTTCACACATACCTAGATAATTTTATCTCAATCCTCATGGATGATGTTCTTATCTATTCAAAGGACGAAAGAACATAAAGAAAATCGAAGGGCATCTTACGACTTTTAAGAGCGGGCAAAATTTTGCCAAGTACGCTTTTGTAAATTTCGGCTTAAAAGAGAAATATTCCTCAGGCACATAGTGTCTGTAGAAGAAAACATTGTAAATCTGACAAAGGACAAAACAATTAAAGATGAAAGAGGTCAATAACCTAAAATAAGATCAGGATTTTATAGATTGATTAACTACTATTAGAGATCCATTAAGAACCCTCTAAAGTAGCAAAGCCAATAACATAGCTACCCTAAAATGGAATCAAATTTACGAGGATTAATAAAATTAAGGCTATGTATTAATATGAGGAAGATAATAGCTTACAATCACAATGACTTAGGCCACATGAATAGAATTTCCCAACTCATGACTTGAAATAGTGACAGTAGTATAAATACCAAAGTCTTGAAGACATCACTCCTATGACAATGATGAGTTAAGAACCCTTCACAATTTACAAAATTTTGAACTTATTCTTGAGCAAAGAAACTTGGATACGGGATAGGAAAGATGGCACGAATCGGTAAAGATTATAATTGTGATAAATAATCACCTAAGGAAGGTTAATGTAGAATCTAATGCCTAAGATATAAAATTCAGTCTAAATCATGGTATGTCCTTATAGAAAAGGAAAACTCATCAGAAAGGTTAAGAAAACGAGAACATAAATAGTCAGGAAATCAAGGACGAATGTAAGTAGTATTCTCACAACCAAGGTAAAATATGACTAAAAATAGAGAATGAAGATGGGAATAGAATACAAATTAAAACAAGGAATGAAGAGCTAAAGAATATTTTAAGGAGCACTGGACAGTGTTATATTGTCTAAGAGATATATATATATATATTTCCAAGCAATAATAAACTTAGAAATGAAATCATGAATGAAGTTCATGATCCTTCTCATACCGCCCACCTATGCAACCTTAAGATATATTATGATTTACGAGAAGAACTAGTTAGTAAGGAATGAAATGAGATGTAACCATAATTGTCGAGCAGTGTCTCGGTTACCAACAAGTAAAGGCATTGTACCAAAGGCCTTATAAAAGGTTATAATCTCTAGAGATACTTATAAAAGGTTATAATCTCTAGAGATACACGAATGAAGATGGAATGATATAGCAATGAATTGTATGACAGGTTTTTCCAAAGTCATAAAGAAGTCGCACTACTATATGGCTAGTAGTGGATTGACTCGCCAATTATGTTTTGTCTCTGCCTATTCAGATGACTCATAGATCCGATAAGTTAGCTCGATCGTACATAAAGGAAATCGTATATTTACAAGGAGTACCAAAACTGTCGGTTCGGATAGAGACTTCAAGAGTACCCTAGTTTTGGAACTAACTCACAAAATGAGTTAGACACGAGATTGAGCCTTAACATAGATGTCCACTCACATACAGATAGACAATCGAGAAGGATAATATGAACGCTAAAGGATATGATAGAACATAAGTGTTAAACCAAGATGCAAGTGGGAACGTATAGCACCACCTGTTAAGTTTACATAGGATCGTAACTGTCAAACAACGATCAATATAGCCTTATGAGGCGTATTACGAAAAGAAGTATTGACCACCACTTTATTGTAACAAAGTAGGTGAGCAAAGGTATAAAGTCTTGACGTTGTAAATGAAATGATTAAGATATCTACCAACGAGGCAAGGAATAAGAAAAACTTAGGACAGACAAAAGTCTTACGCTGGTGTGCGCGTAAACCCGAACTACATTCTTGAATGCGAATTAAAGTTTCTTAAGATTTCTCCATCTAGAGGAATTATAAGTTTAGATACAAAATGTTGAGATCACGTTTTATAGGACCTTACGAGCTCCTAGCAATGATAGGCTAGTAGCTTTATAGCTTGGTACTTCCACCACATTTGGGGAAAGACGAAATGTTTTTCCACGTGTCGCGATTAAGAAAATACGAAAATGACCCAATTCTCGTAAACCAACACAATGATGTGACCTTTGACTCAGATGAGTTATGATGAAAATCTACGACTAATTTGATCGTACGATTCAACGATTAATGAAGCAAGTTTGGGTCTTTTAATGAAAATCCAATGAAGGAACCAGGGACAAAAAGAAAGTACATGGTAAGTTATGATGTTATGACGTTAAGATACCCATACTTTATGAGGTATGCAAATTTCGGGACGAAATTTCTTTTAAGGGGTAGGATGTAATACCCATGAATTAAATCTAATTACGGTATTTAAAACCGTTAAATCAAAGCTTTCACCGAGATATTAAATCGGTAAGATATCGAATAATGATTTCGATTGTTTACTAAGGAATGAATTCTATGTTATATTCACGAGATTTGTGAATCAAAGAATAGAATGTTATAAAGTGTATCGGCGGATTATTTTAACGTCGATCGCAGTATCGATAGTTAAAATTTCATGAAATTTTCTAAGCAATTAAGCTTGAAATTTAAATTCCATTATTAATGGAATAATTTAATAAAGTGATTACGACTTTATTACGACCTTTTGAGATAAGTCAATAATGAGCGTTTTGAAAGCGTTTTCAAGCGTTAACGTTTTGAGATGAAAAAGCGTTTTAATCGATCAAGAAATTATAGGAAATTATTTCCTATGATTTTTATATGTTATTACAGTATTATTAAGCATTAAATCAATGCTAGATCATCAAGATTTGATAGTGACAAATTTTTGAACGTTCGAAAACCACAATTTTCGAACTCGATTTTTATCGCATAAAATGATGCCACTAATTTATCCTATGATATTATTTATCATCTAAACTATATGTGATAACATATATCAATGTTTGGCAAGGAAAATAAAAATTAGACCCATTGGCATAATGTAAAAGCCGAAAACTATACACCTATGTATACAAGTTTATCTTGTTAATTTTTCCTATTGCATGTATCTACTATATGACAATGTGATTAATTAAAAAGCCTAACTAAGCATTAAAATCAGATATATATGTATATATACTTGTATAATTTAGTGCATGTGGTAAGGATTGTGTGAAGTGTGTGTAGCCGTGTAATATGCATGCTTGTGTGTGTTGAGCATGTATAAAGCTAGGTGACACTTGTCACCTTAGTAAAATTTCCTGATCCATACCCAACTCTATGAACCCAGCAACTTTAATTTCCATTTTCCTTTACAAACCCATCAACTCTCTCTCTTACTTCACTCTATCTCTCTCTACCTACGACAGCCACCTCCCCACTTCACTCTCTCAAGAACAAACCCACACAAAGAACACCATTTTATTTCTCTCTATCTTGCTCCTCTCACCATGAGCTCACGGCCAAGTCAAGGTGGTCGAATGCCACCATTAGCATGAGATGAGACGAAAGCTTTGTCACCTCTCTGCCCCTACCCAATTCACCTCTGAAGGTAGATATCTATATCTTCGATTCTTGAATCGATCAAATCTTACATGTGTAGTGATGAGTCTTTGTTTAAATGTAATTGCATGTTAACTAAATGAGTAGATTCATCACTTTTGACCATTGCATGTTTGTTTTGATGAACTTGGTTGTGGATTGGGGTGATAAATTCACCAAGATTTCGTGTGTTATGTGTGCATATGAAGTGATGATGAAAGGCTTGCAAGAAATCAAAGTATTAATGTGGAACTATAAAACTTATATGAAAACTGGAAGTTGGCTGTGTGAACAGTGATTTTATAAAATTAATAGACTAAGTTACAGTGGTCCGATGATTGTGAATTTTTAATATGTTGAACTTATATGTGTCTAATATGCCTCTGTAAAATTTCAAGGCCATCCAACTTGATTTACTATTTTAATTATATTTTTCACAAACACTGCACAAATCTTGGAAATTGCCATGTTCATCACCCATAGTCCGTGGCTTTCGTTTTAAGTTTGGCTAATGATAAAACTCTGGAATTTGGCAGAAACATAATTCAGCATGTCTAGAATATGTATGTAAATTTTCAGAATTTTCTAAAAAGTTTTACTATTTATTCCAGATTTTACAAGTTAACTGCACAAAACTGTCACGGGAGTGATAGCTTGTGGTAAAATATTTTTAGCTCCCAATCTATTGTGAATCATTGAGTGAGGCTTTTTCTGGATTAAACTAGACTTAAGTGGCTTTTCAATATGATTGGTTTCATTCCCAGATTCCTTATAATGAACTCACGGTGAATTTTTGAAGTTGATACATTACAGTAAGTTGTTTTGGACAAACTGCCTTAGTGAATTTTTCATATAATAGGCTGTTCGAGTATGACTTTTACGTGAGATGTTCAAGCCATTTTTAGTCCGATTTGGACTTGTGTTTCTTCATAAGAAATGTTCCCCACCATGTCTAGTTATGATCTGGAAAGTTTGATCCCAAACCAAGTTTTATAGGTATACCTTTCATCGACCCAAAGTCACCTACTGGAAACTGTCCATTTCCATCTAGTCAACTTCGAGCTTATGTATTTCTCGATGCGTTAGATATTTTCCAGTATGGTATTGATGAAATATGTAGTACTTGTTACAAGGTTTCGAAATTGGTAGCCTGCAGCCATTTTGGCATTGTGAGTCAAAAGTTACGAGCCTCGCAAAACCCCTCGTCGTTAAGCTAAAACTGAAAATTCTGAAAAAATTTCTAAGTATAGAAGTCAGTTTGAGTTGCCCACTTTGAGACCCTATATCTCCCGAACCACGACTCTTTTGGATTTAATTCCTTCTTAGAACTTGTATTACATGTTTAGAGGTTTCCAGAATGTATCTTTGTGCGGCCATACGTATTCTAACTCGAGAGTTATGAATCGTCAAAGTTTGCCACTTGGGTTATTTCAAGCTGTTTTGCTGAAATTCAACACTTGAAATTTGACTAAGTGTTGGAAACCCCTATGTGAAGATGTCTTATGTGACTAACATGCTATTAATCGATGCATTCATTATGTCATATCGCAAGGTACGATAGAGAATTAATAAGATGTACGGTTGTAATAAAACAACACAACATGATATTTTTACGGGAGCATGCCCTAACGTGAACCATTTGAATAGGTGCTTCCTACATGCTCAATTGAGTGTATATCATACCTTGATATACACTATAGTAGAAATATGGATTCTAAGACTTGATGGATAGTTTCTACTCCAAAACTTCAAGGCCGAGAATAGATAGGCTAAGTGCGGGACTTACAGGTCAAGAAATCGATTTAGACAATCGATAGTCGGTGGGCTTTACTCTACTCAAAAATAAAATGCTTTTGAAATATTTATTTACGATGCTTATTTCAACTGTTGATAAAATGTTTACATGATTACCTGCCAAAAATGTTTATGTTTTGTGTATGTATCCTATCCATGAGATGTTATGAGATGTTATGAAATGTTATGAATGTTGTTGGATCGCTCCCAACTTATGAATGAAAATCGATATCGGATCCTGTGCCGGAAGGACAATACCTGGCTAGGAATAACGTGTACACCTAAGGTGACTGTGTGCTGTAAGGACAATTCACGGCCGGTCACGGCGTCGTAGAGGGAGGCCTCCTTCACGACGTTCGACTATGATGATATGACGAAAGGATGTTAAGGGATATGGATCATACACACCAGAAAAATGCCTGGCCAGGCGATGATTTTATGAAATGATGAAAATATTTTAGTAAGCACAAGGCATTTTCAACTAAAACCCTTGTGTCTTACCATGATGTTGGCAGTGTAATTCAAAGAAAATAAAATGTTTTTGGCATGAGTCCACTGAGTGCATTCTTGTACTCAGCCCTGCATGTTTGTTTTTAAATGTGCAGGTTGAGCAGATGATGGATGGAGCAGTGTTGAGCAATAGGAATGTTGTCGCTGAAATGTTTTATACCTTGATTGTACATCGTCATATGTACATATCACATGTCTTCATTGCAAGAACCTTAAATTATGTAATATAGTCCAAGAATATAAATGGCATATGTATTACGTTCTTTGTTAAAAAGAGTCTCCTGTATTTTTATCCTATTTAGAGTTATAGTCCTCATTAATCCGTACATAGGATTGAGGGGCGTGACATTAATTTTGTCTCATACTACATATATAATATCCTACACACTTACAAATGCACATAGTCATCAAAAGAGTTTTAAATTTTCTTCTAACCTCAATTTGGAGTCAACATATGCGGCCATCTCACTATACACAAAGCCTTTCACTTGTTTCATCTAGTTAATGATCTTGATAAGTGTGTAATTAATCCCACTTGATACATCACAATTTGGAAGATCGCAAAAATTGGTTCACGTTAATATACTTAGCATGTTCACGGCACTTTTGAAATTTTATTGCCCAACAATTAATTTTCATGCTATGAGTAGCTATATATCATAATATATATCTTAGATGATAAATTATATCATAAGAAAAATAATTAGAATGATTCATGGGTGAAAACCTTAATTTTCGATAATAGAGTTTTCGAAAATTACAACTCTTATCCCATAATTATTCCTTAATTCTCTAGCATTGTATTAATGCTAAATAATACTCTAATTACATAAAACAATCATAGGAATTTAAAAATTATAATTACTTGATCATTAAACTAAATTTTCTAATCGTCTCTAAACGTTGACGTTCAAAACGTCTCAAAACGTTCATAATCGACCCATCTCAAACTGGTCGTAATAAAGTTGTAATCACTTTATTAAATTATTTCATTAATAAGGAAATTTAATTCTAAGCTTCGTCACTTAGAAAATTTTACGAAATTTTAACTATCGATATTCAATCGATGTTAAAATATTACTGCCGAAATACTTTATATAATTAAATTCCTTAATTCACAATCATTAGTGAATATGATATAGGAATTCATTATCTCATAAATAATCAAAATCATTATTCGATAAATTACTAATTCAAATATCACGGTGACTGTAACAACCCTAAATCCTAAGTGCGATTTAGCGAGGATTATTACTCTAAGCAGGGGATGAATAAGCAGGAGACCATTTAACATTAAACTTAATACATATATCAAGTATGTTTTGGACTTTACTACATAACTTATGTTCTTGCAGTGGAAAACATGTGATATGTACATATAACGATGTACTATCAAGGTATAAACTTTTCAATGACAACATCCCTATTGTTCACCTTTGCACCGCTCCATCGCATCACCACTTCAATCGAACATTTAAAACAAATATGCGGGTGAGTACAAGAATGCACTCGGTGGACTCATGCAAAAACATTTTACCATCTTTAAATTACATTGCCCCATCATGGTAAGACACAGGGTTTTATTTAAAAGGCATTGTGCTTACTAAACATTTTCTTCATTTTCATAAGCGTTAAATGCGGCGGACATTTTCCTTGTATGTATGATCCATATCCCTTTCATTTCATCATAACATTATCATTTCGCCGTGAAGGAGACATCCTTCTCGTCGTTATGACCGACCGTGAATTGTCCTTACGACTCTCGGTCACCATTAGGTGTACACGTTAATCTAGCAGTATAAGCCTTGGCATAGGATCCGATATCGATTTCATTCATAAGTTGGGGCGACCCAACAACATTCATCATTCATTCATTCATGGATAGGATAAATACATAAAACATAAATATTTTGGGTGGTAATTTCATCATCATTTCATAATCATTTCTCAAAAGAGAGCATCATAAATAATTACTTTTCATTTCAAGAAAGCATCATAAATAGAGCATTTTATCCTTGAGGATAAGAAAAAGCCCACCGGTACATAAGCTTTCTTAATTCGTTTTCCTTTTCATGACGATCGCATCCGTCTCACCTTTACATAAAAGCGATTTGGTATATGCATCACGTTTTGAGATTTTCAAAGTTTAAAATAAACTTTGATAACTTATACTAATATAATTTGAATTCCTTAATGAATTTAATCGTCGTCAATCGCAGATCTTAACTAAACATTTCGTGCTTGATAGAGGCGAGATATGTTCAACTATTTCATTTTAACCTTTTAGGTTAAACGTTCAACGTATTCTAACGTTTTTCGATATAAAGATTTCAATTATGAAATCTTTTCTCACCAAAGAGATTTTCTTATAAACTTAATACGTTTTACACATATTAGTGTATTTATTGAACGTATTTTATACGTTAAATCAAAAATCACCAATTTTGACTTTTATTAATAAACTTTTCAAATTATTAACATATTTGATATCTAATTTCAATATAAATCGATTTTCAATCGATTTCTTTTCATAAAACCCTAATTCTCGATTTTTCACGCAAATCGATAAACTCTATTAATATTTTCCTTTAATATCAATTAACTTATTCATTTTACATTATTTTTCATTTCTAACGTTATTTAATATAACGTTTCGCCGTAAACATAGTATACTATGTTTATAAAATCCCATAAATTCTTAATATGTCTAAAATAATTTCTAGACATATAATGTATTATTGTTCTTGATATTAAGGAATTAATTCCTTAATAAAAACATTCTAAAGCCCATGGCTTTTAAGCTTTTAAAAATTCTAAACATCTTCCAAAAATTCTTCTAAATTCATATAGTGTACTATATTATAATAGGATCACTAATATGTATTAACATTAACTATAGAAAATTGGACATCACCTATCCAATACTCAAAGCTCACGGTTTTCATCACTTATAACCAAATATTTTTTCTAAAATTTCTATTTAATTCCACAATGCCTATACATTATAATATACCATTAATATATTATAATATTCAACAATCACAACTTATACATCATGTTCCAATTCTAGTAGGTCTCGGTTTTTTTTTTCTTTCCAATACATAAACAAATTATTTCATAAAAATCTAATGAATCAATCACAAGCCTCAAATTTATTATAGATCCATAATATGCTTCTACATTTAGTATAGAACAAGTATACATCACAATTCAACTTCATGATGCTCACGGCATTCTTCCAAACCTCCTCGAAATAGTTTTCATCATTTTTTTCTTCTTCTTTGTACTTAAACAATAATTATACATCAACATTTTATTTCCACATCATTTTCGGTAGTTTATATATGTATAACATATGATTTCCAAATTTTTCCAAATAATTCACTTGAGTTCTATTATCACCATAGATCACTAATCCATTAACAATTCAACTCTAGTAATTTTCGATCATCATAGAAAAATCATAACATGCTTAGTTTGCACTTAAATCATCATATATGAAGTATATACACTATACTAAACATTATTATTGAACAATTTAGCATGATAGCATAATCTCCATAATTTTTCACATAATGAACCTAAGCATATATATATAAATCTAACCGTTGGAAATCGAAAATCTTAACGTATAAAGGAAGCTCGTTAAATTCCTAACCTTTTTACAGGTGTCGATTAATTGTGCAAAGGATTTTTGTCTAGGGTTTTGGCTAGTAAAATTGTAATATCCCGAAGAATTAAAGGCCTAATTACGATATTTAAAATTCGTAAATTAGGGTTTCGCCGAAGTAATTGAATTAGAAATATATCGAATAATGATTTCGATTATTTATGAGATAATGAATTCCTATTTTATATTCACTAAGGATTGTGAATTAAGGAATAGAATTTTATAAAGTGTTTCGGTAGTATTATTTTAACGTCGATTGGGTATCGATAGTTAAAATTTCGTAGAATTTTCTAACTGATGAAGCTTAGAATTAAATTCTATTATTAATGGAATGATTTAATAAAGTGATTACGACTTTATTACGACCATTTTGAGATGAGTCGATAATGAACGTTTTGAGACGTTTCAAACGTCAACGTTTAGAGACGATTAGAAAAATGAGTCTAATGGTCAAGGAATTATAATATTTAAATTCCTATGATTATTTTATGTAATTAGAGTATTAATTAGCATTAAAACAATGCTAGAGAATTAAGGAATGATTATTGAATAGAATTAGCAATTTCGAAAACCCTAACTTTCGAAATTAGGGTTTTATCACATAAATAATACTAATAATTTTTCCTATGATATAATTTATCATCTAAGACATATATTATGATATATAACTACTTATAGCATGAAAATCAAATTTTGGCCCTATTAATTTGATAGTTGTCGTGAACATATATATGTATGTACTACATGAATGATTTTTATTAGCTACCAAATTGTGTTGACCAAGTAGGATATTATTACACTCTAACCAATGCATTAATTGATAAACCAAGTGGGATGCTTTGTGAGAAAGGGTAGCCGTGTATTATTGCTTCTAATTTGAGGTTGGAAGAAAAATTGAAACACCTTTTGATGACTTGTGCATTTGGTGGAGTGTAGGATATTATATCATAGCATGAGACAAGGAAAAATAATAACTCCTCCCTCACAAGAGAGAGAGAGCCGACGGCAAAAAGGGGATCAACAAAGTGGGATTCATTTTGTGTTTTTCAAAATTGTGTAAGAGTAGTAAATGTTGGAAAGTGATGATGTATTACCTTAGTGACTCATAAAGCAAAATAAAATATCTCATGCTTGTTGAGGGTGAGTGAACCGTGTGATGTAGTTGAGTTAGAGGGTAATAAATGTTTTATTCCTTTAATTGTTTAAAGTAATAGTCAAATGAAACAAAATCCTCATCCATCACATTTGTTGACTGCCGTGAGTTATGAGAATTGTAGGAAGGAAATAAGTTTTTAATTATTTTTATTCCTCTTGATTTGGTACAAAACTGTTAGATAAATGAACCATTAATTTCTCTTTTCAAACACCTCATTGCGAGAGTGTTTTGAGAGAAAAGCAAAGAGTGTTCTTCATTTTCTTTAGCGAAACCTTGATATTAAATCCTTGTGCACTTAATCGACATCGGTAAAAAGGTTAGGAATTTAACAAGCTTTGATTATACATTAAGATTTTAATTTTTCGATGGTTCGATCTTAAGTTATAAGCATGTGTTCTTAGGAAGAGATTATGTTAACATGTTTAATTGTTAGTAAATAATGTTTAGTAGGATGTTTATGCTTCACAAATGATGTTAAATCGAAGGCTAAGCATGTTATGATTTTTCTATGATGATCGAAAATTACTAGAGTTGAATTGATGATGGATTAATAATATATGATAGCCAAGGAGCTTATAGTGATTATTTGGAAATTTTTGGAAATCATATGAAATAAATATGAAATGACCGAAATTGATGAAGAATTATAAGTTGATGTACAAATTTGTTATTTAAGAAATGTAATAGCATATTGTTGATCTAGGACATGAGTTATGCACTCTATGATTTTACTAGAATTTTTGAGAATTAATTACTAAAATTGTTCATTATGGCCGAGAGCTATTGGGATGATTCATTGATGTATGGTTTGATAATGTTGGATTTTATGGAAGATTTATGATATAGGATGGTGTTTAAGTATTGTATAATTTTGTTGGAATTTTAAAAAATGTTTAGTATATAGTTTGGTATGTGAACCGAGGCATTGAACATTAATTCATTGGTGTAGAAATTGAAAATGTTGAACTATAGGTTATAATTATGATATGGATTAATGTTGGGGCCTTGTATAAATTAATTAAAATTTTAGAAAATTAATTGGACAATTATTGTAAAATAATAGTGGCCTATTAGGATTAAATAGGTGATGTCCAAATTTTCTATAGTTAATGTTAATACATATTAGTGATCCTATGATAATATAGTACACTATATGAATTTAGAAGAATTTTGGAAGAGATAAAATTTTTAAGCTCAAAACCGTGAGCTTTGAAGGAATATATTAAGGATTTTAATTTCTTAATATCAAGAAAATAATACATTATATGTCTAGAAATTATTTTAGACATATTAAGAATTTATGAAATTTTATAAACATAGAATACTATGTTTATGGTGAAACGTTATATTAAATAACGTTAGAAATGAAAAATAATGTTTAATGAATAAGTTGATTAATATTTAAGAAAATATTAATAAAGTTTGTCGATTTGCGTGAAAGATCGAAATTAAGGCTTTATGAAAAGAAATCGATTGAAAGTCGTTTTATATGGAAATTAGTTGCTAAATATATGAATTATTGAAAAGTTTATTAAGAAAAGTCAAAAATTGTTGACTTTGATTTAACGTATGAAATACGTTCGATAAATACGCTAATATGTGTAAAACATATAAATTTTATAAGAAAGTCCCTTTGGTGAGAAAAGATTTCATACTTGAGATCTTTATATCGAAAAACGTTAGAATCGTTGAGCGTTTAACCTAAATGGTTAAAATGAAATAGTTGATCATTCTCGTCTCTATCAAGCACGAAATGTTTAGTTAAGATCTGTGATTGACGACGTATTGAATTCGTTAAGAAATTGAATTATTATAGTATAAGTTATCAAAGTTTATTTTATACTTTGAAAATCTTGAAAAACGTGACCGACGTACTGAAATCATTTTTACGTAAAGGTTTGGACGCGGACGTGATCGTTGGCGTAGAACGAAATCGAATTAAGAAAGTCTCCAATCCGGTGGGCGTTTTTCTCCTCGAGGATAAAATGTTTATCAAATGTTTATTTACAATGCTCTGTTGAGAAATGATTACACCCCAAAGTGTTTATGATTTTATGTATGATCCTATCAATAGTGTTGGTTCGCCACCAACATATTATGATGAATGTTATGATAATGAGGAGAATGTTTATGAGGAGGATGATGATATTTTATGAGGAGGATGATATGATGTATTATGAGGAGGATGAAGTGATGATATGAATGTTGTTGGTTCGCTACCAACGTATGATGGTGTTGTAATGAGATTGATTGTTGTTGGCTCATCACCAACATATTATGATATTGTGATGTTATGATGATATTAAATGTTTGTTGGTTCGCTACCAACGTGTGATGAAATTATGATAATGTTATAAGGGAATTGATACGGATCATACAGACAGAAAATATATCTGGCCAGACAACTTTTTGAAAATGAGAAAATGTTTTAGTAGACATGAGTATTTCCATTAAAACCTCGTGTGTTACTAATGGGGTAGAGTAATTTAATGAAAACGTTTTTGGCATAAGCCCACTGAGTGCATTCTTGTACTCAGCCCTGCATATTTGTTTTTAAATGTGCAGATTGAGCTGGTGATGCGATGGAGCAGTGTTGAGCAATAGGAATGTTGTCGCTGATAGTACCTCGATTGTACATCGTCATATGTACATATCACATGTTTTCGCTGCAAGAACTTAAGTTATGAATTAAAGTCCAAAACCATGCTTGATATATGTATCACAATTTATTATTAAATGGTATTCTGTTTATTCATCCATGTTTAGAGTAATAGTCCCGGCTAAATCGTACTTAGGATTTAGGGGCTATTACAAAAATGAAAAACACTCAAGGCTTCTTCCTTTGGTAGCTCACGGCAGTGGTGGTTTATTTGGAATGAGAGAAGTGTTGTTTTTTAATTGCTATCACTTAATACACTTAAAGGAATAAAACAAATATCACTCTTAATTCCATACACTCTCGGTCCTTCACAAACAATTGCAAGACAAATATTTTGATGATTCATTCAACTTTATGTCATCACTTTAGTAAATACATATTACACATTGGAATAAACAAAATAAAATCCCATCCTTTGATACAATGTGAGCGTCGATCATCTTGCTTCACCAAAGGATGAGTTGTATTTTATTTGTCTTATTCCTTGATATATAATCTCTACACATTGCCAAATGTAGATACATAAATCACTTACACTAATTAAATGCACTTACACAAAGGAGTTCACAAATTTCTTCTCACCTATTTCAATCAACTTACACGACAATCTTAAAACAAATGAAGAAGAGTTGATTTGTTTAGAGTGATGACATACTACATTGATCAAGTCAACAATGTCATGCTACACAAATTTGGCAAGCCTTTATTAATGGTGACTCACAACACTTTAATGAATAACTTTATTCATTTAGTAAATGCACATTGAACAAAACAAATAAAATCCTCAACTTTTCACCATGCGTAAATCGATCACAATTTTACAAGGAAATGAGTTTAAATTCTTGTCTTATACTAGATACAAAATCTTGAGCATTAACTAAGTGGAAGCAAGTCATCACAAGAGTCCCACAATATCTTCCAACCTCAATTGTCAAACACTAAATACACGGCTATCACTTATTCATGAGACATCCATTTGATTCTCTTGGTTTGTGTGTTAAATATATATATATCTTACTACTTCATTATTGTATCATTTACGCAACATGAAGAAAAATCAAACCATTGAACCTATATTAATATAAGTTCACGGCAATTTGCTTCCCAAAAACTAAATATTTTATTTCATTGCATTTAATAGCTATATGACATAATATATGTCTTAGATGATAAATTAGATCATAGGAAAAATCATTAAAATTATTTCATGTGTGAAAACCCTAATTTTCGAAATTAGGGTTTTCAAAATTACATTTATTCCATAATTATTCCTTAATTCTCTAGCATTATTTTAATGCTAAATAATACTCTAATTACATAAAATAATCATAGGAATTTAAATGTTATAATTCCTTGATCATTAGACTCGTTTTCTAATCGTCTCTAGCGTTGGCGTTTGAAGCGTCTCAAACGATCATAATCGACCCATCTCAAAATGGTCGTAATAAAGGCGTAATCACTTTATTAAATCATTCCATTAATAATGGAATTTAATTCTAAGCTTAAATCACTTAGAAAATTTTATGAAATTTTAACTATCGATATTGATCGACGTTAAAATATTCTTGCCGAAACACTTTATATATTTATATTCCTTAATTCACAATCCTTAGTGAATATAAAATAGAATTCATTATTTCATATTTAATCGAAATCATTATTCGATAATTTACTAATTCAATTATTTAGTGAAACCACAATTTACAATTTTAAATATCGTAATTAGGCCCTTAATTCTTCGGGATATTACAGAAACCCTAATTTACGAATTTTAATTATCGTAATTAGGCCTTAAATTCTTCGGGATATGTCGTTAAATTTTCTTCTTAACCCCGAGTCACAGCCTAATTACCTGATTAAGTAGTCAGGTCGTGACAGAATGATATCAGAGCGGTTTTGAATTCTGAACCTATGAAATCTTTGTAAATTTGTGCAGTTTGTGCGCAATATTGAAATTCGGAGCTTGTGAATCCTTGTGAACTTTTGTAAAGTTGAGCATAGTTTTGAATTCTCAACATGTAAGTCCTTGCAAATCATTGTGCGGCTTGTGCGCTGTCTTGAATTCTAAAATTGTGAATCCTTGAGAGTCTTGTGCAGATTGTGCATCTTGAACATATGAATTCCTTTGAGATGATTTTGTTTCAAAATGTGAGTTATGAGTCAGTTGTTTGACTCTTTCTTGAGAATATGAATTAAAGAGACAGTTGTTCTTGAGAGAATCTCAACATCGATTCCGTCATCTCTAGCTTGTTGGATTTGTATACTGAAAGCAGTTTTGGTTGAGCTTGTATACAATGTTTCCTGTTACCACTATTACAATCTCCTATTTGAATTGAATACTTGATTGCATATATCATGTCCCTTATCTCATATATAAGTTAGATCATACGGTATGTAGAAGATCACGAAGTCCGTATGATTGGTCGAGCTTAATGAGATATAAAAGAATCACGGTGAGACAACTTGAGGACGAGTTGTCGGTATAGGTTCTTGATATAGATGAGAAGTGACTTGACTTGGTTGCTTGTCTATCTTTGATGCGTCTCGGCGTATTGATGGATCACGATGAGATGAGTTCTTACGTCGACCGTGAAGAACCAAGATCTCGGTGACTTACGATGATCTAAACCTCGATAAGGTATTAGGTGAGTATGAGTTCTTGACCATCACTTTGACTTGTTATGGGTGAGGTTATATGTTCTAACCCATATTCTCCGCATCTTGGGTGGTGGCGGTGCTTGTATGTCATGCTAGTTATCGTAGACGAGTCAAGTATCCGTTTAGGATGATGGCGTCCCTTAAGGAGCTCAAAGGTTTATTGTACTAAACCCCGCAGGTTGAGTTAGCTCAAGTACAATAATAAGGTTTGAGTGGTACTACTTAAGGAATTAAAGATATTAATTATTTTAAGCTGTCAGAATGCTCTAAATAATTAATGGACGTGCGATATCTTAAATACGGGGATTCATAATGTCTAAGTGCAAGCCCGACTCACCTTCGGTAATAAAGGGGTAAGTCAGCATTTATTCTCTAGTGGCATTAATGAATGTTTATAAATTAATTTATGTTATGGGCTAAACATAAGATAATTAATTAATTTGAGGCCCATCTTTATTCCTTGCATTTGATCCCTGGGCTGGCCCATCTAGGCCCGTAGCACAGTGAAAATCGGCACCCTCCTACCTCTCTAGGATATGATTTGATTCTCTTTATCCATAAGGATATTATTATATTTATGGGATATGCATGGATCCTTTCCTAATGGGATTATGGTAATGCATTATAAATATAAGGTAAGAGATAAGATCAAGGCTAATCCTCACAATTATCCTTACACTATTATCGAGAATCCCATGGCTCTTGGGAGAGAGTTTCGAAAATTACTATAGAGGATTAGGGTGATTTTCTGTAGCATTCTCCATAAATCATCCTCGCTCGGCGTTGGAGATTGGGCAACCGGATCTGATCCGGAAGATCAAAGCACGAGTCTCGATCCGTTCATCCCGATCCACCTCGGCAGTTCAAGATAAACACGAGAAAACCCTACGTGTTGTAATTAATTATATAGGTGCATGCTAGGAATATAATCAATGTATGGTGAATTAAACATCGAGATAGATCCTCGGGAGAGGTTAAACCCAGTTTTCCCTACAATTGGTATCAGAGCTTGGGTTCAGTATCTTGGCTCTGTTTGCTTAATTCACGTTTGATTATTACGTGCGCAATTAATTAATTGTTGGATCATCGTTCATCGTGGCTCGTTTTATTTTTATCGGTTTTGTTTTCACCGGAGAAAATCCGTGGTTAGATTAGATTTTTCCTATAAATCTTATCGTAAAGAAGAACGAAGATGAAAGCACGAAGAACGAGACGATGGGAAGACACGTCGAACACAAATCGGACACGGCGGCCGGGTGTGTGGCGGCGGCGCGAACGTGCTCGGCGTTCGCGCACCCTTCTTCGATCGGCGTGCGTGTGCATTTCTCGGCGGGCAGGTCGGCAGCTTGGCAGGTGGGCGATGCGGGCGACATAGCTCGGCGGCCGAAGTGCAGGGCGCGCGCCGCGCGCGGAAGCCTCGGCACCGCTGGCGGCGGCGTGCGTGCTTGGCGGCGCTCGTCGCGGTCGCGGCGCTTCGCGGTCGCTGGCGGCACGCACTGGCGCGCGGCGGGCGGCGGGCACGTGAATTTATACGAGATCCCTGCGCTTGCGCACACGGAAGTGACGGTGTGTGTGTTTGTTGCTCGAGATCCCGGCTCTTCTCGGCGGGCTCGCGATCGTGAGTCGATCGCGGGCGGCGCGCCAAGCCGCGCGAGCTGCGAGCACTGGCGTGGCCGCGCGCGTGCTCATCGGTCGCGATCGCCTTCGCGACCGCGAGGCAGCCAGCGAGGAACGCGAGGTGGCGGCGCGCAAGGCTGGCGCGCATGGGCTGTGCCCTAGCGCGCGCCCGACCCATTTTGACCGGACCGGCCCAGACCCATTTTTCCGGCCCGAATCCAGTTTTGACGAATCCGGTCCGTGCCCGTGCACGTGAGACCCATTTTTTTGAAGTTAATGAAGATCTGTACTTTGCATTTCTATGTAATAGATTAGGCAGGAAAGTGCAGGTTCCACGAGTGGGCCACGATGAACGTTTTATTTTATTTTAATCGTTCATTGTATTTCGTGGATGTTTAAATTATGCAGAAGCATGCTATGTTTGTTTAAATTACGTAGACAAACATATTATATATTTTCGTGATTGTATGCGTATAGTAAGCATGCTAGGTTTATCGCGTTTTCAAGCATATTTTAGAATTACTGAGCATGTTTTACATGTTGAGTTCTATAGAAAAGCATGCTAGGATTACGTGATCTGCATGGACAAACCTTTTGAAACAAAAGACTAAGCAAGTAACCCGACATATTAATTTTCAAATTAAAATGTCAAGACCTCGACTTTTGATCTCTAAACAAAGTGAGGCCTGACTGTGAGTGGCGTCCACACGCGTGGCTTGCTTGCACTGTTTATCATAAGTTTGTTAGATGAGATTTCTAAATAAAACATTTTAAATCTATTGAGAAGTGGGAGTTTCATGTAAACGTCCACACGCGTGGCTTGATGTGCGATTTTCATAAGTTCTCTAGAAATGGATTTAAAATGAGATAACAAAGGAATTTGAATTGGGCGGTATGGTCTAGTGAGTATGCCAATTGTAAAATTCATTTCTCTTTGTTAAGATTGTGGTCATTGCTTAGACATCACCTCGAGTACAACTTCCCGCGAGTCCCTTCTTGCGATAGTCATGTGGTCTAGTAAGGTCCAATCATTAATTTCATTTGTCATAAGGATAAGTTGACATGGATTGAAATTAAGCGACTAAAGGTATATTTTAGTGCAGTCGGGGGTTCGTGTGTACGATCCACAGCGTGGCTTGCATGTGGAATTCCTTGGGCGATTGGAGGTTTCAATTAATATTGTTTTATCAAAGGTTACA
Organism: Salvia rosmarinus; assembly: GCA_036937905.1. Lineage (NCBI taxonomy): Eukaryota > Viridiplantae > Streptophyta > Magnoliopsida > Lamiales > Lamiaceae > Salvia > Salvia rosmarinus. The sequence continues at coordinate 39,152,759 of CM072814.1, forward strand.
ATATTATTATTCACAATTATGTGCGATCGTATGCTTATGTGTTTACATTATCTTTTCGGATATGTCTCTTACGATTATCAATATGCTCGCACAAAATCCCTTATCCGTCGAATTTTATCGAGTGGAAGCGAAACATGGAATATGTTCTTATCATTGAAGAACACATGTTTGTTCTCACTACTCTAAACCCGATGCCCTTCTCGACGCGTCGACTAATGAGCGGCGAGTCGGCGAGACTTTGGCATAAGTCGAACAATATGGCAAAATGCTATATGATGACTACTATGCCCAAAGGCTTGCAGGTGCAGCTGACATCGATCGATGGTGAGCGGATCGAAATATGGTCAAGTCTCGAGAGTAAGTTTGGGCGATCGGATCGGACGATCCGCTTCCACACAATGAGAGAAATCTTGGCGTGTAAGATGGAAGAAGGAAGTTCGGTCCATGAACATGTCTCCCATGACTCATCTCATGGATAGTCTTGATCGGTTGGGAGGAGGTATCGGCGGCGAAGCCAGGTCGATATCATCCTCAATACACCCCAAGTCTTTTGAGAATTTTCACGTGAATGCGATCATGAGCAAGACCGAGTATACACTTAGTCGGTTGCTTAATGATCTCATGGCGCGGAAGGAGTTATGGGTAAGGAGCACATGCTCTTGCTAGCACATCTAGGGGCCCAAATTTTCCGTTGCAAAATGGAAAAGAAAAGGGCACCAAAGGTGGCGAGGCGAGGAAATAGTAGGAGTAATGGGAGCGAGAACATGATCGCCACCGAGGCAAAAAGCCAAGGAGAAGGCAAGTGCTTCAAGTCTTGGCAAGGCCGGGCATTAGAAGGCCAAGTGCCTTATGCTCGAGGCTCAAGGTATGCCATTTGCTTTAATGTGAAACATGTTTAGCGACTTGTTCTACCCATTCTTAGGTAGTAGACACAGGCCGATCGATCATGTTTGTTACACCTTGCGGGTTCCTGCGGACAAGGAGGCGCATGATGGCGAGATAACGATCTCCATGGGCAGCGGCGAAAGTCGAGGCCGTTGCGATCGGAGATGCTACTTTATGTTTTGAGACAACGGTTTTAGTTCTAAAGACGTTTTATATGTGCGGATTTTCGGTGGAACCTTATTTACTGTTTGAAATTGTTTATTCATGGATATTCATTATTTTTGATAGTGGTGTTTCTATCATAAGAAATGACGAAATTATACGTGTTGGCACATTATATAATTAAGCTTTATACTATTTACGCTAAACATAATACCTATAACTATGTTGCATCATCTACAAACCTTAAAAGAAAGTTTTTTCAGAAGATGACACCACATTTCTCGGCATCTTAGATTAGGTCACATCAATCTAAATAGGATCAAAAGCGGCTAAGAATGGGCGTTGGGTAATCTCACGATTACTTAGTTCCCGATCTGCGAATCTGTATTGAAGGTAAGATGTCGACTAGACCCTTCAAAGCGAAGGGTTATAGAGCGAAAAAGTGTTGGAGCTAGTCCATTCGACTGTGTGGACCGATGTCCTCACAAGCTCGTGGAGAATGCAGTATTTTGTCACTTTCATTGGCGATTACTCAAGTGCGGATACATATACCGCTTCACCGCAAGTCAATGCTTTGAGAAATTCAAAGAGTTTAAGGCGGAAGTGGAGGCGAAGCTTGGTAAAGTATCAAGTCATGCGATCTGATCGCGGTGGCGAATACCTTAATGTGAGTTTATGGACTATCTAGTGAAGTGTGGGATTATCTCCCGGCGCACTACAAGGGCACACCACAGACAAAATGGTGTGTCGGGCGAAGAAATAGGACTCTTTTGGAAATGGTTAGATCAATGATGAGTTATGCGGCATTGCCTATTTAGTTACGGGGTATGCCTTAGAAGCGGCGGCATACTTGCTAAATCTAGTACCATCAGTCGATCGAAAAGACCCTTTCGAGTTGTGGTTTGGTATGAAGCTGGTTTAAACCACATAAGGATATGGGGCGATCCGGCACATGTCTTTGAACAAGAAGGCGACAAGTTGGAGGCTAGATCCGGCGCAAGGCTGTTTATTGGCTATCTAGAGGGACGAAGGTGGTTTATTCTATAGTCCTAAGGATCGAATGTCATTATTAGCACTAATGCCCGATTCTTAGAAGAGGATTATATGATAAACCATAAATCTAAGTTGAAATCATTCTTGAGAATTAGAAGATGATCGTATTCCACCACCGATTAAACCAAAGTGCGAGATGTCGTGTCAGTGGGAGGATCGACACGGATACTTGAAGAAATTGAAGTGGGTCGAGTTCCACGGAGATACCGGCCGTACAAGTGGCTCCTATCCGGCAAGTTGTGCAAGATGAGAACCACAAGTTCTTGCACCCACCGTTGCCATTGTGCGATGGCGCCTCGTCGTAGTGGGAGGTTGTTCGTCGACCCGAGTGATTTATGTTCGTGGGTGAATCTTGGTTTAGTCAGGAAGCGAGCAGCAATAATCGACCCATGGACGTCAAATGGGCGATCTGAGACATTGATGCAAGATCATGGCACCGCTATGGACTTGGAAATTGAGTCCATAACTGACTATGGATGTATCTGAAAGACACCTCTACCGGATGGCGAGGAAGCCATAGGTAGTAAGTGGGTATCTGAGAGGAAGAGATTCGGATGGAGGTTTTGGCTTTTAAAGCCGGGCTTGTGGTGAAAGGTATACTCAGTTGAGGGCATCGATTTCGATGAGACCTTTTACGCTGTAGCAATCTCAAGTCCATCGAATTCTTACGGCCATAGCACCCACTTTAACCTAGAGGTTTGGCAAATGGATGTGAAAACCGCTTTTCTAAGCGGTTACCTTTAGGAAGGTAGAGACATCTATATGAAGCAACCCGAAGGTTATGTGGTGAAGGGTGAAGAGCATCTAGTATGGAAGCTTAAGAAGTCCATTTATGGGCTTAAGCAAGCCTCACGATCACGGAACTTACGCTTTGGCGAGGTGGTAAAGTCCTATGGATTTACCCAGTTGCCTAGCGAGAGTTGTGTGTATCGTTTAGATGTCAGCAGTGATGTGGTATTTCTTGCACTTTATGTAGATGACATTCTTCTAGTTGGCAACAATGTGAAGTTGTTATCGGGCGTAAAGAGTTGGTTATCCGATCGGTTTCAAATGAAAGACTTAGGAGATCGCGTACATTCTTGGGATCAAGGTTTACCGAGATCGCAAGAGGAAAATGTTGAGCTTATCTCGGGCGTCTTACATTGATCTTGTGATTACTCGTTTCGATGTCGCGGACCGCCAAGAAAGGATTGCTACCTTTCGGACATGGGTTCCTTTATCTAAGGAGCGATCACCTATGACCAAAGGAGATAGAGAAATGAGACAAGTTCCTTACACTTCCACGTAGGAAGTCTCATGTGCGCAATGCTATGTACGAGGCCCGATATACTCTGCTATGCGGTGGGCATAGTAGCAAGATATCGATCTAGCCTGGACAAGCTCAATGGATGCGGTAAAGCATATACTCAAGTACACGAAAGGACTCGAGATTATAGGCTGGTTTACCATGCGAGATAGTCTAATGCCTTTGGGTTATCTGAGACTCGGAATTCCAAGTGACCGTGATGAGAAAAAGTCACCTCGGCTATGTGTTTACCTTGGGAGGTGGAGCCGTATCTGGCGGAGTGCAAAGCGGCGATGCATTGCGGACTCTACCATGGAAGCGAATATGTAGCCGCCGGAGGCTGCTAAGGAGGCTGTATGGTTCAAAACTACCTCATGGATCTAGGTGTGGTACTTGGTTTTCCCAAGAGTATCATAGTTCTTGTGATAACTTTCGGTGCGATGTAAACTCGAAGGAACCACGGACCCACAAGCGACCAAACACATAGAGAAAGTACCATGTCATATGAGAAATCGTGAGGCGAGGGGCGTCTTGATTGAAAAGATTGATCGACGGATAACCTAGCGGATCCATTCACAAAGAGCTGCCGCAAAAGTCTACGAAATGCACGTTCGAGGACTTTGATTGCGCTTGATGGCACCCACTTAGAAAGGAAACTTTTGTATAAGTGGGAGAAGCAAAGTGATGGTTTTGTTTGTAATAGCTAGTAGAGACACATTGTATACTAAAAGTTTGCTTTAGAATAAGTGGGAGATTGTTGGATTTGTATCTTGAAAGCGGTTTTTACCACTATTACAATCTCTATCTGTTGAGCTTGTATACAATGTTTCATGTTACCACTATTACAATCTCGTAGTCTATCTCGAATCTGAATACTTGATTGCATATATCTATCGACGCTGTGAGCGTGTCCCGAGAGCTAATGAAGAGAATAAAACTTCAAAAGTGAATATTTTCGTCTCATATATAAGTTAGATCATCACAGGTGTAAAGACCCTAATCCTTGTAGAAGATCACGAGACCTAATTAAACTATGATGCTAACAATTAAATGTATGATTGGTCAAGACTTTTGGATTACTCCTTTCTCCTTACATCTATCATTTTGCCCAATGAGATATAAAAGATCATTCATCCTCATACTTTCCAATGCGAAATGAAATCTTCACTTGCTTCGTCACCTTGACAATGCCATTATCATTCGTACTTGCAACCGATATGGCTTGGATGTTTCACTAATGGTAGCCCTAACTTCTCAACCATGGTCATGCTAGCCGCATTGGTACAACTGAGACAACTTGAGGATTACGTACACTCAAAGCTCTCCTAGCAACAAAAATGAGTGCGAGTTACGGTCGTCCCGATGATCATCACCCTCTTATTCGGACACTCTCTAGCAATATGTCCAATTCCATGACAAGTAAAACACTTCAATCACGGTTTGGTGCCGTCGGGGTTGGCTTGAGTTGTGTAATTCGTAGGATCTGTTCTTGGTTTTCAAATGGCCCTTCTCCTCATTCGGATGCTCATCTTTCTTCCATTGGTGCCCTCTTGATGAAGAACCACTAACATTTTGGGCTGCCTCAATTGGGTGATTTTGCTTGTGTTACCGCCATTACCCCTCCTCTTGAGTTGGTTCTCAATCTTTATAGCCATGTGAACCATATCCTCCAACTCGACATAATGTTGCAACTCCACTCCATTGCGAATCTCCCAATTCAATCCAGCCAAAAATCTTGCCATAGTCGCCTCTCTATCTTCAACAATACTGGCTCGTATCATGGCTACTTCCATCTCCTTGAAGTAGTCATCCACACTCCTCGGCCCTTGCCTCAAATTCTGTAATTTGTTGTACAGCTCACGATAATAATGATTAGGCACAAATCGCTTCCTCATCACAGCCTTCATCTCGTCCCATGTGTGGATAGGCGCTCTCGATTCCTCCTCCTACTACTCATCAACATGATCCCACCAAACAAGTGCATAATCGGAGAACTCTATTCTTTCTAACTTCACCTTCTTGAGCTCGGAATAATTATGGTGAGCTCAACTGACTTTTTCCCTTGGTTGCTTGTCTTCTCGATCTCTTCCTCTAGCCGCCTTTCATCAAAATTTGAAACTGCGTCTTCCGTCTCTTTTGTGATTATCATTCCCGATTGAGCGATGTTTTGTTTGATTGATGGATCCATCGATTCCAAGATGAGTTTTTACTCAAATGAGTCACTCGAGACTCGTGAAGAAAATCTCAAGAACGAAAAAATAAAGATACGATCTCGGTATAATGATATGGATAACGATGACTATGGATAATGAATGATATGGATAATGTATGATATGGATAACGATGATCTAAACCTGATCTATCGACGATAAGGTATTAGGTGATGGATGTCTCGTCGATCGTCGATAATTGAATTTCTTGGCAAACACAAGAAAATTCAAGAGCTAATGAAGAGAGAATAAAACTCACATTTATTGATCAATCAAAAGTGAATATTTTCGTATGCTTACAAGCCTTTATCCTTGAGTTCACGTCAAAACAGGAAAATAAAGACCCAATCCTTGTCGAAGAAGGATTCCTAATCGTGGCCATCAAAACTTTGACTTGTTATGGGTGAGGTTATATGTTCTAACTAATGATATTCTCCGCATCTTGGGTGGTGGCGGTGCTTGTATGTCATGTTAGTTATCTCATATCGAGTCACGTATCCGTTTAGGATGATGGCGTCCCTTAAGGAGCTCAAAGGTTTATTGTACTAAACCTGCGAGTTGAGTTAGTTCAAGTACAATAATAAGGTTGAGTGGTACTACTTAAGGAATTAAAGAAATTAATTATTTTAAGTCGCATCGAAATGCTCTAAATAATTAATGGACGTGCGATATCTTAAATATGGGGATTCGTAATGTCTAAGTGCAAGCTCGACTCACCTTGGTAATAAAGGGTAAGTCGGCATTTATTCTCTAGTGGCATGAATGAATGTTTATAAATTAATTTATGTTACAGGTGAACATAAGATAATTAATTTATTTGAGGCCCATCTTTATTCCTTGCATTTGATCCACAATTGGCCATCTAGGCCCGTGTACACGTGAAAATCGGCCCTCCTACCTCTCTAGGATATGATTTGATTCTCTTTATCCATAAGGATATTATTATATTTATGGGATATGCATGGATCCTTTCCTAATGGGATTATGGTAATGCATTATAAATATAAGATAAGAGATAAGATCAAGGCTAATCCTCACAATTATCCTTACACTATTTTCGAGAATCCCATAGCTCTTGGGAGAGAGTTTCGAAAATTACTAGAGAGGATTAGGGTGATTTTCTATAGCATTCTCCATAGATCGTCCTCACTCGACGTTGGAGATTGGGCAACCGGGATACAGTCCAGAAGATCAAAGCACGAGTCTCGATCCGTTCATCCCGATCCACCTCGGCAGTTGAAAGGTAAACACGAGAAAACCACCGTGTTGCAATTAATTATATAGGTGCATGCTAGGAATATAATCAATGTATGGTGAATTAAACATCCAAGATAGATCATCGGGAGAGGGTTAAACCCAGTTTTCCCTACATAGCTCACCAGGTAAAAGTTTATGCTTATGATTATGGTTATCATAGTTGATGATTGAATATGCGTATGTTTGAAATGAATATTGCTCATGGAACTGAAGTTGAAAAGAAAGCATGAGAAACGAAGAGATGGCAGAATAAAATGAGTATGTTTCTGCAAAAGTTCGAGTATTCTTCATTAGAATTATGCAAATCATCCAGAAAGTTCAAAAGAATGCGACTCGTTTGTCGTCAGCAACAAAGATCAAAGAGCGTTTATATATATATATATTGACGAGCAGTATACCTTGAACAAATTTCTTGCTCGACTTCATCGTTTGTGAAAAGAGACGTTTGTAGCAAGGCGTAGAGAGATTAGATGGAAAATTTTAGTTGATTTATTTACTGCCTAAAGAGTGGCAAGCTAGGGTTGTTGTTGTTGCCATTGATCATATTGAGTCTGGTTTTGTTGCTTTTGAGCAAGTTGATTTCCCAGACTCCTAGTCACCATCAAATTCCAATATTATTTACACTCGAGCCCCCTCATTTTGATTCATTTTTCTTATTGCTAAATCTATCTCAGATGTTTATCAACTTCAGTTGGTTGATAATTTTTCCTTCTCCATTTGAGGATGAAAACCTTGAATCCATAAATGTTGATTCTTATATGCCTGAGCATGATACTAGCCCTTATTCTAAAAATATAGTCTTCCTTATCAATTGCTCAGCTAGTTATGCCTGAATCTGATGTAGATTTTGTACAATTTGATTATTCTTAACTCGATATTGAGATGCTTCATATTGACCTAGATTAATGCAGTCAGTCTTTTCCATTTCTTAATATTTCTACATCGATTCAGTTTGTTCTATTTTCTTATGTTTCCAAGATTTCTCCTTTGGAGGTTTGAGAAAAGATTCAATCTAATTCATCGAGACCCAAGTGTCTCTCAAGATTTTGTGTATGAACTCGAGCGGTACCAATTGTTGGCACAACACAGTTATAACCCTGGATATCGGCCAAGTGCCTTTTGAAGACAATCTTTTTGGAACAGAGTGGAAGCTGAAAGTTATAATTATATCGGATGTGGTCGCCAGAGATATCAAAGCATACCCAGATGACAAAGTTTTTCCTATTTTGTAAAAGTCCTTAGAGATACAAATTCCTTTCCTTGATATCTATACGATCATTTTGCTATCCAACTGTTTCATTTCACATCATAACTTTGTGATAAGTAATTTTGAAGACTTTTGAGATTTGAGTTTGTTTGTTGATTGAAAACCTTTATCCTATTATTGATAAGCAAGATATGCTGCAGTTTGATATTCATTTGCAATGCAGTATGTCACCCAAAAAGAAATTCTCATTCATCATTCTGAAGAGGAAGAATAAGAAAGTACAATTTCTTGCAAGAATTTACTTGTATTTTCTTCCCCTTTAAACCAATTGTAGAATGGCAAAGTTTTCTGTGCAAGATCCTTCATTTCTAATGAAGTGGATAACCCAGCTGATGATGAAGAATGCGTCGTTTCAATAAGCGAGTTTTCAAGTTTTTGGAGAATTCTGATCAAGAATATCTCCTATGTATATCGTTAATATTGAAGGATCATCAGTTTTGATGAAGATTTTGTCAGAAAGTTCTTTCTTCCGGACAATTAAAGAATTTAAGTGGAAGCAATTCAAGGAAGAATCATATGAAAGGTATATATATTTCGGGATTCTGCAAACAGAAGAGATTTAGTTTACGAGCATGAAGCAAAGAAAGAAGATTGTCGTAGTATATGATCGTGAATTCTGTAGATTAATTCGTGATGCTCTTGATAAAGTTGAAAAGATGAGAAGGCATACGTGTTTGGTTACCCAAATCGAAGCGTGGGTGACGATCAATCGACTCATGAAGTATGCTTATGTTATTCTGATTTCTATCACGTATGAAGCTGACAAGTTAACTCAAGTATATGTCAAGAGATAGTACATTTACATGGATTGCTCGTCTCAATCACCTCAAACAGAGACTCCAAGTTATATTTCATTTTGGACGAGTTTACAATAAAGATGAATACAAGATCGAGTTTCAGTATAGCTTTTATCCGCAATAGATGGTCAATTTAAATGGAACATCCAGACGTTAGAAGACAAGATCAGAACAAAGATTTATATGGCACTCTACGAAGTTTTCTACGACAGAAAGTGTAGATCGTTGTTTTATTTAAAATGCATTTGGAAGAAAAAAAGTGCTTGGGCCAGAAACGATTTAAAGAGATGGTCGTACTCGTACGACAAATAAAGTTAAGAATCCAAGAAGTTATCGAGATGTATCGAATTGTACGAGATTCGAGAAAGATTGGCTAGTCGCCTACAGATAAGCATTTTCTCCGAGTTCGAAAATATTCGCAATGTGTTCCATATGCCACAGATACAAAGATATGTGTCTAATCCAAAACACATTATACATCAAGAGAACAAATGTTTGGGAACAAGATCTAAGCTACGAAAAGTAGCCAGAATGCATCTTAGATCGACATGGAAGCATGATGATTTAGAAGAAACGATATGGAAGTTAAAGATCAGATGAGAAAGAAATATTCAGAGCTTTTGCTGACGTTAAATTTCGAGGACGAAATTTTTGTAAGGGGTGAAATTTCGAGGAAGAAATTTTAAAAATTATATCTATATTTTGGCCCTAATAAAATAAATAGGAGAAATAATTTAAAAATTATTATCTTTATTCTATATGCTCCTAACACATCAACAAACAACAATATGAAATAACATTCACAAAAACATGCTTTATCTTCTATGAAAAAATTTCTAACAAAATAAAAAAAATACCAAACATGCTCCAAAAATTCACAAACTTTAAACACAACCTTAGAATATAATTCTAAGCATATTTCATTAATGTCTTGAGAGCATTTGGTGGATCAAAAGTCATGAATAAAATGTAGAACAAAAATTAGGGTTCTTAATGAAAGAATTCAAAAAAAATCTAAAATAAATTCTACTCCATTAAAAATTAAGAGAATGATGAATGCTACCTTTGTATGGTCTTATAAAATTATTTGGAGGGTTGGAATGGAGGATTGAAGCTTGGAGAAGGTGGAGAATTTGAAAAACAAGAGAGAATTTTATCTCCCAAAGAGAGAGAGAGAGAGAAAGGCACGAAATGGTTCTGTATTGTGGCAGCAAATGGGCTGTCTTAAGCCTATATGGATTTCCCTTTGTGGTAGTTGGGAGAAAGACTAGTCAAATTACCCAATTTGGCATGTTAATACCGGTTCTTTAAGTTTTATCGCGCTTTCGATTGATTTCTCGGAACCTTGAGGTTTTATTTTCTTAAATAGCCTTAAAAAGACTTATTTCATAGTTTATAATAATTTCATGAAGTTCGGATTGCATCTGGTAAGTCAATTCTGAATTATCGCGGAAAAACAGCGTCCGACGATTAAATTATGCTCGTTCGAATTTCTATCGAATTATTGAGATTTCATAATTAATTTGAGTCTTATAAATCATTTCTTATTGATTTAGACCCTTGGTTCGAGTTTCGGTTTGTTCGGATCAATTTAGGGTTTTTCCGATATATATTCCCGGCGTTCAGTTAAGTTCTTTAGGAATTTCATTCAGAAATTGATTCTTATGAATTCTAAATTCATAATAATATATTCCTTCATGATTGTGATTTTTATCATTAATTTCAATTATTAGCACGGACTGAAATTTGATCCGGCTTGTGAATAGTACTTTTGAGACTGACCGGGCAAGTCTGCCCGAAAATTCTAATTCTTTGGTTTCTCACATGTCTTCTTGAAAAGATTCTATAAATGCAATCCTTTTGTTGATATTCACTCTAGATCTTTCATTCTATGTTCAGGCTATTCAGGAAACCCTAATCCGGTTGGACTAGTCATTAGTTTTTTATTTCTCTAGTTTTTGATCTCCGAATCGATTCTAATTCGTTTCGTTGGTTACCTTAAACATAATTAAGGTCTTAGCACCATAAGCAATTAGTTTAATCATCACTAATAAAAGTTTTAAATTTTTCGTGTTATTGCAACCCTGGTCCCTTGGAACACATGATTGTCTCTTCCTCGATCTTCCCACTTTCTTTTGCCTCTGCCTCCGTCAGTTGGCTATCCGGGTGGCATCGTTCTCTCTTGGGGCAACATTTATTCAATGTTTAATCCCCGATTCAAGGACTAAGCTTACGTCATTTCTCCCTGACTGACGAGCGAAATTCGATCTCGGTGAGTCCTCTTACGAACACATGCGCCTGGCGACCTCGGTCTTGACGGATGAGTAGCATAATCGATGAGCGATTGAACAAATGATTGTACTCGGTGACCATCCTTCTTCCTTACCGAAGATTCCATAACTCGTTTTGTCTCCTCTACTTGTAAACGTCATGTACTTTTCCATGAGTTCTTCCTTGACATCTTCCCATGCATACCTTCCCCACTGTCCTGGTGTAAGGGTCCTTCTCACGGACTCCCACCAGTAATCAGCCTCGTCAGTTAGCTGAAAGATCACATAATTCAGCTTTTCTGCTTCTTCGCAGCCGATGTATTTGAAGATCCTTTCGGTGGATCGTATCCAGTTCTCGGCATCGAGTAGTTCGCCAAGACCATCGAATTAAGGGGTATTCTGCTTGCAAAAACTCTCGATCATGTGTCATTGAACCAAGGGTGGTTCTCGAGCTTCTTCCATGTCATTGTTTCTCTGGTTCCTTGTCCTTGGCATTCTGTACCGATGTCGAAACGTTAGCATCACTTTTGCATGGATAACCACATACCATCGCATATATCATATACCATCACCTATAATCACATATAATCATATATATCACATATCACGATCACATATAACCATGCAATTCTATTCACACATCATCGTTATGCATCTCACATAACATCATCACATATATCACATCATCATAGCACAACTCATATCACATACAAGCATTAAAGCATTAATATCCAGTCATAGACAGACATTTGTATCAGAATCATCAGAGTGTCATCGAAGGACTATCAAAATACATGATCAACGATACGTCAGTCAAAAAGGAAAAATCTGACTCCGGTTACTGCCAAAAGGTATCGCTCTATCTTGAGCAAAAGTAAGCTCTGCGACTGTCACTGTACATACTGACTACCCAGATCCTTGTCCTTCATACCCATCGACTGATCTCCATTCACATCACCCATCATATTATTCTGTCTCTCTTCCTCGTCCATCTCCCTTCCTAACAGAGATCAAACTCGGGTTGTTGCCTCGGTAAAGTGGTCCCTCATGGTAGCTAGCCTCTCGTAAGTGTGATTCCACCCAACATGTTCCCTGATGGCCTGGGTCTTAGGTGAATACTGTCCATGGGTTGCTGTCTCTGGTGCTTGTCTCTCCTCCTCGGGCTCAACCTCAACAGAATCATCAATATCCTAATCACCAGATTCTGACGACCCGACTTTCCAATGAAGTACGGATCCTATGGATCGTCACCGGTATGATAAAGCAGTGGATATAAACATAATTATTCAATGCAATTAACCATTTAACTACTCAACAACGCATAACTAACAAGGCAATAAGTTATTCAATACCAACTCGAGTCGCGAATGACTCTTCAAAAAGGCGCAAGGTTGAAATATAACCCGATCGGGGCACAATTCAAAGTCAGAGGCGACCTCAAAATTCAATACGGTATGAAGGCAATTATAATCAAAACACCAAAAGTTATCAGAGTTAGGCAGCAATAAACGTGTGAACATGCATATGACGATGCATGCCCAAGGTTCTAGAATCCCGTCTAATTAAGCATAAAACAAATGCTACTCTGCACCACCTCGCACCCATCATCGATCCTTGCTCAACCTGCACATCAAAAACGAGATGTTCCGTGATGGCCTGGGTCTTAGGTGAATACTCCCATGGGTTGCTGTCTCTGGTGCTTGTCTCTCCTCCTCGGGCTCAACCTCAACAGAATCATCAATATCCTAATCACCAGATTGTGACGACCCGACTTCCCAATGAAGTACGGATCCTATGGATCGTCACCGGTATGATAAAGCAACGGATATAAACATAATTATTCAATGCAATTAACCATTTAACTACTCAACAACGCATAACAAACAAGGAAATAAGCTATTCAATACCAACTCGAGTCACAGAAGGACACCTCAAAAAGGGTGCAAGGTTCAAATATAACCCAGTCAGGGCACAATTCAAAGTACGAGGTACGACCTCAAATTCAATACGGTATGAAGGCAATTATAATCAAAACACCAAAAGTTATAAGAGTTAGGCAGTAATAAACGTGTGAACATGCATATGACGATGCATGCCCAAGGTTCTAGAATCCCTTCTAATTAAGCATAAAACAACTGCTACTCTGACCACCTCGCACCCATCATCGATCCTTGCTCAACCTGCACATCAAAAACGAGATGCAGGGCTAAGTACAAAAGTACTCAGTGGACTCATTGCCGAAAACATTTTCTTTGTCAAAAGTTATTAACTGCCCCCAATAGCGCATGAGGATTTTAGTTAAAAGACTCATGCCTATCAAACATTTTATCGTTTTCTAAAAGTGTCCGGCCGGACTATTTCATCCACGTTGTTCCATATCTGATCATTCATTCATTCGCGCACTATGGAAGTGGCCACCTACACATAGTCGCCGTGACCGGTCGAGGTAGCTAACCTTAACACACAATCACACGTGTACACAATCCGAGTTAGTCCTTAACTAAGTCGGATCCGATCGTTACCCTTTTTTAACGTTGGTGGACCAACACATTCACATACCACATTGGATATACCAATCTCAGATAGGATACCAACAAAACATAAACATTTGGAAGTCAATAACATTTTATGTGATAATATTTCATAAAGCTTTGTAAATCATGCTTTGATATATGCATAACATTTTTGTTTAAAGAAAGTCCACTGCTAATCCAAAGCTAGTAAGTCTAAATGAGCAGGGTGTGGTTGTTCTTCCTCGCCGACTACGTACGATCAAACCCTTCATAAGAAAATAGCGTTTCTTAGATTCTTTCTATCGATCGAAGGTCGTTTATAAACTACGAGTTAAAGTTCCCACTTAGGGTTTCTTTATGATTTCATGTGATTGTATTAAGATAATTTCTATTATCTTACATTCCCAATTCCCAAGCTATATCAATTGATCGTGCATAGGTGAACTTCAATTATGAATCGCATATTCCGAGTCTATCCTCGACTCTTAACCTTAGTGTTATTCCAAACGTTATTACGTTATAGATTGTCGGTAATCAAATTATGATTGGTAAAATAGGATATTCTCAAGCCACTAACTAGACTTAACAATTATAGTTACGTCCTAGTAGGTTACGCTTGACGACTTGTCGTATTAGCTCGATAATTAAAAGAGGAGTATTGACTTATGATTCAAGGGAACGCATGCTATCATGTAATACTTAAGAATAAATGAAGTGCTTCGGGAATATTAATTCGACTTTTGAGATATAAGGATCGACATCTTATGTTCGAATCTTTGCTTACACATTACGACATTGTTTGTTCATCTTAACTCGTCGGAGATTACATATGTCGTATAATCGTTATTCATTATCGAGTTGTTTTAACGCTCAACTAATATCGTATTGGGTTGTCGTTATTGAGTATCAATGGCGTAGCTCGGTGTTTGGTCTTTCTAACTTAGGAACTCTTGTTTGAGTATCCTTTTATTAAAAGCAAACCCTAATTCATGTCTAACTTTGATTCTCGTTAACTCCTTCTTAAGTTATCGAAATTGGTCGATTTCTTTTAGATTCTCGTACATATAGTATTATGTTGTTTACGTCTGGGGTTTGGTTTGTCGGCACAATATAAACATAAACATTCAACACCAAACAATACCATACACAATATAAACTACACTAAAGCATTAGAAAATCCTAATTTCTAACATAATACACAATCATTGTGTAAGTGTGCATAAGTGTTCCATTCATTCACCATAATCACAACCATTAATTCTAATCTTATAATTAACTATCATAGCATCATTTAACATTAGAATTAAACTCATACTTAGCCATTTTGTTACGTTTTCGATAATTAGCAACAATTAGCATAGGTATCCAATAAAATCATGTTATACTCCTATCATACTATAGGATTTAATTATCAACTCAATATCATAATACAAAATTTTAAACCATAGGTTAAAATTGCTTAAAGTTTTCGGTAATTCCAAATTTAATAGCTTGGGTATTCAATAAATTTCACAAAAATTATATCATGCTTATACCATATATTAAACATGAAATATCACTTCATATCATGCATTAAAATTTATATTCATGCTTTTCATCCCTTATTCAATTCGACAATCACACACACACACACACACACATATATATATATATATATATATATATTCAATAAATTCCAATCTTTCACAATATGGTTATATAATGCAATAACATGTATTATTAACACTAAGCATCAACTAATATTTATAGTATCACACATCTTATTATTCTCAACAACAAAAATCAAATAAATCACTATATATATATATATATATATATATATATCACGGTTTCTCTTGGAAAAATAGGAGAGGTGTTTTAATAATTTCAAGGTTAATATATGATATTCATATCATACCTTAAACACCATATCTCAACTATTTCCAACAAATAAAAATCAAACAATACTCTAAAAATATATATATGCATTCGGTCAAAAAAAATAAAATAGGAGATGTGTTTCAAAAATTCCAAGATTTTTATATGATGTTCACATCATATATTAAACACCATATCTCAACTATTTTTCAAAAAGAAAAATCAAACCATGGCTTAAATCAAGCCCTAAACTCACGGCACTTTAAAAAAAAATTCAAAAATATTCTGAAAAATTATTATATTTATTCTACATGCTTATATACATTAACAAGCAACAATATCAAATAATATCCTCAAAATCATGCTTTATCACATATAAAAAGAAATAAAGCATAAATTGAAAAAAAAAAACATGCTCCAAATATTCTAAAATTTTAACAGTAGCCTTAGAACATTATTCTAAGAATGTTTTATTCATGGCTTGAGAGCATTGGATGGCTCCAAAGTCACGAAAGAAAATGAGGAGCAAACTAGGGATTTTAAACCAAAAAAATTCAAACAAAAATTCCACTCCATTAGGATGGAAGAGGATGATGAATAATACCTTTCTATGGTCTTATAAAGATTATTTGAGTGTGGGAGAGGTTTGAAATGGAGGATTAAGGGTTGAGAAGTTGAAGAACAATGGAGAGAATTTGAAAAGAGAGAGAAAAATGTTCCAAAATGTGAGAGGCTGTAATGGAACGTGAGGCTGCTGTATGACAGCCCAAAGGGCTGTCCTTAGCTAATTTGGGTTGGTCTTGGTGGTGGTTGGGAGGTGGATTGGTCAAATTATCCGTTTTGGCGTGTTAATACCGACTCTTTAAGTTTTAACGCGCTTTCGATTGATTTCTCTGAACCTTAAGGTTTTATTTTATTAAATAGACTTTAAATGAATTATTTCAATGTTTATAAAAATTTCATGAAGTTCGGACGTCGTCAATAAGTCAATTTCGAGTTATCGCGGAAAAACAGCGTTCGACGATTAAATTATGCTCATTCAAAAATTCTATTGAATTCTTGAGCTTTCATAATTAATTTGAATCTTATAAATCATATTTTATTGATTTAGACCCTTGGTTCGAGTTTCGGATCGTTCGGATCAATTTAGGGTTTTCCTAGTATATTTTTCCCGGCGTTCGGTTAAGTTCTTCGAGAATTTCTTTCAGAAATTGATTCTTATAATTTCTAAATTCATAATAATATATCCCTTCATGATTTTAATTGTTATCATGAATTATCATGGTTGTACGGACCGAAAGTTGATCCGCTCGTAAATAGTGATTTTAAGACTGACCGGGCAAGTATACCCGAAAATTCTCATTCTTTGGCTTCTCACATGTTTTCGCGAGAGGATTCTAGAAATGAAATCCTTTTGTAAATATTCATTCTCTATCTTTCATTCTATGTTCAGGCTATTCAGAAAACCCTAATCCAGTAGGACTAGTCACTAGTTTTTTATTTCTCTAGGTTTCGATCTCCGAATCGATTCTAATTCATTTCGTTGGTTACCTTTAACATAATTAAGGTCTAAGAACCACAATTAAGTGATTTTACATCACTAATAAAAGTTTTAAAATTTTCGAGTTATTACACAGATCCTCTGTGTCATCACTAACCTCTTCCTCCTCTTCAGGATCTTCCTCCTCCTTCTCAGAGTCTTCATGTCGATTCGCCAACCTGATACTGGTAAGTGGCATTGTGACTCTCATCCTTGGCCTCTTCCCTACCACTGATGGATCGATAATCTCTTTCACTTGGGATGGTCCCGCTTCGAAATCGTGCCTTGTCCTCCGAAGGGTGAAGGTCGTAGATGAGGGGGTAGTGACTGGTGTCTCCTGAAGTGCAGGTGATTGTCTGAGTGATGGCTGTTGATACGATTCTCGTTGGTGATGAAGAATCAATCGACGCAGAACGGAAGACTTGATAAAACTCGAACCAATGGATATCCCAAAACCTCTGAATCTAACCCTCGAAGTGATATAGGACGGTATTTCGCCTATACCCCAACTAGATAGTTGACGCAGCAACTCGGGGACGATGAATGACACACAACGAGTGGTGATATGCTCGCTGATTCGCCGGATAATGAACTCGACTTGGCCAAACCAAGAAGAACTCGAAATACTCTCAAGAGAGAATGAAAACTCACGTTTATTGATAAAAGATAGTCTGATTTCGTTCATCCCCTTACAAGCCTTAATATAGGCTGAAAAGAAACCTAGTTCTAAAAGGAAAATATCAAAGATTAGGCCTACCTATAAGGAATCAAACTCCTAGTCAAACATGGTCAAAATAGGCCCAAAACCCACGAAAATTAACATGTCTAAAGTGGGCCTTAATAATCCCACGAAAATTAAACAACTAAAGATAAAATAACATGGCCCAACATGCCAAATAAATCAAGACTAAACATCTTCAAGTTCCAGCCCATTTGCCTCCATTAAATTGATGATTCTTGGGCTGGTCGATCCACTCTCTCCAATGGGCTTCTTAGTCAGTTCTTGCTCCCACACTTCTTGTACTAAGCCCATCAAGCTCTCCTTGAACTTCTTGGCTCGTGCTCTTGTAACCGCCCAACAGGCACATGCACTGGGTCGGCCACCATCGAACCTTGGGCTACACGGGCTGCATCAACTGCTCTCCCAATGGCATCTCAAGAATGGCATCACTGTCGTCAATCTGAATTGGCCCTCGAAGATGTCTCGCGATTACCTCTGTCTCAGTAATATCCCTGTGATCAGTCCACTATCTCCAAACTCTAGAAGCGAACTCAGTGAAGTCACAGGGTAAAGTACCTCATGATAGGATCCCTGCGGAACAATACGAACCTTTACTTCCTTGCCCACGGCTGCTAACCTATTGGCAATCTCTATATCATCCTGTAGTAAGCCTCATACTCGGTTACCTTTCCACTGTCTTTAATCTTTTATCCACAACCCGACAATCTTTCCCAGAAATACTCCAAACGGTTCATGAACATTCCTGGTGCATTCTCTGAATTTACGGAATCTTATCATCCATCCTGTGAGATCTCAACCAACGTCGTCTGGGCCACTGAATATCCATAAACCTACATGTTAGTTCATAATAAAACAACAAATATTCACGTTCCCTTTTTCCTGACCAGGTCATTTGGGTAACCATGTCCCAAACACATGTCCACTTTCAATATATCAATATCCATAACGATGTTCATAACAACAATCACCCAACAAATACATGATTCACTTGTAAGCACTCGTTTATCAAGTACACAAGATTTTTAATCAACAACATATTTCTATGTAATCACATAGATACATCTCATCCATCCGTGATCATATCAATCACATCACATCATTCTCATATCAAAGATTTTCATATCACAGTCGCATAGGCTCGTCATTCCTATCGACAAATCACTTTCACATCCACATCTGTATCCAACCACATCACATCCACATCCATATCACGTTTACATCATGTAAACTCATATCAGGCCAAAGCACATGAAACCAAGATCACATCACGCTCATATAGCCACATAAAGCATCAACAAATAAACACATACCTCATCCCCTTTTTTAAAGAGGGTGGCCTGACGGTGAGCTGAGGGTAGCTGTACCTAATGAACATTTTAGAAATATAATTTCTAAAAACTCGATTTCAAGAACGTACAATATACAAAGCAAACGAATTGCTTTGATATCAGATAACTAAGAAAAATAGGTGCCAATCATGTTGTCACGTCCCAATTCCCAAGAGAAGGCACGGATATCGGGGTATGAATAGGGGTGGGGGATAAGAAGCGAGAAAGAAGGGGGAAAATACATAAAGCATTGATAATAAGAAGATATAACCAGAAAATCGGGCAGAATCTCCTCTATAACTAGCACATATCCTAAAGTGGAGGGGTGAGCAAATAATTTACCAACAGAAATATATCAACAACATAATATCGAATAACAAATCTGGATAGATACTGGCAATCCATAGAAGTAAATAGCATTACATCCTTTCAGTCTAGACTGATCAACCACATAGCATGCTCTTGTAGAGACTCACAGCATCATAACAAATCTTGTTCCCAATCAGAGAGCAAAACAAATGTTACAACAACAACAATACTTGTAAATAACATAATATCGCGAAAGCAGAAGGCATGAAAGAACCCGCAGCTCAACCCCCCAGCTTCGCCCGTCCAGCCTTCCTCCATCTGTGAAAATATTTGAAACGATTTTGGGGTGAGTACTAGCGCAATCAGGTAGTTTTTGCAACATAAAACAAAATCCATGATAATCGTGTTCAACGCACTTACCTTAGAAGGTTTTAAAACCTAAACCCACTTCTAAGTAAGCAAAAATTGATTTTTTCTTTCTGTTACCTGACCGTTATTACTGTTACTCCCATCATAGTACCTCGGCTCGGAAAAAAACGTATCCTGCCAGCCCACAATACATCGGCCGGAACATATCCAGCCAGCCCACAACATCTTACCCAGGAACATATCCAGCTCGCCCACGCCCGGAATCCAGCAGGCTAATCAGTGTGGTTATCCGGGGTCTATCCCCTTTAGAACCATAACAACTCATTCAGGGGTCTATCCCCTTCAATCAATCCGTGTGGACTTCGGGGTCTTTCCTCTTAGAACCATAAACACGAGTTCAGGGTCTATCCCCTTTCGATCAATACTCAAGATAGTGATCAACCCACTGAATAGAGATCTATGCACAATCACAACAGAACCATATCTCGGAGTAAGGAACAGTAATAACTTCATTAACATATTTTCACGGTACACATGTGTTTGATTTTGAAATATAAGAGTAAATAACTCAAAATAAGCATATATAACCCAAGATGTACTGTCGAAAACGTCTACCGGGAGATATCCACAGATCTAACAACCTCACAGATCGCACTAGTAGGTAGGTAGGTAGTAACAAGATGGAACACTTTTATGGTCACATTCCATAAAGCAAAGCAACAACGTGATCCAAACAGAGATCAAAGCAAAACGGGTGTTTTCGACTTTCTGAACCCACATTTGGCAACCTTCGGGTTTTCAAATCAACTCTATGCAGAAGGCAAATATATTCAGGGCATCACCATCTATAAAAGGATACCTTGAAAATATGCATGCATGAAAGATGACAAAAAAACTTAGCAGCGAAGAAGCTTCAAAACTTGATGCTTATCCTCAGATCTAGGATAAACAATCCGAAATCGATGCATGAAAATGGAAACATAAGCAATATGCATAACAAGGAACATAGAATAATAAGCCATGTTGAAAAATGATAACCCATGCATGTACTTTATTTAGAAATTTGAAAAGATGAAAAACATCCCGCATGTAATAACATGAAAAACGAAAAAACAGAATCGGTATGCTAGTAGAACACATAGCCTGGAACTCAAAACCTAAAGGGTCCATACCTAAAAATTGGCACGTCGGCCACCAAATCGGTGGCCAACTGGGCGACGGTGATGGCAATGAGGTGGCGGTGATTTTGGTCGGCCTTCGACCGTTTCCTCGTCTCCTCCATTTAGAAACCTGAGTTCTATGCTATGCTATCTACGAAAAAACGGATCAAAACAAGAAAAGGATAAAAATGAAAACGAAGGCAACCGAAGGAATGATCGGTGATGGGTGTTTACTAAGATTTTGTGCTTATTCTTGGTATTCTTATGCATGCCGTTTCCATTGGATTGTCCTATTTATGCCGTTATTTTGATTAGTATTTTTTGGTTCAGACTTATTTGATTTATTTTGATGTTTTGTATCATTAAATAGGATGAAATAGATTTTCCAAGAATAGAATTATATTGAATATCATCTCGATAGGAGTCTTTAGGTGCAAACGGATCGTAATTCGGAGTTCAGACGAGGGAGAACGGAATATTTTATCAAAATCGTGCACGTGCGCCCCATCGCTCATCGGCACTCGCCCGTACCCTCCTCGCACGTTCACCACACCGAGCGCCGGCTCACCCTTCCTCTCGCCCCACGCATGCGCTCGCTCACCCCCGTGCCCGCTCACACATAGCACCATCTCACTTGCTCGCGCGCCCGCTCATGCATAGCGCCATCTCACTTGCTCTCCTATCGCCAAGCATTGGCTCCACCCTGCACGCCTGCTCACACCCCGTGCTCATTCGCTCCGCATGCCCACTCACACCCCTTGTGCTCGCTCAGCCCTCGCGTGCCCGCTCGCCCTTCGAGCGCTCGCTCACTTTGACCCGGCGTTCACCTCTGAGACAGAGACACCCACGCTGCGAGCGCTCGTCTTCAACCGGAGCTCACCTTTAAAACAGAAGTACCGGAGCGGCGAGCGCTCGTCCTCAACCGACGCTCACTCTAGTTTTATGCTCCGCATCGCGCTCGCTCTGCGTGCAACCGGCGCTCACTCATTCATTATATATGAACGCAGTGCACGCTAAGTTAGGGTTGGGCCCCTTTTTTAGAGTTCTGCAGCTTTAATTCCAATTTTATTTTAGAGAGATAGAAGACAAACAGTTTACTTTTTATTCTTCATTTTTCTTCTTCATTCGTTCCTTTTAATTTATGCACCATAGTTGTTAGCTCGGTTGGATTTGGATTCAGAGTTACTTTAGATAATTGTTTTTCCTATTGGTACTATCTATCCTTTGCATTCTATAATTTACGTTTCACGATGTTTGATAATGGAGTTTATTATTGTGTTGAATATTTCTCCATCGTATTTTATTCTTTTCCGATTTATGAATTTGGTCTCGAATTATTATTGAATTGTGAGTTGTTGATTATTTGATTTTTGATTCGTTTGCTTTTCGTGCTTTGCTTTTAGATTGGAGATTTATATTTTAGGTAAAATTGCTTAGGTTATTTTTGTTGGTGATTGATGAATTTAGGTGAAATTGCTAAGGTTATTTTTTTCGATGCTTTTAGCTACCCATATTCGTGATTTCTTTAGGTATCAACTAGGGATTGACAACCCCTAGCTATGTTTGCTTTTACTTATATTTACTTTTCCATATTTCAACTTCCGTTGTTACAACTAGGGATTGACAACCCCTAGCTAGGATTGCTTTTACTTACATTTACTTTTCCGTATTTAAATTCCCGTTTGTTCCAAAACCCCTTTGGTATTAGAGTGTGTAGGATTTACCGCTTTTAGTGTGTGACATGAACAATAAGCCATGTTAAGTTTTCCTTGAGAGACGACTTGGGTTAACTTTCCATCTACGATTACCTCATTCGATTATGAGTCAATTAAGAGTACACTTTTAGTTGAAACAAATTTTGGCTCCGTTGCCAGGGAAGACTTTAGGCGTATTGTTTGATTATTTTCTGTGTTTCTTTTCTTTTTTGTTGTACTCCATTTGCGTTTGATCTATTTTGTTTGAGTGTTGTGTATGCTAGGTCGCCACAGTCTCAATAGACTGCTTGCTACCCCGTTAGACAACACTCGTAAGCTTAAGAGATCGCTTCTCCTGGAACTCGAAGAGTATTGTGCCACTTATGTAAGTGGTGAATAGTCAGAGTTGATAATCAGAGATAATCTTTCTTTTGAGAATACACCCCCGCTGAGAGAAATGGGTGAAAATGCACGAGCTCTGTGTGATTTCTACAGACCAGTGATTGGGGCTGCTACTTACCCTATTGTACTTGGACCTGCAGCTCATGATTATGAGCTCAAGCTGAATCACTTCTCACTCATGCCTATATTTCATGGGCTTGCTAGTGAGGATGATTTGGGTTCATTATAGAATTTTGTTCGGTGCTGCAATCCTTTCTGCTGGGAGAACAAACTGAAGACCGGCTGAAGATGAGTTGTTTCCCGTATATCCTGAAAGATAGGGCAAAGTCCTGGTTTCTAGCACTCCCCGCCAATTCTCTGTAAAACTGGAATGCCGTGGTAGACAAGTTTATGACTAAATACTACCCAAATAAGAAGAATCATGAGTTGAGGTCACAGATCATGACCTTTACTCAGAAGTCCGACGAACCATTATATGAAGCTTGGGAACGATTCAGGGACTTATTGCAGAAGTGCCCTCACCATGCCATGCAAGATGAGATACTTTATCAGTTTTTCTATGACGGGTTGACGCAGAGTTTTCAGTACACGGTGGATAATATTTCAGGTGGAGATATTGGTTCTTGAATGGCAGCAGATATTGTTGATATTTTTGAGGCTATGACTTCTACTTCACAGCAGAAATCCAGTCGAGGTGGATGAGCCAAAGCACATGCCGTCACTCATTCATTCGACACGAATAAGTAAGTAGTTGAGCTAATGAGGGAGGTGCAAGAGCTTCAGATGAGGAAGCCAGATCCACCAGCCCAGCACAAGAAATTCATGGAACCTTGTGAAATCTGCAATGAAGTCGAGCATAATGTTGATACGTGTCCCAGAATGGGAGAGCATACTTCGGCGGCGGCGAAGCCGAAGCTTACGTTATGCAGGGATTTTAACCCCGACAGCAGTTCGAGAATAATTAGCAAAAGTTTAACGTGGGATGGAGGAATCAGAACTAAGGGTAGAGTTCAAATCAGAATGCGCCATACCAAAGACCTCCACAGCAGCAGCAGCCCCCACAGCACCAGTTCCCACAACAATAGCAGTATCAGCGAGCACCTCTACCACCACCTCAGAGACCATCTTGGGAGGATACGTTTGCCCAAAGAATGGATGCTCAAGACTCCACAATTAAGCGTTTAGAGACGCAAATGGGACAGATTGCTAGCAAGCTTGATGAGTTGTTGCGGCAAGGTGCAGTGGGGAAAACTTCCAAGCCAACCCCATCAGGCTCATGCGGTCACTGTTCTAGGGAGTGGCCGGATTGTTGAGGATAAGGTGAGAGAGATATTAGGTAAGCAGTTGCAGTCATAGGAGATGGAAAAGAAGAAAGAAACTGAGGTCAGACTGCATAAGGCAGCAAATCCTTACATTCCACCGATACCCTTCCTACATCGGTTGAAGAACGAGAAGTTGCTTCTAGTAATTTAATGAGATATACAAGCTCCTTTCCAAGGTGAATGTTAATTTACCTCTGTTGAACGTAATAAGAAATGTGCCGGTCTACGTCAAGTTCTTCAAAGAGCTAGCCTCAACGACGAGAAGGTTTTGAGAGTACGAGAAAGTCATGGTCTCTGAAGCAGCTAATTCCATCCTACAACACCAGTTGCCTCCCAAGCTCCAAGATTCAGGTAGTATTATTATTAAAATTGCTTTGGGTAATGGGAAAGAAGCTTCTGGCATGCTTGATTTGGGGGTCGGGATTAATCTTATGCCTTATTCAATGTTCAAACAATTAGGATTAGGTGAACTTAAACCCACTCGGATGTGTCTAAAGTTAGCTGATAGATTCGTGAGATATCCCAAGGGTATAATTGAGGATATATTAGTAAAGCTGGGTGGGTTGATAGTACCTATTGATTTTGTTTTTTTTTTTTATATTGGTGATGTTAGGGAAGATGGGGAGGAACACACACTATTATTGGGGAGGGCATTCATGGCCACAACCAATACACTTATAGATGTTAAGAGTGGCACATTAAAAATGACTGTACTTGGTGAATCTGTGTCTTTCTCTATACGTGATAGTGTGATGTTTCCCTCTGCTGATTTAATTGATGATCGTGCTTTTATAGATATTATTGATCCCTTGGCCGAGAATGTATTGTTGCATGATGAGAATGCTCGTATTGACAAGGATAAAGTGAAACGGATTCATGATCGGCAGATAGTTCGCAAGGATTTAAAGTCAGGAATGAATGTTTTATTTCTACAGTCTCATTTGAAACTTTTCCCCGGAAAGCTCAACTTCAGTTGGAGTGGTCCTTACATCATTGAGAAGGTGTTTCCTTACGGAGCAGATTTACTTCACGATCCTAACACCAACAGATCATTTACTATGAATGGACAATGAGTGAGGCCTTACTTTGATCGAGAGGATGGTCCGAAAGAAGTAGAGAACACCATGCTCATTGATCCTATCTATCTCTGACTAGACTACGTCGTGCTCACGACGATAAACTGAGTACTACGAGTTTACCCACGGATTTCTCTGTTCTTTTCTTTCTCTTTTTGCTTGGTTCTATTGTCTCTTTGGTCTATCTGTTTGTCTTTGTTTTTTATTTTGTATATATGTTGGACGAAAAGTTTTGCATATTGTCGTCAGCAGTGAGGTGAAGCCGTGATACTCCGGCTCTGCAGCACACGCTCACATTCCAGCCCTATTTCTACCATCTAATTTCAGGGAAGTCTCCTCTTCTATTGGCTATCTTATGTTGTTAATGTTTTGAGCACTGGGGACGGTTCTCGAATTTATTGTGGGGGAGAGTATTTGGTTTTGTGTCGTGTCGTGTCTTTTTACATGTTGGTGATGTGCGTTTGTGATGATTTTGAACTCTTGGAATCTAGTTTTTGTCTATGCGAGTAACTCAGGATTTTGATTTGTGCAACTAAACTCTATGGTATTGGTCAAACCTTGATGTAATTCTGTTTCTCTTGATGATATGTTATTGAAATGCAATGTGAACTGACGAGATTGTGTGGATTGATCTTAAATTGGGGGTTATTGACATGATTTGTCCACCTAATGCTAGGGATAGTGTTAATAGTGTGGTTATCTATATACTTGTTTCCTAAAAAAAAAAAAAGAAAAGAAAAAGGAAAAAGAAGGAGAATGAAAAAGTCCAATAAAGTGTTGAGATTGTTGAAATGGAGGATGGGACTCTGTCTCTCTCTCGTAAATCGAGAAATAGGCATGGGAAACCACGATAGAAGACTCGAGTTCATCGAGAATTCACCTTTTGAATATTGTTCCAAAATTTGTTAAAACTTTCTTTGTGTTTTCAAAAGAAACTTGTTGCTAAACGTGACCACTTTAGTTAATTCACCCCTAACGGATAGTTGGGTCTGAACAAAAATCACTTTCTTTTTTATTTGACATCCCTCACAATCTTAGATTTGTTTCACTTTAACTTTGACTATGTATTCACCAAGTTTGGGGAAAAGACAAAAAAAGGGTTTGATTGATTGGATTAAGAGTGAAGTTGCATGAGTTATTTTTCTATTCTTATTATACTAGACTTTGCTTGAGGACAAGCAAGTGGATAAGTGTGGGGAGTTGTTTAGTATGATTTTGTGCTTATTCTTGGTATTCTTATGCATGCCCTTTCCAGCGGTTTGTCCTATTTATGCCGTTGTTTTGATTACTATTTTTCGGTTCAGACTTATTTCGTTTGTTTTGATGTTTTGTAGAAAAACGGCATTAAATCGAACGAAATGGATTTGCTAAGAATTGAAGTATATTGAAGATCATCTCGATAGAAGTCCGTAGACGCAAACGGATCATAATTCGGAGTACAGACGAGAAAGAACAGAACATTTTGTCAAAGTCGGGCACGTGCTCCCCATCGCCGCACCCTCCTCGTGCGTTCACCTGTAACAGCCCGACTACCCAAAGTACGGATTAGCAGGGACTGTTAATTGAAACGGGATTAAGTAACGAATAATGACATGGAACACTGAATGGTGTGACATATATCGGGAATACATCTAGAACTTCATGAGTTTAGGGTTTAACAAAAACATAATATACATAAAACTTCATAATCTAGCAGCAGAAAACATGTGGAATACACATATGATGATGTATATCCAGGTTTAACTATCGTGACAAAATCAGTGCTTTCAACACACCTCCATCCCATCTTGACTCAACCTGCACATTTAAAAACAAACATGCATGGCTGAGTACAAATAATGCACTCAGTGGGCTCGTTGCCAAAAACATTTTCTTTAAATTACACTGCCCCTTAGTAAAACACGAGGGTTTTAATTGAAATACTCGTGATTACCAAAACACTTTATCATTTCTCAAAAGATCGCCTGCAGGCATTTTCTCTTTGTATGATCCATATCGTTCTCATATAAACATCACTATCTCATAAACTCATCTCGCATCGTAGAAGATGGCCACCTTCTGCGGGCGCAGTGACCGGCCGAGAATTGTCCTTTCAGCACACAGTCACCTTTCTCATGCACGTAACCCTAGCCAGGATTTCTGCATCTGACATAGGGTCCGATATCGATTTTCTCATAAGTTGGGGAGCGACCCGACAACTTAAGAAATTCTCATCAGTTGGGGAACAACCCAGCAACTGAAGTCAGTTGGCGAACCAACAGCTCATATACTTTCATGGTTGGCTAACCATTATCTCGATAGGATTCATACATAAAACACAAATACTTTGGGCAGGTAATCACATCACTTTTCAACATCATTTCTCAACAGAAGTACTGAAAATAAATACTTTTCATCTTGCAGTAAGCAAAATAAATAAATGTAATACCCCGAATTTCTGGGATTAAAAATTTTGAAAATGAAGAAGGAACAGTAAGATGGAAACAAGAATGAAAATGAAAGTCGATAGTCGTCGATTTTGAGAAAATCGAAATTTTTCCCAAAATTTCGAATGAAATTATTTTTAATAATAAATAAATATGTTTTTAAGTACATTTGGGATATTATTTACACTAAGGAAGAAAAAGGAAATATTTTCCTTATTATTTGATGATTTTCGAAATTCATGAGAATAAGTGATTAAATTATGATTTAATATGTGATCACTTGATTTTATGTGATGAGTTTTCATGTCTATCTTGTAGTATATGATAAGATAATTATCTTATACAAATCAAGCATGAAATTTGAAATTTATGAGTTGTATGTGATAAGGTTTGAAAATGACATTTTTAAGATAAGTATGTTATGATATTTTTATAAAATGATAAGATAAGGTTATGACTAAGCATAGATAATGTTTATCTCATAAAAATGTGTGATAATGTGATAAATATCATAGGAAATAATATTTTGGATATTAGTTACATGATTTTCGAAATTTGAAATATTATTTTATGTGATTTTCGAAAATCACCAATTTCTATGTAATAATTGTATTAAATAATTTATTTAATTAAATACTTGATAAATATCATGATTCTAGATCAATCTTATCTCCTAGAAATTATGAAAATTTTGAAATTAATAAAATAGGATAGGAATAGGATTTTATAAAAATCAACCTTTAGAAACCCTAATTTTCGAACAAATTGGGGAAATTGCTTAGAAATATTCCAAAAATTTATTTTATGATATAATATCATTATATTTATGTAATTAATCAAGAAAATAATATTAGATATGAAAAGAATAATAGTTTGGTAATTTATCCTTAATTTTGAATTATTTGCCGATAACGTTACTTTAGTACATAGAAATGATCTTAAGTAATTTTTCTATGATTTATTTTATCATCTAAAATTATTATTAAGTCATATAGTTATTAATTGGAGAAAAATAAAATATTTGGCACATTATTTTAATAAGGGCCGAAATATTTGAATTTTAGGTGTGAAATGAATATAAATATCATGCTTTAATTAATGAGGGGTCATAATTATAAAGATAAGGTATATTAGGTGTAAAGTAGAAATGGTTATCAAATTAAACAAGTAACCTATAGTTTTAAATGATCATAGCCAAAATTTTGACTTTTAATAAGGTTGGAAATATTTTTAAAACTCTTTGAAAATGATATCTTATCCTAAGTTGAAAACTTTGACTTTTCAAAAATAATATTATGATATGATAATATTATAGTATATGATATAGAAAAAAATAAAAATTTATCCTAAGGATCTAGAGAGGGCCGAAACACACACACACTACACAAAGTATTAATTTCTTTATTCTTTGATAATTATAAGAAATCTTAATTAAATGATAATAATAACATAATAAACTATAGAATAAAATAAAATAATTGTCTCATGTACAAATTGAAGGTGGCGAAAATTTCTAGAATAAGGTATGAGTTGTATTTTAATTTTTACAACTAGATATGTTATAATTTTAAGAAGATAAGATATGATGATTCATTAATGTATAAGATAAGACCAAATTTGTCCCTTGTACAACTTGCTAGGTTCGAAAATTAAAAAGATAATTAGGGTTGCAATTTTTGACTTTACCTTAAGATATTTTATAAAGAAATGATTATAATCATCCCATAATTCCTATAAATAGGAGGTTACCCCTCCCATAGCATCATAACCAAAAATAGAGAGGAAATAGGAGATAAAATAGAGAGAAAAGAATAGAGAGTGATCCCAAAGGTTCTCTTCAATCGTAGATAGAAAACGTCGCCGACGTCAACCAAAATCAAATAGAAGGTTAGAAACCTTACTACTCTTACTAGTTTATGCAAAAATATTAGAAAATCATATGTGATATGTGTTGTTACATGCTTTCGAAAAATATGTGACGTACGTGAGAAATATGCTATATGTTCACGTTGTTAATTAAATACGTTTATATGATAGTTATAAGCATGTATCATGATTTTATTACAAAGTTGGCATGTTATGAAATTATAGACCATGGTCGAAATTATGTAGGATCCATATGTTGAAGTACATGAATTTTAATTGTTGTTTTGAACATGAAATAATGATAGTTATTCATGTTTAGAATTCTATGATTTTATGTGGAATTTCTTGGAAAAATATGGAATATTATAGGATAGTAATTTCGAAAATTACTAAAGCATGCAATATTGATTTACAAGTTGTATATGATGAATATTATGTCATATTATTAATATATGATGATAAAAATATATTATGTGAATAAAATAGAATTTTCAAAAAATTATATGGAATTTTCGAAAATTATGAAAAATGAAAGATTATGACGTCTCGTGATACGTGATATGTGGATCATATGATATGATATGTGAAAAAGTTGAGGCGTAGGGAGATATGTACGTGAATACGTAGAATTTGAGTATATCGTAAGATAAGAAGTAAAGTCGATGCGTGGCGGCGTTAGTTATGAAATTAAGATTAAATGCGTTCGTCGAGCGATTTGAACTAAAGAATGAATGGAAGGATGAGTACGTCGTTGGTTCGGATCGATGATTCTTACGCGACATGATGATATGCTAAAACTCGTTTCTCACATTGATAAGGTTTGACTCAAAGGAGAGGAGAAACGGAAAGTAAAACCCTAAGTGACCTAAGAACTTTAAGTTCTCGAGGTGGCTTTCTTATCAAAACCATTTACGAGCTTTCTTGAAAATAAATTACTGTTATTACTTTACTGTTTTTCTGCAAAAGTTGAGATACGATATTGTCTGCCAAAATGTTTTATGTTTTGTATATGTCCATTCGGGTTGCCTGGAGCAACAGGATCAGATTACGAATTCGGATCCTAGGTTGGAGGTGTAAGGTAGAAATTCCCAGCTAGGGTTGTGTACACTTTAGCTGAATCGCCGATTGCGATCAGTGTCTGAATCGCCGGTTGCGATCAGTCGTGCGTCCGGGTGAAGGGAGGCCTCCCTCCCGTTGCGTTTATCCATAGCCGACTTGGAATATACATTGTTGAGAAAATGACTGGCCAGCCGACTTTGCGAAATAAGAAAATGTTTTTAGTAAGCGCAAGGCCTTTTCAAATAAAACCCTTATGTCTTACTATGATGAGGGCAGTACAATATTTCGTAAAGTAAAATGTTTTCGGCATGTGTCCACTGAGTGCATTAATTGTACTCAGCCCTGCATATTTGTTTTTAAATGTGCAGGTTGAGCAAGTGATGAAACAGATCAGGAGTTGAGTGAATCTTTTTGTCAAATAGTACGAAGTATTTTTGGTTCACCTTGAGAATGCATCTCCATATGCATGTCTCACACGTTAATTCCGCTGCCAAACTCTTGAGACTCTGTTATCTTTTGTTACTGTGTTATGCTTTGTAAAAGCTGCTGTTTGTTGAAACCATGAAACCATCTTATATATATATATAAGCTATTTTGATTCATCGTGATTCTCGTTTCTGTTTGGAACATCTATATTTCTTCATAGATTAAATGAGTTGAAACCCTTTTTCTTTCATGTTGACTTAATTCAACCCCCAAGTCACGGTCCGATAAGGATAAGCCGAACCGGGCTGTGACAGAGTGGTATCAGAGCAGTTCGTTTGCTTTGAACCAAAAATATTCTTTCTATCCAAAGTGTGGTTTGAACCACTAGACTTTCTATGAAGCAGTCATCACCGCTCAACGCTCATGTTCATCACGCTCAACCAACAAGGAAAAGTGGTTTCTGATAAAAGGTATGTGTTAAAAGTTTTTGAAAAGTTATGTTATAGTTTTGAAGAAGTATTTGTGAAAAATGTTTTTAAAAGTGGACATGCTATTAAAAAAATTGAGTAGCTTTGAATTGTGAGACAAACAAGTGGTTTGTCTGAAGAAGTTTAAGTTCATACCCGGTTGGTATGTGATTTTGTTGTGATGAATTTGAAAGAGATTAAAGCTTATACCCGGTTGGTATATGAGTATTGATAATGGACATATATAGAGTTATATGTCAGTATGTTTGAATGAAAAGTATGTTTATGAAACGAAGTTGAATTATGAAGTTGTATTAAATTTCAAAAGAACGTAGATGAGCTCTAAGTTTCATGAAGAACTTAGATTGGGCGAAATCATAAGAAATTATCTTCTAAGTATGGCGTAGTGTTTGATGAAACACGAGAACTTGAGAACCTAGAATGCTTTCGAGCGAGAATTGGAATGCTACGTGAAGGAATGGAAGCTTCGAGAAGTACTATAGCGTGGGCATAGTTTTCTCATTTGATATTCTACGCAGCATAATCAACTGTTGTCTACGCGAATTAATCTAGAACGATAGATGAACTTGGAAATTAGAACGATAAGTGAAGAAAAGTGCTTACGAGCTTATGTTGAAAGATGTTCACAAACTTTGTGTTTTGTGAAGTTTATGTTGAAATGTTTATGATTTAAGTTTTCCCCCCCTATTGCTTGTAAGTTTAAGATAAGACTTACTTAGAACTATCTGTATTCAGATGGCAGGAAATGGGAATAATAAGGGAAAGAGTACGGACACATATGTTTCTGACCTAGAACTCACAAGGGAGTATCGACTCTTTTACTACAAAATAGGCACCGATCTAGGGCAATTCTTGGACGAGTTCTTACAGCTATGGACGGAAGCTCATAACCATGGAGTAACAGACCTAGATGGCATCCAGCGACTCATCCGCCGTTTGCCGACAAATTGGCAAGGCTATGCAAGAGAAATAGCAAGGGATTATGTTTTCTACAAAGAAAACTCATAAGTTGTGGCAGATTTACCAGAGTTTATCAGCCAGCTCAGATATATATACAATGTATATGGAGTAGCACCTATGGGAACTGGCCTTTTTCCTGTGTTGGATGAACAGCATAAGAAGATAAAGGAATGGTTGTATCAGGATGTTCCATACATCGGGCCACGTTATGTTCCTTCGGTTGAACAAGAAATAGATGAAAATGGGCAATGGATAGGATCCTATCGCCCGAGGGGATTGGGAGAACGACCAGTAGAAATGAGAGCTACCACTTGGAGAAATAAGCAAACCAACACTGTAAAGGACTTGATTGTTCTTTGAAGGATTTGGATCGTCTCATAAAGGAGGCAAAGCCATATCTGGAAACGGGAAAATTTCCAGAAAAGAAGAACGATTCCGACGAGGGACCCTCCGGAGCATAGAAAACTTAGATAAAGTAAGACTTATGAAGTTAGTCATGATATAGTTAGCATGTAAAGTAAACGTAGTTTGGTGACATTCTGTAGTAAGTATGTTCAGTGGTGTCAAAATTTTGGTGTAAATATGATATCACGCTATGTACTAAGTTAAAGAGACCAATCGTTATAAAGCAAATATATGGAAAAGTCCTCATAGAGGCATTTTGATGAATACATGATATTACATGGTTTGCTGTGGAAAAATATCTGGCATGTATTGTTCCATGATCTATAAAGAAATCATGCGCTAGTTATTAATTTAGAAGTTGACGTTTGTTTTGTTTAAAACATTAAGAATGCCTCCTAGAAGGGAATTGGGACGTAGGAGAAGATAGGAAACTCCGGAACCAGAACTCCAACAACCACTACCGCCTCGTAAGATAGAGGTATAGTTTCTCAAGCAAAACCCGCCCACATTTAATGGGACAGGAACTCCCAATGAAGCTGAACTTTGGGTAAGGTTAATAGAACGAATCTTCAATTTCCTGCATTGTACGGATCAGGAAAGAATTTCTTGCATTACCTTTCAACTAACGGGTTCAGCAGACTTCTGGTGGGAATACCAGAAGGAAAATTATGACTGAAGAACAAATGGAGGAATTTACTTGGGAGGATTTCAAAACGGTATTATATGATAAGTATATTCCCAAGAGTTATAGAAAGAAACAGGAAAATGAGTTCTTCAGTCTCAAACAAGGAAATAAGTCAGTAACGGAATACGATCGTATATTCTGTGATATGTCAAGGTTTGCCCAGAATCTAGTAGATACCGACGAAAAGATGGCTGACAAATTTAGATCGGGACTAAGGCCGGAGATTAGGATATCTCTTGCCAGCCATGAAGCAATGACCTATACCGAAGCCTTAGGAAGGGCTTTGGATATAGAGGAAGCATTGCCAGAAAATAAACCAGCATTAGCCCAAGAAGACAAGGGCAAAAGGAAATGGGAAGAAATTCGTAACAAAGGTAATTACTACAACCAGGCTGAAAGAAGGCCATGGACAAACAATCAAAGGCCCTAGTGGATCCAAGGGCAAGGGCAAGGGCAAGGTCGTCCAATAAATTTTGGACAAGGTAGAAACAACCAACGAAAACTAACTGGCCCTCAATGTCCACAATGCCATAGGCATCACATTGGTCCTTGTTTAGCAGGACGTGTGAACTGTTTTAGATGTGGTCAACAAGGCACTTTGCAAATAATTGCCCACAAGTAGGACAAGGAATGGTAGGTAGACCCAATCCACCACGACAAGCTTAGCAACAACAACCAAGGGTTTATGCTATCAATCAACAGCAAGGTGATGATAACCAGAACAACCCGACAGGTATAAATACGCTTTCAATATACCTGTGATTATATTATTGCTATGGGAATCTTAAGGTTACAATATTATAAGATTATAAGCGAGTATTTTAGAACTTAGCTCGAAACGAGATGAAGGAAATATGAATCTTCTTCATCAAAGGCAGAGGATACGACGTTAGCATAGGTTCGCTTAAATAACTTTCACTTTCAAACTTCTCATTCTCATTCTCAAAACTTTGAGAAAGTCATTTACCTCTTTCCCGGTTGAGCTTGATGGGATGGAGTGTTGAGCATAGTCAGCTGATCTCTAGAAGTCTAGTGACTCAATCTAGACTTAACTTTGAAAGGAAATTTGGGTTTAAGGAACGAACTGCTCTGATACCACTTTGTAACAGCCCGCCAACCCAAAGTACGGATTAGCAGGGACTGTTAATTGAAACGGGATTAAGTAACGAATAATGATATGGAACACTGAATGGTGTGACATATATCGGGAATACTTCTAGAACTTCACGAGTTTAGGGTTTAACAAAAACATAATATACATAAGACTTCATAATCTAGCAGCAGAAAACATGTGGAATACACATATGACGATGTATATCCAAGGTTTAACTATCAGCGACAAGATCCAACTGCTCAACACACCTCCATCCCATCTTCAGCTCAACCTGCACATTTAAAAACAAACATGCAGGGCTGAGTACAAATAATGCACTCAGTGGGCTTGTTTCCAAAAACATTTTCTTTAAATTACACTGCCCCTTAGTAAAACACGAGGGTTTTAATTGAAATACTCGTGATTACCAAAACACTTTATCATTTCTCAAAAGATCGCCTGCATGCATTTTCTCTTTGTATGATCCATATCGTTCTCATATAAACATCACTATCTCATAAACTCATCTCGCACCGTAGAAGGTGGCCACCTTCTGGGCGCGATGCCGACCGCCGAGAATTATCCTTTCGGCCTGCACAAATCGCCTTTCTGTGCACGTAACCCCAGCTGTGAATTCTACATCTGACATAGGGTCCGATATCGATTTTCCCATAAGTTGGGGAGCGACCCGACAACTTAAGTAATTCTCATCAGTTGGGGAACAACCCAGCAACTGAAGTCAGTTGGCGAACCAACAGCTCATATACTTTCATGGTTGGCTAACCATTATCTCGATAGGATTCATACATAAAACACAAATACTTTGGGCAGGTAATCACATCACTTTTCAACATCATTTCTCAACAGAAGTACTGAAAATAAATACTTTTCATCTTGCAGAAAGCAAAATAAATAAAAGGGTTTTCGAATAAAGCCCACCTGGAATGTACGCTTTTCAAGCAAGACTTTCCTCTTAACGTGAATGATGAAGACGCGTCAAACCTTTACGTAAGAAATTAATTCAGTACGTTGGTCATGTTTTTCTAAAATGTCGAAGTCTATCGATATTCTGAATTCTTTCTAATCAACTCAGTATGTCTCATAGGTCTTAGCACATCTAATCAATGTAAATCGTATTCCTATCAGGCGTATCACATCACTTTGATCACGTATTCTAGTATTTCGTGAAATTTTGATTTTTTAGTCAACATTTTGACTTTTCAGTCAGTATTTTGACTCTTTAGTCAAAAATGTTGACTTTAGTCAACATTTTGACCTTTATTAAACATTTTGATTTTTAATTAAGTATATATATATATTTTTGAAATTATATATATATAATCCTCAAATTAAGTTGATTTTCAATCCTAATGTCATAAGTCTCGATTTTTCACGTTTTCCAACAATCATGCTCAATAGTATGCACAAACATAATTAAATTCACATATAACACTTTATTTTCGACCTTACGTCACTTAATCACATATTTGACGTACACATAGTTTTTCATGTTCTAAAAATCACATAAAATCATAGTATGTCTAAAACATCATTTTAGAACATATTATGCGATTATACCTTAAAATAAATTTATAACAGTACTACCTATTATATAGTTTCCGGTTTTTGTGGTTAATTATGCAAAACTTGTGCATAAATTCTCATAAATTCATATAACACTCTATTTTATCTTAGGATCAATAATATGTAATTATATTGATCATATAAAATTTGTACATCACTTAATTTTACAAAATTGTTTTCGGTAATTTCAATTAGCTAAGTAAACCTTTTTTCAAGAATTCCAATTAATTCACATAATACACAATCACTATCATATATCATCACTATAACATAATTTTTATCAATTATGAACTATTCATTAAAATTCACTAGGGTCATGTTTCGAAAATTATGACTTAGGTCAAATAATTTTCTAAAATTCCAATAAATTCATACATCACCATATTATGAATCTACACCCTTAATATGCTATAATAATATGCTATAATAACACTTAAACATGAATTATATCTCATCATTTTATTTTTCTAAAAACTTTCGGTATTTATATATTTATATGCTATAGTTTTCCAAAAATTTCACATAAATTCATATAAGCATGTTTAATACCATAGATCATGATTTCATGCTCAAATCAATAATTAAAAATCATAATCATCAACATATGGTACTCATGAGTTTTCGGTCAACATGTATAATTTAATAACATGCTTGATTTTGTATTAAAATCATAATATAAGCTTAAGGATATCATATAAACATGATTTCTAAATACTTAGCACATGAATCATAATTTTCGAAAATTCAACATAATTAAACTAAGCTCATAACATAAAATTTAACGGACGAAATTCAAAAATTCTAGCACGTATACGAAGCTCGGAAGATTTCTAACCTTTTAATCGGTGTCGATTTTTAACGGTAGTGTTTATTTGCTCTAGGATTTGGGATTGAACTAGATGAACTCTCTCAAAAATTCTCCCTCAATTTTCGGTAGTTGGGGTGTCTAAATGAGGGATGGTAGAACTCACCTTATATTTATAGAGCTAAACCACTTGTATCTTAATTATTACACATAAAATATCAATTAATCCACTTGCATAAATTGTCAAAAATTTCGGCCAACATGTTGTATGAAGAGACAAAATTTTATCTTATTCAATCCTTATCAACATATGTTATCTTATCATGTAATGAGTGTACGCCACCTTTATTACATTAATTCCAAAAATTCCCACAAGCCTTGGTTTTTATCTATGAGTGTTTCGGCCATATCATATAATAGAAGGCAAATTTTATTTCTTTATTAATTAATAATTTCACTATCAACATATTATTATCACTAATCCTTATCAAAATGAGAAAATATCTTCTTTCATTTGCCTCCATTCCTCCGGCACTTTTATAAGTTGCATAGGGATGAATTTTAATTTTATTAGATAATATATAGATTATTCAACACTTAATCAAATATCTAATTTCAAAGTCAAAAATTTCAACTTGCACACAATTATTACATAAAATGATAAATTATCACACTTGTACAACTTGCACACATTTTCGTCCAACTTGGTGTACTAGGGATAGGATTTTTATTTTTTTCATAATACACTTTAATATGTCATCTTATCCCTTAATAATTACATTGGATCATATTTATCACAAAATAATGAAATTATCACATTGTAGAGTGTATGTGTGTGTGTCGCCCAAGCTCTATGCCTTAGGATTAATTTTTAAATTTTTCTATAACATATACTTTATTATAACTATATTATAAAGTAACATTTGAAAAGTCAACATTTTCAACTATCACATGTGTCACTATTATAAGGTTGGAAATTAAATCTTCCAACCTTATAAATTCAACAATTTCGGCCCCCATGTGTCCCAACCATAGATTACTTGTTTCAATTGCTAACTATGTCTACTTTACACCTAATAACATGATAAGATCCTAATCATGCCATCCCATTAATTATAGTTGGATATTAATCAAATTTTGTCACATATAATCATGAAATTTTCGCCACTTTTCATACAACTGATCTCCCACTTGTGAAACTTGTAATACAACTCATATTATCCTTAATAATATCATATTAGTATAATATATGATATCTCATTAATTTGATAGTCAATTAAAATTAGTTAATGCTATAATTCAAATTTTCGAGAATTATAGGGCACTATATACTAACATTTTATTTTCTTGTATCAAATAGCTAATAATTAGTTATGTGACATATTATAAGTCTAATATGATGATTTAAATCATAGAAAAATATTTAGAACAATTCTAGATCATAAAACCTAATTTTCGAAAATTAGGGTTTTCAAAAATTAGCTTAATTGTTCAATCTTTATTCTTTAATTCTCTAGCATTATTTTAATGCTTAATAATTCTATTATTACATAAAATAATCATAGGAATTTAAATAATATAATTCCTTGATCATTATACTAAGCTTTCTAATCATTTCTAAACGTTGACGTTCAAAACGTCTCAAACCGACACTAATCGTATCGTCTCCCAAAATGTTTGTAATAAAATCTTACTTGCTTTATTCATTCCTTTCATAAATAAGGAATTTAATTCTAAGCTTCGTCGCTTAGAATATCGTAAAACTAACTATCGAAATTAAGTCGACGTTAGAATACTGCTTTCGAAGGAATAATATAAATAATATTCTTTTATTCACTAATCATTAGTGAATATGATATAATAATCCTCGTATAAAGGATAGTCGAGATCAAGCTTTGATAATACACTATTTCGATTATCGAAACAAAAACCCTAATTAGCGATTTTTATTATCGCATTGTGGCGTTTAAAAACTCGGGGTATTACATCACCACACCGAGCGTCGGCTCATGGCTGAGCGCCGGCTCACCCTCCCTCTTGCCCCACGCGCGCGCTCTCTCATCCGCGCGCCCTCTCACGCACAGCGCCATCTCACTTTCTCGTGCGCCCGCTCACGCACAGTGCCATCTCACTTGCTCTCATGTTGTCGAGCGCCGGCTCTACCCTACGTGCCCGCTCACGCCCCACGCTCGCTCGCTCCGTGCGCCTGCTCACACCCGCTCACTTCGACCCGGCGCTCACCTCTGAGACAGAGATACCCGCGCTGCGAGAGCTCGTCTCCAACCGACGCTCACCTTTAAAATAGAAATACCCGAGCAGCGAGTGCTCGTCCTCAACCGGCGCTCACTCTAAGTTTTACGCTCGGCATCGCGCTCGCTCAGCGTGCAACTGGTGCTCACTCATTCATTATATATAAACGTTATGCACGCTGAGTTAGGGTTGGCCCCTTTTTTAGAGTTTCGCAACTTTAATTCCAGTATTATTTTAGAGAGACAAATGACAAACATTTTACTTTTTATTCTTCATTTTTCTTCTTCATTCATTCCTTTTAATTTACGCACCACAATTGTTAGCTCGATTGGATTTGGATTCAGAGTTGCTTCGAATAATTGTTTTTTGCTATTGGTACTAGCTTTCCTTTGCATTCAATAATTTACGTTTCACGATGTTTGATAATGAAATTTATTATTGTGTTGAATCTTTCTCCATCGTATTTATTGTTTTTCGATTTATGAATTTGGTCTCGAATTATTATTGAAATGTGAGTTGTTGATTATTTGATCTTTGATTCGTTTGCTTTTTGTGCTTTGCTATTAGATTGGAGATTTATGTTTTAGGTGAAAATGCTTACGTTATTTTTGTTGGTAATTAATGAATTTAGCTTAGATTTGTTCGACACTTTTAGCTACCCGTATTCGTGATTTCTTTATGTATGACTAGGGATTGACAACCCCTAGCTAGGTTTGCTTTTACTTATATTTACTTTTCCGTATTTCAATTTCCGTTGTTACAACTAGGGATTGACAACCCCTAGCTAGGATTGCTTTTACTTATATTTACTTTTCTGCATTTCAATTCTTATTTGTTCCAAAATCTCTTTTGGTATTAGAGTGTTTAGGATTTACCGCTTTTTGTGTATGACATGAACAATAAGCCTTGTTAAGTTTTCCTTGAGAGACGACTTGGGTTAACTTTCCCTCTACGATTACCTCATTCTATTATGAGTCAATTAAGAGTACACTTTTTGTTGAAACAATGGGCAGACCGGCAGTAGCACAATGGTGCCGCCGTCGAGCCCTCCCGGCTATATCCCCACTCCTCCAGCGTTTCCGCAGCGTACCTGGGCTATTCGGCTCTTCCGTAAACATAGAGAGACGAAGAAAATGAAGGCCCTAGCCCTCTATTTATAGGAGAAAAGCAGGGGGGCTACGTAGCTGCTTGCAAGCGATCTTTTTCGAAAACATAAAATCGATGCAACTTTCGTAAATGGACTCCAAAAACAGAAAAAATTGGTACGCATGGACTCACAATAAAATACCGGACACAATGACTACAAACAATATATATTTTTAAAAGACCCTTGAAAAGTCCGATTTTTCAGGCCATGTCCTCCGAAGGGTGAAGGTCGTAGATGAGGGGGTAGTGACTTGTGTCTCCTAAATTACAGGCAATCGTCAGAGTGATGGCTGCTCTCCCAACAGCATCTCAGGAATGTCATCATTGTCTTCAATCTTAATTGGCCCTCGAGGATGTCTCGCGATTACCTCTGTCTCAGTAGGTATACCCCTGTGATCAATCCATTGTCTCCAAACTCGAAGCGAACTCAGTGAAGTCCAGGGTAAGTTACCTCGTGATAGGATCCCTGTAGAACAATATGAACCCTTGTTTCCTTACCCACGGCTGCCAACTTGTTGGCAATCTCTCCATCATCCTGTAGTAGGCCTCATACTCGGTTACCTTTCCAATGTCTTTGATCTTTCTCCACAACCCGACAAACTTTCCCAAAAAATTCCCAACGATTCATGAACATTCCTGGTGCATTCTCTGAATTTACGGATCTGATCATCCATCCTGTGAGATCTCAACCAACGTCGTCTGGACCATTGAATATCCATAAACCTACATGTTAGTTCATCATAAAACAACAAATATTCACATTCCCTTTTTCCTGACCAGGTCATTTGGTTAACCATGTCCCAAACACATGTCCACTTTCAATATATCAATATCCATAACGATATTCATAACAACAATCACGCAAGCAAATACAGGATTCACTTGTAAGCACTCATTTATCAAGTACACAAGATTTTAATCAAAAACAAATTTCTATGTAATCACATAGATACATCTCATCCATCCGTGATCATATTAATCACATCACATCATTCTCATATCAATGATTTTCATATCGCAGTCGCATAGGCTCGTCCGTCCTGTCGACAAATCATTTTCACATCCACATCTTTATCTAACAAATCACATCCACATCACATCCACATCCATATCATGTTTACATCATGTAAACTCATATCAGGCCAAAGCACATGAAACTAAGATCACATCACGCTCACATAGCCACATAAAGCATCAACAAATAAACACATACCTCATCCATTTTTTAAAGGGGGCAGCCTGACGGTGAGCTGAGGGTAGCTGTACCTGATAAATAGTTTAGAAATACAATTTATAAATACTCGATTTCAAGAATGTTTCTAAACACTCGATTTCAAGAATGTACAAGATACAAAACAAATGAACTGCTTTGATATCAGATAACTACAAAAACTAGGTGCCAAGAACATTTCTCTGATACCACGTTGTCACACCCCAATTCCCGAGGGAAGGCACGGATGTCGGGGTATGATTAGGGGTGGGGGGGATAAGAAGTGAGGAAGAAAGAGAAAATACATAAAGCATAGATAACAAGAAGATATGACCAGAAAATCGGGCAACATCTAGGACATATCCTGAAGGGGAGGGGTGAGCAAAGAATCCATCAACAGAAATATATTAACAACATAATATCGAATAACATAATCTGGATAGATACTGGTAATGCACAGAAGCAAAATAGCATTACATCCTGACCAATCAACCACATTGCATGCTCTTGTAGAGACTCACAGCATCATAACAAATCTTGTTCCGAATCAGAGAGCAAAACAAAGGGACAAGAGTACAACAACAACAATACTTATACATAACACAACATCTCGGAATCAGAAGGCATCACAAAACAAAGAACCCGCAGCTCAACCCCTCAGCATCGCCCGTCCAGCCCTCCTCCATCTATGAAAATATTTGAAAAGATTTTGGGTTGAGTACTAGCGCACTTAGTTAGTTTTTGCAACATAAAACAAAATCCATGATAATCGTGTTCAGAGCATTTA
Source organism: Salvia rosmarinus (assembly GCA_036937905.1). Lineage (NCBI taxonomy): Eukaryota > Viridiplantae > Streptophyta > Magnoliopsida > Lamiales > Lamiaceae > Salvia > Salvia rosmarinus. The sequence continues at coordinate 39,195,447 of CM072814.1, forward strand.
CCTTAGAAGATTTTAAAACGTAAACCCACTTCTAAGTAAGGAAAAATAGATTTTTTTCTTTTTGTTACTTGACCCGTTATTATTGTTACTCCCATCATAGTACCTCGGCTCGGAACGTATCCCGCCATCCCACAACGGCCCGAACATATCCAGCCAGCCCACAACATCTCGGCCCGGAACATATCCAGCCAGCCCACGTCCGAAACGCATCCAGCCAGCTAATCAGTGTGGCCTTCCAGGGTCTATCCCCTTCAATCAATCTGTGTGGACTTCCGGGGTCTATCCCTTCAGAACCATAACCACGAGTTCGGGGTCTATCCCCTTTCGATCAATACTCAAGATGGTGGTCAACCCATCGAATAGAGATTCGTGCACAATCACAACAGAACCACATCTCGGAGTAGGGAACAGTAATAACTTCGTTAAAATATTTTCAAAGTACGCATGTGTTTGATTTTGAAATATCAGAGTAAATAACTCAAAATAAGCATATATAACCCAACTTGTACTGTCGAAAACGTCTACCGGGAGATATCCACAGATCTAACAACCTCACAGATTGCACTTGTAGGTATCTGGTAACAAGACAGAACAACTTTATGAGTCACATTCCACAAAGCAAAGCAACAACGTGATCCAAACGGAGATCAAATCAAAACGGGGGTTTTTGACTTTCTAACCCACATTTGGCAACCTCCGGGTTTTCAAATCAACTCGATACAGAAGGTAAATATATTCAAGGCATAACGATCTATAAAGGGGTACCTTGAAAATATGCATACATGAAAGATGACATAAAACTTAGCAACGAAAAAGCTTCAAAACTTGATGCTTATCCTCAGATCTAGGATAAACCATCCGGAACAGATACATGAAAATGAAAACATAAGCAATATGCATAACGAGGAACATGGAATGACAAGCCATGTTGAAAAAGGATAACCCGGGCATGTACTTCCTTTAGAAACTCGAAACGACGAAAAACATCCCGACATGTCATAACACGAAAAACAAAAAAACTGAATCGGTATGCTAGTAGAACACATAGCCCGAAACTCAAAACCTAATGGACCCATAGCTAAAAAGTGGCCCGTCGGCCACCAAATCGGCGGCCAACTAGGCGGTGGCGATAGCAATGAGGCGACATCGGTTTTGGCCAGCCTCCGGCCGTTTCCTCACCTCGTCCATTTAGAAACACGAGTTCTATGCTATGCTATCTACGAAAAGACGAAATCAAAACAAGAAAAGTACAAAAATGAAAATGAAGGCAACCGGGAAGACTAATCGACGATGGGCAGGCCGACAGTAGCGCAATGGCACCACCGTCGAGCCCTTCCAGCTCGATCCCCACTCCTCCAGCTTTTCTGCAGCATACCGGGGCTGCTCAGCTCTTCCGTAAACACATAGAGACGAAGAAAATGAACGTTGAAAATGAAGGCCCTAGCCCTCTATTTATAGGAGAAAAAAAGGGGGCTGCGCAGCTGCTTGCGTAAGCATCCTTTTTCGAAAACATAAAAATCGATGCAACTTTCGCAATGGACTCCAAAAATAGCAAACTTGGTACCCATGGACTCGCAATAAAATACCGGACACAATGACTATAAACAAGATATACTTTTAAAAGACCCTTGAAAAGTTCGGTTTTTCAATAACTTCCCCGGAGTCCCAAACCTTCATAGGTGGTCGAAAACCTGCATACTTAGTGTCTATGAACTCGTCATAAGACACTCTTCACAGCGCCTGAGGTTTCATGATGGTCAGACAACCGTAGCAAAAAATCAACTTTTTGCCTTCTCGAAAAACATGCCAAACAAACCTGAAGCTTAGGAAGGTCGGGGTATTACAGTTGTTAACACGCATAATATTTGTGGGTAGTTATTTTCTATTCTTTTTAATTGGAGGCAAAAACTATATGTTATGGTGCTTTAATAGTTATTATATGTCAATTTTTTTACAAAGTTCACATTATACTTCTGGTATATTTCTCGAAAAGCTATATTTTATGATGCTCCAATAATTATTACCTGTCAATTCCTACAAAATCCACTTTATACTACTAGCACTTTTCTCAAAGTTATATGTATTATTCTAAATTTAAACCTAGATAGTTTTGTTATATATTTTAATGTAAGTATAAATTCAAATCATGAAACTAGTATGGTACTTATTCTATGGAAAAAAAATAGTTAATTTGAAAGTTGACATGATTCTTACAATCATGAAATTTTTTAAGGAAATGAATGGGAAGAAAGGAGGAAGAACAAGTTGTTTTGAAGGAGAGAAATAATAGAAGGTGGAAAAAACGAGGGAACAATTTATAGGGATGAAGAATAGGTTGTTAGTAGGAATGGCAATGGACCGGATCTTGTTAGGTCCAAATCCAGATCCGAAATTTTTTGCTTGGGTCCGGATCGGTCCAGATCCATTGGGTCCAAAAAAATTAGATCCAGACCCAGATCCATGAGATCCACAGGGTCCAAGGTCTAGACTCAGATCCATATATTTTTTCTTTTAAAATAAATCTTAAATCAACTATAATTTACAGTAACACCATAATAATAATCTAAATATACAATAAACTATCATAATTATTTAGAATTTCTACAATCATCATTATACAAGAAATGTTAGTTACAAATTCACTTTTGTTTCCATAATAGAAAATAATATTACAATAAGAATAGAAGTAGCACATATATCTTAACAAATAGACCACTCATATCTAATTGTTATACAATTTTTTTTCAAATTCAAGGCACAATTTTCTAATGTTATTGAACTACCATCCAATACTATAACCTAATTTATCCAACTTCGACTAGAAAGAAAAACAATATAATATACTTATAAATCAAATAAAAATTATATATACATCGATCCATGGAACGGATCTGGATCTCAGAAATCAAGATCCAGATCTAGATCCGGATCTCAGAAAAGAAGATTCAAAAATCCTAAAAAATTGATCTGGATCCAAGGATTTGAACCGGGTCCAGGATCCACTGTCATCTCTAGTTGTAAGACTAGTTTTATGTATAAAGTGATGTCGTTTCTTGGCACAACAACCTTGATTGTGATTTAGCCCACAATAGAGGATCCCATCCCTAGTTCCTGACCTTTTTAAGCCTTGTCGGACTATTATTGACTGTGAAAAAGAAAAAATAAGATAAAAATAAAATTACGCGATCAAGTATGGATTATTTCGATGCAATTTCTTTATTTCTATTATAATCTAGATTTTGCAGATCCACAATGACAGCCTATGTTTCGAATACAAGCATCGCTAAAGCTGATAAAGGCATATAGAGTATGTGTCGCAAAATTTACCAACGAACCTAAAGATGTAGGAAGCAGTTAGGACCACTATCATCATCGCCAAAGTTATTATCGATGAAATTGCAATGAACTTGTAACACCCCGACTTACTTAATCAAGTAATTAGGCTATTACGTGGGTTAAGAAAGAACTTCTGATAAACTATAATAACAATTTCGATCGGATATACATATCAAGCAATAATTGACCTCAACTTTCATCATGAAAAAATCAAATGTTTGGTCAAAAGAGGTAGAATGGAATCTGACAAAGCATGGTTTTTAGGTCCTCAAACCACAAGAGTAATCGAACAAAGAAAAACAACGGCTGAGGATGAATAATCAAAATAAGATAATCCATATCCAATTCGACATTGATCTGCTATCATAGGTTAGACTAATTTTACAATGAATGTAAGAACTCAAACATGCTTTCACCAAAATAAAATATTTGGTTAGCCAGGGTCGAAAGCATGACTCATCAATAACTTCGAAACATTTTATACAATATTGGATCGAACAAACAATTCTGGACATTCAAAAGAAATCCTTGTTCATAGAAGCAAGTCGACATCATAAAAGAAATGTCAAGATCCCAACAATGAAATGAAACTGTCATTAGGGCAAAAATCAAAACACAAACAAGCAAAGGCCAAAGTTCGGCAACAAGAAGTGTGGCTGAGAATCATGTATGATGACATAAGACTCTGGGCAAACGAGACATGACAACAACAAAATAACAATACCATCATGAGACATAACATCTAGAGAAGCTCCTCTGCACAACATTCGATTCCAGCATCCTCTCGAGCTCATCCTTCACATTTGGAAATATATTCAGGGCGTGAGTACTAGATGCACTCAGTGGGTATATGCCGAAAACATTTGAAACATTGCTCTTAGAGCTATAAGATTGACTTGCCATAACATTTGCAACACACATGAGTTTTCAGTTAAATAACTTGTGCATGCTTCTGAAATAAACTTACTTGCTTTCATGCTCATATATTCAAGATGCAACATTTAACATGCGTCTGCAGACATTATTCTCATTCATTAACCATATCTACGCACTCTTGTGTTGAGAAGTAGGCCTCATTCTCAAACACCGTGATCGACTGTCACAGCCCGCCAATCCAAAGTACGGATTAGCAGAGGCTGTTACTCGGTAATGGGGATTAACGGATGTAATGATGATCGATTATGGAATTGTAAAGGAAATGACAACCAACTTATAAGACTTCAAACCAGGGTAGATAAACACACAACATATTACATACAAACTAGACCAACAGATCTTTGACAAAAGGGTTCGACTGATCTGAAGGTGATATGCTTCAATATTCAAAATATAACTAAGTACAAGAATGCACTTAGTGGGCTCATGCCAAAACACTTTCTTTAAATTACACTGCCCCTTAGTAAAACACGAGGATTTTAGTTGAAATAGCTCGTGAATACCAAAACACTTTATCATTTCTCAAAAGATCGTCTGGCCAGGCATTTTCTGGTATTTATGATCCGTATCACTTTCATATAACTTTCTCATAACTCTGTTCACGCCGTAGAAGTAGGCCTCCTTCTACGGACGCTGTGACCAGCCGAAGATGTTGCTATCGGCACACAAATACCTATGGTGTACACGCTAATCCTAGCTGTATAATCCTTCCGGCATAGGATCCGATATCGATTTTCTATAAAGTTGGGAGCGACCCAACAACTGTATCACTTTTATAGTTGGCTCACCCAACTGCTTGATAGGATTCATACATAAAACATAAATACTTTGGGCAGGTAATTCAACAACAGTTCATAATCATTTCTCAACTGAAAGCTTTGTAAGTAAATACTTTGCATTTTGAAGAAAGCGGAATAAATTAATCAGTTCGAGTAAAGTCCATCTCGTATATGCTTCCCTTATGGTTTCCTTTCTATGTCGACGTTCAAGTCCACATCCCACCTTAACGTAAGAGCTATTTTAGTACATTGGTCACGTTTTTCAAGAACGTCAGAGTCTATTGAAATTCGATAATCATTCTAACCAACTCAGTACGTTTTATACGTCTTAGCGTATCTAATCGACGTTAATTGCATTTCCACTAGACGTATCACATCACGTTGATCACGTATTCTCGTATTTCGTGAAATTTTAATTTTTTTGTCAACATTTTGACTTTTTAGTCAATATTTTGACTTTTTAGTCAACATTCTTAGTCAACATTTTGACTTTAGTAAACATTTGACTTTTAATTAGTATATATATATATATATTTTCTAAATTATACATATAATTTTGTTCTAAAAATTCTCATAAAATCATAATATGTTTAAAACATCATTTTAGAACATATTATGCAATTATACATGGTAAAATAAATTTATAACATTAATACCTATAACCTATAGTTTTCGATCATCTTAAATTAATTACCTAGACTTGTGCAAAAATTCTCATAAATTCACATATCACACTATTTTATTAGGGGATTAATAATATGTAACTACTTTGGTCAAAGAAAAATTATACACCTTAGCATTATACTACATAGTTTTCGAAAATTCCAATTAGGTAAGTAAACATTTTTCAAAAATCCTAATTAATTCACATAACACATAATCATCCATAAGTATCCTTGCTATAACATAATTTTTATCAATTGTGAACTATTCATTAAAAATCACTAGGGTCATGTTCAAAAATTATGACTTAGGTCAAAATAATTTTTAAAAACTCCAATAAATTCATACAACACTATATTATGAATCTACACCCTTAATATGCTATAATAACACTTAAACATGAATTATATCTCATCATTTTATTTTTTTCAAAAACTTTCGGTATTTATATACATATATGCTATAGTTTTCCAAAAATTCCACATAAATTCATATAAGCTTATTTAATACTCTAGATCATTATTTCATGCTCAAATCAATAATTAAAAATCATAATCACAACATATCATGCTTACATATTTTCGGTCAACACACAAATTTTAATATCATGCTTAACTTTTACTATAATCATAATATAAGCTTAATAACATGATATCTAAACATCTTAGCACATAACTCATAATTTTCAAAATGTTAGAAATAAACTAAGCTCATAACTTAAAATTTAAAGGATGAAATTCAAAATTCTAGCATGTATATGAAGCTCGGAAGAAATCTAACCTTTAATTGGTGTCGATTTTTATCGGCAAGGTTTTTGAACTAAGGTTTGATTGAAATTGAAGAACTCTCTATTTTCTTCTCACAATATTTTCGTGGTTTGGGGTTCTAAATGGGAGCAATGAAGTGTTTATCTTATATTTATAGATCTATCCAAGTTGTATGGTAATTATTACATGAAATAACAATTAATATCCTACTTAGATTTTGTCAACAAAATCGCACCCACTGGAACAATTGGACAAAATTTTATCTCATCATTTAATACTTTATTATGTCATCTTATCTCTTAATAATTACATTGTATCATAGTTATCATGAAATAAAAGAATTATCACATTATGTGTTACATGTGTAATTTTCGGTCATGTCCTATAGATTAGGATCAATTTTTATTTTTTTCATATCATATACTATATTATTATTATATAATAAAGTCATGTTTGAAAAGTTAAAGATTTCAACTATACATGTGTCACTATTATAAAGCTTGGAAATTAATTCTTCCAACTTAAATATTCAATATTTTCGGCCCCCACATGATTCAACCTTAGATTACTTGATCAAATTGGTAAATTCTACTACTTTACACCTAATAGCATGATAAGATCCTAATCATATCATCTCATTAATTATAGCATGAAAATTTTCAAATTTATCACATAAAATGTCAAAGAAATCGGCACCTATGGTACAAGTGTTCCCCCACTTGTACAAGTTGATGATACACCTCACATTATCTCTAATAATATCATATTAATATAATAATTATGATATATCATCACTGGATAGGAATTAAAATTAATTTCACACTTAGAAACCCCGATTCAAAATCATAGGGATGATTCCAAATATTTTATTTTCTTGTATTAAATAGATAATACATAGCTATGTGACATATTATAAGTTCTAGATCATGAATTAAATCATAGGAAAATATTTAAAACAATTTTAGACCACAAAACCCTAATTTCGATTTTTAGGGTTTTCGAAATTGACTAAATTGTTCAATTTTTATTCCTTAATTCTCTAGAATTATTTTGATGATAAATAATGCTCTTATATCATAAAATAATCATAGGAATTTAAATAATACAATTCCACGATTATTTGGCTAAGTTATAAGCTCATCTCCAAAAACCGACATTCTAAACGTTTCAATAAAATGCTAATTGATTAACCTTAAAAATGCTCGTAATAATGTTGTAGGCACATTATTCGTCTATTAGTATTAAGGACTTAAATTTCTAAGCTTCATTGCTTAGAAATAACATAAGACTAACTATCGAAATTTAATCGACGTTAGAAATATACGTTCGAAGGAATATCAGAAACTATATTCCTTAATTTACTAAGCGTCAGTGAATATCATACAGAAATTATCAAATTATGCTTAGTCAAAATTGAGCATTGACTAATTAAGATTTTAATTATCGAGATTAAACCCTAATTACGATTTATGTTATCGTAATTAAGCGTTTAAAATTACGGGATATTACATTCTACCCCCCTTAAAATAAATTTCATCCCGAAATTTGCATACCTTAGAAAAGTTCGGGATATCGTTCTTTCATGGCGTCCTCGAGTTCCCACGTGGCTTGCTCTTGTCCATGGTGCTTCCATAGGACTTTCACTAATGATATTGATTTGTTCCTCAACTGTTGAACCTTATGATCTAAAATAGTCGTAGGTCCTTCCACATAACTCATATCGGGGTTAAAAATCACATCATCATGATGGATTACGTGCTTTGGATCATACACGTACTTTCTCAACTGCGACACGTGGAACACATTATGGACATTGCCCAAACTTGGCGGAAGTGCCAATCTATAGGCTACAGGACCTATCCGTTCAAGGATCTCGTAAGGTCCTATCAAACGTGGTCTTAACTTGCCTTTCACCCCAAATCTTATAATCCCCTTTGATGGTGAGACCATAAGGAACACTTTATCGCCACATTCAAAATGTAGCTCGGATCTACGTGTATCGGCATAGGATTTTTGCCTATCCTGAGCTTCTTTTATTCTTTGCCTGATTTGGCGAACAATTTCAATCATCTCCTCTACTGTATCAGGCCCTAAAATTTTCCTTTCACCCACTTCATCCCAATAAAGCGGTGATCGACATTTCTTTCCATACAATGCTTCATATGGGGCTATATCAATCGTTGCCTGATAGCTATTGTTGTAGGCGAACTCAATGAGTGGTAAAACATATTCCCAAGCTTCGCCTCTATCCAACACTACTGTTCGCAACATATCTTCAAGTGTTTGGATTGTCCGTTCAGACTGCCCATTAGTATGTGGATGAAAAGCTATGCTAAAATTCAGTTTCGTGCCCAATTCATTTTGTAAGCTAGTCCAAAATCTCGAAGTAAACTTGGAGTCTCTATCAGATGTGATAGATTTCGGTACTCCATGTAGACGTACGATTTCCTTCACATACAATTGGGCTAACTTATCAGATCCATGCGTAGTTTTAATAGGCAGAAAATGAGCACATTTGGTAAGGCGATCCACTACCACCCATATAGCAGTGTTTCCCCTTTTTGACCTTGGTAAACCTGTTACAAAATCCATTGCTATATCATCCCACTTCATTCGGGTATCTCCAAAGGTTGCAACTTCCCATAAGGCCGTTGGTGTAGTGCCTTCACTTGTTGACAAGCGAGACAACATTCGACAAAAGAGGCTATATCTCGCTTCATACCTTCCCACCAAAACCTTTCCTTTAAGTCCTGATACATTTTAGTACTATCGGGGTGGGCGGTATAAGGAGTATCATGAGCTTCACTCATGATTTCGTTTCTTAGCTCATCATTGTTCGGGATGCATAATCTTTCCCTAAATAATATAGCGTTATCGGGTGCCTCCTTAAAGTCCTTTAGCCCTTCTGCCCTTACTTTGGCTCTTATCTTTTCTAATTCCTCATCCCTTCTTTGATTATCTATTATTTTCTTTCTCAAATCAGACGTCAATGTGAGCGTAGCGATACGACTCATGCTCGTTTGTGGTTTTTCAACCATCTCTATTTTCATCCTCTCAAACTCTCTAATGAGTTTCTCTTCTCTTGTAAAAAGACTTCCCAATTTGGGTTGATTCTTACGACTCAAGGCATCGGCACCACATTTGCTTGCACGGGTGGTAATTTATACCACACCGTAATCTTTACTAATTCGAGCCATCTTCTTTGTCTCATGTTTAAATCTCGTTGCTCGAAAAAGTATTTCAAACTCTTGTGATCAGTGAAGATCTCACACCTTACTCCATAAAGGTGGTGTCTCCATATCTTCAATGCATGTACCACTGCTGCCAGTTCCAGATCATGAGTTGGGTAATTCAACTCGTGCGGTCTAAGTTGCCGTGATGCATAAGCTATTACCTTTCCCTCTTGCATCAATACGCAGCCAAGTCCATTCTTGGAAGCGTCAGTGTAGACAACATACTCTTTATTTGCATCCTGAACTGCTAGTACCGGCGCACTGGTCAACTTTTCCTTAAGTTTTTGGAAACTCGCCTCACATTCGTCCGTCCATGTAAATTTAATTCCTTTTCGGAGTAGCTGGGTCATTGGCCTTGCTATTTTGGAGAATCCTTCAATGAATCTCCGGTAATAGCCAGCTAATCCTAGGAAACTTCTGATTTCGTTTTGTGTTGTCGGCGATTTCCAACCTTGCACGACTTCAACCTTTGCAGGATCGACTTTGATTCCTTCAGCAGACACAATGTGTCCAAGGAATATTACTTCTTTAAGCCAGAATTCACACTTGCTGAATTTGGCGTAAAGTCGCTCGGATCTTAAGGTTTGTAAAACCGTTCTTAAGTGTTCCATATGCTCTTCCTCATTCTTCGAATAGATGAGAATATCATCTATGAAGACCAAGACAAACTTGTCTAGGTATGGATGGAACACTCTATTCATAAGATCCATAAATACGGCTGGTGCATTGGTTAAACCGAACGGCACAACTACAAATTCATAGTGGCCATATCTTGTTCGAATGTCGTCTCGATATATCTTCCTACGCACCTTGAGTTGATGGTATCGACTTAAGATCGATTTTCGAGAATACGCTTGCACCTCTTAACTGATCGAACAAATCATCAATCCTTGGTAATGGATATTTGTTCTTAAACGTCAGTTTGTTTAATTCTCGATAATCGATGCACATCCTTAGTGAACCATCTTTCTTCTTGATGAACAGGACAGGAGCTCTCCAAGGCGAGACACTAGGTCTAATAAAACCTAAGTCTAATAACTCTTGAATTTGAATTTTCAGTTCTTCGAGTTCCCTTGGAGACATTCTATAAGGTGCTTTTGACATTGGAGCTGATCCTGGCTCCAGATCAATTGTGAACTCTAGCTTCCTGTCCGGGGGTAGTCCTGGTAATGTGTCAGGAAAAAGTCTGGAAATTCTCGGACAATTTCCACATCTTCGACCTTTACTTCCGCTTTCTTTTCTCCATTTAGATAAACAAGGAATGCTTGACATTCCTTTTTGTTCATCATCCTCCTTGCTTGTAGCGCGGATATCATTGAAATTTTCTTTCCCATACTTATTCCATAGAAGTTTGTGGCTTCTTTTCCCGGTGGTTGGATCAAAATCCTCATTTCCTTGCATAGGATCATGGAATGGTTCTCGGCTAACCAATCCATTCCTAAGATTATATCTACGTCCCCCATAGGTATTATGTTCAAGTTATTCGCTAGAACCTTAAGTGATCCTAAGTTCAACTCTAAGTTCGAACAAACATGAGTAACAGTCATAATACCTCATATGGGTGAAGATATTCTCATTTCCTGATTCGCTCGTTCAGGTTTGAGTTCTAACATATCAACGCATGCTTTGGCAATAAAAGAATGTGACGCACCCGTATCGAACAAAAGCTTAATAGGTATGTTAAAAAGTTTTCCCATACCTGCCAGGTTGCCCTGGTTTTGTTCGTTCTGTCTCCTATGTAGCGCATAGGCTCTAGCCTGGGCTGGCTGTGGTCGGCGGGTGCTTGCAGCCTTCGGTTCAAGGGCTTGTTGCCTTAGTTCTTCTTTGCCGCTTCTTTGCTGTTGGGGTTGGTACTGTATTGCCCTCAATGGTTGGGTTTGGTTTGGTTGATTTGGCCTTGCCGGTCCTGCCGGGCGAAATCGGGCATTCATTTTCGTAGTGGCCTCTTGTTAATCGTTTTGTGTATGATATGATATTTACGCAAGTGCACGTAGTCAACAAGTAATATACGAAAATATTCCGAGATCGAATCCACAGGGACTGCACTTTTAAAACCACATCGATGACAATTCTTGTTTATCAAAACGGAGAGAAATATTACTTCGAGACGAGATTTAAGCCTAGACAAAATTTAATGATCAATCAACAGATGCCAAGAGAGAGAAACAGACTTGATCTCTCGATTCCACCCATGCTCTCTTCTAATAATGCTACAGCATCATCTTTGCATCATCACTATGACATGAACTCCTTTGGTTCTTAGTATTTTCCCAAATCTAAGATTATATTCCATAGACCCAATCCATATATTCCTATATCGAACTGCTCTTAGAATAACATTGCTAATCCATTCATATTTGCCACGCAAGGTAAACACATATTCCTATGCTATTCACACACACAATGTTAAAATCATGTTCTTACGTCGCTCTGTTGTTTTCCACTCTATAATAACTTTCCAGCAATTATAGAACTAAGATCTCACTAATGGTGATCAATCACAAGTAAGATAAGAATAAACCCAACAAAGCGATAGCGATTTAACAAGACATCGCGTGAGATCGAGCTCGTCACACGAGCATGGGTTTCATCAAGAAATCAAGTCAAAGATTTAGCTCACGGCGAGTCGCTCAACAATATCCAAAACACAAATGCCATAGCAAAACAAAAAGAATTCGAGATTTAAAGTTAACACTCTTCGCGGAATCACGTGTTCCTCCTTAGATCGCCGCCTTCCGATGGCTTCCTCCCCAAGGTATCACTCTCTGACATCAATAATGAATAATGATTCTCCGATTGTCGCCTCCCTTTTAATAACCAACCCTGACACTTTTTTAGGTGTGCAGAAAAGGCACCTGCAAGCCCTTCATCCACTAATCCTCTCTTTTCCGCTGGCTCGCAAAACGCGCCTTTATGTTGCCGTGGCCAGCCACCACGTGGCCGTGGTCCCAAAAACTCTTCTTCGCTTTTATAAGCGCGCTTCATCTCGCCGACACGAGCTCCTCTACTCGGCTTGCACAAGCACGAGCTCGCCTTTCTCGAGGAAGATCTCGCCCGAACTCATAAGTCCGTCCTCGCCACGAGTCCGATCTCGCTTCCGACCTCGAGCATCGCCCCGAGGTCGCCTTCATACTTGTGAACTTTTCAATCTTTGAGCTCGGATGGTTGCGAGCTCGGCTCTATTCTCTTCTCCTTGAGTTCGGTTCCACTCACGAGCTCGGCCGTCTTGAACTCGGCAGTCTTGAGCTCGGAAGTCTTGAGCTCGGATTTCACTTTTTCTGAGCGTTGACTTCGTCTTTGTAGCTCGACTCTGTCCCCGCATTTCTTCAGCATTACTTGTTCAATCCTTCCTCGTACATCGAAGTCAAGCTCGCTCATGAAGTTCGGCCTTGTCTGTGCGCTCAACCCGAGCTCGACTTGGACTCGGCGGACTTGACTTGACTTGTCTTCACCGCCGCTCTTCCTGCAACATGCCATGATTATTTAAATAACGCTTAAAAGCAATTAAAAATCCTTTGATTTCATCTGACTCAATCCTTCACACAAACACACGCAAACAAAACAAAACATACAACATAACATAAAAAACATCAACATAAACAAATAAACAAATGTAACCCGTTCACTCAAGGATTTTATCATCAAAGGCCATACAATAACTCTTTATAAGAGTTATCAAACCCCAAACTTAGCTCATTACTCGTCCTCGAGTGATGCTCATACACAAAGAAAAACACACCCACAAAACAAGAAGCGATGTTCAAATGTCTCGACGATAACCAAGATGACGATTTAATCAGCTAGGACGCCGCTTTCACCATGGTTCTTTGAAAGAAAAAGGATCATTCAGTTCTTCTCGTTGCAACCGGTCAATCACCTCAGATTGCAAGGATGTTGCCCTTCGATATCAACAGTATATAACACATTAGCCACTACATGAATCTTCCCATAACTTAGTTCTTCTTAATATGACCATGCTTTGATTATCAAGTGCACAGATGTCTCCACATTTCAGTTCGGTCGACCCCCTCTCCACTGACATGAGTGTCATCAATACTGGATCAGTAGGTCTTTAACAGCTTATAATGTTAGGCTTGGGTGACGGTAGGATTGTTTGGGATAATGTATCTCAAAGCACCTGGGCACCTAACTAATTCTTGGTTCCAACTATCTTGACATTTTTCTTCTCTTTTTATAGAGACCCCGCATCTTCACCTTTTTCATTTATCATTCTTTTTTTTTTTTTTTTTGGAGCAATAAGCTCGTAATGACCATATTTTTTTAACCACTTCACCCTCAACTTCCGAGGTTACTTTACCTCGCCCACCCCCAACCTTAGAACATAACATTGTCCTCAATGTTGAAACTTATACAAAACCGAGGGGTGAGACACTATTATTTTGAGACATAGAGATTACTACGAGCACTATTATAGAAATGAGAGAAACTGAACCACAATTAGGTATGCCCAGAGTGAAGGGTAAGGAATGATATATGTGGGTATACAGGAGAGTATTTGGTGGGTGTAAGAAAGAAATAGCTTGTAAGCTCAAAGGGGGACCCTAGGAAAAATATCATATTAAGGAAGGCTAGAAAGGCACAATCGATCCCAAAAGGGCCAACGTCCTATCCAGTTGACACACTCATGTATTTCGTCTCAAGGGGAAGTACCAACCAAATATGAGAGACAGGCACTCATACAAAATCGTAGGCCAATTAAGATTCACCGATGCAATGGTCAATCCCTATAGGGCTAATATGCTAATACCAGAATTAATAGAGGTACATCCCACAAAATAAGGGTAAAGACCAGACGAGCAATAAGGCGTACCAAATATCACGGTATAAACAAAACAAATTAACATCATAAAGCTATCCCTTGCCAATCAAGCATCATCCTTAGAAATCATCGAAAATAGAATCACATGCTTTTATTTAACAAAACAGAACAAACCCAACAAAACACCAACCAGCAGACACACAACAAAACACAAAACAAAACAAGGATTGAGTTAGAGAAAACGCCCCTAGCCTACACTTCGAGAGAACCCGAAGGAGTAGGAGAAGCTCGGTTAGACGGGGCGGTAGCATGCGAAACAGCTTCGGCTTCAGGAGACACAGCCAGCTCGGCCTCGGTCGAGGTGCAAGACATCGCCGATGGGGTACTAGGTACCCCACCGCTTTGGAACAAATAGGTCGATTCAGCTGGTCGAGCTCGGTCGGCCTTGCATTTTTCTCTTTCTTGGCTCCAGTGATAGTATCAAAATCCGAAGGTAGAGGCCAAGCTTGGAACACCTGTTGTGGGAATTCTGGGAAGGCTGGCAGATGTACCGTAGACAGTGACCTGAGGCTATCCTTCACTACCCGATCTCGTTTACGACAGTACGCTCAAAAATGCTTAAGAGCTTCTTCTAGTGCAGCGGATCGAAGCATGAGGGCTTGGACTTGCACGCAGAGGCACTTCTGCATGTCTAGAACAGTAGGCTCGATTAAGGTCGGTATGGGCCGAGATGGATCTGCTTGCGCTGCTTGCGAGATTGGGTCTGTAGAAGCACTATGACGATGAGTCAGAGTCTTGATGTCTATAAAAGATTTTTCAACGAGGCGATCCTCATCATCCCTAACAGGCACCCCGGCCTTTATGCATAACTGAGTGATCAGAGAAGGAAAGAACAGTCAGCCTGTCTTCCTTTTTAGGCACCCCTCTACTTCGCGCCAGATTTGGGCGCCTACGTTGACGGACCTTCCAGTGAAGATGCAGAGAAGCATCAACATACGTTCTTCCGACACCGTGGTATCATGGGTTGTTGGCAAAATCCGGCTTTTGATGAAATGGAGCCAGACATGAGCCTCCAATTTTAATGATGCAGCTTTAATGGAGCGACACCCCTGTGTGGAGATCTCACATTCTGTGCCTTCGACAGCTGTCAATCGTAGCGCCTCCTCGAGGTCTTCACTGGAAGGGGCCCTCTTCATGGTGGAGAAAGCATCCTCCACCTCATTGTTTAACTCATAAAAAGCATTAATGGTTTCCGGAGAAAAAACCACTAATATACCTCTAACCACAGCAGACAACCCTTCCTTATTTGGCAAAGGCGTGATATTTGCATAGAACTCCTTAACGAGGGGTGTAATGGGGGAAGGTGGTATCTCCGCGAATGTAGCCCAACCATTCAAAGAAATTAATTCCACCACAAACACTGGGGTTTCCTTTGACTTCTGGAACCCCTTTTCCATCCAGAGCTGCCTAGGCTTCAAGCGCTTAAATCTTTCGAACCCACCGTGAGCTCGAAATTTAGGGATAGCATCGATTGAAATTCTTGCCTTTTGTGACGAGGGATTGTCCACTCGCGCCTTCTTGCTTTGAGCATCTTCAGATTCCTCGGCCTCCACTATCTTGGCCTTCCCCTTTTCACTGGGACTATTCTTTCTTTTGGAGGAAGGAGGCGTAACAGCCTGTGGAGGAGCTGGTGAAGGTTCCTGGGATACCTCTTCGTCTGAAATTACGAGGGGTGTGGCAGCATCATTGCTTGGAATGGATGATGGCCGCACCTGCCCCCTGATCCTGTTGCTGAATCTCCTCATAATACTGATTCTGTAGATGGAAGAGATGGAGACTACAAATTTTGCACAATCAGAGCACAGGAGAAAATGAACGTGAAAGGCGAGAGCAAAGATGCAGCAAAATTGGGGAAATAAAAGATTAAAAAGACTGAAAGGTGGAAAAGGAAAAGGCGCGGTCTTTCAAATCCCACAAGTCAACCAAATTTTTCCCGCTCTTTTGGTTTTTACCAAATTGGCAACTTCAATTTCACTTTCTCTTAAACCTCTGCAACTCCATTACTGGGGCAAGAATTAGCACCATGCTCAGAACTTCCCCCAGAGGTACGCACGTACCTGCAATCAAAAATCCCAAAATAATCCCTCATCCTTTTAGCAAGGCTAAAGCAATTTATTAACATACGAAAAACACCGAGACAAAACGAGAATTAAAACAAATATTTACAAACAAAATAGAGGGGCTGCCCAGCGCCTGCTCGCCATGGCAGCCCAAGGTACCTCCTGTCAGGCGTCCTTCAGGGGTGTTGAGGTCTTCTCACGTACGACCTCGCCCCCACAATAGTGCTTGACACGCTGTCCATTCACCATGAATTCTCGACCGATGTCCCTTCTTGAATGTGATAGCTCCGTGGGGTGCTACCTTGAGAATTGTGAAGGGACCCGACCATCGTGATTTCAGCTTTCCGTGGAATAGCTTCAACCTTGAATTGAACAGTAACACTTGCTGACCCGGCAAGAACTCACGGCGCAAGATGTTGTTATCATGCCATCTCTTTGTCCTCTCCTTGTACAATTTTGTATTTTCATAAGCAAACCAACGGAATTCATCCATCTCACTTAGTTGCAACAAGCGAGCTTCTCCAGCGGCCGTATGCTCAAAATTCAATTTCTTTATCGCCCAATAGGCTCGATGCTCAAGTTCCAGTGGAAGGTGACAAGCTTTCCCATAGACCAACCGATAGGGGGACATCCCTAACGGAGTTTTGAAAGCTGTTCTGTAGGCCCATATTACATCATCCAGTCGTATAGACCAATCCTTCCGTCCTGGGTTTACCACCTTCTCAAATATGCCTTTTATCTCTCTATTGGAGAGTTCAGCTTGTCCATTGGTTTGGGGGTGGTATGCCGTGGCGATCTTGTGGCGAACATTATACTTGGCTAGGACAGCACTTACTACCCTGTTGACAAAATGTGTGCCCTCATCACTAATAATCGCATGAGGTGTACCAAACCTCGTGAAGATGTTCTTTGCAAGAACTTGATGACAACCTTCGCATCATTGGTGGACTAGCCACGGCTTCTACCCATTTGGATACATAATCAATCGCCACCGTGATGTAGAGGTTGCCAAACGAGGGTGAAACGGACCCATGAAATCGAGACCCCACACGCCAAAGAGTTCAATTTCCAAATGAAATTGCTGGCATCTCATTTCTAGAAGAAATGTTTCCAACTCTCTGACATCGATCACATTTTCGTACGAAGGCATGAGCATCTTTAAACAAGGTTGGCCAGAAATAACCTGATTGAAGAACTTTAGCTGCCGTTCTCTGGCCTGCGAAGTGACCACCATATGGGGTAGCATGACATCCTTCTAGAATCGATTCCATTTCCTCATGTGGTACACAACGTCTCATCAGTCCGTCAGCACAGTGTTTATACAGAAATGGTTCATCCCAAAAGTAATGGTTCACTTCGGAAAAGAACCTTTTCCTTTGTTGAAAAGAGAGTTCGGGCTGCAGTACTCCACATACCAGGAAATTGACAAAGTCTGCATACCATGGTGTACTACTGTGCCGCATGCTCATCAATTGTTCATCAGGGAAGGCGTCCTGAATTTGGGCATGCACTTCATCGCCCGAAGCTGTAGGTAATCGTGATAAATGGTCAGCTACCTGATTCTCAGTCCCCTTCCTATCTCTGATCTCCAGATCGAATTCTTGTAGGAGCAAGATCCAACGAATCAACCGAGGCTTTGCATCCTTCTTGGCAACTAGATATCTGATGGCCGCATGATCTGTGTACACAATTACCTTCGAACCTACGAGGTAGGCTCTAAACTTTTCGCATGCGAAGACCACTGCTAGCAGCTCCTTCTCCGTAGTAGTGTAATTTATTTGAGCTTCCACCAGTGTTTTGCTAGCATAATAGATGGAGTGGAAGATCTTCTTTTTCGCTCACCGAGCACGAGCCCACAAAGAAGTCACTTGCATCGCACATCACCGAAAGGTAACGCCCGCCTCGACTAACGACACCGACGCTATCACTAGAGCTCGCTTCAAGATGTCAAACGCCTTTACATTCCGAGGTGAATTGGTGGCTATTTTACTCCAACAAGGCACACAAAGGGCTTAGAAATTTTAGAGAAACCTTTATGAACCTTCTGTAAAATCCTGCATGTCCCAAGAAACTTCGCACCCCCTTTACAGTAGTGGGAGGTGGGAGTTTATCTATCACCTCGATCTTTGCTCTGTCCACTTCGATCCCCTTCTTGGATATGTGGTGGCCTAGCACTATGCCCTCTTGTACCATGAAGTGACATTTTCCCCAATTTAGGACCAAGTGCGTTGCCTCACAACGCTCCAAGACCTTTCCCAAGTTACTCAAGCATACTCCAAAAGTATCCCCAAAAACTGAGAAGTCATCCATGAAGATCTCGACTGACTTTTCCACCTTATCCGAAAATATGGCCATCATGCAACGTTGGAACATCGCAGGGGCATTACAAAGTCCAAATGGCATTTTTCTAAAAGCAAACGTACCATAAGGACAGGTGAAAGTGGTTTTATGTTGATCCTCAGGTGCAATGGCGATCTGATGATAACCTGAGTACCCATCTAGGAAACAGAAGAACTCATTTCCAGCGAGTTTATCAAGCATTTGATCCATGAATGGCAGAGGAAAATGGTCTTTCCTAGTAGCCATGTTCAATTTCCTGTAATCCATACAAACACGCCACCCCGTTATCACCCGAGTTGGAATCAGCTCCTCCCGATCATTAGAAATCACTGTGACTCCTCCTTTTTTAGGAACACACTGCACCGGGCTCACCCAAGAACTATCCGAGATCGGATAAATGATTCCAGCATCCAGCCATTTAATAATTTCCTTCCTCAACACTTCTTTCATCGCTGGATTAAGGCGTCGCTGGTGCTCTATAGAAGTGTTGTGGCCATCTTCCATCAATATCTTGTGCATGCACAGAGAAGGACTGATCCCTTTGATGTCGGCAATCGACCATCCAATAGCTTTCTTGTATTTGCGCAGCACTTGTAATAGAGATTCCTCCTTGTCGAGCTCAAGATTAGCAGAAATGATTACTGGAAGAGTTTGTCCTTCGCCCAGATACACGTATTTCAAGTGGGTGGGCAAAGTTTTCAGACTAAGCGTTGGAGGGTCGTCAATCGAAGGTTTGGGTACCTGGACGGGCCGATCTGTGAGTCCGAGTGACTCCGGAGCTCGGTTGATACGAGGTGGGACTTCGGCCGATCTCTTGTTAGAGAATTGCTGAGGTCGCTCCCTTTCCGGTTCTAACTCCATGAGTTCGGCAACTTCGTTATCACTGTCTTCAAACTGAGACGAGTATTCCAGCATCTTATCGGCGACGACCTGCTCTAAAACTTGAATTACCGAGCACTCATCCACTTCGTCCGGATATTTCATAGCATTGAAGACATTGAAAGTAACCTTCTGATCATTTACCCTCATCGTGAGTTCGCCTTTTTGGACATCAATAAGAGTTCTTCCTGTTGTAAGGAAAGGACGTCCCAAAATAATCGGCACCTCGTGATCTGCTTCATAATCTAGAATGATGAAATCTGCGGGGAAAATGAATGTATCCACTTTTACTAACACATCTTCAATTTTTCCTTCGGGATGTGCCATAGACCGATCTGCCAGCTGCAAGGTCACTGTTGTAGGCCGAGTTTCTCCTATTCCGAGCTTCCTGAATATTGAGAGCGGCATTAAGTTTATACTTGCTCCCAGATCACACAGAGCTCGGCCAATATCGCGACCTCCAATTGAGCATGGAATTGTGAAGCTCCCTGGATCTTTCAACTTGGGTGGAATCTTGCTTTTTAACATGGTACTACTGCTCTCAGTTAGTGCCACTGCTTCAACTCCCCAGCGCCTCTTATTTGTCAGGATGTCCTTCAGGAACTTAACGTAGTTCGGCATCTGCTCCAATGCCTCCACCAATGGAATATTTATGCAAATTGTTTCAAGACATTTAAAAATCTTCAAACCGAGTATCTTGTCGCTTTTTTCGCCTCTTCCGAAAAGGTGGTGGTGGACGATAAACCACCTCGTCCATTTGCGTCGGCAAAGGTTTCACCTCGGCAGGCTTCTCAACATCAAGGAATTTCTTCGGTGCTTCCACTTCGTCCAGCTTGCTCTTGGTGTTTGAGGACTCCGCCTTCTCTTCCTGGTTCAGCAGCTCGGCTTCATGCATCTTCTTTCCACTTCGCAGGGTAACGGCCTTGACATGTTCCTTATCCTTTCGTGGATTTTCAGTGTCACTCGGCAGATTACCAGGAGGTCGATTTCTCAGCTCGGTGGCTAATTGCCCGATCTGAACTTCTAAATTTCGTAGCGAAGTGGACTGCCCTTGGATTACTGCATCTGTCTTGGCCATGTACTCCTTCATCAAGGTTTCAATAGTCTTGGGCTGTGGAGCGGCTTGTTGCTGCTTCGGTTGGAAATTTTGTGGATATGTGTTTTTCTCAAAATTTCCACCACCATTCTGGTTTCCCATGTAACATACTGAAACTGGGTTTGATGGGCAACTCTCAAATGTGTGTCCTTCCCCACAATATACACATGACACCTCATTTACTTGCATCGTGGGTGCGACCACTGGAGCACTCGTCGGCTGCACAGCTGGATTAGGCACTTGCAATCCCTTTAACATGTTACTCATGGATGCCACCTGGGCTGTTAATGCCGTCAGGGCATCAACCTCCAAAACACCAGCCACCGATTTCTTTCCTATTGGAGCACGAGAATTTGACCATTGACAATTGTTATCTGCAATTCTTTCCAAAATCTCATATGCCTCATTATAGGATTTAGAGAGAATAGCCCCGTTTGCAGAAGCATCAAGCACCAAACGTGTTGACGCATTTAGACTATTGTAGAAGGTCTCCAGTTGAATGCAGTACGGAATGCCGTGATGAGGGCATTTCCGTAGCATTTCCTTATATCGCTCCCAAGCCTCGCACACCGACTCCTCGTCATTCTCACTGAAATGACATGATGTCATTCCGGAATCTTGCGTTCTTTGTAGGCGGGAAGTACTTCATCAAAAAAATTTCGCCGAGCTCGTTCCATGAGGTGATAGAATCTGATGGAAGGCCGTTCAGCCAGGCTTTTGCACGATCTCGTAATGAGAAGGGAAATAGCCGAAGTCTCAACGCCTCAGCCGAGACTCCATGTAACTTAAACGAGTCGCTAACTTCCAAGAAAGACCGAAGATGGAGGTGCGGATCCTCTGTGGCTTGCCCACTGAACTGCCCCACTGTTTGGAGCATCTGAAACATGACCGGCTTCAGCTCGAACTGGTTCGCTTGCACCTCGGGTCTGGTTATTCCCGGATTTAGCTCGTTAAATCTGGGGTTAGCATAGTCACGTATACCCCTTTCCCGGTCATCAGCGATGACTATGGCATTTCCTCCATTATTTGCATCACCTCCTTGTGCGGCCATTTTGGCTTTCGCTCTACGGACGTTCTGACGTCGTCTTCCTTGACGGAAGGTGCGTTCAATCTCTGGATCCAACGGGTGTAGTACTTGCGCCTTGGTTTTGCGCATATACCACAGTCCAGAATCCTGATTCACGCAGAAGAAAATAACAGAGTTAACCACTAATACTAAATAAACACAAAAATTGAAGTATCAACGTAATTTTTAATTGGCGGTCCCCGGCAACGGCGCCAAAAACTTGTTAATCGTTTTGTGTATGATATGATATTTACGCAAGTGCACGTAGTCAACAAGTAATATACGGAAATATTCCAAGATCGAATCCACAGGGACTGCACTTTTAAAACCACATCGATGACAATTCTTGTTTATCAAAACGGAGAGAAATATTACTTCGAGACGAGATTTAAGCCTAGACAAAATTTAATGATCAATCAACAGATGCCAAGAGAGAGAAACAGACTTGATCTCTCGATTCCACCCATGCTCTCTTCTAATAATGCTACAGCATCATCTTTGCATCATCACTATGACATGAACTCCTTTGGTTCTTAGTATTTTCCCAAATCTAAGATTATATTCCATAGACCCAATCCATATATTCCTATATCGAACTGCCCTTAGAATAACATTGCTAATCCATTCATATTTGCCACGCAAGGTAAACACATATTCCTATGCTATTCACGCACACAATGTTAAAATCATGTTCTTACGTCGCTCTGTTGTTTTCCACTCTATAATAACTTTCCAGCAATTATAGAACTAAGATCTCACTAATGGTGATCAATCACAAGTAAGATAAGAATAAACCCAACAAAGCGATAGTGATTTAACAAGACACGCGTAGACTGAGCTCGTCACACGAGCATGGGTTTCATCAAGAAATCAAGTCAAAAAGATTTAGCTCATAGCGAGCTGTTCAACAATATCCAAAAACACAAATGCCATTGCAAAACAAAAAGAATTCGAGATTTAAAGTTAACACTCTTCGTCGGAATCACGTGCTCCTCCTTAGATCGTCGCCTCTTCCGATGGCTTCCTCCCCAAGGTATCGCTCTCTGATACTGAATAATGAATAATGATTCTCCTGATTGTCGCCTCCCTTTTAATAACCAACTCTGACACTTTTTTAGGTGTGCAAAAAAGGCACCTGCAAGCCCTTCATCCACTGATCCTCTCTTTTTCCGTTGGGTCTGGAAAAACGCACGTCCTTTATGCTGTCGTGGCCAGCTGCCACGTAGCTGTGGTCCTGCAAAACTCTTCTTCGTTTTTATAAGCACGGCTTCATCTCGCCGACTGAGCTCCTCTACTCGGTTTGCAGGTGCACGAGCTCGCTCGCTTCGAGGAAGATCTCGCCCCGAACTCATAAGTCCGACCTCGCACGAGTCCGACCTCGCCACGAGTCCGACCGCGCACAAGCATCGCCTCGAGGTCGTTTTCATACTTGTGAACTTTTCAATCTTTGAGCTCGGATGGTTGCGAGCTCGGCTCTATTCTCTTTCTCCTCGGAGTTTGGTTCCACTCACGAGCTCGGGCGTCTTGAACTCGGCAGTCTTGAGCTCGGAAGTCTTGAGCTCGGAAGTCTTGAGCTCGGATTTCACTTTTTCTGAGCGTTGACTCCGTCTTTGTAGCTCGACTCTGTCCCCGCATTTCTTCAGCATTACTTGTTCAGTCCTTCCTCGTACATCGAAGTTAAGCTCGCTCGCGAGTTCGGCCTTGTCTGTGCGTTCAACCTGAAGCTTGACTTGGACTCAGCGGACTTCGGCGGACTTCGGCCTTGTCTTCACTGCCGTTCTTCCTACAACATGCCATGATTATTTAAATAACGCTTAAAAGCAATTAAAAACCCTTTGATTTCATCTGGCTCAATCCTTCACACAAACACACGCAAACAAAACAAAACATACAACATAACATCGAAATAAACAAACAGAACCCGGTTCACTCAAGGATTTTATCATCAAAAATGCCATATAATAACTCTTTTATAAGAGTTATCACCTCTCATGCCACACTTATAGCAACCGACATTGCCCAATAGACATACAACTGTGTGCAGCCTATTGCACTTTGGGCAAGGAGGAATCTTGCTCTTCTCTGGTTGTCCTCCCGTGGGCGTGGAAAATATCGGTTTCCTCCACTCTTGCCCTTGGGGTGCCATGTTTCCTTGCCATGGCCTTTTTTTGTTGTTGTTGAAACCTCCTCTATTGAAGTTGTTATTGTAACTTCCTTCCCATTTCCGTTTCCCTTTGTCACTGGCAACTTGGGACTGAGTCGGTGCAGGCTTGTCCTCTGGCATCGTAGCCTCTATATCCAAAGCCCGACTAAGAGCTTCGGTATAGGTTAAGTCTCCATGACTTGCCAGAGACATTTTGATATCATGCTCAGACCAGACCTAAATTTCTCCGCCATCTTCATATCAGTGCTTACCTGGTCCGGGCGTATCTTGCCATGTCGCAGAAGATGCGATCATATTCGGTTATAGACTTACGTTCCTGCTTTAAGTTGAAGAACTCAACTTCTTTCTTCTTCCTATAGCTTTTGGGAATGTATTTCTCATACATTTCCGTTTTAAAGTCCTCCCAGGTAAATTCGTCCATTTGTTCTTGTGTTAGGGTTTTCCTCCGTGCCTCCCACCAGAAATCAGCCGGTCCGGTGAGTTGAAACGTGACACAAGATAGTCTTTCTTGTGTGGTACAGCGGAGGAAATCGAAAATTCTTTCTATGGCCCTAACCCACTGTTCTGCATCCTCAGGGCTTCCTTTCCCATTGAAAGAGGGTGGGTTTTGCCTAAGAAGTAGCTCCTCAACCCTACGATCAGGTGGAGGTGGAGGTGGCTGTGGTATCACCTCTTCCTCTTCTGGTTGGGGAACTCCGCCCCTTCTTCTCCCACTTCTCCTATTTTTTGGTTTTGGTGCGCGTCTTGGCGGCATTCTGATAATGCAAAGATATTATTAGCATTTGCATAATGTTTATCGCAGTTTACGCATATATAACATCTTCATGCAATCTTTAGCATAAAACAGCTTTAGCAAGACATTCATTTCTTCATACTAAATTTTGCCGCAAAAGCCCATCTAGGGTCATCATTTATATATAGGGAAAATGCCTCAAAGAGGACTTTTCTGTACAAGTCATCGGACTCAAAAGGATTTCAAGTACATAACGTGCTACAAAATACTATTCTTCTATATCTAATGCTACAGCATTACTAGTCACACTATACACATGCTAGTCATATACTACTATATTCTATCGATTCGTCATTCTTGTCCTTTAAAGCCTTCTACCATTGGTTGAACCTTCCGTCGTCGCCATCATCCATACTTACATCTACGTTCCTTCTATCCACTGGATTCTCTTCACGATTTCCTTCCTCATCTTCTTCCTCCGGATCTTCTTCCTCTTCTGGATCCTCTTCAGGATCCTCTTCTTCCTCAGAATCCTCGTCTGAACTTTCTTCACGTGCTCGTCTACGAGAAGGGCCTGCCCTGTCATCTCCTATGGCATACACGTCACGCATAGGAACATAACCTTCTTGATGGTCATATGCCTCCATGTAAGTCCTCTGATGATAGGGTCTTTGTTGGGCGACAGTCTTTGTCATTGGTGGCAGAACTGGAGGTGACGGTCGTGTTGGATTTCCAAATGTCATAGGTGGAAGAGCTGGAACTCCCAATGACCTAGGTCGCGACGTTCTAGTCACATGAGCGGGTCTATCTCCTGCTTCCAGTTATCTCGGTATCGCGGGGTTAACCACTCGTGGAACCTCCGTGTACAACCATTCTGGCGTGTCGTCGCACCAGGTATATTCTCTTGGAGGGATATAGGGCCCTCTTCGTGCTGCTCTGTATATGCTGTAGACATAGATTAGGTGACTGACGAATCTCGGTAAATCACCAATCAAGTCATAATCAATGCCCACACGGTAGATATAATCGCCTGATATCTCCCTGGCATAGTCTTCCCAATCGACGGGCAATCGAGTCAAGAGCCGCTTGATACCATCATAATCCGTTACACCATACTGATGGGCGTCCATCCAAAGTCGGAGATAGCTCATCAAAAACTCTCCCAAACTGTCATCCCAACTCATCGCGTAAGTGCGATATGCTTCAAGGACTTCTCCTGGTGTAACTCTCGGTCTTACTCTTCTCCGTGGAGAGTAATAAGGTCTTGCCATCTAACACGGATAATACTAGCGTAAGTCAATCTATATATATCTGATAAGCAGATAAGGTGGACAAGAAATATATCTGTTAAGCAGATAAGATAACCAATATATCTGATAAGCAGATAAATGTTATCACAAAAGGTTCTTATGTAGCATGTGTCATGACTTCTACTTGTGTTACTAAAGAATCTTACTTGCTAATAGCTTCCTAAGATTCTTATTATGCTGTAGAGTTCTCGTTCTTTTATACGTTATGAGACTATCTTCCTCTCACCTCTTAGTCTATCATAAGACTTTTCTTTCACGGGTTCTCACGAATTCTGGAGAAGGAATCAAGGGTTCTGCCCTTCTTAAGACATAAAATTTGTTGTGATAGGAGTACGTAGGCGAAAACTATTTGCAAAACGGAGTTCAAACGAAGGAGAAGGAGTTAAAACAAAAACACTGCACAATGCAGTTTTTGTACGCGCGCTCGCGCCCGTGGACGATTTACGACAGCCGAGCATGGACTCATGCTCCGCCTTGTACGTATTTCATTTTAAAGTTCGTTTAACTTTCTTTATTTCATCTTGCAGCCATACGTCTGACTCCTCTGGTTTCCTCTTTTGCTTTCGTCATCCTTCTGTCGAAAACTTGAATTGTTTTCAGTGGACTTCCACGTTCGTTCTTACGTCACCTTTTTCTATCGTTCTCGTAATGGGATAAAGTTCATCTTAACTCGTACTTCTATGTTCTTTTTCAAGAAGTGAGCATGCTTCTTATAGCATCTATGTTCTTTGGGATAACATATCGATTTTCATAAAAACTTTGAAATTCGAAATAAAATTTCATATAATTATAACATAACTCATGCTTTTTGAATTTCTGTGATTCAATAATCACTTTTGACATTGCTATGTCAACTGTTTCTCATTCTCTGTAAACTCTGTCTCATATCACTGATAACTTGTTCTCATATAACCTTTGACATATAAATGTCAACTTTTCTCATATCACTGTTCTCTTTGCACTATAAAACTCTTTGAAAATAAAGCTTTCAGTAACCTTTCTATTTCAATCTTTCTATTTCAATCTGTGAGAAGAAATCAGTGAGGTTGAGCTTGATGCGATGGAGTGTTGAGCACAGTCAGCTGATCTCTAGAAGTCTAGTGACTCAATCTAGACTTTACTTTTGAAAGAAGGTTTTAGGGTTCAAAGGACGAACTGGCTCGATACCACTCTGTCACAGCCCGCCAATCCAAAGTACGGATTAGCAGAGGCTGTTACTCGGTAATGGGGATTAACGGACTTAATGATGATCGATTATGGAATTGTAAAGGAAATGACAACCAACTCATAAGACTTCAAACCAGGGTAGATAAACACACAACGTATTACATACAAACTAGACCAACAGATCTTTGACAAAAGGGTTCGACTGATATGAAGGTGATATGCTTCAATATTCAAAATATAACTAAGTGTTCTGAACAGCGGAAAGCATGTGAATACACATGTGACGATGTGCATTCAAGGTTATACTATATCAGCGACAAAATCTCCGACTGCTCAACACTTCACCATCCCATCAGCGGCTGAACCTGCACATTTAAAAACAAACATGCAGGGCTAAGTACAAGAATGCACTTAGTGGGCTCATGCCAAAACACTTTCTTTAAATTACACTGCCCCTTAGTAAAACACGAGGATTTTAGTTGAAATAACTCGTGAATACCAAAACACTTTATCATTTCTCAAAAGATCGCCTGGCCAGGCATTTTCTGGTATGTATAATCCGTATCACCTTCATATAACTTTCTCATAACTTTGTTCATGCCGTAGAAGTAGGCCTCCTTCTACGGACGCTGTGACCGGCCGAAGATGTTGCTATCGGCACACAGTCACCTATGGTGTACACGTTAATCCTAGCCAGGTATAATCCTTCAGGCATAGGATCCGATATCGATTTTCTATAAAGTTGGGAGCGACCCAACAACTGTATCACTTTCATAGTTGGCTCACCCAACTGCTTGATAGGATTCATACATAAAACATAAATACTTTGGGCAGGTAATTGAACAACAGTTCATAATCATTTCTCAAATGAAAGCTTTGTAAGTAAATACTTTGCATTTTGAAGAAAGCGGAATAAATAAATCAGTTTGAGTAAAGCCCACCTCGTATATGCTTCCCTTATGGTTTCCTTTCTATGTCGACGTTCTAGTCCACGTCTCACCTTAACGTAAGAGCTATTTTAATACATTGGTCACGTTTTTCAAGAACGTCAGAGTCTATTGAAATTCGATAATCATTCTAACCAACTCAATACGTTTTATACGTCTTAGCGTATCTAATCGACGTTAATTGCATTTCCACTAGACGATCACATCACGTTGATCACGTATTCTCGTATTTCGTGAAATTTTGACTTTTTGTCAACATTTTGACTTTTAGTCAATATTTTGACTTTTTAGTCAACATTCTTAGTCAACATTTTGACTTTAGTCAACATTTTGACTTTTAATTAGTATATATATATATATTTTCGAAATTATACATATAATTCTTGTTCTAAAAATTCTCATAAAATCATAATATGTTTAAAACATCATTTTAGAACATATTATGCAATTATACATGGTAAAATAAATTTATAACATTAATACCTATAACCTATAGTTTTCGATCATCTCAAATTAATTACCTAGACTTGTGCAAAAATTCTCATAAATTCACATATCACACTATTTTATTAGGGGATTAATAATATGTAACTACTTTGGTCAAAGAAAAATTATACACCTTAGTTTTATACTACATAGTTTTCGAAAATTCCAATTAGGTAAGTAAACATTTTTCAAAAATCCTAATTAATTCAGATAACACATAATCATCCATAAGTATCCTTGCTATAACATAATTTTTATCAATTGTGAACTATTCATTAAAAATCACTAGGGTCATGTTCAAAAATTATGACTTAGGTCAAAATAATTTTTAAAAACTCCAATAAATTCATACAACACTATATTATGAATCTACACCCTTAATATGCTATAATAACACTTAAACATGAATTATATCTCATCATTTTATTTTTTTCAAAAACTTTCGGTATTTATATACATATATGCTATAGTTTTCCAAAAATTCCACATAAATTCATATAAGCTTATTTAATACTCTAGATCATTATTTCATGCTCAAATCAATAATTAAAAATCATAATCGTCAACATATCATGCTTACATATTTTCGGTCAACACACAAATTTTAATATCATGCTTAACTTTTTACTATAATCATAATATAAGCTTAATAACATGATATCTAAACATCTTAGCACATAACTCATAATTTTTGAAAATGTTAAAAATAAACTAAGCTCATAACTTAAAATTTAAAGGATGAAATTCGAAAATTCTAGCATGTATACGAAGCTCGGAAGAAATCTAACCTTTTAATCGGTGTCGATTTTTATCGGCAAGGTTTTTGAACTAAGGTTTGGATTGAAATTGAAGAACTCTCTCTATTTTCTTCTCACAATATTTTCGGTGGTTTGGGGTTCTAAATGGGAGCAATGAAGTGTTTATCTTATATTTATAGACCTATCCAAGTTGTATGGTAATTATTACATGAAATAACAATTAATATCCTACTTAGATTTTGTCAACAAAATCGGCACCCACTTGGAACAATTGGACAAAATTTTATCTCATCATTTAATACTTTATTATGTCATCTTATCTCTTAATAATTACATTGTATCATAGTTATCATGAAATAAAAGAATTATCACATTATGTGTTACATGTGTAATTTTCGGTCATGTTCTATAGATTAGGATCAATTTTTATTTTTTTCATATCATATACTATATTATTATTATATAATAAAGTCATGTTTGAAAAGTCAAAGATTTCAACTATACATGTGTCACTATTATAAAGCTTGGAAATTAATTCTTCCAACTTAAATATTCAACATTTTCGGCCCCCACATGATTCAACCTTAGATTACTTGATCAAATTGGTAACTTCTACTACTTTACACCTAATAGCATGATAAGATCCTAATCATATCATCTCATTAATTATAGCATGAAAATTTTCAAATTTATCACATAAAATGTCAAAGAAATCGGCACCTATGGTACAAGTGTTCCCCCACTTGTACAAGTTGATGATACACCTCACATTTTCTGAAATAATATCATATTAATATAATAATTATGATATATCATCTGTAATACCCCGTCTTTTTAAGCTTCAGTTTTGCATGGCACGCTTTTTAGAAAAGGTCAAAGGTTGACTTTTGTTTCGGTGATGCGACCGTCACGAAACCTCAGCGTTGTGAAGAGTGTCTTATGACGAATTCATAGACACTAAGTATGCGTGTTTTCGACCACCCATGAAGGTTTGGCACTCCGGAAGTTATCGAAAACCGACTTTTCATGGATCTTTAAAAGCATATCTTGTTTATATTCATTGTGTCCGTATTTTATTTCGTGTCCATGGGTACCAAGTTTGCTAAATTTGAGTCCGTTTGCAAAAGTTGCGTCGCTTTTGCGTTTTCGAAAAGGTCATTATGAAGAAATGTGACCCTAACTTTCCTATAAATAGGAGGCTAGGGCCTTCATTTTCAACGCTCATTTCTTCGTCTCTGTCTTTCACGGAAGAGCCGAGCAGCCCAGTACGCAGCCGGAAGCGCTGGAGTGGGGATCGAGCCGGGAGGCTCGTGGCGCGCCATTGCGCTCCGCCCACCACCGCCGATCAACCACCCCCGCAGCCCGTTTTACTGTTTTGTCCTTTTCTTGTTTTGATTCCGCTTTTAGTAGATCGATAGCATAGAACTCGGGATTCTAAAGGGACGGTAGGAAAACGCTATGGCGCCTACCGATTTAGCCATTGCCGCCACCGCCCATTGCCGCCGATTTGGTGGTCATTGGCACGATTTTGTAATACCCCGATTTACGGGCTTAAAAATTTGAAAATAAAGAAGGAACAAGACGATAGAAACAGTATGAAAATGAGCGTCGGAATCATCGATTTTGAATAAATCGAAATTTCTCTTGAAAATTTGAACGAAATAATTTTAAATATGTTTTAAGTATATTTAGGATATTATTTGCACTAAAGAAGGAAAAGAAATATTTTTCCTTATTTAATAGTGATTTTCAAAATTTAAAGTACAAGGAATTAATTTGTGATTTATTATGTGATCATTTGATTTTATGTGATGAGTTGTCATGTTTATCTTATATTATATGATAAGATAATTATCTTGAAACACCTAAGCATGAGGTGGACGTGATAAGGTTGGAAAATGACATTAGAGATAAGATAAGTTTATTAAGATATTTTATTAAAAGATAAGATAAGATCATAATTAATTAAGAGATAATGTTTATCTCTTAGAAATGTATAGTATCATAGGAAATAATATTTTGCATATTTATATGCATGATTTTCAAAATTAATGTATTATTTTATGTGTAATTTTCTAAAATCATGATTTTTATGTGATAATTATATTAAATAATTTATTTAAATTATATACTTGATAAATATCATGGTTCTAGATCAATCTTATCTCATGGGAATTATAGAAATTTCAAATTTATGAAATAAGATAAGAATAGGATTTTATAAAATTAAATCTGAAAACCCTAGTTTTCGAATAAATTGGGAAATTGCTTAGAAAAATCCCAAAATTTATTTTATGATATAATATCATTATATTGATATAATAACTCATAAAATAATATTTTTATGAAAAGAATCATAGTTTGATAATTTATCCTTAGCTTTGAATTATTTGCCGATAACTTTACATTAGTACATGAAATTGATCTTATTTAATTTTCTTATGATAAAAATTATTATCTAAGATCAATATTATGTCACATAGCTATTAATTGGAAGAAAATAAATTATTTTGCATATATTATATATAGAGGGCGAAAATATTGATATTTAAGTGTAAATTGGATACAAATATCATACAATAATTAATGAAGGATGATGATTATGATCTTATCATGTTATGAGTTGTAAAGTAGAGATAGTTAGCAATTAAAACAAGTAACCTATTGTGTTACCTCCCTAGTGGCCGGAAATTGCCACAAATATATTATAAAATTTGTAATTTAATTATTTTAGGACAAGTGTAATTAAAATTTGCCACAAAGATAGGGTTGTGTACACTTCAGCTTCTGAATCGCCGGTTGCGATCAGTTGTTTCAGCCTCTGAATCGCCGGTTGCGATCAGTCGTGCGTCCGGGTGAAGGGAGGCCTCCCTCCCGGCGCGTTAATCCATATGCCGACTTGGAATATACGTTGTAGTGATGTGAAAATGCTTGCGCAAGCGATGATTTTGAGAAAATGAAAATGTATTTTGTAAGCACAAGGCCTTTTCAAATAAAACCCTTGTGTCTTACTGTGATGAGGGCAGTACAATATTCGTAAAGTAAAAATGTTTTCGGCAATGTGTCCACTGAGTGCAAATTATTTGTACTCAGCCCTGCATGTTTGTTTTAAATGTCTTTGGTTGAGCGGTGATGGAGCAGGCGGAGTTGAGCGGAGTTCTTTTGTCAAGTAGTATAAAGTATTTTGGTTCGCCTTGAGAATGCATCTTCATATGCATATCTCACACGTTATTCATTGCCGCCAAACTCTTGAGACTCATATCTTTTGTTACTATGTTAAGCTTTGCAAAATTCTTTGCTTTTATTGAAACCATGAAAACACCTTATATATATATAGCTATTTTGATTCATCGTGATTCTCGCTTCGCTTGAAACATCTATATTTATTAAGTAGATGAAATGAGTTGAAACCCTTATTCTTTCATATTTACTTAAACCGAACCCCAAGTCACGGTCCAAGAAGGATAAGTCGAACCGGTCAGTGACAGAGTGGTATCGAGCGCTTCGTTTGCTTTGAACCAAAATATCCTTTCTATCCAAAGTCTGGCTTGAATCACTAGACTTTTTATGAAGCAGTCATCACCGCTCAACGCTCCTGTTCATCACGCTCAACCAACGCAAGGAAAAGAGAGTTCTGATAAAAAGGTATGAGTTTAAAAGTATTGAGAAGTTATGTTTTGAAAGTAATAGTGAAAATGTTTTTAAGTGGAACATGCCGTTGAAAGAAAAAGTGAATAGCTTTGAATTGTGATAATTATTGATGATAAGACAACGAGTGGTTGTCAAGAAGTTTGAGTTCATACCGGTTGGTATGTGATTTTGTTGAAATTGGAAGGATGAAAGTTTATACCGGGGTATATGAGTATTGATGATGGGCATATATAAAGTTATATGTCAGTAAGTTTGAATGAAAAGTATGTTTATGAAACGTAGTTGAATTGTTAAATTGTTTTGATTTTCAAAAGAACGTAGATGAGCTCTAAGTTTCACGAAGAACTTAGATTGAACGAGATCATAAGAAATTCCCTTCTATAACGTAGTGCTTGATGAAACCACGAGGACTTGAGAACTTAGAACGTTTGAAGTTCGACTTGACGAACGTGAGTTGGAATGCCACGTGGAGGAATGGAAGCTTTGATAAACGAATGTCACTTGTGACATGGGCATAGTATCTTCATTTGAAATTCTACGCGATAGAATTTT
Organism: Salvia rosmarinus; assembly: GCA_036937905.1. Taxonomy (NCBI): domain Eukaryota; kingdom Viridiplantae; phylum Streptophyta; class Magnoliopsida; order Lamiales; family Lamiaceae; genus Salvia; species Salvia rosmarinus. The sequence continues at coordinate 39,229,210 of CM072814.1, forward strand.
GAATCAACTATTGCTTACACGAATTAATCTAGAAAGATATACGAATTGGGATATAGAATGTTAAGTAAGGAATAAGATAAGTGTCTATGAGATGATTTATGTACTAAGTATTGTTTATAAGAAGCGATTGTCTTATGGGAATGATGCAAGTACGGAAATGAAAGTTTAAAGTGGAAAGTAGTTGAAAAATTGTCTTAGGTTGTGAGAAGGAAAGGGATATGAGAAAGAATTGGAAGGGATATGAGAAAGAGATTGACAATGATATGTCAAAGTGAAATGTTTGAAATTCATAGAATTCAATAAGATGTACTGGTGTGAACCAGTTATGATATTACTGTTTGAATTACAAGTTATTAGTAAACGATGAGTAGGTTATCCCAAAAAGAATGTAGATTGTTTAAAATGCATGATCCCTTTTGCGAATGAACATAGAAAAATGAACCATGAGAATTTTTATAAGAACTTAAAAGAGATGTGATCGAATTGTTAGTGGAACTCGCAGAATAAAATCTATAATAAAGGAATTCTAGTACGATAGAATAAGAAATGTTTAAATCAAGAAACTGTAGTTAGTAAAGTGGATTTAGGTTATGAGATGTATCATCTTTGAGAAACCTTACGATTTATGATGACCCAAAGACAAAGTATCGATGTTTCAAATTTTATTCATTACCCAAGTTTTGTCATTGAGTTTAACTCTATGACCTAGTTTCAAATGAGATATCCTTGATTTTCTCACTTTTTCGAAAGAAGTTTACAACCGAAAGTTTATAAAGTATCCTTTTGAAACCAAGCCTTCATGTGACTGAGAAGTATTTGTGACGGGTCTGATCAGCCCATATGACCAAAGAGCTCTCAGTAGTCGTCATTCTGGTCTTCGAACCCTATATCCCAATTATTCGTTTCAAAGTAATTCAAATTTTAAAAGTCGTCATCTTGAAATAGCGAACCCGTATCCACTTATAAGTTGTCACGACACGCCCTCCAATCCTTGAAGCTAAGAAGTATGAAATAGGTTGACTTATCTTGGCACCTAAGTTCTCAAAACCAGTAGAGTGATATGTTTCTTCAGTTAAAGATAGATACATCAAGTCATGATAAAGAAAAGTTCTCGGTAAGATAAATAAGCACGAGAGGAAAGAATACAATTTTCTTCATCAAAGATGTAAGATATAACGTTAGCATATGTTCGCTTAAACTTAGATTTAGGACTCATTGCCTATAAGAATCGACAAATTGAATAAATACGACTAGAAAACATAAGGATATTAGATATATGGATCGGAGATTTGGAAATGAGTCGATGCGGATGAAAGTTAAGGTAATGCGACGATTAAATGGGTGCGAGGTACCAAACGTCGAATGGAGAATGCAATATGGAAGAGGATCGAGAACGTTGTGAGATTACATAAATTTGGGACGAAATTTCTTTAAGGGGTAGAATGTAATACCCAATTTACGGGCTTAAAAATTTCAAAATAAATAAGGAACAATCACGATAGAAACGAGTATGAAAATGAGCGTCGGAATCGTCGATTTTGAATAAATCGAAATTTCTCTTGAAAATTTGAACGAAATAATTTTTAAATATGTGTTTAAGTATATTTAGGATATTATTTGCACTAAAGAAGGAAAAGAAATATTTTCCTTATTTAATAGTGATTTTCAAAATTTAAAGTACAAGGAATTAATTTGTGATTTATTATGTGATCACTTGATTTTATGTGATGAGTTGTAATGTTTATCTTATATTATATGATAAGATAATTATCTTGAAACACCTAAGCATGAGGTGGATGTGATAAGGTTGGAAAATGACATTAGAGATAAGATAAGTTTATTAAGATATTTTATTAAAAGATAAGATAAGATCATAATTAATTAAGAGATAATGTTTATCTCTTAGAAATGTGTAGAGTATCATAGGAAATAATATTTTGCATATTTATATGCATGATTTTCGAAATTAATGTATTATTTTATGTGTAATTTTCAAAATCATGATTTTTATGTGATAATTATATTAAATAATTTATTTAAATTATATACTTGATAAATATCATGGTTCTAGATCAATCTTATCTCATGGGAATTATAGAAATTTCGAAATTTATGAAATAAGGTAAGAATAGGATTTTATAAAATTAAATCCTAGAAAACCCTAGTTTTCGAATAAATTGGGAAATTGCTTAGAAAAATCCCAAAATTTATTTTATGATATAATATCATTATATTGATATAATAACTCATAAAATAATATTTTTATGAAAAGAATCATAGTTTGATAATTTATCCTTAGCTTTGAATTATTTGCCGATAACTTTACATTAGTACATGAAATTGATCTTAATTAATTTTCTTATGATAAAATTATTATCTAAGATCAATATTATGTCACATAGCTATTAATTGGAAGAAAATAAATTATTTAGCATATATTATATATAGAGGCGAAAATATTGATATTTAAGTGTAAATTGGATACAAATATCATACAATAATTAATGAAGGATGATGATTATGATCTTATCATGTTATGAGTTGTAAAGTAGAGATAGTTAGCAATTAAAACAAGTAACCTATTGTGTTACCTCCTAGTGGCGAAAATTGCCACAAATATATTATAAAATTTGTAATTTAATTATTTTAGGACAAGTGTGATGCAAGTTGTATAAATGATTGAATGAACCTATTAAAAGATAAGATATGATAAGGTTTTTGATAAGGTTTTGATAAGGATAAGGATAACAATTGTAACAAGTGGACCTTAGATATTTTCATATAATAATAAAAAATAAGTAGCCTAAGTCTATAAATACCCCATGAGAGCCTTCATTTCTTCATCACCACCAAAAGTTTCAAAATAGTGAGGAGAGGAAGAGAGTGTTCACCTTGTGCAAGAGTCCAAACTTAGATCGACTAGACGACACCGATCAAATCCATACCGATTAAAGGTTAGATTTCTTACGAGCACTTGTATATACGATAGAATTTATGTTATAAGCTTAGTTTGTTCATGTGATTCTCGAAATTATGTAACATATGCTAAAATGTTTAGATATTGCATTTATATGATGTTATTGAGCATGTAGTATGATTATATCATAAAATTAAGCATGCTATTAAATTTAAAATATGGACCTAAAATTTGAAAGTGTGATACATTGATGATTTTGATTTTTAATTGTTGATTTAAGCATGAAAACATAATCTAGGGTATTAAGTAAGTTTATATGAATTTATATAGAATTTTGGAGAACTTTAGTACCTAAGTTCAAGAATTTGAAAATTATAATATATGATATGATTTTGAGATATGAACCATATTTAAGTGTTATCATATCATATTAATGATGTAGATTCATAATATATGGTTGTGTGAATTTATTGAAATTTATAAAATTAATTGGACCTAAGTCAAAGTTTCAAATACGACTTAGGTAAATTAAATTCAATAGTTCATAATAAATAACAATTATGTTATAATAAGGATAATTAAGGGTGGTTAAGTATTATGTGAATTTATTGAATTTTGAAAATGTTTAGTTGGTTAATTATAAAACCGAAAATCATACCTTATAAGTATTAATGATATAAATTTATTTTATCAAGAATAATTACATAATATGATCTAAAATAATATTTTAGACATGGTATGATTTTATGGGAATTTTTGGAACAAGAATTGCACATAAAATGATAGAATTTCATAAATAATTGAAAAAGTCAAAATATTGACTTTTGTTGACCAAAGTCAAAATTGTTGACTTTTGTTGACTTGGTCAAAATAGTTGACCAAAACGTTGACCAGGTCAAAGGGCACGTAATTCGATAATCGTGATCTATGTGACGAAGACGTTTAGCCACAATGTAACTTACGTTACGTAAGTACATTAAAACGTACACTATATACTAAAAAGGTAGAATATCTCTTATAAATTGAGAAAATTCATAATCGACATTAATTGATTAGGAACGTCAAAATAAGTCCGCGTTAGCCTTTTATTCGACGCAGAGAACGTTATAAACTATGTTCGCCTCTATCGAACGATTTGAACAAAGGAATGAATGGAAGGATAGTACGACGTTGGTTCGGATCGAAGAATCTTCGCAGACATGATGATATGCTAAAATTTCGTTTCGACATTGATAAGGTTTGACTCGGAGGAGGAGAAAACTCAAGTAAAACCCTAAGTGACCTAAGAACTTTAAGTTCTCGAGGCGGGCTTTCTTACTAAAACCTTTTATGAGCTTTTGAAAAATGTTTATCGTTATTCTTGTCTTGCTTTCTTGAAAACTTTTGAGATACGATATTGTCTCGGAAAATGTTTTATGTTTTGTATATGTCCATTCGGGTTGCACAGGCAACAGAAAAAGTATTACAATTCGGATCCTAATTTGGAGGTGAAGGGAATCTAGCTTAGGGTTGTGTACACTTCACACAATCGCGGTTGCGATCGGTTGTTTCACCTCGAATCGCCGGTTGCGATCGATCGTGCGTCCGGTGAAGGAGGCCTCCTCCGTAGCGTTAATCCATATGCCGACTTGGAATATACGTTGTAGTGATGTGAAAATGCTTGCGCAAGCGATGATTTTGAGAAAATGAAAATGTATTTTGTAAGCACAAGGCCTTTTCAAATAAAACCCTTGTGTCTTACTGTGATGAGGGCAGTACAATATTCGTAAAGTAAAAATGTTTTCGGCAATGTGTCCACTGAGTGCAAATTATTTGTACTCAGCCCTGCATGTTTGTTTTTAAATGTGCAGGTTGAGCAGGTGATGGAACAGAGCGGAGTTGAGCGGAGTTCTTTTGTCAAGTAGTATAAAGTATTTTTGGTTCGCCTTGAGAATGCATCTTCATATGCATATCACACGTTATTCATTGCCAAACTCTCGAGACTCGTTATCTTTTGTTACTATGTTAAGCTTTGCAAAAGCTGCTTTTTTTGAAACCATGAAAACACCTTATATATATATAAGCTATTTTGATTCATCGTGATTCTCGTTTCGCTTGAAACATCTATATTTCTTCAGAGATGAAATGAGTTGAAACCCTTATTCTTTCATATTTACTTAAACCGAACCCCAAGTCACGGTCCGTGAAGGATAAGTCGAACCGGCCGTGACAGATTTGGTGGTGACGCCCACCTTTTAGCTACGGGTCCTTTAGGTTTTGAGTTCCGGCTATGCATTCTACTAAAGTACCGATTCCGCTTTTACATTTTTCGCGTCGCATGTCGGGATGTTTTCCGTTGCTTGAGTTTTCTAAAGGAAGTACATGCCCGGTTATCCATTTTCAACGTCGTTTGTCATTCCATGTTCGTCGTTATGCATATTGCTTATGTTTCCATTTTCATGCATCGATTTTGGATGGTTTATCCTAGATCCGAGGATAGGCATCGATTTTGAAGCTTCTTCACGCTAAGATTTGAGTCAACTTGCATGCATGCATATTTTGAAAGTACCATATTATTGGTCTTGATGCCCGAATATATTTCCTTCGCATCGAGTTGATTTGAAAACCGGAGAGTGCCAAATGTGGGTTCGAAAGTCGAAAACCCTAATTTTGCTACGATCGTCGTTTGATCACGTTGTTGCTTTGCTTTGTGGGAAGTGACCCCAAAAGTTGTTCCGTCTTGTTACTGTGTACCTACCAAAGGCGATCGGTGAAGTCATCGGATCCGTAGATATCTCTCGGTTGACGTTTTCTGCTCATTCGGGTTGGGTTATATATGCTTATTTTGAGTTATTTACTCGATATTTCAAAATAAAACATGTACGCCGTAAAATGTTTTTGTGAAATTATTCTTGTTCTCGATCCAAGATATGGTTCTATCATGGTTGTGCACGGATCTCTATTCGTGGGTTGATCACCATCTTGAGTATTGATCATAAGGATAGACCCGAACACGTGGTTATGGTTACGAAGGATAGACCCTAAGTCCACACGAAATGGTAATGAGGTGGTTATAGTTCGACGGATTTGTGTCACAGCCCGACTACTTAACCAAGTGATTAGTCAAGTAATTAGGTCGTGACATGGGTTAAGAAGGAAATTCGCAATCGACAACATCAAATATGACCAATAATTCATATCGATCACAATGTATGATCTCAACTTTCATCATGAAAGAATCGAACATTTATGGTTCAAAGAGGTAAAATGGAGTTTAACAAAGAATGATTTTAGGTTTTGAGGAAGGATAATCACAAAGGAATAACCAATATTATGAATGTACATTTTCAAACATGCTTTGACAACATTGAGAATTTGTCGACGCTTCAAAATATGATTCGACAATGATTTCATAACATCATGTGAGGTTCAACAACAACAACATCTCTCGACCTTCAAGTAAATCCTTGTGCGATAGACATTTCAATAATTCATGTTCTCGTAATCAAATCGTTGTCAAAACTACAATGTCGAGATCACAATATCAAAATAAGACTTTCATCAATATTTAGTACATTCGCATAACAAAACATAGCAACAAGTGAAGGCCAAAGTTCGACAACGAAAAGTGGGTTGAGAATTATGTGTGATGACATAATTCTCTGGGCAATAAAACATGTTAATCATCAATGAACAATATCAACAATTGAATATTATCATTATGAGTCAAAGATTTAGAGAGGTTCCTTTGTACAGCATTCGATTCCAGCATCCTCTCGAGCTCAACCCGCACGCTTAGAAATACATGCGGGCGTGAGTACAAAATGCACTCGGGGTATACCGAAAACATAAAACATCGCCCTTAGGGCTATATAATCGACTTGCACATAACATTAGCAATGCATGGGGTTTTAGTGAAATAACCTGCATGCTTTACATAAATAAACACTTACTTGCTTTCATTTCATAGCATCATCATAAAATATGCATATGCATGTTCTCATGTCGGCCGATAACTTTCTTCCCATATCCACGGATTCTTTCTATGTGTTGAGAAGTAGGCCTCCTTCTCAAACACGCTATGACCAAGGGTCGCTATCCGACGCCGGTAAATCTCAAACATTATAACATACCCGTGTTGATGGACCCGAAGGTACCATGCCACGCCATACTCTTTATCATTTCTTTCTTTTCTTTCTTTCATTTCCGTGGATAGGTAATGCATCATGCTCATGTTCATGCTCAAAACAGACAAGTCATTTAACTTTGAAACTTTGCTCATAATGAAATTCATTTCATTTTGAAAACATAAAAACATAAGCATATCATATAAAAAAAATATTTATACCCACCTGGATGTTCCTTAGAGCTAAGGAACTAATTCCCAATTCCATTTCTTTCTTTATCCATATTAAACGGCATAAATGCATAACAAGAAACAAACACGATCATTAATCATCTTAGTCATCGACACGACCATATCTTCTTGATATCAAATCTAAGACGCTATGTTCTATCAAAACTTGGGTCATTGCATCCTCTAACATCTTATTAACAAACAATTTCTATCGAAAATTGACAACAGAACGCTTATAAAACGATCGCCAAATCAACACCAGATTAACCAAACATAGCCCAAACTCCATCAATTCATCACCATATGTCTCAATATGCATAGGAAACTCAACAACAAGCTTCAATTATCTCATCTTAGCCAATAACCGAAAATCCCTTAAGACGCCACTTAGGGTCTAACGTCGAAATTTCACGTAAACGCCATCTAACACCAACGAACCTATATATATGCTCAACTATCATCAAAGATCATCATTTTATCAATAAAACATAAAGATCAAAGCTTTGGCTTTGAAAACCAATTTTCACGACAAACTAAAATTTCACCGCTTTTGAATACGTCATGAAAAATCCGAATAAATTATTTTAGGCTTTATTCTTATCATAGAATTAAAATATGAAGTCAAAATGATCAAATAAAATCAAAAATTCAACATTATGACACTTAGGGTTTTCGGCCATTTGGGCTTTTTCGTATACTTTCGATTTCAAACGTTTTTCTTGTTCCAAACACGTTTATATCAATCCAATAACATATATATAAAGATAATTCAATCATAACAACATCATAATTCAAGATTAAACAGCCCCCTTTTTCGAAAATTTCATGAATTTACAAATAATAAACACATGCTTTATAAATTCAACGTTAAACAATACGTAGACGTCGAATCTATCATAATATCCATAAATAATCAACAAAACATAATCAATCATAATCAATACATAATGACCAAAAATCTGATTTCAACATATGATCATGTTTTTAAAAATTTAAAACCGTAGATGTGTTCTAGAGATGAAATTATACCTCTATTCGAAGACCGATCGAAAATTCAACGGTCGGATCTTCCTATTTTTCTTCCAACTTTTTCGAAAATTTGCTGTGTTTAAGTGTGTGTGTTGCGTGAGTTTTTGCTGAAAAATGAGGAAGAAAATGGTTCCAAAAGTATACTTATATAATTAATAAGGGCAAAATAGTAATTTCACATTATAATTTAAATTTTCTTTTATTTTTCCCAAACAAAATGGTGCCAACACACCATACTCTAGAGAATTCCATAAAGTAATTCCCATATTTTATTTTTGAATTTTCGTAATTAATAAAATAATAATAATAATAATATATTTTCATGTAATTTTCCAAAATATCAGAGAAAATTCCATAATTAATTTCCTAAAATTCCAGTATTGAATCTTATTTTCTTAACACTTTAAACTCATCATTTTGATCAATATAAAGTCCCAAAATTATAAAATATATAATAGGAACTCACTTTATAACAATAGAGATTTAATTCCATTTTATGCAAATAATGGAATTAAATATTCCATTTATTCTTAAATCCTTCAAAATCACTTTCTAAATTTTTCCATCATCAAATATCATTAAAATATAATAATTAAAAATATTTTTGACCTTAAAAACCATTTTAAATATTTTGCTCTTAATCCGAGCTTAATCGACAAACGCCGACGTCACAAAAACGTAGATTTTGAAATTCTCAATTTTTCTGAAATCAAGACTTATTGAGCATGTACCTATCATCTTAAGACCCTTGGAATCTAGGTCTTCTTATCCTAAATAAGATCCGAGAATCTTATCTCGATTACCTCGATTATATCGTGTCTACTCGAAGCTTAGCGCAAAAGCTTCTAACTTAACCAACTCGTTCTTAAGGATGCAATGCCCTTCTTAATAAGCTCTTAATCATGAGCTAATCTCTGTTACAGAAATACGGGGTATTACATTCTCACCCCCTTACAAAAATTTCGTCCTCGAAATTTTGTACGTCAGCAAAAGCTCAGAATATATCCTTCTCATCTGATCTTTAACTTCCATGTCGATTTAAGACGCATTCTGGCTTTCTTTCATAGTTTAAATCTTTTTCACGAACATTTGCTCTCTTGATGTATCATGTGTTTTGGATTAAACACATAGCTTTGTATCTGTAGCATATAGAACACATCGCGAATATTTTCGAACTCAAGAAAATGCTTATCCGTGAGACGACTAGCCGCCTTTCTCAATCTCGCATGCTCGATACATCTCGATAACTTCGATTCTTATCTTTACTTGTCGCACGATTACGACCATCTCTTTAATCGCTTCGGTCCACACTTTTCTTCTTTCTCTAATCGCATCTTAGAAGAGCGACGGTCTACGCTTTTTGTCATAGGGCTTCATAAAGCATCATATAAATCGTTATTTAGCATCGATTGTTGTATGCGAATACAATCTTGCCTTCATCTCCTGTCCAAAACTCGTTCCAAACGAGATGTAGACTTGGAGTCTCTGTTCGAGATGATTGAGACGAGCACTTCATGTAAATGTACTATCTCTCGACGTACACTTGAGCTAACTTGTCAGCTCCATACGTGATAAGAATCAGAATAAAACGTACTTCATGAGTCGGTCGATTGTCACCCATGCTTCGATTTGGGTAATCAACACGTATGTCTTTTCATCTTTTCAACTTTATCGAGAGCATCATGAATCAATCTTAAGGCTTCACGCTCATATAATACGACAATCTTCTCTCTTTGCTTCGCTCTCGCAAACTGAATCTCTTTCTATTTGCAGAATTCCATGGTAGATACTTTTCGTACAATTCTTCCTTGAATTACTCTTGCGTAAAATTCTCTAGTTGCTCGGGAGGAAGAACTTTCTGACGTAATCTTCATCAGAAATTGTTGACCTTTCCACCTAAACGATATATATATAGGAGATATTCTTGATCACAGCTCCAAAATTCAAAACTCACTCATTGAAACGAACTCATTCTTTAACATCACCGGTTATCAACTTCATAAGGATAAAGCATTTGAGATGAGAATTCGCCATTCTACAATTGGTTTAAGGAAAGGAAGACAAGTAAATCTTGAAAAGAATTGTACTTTCTTATTCTTTCGCACTTAGGATTTTTTTTTTTTTTTAGGTGACCCGTTGCATTGCGCATTTAATACAAAAAGCAAAGACATCTTGCTTATCAAAAGCAAGAAAAAGGTTTTAATCAATAAATAGGCTCGGATCACAAGGATCTTCAAATTTGCTTATCACAAAGTTATAATGTGAAATGAAGCAATTGGATAGCAAATGATCATATAGATATCAAGGAAGGAATTTGTATTTCTGAGGACCTTTACAAAATAGGAGAAAACTTTGTCGTTTGGGTTTTGTATATAGGTGCATGGATATTTCTGGCAAAACACATCCGATATGATCATCACTATCAATTCTCACTCTATCCACGAAAGGTTGTCTTTAAAAAGCACTTGGCCAATATCTAATGTTATGGTTGTGCTGTGCCAACAACTGGTACAACTTAAGTCTATACATAATATCTCAAGACACTTGTGTTTCAATGAACTAGATTGAATCTTTTCTCAAATCTCCAAAGGAGAAGTCTTGGAAACATAAGAAAATAGAACAAACTGAATCTATGTAGAAATCTCAAGAGAAGCAAAAGACGGATTGCATTAATCTGGGTCAATAAGAAGCATCTCGACATCGAGTTAAGAGTAATTAAATGGTACAAAATCTACATCAGATCCAGGCATAATTAGCTGAGCATTTGATAAGGAAGACTCTATTTTTAGAATAAGGGCTAGTATCATGCTCAGGTATATAAGAATCAACATTTATGGATTCAAGGTGTTCACCATCATCATCCCCAATGGAGAAGGAAAATTATGAACCAACCAAGTTGATAAACAACCGAGATAGATTAGCAATATGAAAATGAATCAAAATGAGGGGGCTCGAGTGTAAATAATATTGGAATTTGATGGTGACTAAGAGTCTGGGAAATCAACTTACTCAAGAGCAACAAACCAAACACAATATGATCAATGGAAACAGCAACAACCCCAGCTTGCCACTCTTTAAGTGTTAAAGAAATCAACTGAGATTTTCCATCTATTCTCACTACACCTTGCTCCAAACGTTTCTCCCATAAACGATGGAATCAAACAAGAAATTCGTTTTAGGTAAGCTGCTCGTCTGATTCATATAGATAGAAGTTCTCTTTGATCTTCGCTGATGAATATAAACGAAACGACGACCATCGTGATGACGACAAACCAGTCGTACTCTCCCAAACGGTCTGAACGATCCTCGTCATCATAGATAAAACAATACTCGAACTCTTGTGGAGACATATTCATATTATTCTACCATCTCTTCTCAGAACTTCTTTTCAACTTTAGCTCATAGAGCAATAGCCATAGCTCATTTCACTCATTCTTATATAACAATTCATTCATTAAGACGTATACTCAAACATCATCTGAAATAACCATAATCGTCATACTCATAAACATAATCATAATCATAAACATAAACTTTTACCTGGTGAGCTAGAGATGACGGAATCGAATGCTGAGGTTCTCTTACGAACAACTGACTCTTTAACTCTTATTCTCAATCAGAATCAAACAACTAATTCCATAAACTCATTTTCTCAAGATAGACTCAAACAGATGACTTTATAAACTAAAATTCTCAATCAGAGTCAGCTTAAAAGAATTCATATGCTCAAGGTGCATAAGGATTCGCAAGGATTTACATGCTCAGATTTCAAGACTGTACTCAGCTGAGACAAAGTTCACTAGGATTCACAAGCTCAGAATTAAAAACTGTACACAAACTACACAAATTTACAAAGGTTTCATGTGTTCGTAATTCAAACCGCTCGATACTATTCTCACACGTACCGACTACTTAACCAAGTGATTAGTCAAGTAATTAGGTCGTGACATGGGTTAAGAAGGAAATTCGCAATCGACAACATCAAATATGACCAATAATTCATATCGATCACAATGTATGATCTCAACTTTCATCATGAAAGAATCGAACATTTATGGTTCAAAGAGGTAAAATGGAGTTTAACAAAGAATGATTTTAGGTTTTGAGGAAGGATAATCACAAAGAATAACCAATATTATGAATGTACATTTTCAAACATGCTTTGACAACATTGAGAATTTGTCGACGCTTCAAAATATGATTCGACAATGATTTCATAACATCATGTGAGGTTCAACAACAACAACATCTCGACCTTCAAGTAAATCCTTGTGATAGACATTTCAATAATTCATGTTCTCGTAATCAAATCGTTGTCAAAACAACAATGCCGAGATAACAATATCAAAATAAGACTTTCATCAATATTTAGTAAATTCGCATAACAAAACATAGCAACAAGTGAAGGCCAAAGTTCGACAACGAAAAGTGTGGTTGAGAATTATGTGACATAATTCTCGGGCAATAAAACATGTTAATCATCAATGAACAATATCAACAATTGAATATCATCATTATGAGTCAAAGATTTAGAGAGGTTCCTTTGTACAACATTCGATTCCAAAGATCCTCTCGAGCTCAACCCGCACGCTTAGAAATACATGCGGGCGTGAGTACAAAATGCACTCGGTGGGTATACGCAAAACATAAAACATCGCCTTAGGGCTATATAATCGACTTGCATAACATTAGCAATGCATGTGGTTTTAGTGAAATAACCTGCATGCTTTACATAAATAAACACTTACTTGCTTTCATTTCATAGCATCATCATAAAATATGCATATGCATGTTCTCATGTCGGCCGATAACTTTCTTCCCATATCCACGGATTCTTTCTATGTGTTGAGAAGTAGGCTCCTTCTCAAACACGCTATGACCCGAAGGGTCGCCATCCGACGCCGGTAAATCTCAAACATTATAACATACCCGTGTTGATGGACCCGGGGTACCATGCCACGCCATACTCTTTATCATTTCTTTCTTTTCTTTCTTTCATTTCGTGATAGTAATGCATCATGCTCATGTTCATGCTCAAAACAAAAAGTCATTTAACTTTGAAACTTTGCTCATAATGAAATTCATTTCATTTTGAAAACATAAAACATAAGCATATCATATAAAAAATATTTATACCCACCGGATGTTCCTTAGAGCTAAGGAACTAATTCTCAATTCCATTTCTTTCTTTATCCATATTAAACGGCATAAATGCATAACAAGAAACAAACACGATCATTAATCATCTTAGTCATCGACACGACCATATCTTCTTGATATCAAATCTAAGACGTTATGTTCTATCAAAACTTGGGTCATTGCATCCTCTAACATCTTATTAACAAACAATTTCTATCGAAAATTCGGCAGCGTAACGTTTATAAAACGCATCGCCAAATCAACACCAGATTAACCAAACATAGCCCAAAATCCATCAATTCATCACCATATGTCTCAATATGCATAGGAAACTCAACAACAAGCTTCAATTATCTCATCTTAGCCAATAACCGAAAATCCCTTAAGACGCCACTTAGGGTCTAACGTCGAAATTTCACGAAACGCCATCTAACACCAACGAACCTATATACATGCTCAACTATCATCAAAGATCATCATTTTATCAATAAACATAAAGATCAAAGCTTTGGCTTTGAAACCAATTTCGCCGACAAACTAAAATTTCACCGTTTTTGAATACGTCATGGAAAAATCCGAATAAATTATTTTAGGCTTTATTCTTATCATAGAATTAAAATATGAAGTCAAAATGATCAAATAAAATCAAAATTCAACATTATGACACTTAGGGTTTTCGCCATTTGGCTTTTTCGCTTACTTTCGATTTCAAACGTTTTCTTGTTCCAAACACGCTTATATCAATCCAATAACATATATATAAAGATAATTCAATCATAAAACATCATAATTCAAGATTAAACAGCCCCTTTTTCGAAAATTTCATGAATTTACAAATAATAAACACATGCTTTATAAATTCAACGTTAAACAATACGTAGACGTTAATCTATCATAATATCCATAAATAATCAACAAAACATAATCAATCATAATCAATACATAATGACCAAAATCTGATTTCAACATATGATCATGTTTTAAAAATTTAAAACCGTAGATGTGTTCTAGAGATGAAATTATACCTCTATTCAAGACCGATCGAAAATTCAACGGTCGGATCTTCCTATTTTCTTCCAACTTTTTGAAATTTGCTGTGTTTAAGTGTGTGTGTTGCGTGAGTTTTGCTGAAAATGAGGAAGAAAATGGTTCCAAAAGTATACTTATATAATTAATAAGGGCAAAATAGTAATTTCACATTATAAATTAAATTTTCTTTTATTTTTCCCAAACAAAATGGTGCCAACACACCATACTCTAGAGAATTCCATAAAGTAATTCTATATTTTATTTTTGAATTTTCGTAATTAATAAAAAATAATAATAATAATATATTTTCATGTAATTTTCCAAAATATCAGAGAAAATTCCATAATTAATTTCCAAAATTCCAAGATTGAATCTTATTTTCTTAACACTTTAAACTCATCATTTTGATCAATATAAAGTCCCAAAATTATAAAATATATAATAGGAACTCACTTTATAACAATAGAGATTTAATTCCATTTTATGCAAATAATGAAATTAAATATTCTATTTATTCTTAAATCCTTCAAAATCACTTTCTAAATTTTTCCATCATCAAATATCATTAAAATATAATAATTAAAATATTTTTGACCTTAAAACCATTTTAAATATTTTGCTCTTAATCCGAGCTTAATCGGCAAACGCCGACGCCACAAAACGTAGATTTTGAAATTCTCAATTTTCTCAAATCAAGACTTATTGAGCATGTACCTATCATCTTAAAACCCTTGGAATCTAGGTCTTCTTATCCTAAATAAGATCCGAGAATCTTATCTCGATTCTCGCCGATTATATCGTGTCTACTCAAGCTTAGCGCAAAAGCTTCTAACTTAACCAACTCGCTCTTAAGGATGCAATGCCCTTCTTAATAAGCTCTTAATCATGAGCTAATCTCATTACGTAAATACGAGGTATTACAATTTGACCCTCAAGTCCACACCGAGTTAGCCGGTGGGATACGTTCGGCGTGGGCCATTGGATATGTTCCGGGCGAATGAATGTCATGTGATGGGCTGGCGGGATACGTTCCCGAGCCGTGGTTCATGGTTCTATGATGGGAGTAATAGTAATAACGGATCGGTATCGAAAAATGAAAATCTATTTTGCTTACTTAGAAGTGGATTTACGCTTTAAAACCTTCTAAGGTAAGTGCTCGAACACGGCCTCACGACTCTTTCGATTTATGATAAAACCCCACCGAGTGCGCTAGTACTCACCCCATACTCTTTTTCAAATCTTTTCACGATGGAGGAGGGCTGGACGGGCGGCCGAGGGGTGGAGCTGCGGGTTCTTCATGCTATGCTTCCGCGATGTTGTGTTATATACGTACTCTGATAACTATGTATTCTTGTCTCTTATTTGCTTTCTGATTGGGAACAAGATTTGTTAAGTTATTCTGCTGTGAGTCTCGATACGAGCATGCTATGTGGTTGATCGGTCTAGTTGACAGGATGTAATGCTATTTTGCCTTCTTGCATTACTTATAATAAACCAAGATTATGTTTTCTGAAGTTATGATATCGATATTATTACATTGGTGGATTGTTTGTGCACCCTCCCTTCGTGATATGTCCTAGTTATAGAGGAGATCTTGCCCGATTTCATGGTCACATCTTCTTATCATGTATGTTATATGTATCCCCTTCTTCCCCGCTTAACCCCTCATCCCTAATCACACCCCGCATCCGTGCCTTCCTCGAATTGGGGCGTGACACTGTCAGAGCGCTTTTTCGGCTTTAAGTATGTGTCTATATTGTTTGATATCAAAGCGCTTCGCTTGCTTTATATCATATGCGTTTGAAATTGAGTGTTTAGAACTTGTTCTTCTAAACTGCTTATCGTCTGACTACCCTCACCACCGTCACCCACCTCCTTTAAAAAGGGATGAGGTATGTGTTTATTTGTGATGCTTTATGTGGTTACGTGAAGCTTGATGTGATCTTGGTTTCATGTGTTTTGGCCTGGTAAGAGTTTACGTGATGTAAACGTGATGTGGATGAATGGTGATGTGGATGTGGAAGTGATTGTTGATGAGACGGAAGGCGGTCTGGGCCGTGATATGAAAATCGCTTATATGATATGATGTGATTGATGTGATCACGTATGGTTGATGTAAGTCTATGTGTTTATATAGCAATATGTTATTGATTAAAAATCTTGTTTATTTTGATAAACGAGTGCTTGTAAGTGAATCCTGTATTTGCTTACGTGATAAATATCGATATTGATATGGATTTGTGTTGAAATGAACATGTGTATGAGACATGATTACCCAGATGACTGGGATGGTAAAGGAAACGTGAATATTTGTTGTTGTTTTATGGTGAACTAACATGTAGGTTTATGGATATTCAGTGGCCCAGACAACGTTGGTTGAGATCTCACAGAATGGATGAGCATATCCGTAAATTCGTGGAATGTACCGGAATATTCATGAGCCATTGGGAGTATTTCGGAAGATTTGTTGGGTTATGGAGAAAGGTTCGAGACAAAGGAAAAGTGTCGAAATCGAGGCCTACTATCGGATGACCAAAGGCTACCGACGGGATGGCGGTAGTGGGCGAGAAAGCAAGGACATGTGTTGTTCGGGATGGGATCCTATCACGAGGCACCTTACCTTGGACTTTACCGAGTTCGCCGCTCGAGTATGGAGACAAGTGGATGCACCACCGAGGTATACCATCCGAGGAGGATGTGGTTGCGAGACACCTCGAGGACCGATCCAGATCGATGATAGGGATGATGTTCCGAAGAGCCATTGGGAGAACAACCATCAATCGAGCGATCGCCAAAGGCAACAGATACACGGTCACTACACCTCCATCGACGATCCTTACCTTCCGGAGGACCCGAAACGACTTTGAGGCAGGAACTTCCAGGACGAGAGATATTGTCCGTCCGATAGTGGCAACAAAGAAGCCCGGAATCAGAATCTTCATGCCACCAAACTGTGTCAGGCTGGCATCCAGGGAAGGCGACTCTGAGGAAGAAGAGGAGGACCCAGATGAGAACGAGGAGGATAGTGAGGATTCGGAGGACCCGGTGATCCCAGATAGCCGATGACTACGATGGTCGGGCACATTGAGGAAGGGCAAGCGCCAGAGACAGGGACTCAGGCACAGCTTTCACCTGATACTCAGGCGATCAGAGCACAGCTTGGATGGGATCATACCCAAGAGAGGCTTGCTTCCATGCAGGATCGCTTTTAAGCGGCAGCCCGAATTCAAGCCCTGATTGGAAGGAAAGGAAGATGAGGAGAGATGAATGGAACCGCTGAACGAGCGGCGAATAGTGGATGGATATGGAGGGCGAGGATCTAGGTAGTCGGTGTGTGCGATGGCGATCATGAGTCTGCTAGAAGCATGGATGAGCGGCATCTTTTGACAAAGGACGAGTCGATTCTTTTGCTCATATCTGACCTTTTTTGACTGACATACCTTGATCTTGTATTTTGACAGTCCTTCATGGACACTGAATATTATCGATACTAACAGCATACATGACAGGATGTTTATGTTTGATGCTTATATGTGATATGAGCTAGCCATGATGATATATGATCTATGTGATGTGTGATGATAATGTTATGTGAAATGCATAACGATGATATGTTGACATGATTGCATGATTATATGTGATCGTGCGTGATAAGTGGTATATGTGATGATATGTGCTATGGGTGATGATATATGTTATGCGATGATACCCTGTTATCTATGCGAAGCGTTTAATGTTTCAAACGCGTCGATGCAGTAATGCCGAGAACAAGGAATCGAGGAACAATAATGTGGAAGAAGCCGGGAACCACCTTTGGTTCGGTGGCATGCGATCGAGAGTTTTCACGGTGAATCCCCACGTTCGACGGTCTCGGCGAACCGATCGACGCTGAGAACTGGATACGATCCACCGAAAGGATCTTCGAATACATCGGCTGCGAAGAAGAAGAAAAGCTGAATTGCGCGATCTTTCAGCTAACCGATGAGGCTGATTTCTGGTGGGAATCCGTGAGGAGGACCCTAACACCAGGACAGTGGGGAAGGTATACGTGGGAAGATTTCAAGGAAGAACTCATGGAAAAGTCGTGCCTGGCGTTTACAGGTAGAGAAGGCAAAACGAATTCTAGAATCTTCGTCAAGGGAGAAGGATGGTCACCGAGTACGATCGCTCATTCAATCGTTTGTCACGTTATGCTACGTACCTGGTCGGCACTGAGGTGCCAGGCGAGCGAGTTCGAGAGAGGACTCCGACCAAAGATCGGAATTTCGCTCGTCAGTCAGGGAGATCTGACGTATGCGCAATCCTTGAACCGGGCATTAAACATTGAGTCAATGTTTCCCCAGGAGAGAACAATGCCACCTGGATAGCCATCTGACGGAGGAAGAGGTAAGAGGAAATGGGAAGATCGAGGGAAAGGCAATCAGGTGTTCGAGGGAACCAGGCGGTCCGATGATTCCAAGGAATCAAGGCATTCAAGAGAGAAAGCAACCTTGGGAAGGAATTTCCAACCTATGCGGCGGTGTGGAAAAACCTTGGTGCGAAAATGCCAAAGGAATCATTTCGGTGATGCGTGCAAGGTAGCACCGAGTGCTATCGTTGTAAGAAGTCCGACATTAAACCGAGATTGTCCGTTAGGAGGCTGCAGTGCGCCGCCAAGAAGGCAAGATCCAGCTCCGCAGAGGCGTAATCATGCTCCGCCGAGGACAAACAACGGGGAGGTCACCCTAGGCCACAAACCAAAGGCCACCGCAAAGCAGCAAGGGTGTACGCTTGAATCGCAAAAAGCAGCTCAAGCTCCGGAAATCTTGCGGTATAATCCATATGAGTGATATACCCGTTTTCGCTTTGTTTGATCTGAGAGCCTCACATTCTTCGTTTCAAAATCGCGTGTGAGAGGTTGGGTTTGGTACCCAGGAATCACAGTACCACTGAAATTAGCATCCCGTCGTGAAGTGCTAAAGGCAAAAGAGATTTGCCGTAACCGTGAAGTAGAAATCGTGAGCGTAAGGTCTTTGTCAATTTGCATGTCATCGGAATGGAAGATTTCGATGTCATCTTTAACATGGATTGGTTGGAAAAGCACATGGCAACTATCGTTGTCTCGAGAGAGAAGTTGCTTTTCGAACAGCCGAAGGAGTGGAAGTTTGTTTCACGGCATAAGGATGGGTGTTTGCGTGCGATGATCTCGAAGACCAAGGCGGTGAGGATGATCGGGAAGGAAGTCACAAAATTTCTTGGTAAGTTTGACAGGCACGATGAAGAGCGCAAACGCTTGCAAGAGGAGCGATGGTGTGTGAATATCCGGACGTGTTTCCGAGGACTTGCTGTGTTTACCGCTGATAGACAAGTGGAATTCACTATTGATTTGGAACCAGGAGCAGCGCCAGTATCAAAGGCACCATATAGAATGGCACCTAAAGAATTGCAAGAACTGAAGCGCCATTGCGAAGGAGTGGTTGGATCTAGGTTTTATCCGACCTAGCGTATCGCCGTGGGGAGCGCCAGCTCTGTTCGTCAAGAAGAAGGATGGGTCGATGCGGATGAGCATTGACTACGGAGAGTCAATAAGTCGACGATCAAGAACGATATCCTCTTCAAGGATCGACGATCTTTTGACCACTCGAGGGAGTGTCTTCTCTAAGATCGATTTGAGGTCAGGCTACCATCAGCTGAAGATCAGGAAGGAGGACGTTGCGAAGACCGCGTTCAGGACAAGGTATGGGCACTACGAGTTCATCGTGATGCCGTTTGGTTTGACCAATGCGCCAGCAGTCTTCATGGATCTGATGAATCGAGTTTTCCATCAGTATCTGGATAGTTTCGTCTTGGTTTTTATCGATGATATTCTCGTCTATTCCAAGAATGCAGAGTTGCATAGAGAACACCTCCGTACCGTTTTGGAAACGTTACGAGCAGAGAGGTTGTATGCCAAGTATAGCAAGTGCGAGTTTTGGCTCAAAGAAGTGATGTTCCTTGGACATATCGTGTCTGCAGAAGGAATCAAAGTCGACCCAGTGAAGGTTGAAGCAGTAAGTAACTGGAAGGTTCCGACTAATGCCAATGAGGTTCGAAGCTTTCTAGGCTTGGCCGGATATTATAGACGTTTCATCGAAGGGTTTTCGAAGTTGGCAAGGCCGATGACGCAATGTACTCGGGAAGGGAATCAAGTTTAAATGGTCCAAGCTTGTGAAGCAAGTTTCAAGAGTTAAAGAAGAAGCTAACAACCGCTCCAAAGTGTTAGCCGTGCGGAAGGAACGATGGGTTTGTGGTCTACACCGATGCATCCAAACTTGGTTTGGGTTGCGTTCTCATGCAGAACGGGAAGGTTATAGCTTACGCGTCTCGTCAGTTGAAACCGCACGAGTTGAGCTACCCAACTCACGATCCGGAGTTAGCGGCGATCGCTCATGCGTTGAAGATCCGAGGCACTATCTCTACGGAGTTAAGTGTGAAATCTTCACGGATCACAAGAGCCTCAAGTACTTCTTTGAACAAAAAGAGTGAACATGAGGCGAAGAAGATGGCTAGAGTTGGTGAAGGATTATGATTGCTCTATCGGTTATCACCGGGAAAAGCGAATGTCGTAGCGAGATGCCCTTAGTCTCAAGTCGAGAGCGAAGTTGGGATATCTTCTTCGCGAGAGAAAGAGCTTATTCGAGATTTCGGAAGCTCACCGGAAGTGATTCACCACGGAATCGGTGCAAGGATTCATCGCGACTTTGATAGTGAACCGGACTTGAGAGAAGCCATCGTGAGTCTTGCAATGGCGAGACGCAATTCTTGGAAAGATGCGTTTGAAAGCAAGGCTAAAAGATAGCAAGGGTTTCACCAAGCGAGAGACAACGCGCTACTATTCCTAGGAAGGTTATGTGTGCCACTCAATAGGGAATTGAGAGATAAAATCATGAGTGAAGCTCATGAGGCACCGTGATACAACTCATCCAGAAGCACCAAAATGTCAGAGACCTTAAGAGGAACTTTTGGTGGGAAGGGATGAAAAGGATGTAGCAGCGTTTGTGGAACGTTGTTCGCTTGTCGCAAGTGAAAGTTATACACCAACGTCCGTCGGTTTATTGCAACCGCTACCAATCCCGTGAGTGGAAATGGGATCATATCGGTATGGATTTTGTGGTGAGTTTTCCAAGGTCAGCGAGAGGAAACACCGCTATATGGGTTGTCGTCGATAGACTGACAAAGTCAGCTCATTTCTTACCGATTCGGATGACGTACGGGTTGGATAAGCTTGCTCGCTTTACTTGAGAAATCGTGCGGTTACATGGTGTGCGGTATCGATTATTTCATCGTGACCCGAGGTTCACGTCGAGGTTTTGGAGGAGTCTCGGGGAAGCCGTATGGGACCAAGCTGAATCTTAGTACGGCATTCCATCCTCAAACGGACGGTCAGTCGGAGAGAACGATTCAGGTCTTGGAAGATATGTCATGCGATCGTGGCGATAGAGGAGGAAATTGGGAAGAGATACTACCTTTGGTAGAGTTTGCCTATAACAACGCTTATCGAGCCACCATAGGAATGGCTCCCTATGAAGCGTTATACGGAAGAAGTGTCGATCGCCACTTTATTGGGATGAAGTGGGCGAGAGGAAGATGTTAGGACCGAGATGGTTCAACAGACGGTCGAGGTTATCGATCGATCAGCGAAGGATCAAGGAAGCGCAGATGAGAAGTCCTATCTTGTGGCGTCGTCGGATCTTCGATTCATGATCGGAGATCGCGTTTTCCTTAAGGTTTCTACGAAGCGAGTCGCTCGCTTTGGGAAACGAGGTGTTACTGACCGAGGTTCGTTGGACCTTCAAGTTCTTGAGAGGATAGGCCCGTTGCCTATAGGTTAGCTTTGCCACCCAGCACGGAGATGTTCACGACGTGTTTCACGCTTCTCACCGAGAAAGTGCGTGTTCGACCCAAACACGTGATCAAGCATGACCAAGTGGTTCTTGCTCGGGATCCGAGTTACGAGGAAAGGCGGTGGCTATCTTGGAACGAGAAGTCGAGGAGTTGAGGAACAAGCGATTCCATTGGTAAAGGTGTTGTGGAATCACCACGAGAGAGGAAGCTACGTGGGAGTTGGAAGACAAGTTCGAGGCTCGAGACTCGAGTTGTTTCCTCCACGTGTTTGAAATTTCGGGGACGAAATTTTTCTAAGGAGGAAGGGATGTAATACCCCGTCTTTTTAAGCTTCAGTTTTGCATGGCACGTTTTTCGAGAAAAAGGTCAAAGGTTGACTTTTGTTTCGTGATGCGACCGTCCACGAAACCTCGGGCGTTGTGAAGAGTGTCTTATGATGAATTCATAGACACTAAGTATCGGTTTTCGACCACCCATGAAGGTTTGGCACCGGGAAGTTATCGAAAACCGGACTTTTCATGGATCTTTTAAAAGCATATCTTGTTTATAGTCATTGTGTCCGGTATTTTATTTCGTGTCCATGGGTACCAAGTTTGCTAAATTTGGAGTCCGTTTGCAAAAGTTGCGTCGCTTTTTGCGTTTTCGAAAAGGGCAGCTTGCTTGCAAATGCTGTGACCCTTTTTCCTATAAATAGGAGGCTAGGGCCTTCATTTTCAATGTTCATTTCCTTCGTCTCTCTGTGTTTACGAAGAGCCGAGCAGCTCGAGTGCGCTGCGGGTTACTGGAGGAGTGGGGATCGAGCCGGGAGGATCGTGGCGGCGCCATTCTTATTCTTCCGAGCCACCACCGCCGATCAACCACCCCCCGGGCAGCCCGTTTTTCTGTTTTGTCCTTTTCTTGTTTTGATTCCGCCTTTTAGTAGATCGTATAACATAGAACTCGGGATTCTAGGGACGAGGCGGAAAAGCGGCCGAGGCCGCCGATTTAACCATTGCCGCCGCCGCCCATTCTTCCCGATTTGGTGGCTGTTGGCCGCCGATTTGGTGGCTGACGGCCCACCTTTTCTGGTCCTTTAGGTTTTGAGTTCCGGGCTATGCATTCTACTAAAGTACCGATTCCGTTTTTCTGTTTTTCGCGTTTCTGCATGTCGGGATGTTTTCCGTTGCTTCGAGTTTTCTAAAGGAAGTACATGCCCGGGTTATCCATTTTCAACGTCGTTTGTCATTCCATGTTCGTCGTTATGCATATTGCTTATGTTTCCATTTTCATGCATCGATTTTGGATGGTTTATCCTAGATCTGAGGATAGGCATCGATTTTTGAAGCTTCTTCGCTGCTAAGATTTGAGTCAACTTGCATGCATGCATATTTTGAAAGTACCCTATTATTGGTCTTGATGCCCTGAATATATTTCCCTTCTGCATCGAGTTGATTTGAAAACCCGGAGAGTGCCAAATGTGGGTTCAGAAAGTCGAAAACCCTAATTTTGCTACGATCGTCGTTTGGATCACGTTGTTGCTTTGCTTTGTGGGAAGTGACCCCAAAAGTTGTTCCGTCTTGTTACCAGGTACCTACCGTCACGATCGGTGAAGTCATCGGATCCCTAGATATCTCTCGGTTGACATTTTCGTCTGCTCATTCGGGTTGGGTTATATGCTTATTTTGAGTTATTTACTCGATATTTCAAAATAAAACATGTACGCCAGTAAAATGTTTTGTGAAATTATTATTCGTTCTCGATCCAAGATATGGTTCTATCATGGTTGTGCACGGATCTCTATTCGGTGGGTTGATCACCATCTTGAGTATTGATCATAAGGGGATAGACCCCAGAACACGTGGTTATGGTTACGAAGGGGATGAACCGGGAAGTCCACACGGAAATGGTAATGAGGTGGTTATGGTTACGACGGTTTGACCACAAGTCCACACCGAGTTAGCCGGCTAGATACGTTCGGGCGTGGCCGGTTGGATATGTTCGGGCCGAATGAATGTTATGTGATGGGTGGCGGGATCGTTCCGAGCCGTGGTTCATGGTTCTATGATGGGAGTAACAGAATAACGGATCGGTATCGAAAAATAAAAATCTATTTTGCTTACTTAGAAGTGGATTTACGTTTTAAAACCTTCTAAGGTAAGTGCTCAACACGGCCTCACGATTGTTTTGATTTATAATAAAACCCAAATGAAAGCGCTAGTACTCACCCCAAACTCTTTTCAAATCTTTTCACGGATGGAGGAGGGCCGGACAGGCGTGACTGAGGTGGAGCTGCGGGTTCTTCATGCTATGCTTCCGCGATGTTGTGTTATATCGCACTCGATAACTATGTATTCTTGTCACTTATTTGCTTTACGATTGGGAACAAGATTTGTTAAGTTATTCTCACTGTGAGTCTCGTCGAGCATGCTATGTGGTTGACGGTCTAGTTGACGAGATATAATGCTATTTTGCCTTCTTGCATTACTTATAATAAACCAAGATTATGTTTTCTCAGTTATGATATCGATATTATTACATTGGTGGATTGTTTGTGCACCCTCCCCTTCGTGATATGTCCTAGTTATAGAGGAGATCTTTTGATTTCATGGTCACATCTTCTTATCATGTATGTTATATGTATCCCCTTCTTCCCGCTTCTTAACCCCCACCCCTAATCACACCCCGGCATCCGTGCCTTCCCTCGGGAATTGGGGCGTGACATCATCACTTGGATAGGAATTAAAATTAAATTCACACTTAGGAAACCCTAATTTTCGAAAATCATAGGGATGATTCCAAATATTTTATTTTCTTGTATTAAATAGCTAATACATAGCTATGTGACATATTATAAGTTCTAGATGATGAATTAAATCATAGGAAAATATTTAATACAATTTTAGACCACAAAACCCTAATTTTGATTTTTAGGGTTTTCAAAATTGACTAAATTGTTCAATTTTTATTCCTTAATTCTCTAGCATTATTTTGATGATAAATAATTCTCTTATATCATAAAATAATCATAGGAATTTAAATAATACAATTCCACGATTATTTGGCTAAGTTATAAGCTCATCTCCAAAAACCGACATTCTAAACGTTTCAATAAAATGCTAATTGATTAACCTTCAAAATGCTCGTAATAATGTTGTAGACACATTATTCGTCTATTAGTATTAAGGACTTAAATTTCTAAGCTTCATTGCTTAGAAATAACATAAGATTGACTATCGAAATTTAATCGACGTTAGAAATATACGTTCGAAGGAATATCAGAAACTATATTCATTAATTTACTAAGCGTCAGTGAATATCATACAGAAATTATCAAATTATGCTTAGTCAAAATTGAGCATTGACTAATTAAGATTTTAATTATCGAGATTAAACCCTAATTACGATTTATGTTATCGTAATTAAGCGTTTAAAATTACGGGATATTACATCGACCATTTAGCTCACGATCACTCTGTGTACACAAACCCTTACTGGCAGCTCGTCCAGCATAGGGCCGATATCGTTCATCTCTCGTAGATAGGCAACATGCATCATGCTCAAAAACTTGGCAAGTCAGTCAACTTTTCATGAAAAATGCATATCATATCATTTTGTATGTAAAAGCATATCATTTCTCATTTTTAAGAAGGATTTTACCCACCTTGCAATAATCACTCGGGTGGACTGTACGTTCTGTCCTTCACTTCTTTCTTCTCTGAACTTGGCCCTTCATCAACATAGAGTAGCATATAAGCATACCAGGAACCAAACAAGAAGATAAACACTTTATCTTATCTAAGTCGTCAACACGACTATAACTTCTTGATATTCAAGACTCTATAGTATATGAACACTTGGGTCATTGCATTCTCTAACATCTAAACATATAACAAGACTTACTAAGCCTCATATGACTAAACAAGCATAGAGGAGGACTCAACAACAAACTTAAGCCATCTAATCTTAATCAAAAACCAACAACTCTTTACAAACATAGCTTATAGCCAACATGAAAATCACGTGAGACGTCATCTAACATAAACGAACCTCTATACATGCTCAACTATCATCAAGGATTATCAATCAATCATCAAAATCCAAAGATCAAAGCTTTAGCATCGAAAACCATTTTGACGTCAAACTAAAATTTTTCATCTTTAAAATACGTCGATCGAAAAATCTGAATAAATCATTTTAAGATTTATTCATATCGTAGAATTCAAATATGAAGTCAAAATGATCAAATAAAATCAAAAATCCCACCTTATGTGAGACATAAGTTTCGGCCATTTGGGGGTTTTTGAATAGGTTTGATTTCAATCGTTTTTCTTGTCAAAACATGCTTATATCTACCCAACAACACATATATGAAGGCATATCAAGCATATCAACAACATAAGTTCAAGATCTAGGCCTTCATTTTTTTCGAAAATTTCAAAGATTCTAAAGAATGAACTCATGCTTGAAAATTCACCATTAAACAACTCATAGGCGATAGATCTAACATAATATCAAGAGATAATTGAACAAAACATGCTCCTTCCAAAAAAGTCAAGAGGACCGAAAATGTAAAGCTCTCAAAAGTTCATGATTTTCGAATTTTTAAACCATAAATATGTTTTAGAGGTGAAGATCTACCTTTATATGAAGACGGATCTTGAATTCATCGGTTAGATCTTCGTAGAAATGAGCTTGAATATTTTGAAAATGGAAGTGTGTGTATGTGTGTGTATTTCGAAATTTGAGAGAGAATTGGAGATGATAACTAATGAAGTGCTTTGGAAGCTATCACATATATATATATTATCAAATCACTATTGAAATCTTCCTTAGGAAGCTTTAGCTTTTCTAGAAAATTCCATGGCTACAAGCTTATTCCTAGCTTATATCATAAGCTTTCTCTAGCTTATCTCATAAGCTTTGATTGTCATTCGGGTTTATTACAACGTATTAGTGCTAGGCCCAATTTATGAGGGACGCTATGTCCTCTTTCGAAAATATATATATACTTTTGAAATTAACAACTCAAAATAAATCAAAAGAAATATAGAAATTGCTAGTGAGTTGAAATTTTCATAAATCACTCTTTCTAAAATAAACGTCATTTTCAAAATATTTTGGTCTCAAGAACCATTTTGAGCAATTCGCTCTTGATCCGGGTTTATTCAATAAACAAGATATCAAAAAGGTAAAGACTCTGAAATTATATGACTCTGGGATCAAGACTTCTATGAATACATATCTTATCATATCAAGACTCTTGAAATCTAGATCTTCTCATGTTAATAAAGACTTTAGAATCTTTTCTAAGATTCTATCTCGAATCTATCTCAGATTCTATCTGCTCGACTCAAAGCTTAACATAAAAGCTTTCAACTTAAACAACTCTTTCTTAAGGATGCAATGCCCTTCTTATTAAGCTCTTAATCAGGAGCTAATCTTTGCTACAGGAATGCGAGGTATTACATTCTCACCCCCTTACAAAAATTTTGTCCTCAAAATTTAGTACCTTTGCAAAAAGCTCAGGGTACTTATTCCTCATCTGATCTTCTAGTTCTCATGTCGTTTCTTCCAAACCCTGATGCTTCCATAGGATTTTAACTAAAGGAATTGATTCATTCCTTAGTTTTTTTTTTGTTCTTTTCGATCTAAGATGCGCTATGGCTTCTCTTCGTAGCTTAGATCTTGTTCAGGAACAATATCTCTTGGTATATGATGTGTTTTGGATCAAACACATATCTTCGTAACTGCGACACATGGAACACATTGTGGATATTGCCGAAACTTGGAGGCAATGCTAATCTGTAGGCGATTGACCAAATCTTCTCTAGAATCTCGTACGGTCCAATGAATATTGGTTCAAGCTTTCCTTTTATTCCAAAGCGATGTATTCCTTTGGAAGGAGATACTTTCAAGAATACTTTGTTTCCGATCTTGAAGCTTAGCTCCTTACGTCTTTTATCTGCGTAGGACTTTTGACGTTCTTGAACTTCTTGGAATCTTTTCTTTATTTGTTGTACGATTACGATAATTTCTTCAATCGCTTCTGGTCCAAGCACTTTTCTTTCTCCAACTTCGTCATAATAAAGCAGCGATCTACACTTTTTTTACTATAAAGGGCTTCATAGAGCGCTATATCAATTGTTGCTTGGTAACTGTTGTAGTATGCGAATTCAATCAACGGTAGAATTCATTCCCATTGATCTCCTTGATCTAATATCACTGTTCTAATCATATCTTCTAGCGTCTAAATGGTCCTTTTTGGATTGACCATCTGTTTGCGGATGAATCGTTGTACTGAAATTCAATCTTGTACCCATCTCTTGTTGAGAACTCGTCCTAAATGAGATATAAACTTGGAGTCTTTGTCTAAGCTGATTTGGACGGGTACTCTACGCGAACATACTATCTCTCGAACGTATATCTGAGCTAACTTGTTAGCTCCATACGTAATAGAGATCGGGATAAAAAAAAAACACACTTCGTGAGTCGATCGATTATCACCCAAATAGTTGTATTACCACGCTTTGATTTGGGTAAACCAGTCACGAAATCCATGGCTATGTGATCTCATTTCCACCGAGAAATCTCCAGTGGTTGCAACTTACCATACGTTGCTGGTACAAAGCTTTAATTTGTTGACATGCTAAACATCGTTCAACAAACGAGGCTATATCTCGCTTCATTCCTACCCACACAAACCTTTGCTTTAGATCTTGATATATCTTTGTGCTTCCTAGGTGTGCGGTGTAGGGCGTGTTATGAGCTTCACTCATAATCTCGTTCTTTAAATCATCATCATTGGGTACGCAATTCCTGACTTGAACATGATTGCGTTATCCCCAGCTTCATGATATTCTTCTAGCCTTTCTGTTTTGATCTTAACTCGTAGCTTTTCTATCTGTTGATTTTGTCTTTGAGCTTTCACAATTCTTGTTCTCAAATCGGGGTAACGATAAGTGTCACAGCCTGGTTTGGCTAATCCTTACCGAACCGTGACTTGGGGTTTGGATTTCGTGAATATGAAAAGAATAGGGTTTTTCAACTCATTTCATCTATGAAGAAATATAGATGTTCCAAACAGAATCGAGAATCATGATGGAGAAAAATAGCTTATATATATATATAAAGGTTTCAAGGGTTCGACAAAACAGTAGCTTTTACAAAGCTTAACATGGTAACAAAATATAATAGAGTCTCACGAGTTTGGCAGCGGAATAAAACGTGTGAGACATGCATATGAAGATGCATTCTCAAGGTGAACCAAAAATACTTCATACTTCTTGACAAAAGATTCCGCTCAACTCCCGCTCTGTTCCATCACTTGCTCAACCTGCACATTTAAAAACAAACATGCAGGGCTGAGTACAAAGATGCACTCAGTGGACACATTGCCGAAAACATTTTTACTTTACGAATATTGTACTGCCTACTTCACAGTAAGACACAAGGGTTTTGTTTGAAAAGGCCTTGTGCTTACTAAATACATTTTCATTTTCTCAAAACATCGCCTGGCCAGGCATTTTCACATCACAACGATATTTCAGTCGGCGTATGGATTAGCGCTACGGAGGAGGCCTCACTTCACCGGACGCACGATCGATCGCGAACCGTGATTCGTAGGTGAAACAACTGATCACAACCGATTTATCTGTGAAGTGTACACAACCTAAGCCGAGATTCCCTTCACCTCCAAACTTAGGATCCGAATTGTAATACTTTTCATGTTGCCCAGTGCAACCCGAATGGACATATCTGACACATAAAACATTTTTGGCAGACAATATCGTACTTTATCATTTGCAGAAAAACAGTAAAGTATACTTTTGTAAAAATCATTTTCCAAGAAAGCTCATAAAGGGTTTTGGTAAGAAAGCCCACCTCGGGAACTTAAAGTTCCTACGTCACTAGTAATTAATTATCGTCTTCTTTCTCCTCTGAGCAGGACCCTTTTCAATGTGAGAAACGAGGTTTAGTACATCGCTATACCTTTCGATAGAGACGAACATCGTCTATAACGTCCTATGCATCAAATAAGGCTAACGGTGGACTTATATTGACGTTTCCTAATCAAAATGATGTCGATTATGAAATTATTCAACATATAAGAGATATTCCATCTCTTTAGCATATAATGTACGTCTTAATGTACTTACGTAACGTAAGTCAAATTGTTACTAAACGTACTACGTCACATAGATCGCGTATTATCAATTTTAAATGCGATTTGACCTTGGTCGGCGTTTTTGGTCAACCATTTTGACTTGGTCAACATTTAGTCAACAATTTTGACTAAAGTCAACATTTTGACTTTTAATTCCTTTTATGTAATTCTATTATTTTATGTGCAATTTTGTTCTAAAATTCCCATAAAATCGTAATATGTCTAAAACATCATTTTGGATCATATTATGCAATCATACCGTATAAAATAAATTTATAACATTAATACATATAACCTATAGTTTTGAAAACCCTAATTAAACTAAGCAAACAATCTCCAAAATTTCAATAAAATCACATAACACATACTCATCTATAAGCATCCTTACTATAACATAATTTTTATTTATTGTGAACTATTGAATTTAATCTTCCTAAGTCACTTTTGAAAATTTGGACTTAGTCCAATAAATTTTAACAAATCGATAAATTAATACAACACTATTTTATGAATCTACACTATCGATATGCTATGATAACACTCAAATATGGATTAACATAATATCATGTACTAATATTTTCAAAAATCATAGACTTAGGTACCAAAGTGTTCCAAAAATTCTACATAAATTCATACAAGCATAACTAATACCCTAGATTATGATTTCATGCTTCAATCATCAATTAAAATCATAATTATCGACATATTACACCTTCAAGTTTTCGGTCCACATATAAAATTTGATATCATGCTTGATTTTGTGATATAATTATACCATATGCTTAATAACATCATATAAATATAATATCTAAACATATTAGCATAAGTCACATAATTTTCGAAAATCACATGTATAAACTAAGCTCGTAACATAAATTCTAACGATATATCTGAAGCTCGTAAGAAATCTAACCTTTGATCGGATTCGATCGGCGTCGGCGATGTTATTCTATCTACAATCGAAGAATGCTCGAAGAACACTCTCTATTTTTTCTCTATTTTCTCTCTATTTCTCTCTATTTTCGGTTATGATGTTTATGGGAGGGTAACTCCTATTTATAGGAATTATGGGATGATTATAATCATTACTTTATAAAATATCTTAAGGTAAGGTCAAAATTACAACTCATCTTATCTCCTTAATTTTGAACCATGCAAGTTGTATAAGAGAATCTTATCATATCTTATCTCATATCTAGGTGTAAAGATAAAATTACAACTCATATCTTATCCTCTAGTATTTTACGCCATAATAATAATAATATGCCAAATATTTTATTTTCTCCAATTAATAGTTATATGATATAATAATAATCTTAGATGATGAAATAAATCATAGGAAAATTAATTAAGGTCATTTCTATGTACTAATGTAAAGTTATCGGCAAATAATTCGAAATTACAAATAAATTATCAAACTATGATTCTTTTTATAAAATTATTATTTTCATGAGTAATTATATTAATATAATGATATTATATCATTAAATAAATTTTTAGAATATTTCTAAGCATTTTCCCCAATTTTTTCGAAAATTAGGGTTTCTAGGAATTAAATTTCATAAAATTCCATTCTTACCATATTTCCTTAATTTTGAAATTTTTATAATTTCTAGGAGATAAGATTGATCTAGAATCATGATATTTATCAATTATATAATTAAATAAATTATTTAATACAATTATCACATAAAAGGGTGATTTTCAAAAATCATATGAAATTACACAAGTTTTTCGAAATTAATATGCTTCTAGAACCAAGATATTATTTCCTATGATACTTATCACATTTCTACACATTTCTAAGAGATAAACATTATCTCTTAATTAATCATGACCTTATCTTATCTTTTATGAAAATATCATAGCAAATCTTATCTTAAAAATATCATTTTCCAACCTTATCACATCCACCTCATGCTTAGGTGTTCAAGATAATTATCTTATCATATACTATAAGATAAACATGACAACTCATCACATAAAATCAAGTGATCATATAATAATTCATAATTTAATCACTTATACTTTAATTTTTCGAAAATCATCATAAAATTAGGAAAAATATTTCTTTTTCTTCCTTAGTGTAAATAATATCCCAAATATACTTAATAACATATTTAAAATTATTTCGTTCAAATTTTCAAAAGAAATTTCGATTTATTCAAAATCGACAATTACCGACGTTCACTTTCATACTCGTTCCTATTGTACTGTTCCTTCTTTATTTTCGAAATTTTTAAGCCCAGAAATTTGGAGTATTACATTCTACCCCCCTTAAAGAAATTTCATCCTCGAAATTTACGTATTCTCATAATGTTCTCGATTCCTTCTCCATATCGAATTCTCAATTCCAACGTTGGTACCTTGTACTGTTTGGTCATCGCACGACCTTAACTTTCATTCACATCGATTCATTAAACCTCCGATTCCATATATCTAATATCCTCATGTTTTTCTAGTCGTATCCATTCAGCTATCGATTCTTTTATAGACGGTGAGTCTTATGTCCAAATCTAAGTTTAAGCGAACACATGCTTAACGTCGTAACTTCTGTCGTGGGCGAAGAAAATTCGTATCCCTTTATTTCATTACGTGCTAAGTCCCATAACATTCACGTATGACCTCGTAATAAAGTAGCTTTAAAGTTTCCAGATCGACTCTTAAAATGGGCTATTGTCATTGCTTTCTCTTATTTATTTCACAAAGAACTTTTTCATCATGACCTTATGTATCTCTCTCTAACTGAAGAAACATATCATTCTACTGATTCTGAGAACTTAGGTGTCAAGATAAGTCAACCTATTTCATACTTCTTAGTTTCAAGGATTGGAGGAAACGTATCATGACAATTTATAAGTGGTATGGGTTCAAAATTCATGATGACAACTTTTGAAATTTTAATCACTTTGAAACGAATAATTGGAATATAGGGTCCGAAGACCAGAATGACGACTACTGAGAGTTCTTTGATCATATGGGCTGATCAGACCCGTCACAAATACTTCTCAGTCACATGAAGGCTTGGTTTCAAAAGGAAATTTTATAAGCTTTCGGTTGTAAACTTCTTTCAAAAAAAGTGAGATAGTCAAGTGATATCTCTATTGAAACTAGGTATTAGAGTTAAACTCAATGACAGAACTTGGGTAATGAATAAAATTTGAAATATCGTATACTTTGTACTGGGTCATCATAAATCATAAGGTTTTTCAAAATATGATACATATCAAAACTTAAATCCACATTACTAACCACCACTCTTAACTTAAACATTTTATATTCCCCTGTACCAGAATCCTTTTACTATGGATGTTATTCTGCGAGTTCCAGCTAACAATTTGATCACGTTTCTATTAAGTTCTAATAGTCAACTCAGAGTTTTATTGCGTGTGAACATCTACAGGAAAAGACTATACTCATGTTACTATCGCATAATGATATTCATCATCTCAAAATCATCTTTCCATTTCTAACCTTTTAGTCTTTTCTACTTGTATTATTTCTTATTTCCATCTTTGCTTCTGTTATGATGGACTAAAATTCTCATAATTCATATTTCTATGTTCTTTCGCAAAAGGGATCATACATCTTAAACAGTCTACGTTCTTTTTGGGATAATCTACTCATTTGTTATTAACATCTTTGTAATTCAAACAGTATTATCATAACTCGTTCATACTAATGCATCTCATTGAATTCTATGAATTTAAACATTTCACCTTGACATATCATTGTCAACTCTTTCTCATACCCCTTTTCCTTTTCACAACCTGTAACAATTTTTCAACTACTTTCTACTTTAAACTTCTATTTCGTTGGAGTATTTCTATTGAATGAAAGATCTAGCATAGAAAGAGCTTTGAATACCTCATATGACCAATCACCTTAAAGGCTAGTCTATCGCTCGAAATGGAGCTATAAAGTTGTCCACTTCTTTTTTCTTTCATCGCCAGAGAGTTCAAAAAGAGAGGAGCATGAAGAGTTTTAAATCCGTATCATTCTCACTTCTTAATAAGACAGTTGCTACTGATAAACAATACTTAGCACATAAAACATCTCATAG
Organism: Salvia rosmarinus; assembly: GCA_036937905.1. Classification (NCBI taxonomy): domain Eukaryota; kingdom Viridiplantae; phylum Streptophyta; class Magnoliopsida; order Lamiales; family Lamiaceae; genus Salvia; species Salvia rosmarinus. Next base: position 39,263,729 of record CM072814.1, read on the forward strand.
ACACTTATCTTATTCCTTACTTAGCATTTTATTCCCCAAATTCGTACATCGCTCTAGATTAATTCGTGTAAGCAATAGTCGATTCAAAATTCTGTCGTGTAGAATTTCAAATGAAGATACTATGCCCATGTCACAAGTGACATTCGTTTATCGAAGCTTTCATTCCTCCATGTGGCATTCCAATTCTCGTTCGTCAAATCGTACTTAAAAGCGTTCTAAGTTCTCAAGTTCTTGTGTTTTATCAAACACTACGTTATACATAGAAGGGATATTCTTATGGTCTCGTTCATTCTAAGTTCTTTGTGAAACTTAGAGCTCATCTATGTTCTCTTTGAAAATCAAAAACAATTTCACAATTCAGTCTTCGTTTCACAACAAACTTTTCATTCAACTCACTGACATATAACTCTATATATGTCCATTATCAATACTCATATACCAACCGGGTATAAGCTTTAATTTCTTTCAATTTCATCACATACCAACCGGGTATGAGCTTATACTTCTTCAGACAACCCACTTGTTGTCTAATCAATGAATTATCAAAATTCAAAGTTGTTTACTTTTCAACGGCATGTCCACTTTAAAAACATTTTTCACAAATACTTTCTCAAAACTGTACATAACTTTCAAAACTTTTAAAACCGTACCTTTTACTTGTCCAACTACTTTTCCTTGCTGGTTGAGCGTGATGAACAGGAGCGTTGAGCGGTGATGACTGTTTCATAGAAGGTCTAGTGATTCAAGCTAGACTTTGGATAGAATGGATATTTTTGGTTCAAAGCAAATGAACTGCTCTGATACCACTCTGTCACAGCCCGGTTTGGCTAATCCTTACCGAACCGTGACTTGGGGTTTGGATTTCGTGATATGAAAAAATTAGGGTTTTTCAACTCATTTCATCTATGAAGAAATATAGATGTTCCAAATGTAATCGAGAATTATGATGGAGAAAATAGCTTATATATATATATAAAGGTTTCAGGTTCGACAAAGCAAGAGCTTTTACAAAGCTTAACATGGTAACAAAATATAACAGAGTCTCACGAGTTTGGCGTAAATAAAGCGTGTGAGACATGCATATGAAGATGCATTCTCAAGGTGAACCAAAAATACTTCATACTTTCGACAAAAGATTCCGCTCAACTCCCGCCTGCTCCATCACTTGCTCAACCCGCACATTTAAAACAAACATGCGGTCGAGTACAAAGATGCACTCGGTGGACACAATGATCAAAACATTTTTACTTTACGAATATTGTCGCTTACTTCACGAAGAACCGCGGGCTTTGTTTGAAAAGGCCTCAGGCTTACTAAATACATTTTCATTGTCTCAACACATCGCTGGCCGTGCATTTTCACATCACAACGTATATTCCAAGTCGGCATATGGATTAACGCGCCGGGAGGGAGGCCTCCCTTCACCCGGACGCACGATCGATCGCAACCGCGATTCGAGGCTAAAACAACCGATCGTGGCGGCGATTCGTGTCAAGTGTACACAACCCTAAGCGTGATTTCTTCACCTCCAACTTAGGATCCGAATTGTAATACTTTTCCTGTTGCCCCAGGCAACCCGAATGGACATATACAACACATAAAACATTTTTGGCAGACAATATCGTACTTTATCATTTGCAGAAAAATAGTAAAGTATACTTTTGTAAAAATCATTTTCCAAGAAAGCTCATAAAGGGTTTTGGTAAGAAAGCCCACCTCGGGAACTTAAAGTTCCTACGTCACTAGTAATTAATTATCGTCTTCTTTCTCCTCTGAGCAGGACCCTTTTCAATGTGAGAAACGAGGTTTAGTACATCGCTATACCTTTCGATAGAGACGAACATCGTCTATAACGTCCTATGCATCAAATAAGGCTAACGGTGGACTTATATTGACGTTTCCTAATCAAAATGATGTCGATTATGAAATTATTCAACATATAAGAGATATTCCATCTCTTTAGCATATAATGTACGTCTTAATGTACTTACGTAACGTAAGTCAAATTGTTACTAAACGTACTACGTCACATAGATCACGTATTATCGATTTTCGTGCGATTTGACCTTGGTCAACGTTTTTGGTCAACCATTTTGACTTGGTCAACATTTAGTCAACAATTTTGACTAAAGTCAACATTTTGACTTTTTAATTCCTTTTATGTAATTCTATTATTTTATGTGCAATTTTTGTTCTAAAAATTCCCATAAAATCGTAATATGTCTAAAACATCATTTTGGATCATATTATGCAATCATACCTTATAAAATAAATTTATAACATTAATACATATAACCTATAGTTTTCGAAAACCCTAATTAAACTAAGCAAACAATCTCCAAAAATTTCAATAAAATCACATAACACATACTCATCTATAAGCATCCTTCCTATAACATAATTTTTATTTATTGTGAACTATTGAATTTAATCTTCCTAAGTCACTTTTGAAAATTTGGACTTAGGTCCAATAAATTTTTAACAAATCCAATAAATTCATACAACCCTATTTTATGAATCTACACTATCAATATGTTATGATAACACTCAAATATGGATTATATCTCAACATAATATCATGTACTAATATTTTCGAAAATCATAGACTTAGGTACCAAAGTGTTCCAAAAATTCTACATAAATTCATACAAGCATAACTAATACCCTAGATTATGATTTCATGCTTCAATCATCAATTAAAATCATAATTATCAACATATTACACCTTCAAGTTTTTGGTCCACATATAAAATTTGATATCATGCTTGATTTTGTGATATAATTATACCATATGCTTAATAACATCATATAAATATAATATCTAAACATATTAGCATAAGTCACATAATTTTCGAAAATCACATGTATAAACTAAGCACGTAACATAAATTCTAACGATATCTGAAGCTCGTAAGAAATCTAACCTTTTGATCGGATTCGATCGACGTCGTGACGTTATTCTATCTACAATCAAGAACGCCCAAGAACACTCTATTTTTTTCTCTCTATTTTCTCTCCTATTTCTCTCTATTTTGGTTATGATGTTTATGGAAGGGAATGCTCCTATTTATAGGAATTATGGGATGATTATAATCATTACTTTATAAAATATCTTAAGGTAAGGTCAAAATTACAATTCATCTTATCTCCTTAATTTTTGAACCATGCAAGTTGTATAAGAGAATCTTATCATATCTTATCTCATATCTAGGTGTAAAGATAAAATTACAACTCATACCTTATCCTCTAATATTTTCGCCATAATAATAATAATATGCCAAATATTTTATTTTCTCCAATTAATAGTTATATGATATAATAATAATCTTAGATGATGAAATAAATCATAGAAAAATTAATTAAGGTCATTTCTATGTACTAATGTAAAGTTATCGGAAATAATTCAAATTACAAATAAATTATCAAACTATGATTCTTTTCATAAAATATTATTTTCATGAGTAATTATATTAATATAATGATATTATATCATTAAATAAATTTTGGAACATTTCTAAGCATTTTCCCAATTTTTCGAAAATTAGGGTTTCTAGAATTAAATTTCATAAAATTCCATTCTTACCATATTTCCTTAATTTCAAAATTTTTATAATTTCTAGGAGATAAGATTGATCTAGAATCATGATATTTATCAATTATATAATTAAATAAATTATTTAATACAATTATCACATAAAAGGGTGATTTTCGAAAATCACATGAAATTACACAAGTTTTTCGAAATTAATATGCTTCTAGAACCAAGATATTATTTCCTATGATACTTATCACATTTCTACACATTTCTAAGAGATAAACATTATCTCTTAATTAATCATGACCTTATCTTATCTTTTATGAAAATATCATAGCAAATCTTATCTTAAAAATGTCATTTTCCAACCTTATCACATCCACCTCATGCTTAGGTGTTCAAGATAATTATCTTATCATATACTATAAGATAAACATGACAACTCATCACATAAAATCAAGTGATCATATAATAATTCATAATTTAATCACTTATACTTTAATTTTTCGAAAATCATCATAAAATTAGGAAAAATATTTCTTTTTCTTCCTTAGTGTAAATAATATCCCAAATATACTTAATAACATATTTAAAAATTATTTCATTCAAATTTTCAAAAGAAATTTCGATTTATTCAAAATCGATAATTACCGACGTTAACTTTCATACTCGTTCCTATTGTACTGTTCCTTCTTTATTTTCGAAATTTTTAAGCCCAGAAATTTGGAGTATTACAATAAGAGCGGCTATAATCTCTTTCGTAGATTCAGGTGGTAGCACCACTTGCAAACTTATCTCTTCAAACTCTTTATTCAACTCCTCTCTCTGAGTAAGGACGAATCCTAGCTGGATTTGGCTTTTTTTTCTACTCAAAGCATCAGCGACAACATTCGCTTTTCCAGGGAGATACTTGATATCACAATCATAATCTTTTACCAACTTAAGCCATCTTCTTTGGCGCATGTTCAAATCTTTATGCTCGAAGGAATACTTCAGGCTCTTGTGATCGGTAAAGATCTCACACTTGGATCCACACAAAAGATGTCTCCAATTCTTCAGAGCATGAACAACAGCTGCCGACTCTAGATCGTGTGTAGGATATATGACCTCGTGAGGTTTCAACTGTCGTGAAACATAGGCTATCACTCTTCTTTCTTGCATCAGGACAAATCTTAGTCCACTCTTTGATGCATCGGTATACAGAGTATACCCTTTGTCTGTTTCTTGTATTGCCAAAATTGGCGCTGTAGTCAATCAGTTCTTTAACTCTTGAAAACTTTCTTCACATTCTTGGGTTCATTTGGACTTAATTCCTTTTTGAAGGTATTGAGTCATAGGTCTCGCAATCTTGGAGAATCCTTCTATGAACCTTCGGTAATGTCCTGCTATACCCAAGAAACTTCGAATCTCTGTCAATGTCGTCGGCGATTTCCAATCACGTACCGCTTGAACTCTAGCGGTCTCGACTCTGATTCCGTCGGTTGTAATGATATGTCCAAGGAAATTTACTTCCTTTAGCCAAAACTCACATTTGCTAAACTTAGCAAACAATCGTTCTATTCTCGACATCTTTAGGACGGTTCTTAACTGTTCTTCGTGTTCTTACTCGTTCTTTGAGTACACGAGAACATCATCGATAAATACCAAAACAAATTTATCGAGATAATTGTGGAAAACACAATTCATCAAATCCATAAACACAGCTGGTGCATTCGTCAAGCCAAATGGCATTACTACGAACTCGTAGTGGCCATACCGCGTTCAAAAAGCAGTCTTGGCTATGTCCTTATGACGAATCTTTGATTGATGATAGCCTGACTTCGGGTCAATCTTTGAGAAAACACTGGCACTTTTCAGCTGATCGAACAAGTCATCGATCCTGGGTAAAGGATACCTATTCTTCAAGGTTAACTTGTTCAACTCTCTGTAATCAATACACATCTTTAGAGTTTAATTCTTCTTTTTGACAAATAGAACTAGCGCTCCCAAAAGAGATATACTAGGTTGAGTAAAACCTAGGTCCAAAAGCTCTTGCAATTGGATCCTTAACTCCTGCAATTCTTTGGGGGCCATTCTATAAGGTGCTTTTGAAATAGGTGCTGATCCTGGTTCTAACTCAATGGAAAAACTCTAATTGTCTGTCCGAAGGTAGCCCCGGTAATGTTTCAGGAAAAACCTGGTAATGTTTCAGGAAAAACATTCTGAAATTCTCTAACCACGGGTACATCTCCTACCTTCTTCTCGGACTTGACATCGACAGGTAAGCACAATCTTCCTCGTTCTTCATCAGCTTCTCGGCTTGTAAGGCTGAGATCATAGGAACATGGCTTCTTCTCTTCTCAATACCATAAAAACAGGTAGGTTCTATTTCTGGTGGCTGAAATGCTATTTCTCTTTTGCTCGCATCATATCGTTGCATAATGCTCTGTCAACCAATCCATTCCTAATATAAGATCCACGTCCTTCATGTGCAACAGCTACAACAATCTCGCTCTAAGCTTAAGGGATCCTAGTTCGAAATCTAGGTTAGAATACTCATGCATGATAACGGTAGTTCCACCCAACGGGGTACGCACATTAAATTCTTGTGCGGCGCGTTCGCTGTTGAGCTTAAGAACATCTACACATGATGTCAGAAAAAAAAATGCGAAGCTCCTGTATCGAAAAGGATTTTGATAGGTACACCTTTCAATGTACCCATACTTGTCAAGTTGTTGGCGTTCTTCTCATGTTGCTTTTGAGAGAGGGCGTATGCACTTTGATATAGAGGTTAGTGCGGTCGAGGCGTCGGTGATTGCGGCTGCGGCGACGGCGACGGTTGCGGTTGCGGCGACGGCGATGGCAATGGTTGCGGTTGTGGTTGATGTAGCGGCATCTCGATCTGACGAAACGGCGACTTTGGATATCCACTTACGGCTTTCATTGATTACGTCTGTCTCGGATGATTCTGCTTTCCTCCGTCACTAGTTATTCTCTGACGGTTCGGACGTTGACTTGCATAGTGGCCCACTTGTCCACATGCATGACAATCATTATTTCCCATCTCGCAAACTCGTAATGTACTGCTACATCTAGGGCACGCGTCTGCATTCTTAACTGACTTAGGGAAGATTGTCTCGGCGTAAACTGACTCGGCTTCTACCATCGTCTCTTGTTTGGGAAGGTCTTATTCTTCCAATTCTTTACTTCTTTTTGACTTCTGATCCGTAACAAACAATCTTGGCGGCTTGAATCTAAAATGTACTGGATTTGGATCTAGCGTCACTTTGTCAAGTAGCATTTCCATCTTCATGTCAAATGCACGATTTAACGTTTCTGCATATGACGTTGGAGGTTGGCTTGCCAAAATGATTCTATCTCTTGGCGTAAATCAGCACGAAACAATTCGCCATTTTCTCATTTGTCTCAACTTTAAAAGAAGCATAACAGCTAGACTACAGAATTCACTATCATATTCTGCCACAGTCTTCCTGCCTTGCTTCAGGTTCGCAAATTAAATCTCTTTCTGTTTGCGGTAACTTCAAGGTATATACTTTTCATACAATTCTCCCTTGAATTGCTCCCACGTAAAATTCTCCAATTGCTCAGGAGAAACAACTTTCTGACGTGATTCCCACCAGGAATCTGCAGACCCTTTTTAACTGGAAGGATATGCATAGGAGACACTCTCAATCAGAGCACTCCGAAAACTTGAAAAATTCGCTACAACGCGAACCCATTCTTCAGCATCAACTGGACTATCAACTCCATTGAAAGATGGAGGATTCTGACGCAGAAAAAGATCTACAATTCTACACTCTGTTTGAGGAGGAAAAGGTACAGGTGAATCTTGAGGAGAATTTTCACTTTCTTGTTCTTCCTCTTCGGGATATTCACAAAAGCTGGGAAAACTTTTGCAAATTGAAGGTTTTCAGGCATATAGATGCTTTGGTATCTTGGGCAAAACACATCCGGTACGGCTTCTCAAGCACGCTACCGCATCATAAGATATCTATAGGCACCACTAGTCTATATATACACATATGTATAATATATATATATATATATATATATATACACCCAAACTATCTACAAACTGCCAGCTTCCACTCTTGCTGCTACTAGCTTCACTCTGCCCACGAAAGGCTGTCATCGTTGTTATCATCATCATTTCCTTCTTCCATCTCTACTACTCCATTCTCACTGCCATCAACGGCTTCATTGGAGTCTAGCATCTCTACCTCTTTCTCAATCTCAGGAGATAGTGGATCAATAGCACGCTCGGGAAATGAGTACAATGGAACTACTCCAGATAAAGGATATCAGGATCAGTCACAAAAGGCATTTGATTGATATCTAGGGACTGTAGTTGTACTGGGCCAACAATTGGTAAAAACTCAGGTTCATACATGAAAGATCTTGAGACACCTGAAGGTCTCGATAAACTAGCTTGAGTATCTTCTGGGACTTCTAAAGAAGAAGTCTCAGGAACATGAAAGAAAGGAATAGACTCAATCGTTGTAGGGACCTCAGAAGATGAAAAAGACTGACCATACCAGTCTAGGTCAATAAGAAACATCTCAGTACCGAGATAAGAATAATCAAACTGTGTAGGGTCTACATCAGACTCGGGTATAGACAACTAAGTATCTGGTAAGGATGACTTTATCTCAAGAGTAGAGGCATTAACGTCATACTCAGGGATAGAAGAATCAACATCAATGGATTCGAGATCCTCATCATTAAAAGGAAAAGAAGGACACCACCAACCTGAGTCATGAACAAACAAATAAAATCAAGAATGGAAAATGAACCAAGAGGAAAACTCGGTACACAAAATATCGAAACTGATGGTAGCTAGGAGTCTGGGAAGATTAGCTTGCTTAGAAGCTATAAAACCAGGCTCAATGTAATCAATGGCAACAGCAACAGCCCAATCTTGCCATTCCTTAGGCGATAAGCAAATCAATTGGAGTATTCCATCTAGTCCCGATACACCGTGCTCAGATGCCTCATCTCTCCACAAGCGATGGAATTGAGCAAGAAAATCGCCCAAAGTAAGTTGCTCATCTGGCATAAACAGATAGAAGCGCTCTCTGATCCTTGCTGATGGTGACAAATGAGCCGTATTTTTCCGAGCTGTTCGGACGGTTCTTACCATCTTAGATAAAAAGAATACTCAAATACTTGCAGAAAAACATACTCATGTTGCTCTGCCGTCTTTTCTCAGAATCTCTTCCCAACTTTAGCTCAATGAGAAATAACTCATTTCAAGCATACATTCACATGTAGTAATTCATTTGATATGGCATATACTCAACATCAACTCAATTCATTCAATGAAGCATCTGCTCAATTATAAAATAATCATAATCATAGGCTCTTACCTGGTGAGCTAGAGATGATGGAATCGAATTGTTGAGCTTCTCTTGAGAACAACTGACTCTATAACTCAGATTCTCAAAACAGAGTCAAACAACTGACTCCATAAATTTATATTCTCAAAGCAGTCAAACAACTCGACTCTATAAACTTAGATTCTCAAATCATAATCAATTCAAAAGAATTTACAGCTCAAGGTGCACAAGTCGCACAAGACTCACAAGGATTTACAAGGATTCACGTGTTCGAATTCAAACTGCTCGATACCATTCTCAGAACACCCGACTTACTTAATCAAGTAATTAGGTTGTTACGGGTTAAGAAAGAACTTCTGATAAACTATAATAACAATTTCGATCGGATATACATATCAAGCAATAATGACCTCAACTTTCATCATGAAAAAAATCAAATCTTTGGTCAAAGGAGGTAGAATGGAATCTGACAAATGATGGTTTTTAGGTCCTCAAACCACAAGAGTAATCGAACAAAGAAAAACAACGGCTGAGGATGAATAATCAAAATAAGATAATCCAGATCCAATACGACATTGATCTGCTATCACAGGTTAGACTAATTTTACAATGAATGTAAGAACTCAAACATGCTTTCACCAAAATAAAATCTTTGGTTAGCTAGGGTCGAAAGCATGACTCATCAATAACTTCGAAACATTTTATACAATATTGGATCCAACAAATAATTCTGGATATTCAAAAGAAATCCTTGTTCATAGAAGCAAGTCGACATCATAAAAGAGATGTCAAGATCCCAACAATGAAATGAAACTGTCATTAGGGCAAAAATCAAAACACAAACAAGCAAAGGCCAAAGTTCGGCAACAAGAAGTGTGGCTGAGAATCATGTATGATGACATAAGACTCTGGGCAAACGAGACATGACAACAACAAAATAACAACACCATCATGAGACATAACATCTAGGGAAGCTCATCTACACAACATTCGATTCCAGCATCCTCTCGAGCTCATCCTGCACATTTAGAAATATATGCAGGGCATGAGTACTAGATGCACTCAGTGGGTATATGCCGAAAACATTTGAAACATTGCTCTTAGTGCTATAAGATTGATTTGTCATAACATTTGCAACACACAGGAGTTTTCAGTTAAATAACTTGTGCATGCTTCTGAAATAAACTTACTTGCTTTAATGCTCACATATTCAAGATGCAACATTTAACATGCGTCTGCAGACATTATTCTCATTCATTAACCATATCTATGCACTCTTGTGTTGAGAAGTAGGCCTCCTTCTCAAACACCGTGATCGGACATTTAGCTCACGATCACTCTGTGTACACAAACCCTTAGCTCGTCCAGCATAGGGCCGATATCGTCCATCTCTCGTAGATAGGCAACATGCATCATGCTCAAAAACTTGGCAAGTCAGTCAACTTTTCATGAAAAATGCATATCATATCATTTTGTATGCAAAAGCATATCATTTCTCATTTTTAAGAAGGATTTTACCCACCGGCGATAATCACTCGTGGATCAGACGCTCGTCATTCACTTCTTTCTTCTCGAACTTGGCCTTCATCAACATAGAGTAGCATATAAGCATACCAGAACCAAACAAGAAGATAAACTTTTATCTTATCTAAGTCGTCAACACGACTATAACTTCTTGATATTCAAGACTCTATAGTCTATGAACACTTGGGTCATTGCATCCTCTAACATCTAAACATATAACTAGACTTACTAAGCCTCATATGACTAAACAAGCATAGAGGACTCAACAACAAACTTAAGCCATCTAATCTTAATCAAAAACCAACAACTCTTTACAAACATAGCTTATAGCCAACCTGAAAATCACGTGAGACGTCATCTAACCTCTATACATGCTCAACTATCATCAAGGATTATCAATCAATCATCAAAATCCAAAGATCAAAGCTTTAGCATCGAAAACCCATTTTGACGTCAAACTAAAATTTTTTATCTTTAAAATACGTCTATCGAAAAATCTGAATAAATCATTTTAGGCTTTATTCATTTCGTAGAATTCAAATATGAAGTCAAAATGATCAAATAAAATCAAAAATCCAACCTTATGTGAGACATAAGTTTCGGCCATTTGGGGGTTTTTGAATAGGTTTGATTTCAATCGTTTTTCTTGCTCAAAACATGCTTATATCTACCCAACAACACATATATGAAGGCATATCAAGCATATCAACAACATAAGTTCAAGATCTAGGCCTTCATTTCTTTCGAAAATTTCAAAGATTCTAAAGAATGAACTCATGCTTGAAAATTCACCATTAAACAACTCATAGGCGATAGATCTAACATAATATCAAGAGATAATTGAACAAAACATGCTCCTTCCAAAAAAGTCAAGAGGACCGAAAATGTAAAGCTCTCAAAAGTTCATGATTTTCGAATTTTTAAACCATAAATATGTTTGATAAATCTGTGTACGTTAGTATGCGAGATTTAGAGAAAGCAGTAAAGAACACAGGAGTTTTTACGTGGTTCGATCAAGAATCAGATCTACGTCCACGGAGGTGATGATCCTCAAGATGTTCACTATTATTGTATTTCAATGAGTATCTCAAGGAGCTCTAGTGTTCAGTAATTTGCTAACCCTTTTACCTTCAATCTAACTCCTATTTATACATAAACGTAGACCTTGTAATCTAATCCCTTGATTGGCGAGTTCACGATCCTCCCAGAATCGACCATGATCTTCACCATAATTGCCCATGATTTCCACCGCTACCCCATCATCTTCGCCTCGACCCGCCTTTAATTGGGGTTTAGAGGCGTGTTTGGGCGTGAACCGTAGTAGGCGTTAAGTCGTGCCCACTCGTTTGGGCTACTAGTGGGCCCGAGAGGTTGGGCCATATCCTATCATAGCCCCCCCCGAAAAGTCGAGGAATAGCCATGCCGGGTGAAGTGGAGAATGTGCTTGCCGGGCGGGATGTTGCTTGGTCAAGTTGTTCTTGAAGGTTCTCGATCTATTGTTTGCAAAGGAAGCCGAGTTATGACACGGATAGCGGTCTCAGATAGGTTACACCGAGGTTCGGTTTGAGCGGCTTTGCACTTCTGGAGGACGTCGAGGTCCGAACTGAAGGGAGAATCTCTTGTAAGGGGCGACATTCGTTGGCAGGAAACCGAGGTCTGATTTGAATGGCTGCTTCTTGAAGGAAGGCCGAGGTTCGACCTGTATGGCTCTGTCTCTTAGGAGGACGCCAGGTCCGACCAATAGCTCTGCCGGTGCAGAGCGGACATGGGCGTGGTCCGAGGTCCGAGCCTCAATGTAATCATTACGATCAGACTGGCGGTCTGTCTTACCATAGAGTACGTCATACGCGCCAGGCGGTAGTTGGGCGCCGAATAGCGTCTTGCCGACTCGACACATCCAATCGTAGATAGGCACGTGTGATAAATGAAACGGCAGCTTTTAGGCGCCATTCGTCCTATAAATAGGTCCAAATGAGGCAACTGTTCATTTTCTTCTTCGACGCTTTATTCCAGAGAACATACTTGTAGAAATTTCCTAATTCCTCCTTCAAACTTTGTTGAAGAAGTCGGATATCTCGCTCGTAAAAGTAAGTATGTATTCTTCATCTTCTCATTTCTCTTCTCGCTCGATAATTACGGTTCGGTTTGGTTCCGCCGCCTGATTCGATGTGAAGGATTATATGTGCCACAACCGCCTAGGTAAATCTATAGGACTTAGTTCTGGGTTCCGCCGTGTCATCGGTATGGGACGGCCTCGGGATTGGCGTGGCGAGGTCGACTCTAACGACAGAGGAGCTTTTGGAGATTATGGAGAATACCATATTCGGAGGATGCATGGTGGTGCTCAGAAACCCAATGATAGGGCGATGGCCACTCCGGAGGATTTATTACCATATTTGTAGATAGCTTGATAGGGGGCTTAGGTTTCCTTTTGCCTATTTTCCTTAACTTTCAAGAATATTTTCGATCCCCATATGCCAACCGACATCGAATTCTATTAGGTCGGTAGTTGGGCTAGGGGCTGGCCTGTTATGGCATAGGCGAGGAAGTTCCTTTGAAGTCTTGATGCATTTTTTAGCATCAAGTCTATGGGAGGGTGTATTATCCGTCACCTCGTGCAAGTTTAAGATAGCGTCCCCTCGAAGGTGTCCCATTGGCGTAATAGATATTTCTTTCGCGGGTTGAAGGGTATCCGAGGTATGAGTGGGGTCTCGATGCGATGAAGGACGTGAAAATCAATCCCACAGGCCCCATGGAGAAGATGTTGAATGATCCGTGAGATCTTATCGATTAATTATACCGAGGATGACTTGAACAATGCTGGGCTGAGTGTTTATAGGTCGGAAGCGTCGGTATCAGGGTCTGATTTGGGTGAGGGCAACCTTCTTCTTTTTATCCTTCCCCCGTCTGATTTCGTTGTGCTAACGAAATTCTTATTCTGTGATGCAGTGAAGATTGACCCCAGCAGAGAAGTTAAGATAACGGGCTCGACGCACCCTGCACCATCTGAGCGAAAGGAGCCATGAGGAAGAAGGCGGCGGGCGAGTCCACCCAAAGAGTCCCGTGGTGGTGGTGGACGCCCTGAGAGACTTACTGACGGGACCTCAGGCGACCTCGAGCCCGACGCTGGAGATAGAGGTTCATGGCCACTCCTTGCCCGAGGTGCCGACTTCCAGCACTCCTCTATCCTTTCCGAAGGTATGAGTCGCTACTCTTCTCCTTTGTAATTTTGTCGTTACGCGTTGCTAACTGTTTTATATTCAGGATGCGGCCTCGGTGGCAGGTGAGATGCACCGCATGGCCGGATTTGTTGCTGAGAGCGCCTCGCAATACGAGGCGGTGGAGAAAACCGCCGCTCTTTGAGCCTCGAGGCCATTCCGCTACCGGACGCTGCAAGGGCGGACGCTGAAGTTGCAAAGGCGGCCGCTGAGAGCGCCCTGAAAAAGAAGGACCGGGCCTTGCGGGTGGCCCGTGCCGAAGTGGAAAGCGCCCAGGAGGAGGCTGCCGAGGCGGAGAAGAAGCTGGCCGCGCAGACAAGTGCCTTGCTGGCAGGGCAGGGACCTATGCTGAGGGCCTTCGCCAGCAGGCTTATTGAGTCGGAGAGCTTTTCCTCCTTCATCTCCGACCGGCACCGTAATGAGGCCGCAGTGATATCTCGCCCACCGAGAAGTCGGCGCCGAGACCTGATTTTGACAAGGCCCAGCACGGTTGGATCGAGGTCGATCCTCAGGAGGTGTGTATGAATTATGCCCGCATAATCGCCAGGGCGACCTCCTTCCCCGTGGTGGATACCTGGCATCCTCTGCCTCGCTCCTGACGGCGGAGGCTGTAACTCAGTGCAAGGAAGATGAAGACGTAGAGCTTCAAGCATTCCTTGTTGAGGTGAGAGCTGAAACCGAGGAGGCAGGTCCGAGCTCGGATGCCCCTTCCGGAGATCGGCAGCCGTTGGAGGAGCAGCAGCAGGTGGCGCAGCAGGAGGTTGGTGAGTCCGGCAATGAGCCTGAGGTCAGTGGACCTAATGTAATAGGCTGATTTGACGGGGTCGATAGGACCCTGTGTTGTACGAACTTCTACTTTGAATAATAGACACAACTTCTTAAAATGCGTTTTGTCTTGTTTATCTCTAGCATTCCACATCTCAATACTTCAGACTCGATCATGAGCTACTAACAAACCTGAAAGAAGTTAGAGGTGCTCTGGCCGAGAAGAATGAAGAGGTGACGTACTGGAGGAGTCGGTCTGCCGAAATGACTCGTGTTCGCCAAGATGGATGTCACCGGCATCGTCAGCCGAACTGAAAAAGAAGTTGCATGAGGCCGACTGCGAAGTGGTCCGCCTCCTGACTGAGAATGAGGCGTTAAAGTTAAGGATTACACAACTCGAAGTCCAGGGGGCTGATTCATCTGCTGATGTGATCCAAGGACGGCTGATGCAATGCGAGGAGCGGCTCGAGCTGACAGCAGAGGAGCTGGCTCGGATCTCGGAAGAGCATGCAGAGTACGAGAAGGTAATCCACCGGACTGGTGGAACTACCATATCTGAAGCCGACGATCGAGTTCAGAGCTTGCTGGCGGAGGGCATGGTGCTGAGGGATGAGGAGGGGCCAAATAGCAAGAAGTTTAAAGACTGCCTCGACTCCATCCTGAAGTACATGCAGATGTACGAGGTCGTTCGTAAACGACGCATGCCCCAGCCCCGCAGCGAGTCTACAGCGGGCGCCGCTACGCTGATCACGCCGAAGTGCTCCGTCTAATGGGTCCAATTGAAAGGGGAGCATTTAGAGGGCAGCACTCGGCAGGTCGGAGGCGGCGGCGCAGGGCGGCGAGAGGTCGACGTGGAAGGGCGGTAGTTCGGGGGGGAGGGCGTGGTCCTGGCCCGTCGAGGCTCACGGGTCGAGGTGTGACCTCGGGTATAGAAATGCCCTCCCGGCCGAGCCCGCCTGTCGGCTCGGGCATCGCACTCGAGCAGCCGAGATGGTGTCGCCCTCATTGATTAGGTGGAGGCACCGAGTTCATTCCGGTATTCATCGCCGACCGGGATTTTGTTCAGAACTACCTCGGCTTCAGTGAGTCCCCATGAAAGAGCCCTAAGCCCCCGAATGAGTTTGTATATAGCGTAGAACTTTGTATGTAGATATAAATGTATTTAGACTGTTTGAAGTGTACGTTTTCCTCTTGAGAGGTACAAACATACTTAGGACTTCGCTTTGGTCGTAAATGTATTTATCTTGTATCTGAGTGTATATTTTCCCAAATAAAGGGGCATAATTTGATGAGATCCGATCGGATGTCTTTTACATGTAGATTTTCAACTTAATGAGTAATCAGATGCGTGCATGTAGACTTTCAAATTAATGAGTAGTCAGATGTCGTTGCCTTCGAGACGTTCAATTCAATGAGTAATCTCTGAGTGCGGTGCGCGCTTAGTGAGTACCCTACTTAGTGGGTTATTCATCTTCGTGAGGCGTCCCTCGTGAAGGTTTAAATGCGGTATATCCAAATATATGTTCGCATTTGAATAAAATGAGGAAATGAAATACTCATTAGAAAAATAAATATTTTATTCAACAAGTATATAACATCGCACTTGACAAAGCAAGTAAGAGACTAACATGAGGTCGATCCAAATCGAAGCTATGTAAAGTACCTCCTTAAATGATAGATATGCCGTGTTCGGGGATAAGTGCACCGATAAATGAGATAGCTTGTAGCCCCTTGCCGAGGTCCTCGTGAGAGCGGTATGGGCCTTCCATGTCGGATCCAACTTGTTAAGGCGTTCGGCTCTGCTGGCTTCATTATTTAAATGAGGACGAGGTCGCCTACTTGCGGTCGGAGGCTTTGACCCTTTGTTGTAATACCGTGCGACTGGCCCTTATACTTAGCTTCGTTTATGAAGGCGAGTTCGCGTTTCTCTTTGAGAGCATCAAGGTTAGCCCGCAGGTCGTCCTCATTCCCATCTGGGTCAAAGTGAAGAGTGTGTGGGCTTGGTGCGCCGATTTCAGCTGGTATGACGGCCTCAGTTCCATAGACCAAGCTGAAAGGCGTTTCTCCGTGTGAAGTCCGAGGTGTCGTTTCTGTAGGACCAGGAGGACTTGGGGGAGGTTTTCACCCAATCGCCTTTAGCTCGGTCTAGCCTCTTCTTTAATCCTTGTATGATCGTGTGGTTCATCACCTCGGTCCGACCATTCGCTTCGGGGTGTGCGACCGAGGTGAAGTGTCGATCGATCCGGAGCTCTTCGCACCACTCCTTGAAATTTTGTCGATGAATTGGGTGCGTTGTCAGAGACCGAGATCGTGCGGTATGCGAAGCGGCGGACTATATTCTTCCACACGGTGTCTCGAATCCTTTTGCTCGTGAGGTTGAAAGTTGCTCGGCTTGACCCATTTTGTGAAGTAGTCTGTGGCTACGACTAAATATCGGGCTGACACGGTGCTCGGCCGAGCAGGCCAACGATGTCGATCCCCACCGCATGAAAGGCCATGGACTCGCAGCCTTTCCTCGGATCGATGCAGGGTAGCTTTTGACCGTGGAGTGAAGCCGCACTTGGACACTTTTGACGAGCTCGGCGAATCTTGAATAAGGGTGGGCCAATAATATCCCGACCTCAACGTCTTCTTTGAAAGAGCCCGTGAGCCGATGTGGCTTCCGCAAGATCCTCTGTGAATCTCATTAAGCACGTAGTCGGCTTCTTCTGGCCCAAGGCACCTCAGGAGGGGTTGAAGGTAAGACTTCCGGTAGAGAGAGCCCTCATATATGAGATACTTCTGGGATTTCACCATCATCTTTTTGGCCTCAAGCCGATCCTGAGGTAGTGTGCCAACTTCCAGGTAGGCTTTCAGGGGCGTCATCCAGTTTGGCTCAGCCTCTGCGATAACGCCGACGTGGGGCGCCTCGATGCTTCTGGAATGAACTTCCTCCACTGGCGGATTTGCTGATGACGAAGCCAACTTACTAAGGATGTCAGCTCGGCTGTTTTCCCCTCGTGGGATTTGATGAATACCGAAATACCTGAATGAGGTCAGAATCTCTTTTGCCTTCTCAAGGTATTGCTTCATTCGATCCTCCTTGGCCTCGTATGTGCCTAAGACCTGGTTTACTACGACCTGGGAATCTCCAAATATCTGGACTTTGTCCACTTTCAATTCCTTTGCAAGGCGGAGTCCTGAGATCAGTGCTTCGTACTCCACCTCGTTGTTGGTGGTCGGGAAGGTAAACCGGAGGGCGTACGTCACTTCTTGCTTATCTGGGCCGGAGGAGGATGCCCGCTCATTGCCGTCTTGCATGAAGCTCCGCCCACGTACATCTCGCCAAAGAACCATCGGGCGATGCAAGGACAGTTCCTCCGCTGTGAGGCGGGAGTGACCTTGCTGGTAGAGACGACCTCGGTGAATTTGACCTCCACCAGAAATCGGCGAGCTTGCCCTTTATGGCCGGCACGGGGAGTACGAGATGTCGTGCTCGCGAGCTCCAGTGCCCACTGGCTATATATCCGGATGACTCGGTTTGATAAGACTTGTCTTAAAGGTAAGTCCGTTAGTACACGGACGGAATGAGCTTGAAAGTAGGGCGAAGGCGTCGCTTATGTTCACGGGCTGAGCTACCTTCTCGAGGTTGGTGTACCTCGTCTCGGTCCTTTGAGAGCCGGTGATGAAGTAGATGGGGAGTTGCCGTCCCATCTCATCTCGCACTAGTACCGCACTGATTGCCTCGTCCGAGGCGGCGAGATACAATGATAGGGTTTCACCTTGCTTTGGGGCGGATAGGGTTGGCAGGTCGGCGAGATATTCCTTCACCGTCTGGCGACTGGTGTTCTTCCTGCCAGGTGAAATCTAGAGCTCTCCTCAGGATCTTGAAGAAGGGAAGCTGCTTCTCGGCAGCTCGAGATAGGAATCTGCTGAGGGCGGCTAGGCATCCGGTGAGTTTGTGTATTTCACGGATGGTTCTTGGGACCTGCATGTCGAAACAATTGCCTTCACCTTGGTAGGATTGGCTTCGTGCCTTCTTGAGAAACCCAGCATCCCAGGAATTTACCCGTCTTCACCACGAATGTGCACTTCTGGGGATTAAGCTTGAGGTTGGCTGACCTGAGGAGCTGGAGGATAGTTTCGAGGTCGACGGCGCAGTTCTCAGCTTTTTTGCTTTTGACTACTATATCGTCGACGTAGACCTCAACGATTTCCCCTATGTGATCTTTGAAGATCGCGTCCACCATCCTTTGGTAGGTAGCTCCAGCGTTTTTCAGACCGAAAGGCATCTTCCGGTAGGCAAAGACACCGAAGTCAGTGATGAACGCTTTTTTGGGCGTCCTCCGGGCTCATCAGGACTTGGTGGTATCCCTTGTATAAATCCAGGAAACTGAAGATCTCATGTCCCACCAATGCCTCTACCTTCTTGTCAATGTCAGGGAGGGGGTAACAGTCCTTTGGGCAGTGTTTATTGAGGTCGGTATAGTCGACACACATGCGCCATCCCTCCTGGCTTTCGAACCACAACTGGATTAGCCATCCGGGTTGGGTATTGACCTCGTGTGAGTTTTAGCCTCTTGGAGTTGGGTTACCTCGTCTCTTATGACCTGGCTGCGCTCCGCGGCAAAACTTCTCTTCTTCTGCCGAACTGGTTTAGTGGCCGGATCGATGTTGAGACGATGAGTTATGAGCTCGGCGAGACCCCGGTCATGTCCAGTGGAGACCATGCAAATACATCTCTATATTCCCTTAGAAGTCGCATGACTTGTTGGCGAATATTGGTGAACCTGGGTGCCAACCTTGACAACTTTGGAAGGGTCGTCGTCAGTATAGTGAAGATTCTCGGTCGTCATCCCGAGGTGGCAACTTCGAGGGTTACTGTAATTGCTAGGCACGAGGTGAGCCGCATCTTGGGTTGAGACTCGTAGGCATTCTTTAGCCCGCTTGGTCACCCCGAATGCTTAACACTCCCACCGGATGGGTATCTTAATGGTGAGGTGGTACACGGAGCGACGGCCTGAGTTGCGTCATGAATCTCTTCCTAGGATAATGTTGTATGGAGAGGAGCTCGGACCAAGAAAATTGAATGGCCTTGGTAACCGACACGGGAGCACGTCCTACGGTGCCGGAAGGGTAATGACGCCTCGGGTTGAACCGCCTCGAGTAAAGCTCCGCAATCGGAAGGTGCGGATGTATAATTCCTCCAACATCAAGTTTATCCAGCAGCTCGAATATGATGCTAACGGAGGCTCCGATGTCAATGTAGACCCGATGTACGTTCTTGTTGCCCACCACGGCTTGTATAGTAATGGCGTCCTGGTGAGGCATAATCTTGGTCTTGGGTCATCTTTGGAGAACACGATGTTCTCTCCATCCCGGAGTCGCTTGTTTTTCGGCTCCTCGGGGGTCGGCCTCCTAGCCTCATTTCTAAGTGACGACCTCGTCGTACCAACGGGCAGTCCGGTTATAGCATAGACCTGCTCCATTGCATTGGGACCTTCGTCCTCGTCATCTTCAGGTCGGGCTGCCGTTGAGGTCCGTCCGTAGTTGTTACCACTTCCATTTTTCCCTCTGCGCTTTTTATTACTCGGCCCAGGTCGGCCGATGTACTTCTTCAGCGCTCCTTCTTTGACGAGCTCGTCAATCTGTGAGCTCAAGATTTTACAATCTTACGTATCGTGACCGTACCCTCGATGGTAGTCACAATACTTTCTGTTGACTTTTTGGATCCTCGCTTTCATAGGAGGAGGTTTTGAAAGAGCTCGATGTGAAGCTCAAATATTTCCATACTGGATTTGAGCGAGGCGCTCGCTATTGCTGAGGTTTGGCCGAGGTCCCACCTTGATTCTCTTGGGCCTTTTGATTCTTTCGAGCACGCACTTCTGCTCGTTCGACCTCGGCCTCGATCCTCTGGCTTTCTTCTTTCAGTCCGCTGCTCATCCCAGATCTCTCTCTTCTTCCGGTCCGACTCGTCCCCTTTGACAAAGTTGTCAACCAAGGTCCAAAGACGACTAGCCGTCTTCGGCTGTTCACGGGTGATCTCTTTATTCAGAGCACCGGGTCGGATCCCGTTCTTGAATGCGTTGATGATGTAGAGATCGTTACTCTCATCTATTTTAAGGGATTCCATGATGAATCTTGAGACGAAATTCGACATCGTCTCGTCCCGTCCTTGGCGGATTGTAAGCAGATCGGATGAAGGTTGTTGAGGCGGCATCTTTTGGTAAAAACGCCATTTGAACTGATCCATGAGGTCTTTGAAGCAATGGATGTTGTTCTGGCGAAGTGAGGTGAACCAACGTCGAGCGTTGGAGATCAGCACCTCGGGGAAGACCTTACACATGTGGAAATCTTCCATCCCTTGGTTTGCCATGTTAGTGGTATAGGCAAATAGGAAGTCAGAAGGATCTCCAAGGCCATCGTATGCAGCGATATTTGGAGCACGGTATCGCTGTGGCAGGGGTGTATCCAGAATCTCCCTTGAGAAAGGAGAGATAATTCGTCCGTGCCGGTCGAATCCGGGGAGCTCGTTGCCATCTCTCTCCGGAGGAGTGGGAGATCGATAGCGGCGTCTGTCGTCTCTCTGAGGGGGAGTTCGACTTCGCCTTTCCTCTCTTCTTTCCCGCCCAGTCACATGGGCATTACGCCGAGGTGGAGAACGGCTCCGCGGATGGTATGAGGGCGAATGAATTCGGGTATTGGGGCGGTCATTGTGCCGCGGTGAACGTTGATTGTTTCGAAGAGGTGAACGACCTCGGTTGCCTGTAATCACCAATTCGGGCACTCTTGAGGGGCCCGCTCCGTTTGTCCTCTGGTTGAGGAAACTCTGGAATTGATTGAGGTTGGCATTGAGGAATTCGGACACTGCTCGACCGAGGACCTCGTGGGAGCGGTGAACCTCCTGTTCACCGGTACTGAGGTCGACATCTTCCTCCTCGTTGGGGCGACCATCCTGAGGGTGTATGGAAGCATTCTCCATGTAGCCCTCAGGTGTATGACCGCTGGTGGCGTCCGCGATCCCCTTTCCCCGGCGTTGTGTGACTACCTGATCGTCCTCTGCACGGTTGTTACCGACATCGCCGGCAGTACTTGCGTTTACACGTGTCCTTGCCATTAAATTGTAGAAAACACAGCTTTTTGTTCGAAAAAGAAAAAGAGTGTTCCCAGACGGCGCCAATGATAAATCGTATGCGTTAGTATGGGAGATTTAGAAAAAGATAAGAACACGAGTTTTACGTGGTTCGATCAAGAATCGATCTCGTCCACGGAGGTGATGATCCTCAAGATGTTCACTATAATTGTATTTCAATGAGTATCTCGAGGAGCTCTAGTGTTCGATAATTTGCTAACCCTTTACCTTCAATCTAACTCCTATTTATACATAAGCGTAGACCTTGTAACGAATCCCTTGATTGGCGGGTTCACGATCCTCCGAGAATGACCATGATCTTCACCATAATTGCCCATGATTTCCACCGTTACCCCATCATCTTCGCCTCGACTCCGTCTTTAATTAGGGTTTAGAGGTCGTGTTTGGGCGTGAACCGAGTAGGCCAGCGTTAAGTCAGGCCCAACTCGTTTGGGCCTACTAGTGGGCCTGAGAGGTTGGGCCATATCCTATCAATGTTCTAGAGGTGAAGATCTACCTTTATATGAAGACGGATCTTGAATTCATCGGTTAGATCTTCGTAGAAATGAGCTTGAATATTTTGAAAATGGAAGTGTGTGTATGTGTGTGTATTTCGAAATTTGAGAGAGAATTGGAGATGATAACTAATGAAGTGCTTTGGAAGCTATCACATATATATATATCATGAAATCACTATTGAAATCTTCCTTAGGAAGCTTTAGCTTTTCTAGAAAATTCCATGGCTTGTTCTATAAGCTTATTCCTAGCTTATATCATAAGCTTTCTCTAGCTTATCTCATAAGCTTTGATTGTCATTCGGGTTTATTACAATGTATTAGTGCTAGGCCCAATTTATGAGGGACGCTATGTCCTCTTTCGAAAATATATATATACTTTTGAAATTAACAACTCAAAATAAATCAAAAGAAATATAGAAATTGCTAGTGAGTTGAAATTTTCATAAATCACTCTTTCTAAAATAAACGTCATTTTCAAAATATTTTGGTCTCAAGAACCATTTTGAGCAATTAGCTCTTGATCCGGGTTTATTCAATAAACAAGATATCAAAAAGGTAAAGACTCTGAAATTCTATGACTCTGGGATCAAGACTTCTATGAATACATATCTTATCATATCAAGACTCTTGAAATCTAGATCTTCTCATGCTAATAAAGACTTTAGAATCTTTTCTAAGATTCTATCTCGAATCTATCTCAGATTCTATCTGCTCGACTCAATGCTTAACATAAAAGCTTTCAACTTAAACAACTATTTCTTAAGGATGCAATGCCCTTCTTATTAAGCTCTTAATTAGGAGCTAATCTTTACTACAGGAATGCGGGGTATTACAGAACTACTATTGCAGTTAGCAACAAAAAGAGTTTATCATTAGTTTCTGATGTAAACAACAATAGATTTGCGACGGATATATTTGTAGCTATTGATGACGAAATTGTGCCCATCTTTAAGTTATTTTGCAAGTCAACTGAGATTTCATCGTTGATCAATAAAAATAGAAATTTTAATTATGATATTTATATCTTGTATTGACAACTTGTTACAAATCCCAATATTTCAATATCTATTATATAACAATAACGTAACCTACTGCAACATCAAAAATAAACAAACATATAAATAATGTGATAATACTCTTGTTTCAAACAAGCATCCAAAAGAAACATCCAAATTAAGTTTGGCCTATCGAAGTCATACTAATAATAATGTCTAGTATCATAGTCAAACACAAAAAAAAAAAATCAAGAAGGAAGAGGTGTGGATTAATTTTACTTTACAGTTTGACCTTTAACTTTGTAGTTACATTATAGTTAGAACGAAAAAAAACAAATATAACAATAGCCTGTTCTGGCATTCACTTTATGATTCCTGTCAAAAAATTTAGCCAACTAAATATGACGTGGACCATCGGAAGTTAATATGACATTATTAATATACATATATATATATATATATATATATATATATATATTATACATCTAACAAACTAATTATTAAAAATTTACATAAAATATCAACCTTTTCCGTATCATCTCTCCATCATCTTTTTTTGTAGTGGAATATAGGAAGGATAATAAGTGAAACGAATCTTGTTATAAATTTCTAATACGTATTATCACGGTCTTTAAATATCTACTTGTTTAATTCTCAGAATACAACCGGGACTTACGGAAAATATTTAGGGACAGAAACACCAAAATTGTACAAGAAAATGATTAAGCCATAGAAGAAGATAAATACCATAGTGTGTATTTCGTAATTGGTCAGGGAAAAATTGGTATCTGAAGTAATGTCTTTAAACAATTGAAACAATATTGTTTCAGACACTGAGAAACATCACAACACTACTATCTGCTATCAATCCCAAGGTTAATATTCTTGAGCTTGGTTGAGGAAAAACTCAGGATGTACCACAGCACTGGTAAAGTTGAGTGCCTTTTTGAGCTTCCGTTGATCAAATATCTCAACTTCGACCAAGAACGAAGAACTCACAGGTCGATGATCCGATAGCCTCATCTCCGATCGCTTGTAACAGAGCTGCTTAATGCCTTTACCAAACCATAGTATACGGTCGCACCTGCATAATGAATATCAGCTTCCATGTTGCAAAGGTGCATAAAGCTTTTGTCTGGAGATGACAGCATTGCCGAAAGAATGACAAATTTGCCAAGAAACATACGATTAGTTCAAATGTAAACTTGTGTAATCACTATTACCAGGGATATCAATCCAACCCGAAATCAACTGGTTGAGCAGATTAAAGGAGAATTATGGCTTAAAATTTCTAGCCCAAAAAATTCAACCTGAGCCTGAAACCAGATGTTTGGCCCGGATAATCCGAAAGAAAAGAATGGTTAAAACTGAATTTTGGTGTGAAAATATTTAGCCCGATTGGTGAGAACTGAATAGCTGAACTCAATAGGGCTGATCGAAATCAAGTAGGTTGGCCCGATTGACATCCCTAAATATTTGGTCATAGAGAGCTGAATATAACCACATTCTTCTATGATTCCTATAACGTTCCTTGCTCAGTAGATTTCTTGTACGAACCAGTCTGTAGATAGTATCTTGAGTTTCAAAAAATGTTTGGTTTGAAGAAAGCATCGCTTACCATGCTGGAGATCGCTTCTTTTCTCCTTTTGGGTTCTGACCAACATATCTATCAGAGTTGATCTCATACTTGTAAGTCGGAGAAAAGTTAATCATCCCTTCTTTCCACCCATCAAACACATGTCCATTTCGAAGTTCCTTGTTTAACTGTAAACAAATTAAAAATAGTACAATTGTGCTTAATTTAATCTATTACTTGACTCGTACCAGTTGAACCAACAAGCTCTAATAATAATGATAGTGACAAAAGCAATCTAAACCCGATGCAGATGACTCTTACCTGATCGTGGTTGAGAAGCACAGCCCACTGCTTCTCATCGACAAGCTTTCTCACTTCTGCATCCGACATGTTGATCCGATAATTCAGATCCCCAAACCAGAATATCTTGCTGTTCATTGAGAGATTAGGTTATTAGTCAATAATTCATAATGAAGAACACATAAAATATAAGAAAGGACCATTTGTAAAAGAAAAGTTAAGATTTATATAGATTGACCAAAAGTTTTAACTTAAACGTCTTCCAATATATGAAATGAATTTGCATGAATAACTGTATAAAAGGGTAAATACATATGGGGGAGGTTTGGTTTGATTGATAAGGCTTGCTTGATATAATAATTATACTTTATCATATGTTTGGTTTGAATGATTGAGCATGTGATGGATAACTTGGCATATGCTCCAATTATCCATTTTGGTGATAATTTATGACCCTAAATCTAGGTTGATCATCCTTCACTCCATAATACAAAATTCCAAAAACACCCTCATCAAATTATTTTTGGTCATCTTTGCCTTGACTTTTTGCATTTTTTTATACCACAAAAGCAATTTAAGTATTATACTATATTTAAGATATATCATTCAATTTATCCTACATCACTATCAATCAATCCAAATACAATACTAAATAATCCAAATAGTCCCATCCTACTCTATCCTATCAATCTTTTCTATCTCATCCACCAAACCAAACACCCCTGTAAAGAAGAAGATAATAAACCTAAATGTTATCAGCAACTGCAACAAAATCATATCAAACAGAATCTTTAACTAGATATAGTGGTCTTACTCATGAGACGGGATTGTCTGTGGCTGATCAATGTCAAAGAGGCTTGAGAAATGAGTCCGCCTTATGATTTCAAGAACATCAGAATTACGCCTTAGCTCGGCCCCATACTTTTCGCCTGATGTTAGATGAGAGCAGACAAAGCATAGACGACTATGGAAAAGAGACATACTTATGGAAACAGATCCCTGTGAGAGGCCAAAACAAAACTGTATGATCAGAACTCTTCAAGACTACGAAGCATTTTGATCGTGAATTGTAGCCAAAATAGGGTCAATTCACGACTAAGGAGCTTCATGATTGTGAATTATTACAATGATAACCAGGTTAAAATTGTAAGAGTGACTGTTTTTTATCTTTACAATAGCAATATGACTATTTTATTAGTTCACTCATGAAGTTACCTTGTTGCCCATGTAGCCCATAAGCCCCACCCCAACTGGGGAGACCTTCAAGTGGTTTATGTGTCGCCTTAGCCTTCTCCGCACCCACACTGACACATATATTCCAACCATCTGTTTACTCACGATCCGTACATACACTGAATGTGACTTTTCCGGAGTGCTTGATATTGCATTTTCAAGTCCAAAATCTGACATTTCTGCAAAACAATCCTCTTCCTCTCCAGGAATTTCATCCAACTCATCTGACAGACAATCCATGACTTCATCAACCTCATCTTGTTGATCCATGTGGATCGTCTGCAGATTTCCAAAGCTTCGATGCATTCTCTTTAATCCTGAACCGCCTTGTGGGAAATTCTGAGGGCTGAAGGCAAGACCATTACTCGCCCAGCCTATTCTTGCTGAACTGCTCAGCACACGTCGCAAATGGGACCTAGAAGAGAAAGCTTGATGAGACGTAGCATCAAGTGATTGCTCTGGCCAGTCCAGTCTGTTGTTCCAGAAAATATCAGAGACTCTCTTCGACTGGATGTTCTTCGAGTCGCTGTCAAAAGTGGTGCCTCCCGTATTATCTTCAAATATGTTGAGTGCAGGAGTATCTGCCTCGTCAGCCAGTGTATCCGAAGCAGAGGAAGTCCTGAAAACGGGAGAGGGCGGTGCACTGTAGCTTTTGTGTTTGGTTTCCGGTTCCGCTGACTTGTTCAAAGTTCTGCGGATGATCGCCTCCCATTTGGAGATCGGCCTTCGACTTTCTGCAACGAGTACGTTGCCTGCACTCAGGGGAACCACTTCCTGGAAGCTGTGATTTATGATAATTAAGAACTACCGTAAGAAAATCTTGTCCTAAATTCAGAAGAGATGCAACAGAAACTGGGAATTGTAAATGCAAATTCTTGATGATCCATGAAAGGAGAAGAGGATTATTGAGTGATTTCAAGAATAACTACACAAACATTCGAGTAAGGAGAAGAAAAGCATCAAAATTTGGGACAGTTTCCTTGATATATATTTCTGGAAATCTCAAGTATTTCGGTCAAATCAGAGAGTGAAATTGGTGTGAAATCAAGAGTGAAATTCGGAGAAGATTTTCTCCAGATTCAGGAATAAAGCAGAGCAACTGTGACCGAGAAAGTCTGGAAATTGATAGCAATAACAAACATGGCGATTTTAGAAGCAATTAAATAAAATTTTAGAAATTAGAAGCAATTAAATAACTATGGAAACCAATATAAATCATTAAAGTTTAGTTTAAGTCTATGAGGTTTTAAAATGGCGAAAAGTATTAATCTACTTTCAGTATTTTCTGTAATAATTATTTCAATCTTTGCACTAATTTCCTTTCTAAATGGAGTATAGGTCAAAATTGATGCACTAACTTAACTAGTTTCCTTAGAAGCTTATACGAACTTGATGCACGAAGAGCTATCAATCTTCCAAAAGATTTCGAAAATTACCCGAAAATGTACATATCAGCTGGCTCTTGCATACAAAGCCATTCATCGATATCAAGATCATCATCGGGAAGTCTTCCAGCAACATTCCAAGTACCTATATTTACTCTGCACAAACGAAATCATGTTTACCACAGAGAACGAACAAATAAAACCAATCCCAAGAGCAGTCACAGGCGAGTAGCAGATGGAAAAGCAAACCGCCACAGGCAAAGCTAGAAATTTATAATTTCTTACTGAGCCAAACCTCACATCTTTTGTATTTATGTACTGGAGCCGCAGAGTCTCTGATTTTCCTCTCCGGTGTTTCATCAAGAATTCCGCTGATGGTTTCCCTGGATTGTTTGAATTATTTTTCTTTGAGAAAGTCACGTTACAAAAATTGGAAATGTTGGCAACATAAACAAGACATAGTCTAGTATTTGAAAACAATAAGTTTCCTTGCATTTTCAAGATCTAACACAATGAATTACTAAGATCAGAGTTCAAAACAACATAGTCGTGTAAAATTATTTGAAACTCAGCTACATCCACAGTAAACTCTTC
Organism: Salvia rosmarinus; assembly: GCA_036937905.1. Lineage (NCBI taxonomy): Eukaryota > Viridiplantae > Streptophyta > Magnoliopsida > Lamiales > Lamiaceae > Salvia > Salvia rosmarinus. The sequence continues at coordinate 39,291,819 of CM072814.1, forward strand.
CCGTGAAGCACAAATAAAACTATATGTAAGATTAAACTCATGGATCCATGGGATAACCAGAGCAGAAATTATTCACTTACCCCCTGTAGTTTTAGTTGAGCAAGCAGATTGGAATCCCCTCGTCGTATCGACATGATCATCAAGCATGATAGCTTCATCTTTGCACGAGCAAGCTGGCCAAAACAGCAGTTATATCAGAAACCAAGAGGAAAGCTACAGGCGATGAAGCAAGAAATATAATTGCTAGATAACCATACCATCATCTTCGCTCTCGGTGTCGACTTCATCTTCACTGAAATCATAAACCTTAGGCTTGATATTCAGCCATTTTTTCATCATAATGGAGGGCCAGAACGGCTGAGACCAAAAGCACAAGTAAACTCATCAAACAACAGCATTAATTCTTGAGACATTTCAACGAACACGTTGATGGCGTTAACTTGAAGTAATCATCTCTTACCTCAGACCGCTTTCCTCTTCTACTCTTCATGCTCAAGAATCAAGACCCACAAATGCTGCAGCGAATCCAATCACTTCCCAGATATATATACGCCCATATTTGTTAGGCCAAATTCAAGGAAGATTCGTGCTTTGTAGCTTGTACCAAACGAGTGGTGACAGATGAGAAAAAGGAAAAACAATAAAGTAATGGTCAAGCTCAACCGGCATCCTCTGCCACAACTTGCTCATTTTTTTTCTTCTTTGTTGATGGTCCACAGCAAACATATGGTGTCGTTTTCTTCTTGAAAATCAAAAGGCATGATTTCAATGAAAACTCAACAAAACACCAACCCATTTGGAAACGGCCCCAAAAATATGAGAATGTCTTTGTCAATTTGAAATCTGACTGATTTAGTACAAAATTTAAAGCATTGACATCTACAGTGATAAATCCCATTTGTTTATGATAAATAAGTCCACCCGACTACAGCGCCCCATGCAAGATTTGTCTGTTTCTTGCGTGATGATTGGTGTTTATATATTTATTTATGTATTAATAGTCATGATTACGTGTTGATGTTTTCTGGAGTTGCAAATGACATATCCGTTAAAGCTTGGTTGGAAGTGGTCAGGATAATTATATTTTTAATCTCCTCCAACAAATCCATACATATTATAAAAAAGTAATTTAATATATATATAGTGAAAGTCACTTTCGGAACCATACTTCCTACAGCTAAGATGTTTCCAGTCCAGTGGGAATGCGTAGCTCAAACGAACGTGAACTGCTATACTGAATTCCCCGTTCATCCTGAATTCTCTTCATCATCTATCAATTGATTCATATTCATTCGGTCAAACAAGTTTTAAATCTTAATGCAGGGCAAGGAAATATCGTTTTTCAATTATTATATTAAGATCAGAGCATAGACAACGCGAGCATAGCCCATTAAAACTAGGTTGGAAGTGGTCTGGATAATTATATTTTTAATCTCCTCCAACAAATCCATACCTATTATAAAAAATTAATTTAATATATATATATATATATATATATATATATATGGATTGATCGAGGTAAAAATGAATTTTTTTGTAAGAAATAAGAATAAATCTAAACTATTGATTTTAGTAAATCAATGGATAAGATTTATTTTCATTGTGTTACAAATTATAACTATATGTGTTATAATTTTTTTTTGATTATGCCAAAGGTTAAATAGGTAAATTTATCTTTTAAGAATCAGTTTTTCCTTAATTTAAGGGAAAACACATATTATTTTTAGGAATTTGTTGTAACTTGTCCTTTAAAACATTATCTGCAACATTATTTCAGTTTCAATACTTAATATATATAAAATTATTTGTAATTCAAGCTAGCAAATTCATAGAAAACTTAGGTAAAATAATATATATATTGATTCATACTTATGATTCTATATAGTACTGGTATGTTTTATAGCATTTTTTTAATTATTCATTGCATATACCATTAAAATTTTGAAAAGTATTGTCAGTTTATTTTATATGTTGTTCTGTACATATGTTGTGTTTATTTTATTTTTTGTTCTATATATATGTCGATGTACTAGTGTAATATTTTTGTAGCATTTTCAGTGCATTCATTCTGCACATACTGTAACGCCCCCATTCTTGTACTAAAATCTTTCTATCTTTAACAATTATAAAATAATAATAATAATATTAATAATATTGGTAAATATTATTTATAAGCAACGAAGGAAAATTCGACAAACGGACAACATATACCTTGAAAATACGTATATGCCAACCTGAAACGAAAATAATACCAACAATTCCAACAGCAACTATGACGATATCAACAACACCTCAGGACACAGCCCTCATCAAATATATACATATCTATTAAACATCACAGTATATCAAACATAGTTTTTAGCCCAAAAACCATTTAAGTTTGTTCTCAACACATTCGAGTACTAGCATAGTTTGAAACGTATTTACATAAAACGTGATCCAGAGAGAATATATGCGTGAAGCTCATTCCCGTCAGCATCAACCGTCAACCTCTCAGCCTGTAAAACATATATCGAAATAGGGGATGTGAGCATGTAAACATACTCAGTGGGGAATACACTGCAAGCAGTTATAACCAATTGCTTAATGCACACAACATAATGAACCACTTATTGATTACCACTTGCGGTACTCATTATTTATCGCGTTGGGTAACCCTCGGGCCTCCTCGAGGTAAATTTTAACATTGAGCCCTTGTGGGCCTCCCGAGTGTAGATCGCTACACTGGGTCCGGCCTCCTCGAGTGTAGATCGTTACACTGACCCTTGTGAGCCTCCCTCGGGGTAGATCGCTACACTAGGCTCGACCTCCTCGAGGGTACTTCTTTAACATTCTAGCTCATGTGCATGCACAAAACACAACAATGATTATAACCATACAACGTACTTATAGATAGAGTAAACCCCACCTCGTGTTGACGTTTCAAAAATACTCTTTGGCTTTTGCTTGGTTGTCCGTCCTCAAGCTTCGGATGTCACGCCACCTAGCACTTTTAACATTACTCTTAACAAAGTTTCATATGTCCAATTAAGTATATTAGACACATCAACGCACTTAAACCACTTAATCTTAACCATAACCAACAATACCCTTTTAACATAACGTAGGTTCAACGTGAAAAATCGCATAAGACGTCATGTATCTTAAATGAACCTCTATATATGCTTAACTATCATCAAAAATCACAAATCAATCATCAAAACTTGAATATCAAAGCTTTAGAATTGAAAACCCTAATTTGACGTCAAACTAAAATTTTCCAAATTTTGAATACGTCGGTCGAAAAATCGAATAAATCATTTTAAGCTTTATTCATAGCATAGAATCCAAATATGAACTCAAAATGATCAAATAAAATCAAAAATCCAACTTTGCATGGTCTAGGATTTTCGGCCAAAAAGGGAACTTTGTATAAGTTCGATTTCAAACGTTTTTCTTGCTCAAAACATGTTTATATCAACTCAACAACACATATATGAACAAAATATCAAGCATATAAATAACATAAATTCAAGTTCAAGACCTTCAAGAATTTCAAAAATCACAAAACTTTCAAGAATGAACATATGCTCAAAATTCAACGTTAAACAATTTATCGACGATTATCCTAACATAAGATCAAGAAATAATCAAACAACAACATATCTTCTTCACAATCATCAAAAACTGAAAATTATGGATTGAACATATGTTCATATTTTTAAAAAATTTAAAACCATAGATGTGTTCTAGAGATTGAATTATACCTGAATTCGAAGACCGATCGAAAATTTAACGGTTGGATCTTGAAATATTTGAGCTCAAAGTTTCGAAAATTCTAGTGTGTGAAGTGTGTGTTGGACGAAATTTTGAAGAAGAAATGATAAGAATGATGAATAGTAGCTTATTTATAATCTAATCCACAAATTTTTCTTTTATTTTTCAATTTATTTAATAAGGTGATTAATCACCATTTCTAGAGAATTCTACCATTCTCTACACATTACCACATATTAAGGCATCAAATATATATTTAAATATATGTCCATTTGTTATTTTCATCTTAATTTATTATTCTAATGTATAGAAAATAAACGTTTTAATCGATTCTTATATCCAAATCACTTAATATCATGAATTAATGACCAATGCATAAAAATTAAACTTTCATTCTAAAAAAAATCATAATTATAATTTACTAAAGTTTTAAGACTTATAATATCAAACTTTACATTTTTAGCTAGGGTGCATCCTCGCTCGAAGCCGAACAACTTGTAAAAACGTTCAAAACTCAATTTTTGATTAGTCCCAATTTAAAGAAAAATAATTCACATTAAAATATATATATATATCTATATATATATATATATATGTCTACATATATATATATATATATATCATATTTCTTTAAGAAAATTTCTTGGGGTATTACATTCTACCCCCCTTAAAATAATTTCGTCCTCGAAATTAACCTGGTAAGTTTCTAAGGTTGGGATATCGAACCAAAAGTTCGTCTTCTCTTTCCCATGTGGCTTCCTCAGGTCCATGCCTACTCCACTGTATTTTCATCAAATGTACCTCTCGATTTCTTAAGGTATGCACTTTTCTGTCTAGAATGGCAATCGGTGGTACCTCTACATATGTTAAATTCTGTGAGACCTGTAAATTCTCATAAAGATATAACATGACCTGGATCTGAGATATATTTCCTAAGCATCGAAATGTGAAAAACATCATGAACGCCAGCCAAGTCTGGAGGTAAAGCTAGGCGATATGCCACATTTCCTATTCTTTCAAGTATCTCGAAAGGTCCTACATAACGAGGCTGCAACTTCCCTTTCTTACCAAATCTAATCACTCCTTTTATCGGCGTAAACGAAGAGTTTCAGAGTAAGCATTACACAATCTCCAAGATTATTTTTTAGAAAAAAAAAGAGAATAGATCTTCCATTTTTCTACCACATATCCTATTTTGACACCAAGAAACGAGGTTTTTCAAGAAATGTATTGTCACAAATTCATTTGTTTTCATTAACAAAAATTTGATTTGCGCTTAGATCCAAATTTAGATATTGTGGGAGACCCTAATAGGGTTAGGGTCTTTGATTGGATGGTGGAAAAGGCTCAAAAACGATGAAATGGTGGTAGATTTATGTCGACTATCCACAATTTCAATGTGTGAATCGAGGTTGATACTCTAAAACTTATCGGATTTTGTCAATTGTTATAATTTTTCTAGAAATCACGCATTTTCTAGATATTATTATTCATGATCTTATCGAAAACTTACAAAGACCGCCAAACAAAAGCTAAGAGAAAAAGCACGGTATGATGGCATAACATCTACGATTGATTAAAAGATAGGCTTCGTGCAATTTGTCAAGATAAAACTACGAATAAAGGGGCGAATTAATACAACTAGATCAAACTAACGATATAATGTACATTTTTTCTTGGAGATAATTGCATTTTGGTTGCATTTTGATATAAGGACTATCTTTAAAAATACCTTGTTGTTCAATTAAAAGTGTACTCTTAATTGACTCATAATCGAATGAGGAAAACTTAACCCTAGTCGTCTCTCAAGGAAAACTTAACAGGGCTATTGTTCGTGTCGCACACAGAAAACAAATAAATCCTAAACACTCTAATACCAACATGGGTTTTTGATGAAAACAGGAATTTAAAAGCTAACATGAAATATAAATTAAAGCAATTAATCTAATTAGGAGTTGTCAATCCCTAATTGATAAACTACAAAAGCGCGGAAGCATGAAACTAATCAATAAGCAATTAAACTAGATCACCAAACACGAAACGATGAAATTCGACAAAGAACGATTCAACATGAAATTAAACTTCAATATCACTTGCATAGAATTCAGATTATCAAAGCCGAAAGGGTAAGAACCAATCAGAAACCAACAATTCCACAATAATATAGAATCAACACGTAAATGAATTGATCAAGATCAATAGAACAAATAAACTGATAAAATGCTATCAATCCAATTCAACACAAATCGTTGCTAGAATTCGTAAATGAACATAAATAAATAAGGAACAATTACTGGAATAATTATCTCGATCAACTCGAATGGAAAAGAACTTGAAGAACAGCTGCAAGCGGCGCGATCAAGAAACAAAAATCAGAACCCTCGCAAATATGACCTAGCGCGTATATATAATAAGTGAGAGTGAGTGCCGGCTGTAGATGAGCGCTCGCTCAAAAACCACACTGACTCATAAACGAGCACCGGTTCGTGAGTGAACGAGCGTGCGCGCGGGGCTGGCGAGCGCCGGATGTGCGCGCGTTGAGCTGGAGAGGCGCGCGAAGATGGTGCGATATGTGGGCGGATGAGCGGGCACGCGGGCGAGCGGGCGCTCACTCCGAGCGCACGAGGGAAAATGGCGGCCGCTGCTCGAGTGAGCGGCGTTGGGCGGTCGGATGTCGGCGGTGCGGGCGCGTGGAGGGGCCAATGCGGGCTAATGAATACGCGGGCGGCGGGCGCTCACTCGGCGAACACGCGGGCGGGCGAAGCGGCGGAGCGAGAGAGCGCCGAGGTTGGGCGTGCGGAGGCGTCGCGCGGGGCGACCGTGCGCGACGGGTGCCGTCGCGCAACTTTGATGATTCACCCCGTTCTCCCTCGTCTGTACTCTTAATTAGGATCCGTTTTTGCCTACGGACTCTTGTCAATATGCTCTTCAATGTACTTGATCCCTAGCAGATCTATTTTATCCAATTTGATACCGTTTTCTTACAAAACATCGAGACAAACCCAATAAGTCCGAAACGAAGAATTATAATCAAATCAACGGTATAAGACAGACGAAACACTAAGAATGGCATGTAAAAGAATGCTAAGAATAAGCAAAAAATGAAACCAAACAACTCCCCCACACTTATTCATTTGCTTGTCCTCAAGCAAAGTCTACACAAGCAAGAGTAGAAGAATAACTCATGCAACTTAACTCTTAATCCAATCAATCAAACCTCTTTTTGTAATTCCCCCAAACATGATGAATACATAATCAAAGTTAATGTGAAACAAATCTAAGATTGTGAGAATGTCAAATAAACAAGTAGGTGATTTTTGCTCAGACTCAACTCTCCGCTAGGGGTGAATTAACTAAAATGGTTACCTTTAGCAACAAGTTTCTTTGATAACATAGAAAGTATTAACAGATTTTGGAACAATGTTCGAAAGGTGAATTCTCGATGAACTCGAGTCTCCTATCGTGGTTTCCCATTCCCATTTCTCAATTTACGAGAAAGAGGGACAGAATCTCATCCCCCATTTCAACAATCTCAATATAAACTGGACTTTTCATTCTCCTTATTTTCATACCCTTTTTTTTTGAAACAAGTATATAGGTAACCACACTGTTAACACTACCCCTAGCATTAGCCGGACAAATCACATCAATAACCCCCGATTTAAGATTAATTCACACAATCTCGTCAATTCACATTGCACTTCAATAACGTAACATCAAGATAAACGAGAAAACATCAAGGTTTGACCAATACCACAGAGTTCAGGTGCACAAATCACAATCCTAACTTATTCGCATAGACAAAAACTTGAGTACAAGATGACAAAATAAGCACAGATCCATATTGCCAATCATGCACATAAACAGAGCACGACAAATAATCAACAACTCCCCCACACATAAAATCGAGCATTGTCCTCAGAGCTCTAAACATTAACAACAAAAAGAGGCCAATAGAGGATGAGACTTCCCTGAGAATAGATGGCAGAAAGAATGTCGTTCAGAGATCGAGTCCCAAGAATAGGCCTGCAGCAAACACCAGAAAAGCCAAGGAAAAACACACCACAAAAGGAAAGGAAATAACCACCGAAACAAGGACGAGAGAAAAGAAAATAAAATAAAGAAATATATACATACTCTCCAATAGTGAAGCATCACTGTTGGTCCGGCGGTGGTGGCGGTGGATAGGCGGTGTGGGATAGGGACCAGGCGTCCCACTGGGCTTGAAGGTCAGCCAAATGCTGCTCATGGGTGTCTAATCGTCGGTAAACATCTTGACGGAAATCCCCAAACGCCTGCTGTGAAGATTGATCAAGTCGTTGAACTGGCGAGATTGGGTGTCAAGACGTTGAAATACCTCGTCATGGAACTCTCCAAAACCCTGGGTCATTGATTGATTAAAATCTGTGAATTGCTGACCCATATGCTGCCTATGCTCCCCAAAGTTCTGATTCCAGGAAGAGCTAAAGTCCCCAAACTGCAGTAAAGTGGCCTGCTGAAACTGACCAAAACTGGATTCAAAATGAGCCCTAAGACCACTGAAGGCGTCACCGTAGGGCTGATGGGAGTAGGGAAAAGCCGTGTCATGAGGTCCCGCCTCTCCTTCTAATAAACGCACGTTTTACACGTTCATTTATGATATTTAAGGATGATTTTAGATCTATTAAATGCGTTTATGTATCGTGCCTTAACGATTATATCTATTTTAGAAGATACTGCTCTTGGGTGTTCCTTTGACGTTTTGTAGGTTTATATGTTGATAATCGAAGCAAGGAACGAAGACGAGCCAAAACCACGTTACGCGGTTCAAATGACCAGCTAGCGGTCGCTAGTCGCTAGAGGCGGCAACCAAGGCACCAATTGAGCGCAGTGAAGGCAACCGAGCGCCATGGAAAAAACACAGCGTAGAGGCGGCGTCTTGTGAGGAGTCTGTGGCGAGGCACGCGGGCGAGGCGGCAGCGCTGGGCGCAGGCGGCAGGGCAGCAGCGTAAAATGGGGAACGCGCCGGAGTGAGCCGGCGTTGAATCATGAGCGAAGCCGTGGCGGCCTTGGCGAAACCCCAGGCGGGCGGCGCGGCGGCTCTGTGAGCAGCGTTCACTCGAGCGCCGAGGGAAATTGGGAACGCGCGGAGTGAGCCGGCGTTCGATGTCTTGTGCGGAAGGAGGCGGCTGGCGCGGGCGGCGCAGGGCGTCTTGTGCGGCGTCTTGCGGATGCTCGCCATGCGGACGGGGTCGTGCGCGACTTCAACAATTCGTTTGTTCTCCTTCGTCCGAACTCCGAAATAGGATCCGTTTTCGCCTATAAACTCCTATCGCGATGCTCTTCATTATACCTGATCCTTGGAAGATAGCTTTCATCCTATTTAATGCCGATTTTCTGCAAAACATTGAAACGAACCAAGTAAGTCAGAAGCGATAAATAATAATTGAACTAACGGCATAAATGTGATAAACTAATGAAGACGACATGCAAAACAATACCAAGAATCAACAGATTCATACAAACAACTCCCCACACTTATCCATTTGCTTGTCCTCAAGCAAAGTCTATAATAACAAGTAGAAAAATAACTCATGCAACTTTAACTCTTAATCCAATCAATCAAACCTCTATTTGAAATTCACCCAACATGATGAATACGTAATCAAGTTAATGCGAAACAAATCTAAGATTGTGAGAAAGTCAAATAAACAATAGGATCATTTTTGCTCGACCCGACTCTCCGTCAAAAGAATTAACTAAAATGGTTACCTTTAGCAACAAGTTTCTTTTGAGAACACAAAGAAAATATTAGCATTTTGGAACAATGTTCGAAGGTGAAGTCTCGATAAACTCGAGTCTCCTATCGTGGTTTCCCATGCCCATTTCTCAATTTACGAGAAGAGGGCGAATTCCATCCTCCATTTATATAATCTCAACAATAAACATGGAAAGTCTTATGATTTTGGAACAATGGTGAAAGGTGAATTCTCGATGAACTCGAGTCTCCTATCGTGGTTTCCCATGCCCATTTCTCAATTTACGAGAAAGAGGCGAATCCCATCCTCCATTTCAACAATCTCACATAAAAAATAGTTTTGTTCTTTTTTTTTTTTTTTTTTTTTTTAGAGAAACAAGTATATAGGTAACCACATTGTTAACACTCCCCCTAACATTAGTCGGACAAATCACATCAATAACCCTTGATTTAAGATCAATTCTCACAACCCCGTCAATTCACATTGCTCTTCAAAAACGTAACAACAAGATAAACGGGAACACATCAAGGTTCGACCAATACCACAGAGTTCAGGTGCACAAATCACAATCCTAACTTATTCAGATAGACAAAACTTGAGCTCAAGAAACCAAAGTCGACATAGATCCATGGGTCAATCATGCACATAACCCGAGCACAACATATACAACAAATCATCAACAACTCCCCCACATAGATGAGCATCGTCCCCGAGCTCAAAACATGAACAACAAAATAAAGCGAAAAGAGAACGAGACTTCCACGATAACAAAGAGAAAAAGGAGGTCGCGCGGACATCGAGTTCAAAGATAGTCTGCGGCAAACACACCACAAAAGGAAAACAACGAACCACCGAATAAGGACGAGAGCAAAAAGAAATAAGGATATATACATACTCTCAACGGTGAAGCTTCACCGCTTGGTCCCATGATAATGGTGGTGGTGGAGAGGCGTGTGGGATAGGGACCAGGCGTCCCAGGGCTTGAAGGTCGACCAAATGCTGCTCATGGGTGTCTAGACGCCAGTAAACATCTTGACGGAAATCCCCAAGCGCTGTGAAGATTGACCAAGGCGTTGAGTGGCGATTTTGAGCGTTAAGACACCGATATACCTCGATCGGAACTCTCGAAACTTGGGTCGAAGATTGGTGAACTACGTGAATTGTGACCCATCTGTTGTTGGGCGTGGAGCAGAAGCGCGCCGCGTTGAGCAAGCGGGCGGACGGTGAACGCCGGATCTGGTGAAAGGGCTGAGCCGAGCGGGCGTGGATACGCTGCGGTGAGGAGCCGAGGTCGCCGAGGCAGCGCGCGCGTTGGGTGGACGCGACGCGGGCCTGAGGCGAACGCCGGCTCTAAGCGGAGGCGCCGGGCGAGCGCCGGCGGCGCGGAGCGAGAGCGGCGGTGGCGAGCGGCGGCGAGGCGGAGGGCCGGGCGCTGCTTGATGAGCGCTTGCGGGCGGCGGCCAGGCGGACGGACGGCGACGGAGCTTGTTGGGAAGAAAGAGAGCGAGCAAGGCCAGGGGAGAATTTCGAATAGACCAAAATAGGCAAAAGCCTAATATAGGCAGGTTCACCGGCCTGCGGTTCTTTTTTTTTTTTTTTTTTTTTTTTATTAAAGCGGCGTCGGTTGTGTTTGAACTCAGGCTGGAGGGGCCTCTCTCGGTTGTTGCGCCCGCTGGTATGAGCTTAAGTCGAAGAAACATTTCGCCCAACTTTTGAGCGCCAATTCATATGAACGCCGGATGCAAATGTTATTGCCCAAATTTTGAGCTTGGTTCGATTGAGCGCCAGTGAAAATGGTTTGTATTCTTCGACGCTTGTTTGATTGGCGCCATATCGTGAACAGCTTCAGATTACTCTTGAGCTGGACAACTTTGAACGCCATCTTTGAAGGCGAATATACCTTTTTAAACGCCGCCTCCATTATAAAAGCTGCATAAATAGGAGAGAAAGATCGGATAACAAAACCGGATAAATCGAAGGATAAAGAAAAAGAACAAGAAAAACAAAGAAAAATCTGTGGGTAAACTCCACGTAGTACTCGGTTTAACGTCGTGAGCCCGACATAATCCGGTCAAAGATATTGGGGACCGACGAGCAAAATGCTCTCCACTTCTTTCGACTCCTCACGCTCAAAGTACGGTTTGACTCGCTGACCGTTCACAGCGAATGATTTGTTGGAGTTGGGGTCGCAAGCACACTTGCCCGCAAGGAAACACTGCTCCAAGACGTAAGGACCACTCCACCCGGACTTGAGCTTCTCGGGGATAGGCTTCAATCGAGACTGAAGAAGTAAGACCTTCATTCCCGACTTTAAGTCCTTGTTAACTTTCTGCCTATCTAGCATCTGTTTCACTTTCCCCTTATAGAAATTTGCATTCATATCCTGCGATAAAACATTCTCGACCAAGGGATCAACAACATCTATGGAAACGTGATAGTCAATGCATTTAACGAGGAGATATCACACTATCATGTGTAGAGGCGACACGATTCACCAAGTACAGTCATTTTCAATGTGCCATTCTTAACATCAATAAGCGTGTTGGTTGTGGCCATGAATGGCCTCCCCAACAAAAGTGAGTGTTCTACCCCATCTTCACTAACATCCCCCATATCCAACACTACAAAATCGACGGGAACAATCAACCCACCCATCTTAACTAATACATCCTCGACAATACCCTTAGGGGTATCTCACGGACCTATCGGCTAATTGTAGACACATTCTAGTGGGTTTAAGTTCTTTAATCTAATCGCTTGAACATAGAATAGGGCATAAGATTAATCCCCCCCAAATCTAGCATGCCGTAAATTTCTTTCCGCTACTCCAAAGCAATCTTAATAACAAAACTACCGGGTCCCGGAGTTTGGGAGGCAATTGATCTCAGTAGGATGGAATTAGTCGCTTGAGATCATCACTTTCTCATTTCTCCAAATCTTCTTCTTGAAGCTAGCTCTTTGAAGAACTTGACGTAGGCCGGCACATTTTGATGATGTCCAGCGAGGCAAATTTACATTCACTTGGACGGAGCTCATAGATCTCATTGAATTGACGATCCGCTTCTCGTTCTTCAACCGTGTGGGAAGGGTATCTGGAGGGTATAAGGGTTTGTTGACTTATGCGATCGAACCCGACCGCTTCTTATTTCGAACCTCCGGTGATTTCAGATGCTTGCTTGATGACTCTCCCACTTTATTTGAAAAATTGATCACTCCTTAGAACGGTTGATCGCATGAGCCCGATGAGGCGGCTGGGGAGCTTCCCCGCTCCCTTGCTGCAAGAGCTTCGGTGTCTTTGGCCGGAATTGTCCCATTTGCGTCTCTAAACGCTTGTTTGTGAGTCTTGAGCATCCAATCTTTGGGCGAGCATCCATCCTTGGGTGATCATATCCTCAAAAGCCATCCTCGATGTGGCGGAGGTGCCGTGATATTCTTTGCTTTGAGGGAACCTGCTTGGGAGAATCTAGCTGAATAATGTCTTTCTTCTTTGAAACTTTCTGCTCATGGAGGTTTTGATATGACGTATTCTGGTTCGAACTCTGCCCTTGATGTTGGTTCCTCCATCCCCCGTTGAATTGTTGCTGATTAGGCTCAAACCGCTGCTTAGGTTGAAATCCTTGCATAGTATACTTTCAATTGACTATGCAATCGCACGAGGTGTTATAGTAGGAGAGCTAACCTGAGTCGTCTCTCAAGGAAAACTTAACAGGCCTAATGTTCGTGTTGCTCACGTAAAGCGATTAAATCTAAACACTCTAATACCAATAAGGGATTTTGAAACATACGATGAATCAAACACGAGAATTAAATGGCAAACCTAAGCCGGGGTTGTCAATCCCGAGCTAAATTACGAGAACAAAAGATCTAAACTAGAGGTCACAAACCCTAGATGATTAACTACCAAACACAGAACAGAAATAAATCAAAACAATTAAATTAGATCTTCAAACAAGGATCAATGAAATTCAACAAAACGATTAAACATGAATTTAAAGTTCAACACCACTTGCATAGAATTGATTATTAAACCCGAAACAAGAACTAATCAAGAACCTAATCAAGACAGGAATAATCGAAATCGTAATCTAATCAACATGTAAACAAGTAATCAAGAACAATTGGAACAAAAGGCGATCAATTACTTTCCGGGCAAGCAGCGGCACTCCGCCTTGAGAGCTGAGCTCACCCAGCTCGGAGAATTGGGAACGCGTTGATGCCTTGAGTCGCGCGCGGCGCGTCGGCGGGCGTGCGCGAGCAAACACGCCCAACTTCAACAATTGACCGAAATAGGATCCGCTTTCGCTTATAAACTCCTATCGCTGCTCTCATTATACATGATCGATTTTCATCGCGGCCATTGAAACAAACCAAGTAGCGATCGCTAGCATAAATGCCGCGAGGCCACCAATACCGGCGCGAGCATCGGACACGAGAGAGGGCCCAGACAGACGGATGAGGCCTCGCAACGAGCTAGCGACCGCTAGCCACGGAGCTCGACCGCGCCACGGTCGCAGGCGTGGCGGCGGCGCAAATTAGGGTTTCCACCCTTATCTATAAATAAGCAATCTCCCTCGCGCCTCCTCGCACCCGCACGCCCCAGACACGTTTCCACGACTTTTCCTCGGTTTTACAGATTTTAGTCTTTAATTTTCATCCCGTTTAGTTCTAGCTTTAATTTTCCATTGTTCTAGTTTAGTTCTTCGTTGTTGTCAATTCAGAACGTTTTGTCCGATTGTTTTCCGTTTATCGCTTGGGATTGGATTCAAGACCAACCATTTTTCATCCAACGCTTCATCACGGGTTTTATATATTTATTTTCTGTTTTCATGATTTATTCGTATTTTATTCCGTTTATTATGTCTAGGTAATTTTTCGTTCTAATCCTAGGGTTTGCATGATCCGATCCTATATGTTGTGATTCATGTTATCTCTACTTACCTTCCAGGCATTGATTCATGATTCTTGGTGCTTATTATATGTGTTAATTTCTGATCAATCTTGATGCATATCTAGTTGCCGGTTAATTACATAAGCGTATTAATTGTCAATCGATCTTGAATGCATGATACGAATAAGCGCGAGTCGTGGGCGAGATAGGATATTCGTAGGAAGCTTATTCTTTGTGATCTGTTTGGGTTGCTTGTTTTCACCTAGAGACGTATGATAATAGGAAAACTAGTAATCTACGACCGCAATTGTCATAATGAAGTTGTCGGTTATATATGTGATCTTCCATCTTGTCTCGGATTAAAATTGGTTAATAGGAGCAGGGATAAACATACGTTGTGGATAGGATTTATGCATCCCTAGGGTTAGTCTTTCTTATCTGCTTTATCATCCGTGATTTTATTGCTTTATTTTATTTTCGCATGGTTTCATACGCTTTGGATTAAATTAAAGCCCTTAAACCTTTCACCCAATTTACGTGTTTCAATAATGATGAATTATCATTGAGCTAGCTTCTATATTTTAAATGATACAATCCATGTGGATACGATACTCTGCTTACCTTCTATATACACCTTTTACATGTGAAAAAGGGAGCGATCAAATTTTCGCGCCGTTGCCGGGGATTGTTAAGATTACATAGGAATAATTTGACGATTTGGATTTATTAATTCAAGTTATATATTATATTATTTATTTATTGTTACCAGAGCTAAATTCTCTCTTTTCTCAGGTAGTATATGTTTACAAGATCTCAGGGACCTCATGAAATATTTTTAGATCCCGAGATCGAAAGCTCTCAAAGGAGAATAAACGAGAGAAGGGTCAGCAAGTTATGGCATCGTTTCCAAACTACGGGGGAGTGCCCCCCGAGCAAGCTGCGTAGCTCCTGGCCAAGTATACCGAGATGAAATGCAAAATGACGAACATGGGACTCCTTGTCCCTGTTCAAGAGGTCAGGCCATTAAATCACATGTATCCACCTCCCACCGAACAGTTCCAAGGAGGATGGAATCCGGCGTACAACCCAGACAACAGAGATCATCATAATCTGTCGTATGCCAAACCCATTACTTTTCAGCAACATCCAGGAGGTTTCACCGTTCAGAATGTAATGATTCAAGAGGCGAAGAAACCGAGTGTGGAAGAGCTGATACAACAAATAGCGATACAGCAGAATTCATTTATAAGCGATCGGCGAAAAATTACACAGATTGGAGTTCACCGTGGCGGCTATGAGCGAACACATGAAAGTAATGGAGAATCAGATTGGTCAGCTAGCTGCACAGATCCAGAATCATCCCGAGCGAGACGAGGGCGAAAGTGGGCTGCAAAAGGAACTTGCGATTGAGCTCGCGATAGCGAGCTCAGCCATGAGCAATCGAGCGGCCAGATTCTACCGAGACTTCAGTGGCATGTCACGCCCGCTAGCCCAACCGCGATGACGAAGGCCACATCAGCTAACACGCCTAGCGACCTGACTAGCGGTCGCGAGGTCGACCGCGAAGAACCTCCAATAGCCGTTATTCGCGCGTACATTCCTCCGGTAGACTGCTATTTGATCAAGACTACTGCTGCTACACACGTCGCATACTTAGAGGGCAATCGACCTGTCGATAAGAACGCGAGAAAGAAGAAGTGGACTCGGCATGGAACTTTGAGTGAATCATCTAATTTTGGGGGGGCCCACTTCCACGCTCAGTGGTGGTCAACGGTGAATGCGAAATATAAGGGAATTCGCAATTTTGGAAGGAAGTCCGTTGCTACCAGAACGCCGGATTGAACAAGGTATGTGATGGTCTAGCTAAAGACGTTAAATTAGCACTTGTTGGGAGGTAACCCAACGTTTTCTTTGTTTTGTTTTTGTTTTTTGTTTTGTTTTTCGTTTGTGTTGCTTTTTGTCGTGTTTTTGTCTTTCTTTTCGTGTTGTGTCTGTCGATCAACGAGTTAAGTGAAGTGTTTTAATCCATGTAGCCAATGACGATAGAAATTTTTTGTGAAATTTAATGATAGTGCACATGATATGTTAAAAAATGACGCATGAATGACTTGAGATTGCTTAGACTTGTTGTTTTTCACCATTTGCTTATCCTGTGAGACTTGAGCTTCACTGTATACATATCTTGATACAGTTTCTATTAATTGTGTGATATCGTGCATGTGATTATCTTCTAGAACTTGCCGTTTTTCTGTGTCGAGACTGCAATATGTGTTTCGAATTTTGAAAGGATAAAATGCCATCTTTGTTAACCACATATTCACCCAAACACTAACCCGATGATGTATACCATTTGTCGCCTTGTTTGAGCTTTTATTAGACTTATTCTTTCGATTAACCGGATGATAGGAGGTGAGGATGGATATGGGAATCAAATGGGGTTCAAATTTTGATGTAGTTATGGCAAGGAAAAATTATTATTAGAGAAGTACATCTATGGTGAAGAATAGTACCTTTGTTGTGAATGATAAACCCTACAAGCTCTAGAAAAGAAAAGAAAAAAAAAAGCAATGATAAGTTCACTATGTGTTTTGAGCATAAAGGGTCTTTAATTAAGGTATAAGCATTTTATGAGGGATAAAACATCGATTTAGCATGTTGGAAAAGAAGAGGAAAATGGACAAAGTCCATATGTTTCGAAAAAAGATAAATGGGGGTGCTTGGAGTATACTTGAGTCACTTAGCCATATATTATCCTACCTTAACCAATGTGCCTACAATATAACCTATGAAAAGACTTTTTTTTATCCTTATTTGAACACATTTGATGCGGTGGAGATATTAGAGAAAGGGCAAGCCTATGGTAAGATGTTGCATTGCATTGATCTGTGAGTGTATACACGTCCTTAATTTCTTTATGAGTTTGAGTGTATCCTCTATATTTTACACACATGCCGTTGTGAGGGTTGAATTAAATGAGTTTTTACCTTCAATTGTTGTTTGTGATGAGTTGACTAATGTCGTCATGTGCGCTAAATCTTTTTGAGCGTTGAGATGTTTCCGAGGCTTATAATGGTTATCCTCTTTGCTAGCTCGTTGATCTTTCGTTTGTCTTTCTGTTCTGTTTTTGTTTGAGGACAAACAATGCTTTAAGTTTGGGAGTGTGATAAACGCACGTTTTACACGTTCATTTATGATATTTAAAGATGATTTTAGATCTATTAAATGCGTTTATGTATCGGGCCTTAATGATTATATCTATTTTAGAAGATATTGCTCTTGGGTGTTCCTTTGACGTTTTGTAGGTTTATATGTTGATAATCGAAGCAAGGAACGAAGACGAGCCAAAACCACGTTCTGCCCAGTTCCCAGCGACCAGCCTAGCGGTCGCTAGGCTGGCAGTGAGGCACCCAGCGAGCGCCCAGAGAGAGAGAGCGGCCGCGAGTCACGGCCGCGAGCAAACACGCCCAGAGAAGTTCTTGTCAGATTTCGCGGCCCTTGCTAGCGACCGCTAGCCAGGCCGCGAGCCACCTGGCGGCGCAAGCATCGACGCGAGAGAGAAATTGCTGGATGAGGCTAGCGACCGAGCTAGCGACCGCTAGCCACGGTCGCGAGGCGTGGCGGCAGGCGCGCAAATTAGGGTTTCCACCCTTATCTATAAATAGGGCAATCTCCCCCTCGCGCCTCCTCAGACCCAGACGCCCCCAGACACGTTTTCACAGCTTTTTCCTCAGTTTTTACAGATTTTAGTCTTTAATTTTCATCCCGTTTAGTTCTAGCTTTAATTTTCCGTTGTTCTAGTTTAGTTCTTCGTTGTTATCAATTCGGAACGTTTTGTCCGATTGTTTTCCGTTTATCGCTTGGGATTGGATTCAAGACCAACCATTGTTCATCCAACGCTTCATCACGGGTTTTATATATTTATTTTCCGTTTTCATGATTTATTCGTATTTTATTCCGTTTATTATGTCTAGGTAATTTTCCGTTCTAATCCTAGGGTTTGCATGATCCGATCCTATATGTTGTGATTCCTGTTATCTCTATTTACCTTCCAGGCATTGATTCATGATTCTTGGTGCTTATTTATATGTGTTAATTTCTGATCAATCTTGATGCATATCTAGTTGCCGGTTAATTACGTAACTGTATTAATTGTCAATCGATCTTGAATGCATGATACGAATAAGCCTTGAGTCGTAGCTAAGATAGGATATTCGTAGGAAGCTTATTCTTTGTGATCTGTTTGGAGTTGCTTGTTTTCACCTAAAGACGTAATGAATCGGAAAACTAGTAATCTCAATGCAATTGTCATAACAGAAGTTGTCGGTTATATATGTGATCTTCCATCTTGTCTGGATTAAAATTGGTTAATAGGAACAGGATAAACATATGTTGTGGATAGAATTTATGCATCCCTAGGGTTAGTCTTTCTTATCTGTTTTATCATCCGTGATTTTATTGCTTTATTTTATTTTCTGCATGGTTACATCTGCTTTGGATTAAATTCTGAAGCCCTTAAACCTTTCACCCAATTTCTGTGCTTGAATAATGATGAATTATCGTTGAGCTAGCTTCTATGTTTTCGTGATACAATCCCTGTGGATACGATACTCTGCTTACCTTCTATATACACCTTTTACGTGTGAAAAAGGGAGCGATCACCTTCTTCGGTGGCCTGATCCTCGGGGATGTCTTCATCCATCGGGGTAGCTATACCGACAATAGACCCAGACGTACGGTTCTACCTAATCATGATATACTCTTGGACAGTACGCCGTGCTTCATAAGGAAGCAATGTTGTCGGGTCAGAAGCAATCAACCGAAAATCACTGAAAGTGATGGGAAGATTCTCAATGACACCTGAGCCCGAAATAGGACCATCTTCTCCAGTTATTCCCACAAAGAACTTGGCTAGAATAAAAGAGTATTGGCTCAAGGAGAGTTTTGCTTTACGGTGCTGCCTCATATACTCAAATCGATGCCATAAGAACGGTGCTGCACAAATTTTCTTGTTATTCACAAGACACCACAAGAAGAAAAGTTCCTGAGCACTCACTTTATTGGCCTGCTCTTACCCTGTTAGGTTGTATGCAAGGAACTTATGGGCGATAACCAAAGCAAGGTCCTTAATAAAGGCACTAGAAGTGCCTGCTGATGACCAATTATCAAAACCAGTTAAAATTCTCCATGTTTCAACAAGAGGAAAATCCATTGGTACATCAGAAAAACCACTAACATGAAAACCCAAAACATCATGCATAACCTTAGGTGTAATAGCATATCTAGTCTCCCCCAACCGACAGTAAGCAGATTTAAAATTTTCACTGGTCTCGAGCGTCGTACAAAATTCCCTTAGAATATTCTTAAAACCATCTTCCGGTTCCCTAGTTGCCAAACCAAGCAGACCCCAAAATTTCAAGTATCTTTTCACAGTTGCATCAACACCCAATGAAGCTAAAATTGTCCAATCATAAGAACGTGGGTGACTGATCTCCTTAGAACGAATAACAGAGAAGAAGATACCTTCTTGGGGCGAATAAATAGCGAATGGAGCATTGTAGTTCTCCCGTAAATCTTCGGGCTGTTCACTGGATCCCGAAGCATCTGCATATGTTCTTGCACGTTTCGCCAAGGAGGAGAGGGGTTTTTTGTACGAACCATGCTTAAGAGATGTCCGGAGAGGGCTCGGTGCTTTGTGAGTAGTCGTCGAGCACTGGGCGAAAAGAAGCGAGATAGAATGAAAGCGAGTTGAACGTGCGACGCCGGGCAAGGCGCGTGCGGTCGCTTGGGAAGGATGCTACCGGGCGAAATCCGTAAGGCGTAGCGTGCTCGGCGTTCAACGCCGGTTGAGTAGTGCGGGCGTGCGCTAGGCTGGATGATGATGAGCGGGCGTTGTGAGCTAGCGCCGGCTAAGCGCGTGCGGATGTGCGAGCGCACGGGGGCACGGAGAGAACGCGGCGTGCTGGCTGGGCGCGGCGAAGCGGATGCAAGATGCGTGGGGTTGGGGAGTGAACGCCGGCTGAATGGCATCCGAGCGACGTGTGGGGTGCGGTGACCGAGCTGGTGAACGGGCGCTACTGGGCGAGCACCGACTGCTGGGCGAGCACGGGCGTTCGGGAGTGAACGCCGGCTGAGTGGCGTCCGAGCGGCGTGCGGGGAGCGGTGAGAACGAGAGGGAGGCAGCGTGTAAAAGAAGATGGAGATGAAAAGAAAACTAGGGCAAGAGCCCTAACATAGGGCCGATTCAGATTGAGCGCCGGTTCAGGAGGGGTGGCACGCCGGTTCATGAGCTGAGCGTCGGTTTCCTCTTTTTTTTTTTTTTTTTTAAAGATCGAGCATCGGTTTTCTTCAAACGTCGGGTTGGAGGGTCTTCTTCCCAGGGGTTGAGCGCCGGCTTACATTGAGCGCAAGCTGTAGAAATGTTCTGTCCAATTCTTGAACGCTCGTTTATCTTGAGCGCCCGCTGTGAATGGCTTCTGTATTACGCTTGAGAGCTGGTTCAGCTTGAGCGCCAGTTGTGAAAGGCTTCTGCCCAACTCTTGAGCGCTGGCTCGCCTTAAACTCCGATTGTGGATAGCTTCAGATTTCTCATGAACGGACCACTTGAGCGCCGCTATGAAGAGAAACTTACATAATCAACGCCAATCCCAACCTCGGTTAGCTTAAACTCCACACCTGAACCAAAAACAAAGAAAAAGAGAAAGATCAAGATAAAAGCAAACCAAAAGAAAAAGAAAAGAAAAGAAAAGGAAAGACAACATAAATTCATGGATAAACTTCCACGTAGTACTCAAATTTAAAGTCGTGAGCACGACATAATGAGATCAAAGATTTTAAGGGTCGATGAGCAAAACGCTCTCCACTTCTTCTAACTCTTCTTGATCAAAGTATGGTTTCACTCGCTGACCGTTCACAGTAAATGATCCATTGGTGTTAGGATCGCGAAGTAAAACCGCTCCATGGGAAAAAACCTCCTCAACAAAATAGGGACCACTCCACCTGGAGTTGAGCTTCCTAGGGAAAAGTTTCAGACGAGACTGAAATAGTAACACCTTCATTCCCGGCCTTAACTCCTTTCGAACTATTCGCCGATCATGAATCCGCTTGACTTTGTCCTTATAAATACGGGCATTCTCATATGCTTCGTCCCGTAGTTCTTCAAGTTCGGTCATTTGGAAAGCTCTACCCTTGCCTGCTTCTGTGATATCGAGATTCATGGCCTTTATTGCCCAAAAAGATGTGTTCAATCTCAACGGGTAAATGACACGCCTTTCCATAAACAAGCCTATATGGACTCATTCCCAAAATACTCTTGAACGCAGTACGGTATGCCCAAAGTGCAGCATTTAACTTCATTGACCAATCCTTCCTGGATGGTTGGACCGTCTTCTCGAGCACACCCTTGATCTGCTTGTTGCTTGTCTCAGCCTGTCCTGAAGTTTGTGGATGATATGGCGTGGCCACCTTATGGGTGATGCCATTCTTCTCCATGAGCTTCTTGAACAACTTATTACAGAAATGTGCTCCCCCATCACTAATGATCGCCTTGGGGAAATCGAACCTGCAAAGAATGTTCTCCTGCACAAACTTCAAGACAACATTAGCATCACTGGTCCGCGTGGGAATTGCTTCTACCCACTTGGACAAATAATCTACAGCAAGCAAAATGTATTCAAATACATTAGACTTTGGGAAAGGTCCCATAAAATCAATACCCCATACGTCAAAGATTTCAACGACAAGAATATTGTTAAGAGGCATTTCATTTCTTCTCCCCACATTCCCCACTCGTTGGCATCTATCACATGAGAGGTAGAAGGAGTGGGCATCCTTAAAAAGAGTTACCCAAAAGAGACCACTCTGCAGCACTTTAAAAGCTGTCTTGCGCCCACCAAAATGTTCTCCGCAGTGGGCCTCATGACACAATCTTAGAACTTGATCTTGCTCCTCTTCAGGGATGCATCTTCTAACCACCTCGTCCTTCCCAAGCTTGAAAAGATATGGATCATCCCAAAAATAATTCCTGCATACACTAAGAAATCTCTTCCTTTCGAAGTCAAATCAGTCTCAAGGAGCCACAAACCAAGTAATTAACAATATCAGCATACCAAGGCGATGAATTGATTTCCAAAGCATGCTCAAAAGGATAAGACTCAGCAAGACTCTCTTGTGCAGGTAAAACAAATGGGGACTCGAGACGAGACAAATGGTCAACTACGCCATTGTCACTACCTTTCCTGTCTATAATTTCTAGATCAAACTCTTGCAGAAGAAGAACCCAACGAATTAATCTAGGTTTAGCCTGGGATTTAGTCAACAAATATCTTAAGCAAAGATGATCACCGTGAACAATTACTTTAGAACCAATGATATAAGCACGAAACTTATCCAAAGCAAAGATAACGAAGAAATGTTTCATTTTCGAGTAGTTGTGTAATTCACTTGAGCGTAACTTAAAGTTGCTAGCATAATAAATCACACGCAACATTTTATCCACACGTTGACCTAAAACAGCTCCCACGGCCACATTGCTAGCATCACACATTATTTCAAAAGGTAGTGACCAATTTGGGGCAACAACAACAGGAGCAGTAGTCAATTTCTCCTTAAGTAAATTGAAAGCATGCAAACATTTATCATCAAACTTGAATAGAACATCTTGAGCAAGTAGATGGCACAAAGGTTGGCTTATCTTAGAGAAATCTTTTATAAACCTACGGTAAAAATCCACATGTCCTAAAAAACTTCTAATGTCCTTAACATCAACTGGTGGAGGTAATTTTTCAATTACATCCACTTTAGCATTGTCAACCTCAATGCCATTTCTAGACACAATATGCCCCAATACAATCCCACTTTTTACCATAAAGTGACTCTTTTCCCAACTAAGAGTGAGATTGCTCTCCACACAACGTTTAAACACACGATCAATCTTATCTAGGCAATCATGAAAAGAAGATCCAAAAACTGAAAAATCATCCATAAATACCTCAAGGAAATCTCCAATCATCTCGAGAAAATTGACATCATGCACCGCTGAAAGGTGCCTGGTGCATTACACAAGCCAAAAGGCATCGCCGGTAGGCATAAGTACCTAAAGGGTTTGTAAACGCTGTCTTGGCCTGATCCTCTGGAGCAATAGCGACCTGATAGTAACCAGATAAACCATCAATAAAACAAAAATATTCTTGTCCGGCTAATATCAAGCATTTGATCAATAAAAGGGAGAGGGAAATGGTCCTTTTTCGTTGCGGCATTCAACTTCTGGTAGTCGATGCACATGCGCCAACCGGTAGTAGCCCTTGTAGGCATCATCTCTCCTTTCCCATTCTTCACCACTGTGATGCCTCCCTTCTTGGGCACCACATGTACAGGGCTAACCCACTCGCTGTCCGAGATAGGGTAGATAAGTCCTTCCATAAGGAGCTTCAAAATCTCCTTCTTCACCACTTCACTAAGGATCGGGTTCAACCTCCTCTGGGCATCAATCATAGGCTTCACTCCATCCTCAAGCATGATACGATGCATGCATGTCACTGGACTGATCCCCTTGATGTCGGCTAGACTCCACCCAAAGGCCAGCTTATTCTTTCTCAAAACCGAAAACAATGCTTCTTCCTCAACACTTGAAAGCTCAATGAGATGACATCGGCTTTTCATTACCTTCCTCCAAGAATACATACTGTGTGATTCGGCAATTCCTTCATTTCTAGAGCGGGCTTTGCATGTTAGCAACTTCATGCCCACTCTTCCTCGTCACCGATCCTCGCAAAACTTCCTCGAGGCTATGCTCCTGTAACAACACATTCTCGGCCAAGGGATCAATAGCATCGATGAAAGCACAATCATCAACAGAATTTACAGAGGGAAACATCACACTGTCCCTAACAGAGAAAGACACACTTTCACCAAGCACAATCATTTTTAAAGTGCCACTCTTAACATCAATAAGTGTGTTGGTTGTGGCCATGAATGGCCTCCCCAATAACAGAGTGTGCTCTTTCCCGTCTTCCCTAACCTCAACAATTTCCAAAACAACAAAGTCAACAGGAACTATCAACCCACCCACCTTGACCAAAATGTCCTCAATAATACCCTTCGGATATCTGACGGACCTATCGGCAAGTTGTAGACACATGCGAGTGGGTTTAAGTTCGCCTAATTCTAATTGTTTGAAAATTGAATAAGGCATCAAATTTATACCGGCTCCCAAATCAAGCATGCCGTAAGCTTCCTTACCATTACCTAAAGCAATTTTAATGATAAACTACCGGATCCCGTAGTTTGGGAGGCAATTGGCGCCGCAGGACGGAATTAGCCGCCTCAAGACCACGACTTTCTCGCACTCTCCAAACCTTCTTTTCTTAGAGGCCACCCTTGAAAAACTCGACGAGGTCGGCACATTTATGATCACATCCAACAGAGGCAAATTGACATTCACCTTGGACAGGAGTTTGTAGAACTCGTTGAATTGCTGGTCTTGCTTCTCATTTTTCAGCTCGGTGTGGGAAGGGTATCGGTGGAGTATAAGGCTTTGCTGCCTTATGCAATTTGACCTCATCATTTTTCTCATTCTCCACCTCTTGAGATTTCATCTCGCTTCTCGATGTCTCTCCCACCTTATTCTCAATCACCCGACCACCCTCGTAATGTGGATGCCTCAAGCCCGATGGGGTTGGCTAGGAAGTTTCCCCGCTACTTGTTGCAAAAGCTCGTTCAACGAGCTAGCAATCTGTCCAACTTGCATCTCCAAACGCTTGTTTGTAGATTCTAAAGTCGCCCATTCTGGGTGATCGATCCTCAAAAGTCGATCTCGAGGTGGTAGTGGAGGTGCACCGATACTATCGCCGCTGGTATTGGCCGCGAGAACTGCACATGGCAGCCGTCACGCTAGTATTGTCTCTATCTTTGAAACCGCCGAGGTCATTGCCGAAACTGTTGTGGCTGTGGAGGTCTTCGGTACGGGGCACTCTGATTTGAATTATGCCCTTGACTTTAATTTCTCCACCCCACATTAGGTTGATTCCTTCACCCCGAGCCAAACTGTTGCTGATTAGGCTCGAATTGTTGTCGGGGTTGGAACCCTTGCATCGCATAGGCTTCTGCTTTGCCTTCATGAGTAAGCTCTCCCATCCTGGGGCACGTATCAACGTTATGCCCGGGTTCATTGCAGATACCACAAGGTTCTATGAATTCCTCGCCGGGTCGGTGGATCGTGTTTTCTCAACTTCACCAGATCCCTCATCAACTCACCCACTTGTTTATTCATGTCGCACGGCGGTTCACGGCATGTGCTCGCTCTCCCACCACGACGGATCATTGCGGAAGTAGCAACCATGGCTTCAAAAATATCGACGATATCCAATGCCGTCCCGAGAACCAATGTCTCCACCGCAGTTATCCACCATGTATCGAAACTCGCATCAATCCATCGTAAAAGAATTGATAAAGGATTTCATCTGGCAAGGCATGGTGAGGACATTTCTGTAATAAATCCCTGAACCTTTCCCAAACTTCGTGGAATGGCTCGTCTGATGTCTGATTAAAGGTCATGATCTGAGACCTCAACTCTTGACTCTTCTTGTTTGGGTAGTACTTCGTCATGAACTTATTATCTACCACGGCATTCCAGTTCTGCAGAGAGTTGGCTGGAAGTGCCAGAAACAACGACTTAGCCTATCCTTAAGAGTGTACGAAAACAACGCATCTTCAGTTGATCTTCATTAAGTCCTCCCAGCGGGAAGGACTGCAAAATCGAGCAAAACTCCTTTATAAAGCCCAAGGCATCCTCACTAGCAAGCCCATGGAAGGTAGGCATAAACGAGAAATGATTCGGCTTAAGCTCATAGTCTCGGCTATCGGTCCAAGAACAATTGTAAGAGCGCCCCAATCACCGCCCCAGAAATCACACAATGCACGTGCATTTTCACCCATCTCTCAACGGGGAATATCCTCGACAACCGTTGATCTTTGATAACTGCCTCGACCGATCACCACCAAAGAAATGGTACCAAACCCTCCAAGCAGCCGGAAGAAGCGATCTTTAGATCTTCGAGCGCAGCCCAACGGGTAGCAAGCGTCTATTTAGATCGCGCACCTAGCATACACAACACTCAAACAAGAAAAGATCACACGCAATCGAGAATAACAAAATAAACACAAAAAAGAAACACAGAAAAAATCAACACAAACAAAACGCCTAAAGTTATCCCCGGCAACGCGCCAAAATTTGTTCAATCAAAAGTGTACTCTTAATTGACTCCTAATCAAATGAGGTATTATAGTAGGGAAAGTTAACCCTAGTCGTCTCTCAAGGAAAACTTAACAGGGCTATTGTTTGTGTCGCACACAGAAAGCAATTAAATCCTAAACACTCTGATCAACCAACATGGGTTTTTGATGAAAACAGGAATTTAAAAGCTAACATGAAATATAAATTAAAGCAATTAATCTAATTAGGAGTTGTCAATCCCTAATTGATAAACTACAAAAGCGCGGAAGCAGGAAGCTAATCAATAAGCAATTAAACTAGATCACCAAACACGAAACGATGAAATTCGACAAAGAACGATTCAACATGAAATTAAACTTCAATATCACTTGCATAGAATTCAGATTATCAAAGCCGAAAGGGTAAGAACCAATCAGAAACCAACAATTCCACAATAATATAGAATCAACACGTAAATGAATCGATCGAGATCAATAGAACAAATAAACTGATAAAATGCTATCAATCCAATTCAACACAAATCATTGCTAGAATTCGTAAATGAACATAAATAATTAAGGAACAATTACTGGAATAATTATCTTGATCAACTGGATCTAGGGAAAACGATGTTAACCTCGCCCGAGGATCCATCTGGGTGTTTAATTCACCATACATTGATTATAAACCCAGTATGCGCCTATATAATTAAATCGCAACACGAGGGGTTTTCACGTGTTTACCTCGATCCAAGAGGTCGATGGAACGAGGTGAATGGATCGAACGGATCGGACTCGTGCTTTGACCTTCCGGATCAGATCCCGCCGCCCAATCTCCAACGCCGAGTGAGGACGATCTATGGAGAATGCTACGAAAATCACCCAATGCTCTCTCACAATTAAAACTCTCGAAAATTTTCTTCTCTCACAACTATGAGATGACCGAAAATTGTGTTCTCAATATGTGAGCATTTTCTAGACTTTATCTCATACCTTATATTTATAATGCACTACCTTAATCCTATATGGAATGTTACCATAATCCTATATGGAATATTACCATAATCCTATATGGAATATTACCATACTCTTAGGATTATTTCCATACTCTTAGGATTATTTCCATACTCTCAAGATTATTTCCATAATCTTATATGGAAAGGATCTATGCATATACCATAAATATATTTATATCCTCGTGGGATAAAGAGAATAAAATCTTCCTTTGAGAGCACATAGGGGACCGATTTTCTTGTAGCTATGGGTCTGATGGGCCAAACCAGTGGATCAAATGCAAGGAATAAAGATGGGCCTCAAATAAATTAATTATCTTATGTTCACCCCGTAACATAAATTAATTTATAAACATTCGATCATGCCACTAGAGAAAGAATGTCGACTTACCCTTTATTACCGGGTTGAGTCGGCTTGCACTTAGACATTACGAATCCTCAGATTTAAGATATCGAACGTCCATTAATCATTTATAGCAATCGATCGCTTAAAACGACAATAACTTCATTTCTTAAGTAGTACCACTCAACCTTATTATTGTACTTGAGCTAACTCAACCTCAGTGGTTTAGTACAATAAACCTTTGAGCTCCTTAAGGGACGCCATCATCCTAAACGGATACTACATTACTGACACGTATAACTAGCGTGACATACAAGATCGCCACCACCCAAGATGCGGAGAATTGGTTAGAACATATAACCTCACTCATAACAAGTCAAAGTGATGGTCAAGAACTCATACTCACCTAATACCTTATCGAGGTTTAGATTATCGTAAGTCACCGAGATCTTGGTTCTTCACGACGGTCGAGAAGAAGAACTCATCTCATCGTGATCCTTCAATACGCCGAGACGCATCAAAGATAGACAAGCAACTAAGTTAAGTCACTTTTATCTATACCGCAGCCCAAACCGACAACTCGCCCTTAAGTCGCCTCACCAGAAACTTTTATATCTCATTAAGCTCGACCAATCATATGCACTCGTGATCTTCACACACCGTATGATCTAACTTATATATGAGATAAGGGACACGTATATATGCAATCAAGTATTCAAATCGATAGAGATTGTAATAGTGGTAATGTGAAACATTGTATACAAGCTCAACCAAACCGCTTTCAAGATACAAATCCAACAATCTCCCACTTATACTAAAGCAAACTTTAGTATACAATGTGTCTTTCTACTAGCTATTACAAACAACCATCACTTTGCTTCTCCCACTTATACAAAAGTTTCCTTTCTAAGTGGGTGCCATCAAGCGCAATCCAAGTCCTCTAACGTGTCCATCGTGAGACTTTTATGCGTGTGCTCTTCGTGAATGGATCCGCTAGATTTTCCGTCAGATCAATCTTTTCAATCAAGACGCCACCTCGCCTAACGATTTCTCGTATGACATGGTACTTTCTCTCTATGTGTTTAGTCGCTTGTGGGTCCGTGGTTCCTTCGAGTTTGCCATCGCACCGAGTTATCACAAGAAACTATGATACTCTTGGGCAAACCAGTACCACACCTAGATCCATGAGGTAGTTCTCGAACCATACAGCCTCCTAGAAGCCTCCGCCGCCACATATTCGGCTTCCATGGTAGAGTCCGCAATGCATCGCCGCCAGACCGCCAGATACGGCTCCACCTCCCAAGGTAAACACATAGCCCGAGGTCGACTTTTTCTCATCACGGTCGCTTGGAAACCGAAGTCCAGATAACCCAAAGGCATTAGACTATCTCGCATGGTAAACTAGCCTATAATCTCGAGTCCTTTTCGTACTTGAGTATATGCTTTATCGCATCCCAATGAGCTTGTCCAGTGGTTAGATCGATATTCAGCTACTATGCCACCGTGACAGCGTATATCGGGTCTCGGCATAGCATTGCGCACATGAGACTTCATACGGCCAAGCGTATGAACTTGTCTCATTTCTATCTCCTTTGTAAATATAGGTGATCATGCGCTTAGATAAAGGAACGCCATGTCCGAAAGGTAGCAATCCTTTCTCGCGGTCCGTGATACTAAAACGAGTAATCACAAGATCAATGTAAGACGCCCGAGATAAGCTCAATATTTTCTTCTTGCGATCTCGGTAAACCTTGATCCCAAGAATGTACGCATCTCCTAAGTCTTCATTTGAAACTGATCGGATAGCCAACTCTTTACGCCTCGATAATGCTTTCACGTTGTTGCCAACTAGAAGGATGTCATCTACATAAAGTGCAAGAAATACCACATCACTGTTGACATCTAACCGATACACACAACTCTCGCTAGGCAACTGGGTAAATCCATAGGACTTTACCACCTCCAAAGCGTAAGTTCCATGATCGAGGTTCGCTAAGTCCATAAATGGACTTCTTAAGCTTCCATACTAGATGCTCTTCACCCTTTACCACATAGCCTTCAGTGTTGTCGCATATAGATGTCTCTACCTTCCTCAAGGTAACCGCTTAGAAAAGCGGTTTTAACATCCATTTGCCAAACCTCTAGTTCAAGTGGGCTGCTATGGCCGTAAGAATTCGATGGACTTGAGCATTGCTACAAAGGAAAAGGTCTCATCGAATCGATGCCCTCAATCCAGTGTATCCTTTCGCCACAAGCCCGGCTTTAAAAGTCAAACCTCCATCGTAATCTCTCTTCTCAGATATCCACTTACTACCTACGGCTTCCTCGCCATCCGGCAGAGGTGTCTTTCATATACATCCATAGCCGCATGGACTCCATTTCTAAGTCCATAGCGTGCCATGATCTTGCATCAATATCTCAGATCGCCTCCTGTATGTCCATGGGTCGATTATTGCATGTTCGTCACCGACTAAACCAAGATTCACCCACGAACATAAATCGCTCGGCCGACGAACAACCCTCCCACTACGACGAGGTTCTACAGCACAATGGCAACGGTAGGTGCATACTTGTGGTTCTCTAACTTGCACAACTTGTCGTGTAGGTACCACTCAGACGGTCGGTATCTCCAAGGAACTCGACCCACTTCAATTTCTTAAGTATCCGTGTCGATCCCTCCCACTAGACTCGACATCTCGCACTTTGGCCTAATCGGTGGTGGAATACGATCATCTTCTAATTCCTCAAGAATGATTTCAACTTTGACTTATGATTTTCATATAATCCTCTTCTAAGAATCGGGCATTAGTGCTAATAATGACCTTCCCGATCCTTAGGACTATAGAATAAACCACCTTCGCTCCTCTAGGATAGCCAATAAACAGCCTTCAGGCCGATCTAGCCTCCAACTTGTCGCCTTCTTGTTCAAAGACGCAGCCGGATCGCCCCATATCCTTATGTGGCTTAAACCGGCTCATACCAAACCACAACTCGAAGGGGTCTTTTCGACCGACTCGACGGTACTAGATTTAGCAAGTATGCCACTGCCTCTAAGGCATATCCCCGTAACTAAATAGCAATGTAGCATAACTCATCATAGATCTAACCATTTCCAAAAGAGTCCTATTTCTTTCGCCTCGACACACCATTTGTTGCAGGTGTGCCTGTGAAGTGCGCCGGGATGTAATCCCACACTTCACCAGATAGTCCATAAACTCGTTATCGAGGTATTCGCCACCGCGATCGCATCACAGCGACTTGATATTCTTACCTAGCTCGCCTCCACTTCCGCCTTAAACTCTTTGAATTTCTCAAAGCATTCGCACTTATGCGCAAGGTGTATATGTATCCGCACTCGAGTAATCGCCAATGAAAGTGACAAAATACTGCATTCTCCACGAGCTTGTGTGACATCGGTCCACATAGGTCGAATGACTAACTCCAACATTTCGGGCTCTATAACCCTTCGCTTTGAAGGTCCGGGTCGACATCTTACCTTCTATACAGATTCGCAGATCGAAACGAGTAACCGTGAGATTACCCAACGCCCATTCTTAGCCGCCTTGATCCTATTTAGATTGATGTGACCTAATCTAAGATGCCGTAGAAAAGTAGAGTCATCTCATAAGAAAACTTTCTTTTTAGGGTTTGATGAAGATGCAATATAGTTATAGGTATTATGTTTTGCGTAAATAGTATAAAGCTTAATTATATAAGGTGCCAACACGTATAACTTCGCCATTTCTTATGATAGAAACACCACTATCAAAAATAATGTAATATCCATGAGTAAATACTTTCAAACAGAACAAGGTTCCGCCGAAAATCCGCACATATAAAACGCCTTTCAAAACTAAAACTGTTGTCCCAAAACATAAAGAACATCTCCAACTGCAACAGCCTTCACTTTCGCTGCCCATGGAGATCGTTATCTCGCCATCAAACAGCCCCTTGTCCGCAGAAACCCGCAAGTGTAACAAACATGATCATTATACCAGATTCACTACCCAAGAATGGGTAGAACAAGTCGCTAAACATGTTTCACATTAAAGCAAACGGCACTCGAGCCTCGAGCATAGGGCACTGGCCTTCCAATGCCCGCCTTGCCGCACTCAAGCACTTCGCCTTCTCCTTTGGCTTCTTCTGCCTCCTGGCAACCATGTTCTTGCTCCCATTACTCCCACTATTTCCTCGCTTTACCACCTTTGGCACCCTTTTCTATTTCCATTTTGCAACGGAAATTTTGGGCCCTTAGATGTGCTAGCAAGAGCATGTGCTCCTTTTCCCATAACTCCTTCCGCAAAGAACGAGATCATTAAGCAACCGACTAAGTGTAAACTCGGTCTTGCTCATGATCGCATTCACGCGAAAGTTCTCAAAAGACTTGGCAAAGGTATTGAGGATGATATCGACCTCGCTCACCACAATACCTCCTCCCAACCGATCAAGACTATCCATGAGACGAGTCATGGGAGACATGTTCATGGACCGAACTTCCTTCTTCCATCTTACACGCCAAGATCTCTCTCATTGTGTGGAAGCGATCGTCCGATCCGATCGCCTAAACTTACTCTCGAGACTCGACCAAATATCGCAGCGCTCGCCATCGATCGATGTCTGCACTGCAAGCCTTTGACATCGTAGTCATCATATAGCATTTAGCCATATTGTTCGACTTATTCCAAAGTCCGCTGACTCGCCGCCATTAGTCGATGCGCCAAGAAGGGCATCGGGTTTAGAGTAGTGAGAACAAACATGTGTTCTTCAAATGATAAGAACATATTCCATGTTTCGCTTCCACTGAGCAAAATTTGACCGATAACGGATTTTGTGCGAGCATATTGATAATCGCGAAGAGACATATCCGAAACGATAATGTAAAACACATAAGCATACGATCGCAAAAATTGTGAATAATAATATTGTAACCTTTGATAAAACAATATTAATTGAAACCTCCAATCGCCCAAGGAATTCCACACGCAAGCCACGCGTGTGGACGCTATACGAACCCCCGACCGCACTAAAATATACCTTTTAGTCGCTTAATTTCAATCCATGTCAACTTATCCTTATGACAAATGAAATTAATGATTGACCTTACTAGACCACATCACTATCACAAGAAGGGACTTCATGAAGTTGTACTTGAGGTGATGTCTAAGCAATGACCACAATTTTAATAAATAGAAGATGAATTTTAGAATTGGTATACTCACCGGACCATACCGCCCAATTCAAATTCTTTTGTTATCTCATTTTATATCTATCTCTAGAGAACTTATGAAAATCGCACATGCAAAGCCACGCGTGTGGACGCCACACATGAAACTCCCACTTCTCAATAGATTTAAAATGTTTTATTTAGAAATCTCATCTAACAAACTTATGATAAACAAAGCAAGCAAGCCACGCTGTGGACGCTTACTCACAGTATGCCTCACTTTGTTTAGAGATCAAAAGTGGAGGTCTTGACATTTTAATTTGAAAATTAATTTGTCGGGTTGCTTGCTTAGTCTTTTATTCAAAAGGTTTGTTCATGCAGATCACGTAATCCTAGCATGCTTTTCTATAGAACTCAACATGTAAAACATGCTCGCAGTAATTCTAAAATATGCTTGATAAACGCGATAAACCTAGCATGCTTACTATGCGCATCCAATTACGTAAAACACTTAAAGGTTTGTCAACGTAATTTAAACATACATAGCATGCTACCGCATAATTTAAACATCCACGACATGCATATGAACGATAAAATAAAATAAAACGCTCATCGCGCCCAATCGTGAAACCCGCACAATTAAATCTAATCTATTACATAGATTTACAAAGCATGATTTAAACTTCGAACGGGCCTCGCGTGCACGGCACGGACCGGATTCAACAATTGGGCCTCGCGTGCGGCACGGGCCGAATCTCGAAAACGGGTCCGCCGTGGTCGGCCCATAAGAGCTGGGCCGCCAGGGCTAAGCCCGCCGCCGCCGCCGCGCGCACCGCCTGCCGCGGCTCCTCGCTGGCTGCCTCGCGGTCGCTTACGCGACCACGACCCGCCGAGCACGCTGCACGGCCACGCCCCAGCGCCGAACGCCCGCCTCGAGACATCGCCGCCAACCGCCAAACCGCGACCGCGAGTCCGCCGCTGGCACCGGGTTTCGCGCCAACGCCGCCCCGCCCGCTAGCTCAGACGGCCGCTGCCGTCGCGGTAATCCTCGCGATCATGAAGTTCGCCGCTAAGCGCCAGGATCCCGCGAGAACGCGCGCCCGTCGCCCGCAGCCCTCGCGATCGCTTTTAGCGATCGCGAGACTCGCCGCGAGAAACCACCTGCAGATGACCGAGAACTCGTTTTCCCGTCGCTTTCTTTCTTCGCTCGCTCGCTCGCTCTTCTTTACGTATAAGATTTACATAAAAAAATCTAATCTAACCACGGATTTTCTGGTGTAAAACAAAACCAACAAAACAAACGAGCCACGATGAACGACAAACCACAATTATAATAACGCACGAATAATCAAACGCGATTAATCCAACAGAGCCAAGATTCGATCCGTGCTCGATACCAATTTAGGAAAACGATGTTAACCCTCGCCCGAGGATCCATCTTGGGTGTTTAATTCACCATACATTGATTATAAACCTAGCATGCGCCTATATAATTAAATCGCAACACGTAGGGTTTTCACGTGTTTACCTCGATCCGAAGAGGTCGATGGAACGAGGTGAATGGATCGAACGGATCGACTCGTGCTTTGACCTTCCGGATCAGATCCCGGCCGCCCAATCTCCAACGCCGAGTGAGGACGATCTATGGAGAATGCTACGGAAAATCACCCAATGCTCTCTCACAATTAAAACTCGAAAATTTTCTTCTCTCACAACTACGAGATGACCGAAAATTGTGTTCTCAATATGTGAGCATTTTCTAGACTTTATCTCATACCTTATATTTATAATGCACTACCTTAATCCTATATGGAATGTTACCATAATCCTATATGGAATATTACCATAATCCTATATGGAATATTACCATACTCTAGGATTATTTCCATACTCTTAGATTATTTCCATACTCTCAAGATTATTTCCATAATCTTATATGGAAAGGATCTATGCATATACCATAAATATATTTATATCCTCAGGGATAAAGAGAATAAAATCTTCCTTTGAGAGCACATAGGGACCGATTTTCTTGTAGCTATGGGTCTGACGGGCCAAAGTGGATCAAATGCAAGGAATAAAGATGGGCCTCAAATAAATTAATTATCTTATGTTCACCTCTAACATAAATTAATTTATAAACATTCGATCATGCCACTAGAGAAAGAATGTCGACTTACCCCTTTATTACCGGTTGAGTCGGGCTTGCACTTAGACATTACGAATCCCTCGTATTTAAGATATCGAACGTCCATTAATCATTTATAGCAATCTGACCGCTTAAAACGACACAACTTCATTTCTTAAGTAGTACCACTCAACCTTATTATTGTACTTGAGCTAACTCAACCCGCAGGTTTAGTACAATAAACCTTTGAGCTCCTTAAGGGACGCCATCATCCTAAACGGATACTACATTACTCGACACAGATAACTAGCGACATACAAGATCGCCACCACCCAAGACGCGAGAATCTGGTTAGAACATATAACCCTCACTCATAACAAGTCAAAGTGATGGTCAAGAACTCATACTCACCTAATACCTTATCGAGGTTTAGATTATCGTAAGTCACCGAGATCTTGGTTCTTCACGACGGCCGAAAAGAAGAACTCATCTCACCGTGATCCTTCAATACGCCGTAGACGCATCAAAGATAGACAAGCAACTAAGTCAAGTCACTTCTTATCTATACTGCAATTAAACCGACAACTCGCCCTTAAGTCGCCTCACCGTGAAACTTTTTATATCTCATTAAGCTTCGACCAATCATACGCTCTCGTGATCTTCACACACCGTATGATCTAACTTATATACGAGATAAGGGACATGATATATGCAATCAAGTATTCAAATCGATAGAGATTGTAATAGTGGTAACAGAAACATTGTATACAAGCTCAACCAAACTGCTTTCAAAGATACAAACCAACACTGGAATGGAAAAGAACTTGAAGAACAGCTGCAAGCGGCGCAGTCAAGAAACAAAAATCAGAACCCTCGCAAATATGACCTAGCAAGACTGAGAAAATTGGATTATTTCACACCATTTGATTTTGAATCATATGGTACCTGTGAATCTTGTCTCAAAGGAAAGATGACTAAGAAACCATTTTCTGTGAAAGGTTTACGTGCCAAAGAATTGCTAGAGTTAATCCACTCAGATGTGTGTGAACTGTTTCCAACTCAAGCAAAATGTGGATATTCGTACTTCATAACTTTCACTGATGATTTTTCTCAACTGCTGAACCTTACGATCTAAGATAGTCGTAGGTTCTTCCACGTAACTCATATCAGGGTTTAAAATTACATCATTGTGATGGATTACGTGTTTTGGATCATACACGTACTTTCTCAATTGCGACACGTGGAATACATTATGGACATTGCCCAAACTTGGCGGAAGTGCCAATCGATAGGCTACAGGACCTATTCTTTCAAGAATTTCATAAGGTCCTATGAAACGTGGTCTCAACTTCCCTTTCACTCCGAACCTTATGATTCCCTTAGATGGTGAGATTTTAAGGAACACTTTGTCGCCACATTTGAAATGTAGCTTGGATCTACGTGTATCGGCATAAGATTTTTGCCTATCCCGAGCTTCTTTATCCTTTGTCTAATTTGGCGAACAATTTCAATCATTTCCATCGTATCAGTGCTAAAATTTTCCTTTCACCCACTTCATCCCAAAGAAAGTGGTGATCGCATTTTCTTCCATATAGTGCCTCGTGTGGTGCCATATCGATGGTTGCTCGATAGCTATTATTATAGGCGTAACTCAATAAGTGGTAAAACATATTCCCAAGTCACTTATCCAACACTCACTGCTCGCAACATGTCCTCAAGTGTTCGATTGTTCGCTCAGACCGCCATCACCGCGGATGAAAAGTCGTACAAAATTCAGCCAGCGCCCAATTCCTTTTGCAAGCTAGTCTAAAATCTCGATGTGAACTTCAATCTCTATCGAGGTGATAGATTTCGCACTCCATGTAGACGCATAATTTCTTTCACATATAGTTGGGCTAATTTATCCGATCCATGAGTAGTCTTAATAGGCGTAAATGAGCACACTTGGTAAGGCGATCCACTACTACCCATATAGCAAGAGTTTCCTTTTTCACCTTGGTAAACCCGCTATAAAATCCATTGCTATATCGTCCCACTTCCATTCGGTATTTCCAAAGGTTGTAACTTTACATAAGGTCGTTGATGCAAGCCTTCACTTGTTGACAAGCGAGACAACGCTCGACAAAAGAGGCTATATCTCTTTCATACATTCCCACCAAAACCTTTCCTTTAAGTCTTGATACATTTTTGTACTACCGTGGGCGGTATAAGGAGTATCATGAGCTTCACTCATGCTTTCGCTTCAAGATCATCGCTATCCGAACGCACAATCTTCCTTCAAACAATAGGGCATTGTCCTATGCTTCCCGAAAACCTTTTAATCCTTCACCCTTACTCGCTCTTACTTTTTCTAACTTTCCTCCATCCTTTGTCCGCTCACTAGTCTTTTCTTAAGTCGACATTAAAGTGAGTGTAGCAACACGACTGTGATCGCCTGTGGTTTTTCAACCATCTCTATTTCCATCCTTTCAAACTCTCTAATGAGTTTTTCTTCTCGTGTGAAAAGGCATCCCAGATTGGGTCGATTCTTGACTCAGGCATCGCCTACTACGTCACCGCCTCGGATGGTAGTTTATACCACACGTAATCTTTACTAGTTCGAGCCATCTTCGTTGTCTCATGTTTAAATCTCGCTGTTCGAAAAAGTATTTCAAACTTTTGTGATCGCGAAGATCTCACACCTTACTCCATAAAGGTGGTGTCTCCGCATCTTTAGTGCATGTACCACCGCCGCTAGTTCTAGGTCATGGGTCGATAATTCAACTCATGTGGTTTGAGCTGCCGTGATGCGTAAGCTATTACTCTTCCTTCTGCATCAACACGCAGCCAAGTCCATTCTTGAAGCACAAGATAGACAACGATTCCTTGTTTGAATATGGAACAGCCTAGTACCGTGCACTAGTTAGCTTTTCTTGCCGCTTGAAACTCGCCTCCGCGATTCGTCCGTCCAAGTGAACTTAATTCCTTCCCGAGTAGTGGGTCATTGGCCTCGCTATCTTGGAGAATCCTTCAATGAATCTCCGATATTAGCCACCAGTCCTAGGAAACTTCGGATTTCGCTTTTGTGTTGTTGGCGATTTCCAACCTTGTACGGCTTCAACCTTTGCAGATCTACTTTTATTCCTTCGCACACACAATGTGTCCATGAATATCACTTTTGCCGTAATTCACACTTGCCGAATTTGGCGAAAGTCGCTCGGATCTTAAGGTTCAGAAGACCGCTCTTAGTGTTCCCTATGCTCTTCCTCATTCTTCTAATATATGAGAATATCATCTATGAAGACCAAGAAAACTTATCTGGGTATGGGTGAACACTCTATTCATAAGATCCATAAATACGGCCGCGCGTTGGTTAGACCGAACGGCACAACCACAAACTCGTAGTGTCCATATCTTGTTCGAACGCGGTCTTAGGTATATCCTCCTACTGCACTTAAGTTGATGGTATCTAGGACGGCAATGGGCCTGATCTGCTGGGTCCGCATCCGCATCCGATATTTTTGCTTTGGTCCGGATCCCGTCCGCATCCATCGGGTCCAAAAAATTAGATCCGCATCCGATCCATAAGATCCATTGTGGTCCGTGGTCTGTAACCTGATCAATATGTTTTCGTTTCTAAAATAAATTCTAAATCAACTATAATTCACAATAACACCATAATAATCTAAATACACAATAATACTATAATAATTATTTAAAATTTCTACAATTATCACTATATTGGAAGACGTTAGTTATAAATTTACTATAAAGTAGGAAACAACAAATAACTCGATCGTCGGTGGTGTAAGTGGCGCGACCCGCCGTGAATGTCGATTGATATATAATTGGGAGAATTTGAAATGAAATTGGGAGCATATTTGTTTTGGAAGAATTTGAAAAAAGAAATTGAAGAGTTTTAAGTCAGGGTTAGTATTTAATTATAATAAAATAATATATATATATATATATATATATATGAATCCCTAACAACTCATTAAATAAACGAGCAACACGAAACTCAACTCGACGATAGCTCGAAAACGTGGAAGAGGTACACAAGAGATATAACAAACCGGGGCAAGGAGCTCAATATATATATATATATATATAAACTAAATGGATCTGCGGGCCGGATCTAGACCGGATCCGGGTCTCAAAACTAAATCCCATCCGCATCCGAAATACGAGAGTAGGACCCAGATCCGATCCGCACCCATCGGTCCATTTTTGAGGATCCAGATCCCGAAAATGGATCTCGATCCACTGATCCGACCGGTCCGGATCCATCGCCATCTCTAAATTGGTATCCCGACTTAAGGTCGATCTTTGAGAATACGCTTGCACCTTCTTAACCGATCGAACAAATCGCTCATCATCGGCAGTGATATTTGTTCTTAAATGTCGCTTATTTAATTCTCGATAATCGATGCACATCCGTAGCGAACCATCTTTCTTCTCGACGAACAGACAAAGCGCCCCCATGGCGAAACACTTGGTCTAATAAAACCCAAGTCCAATAACTTTGAATTTGATTTTCACTCTTCGAGTTCCTTTGTGCCATTCTATAAGGTGCTTTTGATATCGGGGCCGATCCTCGCCCGCATCAATCAGAACTCTAGCTCGCCCGTCCGGGTAGTCCTGTAATGTGTCGGAAAGACGCCTGAAATTCTCTAACAATTTCCACGCCTTCACCCTTGTTTCCGCTTTTCCTTCTCCATTTAGATAAACAAGGAATGCTTGACATTCCTTCTTATTCATCATTCTACTTGCTTGGAGTGCGATATTATCGGGATTTTTTCCCATACCGATTCCATAGAAGTTTGTTGCTTCTTTCCGGTGGTTGGATCGAAATCCTTCTTTCCTCAGATAGATCGTGGAATGGTTCTCGCCAACCAATCCATTCCTAAAATTATATCTACGCCCCCATAGATATTATGTTCGTTATTTGCTAGAACCTTAAGTGAGCCTAAGTTCAACTCTAAGTTCGAGCAAGCATGTGTAACGGCCATAATACCTCCTATGGTGATGAAATTCTCATTTCCCGATCTGCTCGCTCGTGTTTAAGTTCTAACATATCAACGCATGGTTTTGAAATGAAAGAACGCTAAGCACCCGACGAACAAAAGCTTAATAGGTATGTTGAAAAGTAATCCCATACCGCCAGTTGCCTCGGTTTTGTTCGCTCTTCCGCCTATTTAGCGACAGGCTCTAACCTGGCTGGCCGTGGTCGTCGGCGGGTGCTTGTCGCCGGTTTTTCTCATGTTGCGCTTTGTTGTTGCTTATACTGCTGGGGCTGGTAATCGATAGCCTTAATGGTTGAGCAGGCCCGGTTGGTTTGGCCTCCCTTGTCCTCCCGGGCGTAATCCGGGGCATTCATTTGCGTAGTGGCCTCTCATGCCACACTTATAGCAACCGACACCGCCTAATAGATATACACCTATGTGCACCTATTACACTTTGGGCAAGGAGGAACCTTCCTCTACTCCTCGTTGTCCTCCCACGGGCGTGAAAGTACCGGGTTTCTTCCACTTCGCCTCGGGGTGCCATGTTACCGCCATGGCCTTTGTTATTGTTGTTGAAACTTCCTGCTAAAGTTGTTATTATAACCTCCTTCCCATTTTCGCCTCCCTTTGTCACCGACAATTTGAGACTGGGTGGTGCGGGCTTTTCCTGGGCATCGCAGACAGATGTTCAGAGCTCGACTAAGAGCCTCAGATAGGTTATGTCCCCACGACTTGCCGAGACATTTTGATTTCGGCCTTAGTCCCGCCTGTAACTTTTTCGACATTTTCATGTCGTTGTTTATCATGTCCGGGCGATCTAGACATGTCACGTAAAAGACGGTCGATTCAACACCGACATCTTTCCTTGCTTAAGATTGAAAAATTCAACTTCCTTCTTCTTCGATAACTTTAGGAATGTATTTTTCATACATTTCCGCCTTAAAATCATTCCAAGTGAAGTATTCCATTTGTTTGGGTGTCGCGCTTTCTTTCTTGCCTCCCACCGTAAATATGCCGTCCGTGAGTCGAACGAATACAAGATAGTCTCTCTGTGTGGTACAACGATGAAGTCGAAAATCCTTTCTATGGCCCCCACCCATTGTTCTGCGCCTTCGTGGCTTCCTTTCCATCAAGGAGGAGGATTTTGCCTAAGAAAGAGTTCTTCCACCCTTCGGTCAAAAGTGGAGGTGGAGGTGGTTGTGGTATCACCTTCTTCTTCCTCGGTCAGTACCCACCCCTCTCCTTCCTCTTCTCCTATTTTCGGTTCGTGCACGTCACGGCATTCGTTGTAAAAACGTAGTTAGTATTTGGATAACGTTCATCGCAAATTCATATACATAACATCTTTGTGTAATTTTAAGCATAGAATAGCTTTAGTAAAATCACACATTCATTTCATACTCTTATTGTTGCAAAAGCCCTTCTAGGGTTATCATATATATATGGAAAATGCCTCATAGAGGACTTTTCTGTAGAAGTTATCAGACTCAAAAGGAAGCTGAGTACATACTGTACTATGTGATCTATTCTCAATTAACATACTGGATTACAAGGCATCTCAAAATACTATGCTTCTATGGTTATGTCAACATCATTTCTATGTACTACACACTACTCGAATACTACTACTCGCTCTCGTCCATATTTCTTTCATTCGATCCTCCTCAGATCTTCTTCTTCTTCCAATCTTCTTCGGAATCTTCATCCCAACTTTCCTCTCGAGCACGCCCACGTGATTTCGATCCAGCCCATCATCCCTATGGCATACACATCTCGCATAGGAACATCATCCTCTTGATGATCATGTGCTTCCATGTACGCTCCTCGTGATAAGGTGCTGTCATGGCAGAATCCGAGGTGACGGTCGCGCGGATGTCCAAATGTCATAGGTGGAAGAGTTGGAACTCCCAACGACCGGGTCGAGACATCATAGTCACATGCTCGGCCGATCTCCCGCCCAAAAACCTTGGTACCGCAGGTTGACCACTGAGGGACTTCCGTATAACCACTCGAGCGTGTCGCCTCGCCATGTATATTCCT
Organism: Salvia rosmarinus; assembly: GCA_036937905.1. Lineage (NCBI taxonomy): Eukaryota > Viridiplantae > Streptophyta > Magnoliopsida > Lamiales > Lamiaceae > Salvia > Salvia rosmarinus. The sequence goes on from CM072814.1 coordinate 39,334,081, forward strand.
TCGAGGAAGGTAGGGCCTCTCGGTGCCGCCTCAGATACACCCAGACATATATGAGATAACCGACGAACCTCGGTAGGTCTCCAATCAAATCATAATCAATGCCTGCACGATAAATATAATCACCCGATACTTCCCTTGCATAGTCTTCCCAAACGAGTTAGGAGACGTTTGATGCCATCGTAGTCCGTCACACCACACTCATGGGCGTCCATCCATAGTCGGAGATAGCTCATCAAAAACTCTCCTAAACTGTCGCCCCAACTCATGCTGTAAGTGCGATATGCTTCAAGTACTTCCCCTGGTGTGACCCTCGGTCTTATCCTTCGCCTTGGTGAGTAATACGGCCTTGCCATCTAACACAGATAATACTAGCGTAAGTCAATCTAAACATATCTGATAAGCAGATAAGGTGAACTAATACATATCTGTTAAGCAGATAAGGCAAACATATTTGATAGGCAGATAAATGTTTACAGCAAGGATCTATTTTCAACATGTATCATAACCACACTTTTGGTACTAGAGAAATCATACTTTCAACAACTTTCTAAGTTCTTTTCTTTCCACACTATTCTTTATTCTAAGCAGAATTTCAGTCTGACTTTAACTGTTTCTTACGAATTTTGGAGGAGGATTTAGGGATTTCATCCTTCATACAAAATAAATCTCGTTGAGATAGGAATATGTGAGCGAAAACCGTTTGCAAAACGGAGTTCGGACGAAAGAGAATGAGTCAAAACAAAAACATTGCGCAGTGCAGTTTTCTGCCTGCGCGCCATGCGCCGTGAATACGCGTTGCCACTTGGCCGAATACGAGCTCATGCTCCGGTTCGTACGAGTTTCTTTTCAAGGTTTGTCCTGCTTTCTATGTTCCACATCGAACCCGTACATCTTGCTCCTTTGATCTCTTCTTTTCTTTCGTCATTCTTTCGCTGAAAACTCGAGTTTGTTTTAACCGACTTCTCAGACGCTCATAAGTCACTACTTGCTATAGTTCTGCAGAGGATAAAGTTTCCTAATTTGCACTTCTATGTTCAAGAGGCGAGCATGCTTCTTATAGCATCCGTGTTCTTTTGGGATAACATATCGATTTTCATAAAACTTTTGAATTTGAAATAACATTTCAAATAATCATAACATAACTCATGCTTTTCAATCTTATCGATTCAACAATCACTTTGACATCGATGTGTCAACTGCTTTCATTCTCTCGTAAACTTTGTCCGATATTACCGATAACTTGTTCTCATATAACTTTCGACATATAACCGCCAACCTTTCTCATAAACTGTAATATTCTTTCCAAAAGCTTTCAAGAATAACTTTCTTTCTCAAACATCTTCAATGCTTTCAAAATAGAACTTCATTTCTTTCTCAAAAACTTTTACTTTCAACACTTTTCACTTTCAAACTTTCTATTTCAATTTCTCGAAAAGAAATCGCCACTCTTTCCCTATTGAGCTTTGATGCGATGGAGTGTTGAGCACACTAATCGATCTCTAGAAGTCTAGTGACTCAATCTGACTTAACTTTGAAAGAAAGAAGGTTTTAGGGTTCAAAGGACGACCCGCCTGATACACTCCTCACACCCGCCAACCCCAAGATCGATTAGCCGGATCGCGATCGCTGATACGGGATTAAAGGACTTAATGATAAATGAATATGGAACGGTAAAGAAACGATGACCAATATTATAAGATATCAAAAGATTAGAGTCAACTACATTACGACACATTCAAACTAGACCAATGTATCCTCGACAAAAGAGTTCGATCGATCCGAGGTAATATGCATCAATATTCAAAACATAACCGTGTGTTCTAAGCAAATAAAACATGTGAATTCATATACGATTTATATAAATTCAAGGTTAAACTATATCGACAAAACTCGATCGCTAACACTTTGCCATCCATCGTTAGCTCAACCTCGCACATTTAAAAACAAACATGCAGGCTAAGCACAGAATGCACTTAGTGGACTCATGCCAAAATAATTTCTTTAAATTACACCGCCCATAGTATAACACGAGGATTTTAGTAAAATAACTCGTGAATACCAAAACACTTTATCATTTCTCAAAAGATAGCCCGCCAGCATTTTCTCGTATGTATGATCCGTATCACTTTCATATAACTTTCTCATATCTCTGCTCACGCCAGAGAAGTAGCTCTCTTCTACTGGACGTCGCGATCGTCAAGATGTTGCTATCGGCTCACAAATACCTATGGTGTACACGCTAATCCGTGCTAAGAATTCGTGATCTAGCATGTGATCCGATATCGATTTTCTATAAAGTTGGGAGCGACCCAACAATCAGATACTTTCATAGTCGCTCACCCAACCGCTGACAGATCCATATATAAAACATAAATACTTGGGCATGTAATCAATAATGCCATAAACATTTCAACCGAAAGCTTTTGTAAATAAATACTTTTCAAGAAAGCATCGTAAATAAAAGGGTTTTTGAATAAAGCCCACCGGTATACGTAGTCTCTTTCTATGTCAATTTCTATACCCCGCTCACTTCACGTCCCACCTTAACGTAAGAACTATTTTAGTATACCGTCATGTTTCGATAGAGACGAACATCGCTCATAACGCTCTATGTATCAAATAAGGCTAACGTCGAACTTATTTTGACATTTTCTAATCAAATGATGTCGATTATGAAATCGTTGTTTATATAAGAGATATTCCATCTTTTAGCACATAATGTACGCTTTTAGTGTACTTACGTAACGTAGTTACATTGTTACTAAACGATATGTCACATAGATCGCAGATATCAATTTCGTGCCTTTCGACCTTGGTCAACGTTTTGGTCAACAATTTTGACTTGTCAACATTTAGTCAACAATTTTGACTAAAGTCAACATTTTGACTTTTTAATTCCTTTTATGTAATTCTATTATTTTATGTGCAATTTTGTTCTAAAATTCTATAAAATCATAATATGTTTAAAACATCATTTTGGATCATATTATGCAATTATATCTTATAAAATAAATTTATAACATTAATACACGAACCCATAGTTTTCAAAAACTCTAATTAAACTAAGCAAACAATTTCCAAAAATTCGAATAAAATCACATAACACATACTCATCTATAAGAATCCTTACTATAACATAATTTTTATTTATTGTGAACTATTGAATTTATTCTTCCTAAGTCACTTTTGAAAATTTGGACTTATGTCCAATAAATTCTTAACAAATCCAATAAATTCCTACGACACTATATTATGATTCTACACTTTCAATATGTTATGATAACACTCAAACATGGATTATATCACAACCAACTATCATGTTTTAAAATTTTCGAAATTCATAGACTAAAGTACCAAAGTTTTCCAAAAATTCTATATATAATCATATAAGCATAGTTAATACCCTAGATCATGATTTCATGCTCAAATCAACAATTGAAAAATCATACTCATCAACATATCACACCCTTAAGTTTTCGGTCAAAATATAAAGTTTAATATCATGCTTGATTTTGTGATATAATTATACTATATGCTTATTAACATCATATAAATACAATATCTAAATATATCGCACAAGGCTCATAATTTTCAAAACACACATAATAACTAAGCTTACAACATAAATTCTAACGATATATAAGCTCAGAAGAAATCTAACCTCTTAATCGGAGTAGAATTGATCGATTTAAAGTTTATTTGCTCTAGATCGGATTGAAATGGACGAGCTCTCTCTTCTCTCAATTTTCTGCTCTTATGATTTGTGAATGAGAACGGAGAGCTTCATGTTATATTTATAGCACATGCAAGTCGCTTTATAATTATTACACCTAAAATATCTTATGTACACTTGTTATATAATAATTACATGAAAATATTAGCCATACACTCAGCACAAAGGACAAAATCTTATCTTATCTTTACAACTCATCCTTAGTCACCTTATCTCTTAATTAATGTATCGATAATCCTTATCTTATAAGATAAAGTTTATCACATATATGTGACAAATGGTAGTTTTCGTCCCTTCATTAAGGCTACCTTAGGTTACTTGTTCAAATTGTATTATACTACTACTTTACACCTAATATAGGATAAGATCTTATCTTATCTCTACACAATTCAACACATGATATAAAACAATTTTTAATCACATAAGATGTGATATTTTCGGTTATTAGGGAAACAAGTAGGCAAGTTGCTTGTTCAAATTGAATTCCAATTCTACTTTACACCTAATACATGATAAGGTACAACTCATAGCCCTTCATTAATTATAGGATAACCTTATCACATAAAATCTTATCAAATCTTTGAAATTTTCGTCCACTTGTGTACAAGTGTGCCCCCACTTGTGCCACTTGATATAATACTATATATTATCCTTAATAATATTATTTTAATATAAAAATTATCATAAGATCATAATTGGGTAGCAATTAAAATTAATTAACACTATAAGCTCACTTTTTCGAAAATTAGGCTACTCATGCTAAACATTTTATTTTCTTGTAATAAATAGCTAACACATAGCTATGTGACATATTATAGTCTATAAATGATGAATTTAATCATAGAAAAATATTTAAAACAATTTAGTTTCATAAAACCCTAATTTTGGGAAATTAGGGTTTTCGAAACCCTAATTTTTGGTACTTTTAAATTCTATAATTCTCTAGCATTATTTTGATAATAATTAATGCTTTTGTATCATAAAATAATTATAGGAATTTGAATTTTATAATTCCGAGATCATTTGGTTGTTATGGAATTATTCTAAACGTAGACGCTTGAAACGCCTCAAAATTCTCATAGTTGGAACATCTCTAAATGTTCAAAATAAAGTTGTAATAACTTCATTTATTCCTATAATAATAAGGAATTTCAAAATTTAAGTTTAATCGCTTAAAATACTATATGCTTAACCGTCAATTTATCCGACGTTAGAACATTACGCTCAAGGAATATTGGAAATTATTCCTTAATTTATTAAGCATCGCGAATATCACACGGTTATTCTACTTTATGCGTAGTCAAAGTCGAGCGCCGACTAATTAGATTTTAATAATCGGATTAATTTCTAAATTACGATTTTAATTATCGTAATTAGTATTAAACTACGGATATTACATGGAATCCCTGATAATTCCTCGGGAAACACATCTACATATTCCCTTACTACCGGCACTTCTGTAATCTTACTTTTGTCGATTATTTTTCGGTCATGGTAACTAAATACCCATGGCAATTACTTTTCTTTAACATTTTCATCGCTTTCATCAGACTTATAATCTTTGATGGAGCCTTCGTCTCGCACCATGAAAGCAAAATTTTAGTTCTCCAGACATTGAATCTCCACTTCCTGCTCACGACATCTGAGTGTTACATGATTTTACCCATCCAATCCATTCCTAGATTATATCAAAGTCTCGCATGTTCATAACACGAAGGTCGCCTTCTAGTTCCCTTCCTCTAAATCTATTACTACGCTTTTATCATCCTAGAAGTTATAATAGTTTTTCCCGAAGGAACACTAACTTCTAGTGCATCACAATCAACATAGCAAGGCATTTCAAGATTGGAACAAAAATTTGTAGAGATAAAGGAATGTAGCTCCGTAATTAAATAAAACCAAAGTCAAGTATCGACACTAAGAATACCGACATCGTGGTCCGCCCATTCTCGAGTTATCTTCTCCTTGTGTCATAGCAAAGACTCTGGCTTCACTTTGTTTTCAGCGCCAGATTCTCTTTTAGGCTCTCGCTTTACTTGGGCGCTTATATGACACATGCCCCGGTTTTTCACAAGAGTAGCACACATTCTTTCCTACCAAGATTCACCTTTATGATTTTTCTCGCATTTTGGGCACGAGAGGCTTGTCGCTGCTTGTTGCAAAGTGTTTGCCGAACCTATCAAGAACGTGATACTTGTTGCCATCTCACCCGACCGCTCACTTCCATATTTTCCTAATTCTCCTTTTTCTTTTTCCATAAGACTCGCTTCTCCCTCGGTTTCTAGTTGCGCACCACTAGAAATTGCTTGTGCTCGCTCAATTACTTCCCTATAAGTTGCCAATTTCAAGCCGCCTAATATTCCTCGAATTTCCTGGTCGCAACCCTTGTTCAAAACGGCGGCTTTCTTCTCATCCAGATCAACCAAATACGTGCAAATCGAGACAATCTATTAAAATTCCTCTCATATTCAACCACCGTCATATTACCCTGCTTTAAGTTAAGAAATTCTATCTCTTTCTCCAGTCGATATGATTGAGGGAAGTAACGATCCCTAATCAAATCTTTGAAATCATTCCACGTCAAAGCTTGACATTGTTCAGCAGTCATTGTTCTGGCATGCGACTCCCACCAATAACTTGCTTCTTCAACCAACTGATATATAGCACATGAAACTTTTTGCTCTTCAGAGCAACCCATCAATTCAAAAATACGCTCAAGAACTCGAATCCACTCCTCAATATTTTCTGGTCTTTCATATCCTTTAAACTTTGGTGGATCCATCCTTCTAAACTAATCTATAATTTCATAAGTTCTCGGTCATGTTCATGCCACACCTCGATTTGCTTGTCACGATAAACCCTTGCAGCGCTTGTAGAAACCGAACAAAATCTACACCATTATCTCGGGTTTTGTGGCCCATTTTCGCCGTGATTACGTCTTGGTGGCATACTTCAATTTCTAAATCAAAGATACAAGTCATTTACTTTCGCACCTACAAAGTTATATTTCGAGTACTTTTCTCATAGCATGAAAATATCGCTTACTTTCTTTCTCATAGCATAACGCATATTTCTTAACTTCAATACTAAACTCGTGGTTAAGAAACACTTCATAGAACTTTCATCTTTGACTTTATAAAGAATGTGTCGGGAAATTGCATAAATCTTTAATTCGTATCAAGCATAACAAATCAATATACTTTGTCCCTTGTGGACACTTCTTAACCTTTCTCATTTCTTTTGATACGAAAACTTTCAAATAGGATCCCGACACAATCTTTCTTTTCATTTCACTTCATTGCATACTCACATCATAACTTTGAAAACAACTAATCACTTTTCATAAACATAAATTACCTGAGAGTCGGCGTTGAGCAACGGTAATGACCCACACATTCTCTCGTCTCAATCAAAATTCAAAATCTTTCAAACACATATAATACGTTCATACAATTAGCAAGTCTATAGGAATGTAAACCTTGCTCTGATACTGTAACAGCCCTCTAATCCTAAGGATGGATTGAAGAGGACTAATACTAGGAACAATAATTAGGGATCACGAAAGACTGTTTCAAAGACATATAACACGTAAAATAAGACGATTCGACCATTATATACATTACTAACATAATGTACAATAAAGACTAGGCCAATGATCCAAAAGAATACCAATGATCCAAGGACTTCAATCATAACTTCAAAACATAAACATATTGTTCTAATGCATCGAAAAACATGTGAATACACATATGACGATGTGTATTTAAGGTTTCTAACATATTAAACATCAAAAGCATTCTCGACTTCTCAACACCCCTCCATCATCATCATCAGCTCAACCTGCACATTTAAAAACAAACATGCAGGGCTAAGTACAAGAATGCACTCAGTGGACTCATGCCAAAACATTTTTATCATATTTAAATTACACTGCCACATCATGGTAAGACACAAGGGTTTTACTTGAAATTCCTTGTGCTTACTAAATCATTTTCATCAGTTCATAAACATCGTTCGCTTGGCCAAACATTTTACTTGCATGTATGATCCATATCCTTATCCTTTTTCCATAACATTATCATTTAACGCCGTAGAAGGAGGCCTCCCTCTACGTCGCTGTGATCGGCCGTGCATTGTCCTTACAGCTCCCACAGTCACCATTAATTTGTTGTGTAGCTCCCACATATCCTTTCCTCCCCATGCTGATTCCGTGGAAGTGCGTAGCTTCTTGTCCAGGAAAATGGAATGAAATTTTCCTTTCTTTGCAAAGAATCGTGGAATGGTTTTTGGCTAACCAATCCATCCCTAAAATTATATCTACGTCACCCATGGGTATTATGTTCAGATTATTCGCCAGAACCTTAAGTGATCCTAAGTTCAACTCTAGGTTCGAGCAAATATGCGTAACAGTCATAATCCCTCCAATAGGTGAAGAGATTTTCATATCCTGATTCGCTTTTTCAGATCTAAGTTCCAACATATCAACACATGTTCTTGCTATGAAGGAATGCGAAGCACCCGTATCGAACAACAATATAAAAGGTACGTTGAGAAGATTTCTCATACCTGCAAGGTTTCCCTGGTTCTATTTGTTTTACCTCCGGTGTAGAGCATACGCTCTAGCCTGGGCCGGTTGAGGCTGACGTGGCGCTTGCCATTGTTGATTTTGTTGTTGTTTCCGTGGCTGCTGTCGACGTTGTCGCTGTGGTTGCCGCCTTTGTTACTGAGGTTGTTGCCACTGTTGTTGTTATAATTGCTGCTGAGGTTGGGGCTGGAATTGAATAGCCCTGAGCGGTTGGGCATTGCCGGGCTGGTTCGGCCTTCCCACTGTTTCTGGGCGTGTCCCTGGGCAATTGTTAGCATAGTGCCCTTTCATCCCACACTTAAAACAGTTTCCGCTGCCCGCCAAGCATGTTCCCTTGTGCAATTTCTGGCATTTCGGGAAAGGAAGAGCCCTTACCTGCTCTTGTGGGCCTCTCGTCGGAGGGGAAAAGACTGGCCTTTTCCATCCCCTCGTCCCAAGGCGCCACATTTCCTCGCCACTCCGCTTGTTATTCACATTCTCGCAATTTCCTGCTATTGTTACCATAACTTCCTTCCCACTTCCTTTTCCTCTATCCTCAGATTTTGTGTCCGAGCCGACACCGACTTATCTTCCGCAACGCCGCTCAATATCTAAAGCTCGCCCAAGAGCCTCAAGTAAGTTAAATGTCCATGATCAAGTAGAAACATCCTTATCTCTCGCCTTAGACCCGACCTAAACTTCTCTCGACATCTTTAGGTCTCGTGCTCACTGATCGTGAGCATACCTTGACATATCGCAAAGGTGCGATCATAGTCGGTCACGTATATCTTTTCCTGCTTCAAACAAAGAATTCGTGTCCTTCCTTTTCCTATAACTCTTCGGGATGTATTTGTCATACATATCTCTCAAATCCTCCTGTAAATTCATCTATTTGCTCCGTAAACATCTTCCTTCCGCTTCCCACCGTGTCGGGTGTCCAAGAAGTTGAAAAGTAATGCACGATACCGCTTCATACTGCATCGTAGAAATTCAAAAATCCGTTCCATTGTTCTTATCCACTGCTCTGCATCATCCGGAGTTCCTTTTCCATTAAAGACATGAGGGTTCTACCTAAGAAAGAGTTCCTCTATCCTACGATCAGGTGGAGGTGGGGTGGTTGTGGTATATCCTCGCTTTTCCGCATCGATTCTACCTCTTCCCTAACTCTTCCTCTTCCTCTTCCTCTACCTCTAATTCCCCTCGCCAGATCTCGCTAGGCGGCATTCTGCTATATAAGACATACAATCAGCATCGCATATCATTTTCACAATTTAAACATACATAATATCATCATATAGTCTCATTGTAAAATGGCTTTAATAAAACATTTCATCTTTGTCATACACATTTTTGCCGCAAAAGCCCATTTCAGGGTCATATATATATACATCAGAAAATTATGCCATAAGAAGGGCTGTTTTATACAAGTAGTCATAAAAAGGATGTCGCATACATACAGGCTTACATATCATTACAAAACACTAAGTTTTCCCTTCCACTATTTTACATAAGCAAACAAGCTACACACATATACTAACTATACATATCTACACGATCTACATCCACTATCCTCGCTCGAATCTCACTCGCCTCGCCCTCTTCGTGATCTTCTTCCTCATCGTAATCATCCTCACGCGCAGATTTAGATGGTCCCGCCCGTCATCTCCTATCGCATGTATGTCGCACACCGGACCGTAATCATCGCAGATCGGATCAGAATCATCGCGAGTGTCCGACACTCTCATCCGCTACTGTCAAGCAGATAGCTCACTGGAGGTGGTGGAGCCGCCATCGGTGGTGGGGCGGAGTGGTGGACGAAGGATGTCCAAAAGACAATGGAGGAAAACAGCGCCTCAAGCTTTTTGTCACACGCTTCATCCACGCGGCAAGCTTACCTCATCAAAGAGATACCGGGCACCACCGATCAACCTGTCATGAAACTCAAGATATAGCCACTCCGCAAGTCTTCACGCTAGGTATACTCCCTCGAAGGATGGTAAGGTCCTCTCGGGGCGACTCCATATACGCAGAAGACATAGCTCAAATGGCTGATGAATCTTAGTAAGTCTCATGATCAAGTCATAATCTCCGCCTACGCGGTAGATGTAGTCACCGACACCTCTCTAGCATAATCCTCCCAACAGACACGGTAATCGGGTCAAGAGGCGCTGACACCATCGAAATCCATCACACCAGATACTCGAGCATCCCTCCAAAGGTCCGAGGTATCAGATCGAATTCCCCAAGTCATCGCCCAAAGATATCCAATACTCGCGATAAGCACGAACCACATCCTCGAGCGTAGCATCTGGTCCTAGCCTCCTCCTAGTCGTGTAACGATCTCCTCCATCCGCCATGCATAAAACTAGCATAGGTCAAACTAAATATTACCCGATAAATAGATAAGATAAATTTAAGCGCATCTGTTAAGCAGCTATGATAGACTGGACAATCTATAAAGCAGATAAACAATCCAAACACCTCTGGTAAACGGATAAATGTTATCAGGAAATGTTTTCATGTACAACACACGTCGTAGCTTTCTTATTCTTCTGGGAAACTTATTATCTAGTAGCGCTTTAAGGTCTATGTTATACTATAAGGTCTTTGTCCTAAGTAAAACTCGAACTAAATTTCAACAGACTCTCGTGCATTCTGGAGAAGGAAACAGGGGTTTAGTCCTTCATAACAAATGAATTTCAGTGCGTTTGGAGTACGCAGACGAAAACAATGCGTAAATCGGAGTCCAAACGAAAGAGAACGAGCTAAAACAAAATCACTGCGCAGTGCAGAAAAATTTGCGCGCTCGCGCCAAGATTGTAGGCAATGCCGATGCCGAGGTCGCATGCCGTTGCCGATGCTAGGGTAGTACAGGCTACCAAGGTCGACATATCAAAGTCGATGTTAAAATTACCGAAGTCAAAGTCGACGGTCGCACATGCCGAAGTTGAATTTGAGATTGCACATGCCGAAGTTGTGATTTAGGTCGAACATGTCAAGGTCGTGATGATGATGCCGACGTCGTTCATTTCCAATGTCGAGGTCGTCCTCGTTTATTTTCACATTCGTCTTTTGCCTTTCGAGCTCGAGTCTAACTTTACTTTCATTTTTAATTTCGTCCTTTTGTTCTTGTAAGGGAAGGGAGTTCGTACTTCTATGTTCTTTTGCAATACGTGATCATGCTTCTTATATTGTCTATGTTCTTCTTGAGATGACATATCATTTGTCATAATCAATCTTGAGATTTGAAACAAAAGTTTCAAATAATGAAAACATAATTCATACATGCACATTTCTTTGAATTCCGAAGAATTCATCATTCCAACTTTGGCCATTTATGTTCGTTTTAAGCATATTCATTCATTATACAAAATCTTGAAATTTGAACGAATTTAGTTATGAAAACTTGAAAATTTTATTCAATTTCATAACATAACTTATTGAAAGCATGTAATACTTGAATTTTACTAATTCAACATTTCATTCATGGCACAATATGCCCATTATCGAACATAGGCATTCATTTCAAATTTGATCACTTTGCATATCTTTCCATTCCCAACCGTATTCATTACTTTCATTAATTTCAAAAACAAAGTTTTGAAATTTTCTTTATCGTAACTTTTAATAAAACATCTTAACATTTCTTTCCTTTTTCCTTCAAAATATGATTTCAATCTTGTTCATCATTAAACTTTTCATTTCAAGAATTTGAGAAAGAAATCATTTACCTCGTCCCGGTTGAGCTTGATGTGATGGAGTGTTGAGCATAGTCAGCTGATTTCTAGAAGTCTAGTGACTCAATCTAGACTCAACTTTGAAAGGAGGTTTTGGATTCAAAGAGCGACCGCCTCGACACCACTTTGTAATGCCCTCTAATCCTAAGGATGGATCAAGAGGACTAATACTAGAAACAAGAATCGTGGATCATGAAAGACCTGCTTCAAAGACATATAACACGAAAATAAGACGATTCGACCATATATACATTACTAACATAATGTACAATAAAGACTAGACCAACAGATCCAAAAGAATACCAATGATCTGAAGGACTTCAACTGTTAAATTCAAAACATAAATATATTGTTCTAATGCAGCGGAAAACATGTGAATACACATATGACGATGTGTATTCAAGGTTTCTAACATATTAAACATCAAAAGCATTCTCGACTTCTCAACACCCTCCATCATCATCATCAACTCAACCTGCATATTTAAAAACAAACATGGAGGGCTGAGTACAAGAATGCACTCAGTGGACTCATGCCAAAACATTTTTATCATATTTAAATTACACTGCCACATCATGGTAAGACACAAGGGTTTTACTTGAAATGCCTCAGGCTTACTAAATCATTTTCATCGCTCATAAACATCGCTCGCTTGCCAAGCATTTTACTTGCATGTATGATCCATATCCTTATCCTTTTCCATAACATTATCATTTAACACCGTAGGCGAAGCCTCCATCTACGCCGACGCGACCGCCGCATTGTCCATACAGCCCCACAATACCATTAATTTGTTGTGTACATCGCTAACCCTAGCTGTATAAGCCTTCCAAGATAGATCCGAATTCGATTTCATTCATAAGTCGGGAGCTACCCAACACATTCATAACATTTCATTCAAGGATAGGATACATACATAAAACATAAATATTTTCGCGTGTAATTTCATAAACATTTTATCATCATTTCGATATAAGCATCGTAAATAAAATCATTTGTTCCGCATTTTATCATTTAAGAGTATAGTAAAGCCCACCTGGATTCTTGATCGTCTTAATTCTATTTTCCTTCAACGTCAATTCGTCGCGTCTGGCCCACACCTTTACGTAAAACGATTTCAAGACGCTTTCATGTTTTACGAGATTTTCAAAGTTTAAAATAAACTTTGATAACTTATACTAATATAATTTGAATTCCTTAACGAATTCAATACGCCGTTCAATCGCGTATCTTAAACTAAACATTTCTCGTACTTCGATTGAGACGAGATATGTTCAACTATTTCATTTCAACCCTTTAAGTTAAACGTTCGACGTATTCTAACGTTTTTCGATATAAAGATTTCAATTATGAAATCTTTTCTCACCAAAGAGATTTTCTTATATAATTAATAATGCTTTACACGTATTAGTGATTTATCGAACGATTTCATACGTTAATTTCAAAAGTCAACAATTTTGACTTTTCTTAATAAATTCTTTAATAAATCACATATTTAATATCTAATTTCAATATAAATCGATTTTCAATCGTTTTCTTTTCATAAAGCCCTAATTCTCGATTTTTCATGCAAATCGATAAACTCTATTAATATTTTTCTTTAATATTAATTAACTTATTCGTTAAACATTATTTTTCATTCCTAACGTTATTTAATATAATGTTTCACCATAAACATAGTATACTATGTTTATAAAATTCATAAATTCTTAATATGTCTAAAATAATTTCTAGACATATAATGTATTATTTTTCTTGATATTAAGGAATTAAAATCCTTAATATATTTATTCAAAGCTTACGGTTTTAAGCTTAGATTTTCAAATATCTTCCAAAAATTCTTCTAAATTCATATAGTGTACTATTTTAACATAGGTTCACTAATATGTATTATCATTAACTATAGAAAATTTGGGCATCACCTATTTAATCTCTATAGGCCACGGTTATTCTTCAAAAATTATCCAAATAACTTTCTAAAATTCTAATTAATTTATACAAGGCCCCAACATTAATCTATAACATATTTATAACATAAGGTCCAACATATTCAATTTTTACATCAAGGGATTATTGTTCAAGGTCTCGGTTTCTATACATTATATACTAAACATTTTTATAAAATTTCAACAAAATTACACAATACTTATATACTATAATGTAACACTAATACATTATAACATTAATCAAAATCAACTTAATCATTCATTTCCCATGCTATGAAGCTCACGGCTTCTTTGATAAAAATTGAGCAAATATTTTCAAAAATTCCTAGTAAATTCACTTAATCCATAACTAAGGTCTCAGATCAACATTATGTTATAACATGACCTAAATAAAATTTGTACATCAATTTCTAATTTTTCACCAATTTTCGGTAATATTGAAAAATATAGCATATGATTTTTAAAAATTCCCAATAAATTACTATGAACTCCTATAACATCATATATCATTAATCCATCCTTAAATCAATTCCAAGAAATTTCGATCATCCTCAAAAATTTCATAACATGTTTAATTTAAATTTAAATCATCATATATGCTTCTATCTCATCATAACATGTATTATTAATTAACAACATCATGCTAGCATATTTTCATAATTAAGAACACATGCTTATCATATGAATCGAACCATTGAAAAATTAAAATCTTAACGTATAATCGAAGCTCGTTCGATTTCTAACCTTTTTAACGGCTTTGATTTATTGTGCAAGGTTTTAATATCAAGCTTTTGGTTAATGAAAGATGAAGAACACTCAAGGTTTTCAATGGAGAAGCTCACGGTTCTTTCTTGTTTTGAGAGAGGAAATGAGTTATTTTACTTATCCAAGACTTTAGTACATGAAACAAATGAACTTAAGACTTACAAAAATCCCACAAAATGCTCACGTCTCTCTCTCATTCTCGGTTCTCACTCACAAATTTGGAAGCCTTTTCAAAGCTTATGACTCACTAAGCATACATCATGAAAGTAACTATGTCTTACACAATATTTTTGAACAATTCAATTTGATTCTCACTTTATTTGGACAAGTGCCGTCGGCACTCTCACACAACACACAAGGAAGACTCATGAATTATTCTATGACTCATCAATTCATATGTCATCTCTCTTACAACCATTTAATGTATTAACTCTACACTTTTCTTGAACAAAACAAAAATATTCCTTTGCTTTGGGACCTTAAAGCCGTCATTTCTCAGATAATCGTCATGCCCCTGCTTAAACTATCCCAAATCCCAAGGACGGATTAGGGAGGTTCTGGACGATGGGACAGTATGAACGGTCCCCGAAAGGTTGTAATGAGGGTGCATATCACATGTAAACAATCATACTTAGAACATAACATACATTAAAGTCTGGATAAACTAGGTGGGCTAGTCCAATAGATCCAAAGAATGCAATGATCTGAAGGACTTCAACTGTCAAGTCATAAAACCATACATCATAGTTCAAAAATAAATGCAGCGGATAACGTGTGAATGCATATATGACGATATGCATTCAAGGTTTCTTAACATAAACATAAAAAGGCCGTCTCGCCCTCAACACCCTTCACCATCATCATCACAAACAACCCGCACATTTAAAACAAACATGCGTGGCTAAGTACAAGATTGTACTCGAGTGGACTCGTCGTCAAAACATTTTATCTTTCTTGAATTACACCGCCATATCATGGTAAGTAATAAGGGTTTTATTTGAAATACCTTATGCTTACTAAAACATTTTCAATAGTTCATAAAGATTTGCTTGGCAAGCATTTTACTCATGTATGATCCATATCCCTTATCCTTTCATCATAACATCATAGTCGAACGTCGTGAAGGAGGCCTCCTCTACGACATCGTGACCGGTCGTGAATTGTCCTTACAAAGACACAAATACCTTAGGTGTACACGCTAATCCTAGCTGTGTATTATCCTTCCCATAGGATCCGATATCGATTTCATTCATAAGTTGGGAGCTACCCAACACATTCATAACATTTCACGGATAGATACATACACAAAACATAAACATTTTTGCGGTGTAATCTTGTAAACATTTTATCAACAAATGAAATAAGCATCGTAAATAAACTCATTTGAAAAGTAATTTAGATAATAAAGCCCATGTTTTATTTGAGGTAAGTAAAGCCCACTGACTATTGTCACGCCCACTCCCACCAACCCGACCTGAGGGTGACTAATACTAGAATAGTATTATAGACAATTTAACCAAAGTAAATGGCCACATTGGTTATAAACAAGCATGCATAATATGGCATAAGATATTATCCAAATAATTAAAAGAGTTTAGGCCATCAGACCCAAAGATTAAACCGTGATCTGATGAACCTCAATAGTACGACAGTAGATATAAGGTTTAAGAGTTAGAGTTTAGCAGCGGAAAGTGTGTGAATACATATATGACGATATGTATTCAAGGCAAAAACCAAATCCTAAATAAACAGTCAAGGACACTGGACTCCTCAACACAGCCTCCATCATCACCATCAGAGCTCAACCTGCACATTTAAAAATAAACATGCAGGGCTAAGTACAAGAAATTGCACTCAGTGGACTCATGCCGAAAACATTTGATAGAATTTGAATTACCGCCAATATCGGGTAAGTCACAGTGGTTTTAGTTAAAATGCCTCAGGCTTACCAAATCATTTTCGTCAGAAACATAGCTCGCCGAGCATTTTCGCGTGTATGGTCCAGATCTCATAGTCACAATACATAATAATAATAAATAATAAACGCCGAGAGTGAGGCCTCCCATCTACGACGCCGTGACCGGCCAGAATCCCGCATAACAACAAATACTCTGCAAGCATATGTTAACACAACAGATAGTTCCAACCTTCACGCCAATCCTAGCTGTGCATTTATCATCCCAAGACAGACCCGACATTAAAAAGGTCATGCTACCACAACAATTGATATAATAGTTCCAACTATCTCCACATTTCTACCCGGCATAACAGATAGGATCCATACACAAAATGTAATATTTTCGCGTGTAATGCAAGAAACATTTGTTAAACAACAGGATAAGTGTCAGAATAACTCATTTGAAATAACAAGAAAGTCACGCTTTTAGTGGGGTAAGAAAAGGCCCACATTTTGAAGATAAGAAGCCCACCGACTATGGTTCGTTGTAAAAGTCCTAGTTCGCTCGCTCGTCAAAGTCCCGTCACGTGTTCAAGGCCCACACCTTTACGAAAAAGCGAGGTTTTAGTACGTCGCTCAAGTCTCGAGACTTTCAAAGATAACTTCGATATTTTATATCGATGTGAGTTGAATTCTCAAATGAATTCGATATGCTTTCAAATACGTTATTTAATCGAATTGTTCTCGCTCCCAGATACGCTCAACTATTTCGCTTAACGCCCCCGCTAAACGCTTTAACGATGAGCATGTTTCGATATAAGGATTTCATTTAGAAATCCTTTCTTGCTAATGAGGTATTATACCAATTAGCACATCTTACGCCGCATTGGCGATTTATCGAACGATAATCGCACGCTTGACTTTCAAAGTCAACGAAGTCAACACGGCCAACAAAGTCAACGATTTTGACTTTCAAATAGTAATTTCTTACTATTTTGTCTTATAAATCAAATTTGATCGATTTGAAAACTTAAAGTCCTAACTCTCGATTTATCACGTAAATCAAGGACTTATAAGTAATTTCGCATTTATTAAACCTTTAATAATTAGAAAAGCGATTTTCGATTTTAAAACGTTAACAACCTAACGTTTGTCTTAAACATAGTAAACTATGTTTATAAAATTTTATAATTTCCAAAATATGTCCAGAATATAAATAGACATATATTTTATTAATAAACTGAATTAAAAGGATTTTAAACCCTTTTAAATTATCGAAATTTTCGATAATTAGATTAAAAATACTAAATGACCTTTGAAAATTTTTCTAAATTAATATAGTGTATTATTATACACTATGGTCCAGAATATGAATTTATAAGATCCATATGATATTGTTTGTCATTTATTAGTATATTTACATATATATTCATTTCGGTAATTCCATATAATATGGAATAATTATCTAAAATTCCCAAAGTTAATATACACATAGTATAATATCCCAACATCAATATATATCATTAATATAACCTATAGTTCATCATAAGCATTCATTTCACAATATATAACAATATTCACGGAATAACTTGATAATTACCGAATAATTATCAAACAATTTCTAAAAATTCTAATTAAATCACAACATGATTAAACATTATATTATAACATTATAACATCATAATATCAACCAAACCAATTGAAATCATCACCATATGGAGCATACATGCTCTCGGCTTTTTGATTAATTTTTGGTATTTGGTTTTCAAAATTTTCAACAATTATATACTATGTTTATACACTATAGTATAGTAATATAACATCATAACAATCATCAAAACCAATTAAATCATCACCTTATTGAGCACATAGCTCACGGCTTTTTGATTTATTTATGGTATTTGATTTCCAAAATTTAATAATTATACACTATGTTTATACATCATAATACAACATTATAATATTAAAACATTCATCAAAACAAAATTAAATCATCACCATACTTAGCTTAATGCCTTCGGTTTTTTGATTTAATCTTTGTAATTGATTTCAAAAATTCCAACAAAATCATATATCACATAATTAATATACTAAAGTATTAATATACTATTGTATGATTAAAATAAAATCATACACCAACATACCAAACCTTTGAAGCTCACGGTATTTTTAAAAATTAATCATATGGTTTCCAAAATTCTAAATAAATCATATAACTTACAAACAATACATTATAGCATTAATATGTCATCACAAGCTTAAAATAAAATTTATACACCATGGTACACATTTGAGAAGTTTCTCAGATTTTTAAAAGATTAAGCTGTGGTTTTCCAAAATTTTTCAAATAACATATTATAGTCTCAATCATAACATAGATCGATAATACATGCTTAGAATATGCTAAGAAGCATTCGTCCTTACTAGCTATTTTATAACATTTTCAAAATTATTTTAAACAAGATCTATGGTTCGAAAATTTCATAAACATGCTAGATCCATTCAAAAATTAAATAAACAACAACATATGATTATCTAAGCATATATTTTCATATATTTGAAAATAAAATCATCAAGAACCATTATTCATCCATAGATCATACATAAGAACAATAAAATCACATATATACTCATATACCATTCGACACACACATAAGCATATAAGCATGATTTTTCTTGCCAAAGGTGAGATACAATCGGTACTAGGGTCCATATATATACCTTAGAAATGGTATAGTATCCAAGAACAAGGTATGTATCAACTTGGTGGAGAAGAAATGAGAAGAGAAGAAGAAGAAGGTTGTTCAAAATGGAGAGGAAACTCTCTACTGCTGGTCAAGAAAGGAAGGAATGGAGAGAATAATGAGAGTGTTGAGTGTTTGTAATGTGTGTTGAGTGTAGTAGAGTGTAATGTGAAGAGCCTCTCCCTATTAACCCTCTCCCACTCTCGATTTTTTGCCAAAAATCTGAATAAAATCTGCAGCAATTGATGGTAATATAGTGATCATTAGGCTTGGAAAAGGGCTTCATGCATCATGTGTTAAAAAAAAGCACATCATCAGGTATGTAAGTGGTAGCCGACGTACATAGGGGGGTGTTTAGGGTGGATTTAATTTTTATTCTATCCCAATATAATGTATTAATCATAGTATAGGTCATAGATATATAATACAAGCCATTAAAATAATTAAATCCAACACATATGTATATTTCAAATCACCGATCCAAAATTAGAAAATAGGATAAAATTATAAATCACACCTATTATTGATACTCATGTAATTTTCGATTCAAATATACACATATATATCATAATATATGATTTAGATAATAATTAAAAGCATAGGATAAAATTATAGCATTAATTCATGCATATAAAACCCTAATTTCGAAGATTAGGTTTCGAAAATTATAAATATAAGCTATCGAGTTTTAATGTTCCAAAAACTGATTTCATAGCTTAATGATACTCATATATGTCATAACATATAGTTTAGATATCATATGATAATTTAATGGTGTCATTTCATGTGAAAAACCAAAGTTTATAAACTTAGGGTTTTCGAAAATTTCAATACCAAATTATCGAATTTTAATAACTGAAAATTCGATTTTAATAATTAATAATACTGAAATTATATAAAATAATAATAGGAAATTATTTATTATAATCTCCCGAGCATTAAACTCATTTTACAAAACGCCTCTGACGCCGACGCTCAAAACGCCTCAAATGTTCAAAATCGACTCATCTTGAAATGGTCGTAGTAAGCTCGCATTACTTTATAATATATTCCTTTAATCAAGGAATTAAGATGGAAATTAATTCTAAGCTTTACACCGTAGATTCCCATAAAAGTCGACTTTCGACACGTGTTCGACGTTAAAATAATAATCGTCGTATCATTTCATAAATTTCATTTCCGTAATTCACAATACTTAGTGAATTATAAAAGAATTCGTTATAACGATGTCGATCGAAATCACAATATTCGATGTCGTCAAAATTATATACGGCAAAACCCTAATTACGGGTTTAGAATACCGTAATCGTACGCTCGCTTTTCGAATATTACATTCCACCCCTTACGAAAAATTTCGTCCCAAATTTGTATACCTTTAGAAAAATAAATCGGGTATGGTTCGCTTATCGCTTCTTCAAGTTCCCACGTGGCTTCTTCTTCGTCTGTGGTGTTCCACAAGATTGACTAACGGAATCGACTTGTCTCGTAGTCGTTGGACTTTATAGTCGAGGATTGCCATTGGTTCCTCTTCGTAGCTCATGTCGGGCTTGAGAATCACGCCGCCTCGGTGGATTACGTGCTTAGATCTCAACGATTTTCGCAATCATGACACGTGAAAACGCATGCACATTCCCAGGTTCACAAGAGCCAACCTCAGAAGCTCATCGGACCTATCCTCTCTAGATCTCATATGGTCCTATAAAGCGGGTCTAAGCTTTCCTTTCGTGCCAAACCCGACGATCCCTTTCATGGAGAGACTTTAAGAAACACTTTGTCTCCATCTTCAAATCGTAGTTCGGATCTACGCCAGATCGGCGTAAGATTTTGCCCCGTCTCGAGCCTCTTTATCCTCATCCTAATTTGTCGAACGATTTCGATCATTTCGCTCACCGCATCAGCCCTATAACTTTTCTCTCACCGACTTCATCCCAATAAAGTGGTGATCTAAACTTCGCCATACAAGGCTTCAGACGGGCCATGCCGATCGTCGCTTGGTAGCTATTGTTGTAGCAAACTCAATCGAGGTAAAATATCTTCCCATTTTGCACCTTGGTCCAATATTACTTGTTTCTAAGTATATCCTCTAACGCTTAGATCGTTTCTTTCCGATCGCCCATCCGCTTGTGGATGAAAAGTCGCATCAAATCGAGTTTAGTACCCAATTCTCTCTCGTAAGCTAATCCGTAACCTCGGATGTGAATTTGGAGTCTCGATCGAGGTAATAGATTTTGGCACCCATGTAATCGTATAATTTCCTTCACGCATACCGGGCCAACTTATCAGATCCATAAGTGCTTTGAATAGGTAGAAAGTGAGCACTCTTGGTAAGTCTATCCACAATTACCCATATGGTTGTGTTTCCTCTTTTCGATTTGGGTAAGCTTGTAACGAAATCCATCGTTATATCGTCCCACCTCCATTCGTGGATTTCCAACGGTTGTAACTTCCCGTAGGACGCTGGTGTAGTGCCTTCACTTGTTGGCAAACAAGACAGCTGCTCTACGAAAGAAGCTATGTCTCGCTTCACGCCTTCCCACCAAAATTTTTCCTTCGTGTCCCGTACATCTTAGTACCGCCTCGGGTGGGCGGTGTAGGGGCGACGTGAGCCTCACTCATGATTTCGCTCAAGCTCGCCGCGTCAGAACGCATATCCTACCTTCAAACAACAAGGCGTTATCCGACGCCTGAAATTCTTAAATCCTTCGCACCTTAGTCTTTCTCTGATCTTTTCCAACTTTTCCTCCATCCTTCGTCTCTCGACAATTCTTTTCTTAGGTCGATGCCGTATGAGTGTAGCGATATACTCACAATTGTCTCTCATGTTCAACCAGCTCAATCTTCATTCTACCAAACTCTTCAACGAGTTTTTCCTCTCAGATAAAGAGACATCCTAACTGTACGGCTCTTACGACTCAAGGCGTCGCCACTACATTCGCTTTGCCCGGTGATAGTTAATACCACAACGTAATCTTTACTAATTCTAGCCATCTTCTTTGTCTCATGTTCAGATCTCTTTGTTCAAGAAATACTTCAAACTTTTGTGGTCCGTGAAGATCTCACATCTCACACCATAGAGATGGTGTTCCAAATTTTTAGGGCATGAACTACACCGCTAATTCCAAATCGTGGGTTGGGTAGTTCAGCCGTGGGTCCGAGTTGTCGGATGCATAAGCTATCACTTTTCCTTCTTGCATCAAAACACAACCCACCCAGCCTTAGATGCGTCGGATAGACCACATACCCTTATCCGCTCGACCGCTAGAACCGGTGCACGGGTCAATTTTTCCTCGAGTATTTGGAAACTCATCTCGCACTCATCATCCAATCAACTTGATTCCTTCCAAGTAGTCAAGTTATCGGCCTTGCAATCTTGGAGAATCCTTCGATGAATCTCCTATAGTAGCCACTAATCCTAGGAAACTTCTAATCTCGCATAAGTCTTTGGTGATTTCCATTCTCGCACGGCCTCTACTTTGGCCGGATCTACTTTTATACCTTCAAGGAGACACGATGTGTCCAAGGAACATAACTTCCTTCACCAAAACTCACATTTGCTAAACTTAGCAAAGAGTCTTTCGCCTCGTGGTTTGCAAAACCGTCAGATGTTCCCTATGATCCTCTTCATTCTTTGAGTAAATAAGGATATCATCTATGAAGACCAAAACAAATTTATCCGTAAATGGATGAAATATTCTGCTCACGAGGTCCATGAATACGGCCGGTGCATTGTTAATCCGAATGGCATAACTATGAACTCATAGTGGCCATATCTCGTTCGAATGCGCCTTAGGTACATCCTCGCACCAGATTTTCACTGATGGTATCCCGACTTAAGATCAATTTTAGAGAATACACCCGCCTCGCAATTGATCAAACAGTCATCAATTCGGGTAAAGGGTATTTGTTCTTTAGTGTCATCTTATTTAGCTCCCTATAATCGATGCACATCCTCAAAGAACCATCCTTCTTCTTAACAAACAAAACAAAGCGCCCCCAAGGTGAAACACTCGCCTAATGAATCCTAGATCCAAAAGCTCTTGATTTGGATTTTAGCTCTTCTAGTTCCTTCGGGGCCATCCTATAGGCGCCTTCGACACCGGGCTGATCCTGCTCCAAGTCGATGGTAAACTCTAGTTGTTCATCGTGAGGTAGTCCCGTAGATTTTCGGAAATACGTCCGAAAATTCTTGGACAACTTCAATGTCTTCTACCCGCTTCGGTTTATCCTCATCGCTTAAATAAACAAGGAATGCATGGCACCCCTTCCGGTTCATCATCCTCCCAGCTTGTAGTGTCGATACTATCTAATCCTCCTCCCATGCCGATCCCGTGGAAGTGTGTAGCTTCGTCCGTGAAAGTGAAACGAAATTTTCCTTTCCTTACAGAGAATCGTGGAATGATTCTTAGCTAACCACCCATTCCGAGGATTATGTCTACATCATCCATGGGTATTATGTTTAGATCGCTAGCCGTAACCTTAAGTGATCCTAATGTCAACTCTAGGTTCGAGCAAAAGTGTGTAACGGCCATAATCCCTCCTATAGGCGATGAGATTCTCATATCCCGGCTCGACGCTTCGCACCTAGGGCCCAGATTTCACGCATGATTTTGCAATAAAAGAATGCGAAGCACCAGATCGAACAATACTATAACAGTAGGTTGAGTAGAACTCCCATACCGCCAAGTTTCCTTGGTTCGTTCGCTCGCCTCCTATGTAGGCGTAGCTCTAGCCCTGGCCGGCCGAGGCCGACGGGCGCCGTCCTGGCTGATTCGCGGTCGCTGTTCGCCTCTTTGCCGCCGCCGCCACGCTGGCGCGGTGGTTGACGCCCGCTGCTGCGGTGGTTGCCGCCACCGCCGCTTGCGGATTTGTTGCCGCGTTCGCCGCCATTGTTGCGGCCGTTGGAGTTGTTGTTGAGGCTGGGTCTGTTGCCACCGAGTTGCCGGGTTAATAAACCGCCGCGCGGCCGGGTTGAAGTCAGATAGCCCTTTAATGGCCGAGCATTGCCTCGTTGGTTCGTCCTTACATCCGAACGCGACACCGGGCAATTGTCATGCGTAATGCCCGCTTGCCCCGCACTTGTAACAGCCACCACGCTTGCCGCACACACCCTTGTGTGCTCTATGGCATCGAGGGCATTGAGGTGTCCTCAATTGTTCATGTGGCCACCTTGCGGTGGAGCATATGTTGCTCTTCCGCCTTTGCCCTTGTGGCGCGCTTTCCTCGCCATGGTCGCCAGCGACTCAAGTCCCCATAGCCCCCGCGGTTGTTATTCCCGCGTTGGGTTCCCATTTCCTTTCCTCTATCCAACAGATTGTGTGTCCGAGACGACACCGACTTATTCTCGGCCATGGCCACCTCAATATCTAAAGCTCAGACGAGAGCTTGGGTAGGACAGTCTCCACGACCGCAAGAGACATGCGATCTCCATTCTTAGCCCCGCTCTAAACTTTTCCGACATTTTCAAGTCTGTCCACTAGTTCGGTGCATATCTCGACATCTCGCAGAAGTGCGATCATAGTCGGTCACAAATATCCTTTCTTGTTTTAGCAGAAAAATTCCTCGCCCTTCTTCCTTTATAGCTTTTAGAATGTACTTTCATACAGCCCTCTCGAAATCCTCCCACGAGAATTCCTCGTCGCTCACCGTGAAAGTCTTCTTTATGGCCTCCCACCGTAAGTCACCGGTCCTATCACCGAAGGTAACACACGACAACCTTTCCCGTGCCGCATCTTAAAAGGTAAAACTGCTCAATGGCCCTAACCCATTGTTCGGCTTCTTCCGGCTACCTTTCCGCTAAAGATGTGAGGGTTCTGCCTTAGAAACATTTCTTCGATCCCGCGATCGGGTTGAGGTGGAGGTGGTGGTTGGGAATTTCTTCGCTCTTGCTCTGGGATCCTACCCTTCCTCTCGCCTTCCCACCTCGACCTCCGGGTTCCCGCCCGATTTCTTCTGAGGCATGTCGCTATAGAAAATGTGTAATCATTAGCACTTATTCTTTTCACAACTCAACATACACCAACACTATTTTGGGCCTTATTGTAAAACGATTCTAAATGTAATATCACTCTTAACAAACATAACTTGCCGCAAAAGCCCTATTAGGTCATGTATATATATATATCCAAAATTCACGCCATAGCAGTGATGTTCAAACCAACGGTTATACAAAAGAGAAATAAAACATAAGTCCCTACCACACGGCCTTCCAAAAGTTAAGGTTCTAAGTCCAACACTAAAATGTAACCATAGGAAAAGGAAAACAATGTGCTTAAACACAAAAAAAAAAATCTCCTTAAGCTTCATCATGTCTACATCATGCGCCCTCCCACCGTCCGTCCTCCTGGGATCTTCCTCCTCCTGAGTCGCCCCGCCGCCGAATGTCCATGCGGGCGCCCCTCGATGGACCGCCCATCGCTTCCACCATCGGTATGTCTCGCAGGGGTTAAAGCGCTCGTCGCGATCCACCCGATGCTCGTAGTCGTGAGAATCGGGCCGTAGCCACCGCGACATCTGCTACCCTCATCCGTGCCGTCCGACCAAGTGCTCGACCGGTGGTACGGCGGGGACCATAGGTGGTGGAGGTGGTACTGTGGACGACGGGTGTCCGGCTGTAAGGGTGGAAATACCGGCCTCCCAAGGCTGCGGGCGTCCGCCTCTCTAAGCGGGCAGCCTTCCTCGTCAAAAGGAAAGGAGGCACGACCGGGTCAATCTGCCTCGAACCTCTGTAAAGCCACTCGCGACTCATCCCGCCAGTATACTCGGGAGGAGAGGTAGGGTCCTTTCTGTGCGCCCAGAATGCCGTACACGTAAGTCGCGACTCACGAACTGGGCAAATCTCCCACCAAGTCGTAGCCGCCCATCGCCCGGTAGATGTAATCTCCGATATCTCTTGCATACCCATCCTGTGTGCAGGGAGTATCGCTAGGAGGCGCTGGATGCCGTCATAATCGCCACGCCTGGCTCTCGGCCTCTCCATGACGGAGGTAATAAGCCAAAACTCACCCAAGTCTTCCCAACACACATCCAAATGAGCGATAAATACTCACCTCCTCCTCTGGGTGGGTGGTCCAATCCTCCTCCTCGCGAGATATCTCATCCTCCATCCGTTACTTAACAAAACTAACATAAGTCAACTATCGCCATCTCAAAAGCAGCAAGGATATCTTAAACGTAACGTGAAGCAACTAGATAAGGTCAAACAAGTCTATAAGGTAGGCAACGCCATACTGCACAATATTTACCACAACTTACCTTCTTAGTCTTACCCAAACGTATACATAAGCCAACAACATCTTAATATAAGCTACGAGATCCTTATTTTATACCAAACACTCGAACTAGAGTTCAACGGACTCTATCGTATTCTGAGGCAGAATTAGGATTCTTCTTCATAACAAATGAAGATCAGTGCGTTAGAGTACGCAGGTGAAAACCATGCATAAATCGGAGTCCTAACGAGAGATCTAGCTAAAACAAATTTACTGCGCAGTGCAGGAAATTTGCGCGATCGTGCCAAATTGTAAATCGAGACGTATGTCGACGTAATACGCCTACCATCTTCGGGTTTTAAGTTGAGGCTGAACATTCTGAAGCCGTAAGTGACGCCCATGTCGTGATTTGTGTCGATGCTCACCATGTCGAAGTAGTGACGAAGTGTCGACGTTGTTCATCTTTAAGGTCGAGGTCACCTTGTTCATCCTTCTCGCCGCCTTCGCCGCTCGAGCTCGAGGCCATCATTACTCTCATTCTTCCTATCGCTCTTTGCTATCGTAAGGAAAAAGAAGTTCGATTTTCTATGTTCTTTCACGATATGTGAACATGCTCCTTAGAGTCTAAGTTCGCCTTATGATAACATATCGCTCATCATAAACAAAATTTTGAAAGTTGGAATGAGGTTTCAATTGAAAATTTTTGGAAATATGATTTCAACATAACAATCATAATTAACTTATATGCATATCAAAAATGGATTCATTCATCCCATGTTGATCATTCAACTAGTACCACCATGTACTTTCATATCAATACTCGAGTATTTGCCTTAGTTCAACCCAAAAGTATTTTGGAAAAATTTTCTTGCTCAACTTTCATTTTCATCATAAAAATTTTCATCATAGTCAATTCTTTCAAAAGTTCTTCCAATTTGCTCAACATGTAAAAATTTCCATTTCATGGTTTTGAGAAAGAAATGCAGTTACCTTCTTCCCGGTTGAGCTCGATGTGATGGAGTGTTGAGGGGAGTCAGTGGTTTACTAGAAGTCCAAAGGACTCAACCTGACTTAGAATAAAACGGATTTTGGGTTTACAAAGAGCAAAAGCGCTCTGATACCACTCTGTCACGCCCCCACTCCGGACCAACCCGGACTGGAGGGTGACTAATACTAGGAATAGTATTATAGGATAATTTAACCAAAGTAAATGGCCACATTGGTTATAAACAAGCATGCATAATATGGCATAAGATATTATCCAAATAATTAAAAGAGTTTAGGCCATCAGACCCAAAGATTAAACCGTGATCTGATGAACCTCAATAGTACGACAGTAGACATAAGGTTTAAGAGTTAGAGTTTAGCAGCGGAAAGTGTGTGAATACATATATAACGATATGTATTCAAGGCAAAAACCAAATCCTAAATAAACAATCAAGGACACTGGACTCCTCAACACAGCCTCCATTATCACCATCAGAGCTCAACCTGCACATTAAAAACAAACATGCGTGGCTAAGTACAAGAAATTGCACTCGCTGGACTCATGCCGAAAACATTTGATAGAATTTGAATTACCGCCAATATCGGGTAAGTCACAGTGGTTTTAGTTAAAATGCCTCAGGCTTACCAAATCATTTTCGCTCATAAACATAGCTCGCCGAGCATTTTCTTGTGTGTATGGTCCGTATCTCATAGTCACAATACATAATAATAATAATAAATAATAAACGCCGAGACTGAGGCCTCCCATCTACGACGCCGTGACCGCCAGAATCCCGCATAACGACATACTCTCTGCAAGCATATGTTAACACAACAGATAGTTCCAACCTTCACGCCAATCCTAGCTGTGCATTTATCATCCCAAGACAGACCCGACATTAAAAAGGTCAGGTGCTACCACAACAATTGATATAATAGTTCCAACCATCTCCACGGCTCTACCCGGCATAACAGATAGATCCATACACAAAACGAAATATTTTCGGTGTAATGCAAGAAACATTTGTTAAACAAATTGTAGGATAAGTGTCAAATAACTCATTTGAAATAACAAGAAAGTCACGCTTTAGTGGGTAAGAAAAGGCCCACATTTTGAAGATAAGAAGCCCACCGGACTATGGTTCGTTGTAAAAGTCCCAGGTTCGCTCGCTCTTCAAAGTCCCGTCGCCCAGCGTTAGGCCCACGCCTTTTAAAAAGCGAGGTTTTAGTATCGCCGCTCAAGTCTTCGAGACTTTCAAATATAACTTCGATATTTTATATCGATGTGAGTTGAATTCTCAAATGAATTGATATGCTTTCAAATACGTTATTTAATCGAATTGTTCTCGCTCTCGAGATACGCTCAACTATTTCGCTTAACGCCCCGCTAAAACGCTTTAACGATACGAGCATGTTTCTCGATATAAGGATTTCATTTGTGAAATCATTTCTTGCTAATGAGGTATTATACCAATTAGCACATCTTACGCCAAGATTGGCGATTTATCGAACTTATAATCGCACGCTTGACTTTCAAAGTCAACGGTCAACACTGTCAACAAAGTCAACGTTTTGACTTTCAAATAGTAATTTCACTATTTTGTCTTATAAATCGAATTTGATCGATTTGAAAACGTAAAGTCCTAACTCTCGATTTATCACGTAAATCAAGGACTTATAAGTAATTTCGCATTTATTAAACCTTTTAATAATTAGAAAAGCGTATTTTCGATTTTAAAACGTTAACAACCTAACGTTTGTCTTAAACATAGTAAACTATGTTTATAAAATTTTATAATTTCCAAAATATGTCCAGAATATAAATAGACATATATTTTATTAATAAACTTAATTAAAAAGGATTTTAAAACCCTTTTAAATTATGAAAATTTTCGATAATTAGATTAAAAATACTAAATGACCTTTGAAAAATTTTCTAAATTAATATAGTGTATTATTATACACTATGGTCCAGAATATGAATTTATAAGATCCATATGATATTGTTTGTCATTTATTAGTATATTTACATATATTCATTTCGTAATTCCATATAATATGGAATAATTATCTAAAAATTCCCAAAGTTAATATACACATAGTATAATATCCCAACATCAATATATATCATTATTATAACCTATAGTTCATCATAAGCATTCATTTCACAATATATAACAATATTCACGGTAATAACTTGATAATTACCGAATAATTATCAAACAATTTCTAAAAATCTAATTAAATCACAACATGATTAAACATTATATTATAACATTGTAACATCATAATATCAACCAAACCAATTGAAATCATCACCATATGGAGCATACATGCTCTCGGCTTTTTGATTAATTTTTGGTATTTGGTTTTCAAAATTTCCAACAATTATATATTATGTTTATACACTATAGTATAGTAATATAACATCATAACAATCATCAAAACCAATTAAATCATCACCTTATTGAGCACATAGCTCACGGCTTCTTTGATTTATTTATGGTATTTGATTTCCAAAATTTAATAATTATACACTATGTTTATACATCATAATACAACATTATAATATTAAAACATTCATCAAAACCAAATTAAATCATCACCATACTTAGGCTTAATGCCTTCGGTTTTTTTGATTTAATCTTAGTAATTGATTTCCAAAAATTCCAACAAAATCATATATCACATAATTAATATACTAAAGTATTAATATACTATTGTATGATTAAAATAAAATCATACACCAACATACCAAACCTTTGAAGCTCACGGTATTTTTCAAAAATTAATCATATGGTTTCCAAAAATTCTAAATAAATCATATAACTTACAAACAATACATTATAGCATTAATATGTCATCACAAGCTTAAAATAAAATTTATACACCATGGTACACATTTGAGAAGCTCTCGGTATTTTTAAAAGATTAAGCTAGGGTTTTCCAAAATTTTTCAAATAACATATTATAGTCTTGAATCATAACATAGATCGATAATACATGCTTAGAATATGTTAAGAAGCATTCGGTCCTTACTAGCTATTTTATAACATTTTAGAAAATTATTTTAAACAAGATCTATGGTTCGAAAATTTCATAAACATGCTAGATCCATTCAAAAATTAAATAAACAACAACATATGATTATCTAAGCATATATTTTCATATATTTGAAAATAAAATCATCAAGAACCATTATTCATCCATAGATCATACATAAGAACAATAAAATCACATATATACTCATATACCATTCGACACACACATAAGCATATAAGCATGATTTTTCTTGCCAAAAGTGAGATACAATCCAGACTAGGGTCCATATATATACCTTAGAAATGGTATAGTATCCAAGAACAAGGTATGTATCAACTTGGTGGAGAAGAAATGAGAAGAGAAGAAGAAGAAGGTGTTCAAAATGGAGAGGAAACTCTCACTGTTTTGGTCAAGAAAGGAAGGAATGGAGAGAATAACGAGAGTGTTGAGTGTTTGTAATGTGTGTCGAGTGTAGTAGAGTGTAATGTGAAGAGCCTCCCTATTAACCCTCTCCCACTCTCGATTTTTTGCCAAAATCTGAATAAAATATGCAGAATTGATGGTAATATAGTGATCATTAGGCTAGGGAAAAAGGGCTTCATGCATTGGGTGTTAAAAAAGGTGCACATCATTGTGCATGTAAGGGTAGCCGCAATACATAGGGGTGTTTAGGGGGGATTTAATTTTATTCTATCCCAATACAATGTATTAATCATAGTATAGGTCATAGATATATAATACAAGCCATTAAAATAATTAAATCCAACACATATGTATATTTCAAAATCACCGATCCAAAATTAGAAAATAGGATAAAATTATAAATCACACCTATTATTGATACTCATGTAATTTTCGATTCAAATATACACATATATATCATAATATATGATTTAGATAATAATTAAAAGCATAAGATAAAATTATAGCATTAATTCATGCATATAAAACCCTAATTTCGAAGATTAGGTTTCGAAAATTATAAATATAAGCTATCGTGTTTTAATGTTCCAAAAACTGATTTCATAGCTTAATGATACTCATATATGTCATAACATATAGTTTAGATATCATATGATAATTTAATGGTGTCATTTCATGTGAAAAACCAAAGTTTATAAACTTAGGGTTTTCGAAAATTTCAATACCAAATTATCGAATTTTAATAACTGAAAATTCGATTTTAATAATTAATAATACTGAAATTATATAAAATAATAATAGGAAATTATTTATTATAATCTCCTGAGCATTAAACTCATTTTACAAAACGTCTCTAGACGTTGACGTTCAAAACGTCTCAAAATGTTCAAAATCGACTCATCTTGAAATGGTCGTAGTAAGCTCGTACTTACTTTATAATATATTCCTTTTAATCAAGGAATTAAGATGGAAATTAATTCTAAGCTTTACAGCTCAGAGATTCCCATAAAAGCTGACTTTCGATACGTGTTCGACGTTAAAAATAATACTGTCGTATCATTTCATAAATTTCATTTCCGTAATTCACAATACTTAGTGAATTATAAAAAGAATTCGTTATAACGATGTCGTATCGAAATCACAATATTCGATGTCGTCAAAATTATATACTGGCAAAACCCTAATTACGGGTTTAGAATACCGTAATCGCACGCTCGCTTTTTGAATATTACAACTATTGTTCATCTTAAACCTCGAGTATTCGTCGGCGTCCAATTCAATCGGCGTCGGCGTCCACACCTTTACGTAAAAGCGATGTTTAGTACGTCGTTCACGTTTCTCGAGACTTTCAAAGTCTAGAATAAACTTTGATATTCTATATCGATACAAACTGAATTCCTTAACGAATTCACTACGATTTTCAATTACGTATTTCAATTGAATAGTTCTCGTTCTTCGAGACACGTTCAACTATATCGTTTTAACCTTTCCGGTTTAAACGTTCAACGTATTTATACGTTTCTCGATATAAGGATTTCGATTACGAAACCTTTTCTTACCAACGAGGTTTCTTTACCTAATTGGTACGTTCTACGCGTATTAGCGTTTTTATCGAACGTATTTCGTATGTTGACTTTAAAAGTCAACAATTTTGACTTTTAATAGTAATTTCTTACTAATTCATGTACTAAATCGATTTTCAATCGATTTTTTTTAGTAAAGTCCTAATTCTCGATTTGTCACGTAAATCGATGAACTTTATTAATATTTTTCTTAAATATTAATCCTTTTAACCATTAAACATTATATTTCTTTTATAACGTTATTAAATATAACGTTTTGTCATAAACATAGTAATCTATGTTTATAAAATCTTATAAAATCCAAATATGTCTAAAACAATATTTAGACATATAATATATTATTAAACTTAATTAAAAAGGATTTAAAAATCCTTATAAACCCTTAATAGCTCTCGGTAATTTCATGAAAATTACCAAATGATTCCCAAAACTTTTTCTAATTTCATATAGTGTATTATTATACACTATGGTCATTAGTATGTATTAATATTAACCAAACAACATTCGATCATCACCTTATTAATTATATAAGGTCACGGTAATTTCAAAATAATTGTCCAACAATTCTCAAAAATTTTATACAATTAGTACAAGGCCTCAACATTAATATATAACACATTTATAACCTATAGTCCATCATAAATCATTTCTTCATTAAGGATTTATATCCTTATGCTCACGGTAATTCCAGATTAAATACCAACCATTTTGTAAAAATTCCAACAAAATTATACCATGCTCAAATACCATAGTATAACAATATAACATCATAACATTCACCAAAACCATTTGAATCATCACCTTATGGAGCATGAATGCTCTCGGCTTTTTTGATTCAAGGGAGTAATTGGTTTCCAAAAATTCTAATAATTATACACCATGCTTATATACTATAATATAACAATATAACATCATAATATTCATCAAAAACCATTTAAATCATCACCATAATTGAGCTTGAAGCTCAAGGCTTATTTGATTAAAAATGGGTAATTGATTTCCAAAAATTCCAACAAAATCATGTAACATATAATCAAGGTACTAGATCATCAATATACCATTGCATGTTCAAAATAAAAATCATACACCAAGATATGATTTTTAAAGCTCACGGTCCTTTTGAAAAATAATATGCATTTGGTTCTAAAAATTCTAATAAATTCATGGTACACATAATCAAGGTCCTAGAGCATTAATATACCATTGCATGTTCAAAATAAAAATCATACACCAAGATATCATTTTTGGAAGGTCACGATATTTTCAAGAAATAGGCATAGGATTTTCTAAAAATTCCAAATAAATTACTATGTACTCTCATTATATCATAGATCAATAATCTATCCTCAAAATAATTTTTACAACTTTCGAACATCATCAAATATTTTATAACAATTTCGAAATAAAGCTTTAGACATGCTCTATGCTTCAAACCCAACATGCTTTGGCTAGATCCATACATATAATACACATGCAATATTTTAAATCCATCCCAACATACATTTTCTTATTTTTATAAACAAAAATCATTAAGAACATATATATAAACAATATCTCATACACAAGAACATTAAGAACATATACATACACTTAAGCTCAAGCTTTCGAAATTTTGAAAGAACAAGAGAAAAATCGAAGCCATGGTCGATTATTACCTTTGAAATGGTATGGGTTTCAAGAACAATGTCTAATGTATCAACTTGGTGAATGGAGAAGAAAGGAAGAAGAACAAAAATATTTTGCAATGGGGGAGGAGAAGCACGGCTGTTTGTAGAAAATGGGGAGAAAGAAGAGAGTGTTTTGTGTGTTCCAAAAGTTTGAAATGAGTAGAAATGAAGGGAAGTGTGGAGAATGAGAAGAGTCCCTCCTATATCACTCTCTCTCTCACACGGTCATGACAAGAAAAATAATAAAATAATTGGCAGCCTCTTGGTAGTGGGATTATGATGATTAGTGAGTGCTAAAAGCCTCTCTTTGTATTGGGCATTCAAAAAGAATAAATTATGTACAATGGGATGGAAGAGCCACAAGATAGTATGGTTCCAAGGGGTGATTTTATTTTCTTTGTACAATAATACTATGTATTAATCAAGGTATAAATCATAAATATATAATACGTGTCATTTGAATATTTAAAACATCACATAGTAAAATATACACAAAAATGGCGTGAATATGCTCATAAACGTAAGTCACGCCTCCTTTCACTTCATAAGGGGTACATAAGTCTTTTTCGTGCTATACATACATATATATGTCATAACATATGGTTTAAATAATAAATTATATCATAGGAAAAATTAATGGTATCATTTCATGTGAGAAAACCCTAAAATTCGAATTAGGGTTTCGAATTTTAACAAATGATCACTATCGAGTTCTTCATGCTTTAGTATTGATTTTAATGTTTAATAATACTCTAATTATATAAAATAATCATAGGAAATTAATTATTATAATTTCCTGATCATTAAACCCCTTTTTCAAATCGTCTCTAGACGTTAACGTTCAAAGCGTCTCAAAACGGTAATACTCGACTCATCTCAAAATGGTCGTAGTAAGTTCGTACTTACTTTATAAATAATATTCCATTTAATATGGAAATTAATTCCAAGCTTCGCTGCTTAGAAAATTTCATGAAATTCTGACGTTCGATACGTAATCGACGTTAAAAATATACTGCCGAACTACTTCATGACATTATATTCCTTAATTCACAATTCTCAGTGAATATAATAAGGAATTCGTTACTTCGGTACTGAATCGAAATCAATATTCGATGTCTTTCAAATGTAATACACGGCGAAACCCTAATTTACGGGTTTAAGATACCGTGAATAGGCGTTCGTTTCTTCGGAATATTACATTCTACCCCCCTTAAAAGAAATTTCGTCCCGAAATTTGCATACCTTTAGAAAAATAATTCGGGGTATCGTTCTTTCATGGCGTCTTCAAGTTCCCACGTGGCTTCCTCTTGTCCGTGGTGTCTCCACAACACTTTGACTAGCGGAATCGACTTGTTCCGCAATTGCTGAACTTTATGGTCGAGTATTAATGCGGGTTCTTCTTCATAGCTCATGTCTGGCTTGAGGATCACGTGTTTTGGATCGTGTACGTATTTTCTTAGTTGTGACACGTGAAAAACGTTGTGTACATTCCCCGTTTGGCGGAAGAGCGAACCTATAAAGCTCTCGGACCTATCCTCTCTAGATCTCATAGGTCCTATAAACGGGTCTTAGTTTTCCTTTTATTCCAAACCTGACAATCCCTTTCGATGGAGAGACCTTAAGAAACACTTTATCTCCATTTTCAAATTGTAGCTCAGATCTACGCATATCAGAGTAAGACTTCTGCCTATCTTGAGCTTCTTTTATTCTTTGCCTAACTTGTCGGACGATTTCAATCATCTCGTTCACTGCTTCTGGCCCTATTATTTTCCTCTCACCCACTTCATCCCAATAAAGCGGTGATCTACATTTCTTGCCATACAAGGCTTAAATGCGGGGCCATACTAATCGTCGCTGATAGCTATTGTTGTAGCAAACTCGATAAGGGTAAAACATCTTCCCACTTTGCACCTCGATCCAACACTACTGTTCTCAGCATATCCTTTAGTGTCTGAATCGTTCTTTCCGATTGTCCATCAGTCTGTGGGTGAAAAGCTGTGCTAAAGTTCAATTTCGTACCCAATTCCTTTTGTAAGCTAACCCAGAATCTTGAGGTGAACTTGGTGTCTCTATCAGATGTAATAGATTTTGGCACTCCATGTAGTCGTATAATTTCCTTAACGTACAGCTGGGCTAACTTGTCAGATCCATAAGTACTCTGAATTGGTAGAAAGTGAGCACTCTTTGTGAGTCTATCAACAATTACCCATATAGCGGTGTTCCCTCTTTGTGATTTGGGTAAATTCATAACGAAGTCCATCGTTATCTCATCCCATTTCCACTCGGGTATTTCCAACGGATGTAACTTCCCGTAGGGTCGTTGATGTAACGCTTTCACCTGCTGGTAAATAAGACAGCGTTCTACGAAAGAAGCTATGTCTCGTTTCATGCCTTCCCACCAAAACTTTTCCTTCAGGTCTTGGTACATCTTAGTACTGCCTGGGTGGGAGGTGTAGGGTGTATCGTGAGCCTCACTCATTATTTCATTTTGGAGCTCTGCGTTGTCTGGAACGCATATCCTTCCTTCAAACAATAAGGCGTTGTCCGACGCCTCCTAGAAATTCTTTAATCCTTCAGACCTTACCCTTTTCTTTATCTTTTCTAACTTTTCCTCCATCCATTGTCTCTCAACGATTCTTTTTCTTAAATCAGACGTCAATGTGAGTGTAGCGATACAACTCGTGATCGTCTCTGGTTGTTCAACCAATTCAATCCTCATTCTTTCAAACTCCTCAACGATTTTTCTTCTTGTGTAAGGAGACATTGTCACGCCCCAATTCCCGAGGGAAGGCACGGATGCCGAGGTGTGATTAGGGGTGGGGGTTAAGAAGCGGGGAAGAAGGGGGAATACATATAACATACATGATAAGAAGATGTGACCATGATATCGGACAACATCTCCTCTATAACTAGGACATATCCTGAAGGGGAGGGGTGCGCAAACAATCCACCAACAGAATAATATCGATATCATAACCTCAAAGAACATGATCTTGGTTTATAACAAGTAATGCAAGAAAGCAAAATAGCATTACATCCTGTTGACTAGACCGGTCAACCACATAGCATGCTCGTATCGAGACTCACAACGCATAATAACATAATAGCAAATCTTGTTCCCAATCAGAAAGCAGAATAAGGGACAAGAATACATCAACATCAGAATACGTATATAACACAACATCGCGGAAGCATAGCATGAAGAACCCGCAGCTCCTCCCCTCGCCGTCGCCCGTCGGCCCTCCTCCATACGTGAAAAGATTTGAAAAGAGTTTGGGGTGAGTACTAAGCGCTCGGTGGGGTTTTATCATAAATCAAAAGAATCATGATGCCGTGTTCGAGCACTTACCTTAGAAGGTTTTAAAACGTAAATCCACTTCTAAGCAAGCAAAATAGATTTTTCATTTTCGATACGATCCGTTATTCTCATTACTCCCATCATAGAACCAAGATCCACGGCTCGAAACGTATCCCGCCAGCCCATCACATCTCATTCATTCGACCGGAACATATCCGGCCAGCCCATGCCGGGCGTATCGGTAGGCTAACTCGGTGTAGACTTGATTGTCAAATCCCATCGAACCATAACCACCTCATTACCATTTCCGTGTGGACTTAGGGGTCTATCCCCTGAACCATAACCACGTGTTGGGGTCTATCCTTCACGATCAATACTCGAGATGGTGATCAACCCACGAATAAAGATCCGTGCACAACCATGATAGAACCATATCTCGGATCAGAGAACAGTAATAACTTCATCAAAACATTTTACGGCGCACATTTTACGGTTAGCTGAAAGATCGCACAATTCAGCTTTTCTGCTTCTTCGCAGTCGATGTATTCGAAGATCTTTTCGGTGGATCGTATCCAGTTCTCAGCGTCGATCGGTTCATCAAGACCGTCGAACGTAGGGGGATTCTGCCTTCGAAAACTCTCGATCGCATGCCGCTGAACCAAAAGTGGTTCCTGGGCTTCTTCCACGTTATTGTTTCTCTGGTTCATTGTTCTTGGCATTCTGTACCGACGTTTGAAACATTAGAAACGCTTTCGCGTAGATGACCGGGTATCATCGTATATCATATATCATCACCCATATCACATATCATCACATATATCACATATCACGCACGATCACATATAATGATGCAATCCTGTCAACATATCATCGTTATGCATTTCACATAACATTATCATCACACATCACATAGATCATATATCATCATGGCATAGCTCGTATCACGTATAAGCATTAAACATAAACATCCTGTCATAGGCGGCGTTAGTATCGATAATATTCGGCGTCCATGAAGGATCACAAAATACAAGATCAAGGTATGTCGGTCAAAAGGTCGATATGAGCAAAAGAATCGACTCGATTCTTGTCAAAGATGCCGCTCTCTCGTGCTTCTAGCAGACTCTGCGGCGTCACTGTACACCGACTACCTAGATCCTCGCCCTCCATATCCGTCCACTATTCTCCGTTTGTCCCGGTGGTTCCATTCGCCTCTCTCATCCTCTCTTCCCTTCCTATCGGGGCTTAAATTGGCCGCCGCTTGAGCGATCCCGCATGGAAGCAAGCCTCGTGGGTAGATCTCGTCAAGTTGTGCCTGATCGCTGAGTATCGGTGAAAACCGTGCTGAGTCCTGTCTGCAGCGCTTGCCTTCCTCAACATGCCCGACCTCGTCGAGTCATCGGCTATCTGGATCACCGGGTCCTCTGAGTCCTCACCATCCTACTCATCCTCCTCGGGTCTTCCTCCTCCTGAGTCTCCTTCCTGGATGCCAACCGATCTGATTCGGTGGCCTGAAAATTCGATCTGGGCCTCTTTCACCATCTTGTCGGATGGACAATCTCTCGCCCGGAGGTTCTGCCTCAAAATCATTCGGGTCTTCCGGAAGGTAAGGATCGTCGATGGAGGTGTAGTGGCCGGTGTATCTGATGCATCGGTGATCATCGGCGATGGTTTGCTCTCCCAAAGGCTCTTGGGAAGATCATCCCTATCATCAATCTGGATTGGTCCTCGAACATGCCTTGCTATCACATCCTCCTCGGAGGTATACCTCGATGATCGGTCCTTTGTCTCCATACTCGAGCGGCGAACTCGGTGAAATCCAGGTAAGGTGTCCGGTGATAGGATCGTCCCGAACATCACGTATCCTTGCTTTCTAGCCCGCCGGTGCCAACTGTTGGTAGCCTCTCACAACCGATAGTAAGCCTCATATTACGATACTTTCCCACTATCTCGGATCTTCCTCCACAATCCAACAAATCTCCCGTAAATACTCCCAGCGGCTCATGGACATTCTGGTACATTCTCGAACTTACGGTTCTCGCTCATCCATCCTGTGGGATCTTAACCAACGTTATGCGGGCTCGAATATCCATAAACCTACATGTTGGTTTATCAACATAACAACAAATATTCACGTTTCCTTTTTACGCGATCATATCGGGTAATCATGTCTCAAACACATGTTCATTTCAACACATATCAATATCATTATCGATATTCATTATAATAATCACGTAAGAAAATACATGATTCACTTACAAGCACTCGTTTATCAAATAAACAAGATTTTCAATCAACAATACATTGCTATGTAAACACATAGACTTACATCAACCATACGTGATCACATCAATCACATCATATCATATAAACGATTTTCACATCACAGTCGCATAGGCCCTTCCGTCCCATCGACAAATCATTTTCACATCCACATCAACACCCAACCATACCACATCCATCTCACCTCAACATCCACATCACGTTTACATCACGTAAACTCTTACCAGGCCAAAACATATGAAACCAAGATCACATCAAGCATCACGTAACCACATAAAGCATCAGCAAATAAACACATACCTCATCCCCTTTTGAAAGGAGGCGGACTGACGGTGGTGAGGGTAGTCAGCACGATAAACAGTTTAGAAGAACAAGTTCTAAACACTCAATTTCAAGAACGCACATGATATAAAGCAAACAAACTGCTTTGATATCGGATAACAAAGCTAGAGGTCAAAGCCAAGAACCATTGCTCTGATACCAAGCTGTCACGCCCCAATTCCCGAGGGAAGGCACGGATGCCGGGGTGTGATTAGGGGTGGGGGTTAAGAAGCGGGGAAGAAGGGGGAATACATATAACATACATGATAAGAAGATGTGACCATGATATCGGACAACATCTCCTCTATAACTAGGACATATCCTGAAGGGGAGGGGTGCGCAAACAATCCACCAACAGAATAATATCGATATCATAACCTCAAAGAACATGATCTTGGTTTATAACAAGTAATGCAAGAAAGCAAAATAGCATTACATCCTGTTGACTAGACCGGTCAACCACATAGCATGCTCGTATCGAGACTCACAGCATAATAACATAATAGCAAATCTTGTTCCCAATCAGAAAGCAAAATAAGGGACAAGAATACATCAACATCAGAATACGTATATAACACAACATCGCGGAAGCATAGCATGAAGAACCCAGCTCCTCCCCGGCGCCCGTCCGACCTCCTCCATCTCGTGAAAAGATTTGAAAAAGAGTTTGGGGTGAGTACTAGCGCACTCGGTGGGGTTTTATCATAAATCAAAAGAATCATGATGCCGTGTTGAGCACTTACCTTAGAAGATTTTAAAGCGTAAATCCACTTGAAGTAAGCAAAATAGATTTTCATTTTCGATACCGATCCGTTATTCTCATTACTCCCATCATAGAACCAGAACCACGGCTCGGGCGTATCCCGCCACCCCATCACATCTCATTCATTCGGCCGGAACATATCCGGCCGGCCCATGCCCTAACGTATCCAAATAGGCTAACTCGGTGTGGACTTGAGGTTGAATCCGTCGAACCATAACCACCTCATTACCATTTCCGTGTTGACTTAGGGTCTATCCCCTTCGAACCATAACCACGTGTTGGGGTCTATCCCTTCGATCAATACTCAAGATGGTGATCAACCCACGAATAGAGATCCGTGCACAACCATGATAGAACCATATCTCGGATCAGAGAACAGTAATAACTTCATCAAAACATTTTACGGCGCACATGTTTTATTTTGAAATATCAGAGTAAATAACTCAAAATAAGCATATATAACCCAACCCGCAGATTTAAAACGTCAACCGGGAGATATCTACGGATCCGATGACTTCACCGATCGCACTAGTAGGTACCTGGTAACAAGACGGAACCACTTTTGAGGTCACATTCCACCAAGCAAAGCAACATCGCGATCCAAACGAAGATCGAAGCAAAACTAGGGTTTTCGACTTTCTGAACCCATATTTGGCACTCTCCGGGTTTTCAAATCAACTCGATGCAGAAGGAAAATATATTCAGGGCATCAAGACCAATAATAGGGTACTTTCAAAATATGCATGCATGCAAGTTGACTCAAATCTTAGCAGCGAAGAAGCTTCAAAAATCGATGCCTATCCTCAGATCTAGGATAAACCATCCAAAATCGATGCATGAAAATGGAAACATAAGCAATATGCATAACGACGAACATGGAATGACAAACTACGTTGAAAAGGATAACCCGCATGTCTTCCTTTAGAAAACTCAAGCAACGGAAAACATCCCGACATGCGAAACGCGAAAAATGAAAAACGGATCATGACTTTAGTAGAATGCATAGCCGGAACTCAAAACCTAAAGGACCCGTAGCAAAAGGTGGCCGTCGGCCGCAAATCGTGACCAACAGCCACGGCGGCGGCGGTGATTCGGCGGAGGTTCGGCGGTTAAATTGGCGGCCTCGGCCGTTTTCCCATCCCGTCCCTTTAGATTCCCGAGTTCTATGCTATACGATCTACTAAAAGGTGAAATCAAAACAAGAAAAGGACAAAAACAAAAATGGGGCTGCCGGGGAGAGGTTGATCGGCGGTGGTGGCTCGGCAATGGCGCCGCCGCTAAGCCTCCCCGGCTCGATCCCCACTCCTCCAGTGACTTCGCGGCGTACACAGGAGCTGCCGGCTCTTCCGTAAACACGAGAGGCGAAGGAAAATGAGCGTTTAAAATGAAGGCCCTAGCCTCCTATTTATAGGAAAAGTGCTTCAATCTTTCATGTCATGACCCTTTTCAGCAAAGCGGCGCAACTTTTGCAAACGGACTCAAATTTTGCAAACTTGGTACCCATGGACACGAAATAAAATACGGACACAACGACTATAAACAAGATATGCTTTTAAAAGACCAATGAAAAGTTCGATTTTCGATAACTTCCCTGAGTGCGAAATCTTCATGGGTGGTCGAAAACTCAGATACTTAGTGTCTATGAATTCGTCATAAGATACTCTTCACAACGCTCGAGGTTTCGTGACGGTCGCATCACCGAAACAAAAGTCAACCTTTGACATTTCGCGAAAAGCGTGCCATGCAAAATGAAGCTTAGAAAAGGCGGGTATTACGGACATCCTAGCTTGGTTTGATTCTTACGACTTAAGGCGTCGGCTACTACATTCGCTTTACCCGGTGATAGTTAATACCACGGTCATAATCCTTCACTAGTTCGAGCCATCTTCTTTGCCTCATATTTAGATCTCTTTGCTCAAGAAGTATTTCAAACTCTTATGATCAGAAGATCTCACATCTCACTCCATAGAGATGGTGTCTCCAGTTTTCGGTGCATGAACCCTTCTTTGCTAATTCCAAGTCGTGAGTTGGATAGTTCGATTCGTGTGGTGCGAGTTGTCGGGATGCATATGCTATCACTTTTCCTTCTTGCATCAAAACACAACCAGTCCATTCTTAGAAGCATCAGTATAAACTACATACTCTTTATGCCTTGGGAATCGCTAGCACCGGTGCACTTGTTAACTTTTCCTTGAGTTTACGAAAACTTCGCCTCACATTCTTCAGTCCAAATGAACTTGATTCCTTTTCGGAGTAGCTAAGTTATTGGTCTTGCAATTTTGGAGAATCCTTCGATGAATCTCCGGTAATAACCAGCTAGTCCTAGAAAACTTTGGATTTCATTCTGAGTTCTTGGCGATTTCCATCCTTGTACCGCTTCTACCTTGGCTGGATCCACTTTAATGCCTTCAGCAGACACGATGTGTCCAAGGAACATTACTTCCTTCAACCAAAATTCGCATTTGCTAAACTTAGCGAAAAGCTTTTCAACTCTCAAGGTTTGCAATACCGTTCTTAGATGTTCCTTGTGATCCTCTTCATTCTTCGAATAGACAAGGATATCA
Organism: Salvia rosmarinus; assembly: GCA_036937905.1. NCBI lineage: Eukaryota > Viridiplantae > Streptophyta > Magnoliopsida > Lamiales > Lamiaceae > Salvia > Salvia rosmarinus. Next base: position 39,377,603 of record CM072814.1, read on the forward strand.
TCTATGAAGACAAAATGAATTTATCCAAGTATGGATGAAACACTCTGTTCATGAGGTCCATAAATACGGCCGGTGCATTGGTTAATCCGAGCGGCATAACTATGAATTCATAGTGACCATATCTCGTTGAATGCGCCTTAGGTACATCTTCCGATCGTATCTTGAGTTGGTGATAACCTGACTTGAGATCAATCTTCGAGAATACACCTGCTCCTCGTAATTGATCAAACAGGTCGTCAATCCTTGGCAAAGGATATTTGTTCTTGAGCGTCATCTTGTTCAGCTCTCGATAATCTATGCACATTCTCAAAGAACCATCCTTTTTCTTGACAAACAAAACAGGCGCTCCCCAAGGCGAAACACTAGGTCTAATGGAGCCTAGGTCCAACAATTCTTGGATTTGGATATTCAGTTCTTCCAATTCCTTTGGGGACATTCTATAGGGCGCCTTCGACACTGGAGCCGATCCTGGTTCCAAGTCGATGGTGAATTCCAATTGTCTATCAGGAGGTAATCCTAGTAGATCTTTAGGAAATACGTCCGAAAATTCTCGAACAACCTCTATGTCTTCGATCCTCGTTTCTGGTTTATCTTCCCCGTTCAGGTGTACGAGAAATGCATGGCATCCTTTCTGGTTTATCATCCTTCTCGCCTTCAATGCTGACACAATCGGGATTCTCCTTCCCATGCTGATTCCGTGAAAGTGTGTAGCTTCTTGTCCAGGAAAATGAAATGAAATTTTCCTTTCTTTGCAAAGAATCGTGGAATGATTTCTAGCTAACCAGTCCATTCCTAGGATTATATCTACATCACCCATGGGTATTATGTTCGGGTTGTTCGCGAACCTTAAGTGATCTAGTGTCGACTCTAGGTTCGAGCGGATATGTGTGTGATCATAATCCCTCCTATAGGTGAAGAGATTCTCATATCTGATTTGCCTTTTCGACCTAAGGTTCAACATTTCTCGCATGATCTTGCTATAAAGGAATGCGAAGCACCGTGTCGAACAATATTATAACAGGTACGTTGAGAAGGACTACCATACCTGCCAGGTTTCACTGATTCTGTTCGTTCTGCCTCCGGTGTAAGGCGTATGCTCTAGCCTGGGCCGGCTGAGGCTGACGGGGTGCTTGCCCTTGTTGCATCTGCTGTTGTTGGCATGTCGTGGTGGTTGCCGCCTTTGTTGTTGTTGAGGTGGCTGCCACTGTTGTTGAGGTTGCACTTGCTGCTGAGGTTAGGGCTGGAATTGTTGCTGAGGTTGGGGCTGGAATTGTATAGCCCTAAGTGGCTGGACATTGCCGGGTTGGTTCGGCCTTACAGCTGTTTCCGAACGTGTCCCTGGGCAATTGTTGGCAAAGTGCCCTCTCATTCCTTTTGAAGCAATTCCCACCGCCACCATGCACATTCCTCCATGCGCCTCTCGGCATTTAGGGCATGGAGGAGCCCTCACTTGCTCTTGTGGGCCTCTTGTCGGAGGGACAAAAGCTGCCCTTTTCCAGCCCTGCCCTGGCTGTGCCATGTTTCCTTGCCATGGGCGTTTGTTACTCGCGTTCTCGAAACTTCCCTTGTTGCTATTTCCCTGACCTGCTTCCCACTTCCTTTTTCCTTTATCCATTGGATGATGTGTCTGAGCTGACTTGTCTTTCAGGCATTGTTGCCTCAATATCCAGGGCTCGTGCAAGAGCTTCGGTATAGGTCAAGTCTCCATGACTGGCGAGAGACATCCTTATCTCTGGCCTTAAACCCGACCTAAATTTCTCCGACATTTTCAAGTCGGTGTCCACTTGATCCGGTGCATATCTTGACATGTCGCAAAAAGTGCGATCATAATCAGTCACGGACATTTTCTCTTGCTTCAACACGAAGAATTCGTGCTCTTTCTTCTTCCTATAGCTCTTGGGTATATACTTGTCATATACCTCTTTCTTAAAGTCCTCCCATGTAAACTCTTCCATCTGTGCTTCTGTGAAAGTCTTCTTCCTGGCTTCCCACCAGAAGTCAGCAGGTCCACTTAGCTGAAACGTTATACATGATAAATGCTCATGCGTTGTACATCTCAGAAAGTTAAAGATCCGTTCCATGGTTCTCATCCATTGCTCTGTCTCCTCGGGGTTTCCCTTCCCATTGAAGAGATGAGGGTTCTTTCTGAGAAATAATTCCTCTATCCTGCGCTCAGGTGGAGGTGGAGGTGGTTGTGGTATATCCTCAACTTCTTGTTCGGGGATTCTACCTCTTCCCCTAGGTCTTCCTCTTCCTCTAGTTCCGTGTTCGGGGTCTCGTCTAGGAGGCATTCTTCTATATAAACATATAATCATCAATCACTCATCATTCTCATGACTTAACATACATAATATCATCATAGCCTCATTGTAAAACGATTTTAATAATACATTTCGTCCCTTTCATAAACAATTTTGCCGCAAAAGCCCATCGAGGGTCATATATATATATCTTGAGAACTTGCTGTAGGCAGGATGTTCAAAAACCAACAGTCATTTAAAACAAAACATACATCCCGGCTCACATGGCCTTTCAAAACATCAAGTTTTCTTTCCATCAGTTCCCATACACATAAAAAGAAACAAGCGTACGCTAATCATATTAAGGTCTACTTAAGTCTTCCTCTAACGTCTTTATCAGGCATCTTCCTCCTCTTTATCCTCCTCAGGATCTTCTTCCTCCTCCTCATCCTCTTCATGATCTTCCTCCTCCTCAGAATCATCCTCGCGGGCACGTACCCTAGATGGTCCCGCTCCGTCATCTCCTACCATAGGTATGTCGCGTATTGGGCCGAAGTCGTCACCAAACAGGTCGTAGTCATTGCGAATCGGACTATAGCCATCAAGAGTATCCGTCACCCTCATCCACGCATGCGGCGGAATGGCTCTCTTGGAGGTAGTGGTGCTTGTCATCGGTGGTAGGGGTGGTAGTGGTGGGCGTCGGGATGTCCAAAAGCGAAGGAGGAAAACAGGCTCTCCTAATGCTCTGGGTTGCGCTGCTCTATCCAAACGAGCAGGTCTACCCTCGTCAAACAGATATGGGGGCACTACCGGGTCGATCAGTCATGGAACCTCGGTATACAACCATTCTGGCGATTCATCACGCCTGTATACTCGTGGAGGAGATAGGGTCCCCGGTGCAGCTCCATATATCTTTGTATCGTCGTCGATGACTCACAAACACAGGCGGATCTCCTACGGATCATAGCGCCAACCACCCGATATATGTAGTCTCCTGATATCTCTCGGGCGTAGTCCTCCCAATCACAGGGAAGTATGGCTAAGAGACGCCTGATGCCGTCATAATCTGTCGCGCCATATGCTCGGGCATTCCTCCAAAGTCGGAGATAGTATGTCAAAAATTCCCCTAGATCCTCGCCACAGCACATCCAACACTCGCGATAGGTGCGCATTACTTCCTCGGGTGTGGCGTGTGGTCCTATCCTCCTCCTAGCTACATAACGCATCTCCTCCATCTGTCACGATCAAAACTAACATAAGTCAAACTAATGTCGTCCGATAAGCAGATAAGGTAACTTAAGTACATCTGATAAGCAACTAGGCTAAGCTAAACAATCTATAAGGTAGATAAACATCATAAGGTATAGCACATATCATATCTTTTCCTCTTATTCTACTCGGAAACTCATTACTTAGCAGCATTCTAAGGTATATGCTATGCTATGAGATCCTTGTTCTAGATAAACTCGAACTAACTTTCAACAGACTCTAGCGTATTTTGGAGACAGAATTAGGAATTCTATCTTTCATAACAAATAAAGTTCAGGGCGTTAGGAGTACGCAAGCGAAAACCACGCGTAAATCGGAGTCCTAACGAAAGAGGACTGGGTAAAACAAATTTACTGCGCAGTGCAGAAAATTTGCACGATCGTGCCCAAAATAAACTCGAGGCAAAATGCCACCGTAGTACGACTACCATATCCACGTCTTCAAATCGATGCTTGGCCTTCTGAAGTCAAATTCAAAGTCAAGGTCAAAGTCAAGTCGACGGTCACCCACGTCGGAGTTGTGATGCAATGCCGATGTTATGTTGTTCATTTCCAAAGTCGAAGTCGTCCTCGTTTATCTTCACGCTCGTCCTTTGCCGTTCGAGCTCGAAGCTATTGCTACTTTTGTTCTTCTTTCCGTTCTTCTGTTCTTGTAAGGGAAAGAAAGTTCGTACTTCTATGTTTTTTCACAATATGTGATCATGCTCCTTATATAGTCTATGTTCTTCTTGTGATGGCATATCATTCATCATAATAAATCTTGAAATTTGAAAATAAAGTTCCAAAACAACAACATAACCAATTCATACATGTATATCAAATTGAATTCATCGTTTCAATATTGATCAATCAACTCAGTTCAAACATATACTTTCATCTCAAATCTTGATCACTTGCATAACTTCTTGTTTGATTTCAAAAATGGAGTTTTGAAAACTTTCATTGATTTTCAAAAACAGAGTTTTGAAATCCTCCTTTCCCTTCAAAATATGATTTCAATCTTATTCATAGACAAACTTTTTATTTTCCAAAAGTTTCAAGGAAGAAATCATTTACCTCGTCCCGGTTGAGCTGGATGTGATGAGGTGTTGAGTATAGTCAGCTGGTTTCTAGAAGTCTAGCGACTCGATCTAGACTTACTTTGAAAGAAGAATTTTGGGTTCAAAGAGCAAACCTGGCTCTGATACCACTCTGTCGCAGCCCCCGGCTAAACTATCCCAAATCCCAAGGACGGATTAGGGAGGGCTGGACGATGGGAGAGTATGAACGGTCCCCGAAAGGTTGTAATGTGTAAACAATCATACTTAGAACATAACATACCTTAAAGTCTGGATAAACTAGGTGGGCTAGTCCAACAGATCCAAAAGAATGCAATGATCTGAAGGACTTCAACTGTCAAGTCATAAAACCATACATCATAGTTCAAAAATAAATGCAGCGGAAAACGTGTGAATGCATATATGACGATATGCATTCAAGGTTTCTTAAAATAAACATAAAAAGGCTGTCTTAGCTCCTCAACACCCTTCACCATCATCATCACAGCTCAACCTGCACATTTAAAAACAAACATGCAGGGCTAAGTACAAGATTGTACTCAGTGGACTCGTGCCGAAAACATTTTATCTTTCTTGAATTACACTGCCATATCATGGTAAGTCATAAGGGTTTTATTTGAAATACCTTATGCTTACTAAAACATTTTCAATAGTTCATAAACATTTTCTTGGCCAAGCATTTTACTTGCGTGTATGATCCATATCCCTTATCCTTTCATCATAACATCATAGTCGAACGTCGTGAAGGAGGCCTCCCTCTACGACGCCGTGACCGGCCGTGAATTGTCCTTACAAAGACACACGTCACCTTAGGTGTACACGTTAATCTAGCCGGCTATTGTCCTTCCCAATAGGATCCGATATCGATTTCATTCATAAGTTAAGATGTCACGACCCCACCCGACTACCCGGACTGGAGGGCGACTAATACTAGGAGTAGTATTTTAGGGGTTACATGGATAAAATAGAGATGCATAACAAAATAAACTAGCATGCTTGAACATAATAGAAGATAATGTCATAACGGTTTAAAAAGGTTTAGGCCATCGGACCCCAAAAACCTTGGCCTGGTCCGATGGACCTCAATAGTTCATAAACATAAAGCATAAATAAAGGAGTTCAGAGTGTAGCAGCGGAAAGTGTGTGAATACGTATATGACGATATGCATTCAAGTATAAACCACAAATTTAAATAAATTGGTCGAGGACACCGGACTCTCAACACATTCCCATCATCACTATCGAGACTCAACCTGCACATTTAAAACAAACATGCGGGCTAAGTACAAGAAATTGCACTTAGTGGACTTATGCCGAAAACATTTGATAACATTTGAATTACGCTGCCAATATCGAGTAAGTCACAAGGGTTTTAGTTAGAAATGCCTTATGCTTACCAAATCATTTTCAGTTCGTAAACATAGCTCGGCCGAGCATTTTCTTGGTGTGTATGGTCCGTATCCCATAGTAACAATTCATAACAGTATTTAAAATTAAATGTCGAGAGGGAGGCCTCCCATCTACGACGCCATGACCGCCGTAATCCCGTCGGACCTGCACACGCTCTCTACAAGCATATGTTAACACAACAGTATAGTTCCAACCTTCACGCCAATCCTAGCTGGCATTTATCATCCGCAAGACAGACCCGACATTTAAAAGGTTGGCGCGACCCAAATGACATAACTTTGTCATAATAAAGTTCCAACTATCTCCACAAATTTCTACCCGGCAAATGATAGGATCCATACACAAAACAGAATATTTTTGGCAGGTAATGAAATAAAACATTTGATAACAGTTGTAGAATAGTACTGTAAATAAACTCATTTTTGGAATAACAGTAAAGCAAATCTTAGTGGGGTAAGAAAAGGCCCACATTTTAAAGATAAGAAGCCCACCTGGACTATGGTTCGTTGTAAAAAGTCCTAGGTTCGATCGTTCGTCAAAATCCAGTCGCCGCGTTTGCGTCCACACCTTTACGAAAAAGCGAGGCTTTAGTACGTCGCTCAAGTCTCTCGAGACTTTCAAAAGCTAAGATAAACTTCGATATTTCATATCGATGTAGACTGAATTCCTTAGTGAATTCAATACGTCTCTAACACGTATACAATTGAATTGTTCTCGTTCCTCGAGATACGTTCAACGTATAAGTACGTTTTTCGATATATGGATTTCATTTGTGAAATCTTTTCTTACTAATGAGGTATCATACTCAATTAGTATATCTTACGCGTATTGGCGTATTCGTCAATCGTGTAAACGTACGTTTGACTTAAAAAGTCAACGAAGTCAACATTGGTCAATAAAGTCAACAATTTTGACTTTCAAATAGTAATTTCTTACTATTTTGTTTTATAAATCGAATTTGATCGATTTGGAAACGTAAAGTCCTATTTCTTGATTTATCACGTAAATCAAGGACTTATAAATAATTTCGCATTTTTAATAAACCTTTTATAAACAAAACGCGTATTTTCGATTTTAAAACGTTATAAAATAAACGTTTGTCTCAAACATAGCAATCTATGTTTATAAAATTTTGTAAAATTTAATTATGTCCAGAATATTAATTTAACATATATTTTATCAATAAACTGATTTAAAAAGGATTTAAAAATCCTTATTAATTATCGAAAATCTCGATAATTAATTTAAAAATATCAAATGACTTTTGAAAATTTTTCTAAATTAATATAGTGCATTATTATACACTATGGTCCAGAATATGAATTTATAAAATCCATATGATATTGTTTGCTATTAATTAATATATATACATATATATAGCTACGGTAATTTCAATAATTAGGGAATAATTATCCAAAAATTCCCAAAATTGATATATACATAGTATAATATCCCAACATCAATATACATCACAATTATAACCTATAGTTCATCATAACCATTCATTTAACTATATATAACATTATTTACGGTAATTACAAGATAATTACCAAATAAATAGCAAACAATTTCTAAAAATTCCAAATAAATTCCAACATGATTAAACATTATACTATAACATTGTAACATCATAACATCAACCAAAACATTTGAATCATCACCATATGGAGCTCAATAGCTCTCGGCTTTTTGATTCAAAATGGTATTTGATTTTCAAAATTCCAACAATTATATACTATGTTTATACACTATAGTATAGTAATATAACATCATAATATTTATCAAAAACCAATTAAATCATCATCTTCAAGAGCATATCACTCACGGTTTATTTGATTTAATTAGGTAAATGATTTCCAAAAATTCTAATAATTTCATACAATACATAAACAATATACTAAAGCATTAATACACCATTGCATGTTCAAAATAAAATCATACACCAACTTATACCTCTCATATGCTCACGGTATTATTGTAAAATTAAGCATATGGTTTTCAAAAATTCTAATTAAATCATAGAACATATAATCAAGGTTCTAAAGCAATAATATACTATTGTATGATTGAAATAAAAATTATACATCAAGGTACATACATATATAGCTCACGGTATTAACAAAATTTTAGCTAGGGTTTTCCAAAAATTTTAAATAACATACCATAGTCTTAAATCATAACATAGATCAATAATACATGCTTAGAAATATTTAAGAAGCATTCGGTCATCATCCAACATTTTATACCATTTTCGAAAATTATAACAAATACATACTATGGTTCGAATATTTCATATACATGTTAAATCCTTACAAGCATTTCATATACAACATCTCATGTTCATTTAAACATATATCCTCATATTTTGAAAATGAAATCATCAAGAACAATATGAACACATATCTCATGCTTCAAGAACATTTAAACAAATATGTATACATATATAAAACTTTCGAACCCTATACATATATATCAAAATAGTTTTGAAAATTCCTATAACAAGGAAGGATAAGAATCGATACTATGGTCCATATTTACCTTGAGAATGGCTATGGAGTCCAAGATTAGTGCTAGGGGTGTTGTGGTTTTCGAATGGGAGAAGAAGAAAGGGAAGAAAAATCTGAAAATGGGGGAGGTTTGGCTCTCGGTTTTCAGCAAGGAAATGGAGAGGATGGAGAGTATTTTTGTGAGTTCAAATGAAAGGAAATGATGTTATGGGTGTGGGGTGTTGAAGTGGAAGAGTTTTATCAATTATTCCTCTCTCTCTCTCTCTCGATTTTGCCTCACAAATGGGCTAAAATCTGCAGCACATTGGGAGTGCAAGAGTGATGATTGAAGAGTGTTTAAAAAGCTCTTCATGTATTGGGCAAATTTAAAAGGTGAAATGATTTGTGCATGGGGAAGGTGGAATCGGCGCATGGGGGGGTGATTTAGGGGCTGATTTTATTTTTAAAATACACCTAATACATTGTATTAATCATATAATAGGTCATAGATATATAATACAAGTCATAAAATAATTAAATCATCACTTAGGCACAAAATCGAAATTACCGAAAAAGAAATGGGAAAAATAGGATTAAAAATATAAATTACACCTATTATTGATACTCATGTAATTTTCGATCATATATATCATAATATATGATTTAGATATTAAATAATATCATAGGATAAAATAATAGCACATTCGAGCACATAAAACCCTAATTTATATAATTGAAACTATCGAGTTTTATGGTTCAAAACTGATTTTAATGCTTAATAATACCCATATATATCATATTATATAGTTTAGATACGTAATAAACTCATTTTATAAGATTAGGTTTTCAAAATTTTGAAATTAACGTTTAATGACTCAGACGTTGGAAATTAATTATTATAATTTCGTCATTTTTCAACGTCTCTAGAAAAAACGCCTCAAACGTCTCAAAATCGACTCATCTCAAAATGGTCGCATGGTTCATACTTACTAAATAAATATATATTCCATTTAATAAAGGAATTAAGATAGAAATTAATTCCAAGCTTCACTGCTCAGAAAATTCCAAGAAATACAGACGTTCGATACGCGTTCGACGTTAAAATATATTGACGAATCATTTCGTAATATTTCAATCCTTTAATTCACAATCCTTAGTGAATTATGAAAAGGAATTCGTTATAACGATATCGTATCGAAATCACAAGATTCGATGTCGTAATAAAAAGTAATATACGGCAAAACCCTAATTACGGGTTTAGAATACCGTAATCGTATGTTCGTTTCTTTGGAATATTACATGAGAGCTACCCAACACATTCATAACATTTCATGGATAGGATACATACACAAAACATAAATATTTTTGGCAGGTAATCTTGTAAACATTTTATCAACAGTTGAAATAAGCATCGTAAATAAACTCATTTGGAAAGTAATTTAGATAATAAAGCCCTTGTTTTATTTGAGGTAAGTAAAGCCCACCTGGACTATTGTTCGTCTTAAACCTTGAGTATTCGTCAACGTCCAGTCGTCGCGTCCGCGTCCACACCTTTACGTAAAAGCGATGTTTAGTACGTCGTTCACGTTTCTCGAGACTTTCAAAGTCTAGAATAAACTTCGATATTCTATATCGATACAAACCGAATTCATAACGGATTCAATACGCTTTTCAATTCGTATTTCAATTGAGCAGCCTCGCTTCTTGAGACACGTTCAACTATATCGTTTTAACCTTTCCGGTTTAAACGTTCAACGTATTTATACGTTTCTCGATATAAGGATTTCGATTACGAAACCTTTTCTTACCAACGAGGTTTCTTTACCTAATTGGTACGTTCTACGCGTATTAGCGTATTTATCGAACGTATTTCGTATGTTGACTTTAAAAGTCAACAATTTTGACTTTCAATAGTAATTTCTTACTAATTCATGTACTAAATCGATTTTCAATCGATTTCTTTTCGTAAAGTCCTAATTCTCGATTTGTCACGTAAATCGATGAACTTTATTAATATTTTTCTTAAATATTAATCCTTTTAACCATTAAACATTATATTTCTTTTATAACGTTATTAAATATAACGTTTTGTCATAAACATAGTAATCTATGTTTATAAAATCTTATAAAATCCAAATATGTCTAAAACAATATTTAGACATATAATATATTATTAAACTTAATTAAAAGGATTTAAAATCATATAAACCATAATAGCTCTCGGTAATTTCATGAAAATTACCAAATGATTCAAAACTTTTCTAATTTCATATAGTGTATTATTATACACTATGGTCATTAGTATGTATTAATATTAACCAAACAACATTCGATCATCACCTTATTAATTATATAAGGTCACGGTAATTTCAAAATAATTGTCCAACAATTCTCAAAATTTTATACAATTAGTACAAGGCCTCGACATTAATATATAACACATTTATAACCTATAGTCCATCATAAATCATTTCTTCATTAAGGATTTATATCCTTATGCTCACGGTAATTCAGATTAAATACCAACCATTTTGTAAAATTCCAACAAAATTATACCATGCTCAAATACCATAGTATAACAATATAACATCATAACATTCACTAAAACCATTTGAATCATCACCTTATGGAGCATGAATGCTCTCGGCTTTTTGATTCAAGGGAGTAATTGGTTTCAAAATTCTAATAATTATACACCATGCTTATATACTATAATATAACAATATAACATCATAATATTCATCAAAAACCATTTAAATCATCACCATAATTGAGCTTGAAGCTCACGGTTTATTTGATTAAAAATGGGTAATTGATTTCCAAAAATTCCAACAAAATCATGTATCATATAATCAAGGTACTAGATCATCAATATACCATTGCATGTTCAAAATAAAAATCATACACCAAGATATGATTTTTAAAGCTCACGGTCCTTTTGAAAAATAATATGCATTTGGTTCTCAAAAATTCTAATAAATTCATGGTACACATAATCAAGGTCCTAGAGCATTAATATACCATTGCATGTTCAAAATAAAAATCTTACACCAAGATATCATTTTTGGAAGGTCACGGTATTTTCAAGAAATAGGCATAGGATTTTCTAAAAATCCAAATAAATTACTATGTACTCTCATTATATGTAATATCCCGTAGTTTTAATACTTAATTACGATAATATAAATCGTAATTAGGGTTTTGAGCTCGATAATTAAAATCTTAATTAGTCAACGCTCGATGTTGACTAAGCATAATTTGATAATTTCTGTGTGATATTCACTGATACTTAGTGAATTAAGGAATGCAGCTTATGCTATTTCCTTCAAACGTTGATTCTAACGTCGGTAAAATTCGACAGTTAAGTTTTACAGTATTTTTAAGCATTGAAGCTTAAAATTCGAAATTCCTTATTATTATGAATAAATAAAGTTGTTACAACTTTATTTTGGACATTTTAGAGATGATCCAATTACGAGAAGTTTATAGACGTTTCATACGTCTACATTTTGAGATAATTCGATAACTTGGTCAAATGATCATGGAATTATAAAATTCAAATTCCTATGATTATTTTATGACATAAGAGCATTATTTAGCATTAAAATAATGCTATAGAATTAAAGAATAAAGATTGAATAAAAGAGCCTATTATTGAAAACCCTAATTTTCAAAAATTAGGTTTTGTGATCTAGAATTGTTCTAAATATTTTCTATGATTTAATTCATCATATAAGACATATAATATGTCACATAGCTATATATTAGCTATTTATTACAAGAAAATAAAATATATAGCATTATGGTATATAATGTTTCGAATAATCAATATATATGGAAATTGAATTTAATTCCTATCCAATTGATGATATATCATATTTATTATATTAATATGATATTATTAGGGATAAGATAGGTGTATTAAAAGTTGCACAAGTGGGAGGCCACTTGTCATGAAAGTGGCGAAAATATGGTGTTTTAAGTATGATTTTATGTGATAAATATCATCCTTTAATTAATGAAAGGTATGAGTTGGATCTTATCATGTTAATAGGTGTAAAGTAGAGTTAGAATTCAAGTTGAACAAGTAATCTAGGTTTGTCTTCATATGGAGGCCGAAACTTCACCCAAATTCTATGAGATAAAATTGATAAATATCTTGATTTAATTAATGTAAGGATAAGATTGTGATCTTATCATGTATGAGGTGTAAAGTAAAGGTGGTAGCCAATTTGATCAAGCAATCTATGCTTGGATCTTAGTAATGGCCAAAAATTATACACATGTACTATAAGGTTACCATTTCTTAATTTAATGGATAAGTATGATGCAAGTGGCTAATTAAGTGATAAGGTGTCATGATGAAGTGTATTAGATAAGGATAAAATTTTGTCTACTTGTGCAAGTGGATTAGTTGATATTTTATGTGTAATAATTACATAACAAGTGGACTAAGTCTATAAATATGACTTAAGCTCCACAATTCTTCATTTTGAACTCCTTGGGACCGAAAATAATAGAGAGGGAATAGAGAGAGTTCATCCAAGTTTGATCCCAACTCTTAGACAAATAAACCTTCGCCGATTGAATCAACTCCGATTAAGAGGTTAGATTTCTTACGAGCTTCGTATATACGTTAGAATTTTCCATGTTCGTCCGTTAGAATTCATGTTATAAGCTTAGTTTATATATGTGATTTTCGAAAATCATGAGACTTGTGCCAATATGTTTAGATATTGTATTTATATGATGTTATTAAGCATGTAGTATAATTATACCACAAAATCAAGCATGATATTAAATTTTATATGTTGACCAAAAACTTAAGGGTATGATATGTTGATTGTTGATTTGAGCATGAAATCATGATCTAGGGTATTAACTATGCTTGTATGATTTTATGTAGAATTTTTGGAAAACTTTATTACCTAAGTCTATGAATTTCAAAAATTAAAGAACATGATATTAGGTTATGATATAATCCATGTTTGAGTATTATAATAACATATTGAAAGTGTAGAATCATAATATAGTGTTGTATGAATTTATTGGATTTGTTAAAAATTTATTGGACCTAAGTCCAAATTTTCAAAAGTGACTTAGGAAGGTTTAATTCAATAGTTTGTAATAAATAAAAATTATGTTATAGTAAGGATGCTTCTAGATGAGTATGTGTTATGTGATTTTATTGGAATTTTTGGAAATTATTTGCTTAGTCTAATTAGGGTTTTCGAAAACTATAGGTTAAATGTATTAATGTTATAATTTTATTTTATAAGATATAATTGCATAATATGATCCAAAATGATGTTTTAGACATATTATGATTTTATGGGAATTTTTAGAACAAGAATTGCACATAAAATAATAGAATTACATAAAAGAAATTAAAAAGTTAAAATGTTGACTTTAGTCAAAATTGTTGACTAAATGTTGACCAAGTCAAAATTGTTGACCAAAAACGTTGACCAAGGTCAAAACGCACGAAATTCGATGTCGTGATCTATGTGGCGTGAATGCGTTTAGTAACAATGTGACTTACGTTACGTAAGTACATTAAAACGTACATTATGTGCTAAAGAGATGAAATATCTCTTATATAAGCAACGATTTCATAATCGACATCATCTTGATTAGAAAACATCAAAATAAGTTCGACGTTAGCCTTATTTGATGTATAGGGCGTTATAGATGATGTTCGTCTCTATCGAAACGTGACCAATGTACTAAATTAGTTCTTACGTTAAGGTGGGATGTGGACTTAAGCGTTGACGTTAGAAAGGAGCTTTATTGAAAAGCTACGTACCAGGTGGGCTTTACTCGAAAACTCTTTTATTTATTTGCTTTCTGCAAATGAAAAGTATTTATTCTGATATTTACTGAGAAATGATGATGAGATGATTACACCCCAAAGTGTTTATGTTTTGTCCATGGATCTATCGATTGATAATGAAAATTGCTGGTTCGCTAACCGACTTCATTCTTGGGTTGTTCCCAACCGATGAGAAAGAAATCTGATTGTTGGGTCGCCTCCCAACCGGGTCGCTCCCAATTTTATAGAATGGATTCGATCCTGTGTTAGAGGGATGAATTTCTAGTCTATTCCTAGCCTGGAGGTTGAATTCGAGTCCTGTGCTAGAGGGATGAATTTCCTAGTCTATTCCTAGCCTGGACTGATGCGCATTAAGGTGGACTGTGTGCCGAAAGGACAATTCTCGGCCGGTCCCAGCTACGTAGAAGGAGGCCTCCTTCTACGGCGTTTAAAGTGAAAGTTATATGTGAAAAGTTATGAGAAAGTGATATGGATCATACACACAAAGAGAAAATGCCTGCGCAGGCGATGTTTTTGAGAAATGTGAAAATGTTTTAGTAAGCGTAAGGCCTTTTCAATAAAAACCATTACGTCTTACTCAGAAGGGGCAGTGTAATTTAAAGTTGATAAAATGTTTTGGCAATGAGCCCACTGAGTGCATTAGTTGTACTCAGCCCTGCATGTTTGTTTTTAAATGTGCAGGTTGAGCTGATCGATGGGATGGAGCAGTGTTGAGCAGTCAGGTCATTTGTTGCTGATAGTAGAACCTTGAATACACATCGTCATATGTGTACTTCACATGTTTTCCGCTGCTAGATTATGAAATCTTATGTACGTTATGTCTTGTCAAACCTCAAACACTTGAAGCTCTAGAAATATTATCAATATATGTCACACCGTTCAGTATTCTGTGTCATTATTCATTACTTAAATTCCATTATCAGTAACAGTCCCTGCTAATCCGTACTTAGGGTTGGCGGGCTGTTACATTATATCATAGATCAATAATCCATCCTCAAAATAATTTTACAACTTTCGAACATCATCAAATATTTTATAACAATTTGAAATAAAGCTTTAAACATGCTCTATGCTTCAAACCCAACATGCTTTGGCTAGATCCATACATATAATACACATGCAATATTTTAAATCCATCCCAACATACATTTTCTTATTTTATAAACAAAATCATTAAGAACATATATATAAACAATATCTCATACACAAGAACATTAAGAACATATACATACACTTAAGCTCAAGCTTTGAAATTTTGAAAGAACAAGAGAAAAATCGAAGCCATGGTCGATTATTACCTTTGAAATGGTATGGGTTTCAAGAACAATGTCTAATGTATCAACTTGGTGAATGGAGAAGAAAGGAAGAAGAACAAAAATATTTTGCAATGGGGGAGGAGAAGCATGGGTGTTTGCAGAAAATGGGGAGAAAGAAGAGAGTGTTTTGTATGTTCCAAAAGTTTGAAATGAGTAGAAATGAAGGGAAGTGTGGAGAATGAGAAGAGTCCCCCTCCTATATCACTCTCTCTATCACTTGGTCTGACAAGAAAATAATAAAATAATTGGCAGCCTCTTGGTAGTGGGATTATGATGATTAGTGAGTGCTAAAAGCCTCTCTTTGTATTGGGCATTCAAAAAGAATAAATTATGTACAATGGGGAGGGAAGAGCCGACGCATAGTATGGTTCCAAGGGGTGATTTTATTTTCTTTGTACAATAATACTATGTATTAATCAAGGTATAAATCATAAATATATAATACGTGTCATTTGAATTTTTAAAACATCACATAGTAAAATATACACAAAAATGGCGTGAAATATTTAAAACATCACATAGTAAAATATACACAAAAATGGCGTGAATATGCTCATAAACGTAAGTCACGCCTCCTTTCACTTCATAAGGGGTACATAAGTCTTTTCGTATATACATACATATATATGTCATAACATATGGTTTAGATAATAAATTATATCATAGGAAAAATTAATGGTATCATTTCATGTGAAAACCACAAAATTGAATTAAGGTTTGAATTTTAACAAATGATCACTATCGAGTTCTTCATGCTTTAGTATTGATTTTAATGTTTAATAATACTCTAATTATATAAAATAATCATAGGAAATTAATTATTATAATTTCACGATCATTAAACCCTTTTTCAAATCGTCTCAGGCGTTAACGTTCAAAGCGTCTCAAAACGTTAATAATCGACTCATCTCAAAATGTCGTAGTAAGTTCGTACTTACTTTATAAATAATATTCCATTTAATATGGAAATTAATTCCAAGCTTCTCTGCTTAGAAAATTTCATGAAATTCTGACGTTCGATCGTGTCGACGTTAAAATATATTCTTAGAACTACTTCATGACATTCTATTCCTTAATTCACAATTCTCAGTGAATATAATAAGGAATTCGTTACTTCGGTACTGAATCGAAATCAATATTCGATGTCTTTCAAATGTAATACACGGCGAAACCCTAATTTACGGGTTTAAGATACCGTAAATAGGCGTTCGTTTCTTCGGAATATTACATATACAAAGAGAAGTATTTTAATTTTTTTTTTGTCTTAGTACATGTATAAGTCAAATACACATTACCAAATACAATTTGACATCATCACCAAGAGTTGTGTTAATTCTTCCTACCTTATTTTGGAAGCAAAACACACGGCTCTCATGCCTCTCACACATCCACTTGATTATTACTTAATTTACTTGATTAATGTGCAAATTTTATCCCACTTGAAAGATCAAAACACAACATAGCAAAACATGCACAAAGTTTACGTAAACTTTGTTACACACTCAAAAAGTCACGGCTATTTCATAGCATAATTGATACACATTTCATTTTAATGCTAATTATAGATATATGTCATAATATATATCTTAGATGATAAATTATATCATAGGAAAATTTATTAGTATCATTTCATGTGAGAAAACCCTAATTTTCGAATTAGGGTTTTCGAAAATTCCAACTTTGTTCAATAATTAATCCTTAATGTTCTAGCATTGTTTTAATGCTAAATAATACCCTAATTTCATAAAATAATCATAGGAATTTAAATATTATAATTCCTTGATTATTAAACTCATTTTCTAAATCATGGGATGAGTGAACCCTTTGTCCAAGTTCTACAATTTCTTTCTTGCTCTTACTTTAACTTTACCGTGCCTTTCTTAAAAGTAAAGGACTCGATTCGATTAGCGTCGGATCGATCGCAAGAAGCTTTGGATCGAAACCAATTGATAGATATAACTTGCATGCATCAAAGGTGAGTGATGACCGCCTCACGGTAGATTATTTGTATTTGGGTCGTCTTGCGTCGTTTTTGACTAGCCAACTTTGATTTCGATCATGACCCCCGGGGCGAAACCAGTGACAACTTCCACACCTTACGCTGGGACCGCCGTGAATTCCACGGACTAGAAGGAAGAGTTGGGTCGACCCATCCGGGATATCCTCTGGTTTCGCTCGTTCGGTCGGGCACTCCATTCCACGTTCGACCGCCTTTGGGTCTATTCACGCGAGGAGGTCGGTTATCAAGAAAGCCGGTCGGTGCGTCTCGAATAGCTCTTTGGACAGCTTAGCTCGTTCGAGCGCGCACTTCACACTCGTGATGTTCCTGGACTCTCCTCCTCTCGTTTACGGGTTGGGGCTATACTATGATCCCAGGAGAGTTACGCCTTGTCTTCCTTTCGCCCTCTTCTTGAGGAGATTCAATCGATAGCTATATAGCTCCCGTAGTTAAGCAAAGCTTTCTGCATTTCTATCTAGGTCAAAGACGGTAATTAGTCTGATTGAGGAAAGGGTATCCGCGGAAAGGGTCCTTGAGAAAAGGCATGCCATCCGCGGCTTCCTTTTCTATCCGAGAGGAACCGCTTCTCTTATGGAGCGGACGTTAACCCAACATCTCGAATGCAGTTGAGAGAAATGGGACACGTGCCCGTTCCGCATTAAGAACGGGGCATCACAATGCTGAATATAGGCACTTTGTAGCTCGAGACGTCTCGTCCCAAGCTTGTTGCTAGGTCCGTGGATATGGGATGGGTTGATATAACTAAAGGTATATGATTGAAGAAAATATAAAAGAAATTAGTGAGTATTAAAAGCGATGTGGCACTTATGTGACAAAGAAAGAAGTTGAATTTTAGTTCTTAACATTAGAGCTACCTAATAATCCAGTTTTTGACCACCAAAAACTTGACGTGACATGCTTCATCGCAGCCAACATCGCCAAACTACGCATGCGACTTTGGTTTACGTTCGATATGTGATCTTTTCGGTGATAATTTCATCCGTAGTACTACGCATGATGAATTAATCA
Source organism: Salvia rosmarinus (assembly GCA_036937905.1). Taxonomy (NCBI): domain Eukaryota; kingdom Viridiplantae; phylum Streptophyta; class Magnoliopsida; order Lamiales; family Lamiaceae; genus Salvia; species Salvia rosmarinus. The sequence goes on from CM072814.1 coordinate 39,396,242, forward strand.
AGTATGATTCAAGACTTATTATTATACTTACTATTAATTGGACCCCGCTATATTTATATAAGACCAAGACTCTATAAGAACATATCTAAAAATGTCTCAAAACGTTCATTATCGATCTATCTAAAAATGTCGTAATAAAGTCGTAATCACTTTATTAAAATTATTCCATTATAATGGAATTTAATTCTAAGCTTCGTCACTTAGAAAATTTTACGAAATTTTAACTATCGATATTTAATCGACGTTAAAATAATACTGCCGAAACACTTTATAAAATTCTATTCCTTAATTCACAATCCGTTATAAAATAGGAATTCGTTACTTCGTAATTAATCGAAATCATTATTCGATATATTACTAATTTAATTATTTCGACGAAACCCTAATTTTCGAATTATAAATATCGTAATTAGGCATTTAATTCTTCGGGATATTACATTCTACCCCCCTTAAAAGAAATTTCATCCCGAAATTTGCATACCTTAGAAAAATCTGGGGTATCGTTCTTTCATGGCATCCTCAAGCTCCCACGTGGTTTCTTCTTGTCCATGATGTCTCCACAGCACTTTGACTAGCGGAATGGACTTGTTCCGTAATTGCTGATCTTTACGGTCTAGTATCGCCGTAGGTTCTTCTTCTTAACTCATATCTGGATTGAGGATCACGTCGTCTTGATGGATCACGTGTTTTGGATCGTGTACGTATTTTCTTAGTTGTGACACGTGAAAGACATTATGTACATTCCCCAAACTTGGCGGAAGAGCCAACCTATAGGCTACTGGGCCTATTCTTTCTAGGATCTCATAAGGTCCTATAAAACGGGGTCTTATTTTTCCTTTCACTCCAAACCTTATAATCCCCTTTGATGGAGAGATTTTAAGAAAGACTTTATCTCCACTCCCAAAATGTAGCTCAGATCTACGCGTATCAGCGTAATGACTTTTGTCTATCTTGAGCTTCCTTTATTCTTTGCCTAATTTGTCGGACGATTTCAATCATTTCACTTATTGCTTCAGGTCCTACAATTCTTCTCTCACCCACTTCATCCCAATAAAGCGGTGATCTACATTTCTTTCCATACAAAGCTTCATATGGGGCCATATTAATCGTCGCTTGATAACTATTGTTGTAGGCAAATTCAATAAGGGGTAAAACATCTTCCCACTTTGCACCTCGATCCAACACTACTGTTCTTAGCATATCTTCTAGTGTCTGAATCGTCCTTTCCGATTGCCCATCGGTCTGTGGGTGAAATGTTGTGCTGAAATTCAATTTCGTGCCCAATTCTCTGCAAACTAACCCAGAATCTCGAAGTGAATTTGGAGTCTCTATCAGACGTGATAGATTTTGGCACTCCATGAAGTCGTATAATTTCTTTTACGTACAGCTGGGCTAACTTATCAGATCCATGAATAATCTGAATTGGCAGAAAATGCGCACACTTTGTGAGCCTATCAACTACTACCCATATGGCAGTGTTTCCCCTTTTCGATTTTGGTAAACCCGTAAAGAAGTCCATAGCTATATCATCCCATTTCCATTCGGGTATCCCCAAAGGTTGTAACTTTCCGTAGGGGCGTTGGTACAATGCTTTCACCTGTTTGGCAAACAAGACAACGCTCTACAAAAGAGGCTACGTCTCGTTTCATACCTTCCCACCAGAACTTTTCTCTTAAATCTTGGTACATTTTAGTACTGCCTGGGTGGGCGGTATAGGGTGTATCATGGGCTTCACTCATGATTTCGTTTCGAAGCTCGTCGTTGTTTGGAATACACATCCTTTCCTCAAACAATAAGGCATTGTGTGACGCTTCTCTGAATTCTTTCAGCCCCTCTATCCTTACCTTGACTCTTGTTCTTTCAAACTTTTCATCCTTTCTCTGCTCCTCTATTATCCTCTTTCTCAAGTCCGACGTCAATGTGAGTGTAGCAATACAACTCGTGATCGTCTCTGGACTTTCAACCATTTCTATCTTCATTCTCTCAAACTCTTCAACGAGTTTTTCTTCCTTTGTAAGGAGACATCCCAGTTTGGTTTGATTTTTACGACTCAGGGCATCAGCTACTACATTCGCTTTACCCGGGTGATAGTTAATACCACAGTCGTAATCCTTTACCAGTTCGAGCCATCTTCTCTGCCTCATGTTTAGATCTCTTTGCTCGAAAAAGTACTTCAAACTCTTATGATCTGTAAAGATCTCACATCTCACTCCATAGAGATGGTGTCTCCAAATTTTCAGTGCATGAACCACTGCTGCTAGTTCCAGGTCATGAGTTGGATAGTTCAGTTCATGTGGTCTAAGTTGTCTGGATGCATATGCTATCACTTTCCCTTCCTGCATCAACACACAACCCAGTCCGTTCTTAGAAGCATCAGTATAGACTACATATTCCTTGTCTGCTTTCGGAACCGCTAGCACTGGCGCACTTGTTAATTTTTCCTTAAGCTTTTGGATATTCGCCTCACATTCCTTAGTCCAATTAAACTTGATTTCCTTTCGGAGTAGCTGGGTTATTGGCCTTGCTATTTTGGAGAATCCCTCAATGAATCTCCGATAATAACCAGCTAGTCCCAGGAAACTTCTGATCTCGTTTTGGGTTCTTGGCGATTTCCATTCTTGTACTGCTTCCACCTTGGCCGGATCCACTTTAATTCCCTCGGCAGACACAATGTGTCCAAGGAACATTACTTCCTTCAGCAAAAATTCGCATTTGCTAAACTTAGCAAAAAGTTGTTCAATTCTCAAGGATTGCAACACCGTTCTTAAATGTTCCTTATGGTCTTCTTCATTCTTCGAATAGATGAGAATATCATCTATGAAGACCAAGACAAATTTGTCTAAGTACGGATGGAACACTCTGTTCATGAGGTCCATAAATACGGCTGGTGCATTTGTTAATCCGAACGGCACAACTATGAATTCATAGTGGCCATATCTCGTTCGGAATGAAGTTTTAGATACGTCTTCCGGCCGTACCTTGAGTTGGTGATAACTTGACTTGAGGTCGATCTTTGTGAATACACTAGCGATATAGCGCATCTCCTCCATCTGTCACGATCAAAATTAACATCAGTCAACTATCGTCATCTCAAAAGCAGAAAGGAGTTTAAACATAACGAGAAGCAACTAGATTGGAACTAAACAGTCTATAAGGTAGGCAACATCATAAGGTACAACACATATCACAACTTACCTTCTTAGTCTTACCCAGACGTATACATATAGACCAATGACACCTTAATATATATATGCTACGAGATCCTTGTATTATACCAAACACTTAAACTAGAGTTCAACGGACTCTATCGTATTCTGGAGACAGAATTAGGGATTCTGTTCTTCATAATGAATGAAGATCAGTGCGTTAAGAGTACGCAGGTGAAAACCATGCATAAATCAGAGTCCTAACGAAAGAGATCTAGCTAAAACAAATTTACTGCGCAGTGTAGGAAATTTGCCCGATCGTGCCAAAAATGTAAATCGAGACGTATGTCGACGTAATACATCTACCATATCCATGTCTTTAGGTTGAGGCTGAACATTCTGAAGTCGTAAGTGACGTCCATGTCATGATTCGTGTCGATGCTAACTCATGTCGAAGTGTGAGGAACTGTTGACGTCGTTCATTTTCAAGGTTGAGGTCGTCCTCGTTCATCCTTCTCGCTCGTCTTTCGTTGTCCGAGCTCAAGGATATCGTCACTTTCATTCTTCCTATCGTTCTTTTGTTCTCGTAAGGAAAAAGAAGTTCATGCTTCTATGTTCTTTCACGATACGTGAGCATGCTCCTTAGAGTCTAGGTTCTCTTCGTGATAACATATCATTCGTTGAAAACAAGATTTTGAAGATTGGCAAATAAAGTTTTATTTGAGAATTTTGGAAAACAATCATGATCAACTCATATACATATCAAAAATGAATTCATTCATTCCATGTTGATCATTCAACTCAATACCACCATATACTTCCATCTCAAAATTTGAGTAATCGCATCAATACTTATTGGTTTCAATTCAAAGTTTTTGGAAAAACTTTCTTGCTCAAACTTCCATTTCCATCATCAAAATTTTCATAATAACATAATCTTTCAAAAGTTCTTCCAACTTGCTCATCATGTAAGAATTTTCCATTTCATGAGTTTGAGAAAGAAATGCAGTTACCTTTTTCCCGGTTGAGCTCGATGTGATGGAGTGTTGAGAGGAGTCAGTAGGTTACTAGAAGTCCAGTGACACGATCTAGACTTAGAATAAAAGAATTTGGGTTTACAAAGAGCAAAGCGCTCTGATACCACTACATCCGACCCCACTCCGGACGACCGGATGGAGGCGACTAATACTAGGAGTAGTATTTTAGGGATTTCATGGCTAAGATAAAGATGCACAATAACAATAAACTAGCATGCTCGAACATGATGCAATGAGAATAATCTAGCATGCTTGATCATAACATAGGATGATGTCATAACGATTCAAAAGGGTTAGGCCATCGGACTCAAAGACTTAACAGTAGTCCGATGGACCTCATTAATTCATGTTGCATTATCCTCCCACAATCCAAAGATATAAATGACCTGAGAGGCCTTAACAATTCATACCAAAACATAAAGTAAATGAATTCAGAGTTTAGCAGCGTCAGAAAGTGTGTGAATACATATATGACGATATGCATTGGTGAAAACCACAAATTCTAAATAAACTGGTCAAGGACAGGACTCCTCAACACATTCCCATCACCATCATGAAGCTCAACTGCACATTTAAAACAAACATGCGGGGCTAAGTACAAGAAATTGCACTCGGTGGACTCATGCCGAAAACATTTGATATTAAGATTACGCCCAATATCGAGTAAGTCACAGGGTTTTAGTTGAAATGCTCAGGCTTACTAAAGCATTTTCAGTTCATAAACATCGCTCGGCCGAGCATTTTCTTGGTGTGTATGGTCCGTATCTCATAGTCACAATTCATAACAATGATAAAATCAAGCGTCGAGAGGAGGCCTCCCTTCTACGACGTCGTGGCCTACCGTAATCCGTCTGGCAACAAGATCGCTCTCACAAGCATATGTTAACATAGCAATAGTTCCAACCTTCACACCAATCTAGCGGTGTTTATCATCCGGACGGGACCCGACATTAATAAAAGATTGGTGCGACCCACAAATGACATAACTTTGTCATAATATAGTTCCAACCATCGCCACAATTTCTACCGGGCATAACGGATATGATCCATACACAAAGCAGAATATTTTTGCGGTGTGCAATAAACATTTGTCAACAGTTGTAGAATAAGCAATGTAAATAAACTCATTTTGGAATAACAGTAAAGTCACATTTTGTTTGAAGAGTAAGCCCACATTAGTGAGGTAAGAAAAGGGCCCACATTATTGAAGATAAGCCCACCTTGACTATGGTTCGTCGGCGAGTCCTAGGTTTGTTTGCATCGTCGAGATCCGGTTTCGCGTTTGCGTCCACGCTTTCTGGCGAGGTTTTAAGACGTCGCTCGAGTCTCGAGACTTTCAAAATCTAAGATAAACTTTGATATCTTATATCAAGTGAACTGAATTCTTTAATGAATTCAATACGTTTTCAAATCGTATATAATTTGAATTGTTCTCGTCGGCGAGATCGTTCAACTATTTCGTTTAACCTTCCGGTTTAAACATTTGACGTAACATAAATCGTTTCTCGATATATGGATTTCATTTGTGAAATCTTTTCTTACTAATGAGGTATCATACTCAATTAGTATATCTTACAGCGTCTTGACGTATTTACCAATCGTATAATCGCATGCGTTTGACTTAAAAAGTCAATCGAAGTCAACAAAGTCGACAATTTGACTTTTAAATAGTAATTTCTTACTATTTATTTTATAAATCGAATTTCGATTGATTAAAATCGTAAAGTCCTATTTCTCTATTTATCACGTAAATCAAAGGACTTATAAATAATTTTCGCAATTATTAATCCTTTTAATAATTTAAACGCGTATTTTCGATTTAAAAACGTTACAAAATAAACGTTTGTCTCAAACATAGCAATCTATGTTTATAAAATTTTATAAAATTCAAATATGTCCAGAATATTAATTAGACATATAATTTATTAATAAACTGAATTAAAAAGGATTTAAAATCCTTATTAATTATCGAAAATTCTCGATAATTAATTTAAAATTACCAAATGACTTTCGAAAATTTTTCTAAATTAATATAGTGTATTATTATACACTATGGTCCAGAATATGAATTAATATCATTCATATGATATTTTTTGCCATTTATTAATATATATACATATATATAATTCGGTAATTCCATAAAATATGGAATAATTGTCCAAAAATTTCCAAAATTGATATACACATAATATAATGTCCCAACATCAATATATGTCACAATTATAACCTATGGTTCATCATAACCATTCATTCAACAATATATAAACTCACAATGCATTCGGTAATTATAAGATAATTACCAAATAATTATCAAACAATTTCTAAATATTCTAAATAATTTACTACATGCTTAAACATTATAGTATAACAATAATACATCATAACATTAACTAAAACCATTTGAAATCATCACCCTATGGAGCAATAGCTCTCGGTTTCTTTGATTTCGATTAGGGTTTGGTTTCCAAAAATTCCAACAATTATATACCATGATTATATACTATAGTATACTAATATAACATCATAATATTTATCAAAACTAATTAAATCATCACCTTCAAGAGCTTGAAGCTCACGGTTTATTTGACTTAATTTATCATTTGATCTCAAAAAATTCTAATAAAATCATACATCACATATTTAATACATTAAAGCATTAATACACCATTGGATGTTCAAAATAAAATCATACACCAACCTATACATCTATAAGCTTACGGTATTAATTCAAAATCGAGCATATGGTTTCAAAATTCTAAATAAATCATAGAACATGTAATCAAGGTTCTATAGCATTAATATGTCATTGCATGCTTGAAATAAAAATTATACACCAAGGTATATACATATATAACTCACGACTTTTCGAGGAAAATAGCTGGGGTTTTGCAAAATTCTAAATCAATTTCTATGGACTCTAAACACATCATAGATCAATATTCCATCACTAAAACATGTTTAAACATAATCGGTCATCACCATTCTATTTTATAGTTTTCGAAATTTATTTTAGAATAAGGCTAGGGTTCGAAAATTCTATATATATGTAAGATTCATTCAAAAATTTAATATACAACACTATATGTTTATTCTAACACATATTCACATATTTTGAAAATAAAAATTCATCAAGAACAATATTCATCCATAAGAACATTTAAAACATACATATACATATATATAACATCCGAAACACACATATACACATTTATAGAACATGCTCGATTTTCTTGAATAAATGAAGAAGGAAATCGGTACTATGGTCCATATTTACCTTAGAAATGGTATGGGATCACAAGAACAATATTAGGTATCAAGCTTTTGTGGATGAAGGAAGAAGAAAGGAGGAGAAAATTTTAGAAAATGGAGGAATGGAGCTCTCGGTTTCTTGGAGCAGAAAATGGGAGAGAGTGAAGTGTGTTGTGTTAAAATTATTTGGAGAGTGTATAATGAGAGTGGGGTGAAGGGAAGGTCTCACCTATCATCTCTTCTCTTCCCTCTCGATTTTGGCTAGAAAAATGGGCAAAATCTGCAGCCCCCTTGGGAGTGGGGTGTGATGAGTGGAGAGTCTGCAGGGTGTTCATGCATTGGCAAAAATAAGAGAATGATTAAGCTAATTTAAGAGGGTGTCGGCGCCATGGGGGTTCCAAGGGTAGGATTTTAATTTTGTTACACATTAATACAATATATAATCAAGTATAGGTCATAGGTATATAATACAAGCCCTTAAAATAATTAAATCCAACACGTAGGTATATTTGAAATTACCGATCAAAAATTAGGAAAATAGGATAAAATTATAAATCACACCTATTATTGATACTCATGTAATTTTCGATCATCTATATCATAATATATGATTTAGATAATAATTAATAGCATAGGATAAAATTATTGCATCATTTAATACAACAAAACCCTAATTTCGAAAATTAGGGTTTGAAATTAATAAATACACAATACAGAGTTTTGATGCTCAAAGCAGGATGCATAAATTTCAATTCCGGGGTGTGATTAGGGGTGAGCACATTCGGGAAAAACCACAGCGGGGAAGAAGGGTTCGTTTATACATATAACATACATGATAAGAAGATGTGACCATGAAATCGGGAAGATCTCCTCTATAACTAGGACATATCACGAAGGGAGGGTGCTAAACAATCCACCAATGAATAATATCGATATCATAACCTCGTAAAACATGATCTTGGTTTATTATAAGTAATGCAAGAAAGCAAAATAGCATTACATCCCGTCAACTAGACCGATCAACCACATAGCATGCTCATATCGAGACTCACGTGAAAT